>JAWWNH010000029.1:28147500-29587500 GCA_034641385.1 Darevskia mixta
GGCAGTTTCATCTGAAGTGCTCTGAACAAAATGGGCATAGCAGATGGGAGATGACTAATCCAATTCAATTTGCCACATTCCCACATCAGTTTGTGATTTATTTGTTTATTTTAAAAGGGCCTCAGAAGAATTTGTCAGCATTTTAGTGTGCATATCTCTAAATACGTGCATTATAGCAAGCAATTGTCCCTAAAATAATGCATTTGTATATACTATTCGTGCATACATAATTTTGTGAACATTTTTGGTTGGAGAATTGCATCGCAAAATTCAGAGAAGTGTGAATCTGGAAGGTTAGCTGAGTTTTTGGTTTGTATATTCTTTCTGGAACTGTGAATTAGATAGGTTTCCATTAAAAGGAAACCTACCAGTATCTAAGTCACATTCCTAACAGCAAAGGAATCTCCATTGTGGCTTTTGTTCTTCCTATCGCATCATGTGG
The DNA here is from genome assembly GCA_034641385.1 of Darevskia mixta. Lineage (NCBI taxonomy): Eukaryota > Metazoa > Chordata > Lepidosauria > Squamata > Lacertidae > Darevskia > Darevskia mixta. The sequence continues at coordinate 28,147,943 of JAWWNH010000029.1, forward strand.
TAACCATACTTTGTGAAAAGTCAGCATATGTCACCTGATTATCTTGTTCAACAGCCCCAAGGAAATGGGTGTTATAGTGATCTAAAAACATGCAAAGATTAACACCCATGTGGTCATGAAAACCACCCTAAATTAGCTTCTCTGTGATATCTTCCAGACACATGACAAAGTCATGTCAAATTCTCCTTCATGACCGCAGTGACTCTAATCTCACTCTTATGCCTATAGGTCACAGCTGTATAGGAAACCCTTCCTTAAACTAGAACTTGCTGCATTTTCTATTTATGGGCACAGATAGCCCAATGACTGAGCTATAAATAACATCATGTCTCTGTTTTTCCCCTCCACCTTCTCATGAAACTTACTGCATGAGGTGTCTCAACTATCATGTGGCATTGTTTCTCAAAATTTCCTTTGTGGATACAACATAACCGTAACTATTCAGAAAGCTGCTATATTAAACACAGTCTTACCCCATAGATGGGGGGGGGGATAGCTCAGTGGAAATCTAACTGACACTACTGCCTTGGTCTTCTTCTTACTGTAACTCTCTCTCTCTCTCTCTCTCTCTCTCTCTCTCTCTCTCTCTCTCCAGGTAACTATTGTGCATCATGATGGCTACATACATGTATACAGGGATTTTCAGCCTGGCTACTCCACACTTTGTGGCATTTCCCCGCTTGCTCGTACACACAGAGGGTGCACACAAAAAGGCAGCCATATAAACACATACTTATCGACCCCTACAAGAAGGTGCGTTATCACTTCCCTGTTGGTTTTTACACTTTTGCAGTTACGTATACCAGGACTTTGGTTCATGTTTTACATGTGGCAGCCATTTTGAGATATGCCACACCCACTTGGCAGCCATTTGGTGATGGTGCCCATTGCACTTTCTCAGAATTCCACATGGGCCCCCAAGGTTGGTGACCACTATGGTTTGGTTACAGGTCTTAAAAACCATGTCCAGCATGCGTTTTTTAAACAACAACAACAACAACTTTGCAAGAGTTTTACAAAATGAAATTTCTAGGGAAGAGTACAATTTTTCCTATTAGAAAAACTTAACCGATACATTAAGACTTCTGGATTGCAGGAAAATGGATTCACAATGGTATCAAACCCCAGGAATAATATAAGCATTACTTAAAATGGTTAAATGGTTGAAAAAAATTAATCTGAGTTTTACTAGATGTGTGAGAAAGCTAGAAAGGATTTATGCAAGAGGTTTCAGGAATCAAATATAGAAAGCTACCGGTATTAATAACACTTTGAGGGGGGAAAGACCTTAAGTTCAGAGCCTAAGATATTATTACGCACAATATTGAAAGTGATAGTACCTAAAAGGAAAAAATGATGTTGTTTATATGATTGTGACAGCAAGATTTGATATATGGCAGATTTTATAAATACTGAAATTAAGAGAGAAGAGTAGTATGTAAAGTTTTGGGACACAGCTGTCTTAAGTAAATTATCATGGGAACTTTGAGTAAGACAAGGAAAACAGTATAATGACTTTGAATATTAATGGGGTTGTTTTATACAGTTTGGGATTGCAAGACAAGATCAAGTACTACAAGGGTGGGGAACCTGTAACCTTCCAGATGTTGCTGGACTACAACTCCCATCATCCCCAACCAGGATGGCCAATAGTGAGGGATGATGGGGACTGGAGTTCTAGAAGGACCTAAGGTTCTCCATTCTTGAAGTAGTGAGAAATCGATTTCTATTCTCAGAATTGTCACTTCGCATGCTCAAGTCTTTGGGCACCTTCAGGTATTACGTTTAAATCACTTTGTGCTAAAATTGACCTGCCATGCAAATGTAACCTCTGCATTTTTCAACATTTCATTTTATCTTATCATTTAAATAATAATAATATTACACACTTATTTTCTAGTGGAAACAACATTCTGCCCCAAACAAGTCCGTTTGGCACACACACACCCTCAGTTAAAACTATGTCCACAATATCACCTTTTAATAGACCAGTGTCTACATTTCCCAGTAGTCCTGTTCTGGCAGTGCTCCATGACTGAGCAAATTGTCTGGGCAATGACCTCATATCACACACAGAGAGAACAAAATCTGCTCTTCTTCATAGCCTGTTTGTGTTGTAAAGCACCCAAGACAGTGCAGCTCAAGGTCTGGAATCCTGCACAGGCCCCCCTTCAAAATTAACTGTGATATCAGCTCCTAAATCTATTTTGAAAAGGACATTTGCCCCATAAATAATTAAGTTTATTTTCCAGGGAGGGTCTTTGTTTTTACAAAATGTGGGGAAAAAATAATCGTGAAAAAACTGGCCATCCATCGCTGTGGTCAATTCTTTCACAGTCTGGGTATGACACATGACACCCAAACGCCCTGCTTTTCAACACTTCCTGCCCTGTGCCCTTACACTGTTCAGAACTTTGCTACATCTTGTGCATATCCTCTGAAATGGTAGGCCTTTTTGCTGCAGAGTGCTTTAAAAATGGCTGGACTACTTTGTCTCGGCTTTCTTTTTTTCTGTTCTGCCGTTGCCTTTGCTGATGCATAATGAATTAATTTGTCATTGGAACAAAAAAGGCTTCTTCTTGGAGGAGAGGTTAATTCCTCCAAGACACTCCCAAATTCCTTTCTACAGTACCTTTATCTGGGTTGCCTTCCCATCTCTGTGGCTTTGTGAAAGGTTTGGTTCTCCATTTGCTCCATGTCTAGAATGCCAAGCCAATATCTGATTCTAAATTGCTCCTAATTTTATCAGCAGACTCACAGTGTTCATCCTGTCATTATAAGGCCCTAACAAATGACCAGCGCTGACAGAAGGTGGCACTCTTCTAATGAACCAAATTCCTCTTGCAGATTAAACAGGTGTCAGACTTGGCCAGAGTTACTTTACATAGTTGTAAAGTAAATGATTTATAAACATGGCTGGCTTCTTTCTCCCTAGCGAAAAAAAGCAAACTTATTTGCACTATTACTTCCTCCTTTTGCTGTTTTGTGACCAGATGAATGAGGAATCTGTAGGTGTCAAAGTTCACCTCTGACATCAGCTCATGGGATTCCATTGAAGTGCAATGTGTTAGGATATGACCCATGGTGACAGTGTCTCTTTTTATCATTGCAATGATACTCTCTTTCCATATCTTTAATATCTCACTCTCTTTATGTTTGGCGTTCTTGATTTAATTGTTGTGATACCATCATCTACTGTATCCTTCTGGAGTTGAAAGTGAAGGGCACTGCTTTCCAGTGAATCTGCTCATACTTGTATAGCCGGCTCCAGAAGGCAGTTCTTGGAGCATATCATTTCGTCCCATGGATTCCGCAACATGGCGTTTTGCAAGTGTTGGTAATATCCTCCATGCTGTAAGATCTGTATGTAACGTACGAAAGAGGTAATTTGGAGTGTGTCGTTGTGACTGGGCTGATTGCACACAGCTTTACTTTTCCTGCTCATCTTCAGGAAGTGAGGCAGTGAATGTGCTGAATCGGTGCCCAGCCACAATGATGGACTGGATGAGGAACAGTAAACTCAAGTTCAGTCCAGATAAGACAGAGGTGCTGTTAGCGTGTGGTCCTTCTGACCACATGAGTTTTGCTCCGTCTGTTCTGGATGTGGTTGCATCGCCCTGCAACCGACAAAGCACGTCCATGGCTTGTGGATCCTCCCCATGTCCATTATTGTCACCTAAGGTATGGGTGCCATCTAGCAGCTTTGGGTGGTGGGCCAGCTATACCCCAATCTGGACAGGGACAACATAGCTTCAGAGGGTCTGGCAATCTCCAGGTTAGATTACTACAATGTGCTTTATATGGGTCTGTCCCTGAAGATAGTTTGGAAACTGTTGCTGGTGCAAAAAGTTGATCTTAGAATGCCCACTGTGGTCTTGCTGCAGTGGCTGCCTATAGATGTCTAGAATCCATCAAAACTGCTGGTTCTAACCTATAAAGTTTTACATGACGCGGAACTTCAATATTCCCTCTATAAAACTGCCCATCCCCTCCCATCCCCTTAGGCCAACACCTGAAGTACCCCTTCTGAGAGAGGTTTGGGGGGTGTTACAAAGGAAGGGGCCTTTTCAGCAAAGGGATTTGCACATGGTGTGGTTAATGTTGCCAGCCTTCATCACATGTTTGCAGACATCTTTGGAACACACAGTTGGTCTGACAACATGCCTGGTGCATGAAGGCACCTCCCTGTAGAGCAAGTCCTTGGGGAGCCTGCCACCTTCCATTCTGTGGACATGACCCAGCCAGCATAGACGTCACTGAGACAGGAGTGTGGACATGCTGGGAATGTGGGCTTGGGAGAGCACATCTTTATTTGAGACTCTGTCCTGCCATGTGATACCAAAAATATTCTTGAGGCAGCACCTGTGGAAGGCATCGAAGGATCGCTTCTGACACTTTGAATTGCACTGGCAAAAAAAGCAACTGATAAATTTAATAAATCATCATCAAATCCCCTTCAACATGTTGAAGCCGAATGCCGCAACACATATCTTCTGAGTCATGTGACCTGCGTGAGATCACAATCTTGCATGTTTTGGGGCACTGTCATCATCATCTGTGGAATGATCTGCCAGCAAGGCCTGCTTGGCACTGACGGTCATTTTTTTATGCCCCCATTAAGACATTCCTCCACTCCGGGCATCTGATGGAATGTGATGATCACTTTCAAGCCTTTCTTCAGTTATTATTATTATTTATTAAATTTGTAGACCACCCTTCATCCATAGATCTCAGGGCAGTTAACAAGCTAAAAACACAAAATATATAATAAAAACAAGAACAAGAACAAACCAATAACCTCATCCCCTAATTTCCCCTGATGTTTTGTTTGCTGAGTTGGTATGGTTGTTAAGATATCCTAATATTGCTTATACTCAGGATAGCCAATGTGGTGCCCCCAGATGTTACTGGACTGCAGTTGCCACTAGCTCTGATTCTGGGCCATGTTGACTGGGCTAATAGGAATTAGAGTCCAACAACATCTGGAGGGCCACAATTTGCTCACCCTTGGTTTATACTGTTTTGTATTATTGTCTTCTTCTGAATTTTGTATATAAAGAAGCCTTGTGTCTTTTTTAAGGGACCCAGTTGGCGCTGTGGGTTAAACCACAGAGCCTAGGGCTTGCTGATCAGAAGGTCAGCGGTTCGAATCCCTGCGATGGGGTGAGCTCCCGTTGCTCAGTCCCAGCTCCTGCCCACCTAACAGTTCGAAAGCACATCAAAGTGCAAGTAGATAAATAGGTACCACTGCAGCGGGGAAGGTAAATGGTGTTTCCGTGCCCTGCTCTGGTTTCGCCAGAAGCGGCTTAGTCATGCTGGCCACATGACCTGGAAGCTGTACGCCAGCTCCCTCGGCCAATAAAGCGAGATGAGCGCCGCAACCCCAGAGTCGGACACAACTGAACCTAATGGTCAGGGGTCCCTTTACCTTTACCTTGTGTCTTTTTAAAAAAAAGAAAAATGTGTCTCAGAAATTTGATGTACTCAGCTCAACTCAACTTGCAGAGGCAATGTCATCTCTCTTCAAAATATTTTTTCTATTTTATCTTGATGCCATTTCCATAAGCTTTAGACCACTTCATTTCCCTAGAATGCCGAGTTTCTATGAACTTACTTTTAGCGCTGCTTCATTTTTTTGCATCTCCCGTTCATAACTTCTCACAACATTTTTGCATCATTTTCTTGAAAGTTTCCCAATGGTTCTATAATTAGATGTTTAACATCCTCTTCAACGTTCACTGTGTAACAAGTGTCTGTCATCACCTTGCATGACTTCCACAGATCTGTCTTTTAACTCACTTGTTTTCAAACTGTATTGAGTAGTGGTGGAATTGAACCGCAGTATATGTCTGACAGATTTGCTTAACTTACAATATGAAAATTAATTTGGAGGTGAGTGTTTTTGATCCTAAGAATGGCCATCTGCTTACAATACAAACCGAGATTATTGTGAATATCTGTAGCTACTTTGTACTTTGCACTCTGTTTTACCACATTAAGTGGGATATAAATCACACACACAACAGGTATGCACTTTGCAAAAGAATACTATGGCTCCTTGTGTATGCTAAGAGCAGGACACACACAATATACATGTAAATTTACAGAAGCAAAATGTGTGTCCTACTGATGGGAACAGGAAAACAATACCCCCTTTTCCTTCCATGTGGAAGAACTCACCAGAATACATATGCAGAAACAGGGGAGAGTTAGTTCAGAATTATTTGGGGAAAAGCAGTCTTCCTTCTGATGAATCTCAAGCAATGTGTGTGTTTGACAGCACAAAATTTGAGTTTAGGAGGGTTTAAACTCGGAGGGGACTGAAGTATTTAGCTCAGCAATTTCCATGAATTTCTGGGGATGGGATTAATCTTTTGGGGTGGTAGAAAAAGAGAGAACCCCTTTGGCAACCAAAATGATCAAATGAATGGAGTAACTCCCCTATGAAAAAAAGTTGAGACTTTTTAGTTTTGAGAAAAGGCAACTAGGGAAAACCTGGGAGCAGTAATTGTTTACTGCTGAATTAGAACAAATGTCAGTTGGGTTTTCTGCAGATTGACACTTGCTCCAATTCAGTAGTAAATAGGGGGTTTACCTGGAGAAAGTAGTGGGACAAAAACCCCACAATGCTCGGACCCGGGAAATAGAGGTGCCGCCTTGAGCCAAAGGGGCATGTGCAACACATGCCTATGACATCATGCGTGCAATGCATGTCACATGTCACACATGCATTGTAGGGAGGAGGCCTTGCCCAGTGCAGTGCAGCTTCAATGGCTGTGGCTTTGCCTCTCTTGTGCACAGGAGGAGTCTGTCTGCCTTTGATGGGGGGAGGGGGGCTGAGCTCCCTGTTAAAGAATATTGAGGGGGTTGATGACACCTCTCATGGGCCTGTGCCTACAAATCACAGCCCAAACAGAAGTCTGGATGAGCTCAAAGAGGTGAGCTTTCTTTTATATTCTTTCTTTTATATATTATATTTTATATTCTTTCTTTTATATTTTATTGTAATTTTATTGTTGTCAGCCGCCCTGAGCCTGGTTTTGGCTGGGAAGGGCGGGGTATAAATAAAATTTATTATTTATTATTATTATTATTATATTTATTGAAAAATTATGAAGTTTATAAAACATGAAGTTGACAAAAATTATGCATGTCATGGAGAAAGCGGATAGAGAAATCATTCATTCATTCATTTTCACATAACTCTAGAACTCATGGACATCCTCTGAAGCTGAATGTTGGAAGATTCGGGACAGTTAAAAGAAAGTACTTCTTCCCCCAGTGCATTGTTAAACTATGGAACTCGCTTCCACAGGAGGCAGTGATGGCCACCAACTTGGGTGACTTTGAAGGAGGATTGGACAAATGAATGGAGGACCAGGCTATCGATGGCTACTGGCCACAATGGCTATGCTCTGCATCCATGGTTGGAAGCAGTAATGCTTCTGAATACCAGTTGCTGGAAACCACAGGAGAGGAGAATGCTCTTATGCCTGGGTCCTACTTGTGGGTTTCCCATAGGCATCTGGGTGGCCACTGTGAGAACATGTCGCTGGACTTGATGGGCCATTGGCCTGATCCAGCAGGCTCTTCTTATTCTCTTATGTACAAGGATGGATTCCTTAGAGCTACTGGGCTACCCTACAGGATTGGCAGTGAGGTGGGAAACCACCTTAGCATTACAGATATTCCATAGTCTACCATGCTCTTTTTATTTATTTATTTAAGATTTCTACCTTGTCCTCCACTGTAAAGTCCCAGAGCAAGTTTCAACAGTACAGAAACAAGAAGAAAAATAGATTGTGAACAATTATAAAATCAAGTAAAACAAACACAACACAGTAGATGAAACAAAACAGAAGAGGTGGGCCCCACAAATATATATTACCTGTCAAACTATTTACTTTAGTTTAAACTCCCAGCCCAGATCCCTGGCACAGCACCAACTTTCTTTACTGTGTCCGTTGAAATCTGTCAATTGCTGTGCAATGGACAGAACCGAACACCTGAACCACCCCAATGATGAGTAAATCTTCTTCCAGGCTGAGATTCCACCTCCTCAGATTACAGGAACTTTTAAAAGGTTGCACTCCGAGTATCAAGTTTGGCACAGGACCCACATGGATTTGTATGGGACCTTGGCCAGATTCTCAGAAACTATTGGTGCTTTCACGCTAAAAAGACATATAAGAGCACTGGTTTATAGGTGAACACAGGTTGTTAAGATGAGCATTGCTGAGTAATAGTTATGTAAGGTTCATTATAGTTCATATTGTTAATGAACATTTCAGGAATGCAGATTTTCAGCTGTTAAGGGTCAGGTTGTAGTAATAGCTCACAAAGATGGGAGACTAGCACTTTTATCCATTTGGATTTGTGGCTTGCCTTGCCTTTGTCATTCGGGGGCAAGCAACAGGGCTGACCCCTGATATTTTGCTGCTTGAGGCACAGGACCCCGGGTGTGATGGCCTGGGATTCAGACTCAGATGCTGAACCTGAGGGATCCCAGCCTGCACAGGATTCCCCGCCTCCAGAACCAGCAGAGTCGGGGCTAGGGCCTGAGTCTGAAGGGTCCTCACCTGTGCTGGATCCTCAGGTGCGGGCATCTGATGAGTCTGCTCTGGCTCCTGATGGGATGGAGGACCCATTGCCTGCAGGTGCTCCACTCCCAGCTCTGTCAGGGGAAGCTGAGGTTGCCTCTGGGTCCGGTAACCCTCCAGCCTCTCCTGAGCTGCAGAGGCTCAGGGCAGAGAGGCGAAGGGAACTGAGTTCCCGCAGGAGGAGTGCTCGCCTCCAAGCCAGGAGAGGTGAGTCACCAGAGGATCGGGGCCGCCCTCTGCCTCGGGGCAGATAAAATCCGGCCAGCCCCAGCCCAAGTTGCAGGAGCAACATTGTTGCTGACCAGTTTCTGCTTGAAACCTGTCCTGCTTTCCTGCCTGAGCTCCTGACCCGGCCTGGTTCCCTGCTTGCCTACCTGTTCCCAACTTTGCCTGACTCCCTGCCCTGCACCCAGCTTCAGTGACTACGGACTGCCTTTACGTTGTACCTCTGACCACGGACTGGACTTGGACCTCGCCTTTCGGGTAACCCATGGGACCAGCACACCGGGTCTCTGTTCCACATGCAGAAATCAGCTGGAGCAGCAGTTTAAACTTAAATACTGAGGGTGGGACATTGTGTTTCACCACATCTGAGGACAGCGAATTAGCAGAAGGGGTGCAGAGGAGGTCCTCCTGCATGTACAACTTTGTCCTCCAGCACCTCACTGTTTCCCAGTTTATGTCATCTGAGGTGGCGGCCTCAGTCTGCCTAATGGTAGGGCCAGCCCTTGCAATTACTGGTAATGTACGCATCCTATACAAGCCAAACTTTTTTCCATGGGCAAACTTCTACCCTTCTACAAGGCTGTTTAGATATGACTTACTGTTTTTTTAAATGAATTGTTAATTTCAAGTAACAAAACGCACCCATCGAAGGGTGTGGTTGTACAGAAAAGGAAGAAAAATAGTGCCTGGTGGTTGTAGCTTTAGATGTTCCAAGAAAGGCAATTAAATGAAAGTGTCTCTTCACAAGGTTCCATGAGTTGATGGAGAGCCTAGGAACTACCTAGGAACTACCAAAGGAACATAGAATTGTAAAGAGATATTGCCAGTTTAAATGATCAAATGCCTTGGCTGCATCCAGCATCTTTGATTATCTGAGATGGAGGTGAAAACCAGCTGTCCAGAGTGCTGCTTTGTGATCCTTTGATTCTGCAGCTCATAGTATCTTTGGGGCTGTTAAAAGTTTGAGCATGAATGTGTTTTGGAGCAAGCCATGCTCTTTTTGCTTCTGGGGAAGGAAGGAGCAGCAGATCAAAACACCACCTTGCCTTGGTAACATCACCCCCCAAAAACCTCATTATAATTTTTTTTTAAAGGTCTTTTCAAACATGCTTTCGAAACAGCTTTCCAGCCAGAACATTTGTGTAACATGATTAGATGACACATAACACGGACATTTGCAGTCCAGATAGCACAGAACGTTATTTTCCTCTATACAAAAAAGGAGCACTAGACTTGGTTGTATCAATGCAAAGAAGAGCATCTGGACCAAACCAGAACTTACGTAAATGATACATAATGAGAAAATGCCAGGGTTCCTAGGAAAGCACTTTCATCACCCTGCTGACACTAGGCAGGCACCATCACTGCACTCTTGGGGACGCATGCGGAAGCCGTCTCTGTTGCAGCAGAAAGACTCTCCAGAAAGACTCATGGTGTGGTTACATCTGTTCTTAACTGTGATCTAGATGTTTTATTGTCTTTAGCAGATGCTAAATATTTTAAATATGTTTTTGTTTTACATGGCCCAGGCGCAAGCTACATGAAAGACCATATTCCCTCATACAAACCTGCCTGTGTTTTGAAACTAGCTCCCTCCTTGCCCTTCTGCCGGCAGGTGAAGATTTTCTTGTTCCAGCAGGCTTTTGAGAACTGACTGCTTTTAATGAAAGGGCTGGTGCCATGCTGCTTTTATTGTAATTATTTGTATATATAGTATGTGTATACACACACACACACACACACACACAATTTTAATAGAATAATAATAATAATAATAATAATAATAATTTATTATTTATACCCCGCCCATCTGGCTGGGTTTCCCCAGCCACTCTGGGCGGCTTCCAACAGAACATTAAAATGCAATAATCTATTAAACATTAAAAGCTTCCCTAAACACACACACACACACACACACACACACACACAACTTAGATGTGTTTGCCATTCTAGGCTCCTTTGCAAGGAATGGCAAGATATAAATGTCATTATGTAAATCAATAAAGCCCGGTTAGAAGAGGGTAGATAAGTAAGATTCTGGGTTTTATGAAATTTTGATACCAGCACCCTGAAGTGAAGGGCAAATGGGACACGACAAGCCGGGCTTCTTTATGTCCATGTCTGTCCCGTTCAGATCGCATGTGGGTGAGAAGACAGGAACTTCCGCCCCTTCCCTTGCTCTATTCTGCCGCTTTAATCACTTTTCTCCCCAATCTAGATGACTTCAACTATTGGAAACTCCACCCAAGTTCCAATCCTGGGAGGCAAGGCAGGGTTCAGACCCCCTCATCTGTGTGGCCTTCTGCTGTAAAAAAGGAAAATAAAAAAATAGACGCCTCCAGACTCTGCTTTAAATGTGAAAAGGGCAATCGTAGGAAGAGCACCTGTGGCTTCCCCATCACGGCTAGTAGTTTGGCCCAAAGAATTCCTGCTCTCTGTGTTTTGCTGGCGTCTGGATGTCATTCGGAGGCTGAGTTGGATGTCTCCATTCCATGGATGCCTTCCTGGTGACTCAGGTCCTCCTGACACTGAATGAACAGCGAGCCTGTTGGGAAGCAAAGGAAGGAGACCATCAGAACTGTTGGTGACGGTTCTTCCTCGCAGTCGTCTTAAGACCTCTTGTTAGAACAAGGGAATGCACTGGCTTGGGAGAACTCATCCCCGGCTGGGGTACACCCTCAGATGATTTCTAGCTTCGTTTTTCAAAATGCAGCGAAACATTTCCAGGCTTGTAAATGATGAGCAGGAAAGACTGGAAACTGGGGGCACGCTTCCAAGACTCTGCTATTATTACACTCAACTGCAAGCCTCATTCTCTACGGCTTTGTGAACCGGCAGCGACACCACTATCCAGCAATGTTTCAGAGATGACAAAGGGGCAGATGTTTGCACTTTCCCCTATTTTCATTCATGGTGCCGTCGCTCATTTGCTCAGCACAAACCTCTCCTGCACTGGCTGCCGAAGCATGGGGTGTGTCAAATATGGGAGTGACAGTTGTCATCCTCATGCTGAAAAGTGTGTAACCAAGGGTAGGGCAACAGCTGTGGACAGAGAGGGAAAAACATTCTTGCATGGCAGACACTGATAATCTGAATGGAAATAATAAAAGTTGGTGGTTTTAGTGTCCTCTAGACAAGGGGTAGGCAACCTAAGGCCCATGGGCCAGATGCGTCCCAATCACCTTCTCAATCCGACCCACAGACGGTCCAGGAATCAGTGTGTTTTACATGAGTAGAATGCGTCCTTTTATTTCTCTGGGTTATTTGTGGGGCCTGCCTGGTGTTTTTACATGTGTGGAATGTGTGCTTTTATTTAAAATGCATCTCTGGGTTATTTGTGGGGCATAGGAATTCGTTCATTTCCTCCCCCCCAAAATATAGTCCAGCCCACCACATGGTCTGAGGAATGGTGGACCGGTCCACAGCTGGAAAAGGTTGCTGACCCCTGCTCTAGACAGAAGAACATGTAGTGGCAAAGACTGTCTTTCTAATATGTAACTGGCTCGCAATTTACTTTTGACTATTTCTGGTAAACCTCTCCATAGATCCCTTTCTTCCAGGGTGATTTAGACCTGTTAAAACTTTTGAGGGCAATAGATTGTCTTTGGAAAGAATCAGTTGCTGACCTACCATATTTTTATTAGAATTTTTTATTAGAATTACAGTCAGCTTACAGACGCTTCAGCTTACAGACTCCACTAACCCAGAAATAGTACCTCGGGTTAAGAACTTTGCTTCAGGATGAGAACAGAAATCAAGCGGCGTCAGCGGGAGGCCCCATTAGCTAAAGTGGTACCTCAGGTTAAGAACAGTTTCAGGTTAAGAACGGACCTCCAGAATGAATTAAGTTCTTAACCCGAGGTACCACTGTAATTTTTTTCCCTTTTTTAGACTTTTGACTCTTAATTTATAATTTTCTGTTTTGTACACTGGTCAGTTTTATTTGTGATATGTTGTTTTGCTTTGCTTTTATCTTGCTTTTATCTAGCTATTTAAAATGACATTTTATTGAATATTGTATTTTTATTGTTTTTGTGTAAATCATGTAGTGAGTTCAATTACATCAAGCACTACTGGTATATGAATAAATAAGTGGGATATTTCTCTGTGTAAGATACTCATCTGAGTAGGATACTATAATAAAAAAATAGCATAGCCCATATAGATAATCATGAACTTCCTTTGTTTCTGACCATTTTATTGCCAAAATCTCAGCTTGAAAATGGGATAGTTCCTTTCACATACTGCTAAACCCTGACCAGAATAGGCCACTTGTCTCCACCTTCTGGATATTCTGAATATAACCCCCCCACACACACACACTTTCCATCAATATCTACCGTAATATGTATAGCATCTGCAAAGCCTGATACAGAGGCACTTTGAAGGTTGTAGTCAACCAATCTCAAAAGGATGTTTTGCTAAGATGAAGTTCTAGCTTTTTCTAACTAAAGTTAGAAAAGTTCTAGCTCTCCAACTAAAAGTTACTTCTTATTAGCTCACTCAAATGATGATAATTAATAGAAAATCATTTTACAAATCACATATCATTCTTTTAGAGTTATTGGGACTGAATCAAATCAGTAGGGCTTCCAATTTAACTCACTTGTCAATTGCCTGATACAGTAGACTCTCTGGTTGCGGACGTGATCCATGCGGGAGGCGCTGCCCCAGGCGCCTGAGCAGCTTCCTCCACCGCTGGTCCTTGCCAGAGTTGAGCCAGCCTAAAAGCCAGAAGCAGAAAGAAGTGTGAGGCGGAGGAAAACTGCCATATGCATCTGTGTGGTTTGGCTTGGGTGAAGGTTAGGGGGAAATGGCCTGAGGAAAAAGCTACCGAGGAATTATTATTTAGCTGAAGAAGAGGTCCCTCTTCAACATTAGGAACTGCAACAAAACATATGTAACCCTCGAGAATGAAGGATTGTGCCAATAAGCAATCTTATCCTACTAGCTGAAAAGCAACACTTCCTTCCTTTATGGAGCTAATTCCTTCAATAAATATGTCAGCTTTGTTCATTTTATAAGTTTATTTCCAGTAGTGGTGTTGATCCCATGTCTGTGCCAAAGGAATCTTTTTGGCACCAGGTCAAGACTCAAGTCTACTCCCAGGCATTTCGATGGGTGATTTATATCCTCTGTTGTTTGCTGGCTTTTATTCATGGCTGTTTTAATGGTGCATATACCAATGTCACCCAGGTGGCGCTGTGGGTTAAACCACAGAGCCTAGGGCTTGCTGATCAGAAGGTCAGCGGTTTGAATCCCCGCGACGGGGTGAGTTCCCATTGCTCTGTCCCAGCTCCTGCCCACCTAGCAGTTCGAAAGCACGTCAAGTGCAAGTAGATAAATAGGTACCGCTCTGGCGGGAAGGTAAACAGCGTTTCCGTGCGCTGCTCTGGTTCGCCAGAAGCGGCTTTGTCATGCTGGCCACATGACCCGGAAGCTGTACGCCAGCTCTCGGCCAATAAAGCGAGATGAGCGCCGCAACCCCAGCGTCGGACACGACTGGACCTAATGGTCAAGGGTCCCTTTACCTTTTATACCAATGTCTGTGGATGTGGTTTTAAAGTATGTATCATAACTGTATTGGAAGAATTGCATCCATTGCTGCACCCATTTTTGCCTCTGAACACACCCATCACTGGCAAGTGGTCCCTGGATGTTGCCTACGAAATAATGTAGCCCTCGGACTGAAAAGGGCCCCCTGCTCCTGTTTTGTATTTTTCATAAAATGATTTGTTATCTTAGTGATCCACAGCTATGGAATCTGCTATCTGACCAACAGGTTCTCTCTCTTCCCATGTTTAGATGGGGTTTGTGTAGTAATGATTTATCATTTGGGGTCCACAGAAGAACATGAATGGCAATTTCCAGAACCCCAAGCTGCCATAACTACCAGAGATGCTAACTTGAAACTGAAGAGCAATGCATGCTGCATGTGGAAGAGCGGGGAAGTGAACCCGGTTCACCAGATTACGAGTCCACCGCTCTTAACCATTACACCATGCTGGCTCTCAACATGGCTGTCACCATGCTAGTGTCAGTTTGGAAGCACCAAACTAGTCATTTGGGGATACGCTGTACCATGGCATGCCTCTAAATTGTATGCAAGAAGCAGAGGAAGGCTTAAGACCGCTATACAAACCTGACACTTTCGTTGTGCTTTATCATAAAACTCTTATGCAACAGGTTTTCTCAAGGGAAAGGCATACAAGATATTTGAGAAGAATACTTAAAAATATGCACGTTGGATAAACGAGAAGCAAATAGGCACACTGAAGCACACTGTTTAATTCCAAAGATTTATCCAGCATCCCGAGATCCTAAAAAGCTGGTTTTGCCAGCTGGAAGCCTATTGGCAAACTTTTCCAGCCAACTCCAACACTCAAAAGTGTTTTGTCTTTCCCTGGCCAAATTCAGACTGCACAAACTGTTCCTTTCAGCCCCAGTTCACACAAGTGGGTGTGACACATTCCTCAGGCTTGTGATTGTCACCAACACCAAAGCCCATTAATCAAGACAGAACCCTATTGTCCACCAACCGGGGCCCGTCTATCACAAAGACTGAGCGAGAGAATACCAATCCGAAGGGTGGGCTTCTTCCTTTATTTTTGTGCTTCCCAACATCATTTTACCAGTTTCTGAGCCGGTATCACTTTACACTACGCATTGCCTCTGACAGGTTTGCTGTTGATTAATTTCCCACCCACCATCTGAACGGCTTTCGCAAATCTCTTTACAGTTATTTCATTTGGGTGTGGCAATGCTGCTGGCTGCTACAAGCCCATATGTGGAGAAAACAGAAGGAACGGTCATGGGGGCAGATTCCCCTCCCCTCCCCCGCTCCTGAAACAAGCGATGCAAGATGACAATCATCCTGGTGGTTCTGATGCAGCAAAAACCCTGCTCGGTGTTATGTTTTTAATGATGCCCATCAGTTCCCTGAAGAGCGTCTGCAGTCCCGCCCAGGAAGACCTGCTACACCAACATTGCAACATGAGTTATGTGGGCAGCTCAACTGATAAAGCAGGGTGAGCACTGGTTAGATGTGTAGGCTGATTGTGTGTGGGTCGCTAGATTTCATCTCTTCATCAAATGATCAAGGAAAGGGACATAGGGTGAGATTGTGCAGAGAGGGACTGGCCCGATTCTCCGTGGCTCCCAAGGCTGAGATCAGTGGAACAAGGGAAAGAGGCTGCAAGCTGGAACACAGATGTAAGAGAGCAAAACCTCTCCACCCATCCCATTGGGTGGTCTGCTCCCCGCAGTCAATGATTCTGCACTATGTGTACACTTTGGCTGTGTACACTTTGGCTGTGTACACATTCCCGTCGCTCTGGCTCCAGTGCACTCCTGCTGGTGGTGCTTGGAGCTGTGTACACGTTCTTTGTATAAGTTTTTACTGAGTTTTCAATTGTACAGAGAACACACCAAAAAACATAAAGTCAACATAAAACTCTCCTACTCCCTGTAACGAAACAGGAGAGCAGAAACATTAGCACCATATATAAGAAAACCACGAATCAATGGGAGACAAAAGAAAGTATAAATACAAGAATAAGAGTTGGGCCTGAATAAAGACCAGAAGAAGATCATGCAAGCCAAATTGTCCCGGCAGTTTCTGGCAGATGCTCTTGTCTGTGTGATTCAGAGGTAAAGGTAGGTCCAGTCACGGATGACTCTGGGGTTGCGCGCTCATCTTGCTTTATAGGCCGAGGGAGCCGGCGTTTGTCCGCAGACAGCTTCTGGGTCATGTGGCCAGCATGACTAAGCCGCTTCTGGTGAACCAGAGCAGCGCATGGAAACGCCATTTACCTTCCTGCTGGAGCAGAACCTATTTATCTACTTGCACTTTGACGTGCTTTCAAACTGCTAGGTTGGCAGGAGCTGGGACCGAGCAACGGGAGCTCACCCTGTCACGGGGATTCGAACCACCGACCTTCTGATCAACAAGCCATAGGCTCTGTGGTTTAACCCACAGCACCACCCATAAAAACAAAGTCCCACCATATCACACTAAAAGACTGTGGCTGTTCTTTACCCTGCAACAAATGCAGGTTGTGGGTAATCTTCTCTAAGATTGCAAGGATAGGTTGTTCAAAGGTTTCCAATGTCATACTACTGTTCACCTGGGAACATTCTGTAGGAATGTCAAAAGTTCCTTCAAAGCTGTTAAGCTGTGTACACATGATGTTAACCACAATGCATATCTAATCTGTAGTTTCTTGAGGAAAAAACTGCTGTTTGGTGCGTATTCTCTCAAACCGACTTCCATCCAATCTGAAACCGTAAGCCGCAGTTAAGCCCAAATGTGTACTATTTAGCCACCTGTTGCACATGTGCAAAGTGTGTGCACAGACAACAGCTTCATGGATAGGAATTGGGGGAAACCCAAACAGGCACTGCACATTGGATGAAAATAGCCTCATCCCTTCTCTGGTGTGTACAGCAATTTACAAATGCAACTTGCAATGCAGCGGAGAAGGGGATGACCTCACTGTGTTTTCAGTCGCTCATGTGTGCATGGCATTGGAAACAAAAATTCTTTCTCCTAGCATATCTTGCCTGCAGAATATGGCTCCTCCCTCTCCCCACCTGTCAAAATGAAAAAACCAATAAACATGTTGCTTGCAGATGTGCAGATGAGCATCTTTTACAGACAGAATTGACTCTTGATAAGCAGCCTTTCCTTTATTTTATTTAAATCAGTGGCAATATTCCAAGTGATTCTTAACAAAGAAAGATTTCAGCTCTAACATGATTTTCTCCCTGTGACTTATTTTTTAAAAAGAAACAAATCCTCAGAATAGTTTATAAGGTGGTGGCATAGCATATTAGACTAGTTATCCTGAAGAGAATGAAAACCTAAACCATAAACCCGCCCCACCCCGCCCCACCCCCATTGAAGGGCTTTTATTTAATCTCAAGTTTGTGGTTTGACAGTGAAACAAGCTGCCTCCCAGAAGCGCTTTTACTGATGATCCTTATAAGAGGTTGTGCAAGCATCTGCCCCAGATGTTTTGAGTTAAGGAAATCTCACCCCACTGGGAAGTGAATGGAATATATTACATTTGAGCAAACCCAGTATGATTTGGGGGCACTTTGCTTCCTGCTGGTAGACCCTCAGATGCATCTTCACTCCCACTGGGATGTACTGGTCAGGACCTGAACCTCCTTTTCATTAGACTTTCTCCCTCCCCCCCCTCCCTCCCCCCCTCTCTCTCTCTCACACACACACACACACAACTTCCAGTCAAAGAAATCCTGACGGAAAGGAACAGAGACAAGAGACATTCCAAACAAATGTTGCACAACAGCTGCTAAGGATAATATGTTCTTGTTTTGAGGTCACAATTGAAATGGTGAAGGGGAATAGGTGCAATCATGAGATAGTGAGGGTGTTTGCTGGATCAGACCAAAGGGCCCGTCTAGTCTCACATCCTGTTCTCCCTAACTTTTGCCTGTGTTCTGTGACCCAGCCCCACTTGACAAGATCACAGCTGTTTTGCACCCTGGCAGTCTCTGCTTTGCGGAGCAGCCGCTCCACCTGTTGTCCAATGATGCCGCATGAGCTGTAACCATAACTCAGCATCTGTAATGCGCATTCCTTTCTCTTGCTAACCACAGAGAATCCTGGAATCTTTTCCCCTCTGAGTTTTTCTGCGAATCGAGACTGCACTCCCCTGCAATCAGCAATTATTCCTATGACTAGTGGGATCGTAAGGGAGCACAGGGTGTGTGTGTGTGTGTGTGTGTGTGTGTGTGTGTGTGTGTGTGTCTCCAATGGCCTCCCAAACCGCCCCACCACTGGGAGAGGTAAACATGGCAAAAGTAGTAATTAGAAACCAAGAGTAGGAAAAGCACTGCAGGAAGGTTGAGGGGGGTAGAACAAGAATGAAATGTTAGAAATGCAAACTGTCTATTGCTCTATGCAAGCTCATTCTCTCAATTGTAGCAAAACCGGCAAAGAATAAACAAATGAAAAAGAGAAAACTGGTTCTTGTTCCAAGACCAGTTTAGTAGGAATATATGTCCAAACAGCCAGGGTCTAATAGTGAATCCATTCTTGGAGACGGGGGATATGAAAGCTGTTTCCGATTACACAGATGTCCCTGTTTAATTAGGAACATAAAGGAAACCCAGCAAAAAAATACTACTACTCTTTCTTTGGAAAAAGAATATATGTTATGCTCTTTTCAGTTGCTCATACAACATCCTTTGAACCATAACAGACTTCCCATACCTGATGCTCTCCAGATGTTTTGGACTTCAACTCCCATCAGTCTTAGCCAGCACAGCTGTTGGGAAAGCCTGGCCTATAAGAACAGCTCAAGTCATCCAGTCCTGGGTACATTTTTGCATGGGGTAAAGCACAATGCAGAAATGAGGTGCTCATGCATAAATTCGGCAGTGTGGTGGCTGTAAATAGGTTGTCAGTTTTTAAGTTCACACCAGGCTTTGTGCAAAACGATTTTCGTTGAAATAGAACACACAGTTACACCAGGCATAGAGCTACATACACCTTTAAAGGACATTTGAATAGCATTTCCCCCCTCAAAGAATTCAGGGCCCTTTCCTCATCCTCAGAAGAAGAAGAAGAAGAAGAGTTTGGATTTGATATCCCGCTTTATCACTACCCGAAGGAGTCTCAAAGCGGCTAACATTCTCCTTTCCCTTCCTCCCCCACAACAAACACTCTGTGAGGTGAGTGGGGCTGAGAGACTTCAAAGAAGTGTGACTAGCCCAAGGTCACCCAGCAGCTGCACGTGGAGGAGTGGAGACACGAACCTGGTTCCCCAGATTATGAGTCTACCGCTCTTAACCACTACACCACACTGGCTCTGGACCCCCTGGGAAACTCAACAAACCTGCTGTCCCTTTAACTGGGTGTGAAGAAGATAGCTGAATGGGACACAGCTGTGGGCAGCCTGAGGAAGTGCGGTTAAGTGTGGTTAAGAGCGGTAGACTCGTAATCTGGTGAACTGGGTTCGTGTCCCCGCTCCTCCACATGCAGCTCCTGAAGAAGCAGAGATGCCATCAGTGTGAAGCAACTGTGAGACCTTTTGGTGTGCAGGTGTGTCAGCAGGGGGAGGGGCAAGAAAGTGAAATGGCTTCATCTACTGTACAACTATTTGATTGTGATTAGATTTGTAAATTATCTTGTTTAAAAACTTCCAAAATCTCCTACACCTGTTCCAATGTCACATCTGTACCATACATTAAAAGCACAAGGCTTCCCCCAAAGCATCCTGGGCATTGTAGTTTACCCTTCACAGAGCTACAATTCTCAGCACCCTTGACAAACTACAGTTCCCAGGATTCTTTGGGGGAATCCCAGGATTCTTTGGGGGAAAGCCCAATGCTTTAAATGTATGGTGTGGGTGTCTTTAAGCCAGCTCTCTCCATCCCCTAATTCTTTAACTTTTACACCTGTGTGGGCAGAAATTCTAGGGGTGACAAAATGGAAATATCATGATGAAGAAAGTGCACCAGTTACACGTCTGACCGTGATGTGGCTTTTAAAGACTCAGGAGCCCTGTGGCTATCCTGCTTGCATAAAAACTAGGAAATATCTATTGCAACATCTTGCAGCATACATATAGGAAGCAGAAAGACTCCTCTGAACTTGATCCAGGCCACTGCTTAGTTGCCAACTGCTCCATTTTATCTCACTGCTTCAGGCAGAGCCAAAAATGTAGGAAGTGTCCTAAAAATTGAGTTGGGGAAAGAAAAGAGAATTTTCCCATCTACATACTCTCGGCATTACTTCTGTGCTAAGTAAGAGATGCAGAGAGATTTGCCAACTTTTCTTCTGGCAGGGCTCCTATCTCGAACAGCTTCCTGCTGTGCAATTTAATAACTGGAGTTTTCCCTGTCAACGAGATGCAGTGAGTGGGATGAGTTTCCTCTGCACAATGTCAAGAAGCCATTAAAAGCAGGGAAGCCCTATTTTTGGGTGGGGATGGTTGAGTTGACAGCTCTAGAGGTCAGAAAGAGCACCAGAAGTGTTTCTTCCACACATATGGGTTGCACCATTCATGCACGGCCTGCCTGTCTCTGCATCCCCCCTTCATACAGAAGACTTTTCTGTCTCCATCAGAAGCCCTGTGCCTTGACAATCACACCAGAAACAGAAATTCAGCTTGGGGACAGCTTCCTTCTCCCTGTGTGCCTCCCTGAATATTGTAACTGCTCCTGTTGGTTTTTCTTTGCCCATAAAGAGCCTCTGTCAGGGGTGGGGAAATGTTGGCAACTCTATCAGAGAAATCACTACTGCTTCTGAACATTTTCTTTGGGACTTGCAAGGGTCAGATTTGCTGAACAGTCACATTTCAACATCTTAAAGTCAAACTGTGCGCAGATACGTCCTCCAAAACAGAGCATATGTTCTTTTTTTTCTTTTTAATTCAATTCTTATGTCAAATTTGGTTTCCGCAAATTATAGCATGGGAAAGCCCATCCTATATCCCTGAAAAATGTGCCCACTGATGTTTCTCCCAGCAAACTGTGCTTGCCTGGGGACAACCCACAGAAGCTGCTTTTGCTACAGACCACCGAGTGTCCTCTTTTCTTATCTGTTTATACGGAGAACTTTTAATTTCCTTCTATGATGGATTACTTTATTTACAGAAGCAATGTTTATCAACATGCTGCTGGCACGGTCTCTTTCCAGCTGCCTCTGGTCTATATCATGATATTGTTAGTAAGGCTGAGGTTAAACCGGCCTGAAGGGACCCAGAAAGCCGACGAAAGATGTACAGAGGGGGTTGGGAAGGTGTAGAAGTTCAGTGGATGTCACCCCAAGGCTGGCTCAGCTTACTGAGCTATACTGCTGACCCTTGGGTAGACAGAGGCAGCCGTCTCAGGCACCAGATGCTGGAGGGCATGGACTGGCAGCAAGGTACTGAAAGCAAAGCCTGTTCTGCATCCTCTAAAACTGCCTGCTACCTCAGCTACAGTGTAGGATGCTGTCCAATCCCCAACCTTGGAAGTGAGATTCAGCTGCCACTCCAGTCAGCTTCTGTATCGGAAAGGGGTGGCGGCACTATCTTGTCCTTTGCCTCAGGCATCAGAATATATTGGGCCAGGCCTGCTGAGGTACAAAGCACATTTCCCAGCCACAAAGAATTCTGGGAACTGTTGCTTGTTAAATATTGCTGGGAATTTTAACACTGTGTGTAATAAAACACAGTACCCAGAATTCCTTGAGGGGGCAAATGCGCTTTGAATGTATAGTGTATATGCGACATAAAATAATTTTTGAGCAGTTTACAGGTGACTGTTATGCCAAAAATGCTTGAGGGAGGAGAATATCTCAGTGATAGTGAAGGAGACTGTGATTTGTGGGTTGAATCCCACTCACAAAACAAGCAAAAGTCTGGAAGCAGCATGAGGGACAATGTGCAAAGATATTCAAAGTGTGTGGTGTAAATTCGGTGTTTTTTAAGAACAACCACCCCTTGGGCTTCCAATTCCAGGAGGAGAAAATACTTGAGTAGGGGGTGGAATGTGGAAATGTCATTTCTGGGACAGCGAGCGAATAAAAACAAAGCGGAACAAAACTGAGGAAAGTGTTGGCATGGACACAATTTGTGTCTTTAACAGCAGCTGAACATATAGAAATTAAGCAAGAGAAGTTTTCCTTATCGTCTCCATACCAGAAAAACCTTTGTTTCTTAAATTCCTTTGCATGGGGCTGTCCAAGATGCTGAGCCAAGGCCTGTAATCATAGAATTTTAGAGTTTGAAGGGACCCTGAGGGTCATCTAGTCCAACCCCCTGCAATGCAGGAATTTCAACTAGTTCGTACATGACGGGTGGCCATCCAACCTCTACCTCAAGTTTAGCTGGCTTTGCAATGCCAGGAACAGGAAGGCTGTAAGAACTAAAGCAGGAAAAGAAACAGCTTTTATTGGCCTAAACGTTGTTGCTGCGTCACTGCAACAAGCTGTATGATAAAGAATTTTGTGGAACTTGAAATCCCGCATGGAGGCAATCCAGTAAAAGTTATTGATTTACTCCATGTTTTATTTCTTATGCTCTTTGACTACCACATAGCCAATAAAAGCTATAATGCCTAATAAAAGTAGACGAGACGTGAATAGCGATGCCTGCGGGTGTGGTAAAGAAAACTGGGATGAAGCTGAGGATCCAATTAGCTTACTGTTAGGTCGCTGGGAGTCCTGCCATCGCACAGACTTTGAGGTTGCAACTGCAGCATTTGAATAAACAGTGGCAGGACATGAATTGTGCGTTTGACTAGATGGAAAGCCCCAGCCTTTAACATGGGGCTTGGCAGGAATACAAGAATGCTGTGGCTGGAATGAATTCTGCATTATTTGCAGCAGCAGCAGCTAGGATTAATATTTTTGCATGAAAACTAAGACCTTCCCAGGTTATATGGGGGAAAAATGTAGTCAAAATAAACTTTGATCCTTGGGGAAAGCTAGACAGGGTGTATGTGTGTGTGTGTGCTGCTACAAAAGTCAGGTGCCTGTCCCTCTCTCTGCCAAGCTGCGGCAAGAGCGCATGGGATCCCAGGCGCTCACACAGGGTCTGTGTGCCTTCAGAGAACAGAAGACACAGTGGAGGCTGTCGTTCTTTGATAAATAGGGTGTATTCGCCTATTTGCACCCTCAGTCTGTATGCAGGGGGTCCAGATCTGACAGCATGGCCCAGAGCACTGCAGGCAGTCCCTCCTTCACCCTTGTCAAGATGGATCTCCCCCTTTCTTCCTCTTTCTTCTTCCCAGAGCAGTTACTCTGGCCACCTTCCAAATCTCCAGTCTCCGGTCACACCTGGGACAAGGAGTTGTTGACAGCCCTCGATGACTCTCTGTTGTAATGCTAACAGCTCTACTCTTCAGATGGGTTTGCTTAAGGCAGCCCAGGAATCCCCTTGCAGCTTATATTCTCCCTTCACGTCACAAAGAACTCAAAATACCCAGCATTTATTAATTTCTAGGGTTTACCCCCAAATCTCTAACAGTGCACATGTGCTGATTGCCAGTTTGCCATGTGTGCATAAGAGTCAGTGTGGTGTAGTGGTTAAGAGCGGTAGACTCGCAATCTGGTGAACCGGGTTCACGTCTCCGCTCCTCCACATGCAGCTGCTGGGTGACCTTGGGCTAGTCACACTTCTTTGAAGTCTCTCAGCCCCATTCACCTCACAGAGTGTTTGTTGTGGGGGAGGAAGGGAAAGGAGAATGTGAGCCGCTTTGAGACTCCTTCGGGTAGTGATAAAGGGGGATATCAAATCCAAACTCTTCTTCTTCTTCTTCTTCTTCTTCTTCTTCTTCTTCTTCTTCTTCTTCTTCTACAGGGGAAAACATGCACGGAAGCAGGAAACGCTTAAGCTAAAAGCAGATCACCATGCATGTTCGGCCACTGTTTATCTGAAAGCTATAATTACAGTCCCAAACTCAGTGCAATTGAAAGCTTCACACTTGCATAAGGAGAAGCTGATTGAATTCCCAGCTATTGTCAAGTCACTAATCTTCCTTTTCTGGGCATTGTGCTCGAGAGGGCATTCCCTGGTTGTTTCTGCACTATTTTTTAATTGTTGCTTATTAAACTTATTAGTTGCTTTTTTAAAAAAAAACCAATGTAACCCAAAGTGACTTACAACAGTAAATAAATAACACTCATGAAGACCAGGCACAGAAAAATCTAAAAACATCCATGTTTTTAAAAGGCAGAATTAAAAGATCCCACCCACTGAAGGAGGTCACAGATAATTAAAAGTCAGAAGCCTGGCGCCTAAGATATATAATGATGGTGCCAGGTGAGCCTCTCTGGAGAGAGCATTCCACAAGCAGGGAGGCATCATTGAAAAGGCCCTTTCTCTTGTTGCCACCCTCTGGACCTCTCATGGAGAAAACAGGTGGAGAAGGGCCTCAATTGCAACTGCAGAGTCCGGTTCATAGGTGGAGAGGAGGTCCTTGAAGTATTAGGGTCCTGAGCTGCCTAAAGCTTTATAGGTGATAGTTGTAGCTCTGTGATGGGGAAACTACCATACATTTCAAGCGCATTCAGTCTGGGAAGGCATGTGCTTTCAATGTGCGTCGAATGTGCTTTGAATGTGTGGTGTGGATCTGCCCTAAGTTTGTTTTCTTTCAAAAGGGTGCATGCACACTCCGCATGGGACGGTGCAATGGTGCCTCGTTAGCTTCTATTGAAGATGTAAAGCTGAAACATCCATTGTTGAAAAGTTCATAAAACTGGCATTGGCATCGAGGGGAGAGGTGCCGTTTTGCCATCACAAACACCAGTCTGTTGGCACCCATGAACCTAGCACAGCCACACTGTGCCCAGCCGTAATCGCACTGCACCCACTTCTGAACCAGGAACAAAATCTTGTCTGAGCAGTTGGGAAATACAGGAAGACTAGATTATGGGAGCTGCTTCTCTCTATGACAGGATAATAATTATGCAATTGTTGTGCAATTAAATAATTATAATCTGAGACAGCTTTCCTCATTCTGGTGCCCTCCATATGTTTTGGGCTACATCAGTCTCAGTCAGTATGGATGTGCTGGCTGTGGCTGATAAGAGCTGTAGTCGAAAACATATGAAAGATGCCAGACTGGAGGATGTTCTCTGGAGGGAAGATTTCCTACATAGTCAGGAGACCTGTCTAGTAGCTAAGAACATTCCTTTTTTTAGGTGTTCCGTAAAAAATCCCTTGACTTGTTTCAGCCCATTGGTGATTTTAAACTTTTGTAGTGGATGTGTGTGGGAGCTGCTTGCTTTGCTTTGTTTTGTTTTTAAAATGAGGTCATTGGAAGTTGTGAATTAGTCATAAGGATAAGCCGTGTCCACACTCTTCAACATTGTATGAATGTCACACACTCGAGAAATTCAGGGTAGTCATAAGCTGTAAATTCCATCGATTGACTTGTTTCTTGGCTGTGAAGATGCTGCTGGTACTGTCCATTGAGAATTTCATCATTTCCACGTGTTCGTTTCAAGCCAATTCATTATTAGTCTTCTTGACCCAGCTGTGAGTCACATTCCTTTGGGATTCCACTCTAAAAATCTCAACCAAGAGACGCTGGCCTCAACTGGGGTTCTCTTAGGTCAGGGGTGGGAACACTTACACCTCCAGATGTTGTTGGACTCTAACTCCCATCATCACTGACCACTGGCTATACTAGCTGGGGCTGATGGGAGTTGAAGTCCAACAACAGGTTCCCCCTCCCATTCTTACATGACTCCCATCTCTGTCTGTCCATGGTAGTACTGCAACACTGCTGGGAGGTAATTCAGTCAACCATTCTCTCTCTTTGATGTACACATGAGCACCAATTTGCCAGGTTTGCACTTCCAAGACATATTCCAGTATTTCTTTGTGCCTAGGCTGCCTTCCTTTAATCTCTTGTCTGCTTGCCTTCTCTAGGACTATCTTTCTGCAGACCTTGGCTGAGCTCTGAAGTTTGAGACCATGGACAGATCCACACCACCCATGTAAGGCACCCATTCAATGCCAGCTATTAAGGATGATGGGACCTGTAGCTATGTAAGGGGGAAACTACTGTTCTCAGGATTCTTTTTAGCAGAATCATGTGTTTTAAAATGTGTGTTGAAAGTACACCCTGGCTCATTTGGTGGCTTGCCATGTTGTCTCCTGGATTTTCCAGCTTCCATGCTAGGTCTGTTCTAACTTTACTGGATTGATCCCTCTAGCTGGAATTTGGAGATACCAATCCAGCCTAAATATGTGCGCATTTGGAAACTGACCTACAATCAATTACTGTCCTCTGCCTTGGTGATAATATGTAAGTGGAAATTCAACAGATGTAACCTTTTCAAGCATGGCAATGCTGTTAACTTAATGGCTTCATGACTAGGCACAAAGCATGTGGCCTCTGTAGCAACCCAACTTTTACTATGATCATTCCACATTTGATGCCAACAGTATCACATGGTAGTGTTTCTTCTCGCTAGTTGGAGGCAGTAAATTTTATTTTATATTTTTAAGGACGGTCATGATGATTGCATAACATGTATTCTCTGGAACAAATAACTAGTGTTGCTAAATTTGAAACTCTTTTTTTTTTCAACCCCCAAGGTCTATCCAAATCCTTGCACATAACAAGCAATATAACCTCACAACAAGCCAAACACAACACTTTGCCTCCCTAAACATAGGGAATCCATGTCACTTTACTGACCAAGTAGCCCAATCTCTGAGAAAGCTGCCCCGACATGTGTCATAATGACCTAAAGTCATTCTGGGACAAGGATAAGAGGCTCACTGTGTAGCCACCACACTATCACATCTCCTGGTTTAGACAAGACTCAGTAAAGCCACTAAGCTGTCTGTGGGCATAGACAGAAATGAACCTTTGGGACCTGTTGGGGAGTGAAGAACACAACACCAAAATTAAGCCATGTCCATCTCTTATATTTGGTTAAAAATGTTTCAGATGTCACATACATGTTTTCTGTCCTTGGGTAATTACATCCAATCTACTCCCAGAGTAATTTCAAGGTATTTGCTTTGCTTCTGTTTCAAGCACACACTATAGGAAGCATTGCTATACAGGACATCCCCACTCCCTTAGTAGAGTGATTGTTCATTGTTAAAGAAAACTCCATTACTCTGGAAAGCAAAAGTTCTGAGCACCACTGCAGCAATGTATCCTCAGTTGTACACCTTCGCCTGCTTTTCACATCATGGCGATCCAATACAGGTAACTCTCAACTCTCAAGCATCTAACTTGTGCACATTCATCTTTACATACTTGGTAAAAAAATAAATTAAAATAAAATGGGGTGGAAAGGAGGCAGGGATAAAGGAAAGAAATAATTTTGGCAATCCCAGCCACCATTGAACCAAATGTGTTTTGACTATATGCGATTTTGGCTTTACACACTGTCGTCAGAACATAACCACAGTGTACACTGAGAGTCACCTGTGTTCCTAGCGTGGAACACAAAGAGAACAGGGCTCCTGCATATTTAATAGTGGCACAGAAGAGGGATTTTCTATGGAGCTTCTGAAATCCCCTGTTCTACACAACTAAAGGTGCTGGAACCCTAAATACTCATTTGCAATGAACAAGTGGTGATGAGCTCCATTAGATATTAAGAAACATATATTGTTGCTCTGAATGTTGCACTGTCAGCTCAGGGCCTTATGCAATGGGTTGTTGTTGCTTTAAGTGTGCTTAAAGCACACTGATCCAATTCAGGGGCCCGCAGCAATTTCCTGATGAAAAGCAGCTAGAAGCATTTCCAACTTTTCGTTACTGAGTTGCTTGTTTGCTAATGCCTTGTTCTCTCTGTGTTTCGCCAATGCAAATACTTTTGATAGTTAAAGAACTCTGTGCAGACCCTGCAAACTGCACCATCGCTACCCGATGGTCAAGTACCCTGTGTGCTGCTGCTCCACAAAGAGAGGTATATTGTGTTTGAAAAGACCCAGTGTCCAGAAGACCTGCCCTGGTACATACCATTCTAAATAGGCACTCCATGCTCCTCTACCTTGCAGTAGGACAGAGTTACCTGTACCTGAAGCATAGCAGAGAGATACAGTTTTATGCCATAATACACATAATCCAAGCCCCTTCAAGTGGGAAGAGCACTTGTTTGACAATTCTGTGAGTACATGGGCTTGGGCTCTGCAGCTTATACTTTCCAAATTCACAGTGATGAAGGAGAACTCCCTCTGACTTCAGGAACTTCGAGGAAGAATCCTGTTGACCCTCAAACCACATATTCCAAAATAGGCCCCCTGGCTTTTGTGGATCTGTTTTCTAGGGATGTGGCCCAAGAACTGCAGCTTCATCATTAGATGGAAGATTGCTAGTTCAGATAATTTGCATCCCTCTCTCTTACTTCCCTACTTTTATGTGGACTTTGGCTATGCAGAAGCTTGGTGGGAAACACTGAGCGAGACAGGATGGGAAACAGGAAGCTATCAAGGCTGGTGGTGGGAAATGCATTGGTCTAGCAGCTGCTGTACCACAAATAACAAACCACTCAGTTCATGTACCCAGTTCCCATGGTCTAACTGCACCAGGTTCCTGGGTAAAATGACATAGGTTGGAAGGCGCAGCTGGAGGGGAAGTCACAACAGTGTTCCATCTTCCACCTGACTGAGAGAAAAGTTTACCCATTGAGCGAGGCAAGAGCTGGGCCTCCCTTTAGCCCATTTCCAACCTCCTCCCACATTCTAGCTTCAGACTGGAACTAGGTGCAGCCTCCCTGGCTTCACCATCAGCCAGCTTCCCCCATGCCTGTTTTGTTTACCATCTGACCCAATGAAGTGTCCTTGAGAAGCTAAAAGCTTGTACTTTGTGACATTTTAGTTGGCCGCCGTAAGGCATTGCCCTAACCATGGAACTGGTGCTACACAGACCACTTGCCATTCTTCAGGCATGGAGAAACAAGTTACAGTATATATAATTTCACATTTGAGTTCTTTAAGAACTGCCCAGCGGGTGTCATTCAGACCCAGTGGCCTGCCATTTTTAAATTTGCCAATAAGGCCTAGAGCTTCCTCTCTTCACACCACTATTGTACCTCATGTCACAGAGGCTCAAAACTGGAAGCCAGGCATTTTGTGTCAATGGTTCCATGCTGGGGAACATTTTTCCAGCAGAGATTTGGCAGGCCTCTTTTTTGCCTATAGAGAGCCAGTGTGGTGTAGTGGTTAAGAGCGGTAGACTCGTAATCTGGGGAACCGGGTTCGCGTCTCCGCTCCTCCACATGCAGCTGCTGGGTGACTTTGGGCTAGTCACACTTCTTTGAAGTCTCTCAGCCCCACTCACCTCACAGAGTGTTTGTTGTGGGGGAGGAAGGGAAAAGGAGAATGTGAGCCGCTTTGAGACTCCTTCGGGTAGTGATAAAGCGGGATATCAAATCCAAAACTCTTCTATCACACATCTCTTGGATTTATATATATATATATATATAATGCCCGCAGGCCTATGCAGCTGTTTAAAACATTTTGATAAGCCAGTCGTTTTAATGATTTTGTACTGTTTTCAATGCCTCTAGTAACCCCTTCCCTGTCCTCCTATAGCTTTTGTATCCAGAAATTCTCTCCATTCCATCAGATTACCATTCTATCTATGCCCTCCTTTAGGAGCAAGCATTTCAGCTGACTCACTTTGGCTCGGAGGCTTCTGACATTACCAAAAAAATACCTATACACGATCTCTCTGTGTATGGTTTGGCACTGTGAGTTACCCTGCAGTGCTTTGACCTCTTTGAATTACTATTGCTTGTTCCCGCACTTTCAGTGCCTAGTCCTACCCTCACCGTTTGGACAATCATAACCATTTTCTATGTAGGGCTTTTGTAACTGTGTGTAGGTAGCAATGGGCCCAAAGCTCAAAGGTGACTATAATCAGATTGTTTTGAAACTGCTGTGTAAATCTGCCCTTGCACTTCGTTTAGATCCTTTCATAGACTCATAGAATTGTAGTGTTGGAAGGGACCAGGGATCATTAGTCCAACACCCTGCAAAGCAGGACTATTGTTTTAAGTACAATAAATAAAGCAGTGTTGTTTGTTTATTGAAGTGGATTCAAGGTAACAATCTCCTGTAGGGATATTGCATTTTTACAAAGCTCCAACTGCAGCTTTTTGTCCCTGGCAAAATATGATTCTTCATCACTGATCACACATCCATTGTAATTGCCATATGAAATGCTGCCATGCATAGGCGCCTACTGAGTAACATGCACAACATCACTAGTGAGGACCAAAAGAGCCATCCTCCCCACACCAGACCATGCATGCCCTATTTTGTGATCTTTCAAATGTTTTATTTTTAATTTCTTCGGATACTATGAGCAAACTCCCTGTGCGCCTTAATCTCAGTGCCAATGATGTCAATCACCCTGATGCTGATTGTAAGCCTCAGTGCAGTATTTGCATCATGCAGATTGGTTTGTCTCTCTCTTCCTTGGCCACCATTTGGCCGTAGCAGCCAGTAAATGGAAAGTGGCAGGCAGGCAGGATGACACAGACACACAATACTTCATGAAGTCTGACCTCATGCTTGAACCTGCAATACGTACATATTTTATTGTTTTGCTGTGGAACTAAAGAGACCAGAAACCTACCCTTTGGAAAACCTTATGCAGGATTACCAAGGAAATAGTTAATAGATTATTCGGGAACTGATGACGCAATTATGGACATATAAATTTCAAGACTTTCTGGTTTCATTCCATATTCGCTATCTTTTGCAACCTTTTTGTCAGATTAATTTTTGACATGGATTTGTCAAACATGTGTATTTACAAAGTACACTTCTTTAGAATATTCCTAATATATGTCCAGCGTTGCTGTTGGCCACAGCACAGGAAACACCATGCCTTAACATGTGGAAATACGTTCCAAAGAAATTGGTTAAAAGCACATGACTGGAGATTCCGTCATCCATGGAGTTCTTGAACCTTCAAGCATTTTACCCCATAAGAGTTCCTTTGAAATACTTGTGCAAAAAAGCTGGCTAGCCAAATGTTACTCAACCCCTGTAACGGTGCCACAGCCAGCAGCAGCATTATCAGCCGGTATTAGCGGGTGATAAATGTGTATCATGAAATGTTTTTCCTTCTGGTTTCTGCACATAACATTAATATTAAAGGTATGCAAGCAGACCATTTCTTATTAGTTGGCAACCCTGGGGAGTAAGAAATATTTTGACAATTGACTGTTTAGCTATTGTCTGTCTAATTATTCTGAAGTACACAGCACACCAGCAAGTTATTATGGGGTTATTATCCTTATAGGAAGGAAGCAGCAATCATCTTCAACAATATTGTTGCCAATATTCTAAATACAAATGAAGGGGGAGGCGTTGGAAAGAGGCAGGGGATTCCCAAGGCTAGGGTGTGGCATTGCCAATTTTTCATTTAATCTTTGCAGTGGTGTTTTGAAAAGCACCTTGATTTAGGAACATAGGAAGGTGCTTCCCAGGTTTGTTTACACCCTGTTGTCTACACTGACCAGCCCAGCTGGAGAAGCTGGGATTGAACCGCATGCAAAGTAATTGCTCTATGACTGAGCCCTTCCCAGGGATAACATTTAGCTCAGGCATCTCCAAACTTGGCCCTCCAGCTGTTTTGGGACTACAGTTCCCATCATCCCTGACCACTGCTCCTGCTAGCTAGGGATGATGGGAGTTGTAGTCCCAAAACAGCTGAAGGGCTGAGTTTGGGGGTGCCTGATTTAGCTCCTAATGCAATTGCTAAATAAGAATAAAACAGCAGCTTTGACAGCAGCTTGGTCTGCAGAAATCCATAAGTGAAGCTTTTCATAGCATGGATATTAACATTTTCACATAATGTTTGCCGAATAGTTAAATACACAGCTGCAGGGTCTGATTTGAAAGATGGGGAACCCTACCAGCAAGCCCCCTAGCTAAGTCAAGATTTTGACCTAACCATCTTAGTCTTGGATCTCTGCGAAACCTTTTTCTAGTGCTCTCGGCCTTTTTTTGGATTCAGATACAATGTGCCCCTTGCAACAGAATATCCTGAAAACTCTCATCATGTTTTTGATTAACTTTGTACCAGATTGTATCTAATGAACGAATAAGACAAGCTGATCTGAATCGCTTGGGAACCGTAAGAATTTCATTCAGCTTTTCTGTGGAAATGAACTGGGTTGTTGCTTCTTCTGCTATTACTAACTGCTGACAGGAAGAAATGCAAGGCAAACATGTTCTCAAGATGGAGTTGATGAGAACTCCATCTCTTGAATGTTGCTTGCTACAACAGACCTGGAGGAGGAGGAGGCAGAGGGACAAAGTTATGGAAATTCCTGTCTAGCTGGGCTGCAATTTGGGGTGAGGGCTTACCTTTCCCCCTTTCCCAGCTGTGTAGTGTACTGATTGAGTCTGGGTGAACAAATGATGCAGACTGGAGATGCAGCAAGAATCAGGCTGAGAAAGGGTTTCGGCTGAAGTGCAAGGGCTTCATTGAAGCTCAAAAAGCACATTTTGGGCTCACGTTCTACACACACACACACACACACACACACACACACACACACACACACCACATCTGATGGGGAAGCATTATGGTTGGGGTAGTAATGCTGGGAACCCCCACCTAATGCTCAGCCTGTGTACTTGTAAATAAATGTCAATGCCATAAAATGCCAGATGTCTCCAGTGACTGCATTCCAAGGAATGCAAAACCCTGGGTCAGTGCTTCCATCCCTGGAGTCCTCGCCACTCTGAGAATTGGTGTGCAAGCTTCTAACAATATTCTCCTGCTGACTCCTTAAAAAGGGAGACTCTAGATATCTAAGTGAAGAGATCAGGAGCAGGGCAAGAAGTTCAGAACTGGAAGGAGGCGGTGAAGATGGCCTAGTAAGTTTCCCTGCCCCACCACCAAGCTTTAAAGATGAGGCATGACACACTCACACACAAGACTCTTGCACCTCGCAGGAATGTTGAGGTTGCAAACTCACGTTCCATCAGTGCAGGTGGGTCTGCTCCCCTCTGTGAAGGTGGTGCCTGGTTCTAGGGTAACAAGGCTGCACCCTCCTGTTCAGTCATTGCCACCTCATGTGCAGCCTCCCCACTTGGGTGATCCTCCCCAGCCTCCATTGAGGCGCTCTGCTCCACAGAAAGTCCAGAGGGGAGAGATGGCATCTCTGCTCCCCCTTCTAGAATGGCTGAAGTTGAGGCAGAAAGGGGAGACCTGCCATCCTCCATTCCAAGTTCCCGTCATGCAGCCCAGCCTTGCGTTTCTTCCTTCTCCTGTGTCAGACTCTGCCAATCCAAGCCTGATCCCAACCACGCTGCATTTTTAAAATTATTTACTGTGGGTGCTTCTATATTGTAAATTAAGATTGTAAAAGAGTTGTTAAAGGTAAAGGTAAAGGGACCCCTGACCATTAGGTCCAGTCGCGGATGACTCTGGAGTTGCGGTGCTCATCTCGCTTTACTGGCTGAGGGAGCTGGCGTACAGCTTCCGGGTCATGTGGCCAGGATGACTAAGCCGCTTCTGGCGAACCAGAGCAGCACACGGAAACGCCGTTTACCTTCCCACTGCATCGGTACCTATTTATCTATTTGCACTTGACATGCTTTCAAACTTCTAGGTTGGCAGGAGCAAGGACTGAGCAATAGGAGCTCACCCCGTCACAGGGATTCGAACCGCCGACCTTCTGATCGACAAGCCCTTGGGCTCTGTGGTTTAACCCACAGCGCCACCCGCGTCCCTAAAAGAGTTGTTAAGATATTGCAAATGGGTCGTTGGCAACAGGTTTGGAGGGTGGTGTTTTTTGTTTACTTCTAGAAAGGGTAACTCCAAATTAAATGGGGGGGGTGTACTACAAGCTGCTAAAAACTTGCATAGATAAGGAGCACCCATCCCTCTATCAGCACCCATGTGGAAGCACCC
Organism: Darevskia mixta; assembly: GCA_034641385.1. NCBI lineage: Eukaryota > Metazoa > Chordata > Lepidosauria > Squamata > Lacertidae > Darevskia > Darevskia mixta. The sequence continues at coordinate 28,182,139 of JAWWNH010000029.1, forward strand.
TGTATTTCTCAGTAGTCTAGTAGCTAATGTTCTGTTTTTTCAGCTCATCCGCTGTTAGTGCTGAGCAATAACAAATTTAAATAAATAAATGCCACAATGATGAACTATCTTCCCCCTCCCTCCTTAGAAAGATGGTGGTCTCAATTCAGAATTATCCACAGATTTCACCTTTGCCTCCAGTTCCCTTCACTAAGTGTTAAGGGCTAGAACTACAGCTCTGGATATAAGCCGCTGTTCACTCACTTGCAGAGTAAGAAACAAAAAACTATTCTTGAGCTGGCAGCAGCTGATGACCTGGGTCTATGTAACAAGCACAACAAAAAATTGGGGATGGTGGGGTTTTGCTTTCCCTTTCCGCAGCTATTTAGCCCTTGTCCAGCAGAATGAAAGCCTTGCTTGTGCACCAACAGTACTGCTGAAGCCAATTGTATAGGGCTGCATGAAAGCGCTTGCAAAAAGCCAAGTCTTTGCTCAAATGGATGAGGAAGGAATGTGTTCTGATGACTAAACTTATCCGCTATGGAAAAAGAAAGGATGCATTTTGTCATCCATCAGGTGTTAGGCCCTCGAAAGCCACTAGTCCAAGACAACTAAATGGGTGGGAGTCCTTTGAGCCAACAGCTGGCGCTGCAGGGGCATCAGCAAATGGGTTGATAGGATGTCCACTTTTTTCCATGTCGTCAATGAAGCAACCCACATGAGTTTGATGGAGCCGCATCCTGACTTGGGGATTTCCAAGCAAAGGAGGCTATTGGAAACAGATGTGTATACACAGACATACACAAAGATGAACTCGTGGATATAAATTATAATCCTCTTTGTACCTTGCAAAGGGGTGCTGCTGTATTTTGTTCCCCCCGGGGGAGACACACACACATATCCTTGACCTGTGGCTTCTCTGTCTGCTCTACCTCTCTGGATACTTTTGATTTATCAGCTCTTAAGTGACAGATGACTTTATTGACATTACTTATTTGTCTGCAATTGACCAGGCAGTGGAGCCCCAAGAAATACAGTGAGATCAGATCAATCAGTGGCATTGAGATTTAACCTAAACACATAAATATTGCGGTAGTCAAAGCTTTTAAATGTTGCTCGCAGGCCATTGGTACATAAGCAGGCATGCACTTTTTAAAACAAAAAGTGAGGACTAATCACATTTTGTTGTATTTAATAAGAGGTTTTCTTTCTGAAACCGAGCAAAGACAAATATGATTCCACTTCAACAAAACTGTGACAGGCAGGTGTAACATGGACAAAGCAGCAGCAATAACATCCAGGCATAAGACCAGGAGTGGGAAAACAAATTTCAGCCAAATGGTCTTCCAGGATAGGAAGTGCCAGAGGCAAAAGGTGGGTGTACACAAAAGTCAGAGGTTTCACACACACTTCTCTCCATCCAGGAAGGCCAAAGGCTTGATCAGCATTCAAAGTTTCATTTCAGCAAGGCAAAAGCACATGGAGAGCAGGGCTGGTAAGGGATATGGCCTGGGGCAAACCCTGAAACTCAGACAGAGAGGCCTGGAGGCCACACTTGGCTCCTGGAACTGAAGTTCCCAAGCCCTGGCACAGAATTTCTGTCTCTTCCTGAAGGTACCAGCCATAAAGAACACAGCCAGAGTTTAACTGAAAAAGAGCTGGTGTGGGTAATTCTATTCGTTGTGACTAAAAGAGGGTTTCCCCCCTCCTAGGGTTGCTTACTGTCCTTCCCCCTAATCTGCCTCACACGAACTCCTTGAAACCTCATTGTTTGGAGAATTGGTGTGTACATAATATTATCACTTAAGTGTGTACTTGAGCAGCAGACCTCCAGAAAGAAAAGGAACAAAATGAAAGACTCACAAATGAATAATCAGCAGGAGGGAAGTCTTATTAGGAAGTCATCATCTAACAGGTGCTTGGAGCACTCATGCAACCACATTTCACATAGCAATCATACTTCTCCCAATACGGATTGTGATTTGGGTGCTTGGGCAATGCAATGTCCCATCCAAAAAGCAGATGATGAGAAACATGTGGACAGGGCACACCATAGGAAAAAGAAATGTGCATTTATTGCTCAACAGATGATTGTGCAAAAAGGCCCTCATTACGGAGGACGTTGGCCAGGCAGCCACCCAGCTGATGGTACAATGATCTCCTTTCTTACAGCCCAAAGAGGTCGAGGCACGAAAAACCAACCCTGCTTGGAATGGAAAGCGGCCACGATCTGAAATGAACACCACCACTGACATGACACAAGCGGGAATGCAAGCCACAGAGAGACAACTGAGCTCCCTGTTAGTTCCAGAAACAAACTCCATTCACCTCAACAGTTGATTAAAACTGGACTGGGGCAGGGGAAGCAGGAAACTGAAATGGCACCCAGAGGGACCCCAGATTTACTTGGCTGTGGCTTTGCCTGTTTTAATTTAACATGAAAAACATGTGGGGTAGAGTGTAGTTGCAAGGAGGTGATAGTGCAGGAGGACTCCCTGGTCCTGAATGGGGTAACTGTGCCCCTGAAGGACCAGGTGTGCAGCCTGGGAGTCATTTTGGACTCACAGCTGTCCATGGAGGTGCAGGTTAATTCTGTATCCAGGGCAGCTGTCTACCAGCTCCATCTGGTACGCAGGCTGAGACCCTACCTGCCCGCGGACTGTCTCGCCAGAGTGGTGCATGCTCTAGTTATCTCCCGCTTGGACTACTGCAATGCGCTCTACGTGGGGCTACCTTTGAAGGTGACCCGGAAACTACAATTAATCCAGAATGCGGCAGCTAGACTGGTGACTGGGAGCAGCCGCCAAGACCACATAACACCGGTCTTGAAAGACCTACACTGGCTCCCAGTACGTTTCCGAGCACAATTCAAAGTGTTGGTGCTGACCTTTAAAGCCCTAAATGGCTTCGGTCCAGTATACCTGAAGGAGCGTCTCCACCCCCATCGTTCAGCCCGAACACTGAGGTCCAGTGCCGAGGGCCTTCTGGTGGTTCCCTCACTATGAGAAGCCAAGTTACAGGGAACCAGGCAGAGGGCCTTCTCGGTAGTGGCGCCCGCCCTGTGGAACGCCCTCCCTTCAGATGTCAAAGAGAACAACAACTATCAGACCTTTAGAAGACATCTGAAGGCAGCCCTGTTTAGGGAGGCTTTTAATGTTTACTAGATTGTTGTATTTTAATATTCTGTTGAAAGCCGCCCAGAGTGGCTGGGGAAACCCAGCCAGATGGGTGGGGTATAAATAAATAATAATAATAATAATAATAATAATAATAATTTATTATTTTGAATTCACATGCAGGTGTCAAGGTCCAAAGAAGGCTCAGGTAAAGACATTTTTGGTCAGGAAGAAATGGGTGGGCACCTCCAGGACACCTGTTTATGCAACCTGCCTCCTGATTTGTTTGCAAGGAGGATTAGATGAAGTTGCATTATCTCACACTTTCCATTGAAGCTTACTGTCACTTTTCATATCCCAAGATGTTCATTTTTTATTTTTTATTTTTATTTGTTTTGCAGAAGTGGGTTTTCTGCACAAGACCTCCCAATCAACTGAATTTATCAGACTGTTGCAATTTTTTTGGTGCAATTTAATCTGGAAGCACCCAGATACGGGGTGGGGGGGAGAGGTATCCCACTAACTTAAAAAAAATGGGGTGAATGTGGCACTAGTCCCTACATAACTGGGAGGAGAGAGGGAGGAGAACATAGAACCAGGTTCCTGTTAGCTTTCCATCGGTTATAAAAGTTCTCACAGATTTGGTCTCTCATGCAAGAGTTATACAGATGGAGAGGAACCACTTCCTAATAGGGGAAAGTCCTCTTGAAACAACACTAAACAAAGGTTTCACAAAATAATGAGGGCACTGCCTTGAACAAACAGCCTTCGTTGTTTTTGTTTCCCTTCTCCAGTCTAAGCTAGACTAATGCTCCAGTGCTAGTAGGGAAGTTGCATGGCCTCTGAAGAATTTTTAAACAACGTTTGAACAACCAGCTCATAAAATGACCTGAAAGAGATGTGCTGCTCATGCTGTTACCCAAACTATGTCTACTCAGATATAAGTCCTATTAAAGTCTATGGATCTTACTCCCAGGTAAGCAGAGTTAGAACTGCAGCCTCTGTCACTGACTGGATTACTCACTATGATGACTGTTATGTACTGAGTTGAATAGGATCCAAAATGCAGCAGTCTGATTGGTCCTAGAACAATAGGATTCAGAATGCAGCAGTCTGAATGGTCCTAGAACAATAGGATTCAGAATGTAGCAGTCTGATTGGTCCGCAGGAGTCACCCAATCCAGCTCCAGGGGGAAGTGAATCCGCAACCTGATTGGCCTACAGGAATATCCTGGAATTAGCCAATCACGTGGGGCCCATTGTGTAAATAATGTATATAAAGCAGACGTTCTGGGGGAACATTCATTCCTCGCTACTATGAGCTGAATAAAGAGCATGAAATCCACACCCGACTCCGAGTATATTTCAATGACTCTCATGCAACCATGCACTACACAAGAGCCACAATATTGTTTCTGTGGAGGAGGAGATAATTGCATCTTCCCGTAGAAGTATCAGATTTTCCCCAAGCACAACAGTGTGTTGTTGAGTGCCGAGTGAATGCAACCAACCCACAACAAAGGTGCCACCATGAAGGAAGACGTGCTGAGCGTGTGCAACAAATGAGAAGCAAATGTGCATTTATGTTGTGGAGGGGGGGGGAACACCCTTCTAAGAATTCTGGTTACATAGAAGGGAGACGCCACAGTGCGCAATGAACAAAGTGATGCTTGCTGTCATGATGAGAGCCAACAGATGATCACACGTTGAACTGGCCTCGAACTCTAAGCTTATGCTAACAGCTGTGGTTGTACTTCATGAGCAAGTCCCTGAGGCTCGTTGAAATGAAGGTGGTTACTGCTGATCTGCTCCAGTTAAGGTTCTGGTCCCTAAGCAGAAAAAGATAAAGGAGCTAATAAGCACAGCAGTAGTTCCAAAAGCTGATTTATTTCCCACCTTTGCTCAAGGTGGTGTACAGTATTCTTCCCACGTCCTCATTTTATCCTCAAAAGAACCGTGTGAGGTAGATTAGACCGAGAGACTATGACTGGCCCAAGGTTACCCAGTGAGCTTCACTGCTGCGTGGGAATGTGAACGCTAGTCTCCCACTGCTTCACTTGCCCAGTACTAACTGCTACTTGTCCTCAACCTCTGGCCTGCATGGCAGCAAGTCAGTATGTCAAGTCCGGGGGATCAAGCCACATAAGCCAAGTTCAAACGTCAGGAAATGCAGCTCAGGGTCAATCCAAGTAGCCAGAATACAGTCCGGAGTCAAACTTGAAGCACAGTTCCATAGAGGTCCAGGAGCATTCAAGCCAAGGTCCATCAACATGGGCACCTCAGCTCTGCTTCCCTTTTATACTTTGCATGCTAATTGAAGCATCTGGGCTTGAGGAGGCAGGTGACCCTCACCTGTTCTAAGCCTTCTCCAGCTGAGGAATCACACCCCTCCTTCTCAAGCTAGCGAGCCCCACCTGGCTAGCTAGGGAGCTGGGCAGTGGGCCCTTGCCTGCCCAGCCTCCTAGAATGCCACTCCTGCTGCTCCCTGTGCCTCAGAGCCAGCTAGGTTCATGGGAAAAGGGGCCCCTCTGGCTCTGGTGATGGGTCGTGCTGCTCTGGTTCCTGTGCATTGTCCTCCATCCCCTCACCACCCTGTGAGTACTTCCTTCCCCATCCCCTGCTTGCCCTGGTGTGTCCCAGTCCCGGCTACACCCCATGCTGGGACCCTCTTCCTCCACTCCATCGTCCTGCCAGTTCATGATACTGCTGCACACACACTCATCCCTAGCCATTGTCCATGCTGGCTGATGGGGATGAAGTCCAACAACTGGATGGGGAAGATTCACCTAGTTTAAGAGAATGACTGTGACTGGAACTTGGGTTTTATAGTATCAAAGAGTTCAGACTTTAATAGTTAATATCTTAATAAAGAGTAAGTCCAGGGAACATACTTCTGAGATTATGTTGTCAGGCTATTTTAATACCGCTGCTGTTTTACTGTTGTGATGTTTTTATTATACTTGACTGCTGTTTGTAATTGCTGCCCCCAGGAGTATTTTATACTAAAGATGTGGGCTCTAAATACCGTATACAAATAAATAGGCACAGGATTGCCAAGTTATTCATGCTGAGCTCTTAAGTGAAGAGGAAAGTTTTCTCCACTTAATGCATGTAATGAACTGTTGATGAATTTCTTTTTAAATGAAGATCTTCACTCAAGGAAATCTTGATCAGAGAAGTAAAAGGTAAAGGGACCCCTGACCATTAGGTCCAGTTGTGACCGACTCTGGGGTTGCGGCTCTCATTTCGCCTTATTGGCCGAGGGAGCCGGCATACAGCTTCCGGGTCATGTGGCCAGCATGACAAAGCCGCTTCTGGTGAACCAGAGCAGCTCACGGAAACGTCATTTACCTTCCTGCCAGAGCGGTACCAATTTATCTATTTGCACTTTGATGTGCTTTCGAGCTGCTAGGTGGGCAGGAGCAGGGACCAAGCAACGGGAGCTCACCCCGTCGCGGGGATTCAAACCTCCGACCTTCTGATCAACCTTCTGATCGGCAAGCCCTAGGCCAGTGATGGCTGACCTTGACACTCCAGATGTTTTGGGACTACAACTCCCATCATCCCTGACCACTGGTCCTGGTAGCTAGGGATGATGGGAGTTGTAGTTCCAAAACATCTGGAGTGTCAAGGTTAGCCATCACTGCCCTAGGCTCTGTGGTTTAACCCACAGCGCCACCCGCGTCCCAATCAGAGAAGTAGGACATAGCATAACTCTGATCAAAATGCAGGCATCCGTAGCAGTTCAAAGTGTTGTGGCCTAATGATAGAACATCTGTCCCAGGTTGAATCTGTGACATCTCCAGGTACAGCTTGTTGGAATATTCTAGAAGAAACCTGAAAGTGGTCTTGAACAAGTTGCTAGGCAATGGAAAATATCCCCAGCAACAGGGGCCCTTATCAGGGCATGCGATCAACTCAGTCTGGGTCAGTGTAAATGAGTATGTGAATGAGTCAGCATTAGGTCTCTGGCCTGATGGCTAAAAGAGAAAAGATTACATTGCTTTATTTGTTTTGTTCTTTATTAATGACCAGTGTAAAGTTTTGTAAATCATAAAGGCTCTGAGAAACAGAAGCACAATGGTGTTTATTCCTGTAATGGGAATTTCACTAAGAGATAGCTGGAATGCTGCTGTTGTTGCTGTAAAGAAGTAAAAGATGCAGGGAAACTTTTCTGTAAAAGGAACTCTGCTGCAAAAAGGAATGAAGACCCAAGAGAAGACGCTCACGCACCAACAGGGATCCTTGCCTGAAATCTGACAGGCAGCCAGAGCTAGGTGGACCATGAGTCTTACTTGGTATGGGAAACTTCTTATGTTTCCAATTTCTTGTGTTCAGGGGTGCCAACTTGAATAAAATAATGGAGGGGCCCAGGTAAACCCCACCCTGCATAATTGATCACATGATGGGGCTCAACCACACCATTTGAATGGCAATGCTCATCAACTTGGGGGGACAACCCCCTCAAATATTTTATTGGGGGGCAAAGGGCCCTTGGGCCCTAGGAGTTGGCTCCTATGCCTGTGTTCATATCATTTGTGACCCTGAGCTCAGCTCTCCTAATACAGCTTCCCAAATGGCAGCGTATACATCATCTGCAGTATAGTCTACTTGTCTAGTCAGAAGCAAGCCTCACTAAATTAAGTAGAACTTACTCCCCGGTACATATATTGGGTTATAAGCTCTGGAATAAGTTTGGAAGGCAATTGAAACAGCAGGTGCTGTGTTTTCCAAATTGCTCTGGGGGTTTTTTGTTTTTGTTTTTTTTTGCAAGAAAGCCCTAACCCTAGCACTTGCAGGAGAAGAGACATAGATCTGGAGACAGGAGATCTGTGACTGCGTTCAGAAAACATAAGGAAATTAACAGCAGTTGGATTTGGTCCAAGGTCAGAAACTTAATGACTCTAACCTTCTGGAACCAACTCAAAGCCTCCTTGCTTTCAAAGAGTTCCCTTTCCTTCTGTCAAAGAGGGAGGTTTAAGAAAGTCCTCGTCAATTGTCACTTTTATAAATAATGTTGTTGTTTTTTTAAAAATTCACAGTGAGTCAAGCCAAAAGCTTCCTCCGGTTTGTTACCCGGTCAGTGTGTTGAGTGGAAGAAAGCCTAAAGACACAGTGACTGGATGCCTCTGAAGCAGGAAACCAAGAACTGCTAGGAGAAGGACATCCCATAAAAGGGGGGGGGAATGAGACAGGGAGTAAAAAGGAAACCTACATAGACCCAAAAGAAGGCAGAACAAGGGGCACAGGAGAGGGGTCACATCTGGGGCTGGGAGAGGGGGGATGTAGCATCAGCCCTAGGCTGCAGCATCAGAAATCCCTGAGACTTCATGTTCACTGTGTGGGCTACCCCCCACTGAAAACAAAAGCCCATTTCAGGGAATCAGCATGGATTGCTGCAATTTTGTCCTTGCTGTGGTAGTTCATTACAGAATCTGCATTGGTTGGCATCCAAAATTAAAGTCATTGAGATTGAAAAACAGCCCTTGGCCTTGTGTTGCTGTGCCTGCAGATATTCCCAATAGAGCCCCCCCCCTCCCAGCTCCTTCTTTGTCTTAGCAGCATGTTCACATTGTACAGGGGTGTGCAACAGCCACCATCTAGTGTTCCCAGCAGGGGGTGGACGGGGTGGGGAGCAGCTGCACACACACACACACCCTGCTTACAAGCTCAAGGTGGAAAGGCTTTTTGATTTTGAACCTGAGAATGTTGACTTCTAGGGAAGTAGCTGCGTTGGACTCTTGAAGCAAAAACCACCAAGAATCACAGGTGTAAAAGGCTTAACAGATTTATTGTGGCTCAGAAAAAAATATATGTTGTGTGTTGAGTGGGTTGCAGCCTCCTTCGAGCTTCATTGTTGCAGAGTTATCTAATAAGCTGTCGAGATCTTTGACTGCAAAGGGCAGCAAGCTTGTAACATGTTGCTAACAGTTTGTGGGCAGCCACTGAAACTTCCTTCCACCTCCCCCTTTCCTGGTTATGAAAGGGTGAATTGGCAGAAATGGGCCGAGTCACAGCCCATCTGGGGAGTCATTGTTTTTCCTGGAGGTTTCTGCATCTTAGCAATTAAGCTGCAGGTCTGGGTAACCACTGCCTCACACTTCACCTCATTGACGTGAGGGCGGATATGGGCTTTGCTGACAGAGAGTCTGCGGGACGCTGTGGGACATGCCAGTGGTTAATCTCAGCTGGATACGTCCCAGCCTCTTCCCCGATGGAGGGGACTTGGCTGTGGCTTCATCTGTTTCTGATCAGATGTCCCCTCTTTGACACAGCTGGTCTTGGGTGGCGGCGGTCAGGGACTGATAGGGACTCCTCAGGTGGGCGAGGAGCAATATGCCCCCCCCAGTGGCATGCAAAACAGCGTTTTAGGGGTGCAGCAGCACAGAGAAGAGACCCTGTTTGTATGATTAGCTGTCTTATTGTGAAAGTCAGCTCAGAAGGGCATTGCAAAATGAGATGAAAGCCAGGTTTGAGTCAAGGTGCCTCAGTGGCCTGTGGTTAAGGGTCATCAGGTGTAGTAGGTGAGGAAGCGGGGGGGGGGGTCACTTCCAGAAAACCTGTTTATTGAGCATTCAGGTTGTTTGGTTTGCAGGGAGGATACACAACATAACCTACTTACTGAGCATTCAGATTTTGTTGTGGGGTGGTTATACAATGTTGCATCAAGCAGAATTTCAGCTGTCACTTTCCTTATTGCAAAACAAAAAATGCCCATTTTTATGGGGGGAAGTGGGTTCATTGAGCAAGGCTTCCCAATCTACTATAATTACACAACCTGAATTTGCAGGTTTGTGACTGAATCCCACCCGGAAGGCTGGGATGCAAACACACACACACACACACACACACACACACACACCAGACACAAGGCTGTCACATCCTGCCATTAACACAGGCCTGATGAAAATTCCCGGATAAGGACTGGTCTAGTGTTCAGACTGGTGACCTGCTCCAGTTGTGCAAACAAGACCACAGATGATCTGCCCTCCTGCTCCACAAAGAGGGTGAAGAGATTTCAGAAAGCAGGGTGAGGTGGCAAGATTCACAGCAAGGTTCAAATGCCTACTCTTTAATATCTTCAAAAAATAAATGGCAAAAATGCAGAGTATTCCACAAGCATGAGCTCTGGTTTCCTTTTTTATATACTTCATAATCATTAGACATCTAGAGTTGTATCCCATGCTAGTCCTACTTAGAGTAGACCTATTGGAAATAATAGAGTCTGAGAAGAATATATGAGACTAGCTGACCGGGCCACGCCTTGCTGTGGCTGATTTGGTGAAATGCAAAAGTAAGATACAGTATGAAAGAGAAAGTGTGTGTTGTGCTGTGCTGTTTAATGTCCACTGGAGGGCGCTATATCTTTTTGCACAAGATCACATTTTTACCTGGGAAAGGTGTGGTATTTGTGCAATGTAAGTACATATGATCACTCCCATATGGGCATGGAACGTTGTGTCCAAATTTGAAGGGAATCGATCAAGGGGTTACGGAGAAAGGCGATTGTTAACAAACATCCAACTTGAATGATTTTATATATATAGATGGCAAGAGGAGAGGAATGAGGGGTTTCAGAGTTGGGACCATCCAATATATCCTGTTTGTAGTTTAGCTCTGGCTGCTGTCAGTCCATTTAAAAATGTGAAAAGCATCTTTGAGCCTCTCTCTTCCTATTGTATTATGTGTCACAGTGCTTATTGCAGGATCAATTGTTTAACGTGTATCCGCATTCTGACCAATATAGGTTCACATTAGAGGCTTACCTGAGCATAAACAAAAGAAGACAGTTTAATCACCATGAATTTGGACTTGGCAGAGTCCTTAGTCTTGCCAAGGCATGCCTAAACAGCTGCTTTCTATATTTCAGATTTGTCACTGAGGAGCACCAGCAGGAGTGTGGGAAACTTCTTTTGGGGTGGGCTGGGGAAAACCCTGCTGTCCAAAGGCTGGAAAGAGCCATGCAGATGGCATATGCAGCCAATTCTTGTCCAACAATTGTCCCTTTGACATTTATGGGCTCAGGGATTTAGTGGGACCATATGCTCCTGAAGCAAGAGCCATGTGGACATGTTGCCTCAAAAAGGCAGCCACATTTATTCAGGGCCTCTGACCATGCCCTAGTACAGGGCTGAAAACATGGGCTGAAACACCATTTTGATGAACTTTTCTACAGATTATGTAAAGCAGCTGCTAAGCTCCAGAACATTGAACTTTCCAGGGCAATGGGAAATCAAAACTTAGTTTCATTTTCCCTATTTCATTAAAGCTAGAGTGCATGATTAATAGCCTGCCAGTCACATATTTAGCTAATTGGTGCTGATGAAGTGTTTAACTAAAACTATAACAAATTGGATGTTTCCAGGCCTTAGTCCAATTCTGTTCCAGAATGCATACTCATTCATTCTCTTATATTCCAGATATAACACAGAGGGAATCCCTTTCCTATTGCTTATTAGAATAATTTGCAAGTATTCTGTTTATGATATATTACTCACCCATCCCATTAGGCTTGGAAACTTCGTGAATGACCCAATTAAGGACTTTCAGTTCCTGTTGACTGAGCTGTGGAGGTTAAATGCATGCTTGAATTTTGCTGATTAGTAAGATCCAAAGTACCGGTACTTTACTTTGGCTGGATCATGTCCATTATGTGAAAGGAAGGAAGAAAGGAAGAAATTGGTTCATAGATGGTAGGCAATGTAAGTAAGCACAAGAACATTTCTTATTTTCTTCTGTATACCCTTAGTCGCCAGTGAGGCTTGGAGAGTATCACTGTGGTCTGTCAAACTCCAGAATATTCAAAAGATGGTTCTGAGGCTGAGTAACAGACCTTTCATCACTGTGAGTCAATGTGGATCATTTCAGATGATACACACACACACACTCCCTCTTAAAGATTTTCCTGTGTAAATTTTAAATATTATTATTATTATTATTATTATTATGGCTGCTTTCTCAAATGCTTTATAAAGTAGATTCCTTAGAAAGTGCTTCAAAATATGCCTACCGTGCAAACCTAGGGTGCTTCCAGATGTGGGCTTAGTTCGCAAATGGGATATTGAGATATCACAAATGTAGGGTAACCATATGTCTGGAATTTCCTGGACATAGCCTGGATTCGGCAGTCTGAAGCAATGTCCGGGTGAGACTCACTGAAATGTCCAGGAAAATCTGGACGTATGGTAACCCATGTCGGAAGTGTAAATTTTACCAAATTTTCTTTAAAATAGCTTCAATTTTTTGTTGAGTTTTTGCAAAAGAGAAAAGGTGGGAGGGGAAGCAGCTCAACCCTAATAGGTCACTGTCAATGGGTTTGTTTGTGTTTGTTTTTACTTATTGGATTTCCTACAGAAATTATTGATCTTGATTAGATGGGGGATGGAATACATTCTGCCTGTGATTTGAATTTAATACAGTGAAACGATTTGAATTTAATACAGTGAAACGATACCAGTCCAATTTAATTTGTTTGCTATGAAGCACCAGAATAAAGTTATAATTAAATCAGGTCCCTCTAAAAGCTTATTCCTGACAATAAAATTTTTCTTCATTTCACTTGTGAATGAACAAATCTTGAAGAACGCTAAACATTCATTCAATTAGAGTTATTTTTAGCAAAGCTATCTCTGGAGAGAGTTCTGGGAAAGGCCAGATATGTCAGTAATTTTTATGTGCATTGGTCATAATAATTGAAGAGTGAAAATACAATTCCAAAGCTACAGTACATCTAGCCATAGAACCACTCAACCTTACAAAAATTCAAATATAGAAATTGGAATTAGAAGTAAAAATTGAATGGATAAAAATAAGGGCAGGCTAATAAACCATAATAGCTAAAAAGAATTAACCACAATAATTAAAAATAATAAAAAAAACCGGTTGTCTCCAGTCTCTAGTGGCTTTAATTCTAATTTTAGAAGTGGTCAGAACAAATTTTGCAACTGTTTTGGTTAGCTCTGCATCCTTAACTTCCTTCCAACAAAAGTGAGAAGTTTGTCTTTTGCAGTATTTCTTTAGTTCGCTAGTTCTTCAGCTGGAAAATGTCCTCAGATGCCTTCCTTATCAATCAATAAAAGCAGGACACTCCTTGCCCAATGCCTATAGGCGTCCAATCTAAAAGAAAGAACACAAAAAGTACAGGAGGGGGAGGGCAAAGTAAATTCAGGCAACAATTTCTCAAGCTATAATGTTCCAATAATGGTCAGCTAGAATGGAAACAATTCAGTGAGAGGAGGAGGAGTCAAGTGCAACTTGTTTCTCAACAGAGCCAATGGAATAGTCCTTCCCATGACATTAAAAATGTTGTTTTCTAGAAGTAGTAAGAGTCAGCTGCCAGTCCAACTTCTGTAGATGGAATAGGAAGGAGGCACCATCTTGCCCTTCACCTTGGGTATCAAAATGACTTGGGCTCCCCATGTGTGTCTGGGGTTGCCTGCAGCTGCAAGGATCATTAAATGCTTCTCCACCCCCTTGTGGATCCACAGGATTATGTGATAGCTTAGTAGCCATCACCACACCTTTTTGAACAGCATAGTACAAGTGTGGCTACTTCCCATGTAATCTGGCAGGCTAACGTAGGTGGAACATGTAAACCAGGGGTGGAGAACTTGCATGCGTCCAGGTGTTGTTAGTCTCCAACTCCCAACCCCCTGACCAATGGTGTGTTGGCTGAGGCTGCTGGGAGTTGGAGTCCAACGGCAGCTAGAACACCAAAGGTTCACCATCCCTAACTTAAATGATACAGCTGCATGGAGTCCTAACTCTCTGTCATTCTCTTTATTAAATGTCTACCTATACAGATAGGCCAAATTTGTTGGAAGTCTCATTGCCAGAACCATTTGAAATGGGCCAGACCAGCTTGAGTAGTAGGCAGCTCTGAACTGACATTACATAGTCAAGGACTTAGGGCATCTCAGTGCTTGGTTGAATGGATGCTAAATGACAGGTTTGGGGTTGAAAGGTTGGGACACGCATAGGCAAACTCCGGCCCTCCAGATGTTTGGGACTACAATTCCCACCATCCCTAGCCAACAGGACCAGTGGTCAGGGAAGATGGGAATTGTAGTCCCAAACATCTGGAGGGCCGGAGTTTGCTTGTGCCTGCGTTGGGAGGACAGTGGAATCAGATAGCGTCTTAGGCTGCTGCAGCTTGAGGCCTGATTTTGATTGTGTTTGCCCAACAGTCTCTGAGTCAGTCGAAAGCAGCAGTTGGGGCTCTTAATTGCGGTATGAGACACTGCAAAGCGTCCCACAGCTATCATTTCTCAGAGTGTTTACTAAACATCTCTGTGTCAGTTGCGGACAGGCAGGCAAAGGGCCAGGCCTTAGGAGCAAGGCTGCACTGGAGAAATGATGCTGTCCGTGACTCATATGCATTGCTTGAAATTTATTGCTGAAAGTGATTATTTACCCCACCTGCTTAAATGGGTTAATATTATGGGAATCTCTGACTTTCCAGAAGGCCAAGTGAGGTTGTGGGGCCTCACATGCAGCCTGAGCATGACGCCTCTTTGAGGTCAGCTGGGACCTTCTCGTACCTGTGAACATAATAATAGCGCTCATAGTGGTCATACTGAGTGTTCCTACAGCCCTATCTTGACTCGATCCTCTGGGCCAGCCAGAGAATGAAGTGCTACAGTTCAAAAATGGCACATTCCAGGGTTTAACTGGGAGCAGCTGGCCTGGTGGGCAGCCCTGGGTTGCCACCACTAGTGCATCCATGCAGCTCTAACCTTACTGCTGTACTTCATGCTATCCAGGTAGGTTGCAGTGATGCAGCTGCTGGAAGGCTGGCTCCTGAGTTCGTGTTAAAATCACACTCTCTGCCCTGTTGACCTTTAATTTCAGAGGAGTTTGTGGTTGCTCAGTGATGTGGGGAAAGCATGCTGCACATGTTCAGATCAATCTATCCATTATTATTACTTCACACTAACTACGGATGGGGGAGAAATTGTATTCCATTCTCATTTAAAGCCGAATCTATCAAATTTGTAGTTTCTGAAACTATAATAAATTCACACTTGCTGCCAAGGAGTGTGGTGGAGTCTCCTTCTTTGGAGGTCTTTAAGCAGAGGCTTGACAGCCACCTGTCAGGAATGCTTTGATGGTGCTTCCTGCTTGGCAGGGGGTTGGACTGGATGGCCCTTGTGGTCTCTTCCAACTCTATGATTCTATGATTCTAAGTTTTGCAATGCAGTTCAACCAAGTAGTGTTTACAAAAATGCATATATGACGGGGAAATGTGCATAAAAATGACTATGTTAGTGAAATTAACATAATAAAATTCATGTTTGGAGAAATTATATTAAGAGAAGAATGTGTACGTTAGTCAAAGATGCATACAAAAATGTGTTATTTTAACAGGAATCCACACCAAAATGCTGAAGATTTTTCATGGGGGCTTTTTGTGAGTTACTGCAGAAATCTGGGGAACTGAATTTAAGACTGGATAAAGAAGAAACCACTCCCCCCACCCCGGGAAACCACAGTGGGGGAGAGTGCTCTTGTGCTCAGGCACCGCTTGATGATTTTCCACAAGCATCTGGTTGGCCACTGTGTGAACAGGATGTTGAACCAAATGGACCATTGGCCTGATCCAGCAGGCTCTTCTTATGCTTGCAGAAATGTAGAGAACTGAAATTGACATTCTTCTATCAATACTGAAAACCAGTTCTGAAACTAGGCCCGGTTGAGCCCTGTCTCCAGTTGAGCCCTATCCTGCTCACTTCCTAGTTCCTGTGCTCAGTGAATTGTTAGACTCTGTTCCCCCCAGAAAGCCACATCACAAACAGCTGCTCACCTTGGGTCAGTAAGATAAGTCAGATGGAATGAGAATGAAGTGGGACTTCAACTCTCCTCATGAGCCATAGCTTCCACACAAGAGTAATGAGTAGTTGCCCTTCCATCAACCACAACAACTGGATGACTTACTCCCCCCAAACAAACAGAAGACGTGGGAGCAATTTTGACTCCTGTCACCAGTGACTACTTACCCTTAAATCATGGAATAAAGGGTAGAGGATTGCAAACCTCCTTGAATGTCAATGTCTCCTTGTGAGAAGAGCTTTTTGATGTTAGCTGATGGGATTTATCTGGGCCCTGGAAGTGGTTCCAGCAGCTTCAGCTCAAAAGCTTCTTTACCTGGCTGGGCGGCCTGCTGGCACATCTTTCCACCCGTCCTTTGCTGCCTCTGTGTGACCAGACTCTTGCCTATCTGGGTGCCCTTTCGCTTGGGACCTGGCCTGAAACACAGCCATGTGAAGGAATTCCCAGTCAAAGTTTGACTTGAATGTAAAGAACAATAAGAAGAGAGAGTAGGACTCTGATGTTGCCCGTGAACAGTTAGCACCAGAACAGCTGGCTCAACCCATGGAATTCCCCACCATGATGTGATGTACTGTATTATATGAAAATCACACTGTTTATTTCCAAATGTTATGAAACTCTTTTCTTCTTTCTTTCCATTCCCTTTTTCTTTTTCTGATGCATTTCCCCCTTTTAGCCATGTATAAGTGGCCACCCTATGCTTCCCACAAGGTTCTGCTTGTGCTCTAGATCCCTGCCATGTCCAACGCCATACATCTAAGCAAGCGCAAGGCTCCAGTGCTTTACTAATCCCACAGCCTGTAGACTGCAATGATTCAAGGCAGGAAGGTTTGCTGCTTGCGCATGAAGTGGGCAGAAAGATGACTATGGCAGAGCAACTCCATGAATCAAAAGAAAGAAATATATGACTAAGGGGCAAACTAGACATGACACAGCAAATCAATTATCGGGAAATCCCATTTGTTTTTATACTGGCAGGCAGCCAGTTTTTATACTGGCATGTTGGGGAGCGGGGAATCGGATTGTGCATGTGGGGTTAACCCTTTCCTCATTCCCCGTCTCTCTGATTTAAATACCACACATCCCAAGCAGATATTGGCTGTGGTGAGGGAGACAGCTATCCATTGCAACTCTCTTTATCCTCCCCTGTTGATTGCAGCTGGGGGGGGGGCATTTAGATCAAGGAACTCATGCATTCAGCATGTCCACCCTGACATCTTTGCAGACAACAGCAGTACTAAAAGTGGGATTCCTTATACCCTCCCTGACAATGTCATGGACACAAATAATCATGGATGCACAACACAAATGAAATCTCTGGAAGGGTCCTAGGTCACACCTTGGCAAGGCATCACAGTCATAATTGACAAGTCTTCTGAGGAAAGGTGAAGGAACTGGATACATTTAGTTAACGCGTAAGCATTACAAACATTTAAAAGGCTGCTGTGCAACAGAATAGGGATGGTTGCTTGTTACAGAAGTTTAAAAGGAGCAGAGGAAAACCTGAAATGTCCAGAGAGACAGATTACATTAAGCTGAACATTCAGGCATGTCTGACTGGGGGAAGGAAGCCATTGGTGAGGGGAATCTCCTTCCTCACCCACATTTTGGATGCAAGTTTTTTTTCCCCAGGGTTGCCTTTAATATTGGGTTTGAAGAGAGGTGGCTAATTCATGGCCCATTCTGAAAGCCTGCTTGGACAACTGCATTTTTAAGGTTCAGGAAATGTGCCATTGTTACTCCCCTGTCCAGCTGTGTCTCCCCTTCAGGTGCTACTCAGTTGTGAGCATCTCACATTTTTCCAGCACTCAGATCTCAGTGAGTAATGTAATTCTCCTCCCAACTAGCAGGTTTATCACTTTATTAACTAGTGTGGGAAACATGTGGTGCCTACACCTTTTAAAAAAAAATTCTTTTTTTCACATCCTCATCCTCTGGTCTGACCTAGAGGAAATTACTTGCACCTGAGTCATGGTCAAAACCAGCAGAATGTAAACTTGGTTGTGGGCAGCTGGCTTAAGGCCCATTGATACCAATAAGACTTAGGCATGACTAACATTCATGGACTCCAAGGGTCTGTCATTCTAATGTTATGACCGGTCAGATGGGTGGGGTAAAGGTAAAGGGACCCCTGACCATTAAATCCAGTCATGACCGACTCTGGGGTTGCTGCACTCCCACACTTTATTGGCCGAGGGAGCCGGCGTACAGCTTCCAGGTCATGTGGCCAGCATGACAAAGCCGCTTCTGGCGAACCAGAGCAGTGCATGGAAATGCTGTTTACCTTCCCACTGCAGTGGTACCTATTGATCTACTTGCACTTGACGTGCTTTCAAACTGCTAGGTTGGCAGGAGCAGGGACTGAGCAAAGGGAGCTCACCCCGTCGTGGGGATTCGAACCGCCAACCTTCTGATCGGCAAGCCCTAGGCTCTGTGGTTTAACCCACAGCGCCAAATTATTATTATTACTATTATTTTGAATGGGAGCAATTCTCTACTATAACAGGCCAAGCACAGAAAAACCTTTAAAAAACAGAGAGAGCTGACAAGGGCTCCCCTTATTTTGCAACCTCTTTTTTCCCTTTTTCTTTTAGCTTGATTTGTTTGGATGTATAAGATAAATAGCCTACCTGCCCTCTCCCCACAAAGCCCTGCTATTCCATTTGGAGGATGACTAGGGCCTACCACTATACCACACCTCCTGTCCCTGGATAAGGTCAAGAAAGAGTCTAGAGAAAAGGCTTTTCATCATCCAACCAAGCGCCCAGATTCTGTGACTGTAGACAGCTCTGTCAAATCTGCTCCTTGAAACCAGTCTTGGTGTCTACAGCACTGGAAGTGGTTTTGCGCCGTTCAGCACCGCCTTTCCCACAGTGAGGGGGAGTCTGGGAGCCGCAGAGTCCTTGCATCAGGCAAAGGGGGACATAGACTGGGAAGAGGCTATGCCTGGCAGGGACTTGTGGAAAAAGAAATTGCAAGATGCTCATCAATCAAATAGTCCAAGAAACCAAAGAGCTTCGGCAGGAGGGCACCAACAGGCTAGAGTTATCATCCCATCCTCCTTGCAATCTTTTTGACTAAGGATGAAACATCCTGTCTGAACAGGGTCACAGCACAGCAGCCCCCTCACCTCCCACAAAGCTCTTCCTGGGAAGGAAATTCCCAAGCCACCTCATGTCACACAGCCAAGCCAGAGAAGGAACAGCAGCCATGCTTGTTGCCATGTTGGCCAAGAATGATTGCCATTTCCTCTCTGCCCTTTAGAAACTGCATGAAGGCTGAATAAATGGGTAGTCTAGAAGTGGCCTCTGTTCTTCTTTCTACATCATTTATAACTTCAAAGGTCTACATCATGCTTCGCTGTCATCCTGTGATCTGTTCTACTTCCGCCTCCAAAGGTTGCAGTCTTTCATTGCAGCTCAAACCCCTTGATTTTGTAATTTGCTTCTATGTACCTTGCCCAGCTGGAATGGCCAGAACCGTACACGCTATTCCAGATGTGGCCACACCATAGTTATGTGCTGTTATGCCACCTGACTGACTATTCTTTTGTTATGTTGATTTGTGTTTAATTGCCCAGAATGATTGGTTGATGTTTGCTCAGTAGGAGGGAAGTAATCATCTGGAGATGGTTCCTTGATGGGTCCCAATTTGTGCATTCCAATCATGTATCCATCAGAGCTTGGAGAGACACACAGAGAGAGCGAACAAACTGTAGGCAGGTAGGTGTATGGGTGAGTGAGTGAATCAGAGGAGCAGCAGTTTCCAGTTTAAAAAAGTAAAAAATAACACAGGGAATTGGGTAAATGTATCTTTGGGGGTACAGATCTTCCTGGGGATGTGATATGGTGTCATTCAGCCTTCACCAATCTGGGGCAATCCAGATGTTGCTGGACTACATTATTTCTGACCGTTGGCTACAATGGATGGGGCTGATGGGAGTTGGGTATCCAACAACTTCTGGATGTCACCACATTAATGAAGGGCTAGCAGGTCTGCTGCCTTTATGCTCTGCTTGTGTGCTTGTAAATAAAGCAAGTAATATGAGAGTTGGTGGTGCACGATGGCCAAAAAACTGTCCTGTGAATCAGGAGATCCTTGGTTTAAATCTCACCTCTGGTCTAATTCACTTGGCAGGTTTAGGCAAGCCACACCCTCTCAGCCTCTGATTCCCCCAGCACCACCACTACTACCATCACCTGCAACAAGGGATAATAACAGTACAGATTTGCGTTACAAGGCTGACACTGTTGTAAGGAGAAGTACACTGGAGACTTGAAAACACTATGCAGATGCTTATCATGATGAGGATGATGTCATCACCATTACAAAAATGCCATAAAGTCCCCAGTGTCCTCTCGTCCAGGGAAAGCCAGACATGTGTAGTGCTGTCCGGGAAACTTCTCCTAGTTTGAGGAATTGGAGGGGGGCATACAGCCATATAAAGGCATCAGAGCACTGACTGTTTCAGAATCAAGTTTAGTCACTTTCCTAATAATCCCTAACATGCAATTTGCCTTCACGATTCCTGCTGAACCCTGGACCTTGTGAAGGTGTCGGTCATCTATCTCCCTCCCTGCTGCTCCAGTAACCAGCTTCCTCTGTCATCCAGGAATCATCACTAAGCAAACATACACTCTTTATCAAGAATGGCAAGCAGTTAGACGTATGCAAGCCTTGCAACACTTCTCACCACTGATGTTTGGCACCAATATTCTCAAAGCATGGCAGCGGCCCATTCGGAAAGCAAGTTGGGAGAGGAGAGCCCTCTGCTGGGTGGCTGTGAAAAGGAACACACTTTGACAGCTTATTTTGGCTCCACTCCCAGCTTCCTTTCCTGTTCTCAGTTTGATTAAGAGACATGCTTTCTGTTTCATTCTGTAACACTCTACAAAACAACAGGTTTAATCAAAGAGGACTGGCTCCCAGCCTTGACAGGATAGTTTAGGGCAGGGGTCAGCAACCTTTTTCAGCCGTGGGCCAGTCCACCATCCCTCAGACCATGTGGTGGGCTGGACTATATTTTGGGGGGGGGGGAATGAACAAATTCCTATGCCCCACAAATAACCCAGAGATGCATTTTAAATAAAAGGACACATTCTGCTCATGTAAAAACACGCTGATTCCCGGATCGTCCACTGGCCGGATTGAGAAGACGATTGGGCTGCATCTGGCCCATGGGCCTTAGGTTGCCTACCCCTGGTTTAGGGAGTAAATAGGGCCTTGCAGAATAGACACCAGCAGTGACAGTGAAATGCCTGGTCAGGGTTGCCATCCAGTGATCAGGATTTGCAACTTTTAGTATCTCAATTTGCAAAAGAGAGAGAGAGACAGGGACACACACACACACACACACACACACAGAGAGAGAGAGAGAGAGAGAGAGAGAGAGGGAGGGAGAGGGAGGGAGAGAGAGAATGGCTTTCTTTCATTTCAATGTTTTTATTAGAAACACACAAACTTGCATACATGCGACTTTTTATTTGTATCAGTCTACTGTTGTTTTAACTGTATGTTTTAAATTATTGCTGTAATGTTTTAGTGATAATTTTATTGTTTTTTGTAAACTGCTTTCAGTTTTTTCTACAATTAAGAGGCATATAAAGTTTATGAAACAATAATAATGATACATATTTATAATTAAATATTATTATAACATTTCCCCATTACTATTATAGTAAAAAGTCATAATAACAAGGAAAAAAATATAAGTATATGACTTTATATTCACACATTCATTTGATTATAAATGAACCAACTAAGGCTTTAAATAGTTCCAAAATGCATTTCTGTTTCATGTAAGAAAAACTGGATTTTTTATAAGAAATTGCAACTTATTGAAGAACATTTATGGGCAACATCAGGGAGGATCTTGCTCAGTTTATTTTATTCCATTCCTAAAAAGAAAAGCTGACCTGGGACGACTCTGCAAATTGGTGCTCATCACTTCATTACAATAAGTGATTGCTTTTCTGCATGAAATAGCCATGATGGATCATCAATTGACCTTGGTTCAGCAATAGTTTTCAAAAGAGGCGGTTTACATGTTCAGCTGTGAATCACTAAGAGATAAATCCCCACACAATTATCACAGAATTGTCATGCACATGTGAGTCAGTTCTTCATGTAAACGGGAGCAGCTTGTGGGAGGAATTTATGTCTCAGTCATCTCAGGGTCACTGGCTTTGCAGGAGGACACAAATTAGCTGAGGGTGCTCCAATGGGGCACTGTCCCACCAACCTCAGTCTGTCCTCACCAGGCCCCTACCTGCCTCCTTTCTTACATACTTACTTCCAGGAGGGACATTACCTGTCAGCTTCCTCCTCCTTAGTCTCAATGTTGTCCTCTATAGAACTCAGCAGAGAGGAAGGTGGGGACTATGCTAGATGTCACCTGCACCCCAGTCTCTGAGCAGCAAGAGATTCCAGGAGTTTGAGCACTTACCCAGGATCCAGCTTCCTTGGGGTGAAGGTCAATGCAGACTGTGGTGCCTCTAGGACACATGCTTTTATTTACAGAGATATGCAGCCTGAGCACAGGATGGAAGGATTCATAGCAGTTACACTTCAATAGATCTTGCCTCCCCATTAGGTTCCTAGAATGTCCCCAATGGCCATAGCTTTGGATTCAGCACAGCTGAGAGAATCAAGCTTCTTTCTCCAGCTTCCAGCCAAGTCAAAAGAGCACCCAGACAGTCTCCCCTGAACTATTGTTCTCCTTCCTAAGATGACATGGCACCCAGCCAGGCAAGGAAAGGCCCACCCCTCCTCCGCCTGGAAAGCACCATCACTTGGTTGCTGCTATAGCAACATGGCACACTTTTTAACATGCTGATGGGTTTTTTAAATAGGCCATTGCCTACTAGAATCTAAACCTCACAGATACAGAATCACAGAGCTGGAAGGACCCCCCCCCCTCAGTACCACCCAGACCCCCCCAAATATATATATATATTGTTGTTGTTTAGTCTTTTAGTCCTGTCCAACTCTTTGTAACCCCATGGACCAGAGCACGCCAGGCACTCCTGTCTTCCACTGCCTCCCACAGTTTGGTCAGACTCATGTTGGTAGCTTTGAGAACACTGTCGAACCATCTCGTCCTCTGTTGTCCCCTTCTCCTTGTGCCCTCAATCTTTCCCAACATCGGGATCTTTTCCAGGGAGTCTTCTCTTCTCATGAGGTGGCCAAAGTATTGGAGCCTCAGCTTCAGGATCTGTCCTTCCAGTGAGCACTCAGGGCTGATTTCCTTAAGAATGAATAGGTTTGATCTTCTTGCAGTCCATGGGACTCTCAAGAGTCTCCTCCAGCACTATATATATATTATATAGTGCTAAAATTAATTGGCTCTGCCTCTGAATGGCTCTTATAAATTCCACATGTCAACGTCCTCCTACCTTCTGGGCTATGGAATCCATTGGCTGGTGTGGCAGTCCTTTCCTCCCTATCTGTCTCTGGCTTTTTCCTAGGCAAAATGGTTATTTCCAGGCTGTTGCTGGTTGCGCTTGTGCTGCCAGTGAAATCACGGCCCTGTCTA
This sequence comes from Darevskia mixta, assembly GCA_034641385.1. Taxonomy (NCBI): domain Eukaryota; kingdom Metazoa; phylum Chordata; class Lepidosauria; order Squamata; family Lacertidae; genus Darevskia; species Darevskia mixta. The sequence goes on from JAWWNH010000029.1 coordinate 28,205,596, forward strand.
GGATGGAGGTGAGCACAAACACCTATTCATGGAAGTACTGTGAATTCTTCCTGGGATTATTGCGCATTGTGTGTGGGAGTTGGTGTGGACTAGGGAGGGTGCTGCCACTGCAGCACTTGTGCCTTGTGCGGTGCTGATTGATGGCTTCCATGCACAGCTAATGTGGTAACATTACTGGAGCGCAATACTGCGATTAGTGGATGGCGGCAGAGTTGTCATGGGTGCTGAAAAACGTCTGCCAGTGTTGCTGTCTTATCTCTTGTTTTCTGCTTTGCACATGGGTTTTGCTAGGCACATGGATTTGTCACAGCAACATTGGCCCTGGTGTGGTGGTTGCTAGAGTAACAGTAGGATCATTCTACCTGCCAGACAATTAATTTGCTACGTTAAATTCATTCCTGTCAGAGTGACCCTGTAAAAGTGCCTCCAAGATGTTCATTTAGGATGCTCAGTCAATTTAGTATTTGTAAAACTACAGAGCACAAAAGACTCCCAAACCCACCTCACCACAATAAGGATGTCTGGAACTGTAGGTAGACCAGGCACACACACCAACAAAGAAGAGATGTTATTATCATAACTAAATAACCAATCTCTTATGAATCATTGAAATCCCAAAGGAACCTCTGTGGGTATTTCTCAACCCAAGAAACTGTTTTATTTAATTTGTGAAATGAGAGGACCACAGGGAGGAGAGGATGCCTATAGTAAATCACTGGCCTGGACATTTCATACATAGTAGAAATTAGTGGGATTCTTAGCATGGGATAAATTTTAAATTGATGCATTACAGGAAAGTGGTATGTCAAAATAGAATCTGGAAATAACTGAATGTAACTATTCAGGAGTTTAGCTCCAAAATGAGATGATAAACATGTTGGCATTTTTAGGAAATGGAAGCCCAGGTCAGTGTGCATCTGTGTGGCAAAATGTTACAAAGAATAGTTACTTATTTTTCTTTGGACTTTTCTCCAAAATGGAGACAAATGTGTAAAAGCTCTGTGTCCATATCTAGCTTCATTAAAGCACCAAGAAGGAATGTAGAAATGAGTCTCCATAGTTACTGAGCAGGCATTCATCCCTTCTTTGGGTGCCATAGCAACACGGCATTTGGCTGGCTGGCTGGGGGAGTCAAGGGCCCTCTCCTGCAGACAGACTCATGATTACTTGCAGGCAAGATCAGAAGAAGCAAACAATAGAGATGAAGCCTGGGGTCAATCATAGAATTATTGCTGTGGGCGGCTGAAGCACCATCTAGTCCAATCCTGTATACAAAGTCAGGCTCATTCCACCCTCCTGCAGGTCAAGCTCTGCAGTCATGACCCACAATATAATTTGTGCAATGTGAGCAACTGAGATTGAAATCCCTACTGTGCTAAGCAGTAGAAAGGGAGAAGGGAAACCTACCCAGCAGGTCAGTCTGACCTATAAGAATCTTTGCCCACCCACCTCCATCCTCACATATTGTGATCAACCAGATCCTGAGTCTCAGGGAAATCCAGCCCCCAAACTTTCTCTCTAAATTGGGAGATCTGGGGCTCCCGCCATCACTTTGTGGGTGGATACTGGACTTTTTGTCAGATCACCCCCAGAGGGTTCGGTTGGGCCCTTATACCTCTAAGATGCTCAGGACTAACACAGGAACACCACAGGGATGCGTTCTTAGTCCGCTCCTTTATATTCTCTATACGTACGATTGTGTCGCTGCTCACCCTAGTAATAGGGTTGTCAAATTTGCAGATGACACAACCGTGATTGGGCTCATCTCTAATAAGGAGGGTGAAACGAACTACAGAGATGAGGTAGAGCAGCTGACGAAGTGGTGCAGAGCTAACAACTTGCTCATAAATACAAAGAAAACAAAGGAGCTTGTGGTGGACTTCAGGAGAAAGAAGAACGATGTCCAACCACTTTCGATTGATGGAATCTGTGTGGAGAGGGTAACAATGTTCAGATTTCTGGGCATTGAATTACAGGAGGATCTGTCCTGGAGTGCAAACATAAGGGGGCTTGTGAAGAAGGCGCAGCAGAGACTGTACTTCCTGAGAGTTCTAAGGAAAAACCATCTTCCACAAAAGCTGCTGCTTGCCTTCTATCACTGTGCCATTGAGAGCGTGCTCACTTATGGCTTATGTGTGTGGTACGGAAGCTGTACTACCAAGGACAGGATGGGGTTGTGCAGAGTTGTTAAGGCAGCAGAGAGCATTGTTGGCTGCTCGCTCTCCAGCTTAGAGCAGATTTATGCCATGAGGTGCCACAGAAAGGCACTGGACATAGTGAAAGATCCATCGCATCCTGGTCACCGTCTCTTTGAACTTTTGCCATCGGGACAGAGATACAGGACGATGACAACAAGAACAAGCCGTCTTAGAAACAGCTTCTTTTCCAGAGCGATCGCGGCCTTGAATGGGAAGCCTGGACTTTGAAGTCATCTAATCTTACCTGTTATGTTTTATCATTGTATGGTTTTAATCAGTGTGTATGGTTTTAATCAGTGTTTTTGCAGTTGTTTTCTCTTTGCGTGGATTGCCCTATCTGGGTGGATGGAGCAGCCAAGTAATTTCATTGTCCCCGAAGGGGACAATGACAATAAATATATTCATATTCATACAGCAATGTCCTGCCACTGGCTGGAGCTGTCTCTGATGCCTCATGTAAAGATCACCAACACTGTCCCTCTGGGCACCTGTGTGGCCATCAGTACCTCCTATGGCACACACAAAAGTTCTCAGTAAAACTCTCCTCCGAAGTCCACAATGCACAAGAGACTGTTTACTCTTCCTGCTCAGTTCCTGTTTGCCCTGTCTCAGCTTCCCTTACATTGAATGTGTTACCTTAAACATGCCCACTTTGGACTGGGTGTAAGGATTGGACATTCATCCTCCCTTCTGTTTTGAACAGAGGAGAGGTGCAAAGGTTTTATCTCTGAGTGAGTACAGCGGCAGCCTTTGCAGGTCCTCTTTCCCCCTCCATTGATGTGGGGTAGGGGGACACACCTGCCTCACATTGTGGTCCTGTTTGTAGGTTTGGCAGCCATTTTGTCTTCTCTCATGCCTCGTGGCAGCCTTTTGGTGAGCTAGCACTCACATCACTTCATCAGCAATTCCAGGTGTGCCCACTGGTCCAAAAAGTTTGCTGAGCTTTGCATCAGAGGAAGTAGAGAGAACTACAGTGGGTGGATGAGGCCCCATTCTATCCTGAGCACAGCCCACAAACAGAGATAGCAAAATACAGAATTACAAGGCAGGTCTTTATAAAATCATTCAGATGGACACTTTGCCACACATATGCCCCTTGATGTGCAATGAAGTGCTCTGTTCCACTTAGGAGGATGAGGCTGGCTTACTAAGAGCCTTTGTGTCGATGGTCATCTCTGTCCACCCTCTGGCTTAAATGCAGTGACTTTCCTTGTCCCCACAACTGCTTCACAAAGACAATTCCAAAAGATTACAGCTCTGATCAAAATCTCGATCCCCTTATCATATGAGGAATAGATTCAATTTCCTGTCTCAATACTCAGTGGGTTTCAGGCAGCTGCCCTCAATAGGCATAGTGATGTCAAATTTTATCCCCCCGTGTCTCATAAGCCAGGCTTGCTTCAATTACAAGTCAGACATTTGGTGTCTCCTGCTGTGGAACACTCAGCCAGAAGAGATTCGGCAGACATCTGTGCTGCTAACTTTCAGGTGTCTCTTGAAAGCTGTGTGTGTGCGGGCAGGCCTTTGCAGCTGTTTAATTTTTTGATTAGCTGGTCACCTTAATAATTATCTGTATTTTAAAATAAATTTATTTTTTTTAAAAAAGAAGTTTTATATTTTAGCAGTGTACACCACCTTGGTATTTTATGATATGGCAGTATAGAAATACATATATTTCTATATGTATTTCTATATATAAAATAATCTGATCTGTTTCACCATGGCAGATTATATAGAAGATTTTGGCATTTGGTCACATTGCTCCTTTATTTCAAGGCATATCCCTTTGCAGGATTCCACCAGCAGATGTCACTGCAGAGATGAACAGCAGACTATCAGGGATGGGTTTTAACAAATGCTCCCTCTGCACAACACACTTAAAGCAGTATTATGCCACTTTAAGCAGTCATGGCTTCCCCTGCCCCCAAAGAATCTTGTGAAATGTAGTTTGTTAAGGATGCTGACAGTTGTTAAAAAACCCTTATTTATGTGAAGAGACCCTCACAGAACTACAATTCTGATAGTGGCTTATCAATCAATCCCTCTTCCCATTAAGTCCCCTGGTCATTCTTCCCCATTATGGTGAGATATCTTGTGTTTCTATTTCTAGTTAAAGTAACTACAGTATGTCTACATCTGCGTACATATTAGAATACACATTTTTTTATGACGAATTTCCTTTTTCAGGTCTGCCACGCAAGATTTGTGTATTCCAGTTAAATCCACCCTCAAAACAATGATTATGGTGCCTTTGATAACTGAAGTCTCTTAGGGCCAGAATGGATGGTTTGCATAGACTAAGGCTAGAGTTACAGGTGAATGAATTAATATGAAGATCATATTACCAAGTCTGACTTGGCTCTGGTTCGTGAACTGTGCTTTCTCCCTGCTTTATATCAGAGCATCACAACTATTGCAGCTGCATCCAACTTACTTCAAATTTTGCAAGGAGGACACATTGCCATTTAATTGAGCTGTGCTGCCATGCAGACCTAATGTCATGCAGTGAGGTTTGGCACTGTCAGGGATCTGCCCGCCCCTGCCAGTCCAGCTCTGAGTGTTTATAGAGAGCCGCAACCTGTGTTAACAACAGATTCATCTTCGAGCGAAACTGGCAGTCCCTTCTTGGGGGAGGAGCAGTCAGTGGCTGGGAGCCAGGGAGTGCCAGGTGTCCAGGGAGTTAGTGGGAGACCTGGCACCACCCAGCAGACTCGATCGGAGGGGGAAACGTCAGGTCCGGCGCATATATCACGTAGGAGGAGGAAGCGGCAATTTAGAATGCCGAAACTTTGGTGTTGGCGCCAAAACAGGAGGGAGGCACTTCCGGATTCTGTTAGTGACTGAGCAGGCATGATAAGACTGAGCTCTGCACTGTAAATAGCTTGGCACTGAATAAAAGACTTAAAGACAAACGGCTTTGGCGTTTCTATTGAACAACCGATAAGAGAACCTGACAGCCACTAAACCAGAAGTACAGAAATCAGGAGCAAGAACAAAAGAGGGGCACTTTGTTTCTTCTCTCCTGCAGGCTACATGCCCTGCTCATCCTGCAAATGCCTTGGCCTGCTATTTGGAGTGGCAAGGATTGGCCCTGGTGTGTGTGTGTGGCCCTCTGGCTTGTTGAGTCAGTAGTCCAAACACCAGAAGAACCTTCCATTGGCAACCACCTCATTCACTTGGCCCTTTGGTTAGCATGAATGGCTGATATTTACCAGATGTCACATTCTTGACCACCAAATCTCCAGGGGGGAAGTTGGCAGAAACCAGACAGCAAGGCAGAAAGCCTCGGGGCTATTTGCTATGCACATTTTTCAACTTGATGGGAAATTGCACATTGGAGGTGGCTACACAGAAATACAAAAAGTTCTAGCAAAAGTATAGAAGAGATTCACCCAGAGGTAACAGAAAAGAAGTAAGGGTTAGCAGAAGACCTAGGCCATAGGCAGAAGTGACACAAGGTTAAATTGTCTTTAATTCTTGGGAGTGGAGGTTAGTTGTGAATAAGTACAATTCCTAGTTGCAGAGTAATGTTACTTTAAAACCTTACAAAGGATTTGAAGAATATATAATCCTGGTAGCTCATTGGGATTATTCCTTTTCATAGCAAACTCTTCAAAATGAATGGATTTTGTCCCTAGGGTTGATACAAATTTCCTCAGAAAGGAATATTCTGACAAATTCTTTAAATTTTTCTTGTTTGAGAATCTCCTGAACTGCTGAGGAATATTATTCCTCTAATGGAGAATATTCAGCAAAATCGCCTCCCTGAGACCAGTTACAGGTCTTATTTTTCATAGGATTTAACTTTATTTTAGTGTTGCTGAAGGGAGCAATGCCATTAACCCTGACTATTCCCTGCCCTTCTCTCTTAGCCCATTGCTTCCTTCATCCACCCAACGGAACTAACAACAGAGTTTCAATGAACATTAAGCAAGTTGACTTTTTTTCCAGAAAAGGAGTTTTTGAGAAATGTTTGCAAATTTTTGGTTTTTGAGCTCCCCATAAACTTTTGGAGGCTTTCAATCCTCCCCTGGGGAATGTTTTGCAAATGGCCCACTATTTCAAAACAAATAGGAAATGGATGTGGCCCTCCCTGGGTGAGAGAAGGAGCCCTAGTCCCATAAGATCCAGCTGAGATCCAGCGCCGAGGGCCTTCTGGCGGTTCCCTCACTGCGAGAAGCAAAGCTACAGGGAACCAGGCAGAGGGCCTTCTCGGTGGTGGCACCCGCCCTGTGGAACGCCCTCCCAGCAGAGGTTAAAAGGACCAACAACTACCGGTACATGACATTTAGAAAACACCTGAAGGCAGCCCTGTTCAGGGAAGTTTTTAATCTGTGATGTGTTAATGTATTTTAATGTTTGCTGGAAGCCGCCCAGAGTGACTGGGGAGACCCAGCCAGATGGGCGGGGTACAAATAAATTATTATTATTATTATTATTATTATTATTATTATTATTATTATTATTAAGACTGTCTTAATCAACCTGGCATCCTCTAGACATTTTTGACTACAAACTCGCATCAGTGTGCTCTCCTTTCCTAAGTAAGAACTGTTCTGGCACAAGCCGAGTTCTTTGTGGTTTGAGGGGGTCTATGAACAGGAGGTATGACACTGAAATGGCTGCAGTGTAGGAGAGGTACACGGCAGTGGCAGCAGCATCAACAGTACTGAATGGGATGGATTGCTTCTTTCTGTACATGAGAGACCAAAGAGCACAAGGTGTAGCCTCTGCGTCACAAGCAGTCAAGCCCTGATGGATATGAATTGCTCTACGCCTTTCAGACCTTAACTCTGTTTGTTTCTTTCACAGAGGGGGCAAAGTCTAAACTCGAAGCTATGTATCCAACCCAGTCAACTCCTTCCCTGCTCTGCTTTCAGATGCTGTGCGCAGCACAGGGGGGCCTTGCGCTTGTTCTACAGTAGGAGCTATCGCTGCAGCTGAGAAGGTGAGTTGCTTCACCATTTCCTAGCCACTCGCTGGTGGTACTCAGATTTCCCTGTCCTTCGACTTTCTCATTCTTCCAGGTACAGCTAATCCCAGTTCCAGGGAGTGTTTGTCACGGCGTCTAAAGGGAAGGGAGGAATAGAGTGACTTTCCATTCAGTGAAAGGGGTGTTCTGAAGCTGAAATTTGCAAGAAAATAATCTATGCATGTAACAAAAGAATTGCTTGTGCTCTTGCCTTTCATACAAAGGGAATGGCCACATCTCCAGCTCAACCCCACATATGGGAGAGACTGTAGCATAGTGGTAGAGTGTGTGCTCGGCATGCAAAAAGTCTGAGGTTTAATCCCTGTTCTCTCTAGTTAGAAGAATCAGCTTGAAGGGGGCAAGGGGAAATCCTCAGATCTTCGAGAACTGCTGCCAGTTACTGGAGACAAATGAACAAACAAACTGGCCTGGTAGGAGGAAGCTTCCTGTTTTCTTCGTACAAAGCTTTCTGGCTGGAAATACCCTAAATATAATTGATTCCTGGTGTCCTGGCATCCCAGCAATTTGTAATATGGAGATGGAACAAACTGCTTGGCTCTTAAGAGCACTCATGGCTACTAAAGGCCACTATTGTATAAATGGAAACATAAGACTCAGCCATAAAATATTCTTGATCATTAGGCAAATTCCAGGAGAGGTAACTATGGCCTGGTTCCCATAAGCTAAACTATGGCTTAGCATGACTGTCTAAGTAGGTGTGCAAGCTCTGGGAGAGGAGATTGTGGTTGCTTTGCCCTTCATTGGCCTTTTGCCTGCTGTGCTGAGCTAAGCCATAGTTTGGCTGAGGGTGTCATTTGAACCTGGGCTCACCATTTAGCTCTCCCAGGCAAACCATGAGCTGTAAACTATTAGCCTGGACTTGGATAACACACTAAGCCCGAACAATGGCTTAGCTCAGTGTGGCGCAGCAGCAAAACAACTGGGGAGGGAGCAAAATAGGCTGGAAGCTGCTCTCAAGGAAACTGAAATGCTTCCACATTTGATGTGGTGTGGCATGTGAAGCAAGCCACTCTTAGTTACACCACACAGAAAATAAGGAGGATTTGTGGCACTAAGTTTTCATGGATTAAGGCCCATTTTGTCGGCTGCATGAAGTTTTATCCCAGGTGGTTTGTGTGTGTGTGTGTGTGTGTGTGTGTGTGTGTGTGTGTGTGTGCCTATGTATATATGTAATCGCACACAGAGAGGTAGAGTGTGGGGACATAAGCAGAAAGTCCAAAGGGCCATGAAATGCTGGATTTACAATGAGTGACATTTCCATGCAAAGCTCAACTGTGCAAGGTAAACATAGTTAATGGACTTGGTGACTAATAAGGATGGGCACATCTTTCAGTTTCATCCCAGTTTCTTATTTTTCCAGTCTTAAGTTCAGTTCTCCACATTTTAACATCAGCATGTGAATGTTTTTTTTTAAAGGTTTTTCATGAAAATTCACTAGCATCTTAGTGTGAATTTCTCCTAATGTACACATTTTTGCAAAGCAAATTTCCCTATGATTATACATTTATGTATATAAGTTCACTAATAAGTGCATGAATATGCACACTTTTTCTCTGGTATATGCCTTTTTATACACATTCTTAGGCCTCATTGCAAAATTCAGAGAAGTGTGAATTTCATAGGGTGGCTGTGCTTCAATCCTTGTATTATTTCAGTGTGCAAATTAAAGAATATTTAAGTGTGAACTGAATAAAAAATATCCACCATTCCTAGTGCCTAAGGATGATGTGGCCTATAAATATCCAGTATAAAAAGGAAGCAGTACTGAGAACCATCTGATGGTGTTCAGATTGTTGTTATTCTGTGTTGTTTTCCTTCCATTCATTTTTCTTTCCCTTCTTTTCTTTCTTCTATTTTGGATTTTTGCTAGTTCTATTTCTTTTTCTCCTTAGCTGTATTTCAGCCTATGAATAGATTTGAGTGGGCAGCTAGATGTACAGAAGTTCACAATTTGATCCAAAGTCTTTAATAGAGAGAAACTTACCACATCCCACTACTTCTTTCATGCACACCTGAAATATTGATTATATAGACACGAGTGTTGGGCATCTGTCTGGAGATATAACTGATGTATAATCCACAGGATCAAAAGTCAGGAAGATGGCAGATCTCTTTCACCATAGGAATGACATTTCTTACAAGTAAGTTTATGCATATCTTTCATACCATTTGATACCACTGGAGGACTCTGCTTGCCACAACCGTTCTTCACGTTATATTCATTCTTGCATGTGGACAAGAGTCTTTCTTCATCAGGAAGAATTTGATTCTGAAAACTTAAGACCTTTTATATTCCTTCTTTGGAAGATGCCACGTTCTAATTAGGATTCTGTGGTTTGCAAATACAAAATACTACATAGTTCCCATGGCAGTTTTAAAATATGTATCTTTTCAGCCTGGTTGCTAGTTAAGGTTTGTTTGCTTTTTTGTTTATTACTCGTATATCTCACCTTTCTTCCAAGCAACTTGAGGTTTAGCCTTACAACATCTTTGTGAGATGGGTTAGGCTGAGAGATGGCGACTGTCCCAAGGCCATCCAGTGAGCTTCATGGCTGAGTGGGGATTTGAGCTTTGTTAACTGAGTTCCTGCTATCAGAATCCCCTGAAGGCTCATTGAGATGGATGCTGCAGCATCCCTACTTGTGGGGAGATGCCATCAGTACCCAGTTTTGACTCCATGTAGTAGTGATGAAGGGTCAGGGAATTTAAGGCATGTAAGGTGGGTATATTTAGACATTTTAAAACCTAGGGGACATTTCAATCCATTGTCTCTATTTGCCTCCTCCACAGTGAAACTGAGAGCAGCTTCAACAAAGCCAACAGCATGACCAGGCCAAGTGGCAAGTCCATTTACCGTAAGAACAGCCTGTTCTTCTCTCCTGCATTCAATATCTCCAGTCTTAATAAGTCAGAATCCCCATCCCAGAGCTCTCAGGGTTTCATTGTTCATTTTTATTCTTCGCTGCAAAGTTTCATATTGGAAGCGGGGAGGGGAGATAACCAAATTGTAGATGCCACCTGCTTCCTCTCCTATTTCTGCCACAGCAGCATCTGAACCCTTTTTACCTCAGGGAATGGCCTTAGAGTAATATAGTTGCCGCTTTCCTTTATGATTTCACTTCCCCTCCTCAGATAGCAGTGAAATCAGCTGTCCCACACACAAAAGCTAGTTAGAAGGGTGGAGAGCTCCCCCCCAATCTTTCTGCTTGTCAATAAAAAATAAGAAATTCCCCCTAGTTCCACAGTTAATCATTTGACATTGGAGCAATATTAATAGAAGTCACACATCCATTTTAATCACCCAGCAATGAAGCCATAGGGCTGTAGTAGACCACATGGTGAAGCAGAGAAGATTACCTGACCTCCTAAGCAGGTAAGCCACGTCACTGCTGTTTACCAGGAGGGATGAGGTAGTGGGGAGGGTGATGTAGAGCAAGCCCAAGGATTACCTAGGAAGTAAGGTCTCATAACATCTTCCTGCCCAAGGCAAAGGTGAAGATGGTGCCTCCATGGTTCTATGTGCAGAAGTCAACTGGACTGGCAGTTGGATTTTCTTTTGGTATTGGCAGTAGGATTGTGTCTGCCACTGCACTTGAGGCCAATGTGGGGGGAGGCAGTGTGGCACACACAATTCTGCCCTTCAACTGATGGGTACAGCCAGGGATCTGGATGCTGCTTCCCCACAGTGTCTGCTGCCTAAGGCAGTTGCCGCACTCTGCCTAATAATAGGGACGGCCCTGCTCCAACTTATGCTCTTGCTTGCAACTCATTGGCCACACGAGAAACTCCTGCCAAGCTGTCTTCCTTGTGCATAGTTGGAGCCCAGGCTATTTGACCATTCTGAATTCCCTGATACGGCATTTGTACAAGAGGTTGTACACACCTCATACAGAGGTTTAGATTTATATATATATTTAAGTGAGGATTCGCTTACATCTGGGGATACCGAAGTTGATTTCTTCATGCTGTGTCTCCTCTCTCTCTCTCTCTCCCTCTCCCCCCCCCCTCTCTCTCATAGACCAGCGGAAGGAATACACTGAAAGTATGATAAAGCAGCAACGTGAATTCCAGCACCGGGTGGAGGTAGGAGAAGCTTGGGGGAGCAGAGACATTTTATTCTGTCCAGTCATGGTCGAAGAATGAACTGGTCCCATGCAGTGGTGCCAGTTCCTACACTTGGTGGTGCCACGCAATTCCCATCATTTTGCTAACCTGCTGGTGGCCTCATACTCTCTCCTACAGGAGATCCCATGTGGATCGCCCATTCCCTGACTTTCATCTCCTACACGTGTTCAAAGGAACGTGGTTGGTGAAGGGAGCAGAATCGCAGCATCAGGCACCATCCTCAACCTACACACATTCATTTGAATGTGTTAAAAGAACACCTACATGAATAAGGCTTTATCCACAGAAATGGGGAACAGCTCCAGACTTTATGTGCAGAGGCTCTCATCATTCATTCAGATGAATGTGGATCAGGCAGGGACAGAACATGCCAACTGTGATCCCACTTGCTCCCTCACTCAAGGCTGAGCCACGGGCAGAGGAGCCAAGAGCTGTGAGGGAAGCAAGTAGCCAGGAGCGCATCAGAGCTCAGGAAATCCTTATTGTTCAAGGAAAGCTTTTATACTCCTTCCTGCCCAGGAAGATTCAATGGGAAGCTTGAGTGGGTGGAGCCAGTCCAGGACCAGAAGGTTTTCCACCAAGAAGATTGCCACCAGTAGGTCCATAAATCACCACAGGGCAATCCAATAAAATCATCACACAAATGATCCATGAGTTCCAGACTACTGTGCATAGGGATTTGTATACCAGAAGGAGCTCAGGCCCTAGTCTCTCAGATCTGAAGTTACCCTGAGGTTCAGCACTAGAAGGCTATACTTGCTACACAATTTAAAAATACTTAGCTGATAAATCACCTGCTTTTTGATCATCCAGTTAATCAATTAATTAAATTTAAATATATTTGTATACCACTGAAATCTCAGTGTAGGATTTTCTGAGATAGTAGGAGGAATGAGCATCTTTAATATTTTCTTTCATTCCTTTTTGCAGTAACATACTAGGACCAAATTATCATTAGAAATACACTACTCAGTTAATTATAGTTTGCCCCTGCAGATAAGCATTTCCTCCACCAATGGTTCAACTAAAGCTTTCAGCTTATAGCCCTTGTAATTTCATAGAAAGGCTAGAGCCTTAATGCACCACAGCATAGAAGACCATTCTATGCAATACTTCCTGGCCCCTTCCATGGAAACTGTTTATGTGGGGGTGGAGTGTCCTGATTACCTGCTGCAACAATTAAACTATGGCTTCTATTACCAGCACCTTCTTACCTGCAATGCTGATGGCAAGGAAATTAGCAATGTAGAGAACTGTATTAACCGACTCAAGATGATGGATGCCCAAGGTCAGGTGTGGGGACAAGATATGCTTTTGGAGGTGAAGGATAACAGATTGTTGCTGACTGACATTGAGGCAGAGGTAAGCAGAGCTGTTTTATCTTATTGTGCACACCATGTAATGTCAGTGGGGGACAAGTTGTGATAAGTAACTGAGTCCACATCTTGATTGGAAGGGACCAGACCTCTAAATACTTATTTATACATTTATTCATAAAACATTTCTATACTGCCTTTCACTCCAGCTAAAGATATACTTATGATATTACCATAAAAAATGATTAAAAGTCAAGCTGGTCTCAGCAGATCATCCTCACTCTGTCACAGGTTGGCTTGTAGAGCATAGCTGTCAACTTTCGGATTTGAAAATAAGGGATTTTTTCCAAACTTTCGGATTTGAAAATAAGGGATGCCGCGAGGGTGAGCGAAAGAGAGAGAGCGTAGACGGCAGGCAGGCTGACTGTCTGGTTGGGCGTGAGGGTCTGGCTGCACAAGGCATGCAAGCTCTGCCCCCAGTCGGTCTCAGACTCCTTATTGGCAGCCGAGCAATGCAGCTGAGGAGTCTCCCTGGCTGGCAGGGAGGGAGAGGAGCTGCTTCCTTTGAAATCCGGGAAATTTAGGGGATATCAACAATCCGGGATAGCAGCAGGAGATGGCATTGGAATAAGGGAGTTTCCCGCAAAAAAAGGGAGGGTTGAGAGCTATGCTTGTAGAGCTCCCCACCCCATCCTTCAGACCTGGAAGATTGTGAAAGGATTAATTGCCAGGGAATCCCCAATGGCCTGCTCTGCTGCTGACTGTACACTGATTTTTCTTTGCTTACAGGAAGAGCTGGATAGTTACCCCCTGGAATATATCCAGGAATGTGCCTGTGTCCTTGACAGCTGCATCTACAACTCCATCTTGGCCATCACTGTGAAAGAAATGAGACCACCCAGGACTAGCATCATGCTGTTTCAGTGCGAGCAGATTGGAGTGAGCAGCTTCAGGGTCCAGAGGAAGAGACCTGGGCGGGGAGGCGGGTTAGGAACAACCTATATGTTCCATGAAATGCAAGATTGCATTGACTGTGTCTTTTTAGATAGTCATGGTGGGGCCATGGCACATGGGGAACTTTCCCCCGAACCATAATCCTGATTCACACACACACACACAGCTACTATTTGGTAGTTTTTTCCCCTGTGGCAAATAGCAGCTGGGGCAGGGAGGGATTTCTGCCAGGACCATGGGGGAAGAGCTAAAATCTCTCATTGTGCTCCTGATTCTCATTGACTCCCATTGTTGTGATTTAAAAACACAATCATTGCAGTCACACATTAACATGATGTGTAGTTTGACCTTTAGCCATGTGTCTGTGTGAAAGAAAGAAAGAAAGAAAGAAAGAAAGAAAGAAAGAAAGAAAGAAAGGAGAATATGAGTGTAAGAACTGTGTTGTGTAAGTTCCCTGTACTCACTACAACTTGGATCACTCAAGAACGTGTCCTCCATCCTGCACTACCATGAGCTAAGAGGAGTTCCATAATCTGATGACAGATTTCCTCCCAAGGGTATAGGGAACTCATTCCTGCTGCTATTGCCACAGAAATTGAGAGTGATTTCTATTCTCTGTGCACCACAGTGGTAGCAGCGGTTCCAGCTCAGAGCTGAGATTAGAGGAAGATCTTTTCAGGGGAACTTTGGTAGATGCTGGTGAATGGTTGTAAAAAGTGATAGACTTGCAGTGCTTTTAATTTCCTCCAGGCTGAGCTGCTGAAAACCAAAGTGGAGAAGGCCGTTGAGGAGTTGAGAGACGAACAGCAGAATCACAACTTGCTCAGGTAGGGAGAGATTTAGAGGCCTGCAGTACAGACAGCCAAACCTTTCTTTCTCCAGAAGCCTGCTAGATTTTAACTTGTGCATAATCATTATCGATGCAGAACTCCTCAGTCCAGAGAGACTTCTCCCCCAAGCCAATGTAAGATATATCCCAGCCATAGAGAAATGCATTCATTCTATCTGCCCCCTGGAACCCAATCAAACAGAGCTGTTAGGCTGTGAATCTCTGCCTCACTTGTCTGTTAAGCATGTGGCATCTCTCTCTCTCTCTTCACAAGCTTTTTCTTACACTTTCTGGTGACTTCTAGTTATCCAAATTCTCCCCAGGTAGATTCCACCAGTGCTCTTCCAGTTCCTTTAGGATCAAGTTCAGTGCTGAATTTTCCAAGGTTTTCCTTCATTCTTGCTTTCCTAAGAATGTACTTATTCTCAATTATCTTATCAGGAGCAACCTGGAGAATATGTTGTACCAGCAGAGCCGATCATCACGTACTGACAAATCCCCACAGATCTCCCAAGAAAGAAGACCAGCAGGGCCAATGGAGCTGAACCATGTGCCTTCTCCAGCACAACAGCCTTGGCAGAGGCAGCAGCAACATCCTTGGAGAGCTGGCCCAGTCCCCGTGGACTATGGTAATGATGACGTCACAGGCTCTCTTGCAACACACAGCAGCATTTGTAGCTCCCACTCTCATAATGCATCAGGAAGAGGTCAGAGGAGACATTGTATCTCCTAAGAAAGAATAAATGCCTAAGGGTTGTATCAAAAGTAGCACTGCATACCGTGTCTCTTTAGTGCAAGGACTTCCACTCCTCCCCCTGCACCCCCTAAATCTGTTCTAGGAATTCACCCAACCCTCTAAAGCAGATTTTGGGGAGGGTGAAGCAAACATCCTTGCACTGGTGGGACACATTAGTTGGATGCTACCTTATATTTATCAGGACACCATGGTAGAACATGCTTTTACGACATGGGACTATAAGGCTGGATCCTCCAGCAGCACTGTTTAAACCAGGCACAGGCAACCTTGGCTCTCCAGATGTTTTGGGACTACAACTCCCATCATCCCTGACCACTGGTCCTGTTAGCTAGGAATCATGGGAGTTGTAGTCCCAACACATCTGGAGAGCCAAGGTTGCCTATGCCTGGTTTATATGGATTATACGGATAGGCTGGTGATTGGCATAAAGCTGCTACACAACTGGACTGGTTGCACACTTGGGTGAAAGCGTATCCAACCTGACTCTTTCAGACAGGCCAGTTGGCCCCACCACCTAAGGTCTCAATCAGCTGTGCCATTGCTTAGGATGTGTGTCCTACTTTGCAGTTTGAAGAGTTGTCAGAAGGCTGTCCTCTATTTAAAGGGCTATCCACTTCAAGCCCAGTTTAAAGTTAAAGAAGCATAAGAAGGAAGCGTAGGGGGTCTTGTCATTGCCTAGCAACAGTTAGTACCTGAACAGCAGAGTGAGCGGGTCACCTGGTCCCAGCCTTCCCCACTATAGCGAGATGCATTTTATTTCTGTTTAAATTAATTTTAGTAATTATTTCAAACGTTGCAGCTCCTACGTGTAAACTGCCACATGCAAATTTTCTGCGAGTTATGTGTCTTCTTTGTCAGTGGTGCATTTCATCTCTTTTGGCAACATGTTAAATGGTTGCACTGCTTCCAGATGGGTGGGGTATAAATAATAAATTGTTGTTGTTGTTGTTGTTGTTGTTGTTGTTGTTGATCTTGGGACTCTGATTGTTGCAGAAGCAGAACAGCCACTTCACCAGCAGCAGAAATATGAGCCAATGTATGAAGACCTTGGGCCTTCAATGATGCAGGACATAGACAGAGATACTGTAAGTACTTTCCCCGGATACCAACTCCTGCTAGCCCCCAACAAAACCTCTTTCCCTGTTGTATTTCTAGAGGGTAGGAACCTTGAGCACTGTTAACAGTGGGCATTATTTAAGCAGGGCAGGAAAGCTGTGTTGTCTGGGAGCTTGATTGGACAGAAGGGGAGGGGGAATCTCTTGGCTGTGAGACCTGGAAGACCAGCTCCCTGCCTTGGAGGCCTTTTTCCACCTGGTCTGACTCCAGCTACAAAAGCTGAGGCTGCTAAACAGACTTTTGGGCTGGGGCATTGTTTAGGGGTTTTTGTTTTTGCTCTTATTGAGATAGATAGATGATAGATAGATGATAGATAGATAGATAGATAGATAGATAGATAGATAGATAGATAGATGATATAGATGATAGATAGATAGATAGATGATAGATAGATAGATAGATAGATGATAGATGATAGATAGATAGATAGATAGATAGATAGATAGATTTGTATATTTATCTTAGCTCTTAATATGTTTAATGTGGAACCTTTTCAATTTGGCTGTGTACTTTTTGAGGTTTTATTTATTGTTCATGATTACTTTTGTTATCTTTGTAATTAAGTATTTTTTTATATTGTAATCCACCTTGAGCATGGCTTTAACTATGGAAAGCCAACATACAAATAAAATAATGAGAGAATGGTGTGATATGAATTCCTATTGGATAGAGACATGAGTTGGGCTACTTTGAAGAACAGTGTGCAGTCAAGAAGCACTTCTGCTGAGCAGATATTGACAGATAGCTCAAAAACTAGTTTGGAGGATAGAAGGGAGTCAGGAAGATGGGCAGTTAGGAGCCAATCTTACAAACATTAATGGATTCCTATAACCCTTGGTCCAGGAGTAATTTGTGGTAGCCAAATGTATCTTATGACTAATTTACCTGCTCTTTTGTCCGAGACTTTTCTCCCAGACTTGAGCTGAAGACCAAACAAAGTAAAAATGACAGATAATCAGCCAGTATAAAACAAAGTCTCCAAAGATGGCTGTGAGAATTTGAACTTCTGGTCGTTCCTTGAAAAACAGCTTTTGATGCAATGTCTGATTCTATTATTATTATTATTATTATTATTATTATTATTATTATTATATTTGTTTTGTTCCTTTACTGGCCACAGGAGATCCTGAACCATGTCTTGGATGACCTTGAAATGTTTGTAGGGAAAGTACAGGAGACCTGTAGATCCCAGAATGACAAGAAGAAGAAGAAGTTGAAAAAGAATAAAGGCAAAGAGGGTAAATATGAATGGCAAAGAGGCCGCCATGAGGATCTGAAAGCGGGCTGACCCCAAGCATTTTTCTGCCTTAAGCAGATCAATAAATGACAATGCCTTCCTTGGTGTGCATCAACCTTGGGTCCCTCATACGTTGTTGAACTACAATTCCCATCAACTGTCATGGATGATAAAAGTTGTAGTCCAAGAACATCCAGGAGCCCAAGGTTGAAGAACAGTAAAAAAAGGTAAAGGTAAAGGACCCCTGACAGTTAAGCTCAGTCGCGAACGACTCTGGGGTTGCAGCACTCATCTCTCTTTACTGGCCGAGGGAGCCGGTGTTTGTCCACAGAGAGTTTTTCCAGGTCATGTGGCCAGCATGACTAAGCCGCTTCTGGTGAACCAGAGCAGCGCACAGAAATGCCGTTTACCTTCCCGCCGGAGCAGTACCTATTTATCTACTTGCACTTTGACGTGCTTTCGAACTACCCTACCCTAACTCCAGGCCAAGGTACGTACTGCTGAAGTGATGTCAAGATCCTGTGGTACTTGAGACAGAAAATCTCATGAGCTTTTCTCCCCCTCTTTGGCAGGAACAGTACAATAACAAGACATTGAATAGCTAACAATGTACTTACATAGAAAAATAGACAGGGCCACAGTCAATACAGTGGTACCTCGGGTTACGAACTTAATTCGTTCCGGAGGTCCGTTATTAACCCGAAACTGTTCTTAACCTGAGGCGCCCTTTGGCTAATGGGGCCTCCCGCTGCTGCCGGCACGCAATTTCCACTCACATCCCAGGGCAAAGTTCTCAACCTGAGGTACTACTTCCGGGTTAGCAGAGTTTGTAACCCAAAGTGTTTGTAACCCAAAATGTTTGTAACCCAAAGTGTTTGTAACCCAAGGTACCACTGTAGTAGGGAAAAGGCACCTATATCAGCCACTGCGGCATCACTCAAAAAATAAGCTCAAAGCCCCTCTCCACTGTTCAGAATGGTGTGGGCATCGAATCCTGGCATTCAATGAAACGTGAGCATGTTTAAGGGAGGAGGGACTTTCATAGGAGAGGCCAGCCAGCGCAAACAGGAACTGAGCAGGAAAAGCAAACAGTATCTTATGCATTGCGGATTGTTGACAGAATATTAATTGTGCGTTTTTACAGTCACTGTTGGAGGTATTACCAGGTACACTGGCACCTCTAGGTGCTGAACTGGAGGGTCACAGGTTCGTGGCAAAGAAGCCGTTCTTGATGCCGTCCACCAAGGATGGGTTGTGCACTTTGGATCAGGGTGTCTGCTAGCACAGGGGACATTTCTAAGCAGCTGCTGTAGCTGGCCAAGGCCTGCGGAGGATCTGCCTTGGCAGCTGTGTTGAGCCATAAGCCAGTTGCTTGGTTACGTTCTGTCTTATCTACACTTTCAACTTAATGAACAGCCTGTGATTGCACTAGCTAGTGTGTGGGTGGCTTCTTTGTATCAGACGCACTCAGGATGGTGAGATAGAGATTGGATTCCAAGTAATTCATTCATGGGGACACTTCATGTCCTTGGAGAAATATGAACATTCTAAGCAGGTTTGATAACTTATTTGCTATCTCCTTATCCTCCCTTAGTGCTCCTTTGATATCTGAAGGTTCAGCCATGACTCACTGGTTTCCTGCTTCAGATATAACATCGGTCTTTAATATTCTATTGTATTTTATTTTGGCCCCTTTTTGTTGGGAAATAACTGGGGAACGTAGGGAACGGCAAAAGAAAATTAAAAGGGGGGGGCTTGACTGAATTAAAAAAGGGGGGGCTTGACTCACTCTTTAGCCAAAACAGCCCTCAGCAGAGTTTAAAACACAGATCTGTGCAGCATTTAAAACACAGGTCTGTGCAGCATTTTCAAAGCATGGGAAACATACTGTAGGTTGTTAGACCTTTAAATGTCCAAGTATTAAGCATTCTCCCCTGCCTCTACCCCTCTCAGAGTGAAGAGACCACAAGCTTTAGTAAGTTTAAATGTTTTACTTATAGTAATCACAGGTCTCACTCCTGCATTGTTCAATGCTACGGCAAGGTATATTTGTTTGCAAAATACGGAAGTGAGTCTCAAACACGCAGGCTGAGTCTGGAGCCCCAGCCTCAGAAATGTGCTTTGCTTGCATGGTTCAGAGAGAGGGGAACAGGAAACAAACCATACTTCCTCCCTCCCCTTGCCTAGAAATTTACAGCTCTGTGTTCTTTAACCCCTTTCTTACTGACACTTATGCCCAGTTACGATTAGCTGCGTAAAATCTCCCACACTTTCCCCATGCCTCTCCTGAAATTAGCTCTTTTTCAGGAGCTATTTTTAAGACAGGCCCAAACTCACAGCTACCAGATGTACCTACCAAACATACATAGTTCCATAAGCCAACTTGACAATGAAATAACTGTCCTTAGTGAATTAGTATTGAGAGCTTCTGGGAGCAATGGAAACTCTTGCAATAAATGTGACACTGGTTGAATTTTCAATGTAAAAAAAGTCTGTGCAAAGATGTGGGGTGAGTGGGTGAGTGTCCGACGAAAGGGATAAAAGGGTTTGGTTTTTTTATTAGGCAAACTATCTGCACTGTGCTTGAAAACCTCAATGACTAGGACAGGGCTGGGAATCCTGTGGCCCTCCAAATGCTGCAAGACTACAGCTCCCATAGTCACACACCATTTGCCACCTTATCTGAGGGGAGATAGGAGCCAAACAACATCTGGAGAGCCACAGGTTCCCCATCTATAGATTGGAAGGACAGTAAGGCAGTGATCTTTACTTATGCTATGCTGACCACACCCACAGCTACCAAAGCCAGTATCTTGGATTTAAACTGACTATGTCCTGTTGAGGCTATCTGGATCAGACCAGTTACAGGTAGATAGCCGTGTTGGTCTGTCATAGTCAAAACAAAATAAAAAAAATTCCTTCCAGTAGCACCTTAGAGACCAACTAAGTTTGTTCTTGGTATGAGCTTTCGTGTGCATGCACACTTCTTCAGATACACGAAATATCGTGTGCATGCACATGAAAGCTCATACCAAGAACAAACTTAGTTGGTCTCTAAGGTGCTACTGGAAGGAATTTTTTTATTTTGTTTTGGATCAGACCAGCTTCTGTTCATGTTACCCTCCAATTGTTTTGGCGTATTTGGATTGTAAATCGGCTTGAAAGCTGTGTGCACGTGTTCATGCTATGAACCAGCCCATAAATTAAGAGCCTAGATAAACAAGGGCTTCTGCATGAGTAACACTACCTGTCTGTAACACCTGTTTGTTTCTGGTTGAGCTGACTGACTGATTCTTTCTCTGGATCTACAGCAATGCCTCCAGAGCCTGAGTTCAAGGACTGTTTCCAGAAGATCAAATACAGCTTCATTTTGCTGGTAGGTCAGTGTACAGCCTGCACAAACTTGGCAAGGAAATTCTCCAGCATGAGCAGGGCTGGCCGCATTTCTGAAGGGAGAGGCATCTCCCCCGCCTGCAAGCCCCGGCCCCCAAGTGCAGAGCAACTAGGGCAGATGCACAAAGAGCCATTGTGTCCTGCAGCAGCCATTCATTGCAAATGGAGAGGCTCACAGTGGATTTGTTTTGGAGATAGCTTGACCCACCAGAGCAGGATAAGGAATGTATGGATAGGAGAAGGTGGGGAATAGGGATGTGAACCAGTATGGAGATGGATGAAGGATCAAATAGTATCCACTGATTATATTTTGAACCTGCTTTCCAGATGAAAAAGCAAACAAACCCTTTTCCCAAAGCAATTAAAATTCAATACACAATGCTGCTGGCAGGCATTCCCCATAAAAGACACAGGTCCTCCCTTTGACCCACAGTCTAAGGGACAAACTAGATGACATGCCATTTTTACAATTAGCAAGTGCAATTAGGAACAGTGTTTTTCAAAAGGAAGGGCAAGCCTGATCCTAATCCCACAAAGATTTTCTTCATTTTCTCTCTTAGCTGCCCAAGCTTCAGTTCCTAACAGGAGGCTGGTTGGGCACTAACTCTTTTTTCTCTACCGACTTTTCTCATCCAACTTGCCCCTTTTCTCAGGGGGGAAGGAGAAGAGATGTGAGGGGAGAGGGAATGACAGATAACAGAAAACCATGTGTAGTTTCAGTCTTAAAGGCAAGGCATAGAGGGAAAGGGAAGTGGGGAGGAGGGATAGAGAAGGGAGAGCTATTTGACAGTGCCAGAAAAAAAGGGGATGAGTTGCTTACGGGCAGCAGGCCCAAGTCATTTTGCCGCCTGAGGCAAAGGACAAGGTGGCACCTCCCCCATTCCATGTACAGAAGCCAGCCAGATTGGCAGCAGTTGAACCTTACTTCCACATTGGCAATCGGACAGCATCCTCCACCGCACCTGAGGGAAGCAGGTTAGCTTAGGTAGCACATGACAACGCACACAGCTGTGTTGACTCCTGCCACCCCATTTGCAGCTGCCACCTGAGGCAGCCACCTCATTCTGTCCCACAGTAGGCAAGCCTTGGTAGCAGGTATCAACATCCAGCTGAAGGAGGCCAGGCTGATCTCCCCTTGCTGGTGGTAGCATTGGACAGAAATTGTGCCACTACCCAGTGTTTCATGGTCCTCGGGCCATTGATTGGGGAGGGGAAGAGTGCCACTCCCTAGTCTCTGCCACCACAGAGCAACTGAATGTTGAAACAGTGTTTTTGCTGAGGGGTGCGGAAGCAAGCTTTCTGCAGCTGCCTGCATTAAAATTAATGGCCCTAACTTAGTCATGTGCATTTCGATAGGTCTGAGAAAGAAGTTAGTTAAATGCCACCCAGAGAAATATATTAACAGTGTAAATATTAGCTTGCCTTCCCCCCCCCCCCAGGCAAAACTTGAACATACAATGCAGCAACCAAGTGCTCCTGAGATGGTTCAGCTCATCTTTTCCACTTTGAAAAATGTGAGTATTCTAGCCAGGAACAGACTCCTGGAGGCTTCTGATGGTGATCTACTCTCCCCCATTATTATTAAAGATATTATTTGCCATATCAGTGTGTGCCCCTGAAACTCTGATATGGATTTTCCTGTGCCATAATAATTAGATTTCATAATGCTTGGATTAAGGACTCCATGCATTTTACTCCTAGCAACTCCTGATTTGTTGGTGACCTTGATGTCCCCAAGCATTATTTATCTATCTCACTTTCTGCATGAAAGGGGACAATCGCCAAATGATACCTGTGAAGAAAATTCCTAAAACCTTGAGATCCCTAGAAGGAGGCAATAGGGAGATGAATGGTATCACCTTTGGTCCTCTCTGTGTATCAGTCTTTGGGCACAACAAAGGGTTCTTATGAGCTTATGTTCAGAATAAGCCTTCCTGGAGACCTGACCACACTGGGCAAGGACAAAGAGACTGCCAGGCTCCATGAATCTCATATGCTGTTGCTTTGCAGGTTTTGTCCAATTGTCCTTGGACCAACTTGGCCTCTACGGTGTCCTCACCTTTGCTGATTCCTGCAGCAATTGACTTGCTAAGGCGCTCGTTGGATTCCAAAGACCAGCTTATTTGGAAGAATTTGGGAGATGCTTGGAATCTAAGCAGGTACGGATAAAGCCCACAAAGGAGATAGCATGTGCAAACCAGCATGCCATTTGAACTTTATGATAGGCATTAATGAGTACATTCCAGTGACATACCTCACTGTAGCAGGAACCTTGCCAGAGGCATCTGCCAGGCCACCGCTGGAAACAGACTCCTGGTCTTTTGGCCTGATCTAGCAAGGGACCCAGGTGGCGCTGTGGGTTAAACCACAGAGCCTAGGACTTGCTGATCAGAAGGTCAGCGGTTCGAATCCCTGTGACGGGGTGAGCTCCCGTTGCTCGGTCCCAGCTCCTGCCCACCTAGCAGTTCTTAAGCACGTCAAAGTGCAAGTAGATAAATAGGAACCGCTGCGGCGGGAAGGTAAACGGCGTTTCCATGCACTGCTCTGGTTCACCAGAAGCGGCTTTGTCATGCTGGCCACATGACCTGGAAGCTGTACGCCGGCTCTTGGCCAATAAAGCGAGATGAGCGGTGCAACCCCAGAGTCGGACACGACTGGATCTAATGGTCAGGGGTCCCTTTACCTTTAGCAAGACTCAGGTTATGTTCTTCATTTGCAGCTGCACTATGTCTTTTGTCTACCCTAGCTCTGAGTCACACCTTGAAAGTGTGTAAAAGTACAAGTAACTCTGCCACGCAAGTGAATTTCCAGCAGGAAGTCTGAAGAAAAGGTCATGGACTTAATATCCTGCATTGCGAGAAACATCCTTGGCTCCACATCTGTAACAGGATGCACCTTCTCATTTTGGAAGGCCCTTCACTACAAGTTCTCTTCTTCCCCCATAGGGCAGAACATCCAGAGGGACCATCCATCCCCAGCTACAAGCCCACGTTCTTGAGTGGATGGGTGCTGCCGATGCCCACTCGGAGGCAGAGCTCTGATGATTTCGATAAGGTGAATCTCTCCTTTAAAAGCACATGAAAAGCAAAGCAGAAGCAGACCTTGCAACCTGTAATACAGAAACACAAGGGGGAACTGTGTGTTTCCCTGGTAACTAGTGATGGCAAAGGATAACATCATTCTGCTACTGTCTCTGCACATAAATTTACTCAGATGGGTTTAATGAGCAAGAGCAGTGGTTTTGACTCAGAATAAGCTTTTTCAATATCCAATGCATTTCTTGTGTTTTTCTCCACACAGGTCCGCACAGGAAGCCGGAGTAGCTTCTCAAGCAGGTATGTTCTCTTACTGGCTCTAGCATGTGACATTGTTGTTGTTGTTTAGTCATTTAGTCGTGTCTGACTCTTCGTGACCCCATGGACCAGAGCACGCCAGGCACTCCTGTCTTCCACTGCCTCCCGCAGTTTGGTCAAACTCATGTTGGTAGCTTCGAGAACACTGTCCAACCATCTTGTCCTCTGCTGTCCCCTTCTCCTTGTGCCCTCAATCTTTCCCAACACCAGGGTCTTTTCCAGGGAGCCTTCTCTTTTCATGAGGTGGCCAAAGTACTAGGAGATAACGTTTAGAGTTGTGGACATGTGCAAATCCCATCGAACCCAACAGCAAAACAGCACATAGAAAAAATTGTGTTTGTCTCAGGATTCTACTGTATATCCTCACAATTCTGAGTCCCCTTGATTATCCCTACACAGAAATTAATCAGAAAATGATTCTATCAGCCATGTATATGCCTGTATGTGAATATGTGCACATCATTCTAGTCCTAAAGCAGGCCTCTCATTTTCCATTCTCCTGCTCTCATCTCTTTTCAGGGCATCTGATGCTCCCCAACTTATGCAAGCCGTATATGACTTCCATGCAAGAAACCCCAGGGAGCTCACATTAATGAAAGGAGATCTCCTAGAGGTAAGACAGAAGTTCCTTACCCTTCAGCAAGCTACCCTCCTGGGTAAAAACAGCACTTCCTATTCCTTCTGCATAAGCTCAGCAAGCCTCCTGCCCTGTTGCTTATTTGCACCCATGTGCACTCCAAATGATTGCAGCCTAATCATGACTTGGGCAGGTCAGGAAGGGGAGGGGATAGCGGCATGGGCAAAAACAAACAAAAAAAACAGATAAATGGGAATAGGGTAATAATTCCCATTATCAAGCAGTGGTTTCAGCAATGTTGCATGAGCTTATTAGAAAGAAAAGACACACTAAGGGTTAAAGACTTTGAACACTAATCTTTGTCAAGAAATCGCTCTTGCTGTAGATGGACTCTGGAGCTGGAAGCTAATCAGTAGACAATCGAACCTCTCTCACCCAAAGAGAGAAGTCTCTCCAACCTTTTCTTAATATCTCTGATGATTCACTGTTCTGATTAGCTTATTCCATTTCTGCCTCATTGATAACTTTTGCTTAATGTTTGCTGCAACCTTTGCCAATGCCATGCTGTCCAGAAATTTTGAACTCCAACTCCCAAGAGCTCCAGCCAGCATGACCTTGCAAGATGGGAGCTGTAGTCCAAAGTAACTGCAGTGCTTTTCAAGTTCCATCAGTGCAACAGACTTTCTCCCTCCTCTAGTGAGGGAGAAGATTACCTTGCACAAGCAGGAATCATTGTACTGATGGGACATGGGACTTAGTGCTCTGTTGGATTCCACCCTCAGAGATCACCAGCTTGCTAAAGGCTGGTTTACTATCCTGCATTATGGAACTTGAAAGTTAAGTGGATAGCCCTTGGTTTGTACTAACATCACTGATATCTCCTTTCTCATGGTTACATTCCACCCCCACTAGAACTCAAAGGCAGTACAGTGGTACCTCGGTTAAGGAATAGTCCTGTTTACGAACTCTGCAAAACCGGAAGTAGTGTCCCGGTTTGTGAACTTTACCTCGGTCTAAGAACGGAATCCGAACGGTGGAAGGGCACTGGCAGTGGGAGGCCTCATTAGGGAAAGCGACCCTCGGTTTAAGAATGGTTTCAGTTTAAGAACGGACTTCCGGAACAGATTAAGTTCGTAAACCAAGGTACCACTGTACAGGTATTTCATTTTAATCAGTTGCAGTGTTTTGGAGTAATCACACATTCTCCTTTGTTTAGGTTTTGGATCAACGAAAAAAATGGTGGCTTGCTAGAAATGCTGCAGGGGAGACAGGCTATATCCCTAACAATATCCTGGAGCCTATGGAACAGGAGACACCAAATGGGAACAACGCAGAGCAAGTAGGTACTATTTATTGTACTGGATGGCATTGCAGTGGCACAGAGATATGGAGCTATGAGTTTGTAAAATACATCTGCTCTGCACAGTCTTTCGCAATGCATGACCAGAAACCTAGAAAGTGCTCCAGAGGAAATTTAGGTAGCCCTGCACACACTGCTGGGAGCCAGCTGTGCATGGGACCCCCTTTGCTTCATTTCTCTCCTCACCCCCATCCCCGGTTCAATATTGGGACATAGGCTTCCCCCCCTTTCACAGAAGCAGATGAAATTTGCAAGCATACCAACCCTCTATGGTGGCTAAAGCTTGCCAATTTACAAACTAATAAATTCACAAGTGTTTGTACTGAAAAGCTCTGAAATGTGATTTACTGTTGTTATTATTTTTTAAGGAACCATCTACAGCTTTTTGTTAAAAAAAATAGTTCTGGGCAAAATTTGATGAAATTTGCAGACAAGCTTGCCTCTTCTGAACCCTGCCAGATTTCAAAAGGGAAGCTGCAGTTGTTTTCCAACAAAAGCAGCCATTAGAAGCAGGGATGGGGTAACTCCAACCCACCAGGCCTCCCCAATTGGGCCCCTGATGCCATTTCATGCAAGCCATATCCACCTGCCTCACAGCCGACATCTGTGGATCAAGTAAAAGCAGAGTGTGGCCAAAGAGGGCCAAGCACCCAGCAACCACCTGCAGCCCTATGCTCAGTGCTGGGAAAGTGCTGGGTGGTGATGGATTTCAGTCAGGACCATGGCAGAGAAAAAACTTTTTAATCTGCCCTCCCCCAACACCAGCTTTAAAAAAAAAAAAAGCAACTATGCAAAATCATATCTAGTTTGGTTCTGAGAGCTAAAAGAAATAAAAATTAAGTACCCAAATTTGCAGCCACTCAGCTGTTCAGGATGTAAGCCTTTAGTTGGAGGCAATCATTGTTCTCTATTAAAATATCTTTCTCCTGGTGTGTCTGCATTAAGGTTTCAAGAGACTTCCCTGATCTCCGGCCCAGTTCTTCACCAGCAGAAGTCACAGTTTGGCTCAGGATGAAAGGTTTTTCCAAGATGTAGGTTCTGCGTTAATATCTAACCAAGAAAGCTTATCCCTAACAAATAACTCTTGGCCCCACACCCTTTCCTAGGTGCTGTGTTTCTGATACATAGCTTAGCAGACTGCCTGCAAAGATAATAAACTTTCAATTTAGACTTAAAAGGCATGAAGATCAACAAAGCCCGATAGCATGGCTGCACTATTATCGTGGTCTGGGGCCAGTTTCAGAAATTGTCTGGTTATTTCTCCATTGAAAAGCAATGGAATAGTAGGGAGTGCCACTCTTGTATACTTTATCACGAGGATGGTGTATGCTGAGCATTAAAAAATAATAATCCAAACTCTGGATAAAGATGACTCGAATGGAAAGCTCAGAAATAATGAAATGTGATTTGCTTATCTTGGATAGCATGTTCTACAACCAAAGAACATGGAGGTTTTTTGCAAAGTTCAGGGAGAACAGGGGAAGGGAAGGTTGTGAATATAAGAGATGGTCCATGGGGCTAAAAAGCTATCCTCAAGAGATTTGTGCAGTGGAGTGAAATTCTTCCCAGCTGTAAGCCCTGTTCTGCCTCCCTCTAGCTTCAGAGATTCCACTGAAAGACTACTATAGACGAAGATGTGGTTTTAAATGAAGAGGATCTCAGTGCTGAGTTCTGTATGAAATATCCAGTTCTAGGTTTGCTGAGCCATACAGAACCAAAAGTGACCTAGAGGCTCAAGCAATGGGTTTGGATGTAAAACAGCCAGGTTCAAATTCTCAGTCACCCATTTAAGGAAGTTGCTGTCTCTCAGCCATGCCTATCTCACAGAACTGTTTTTTCACACAGAATGATAAACTCATATAAGCTAGGTCTGTGAAGATAAAGTCAGTGCTTGGTCAGCTAGCACTGTATTTGTGGCTACCTTCTGCATGGCGCAGGCTTGAGAAAGAGGTGGTGCTGTGGTCTAAATCACTGAGCCTCTTGGGCTTGCCGATCGAAAGGTCGGCGGTTCAAATCCCTGCAACGGAGTGAGCTCCTGTTGCTCTGTCCCAGCTCCTGCCAACCTAGCAGTTCAGAAGCACGCCAGTGCAAGTAGATAAATAGGTACTGCTGTGGCAGGAAGGTAAACGGTGTTTCCGTGCGCTCTGGCTTCTGTCACAGTGTTCGGTTGCGCCAGAAGCGGTTTAGTCATTCTGGCCACATGACCCAGAAAGCTGTCTGTGGACAAACACTGGCTCCCTCAGCCTGAAAGCGAGATGAGCACCGCAACCCCATAGTCACCTTTGACTGGACTTAACTATCCAGGGGTCCTTTTACTTTTTCCTTTTACATTCTTACCCCATGTTGCGTACGCTCCATGTTGCGTACGTTCGGGTTGCGCACTCCGCAACCCCGGAAGTGTAACACGGAGCGCGAATGGAGCGCGGACACTTCTGCACATGTCCGCGTGGTCAGTGGATGCGCAGAAGCGTTCTGCGCAGTTTGCGCATGCGCAGAAGCGCGAAATCTCACACGCTCTCGCGAGATATTGCATGCTCTCACGCATGCACAAAAGCGCCGCCCAGGTTGCACACAGTTTGGGGTGCGAACGGCACCCCGGAACAAATTGAGTGTGCAACCCAGGGTACCACTGTACTGTGCTCTTTTCTTTGGGAATGTCTCAACCCTGTACCATCTTTTGCCACCTTGCTTTGATGCTTTCTCTCTCTCTCTCACACACACACACACGCGTACACTTTCCCTTCTTCCTTCATATTTCAACAGCACAGTGAAGACCCTTGGAGTCCTTGACGGAAACCAGATTCTGTCACTGAGCAGAGAGGAGCTGAAAGCAGTTTGCCCGGAAGAAGGAGGAAGAGTGTTTCTCATGCTTTCAACCGTTAAATCAGCACTGTAGGTAAGACGCCCTCCAACAGAACACTCGTCTGTCTTGTGGCAAGAGATATGCTATAGGGTGGCCTCTTCCCAGGCCACACACCCCTCAGGCTGCTTTGCACCCTCCTTGAGTGTTTTTGCCTGGCTGGAATAGTCCTTGGATTGTGGTGATGCCTCTCACTTGCCTGGACAGAGGATAGAGACATATGTGTGGGTGCATGTGAAAACCTCTCAACCTTTATGGTCAGAGTCTGTTTTCACTGTTGAGAGCCATGCCTGTTTCTCTACCCGCTTTTGCCTCTGGCCAGCTCACCATTGGTATGTAGTCACCAGACGGTTTCTCATGATGGAATCTGGCTTTCGGGCTGAAAGCCAGTCCCCCTTCCCTTCCTGTAGTCAATATTTGACTGGATACAATGCCACAATGCCATTGTGTTCTTGCACAGGCTACGCAGTTTCCAATTGCCTCAGTTTCTCCCTGGTGGAGATGAATGTAGGCATAGGACCCAACTCCTAGGGCCCGAGGTCCCTTTGCCCATCCCCCCATAAAATATTTGAGGGGGCTGCCCCCCCAAAAGTTGATGGGCATTGCCATTCAAATGGTGTGTGAGCAGTGTGTTTTTGATCGATTATTCAAGGCCTCCCAATATTTTATTCAAGTTGGCACCTGAATATAGGAATACCATGGGTGCTTAATTCAGGGAGATATACACAAGTAGAGCACATGGGTTTTCTACTTGTGTATGTTCCTATACAGCGAGTTCCTTAATTCAGGGGGATAGCATATGCACAGCTTGTTGCGTTCCTGCACCAGCTTCTCTCTCTTCAAGCCCCACAGAAAGTTGACGAAGAGACCATTGACCCACTCTTATACACTAAATGTGTCAGTTTTAGGATTGTCTCACTTTTAAGACTGGGGGTGGGAAACCTTTTCGGCTCCAGGGACCAAATCATCATCTAGCCCCATCATCTAGTACAAAGTTTATGGAGAAGCGCTTGGGGGAAAGTCACTGTTATCAAGCTCAACAGTTATGAAGCTGCTAGAAGGATAAAGTAAGCAATTCTGAAATATAACCTCAAGCTTCTTAGAGGTTTGTAAATGTAATGATTAGAGTTTATCCAGCATCAACTCCTCTCTCCTTGCTTCTCTTGACAGGATGATCCAGCAGAGCAGTCATCTTTAACCACTACATAATTATCATAATAGGAACGTGTTAACGATTTTCCATTTGCTTTTCAAGAAGGTGAAGTGTTTTCCTCTGCAGCTGTGTGCATACAAAAAGTTGTAAATAGTGGGGCTTTAATGCCATGCGATAAGAGGTATTGCCAATGCAATTTCTGTGTGAATCTCTGGGAAGGCTGTGATATGACCAACTAAACATTCTTGATTTGGTCTCCCAGAAAAAGAATCAGAGCTATGTCCGAGTGTCCCAGTACCATTCTTTGATGGGAAAACATGAACTTTCAAGACGAGTGACAGAGCTCCCTGCGAGAATTGAATGTTTTCCAACTAGTTCCTAAATGTTTCCATTTGTGTCAAACTATCCAATAAATTTTAATCTTTAATGTGTCCCAACTGCTTGTGTTTTTGCTGTATAGCAAAGTAATTACTGGTCCAGAATCTTTTCAAAAATATTTGCGTATTTCCTACTAGGCATGTGCTCTTATCTCACTGTTGGTTACATTTAGCAACAAAATAACTCTACGGGCTACATTTGCCCCTGCAGCCAAATCTCAACCCAAAAAGCCTCACTCTGGGGAGGGAATCCTTCTCTAGAAAAGAAAGAAAGCATTCAGAATAGGAATATAAAGAATGCCACTAGACCTCAAATTAGCAGGAGGCCAGCAGAAATGTAAACCCTCTTCTTCCACAGATGGGCAAGACATGTTCATACAACCACTCGGAACAGCAAGATAAAAGCAACACATTAATGGCCAACAAAGGTATGATGGCACATTCAACAGAACAACAATATCATGCTTTATTGGCTACTACAGCTTTAAAAATACAGAATAGTTTCCAACCATTCTATAGAAAGAGTACTACATTCGGGGGTGGGGGCAGCCTTTAGTCAAGACAAAAAGAAGTCTTCTTATCTAGCAGCAGCAAGGAATTTTTTATTCTTCATCTACTCTTTCTTGTTACACCATTTAGCCATCTTGTTATTAATGGGAGTCTTCATAAAGCGGCTGGATTTCATGTAGGCAGCAATCTTCTCCAGGGCCTGGAGGTGCAGAAAAAGAATGTTTTTAAGAAAGGATGTGGGTGAAAGAATCCACCTCAGTAAGGCAAAAGTTAAAGCCTTAGGAAAACTGACACGGTTCCCAACTGGCACTGCTTTTGCTTATGCCAAAAGTCTGCATTTTTTTAAAAAATGTTCCTTTGTTCAACTTTTCTTTAATGGTAGGTGACAAATGAAGGCCACAAGTTGTATCCCATGCTAGTTCTACTCAGAGATGACCCACTGAATTTAGTAAGCCCAAGTCAGTCATGCCCACCAACTTCAGTGGGTCTAGTATGGGTAGGAATAGCATTGTCCATCACACAATTCTTCATGGTTGGTTGGTTGGTTGGTTGGTTGGCTTACCTTAGTTCCTAGTTCTAGTCATTCAGCCACCATATGCAAAAGCTATGTGACTCATGGCAGCATGGTCTTTAAGTGTGCACATCCTGTGTGGTAATGTGCGTTTAATGCTGGATGTAGGCATCTTTGAGGGGTACTGTCATTTTGGACTCACAGCTGTCCATGGAGGTGCAGGTCAATTCTGTGTCCAGGGCAGCTGTCTACCAGCTCCATTTGGTACACCGGCTGAGACCCTACCTGCCCATGGATTGTCTTGCCATAGTGGTGCATGCTTTGGTTATCTCCCACTTGGACTACTGCAATGCACTCTATGTGGGGCTACCTTTGAAGGTGACCTGGAAACTACAACTAATCCAGAATGTGACAGCTAGACTGGTGACTGGGAGTGGCCGCCAAGACCACATAACACCGGTCCTGAAAGGCCTACATTGGCTCCCAGTACGTTTCCGAGCACAATTCAAAGTGCTGACCTTTAAAGCTCTAAACGGCCTCATTCCAGTATACCTGAAGGAGCCCCACTCCTTCAGGTATCATCATTCAGCCTGGACACTGAGATCCAGCTCCGATGGCCTTCTGGTAGTTACCTCCCTGCGAGCAGCGAAGTTACCGGGAACCAGGCAGAGGGCCTTTTCGGTAGTGGCGCTCTCCCGGTGGAACACCCTCACTTCAGATGTCAAGGAAATAAACAACTATCTGACTTTTCGAAGACATCAGAAGGCAGCCTTGTTTAGGAAAGTTTTTAATGTTTTAGTATGTTCTGATATGTGCTGTGAGCCACCCAGAGTGGCTGAGGAAACCCAGTCAGATGGGCGGGGTATAATTAATAAATAATAATAATATTTACACACAATATAATCCCCATGTTGTCCCTGTCCTACATTGTTTGACAATCTAATGCACATTCTGCTGGGATGGTTGTGACCATCTTTGTGCCAAGAATGCACTTCTCAAGCACATTCTACGTGTGTACATGTGTACACAGAGAGCTCTTTCTCAGGTCATCTCCTGCTGGGGCTGGCCTACTGATACTGTAGGTGCGTGCCATTCTCCTTCAACGTGTTTATCTCGTCTCTGAAGGAGATTGGCAAAATAGGAAGCAGAATATATTTGTCTCTTCTAGTTGAGGGGAGGAGAATAGAGAAAAACATTGCACAGTAGTTTGAAGACAGGCCCAACCGTGTGTACAGACAACACCGATAGCAGCTGCCCCTTGACACAATGCTATGGTGCAAAGGTGTGTACAACCGCAAACTGCTATGTACAAAAACACTGAGAAGTGACCCCCTGTGCATTTCAAAAGCGACATGTGTAAAACAACAGCAGCCAAAGTGTTCACCTACTGAGCTCAACATGACCCAGCTGTGTTGCTGCGCCAGTGCTGAGGAACTCCACTCACTATTTGACCAGGAAGCATCTGTATCTCTGGGCTAAGCCATCTGGTACAAAATAAGACACTCCAGGAGGCTTCTGGAGCAACCCATCACTTCATGAAAGGAAGAGCTCCCGCTGTATCTGCAACTTCACACGGGATGTGCAAGAACACAAACAAAACCTCCCTTTCTCTCATAGCCCACAAAGATGTCAGTCAAGACCTTTCAGCAGAGCCAATTAATTTCTAACACCCACTGCCTTGCTACCAGTCACATCTAGGAATGTATGAAATAATGGATGAATGGGGAATTGCCACCATATCCCTCTGAAGCAAAGCACGTTTCAGAACCCTGGCCTTTATGTGCAAAAAAATGAAACAGACAAATGTTTCTTGCAAATTCCTGTCTGTGCCAACTTGGACAGTTGCTCTAGCCAGTTTGGAACTTTGTAGTCAATCAGTTTGTGGCTTCTTGCCAGAAGCTAATGAGCCAAGTCACAAGATGCAGGCAAAGACCTGCAAGCAAGCACGTTTTGGGAAGACAACACTAACCTCAAAACGGGAGACAAACTCCTGAAGGTTCTTGAACTGATCAAGGCACTTGGGTTCAAACATGCGGTTTTGGTCGAGGACATCATACATGAGGAAGTCAACAAAGGTGATCTGGAAAGAGACTCAAAAGTGAGACACCAAAGGGAGCAGGCCTGCCTTCAGATGCCTCTAGGTGGACTTGCACATACCTTGTCCCCAGCAAACCACTTTCTGTCCCCCAGGAACTTTGAGAACAGTTTCAGCTTTCCTGGCAGTTGCTCCAAGTACCCAGGTTTTAGTTTCTCCTGCAAAACAAGCAAGGGGGAGGGGGAAGATTCGATCCATGTTCTCAGCTAAAGTTCAGCATAACTCCCCTCCATCCAACAACCTATGAATTTGATGCTGTCAATGCAAGAGTTATCAGAGAGCAAGGCAAGATGGCATCTTGCCTTCAAGGAGTAATATGGCAGGAAAACAAGAAGTTATTAGGCATGACCTAGAAGAGCCGCCTTATGGAGATTTTTTTTTTCACTTTCCTCAAGCCAAACTCTATCTATAGCCATAACATCAACAGGAGAAATTTAAACATGCTGTTCTGTGAGCAAATTCACATTTTACGCAGCACTGTTGCTTTGTGTACCTTGGTGTGTCCTGCAGAAAATGCTTGTGAAGTGTGAATCCCACACAAATGCACGTGCATGCACACACGTCCCGTCTCTAGCAAGGTTTCTAGAAATATGATCTAGACCAGTGTTTCCCAAACTAGCTAGGTGCTAGCTAGGCAACATGGGAGTTGTAGTCCAAAAAACAGCTCAAGATCTTGGAAGATTCACATACTTCTGTCACTTTCATGCATTTGGTGAAGGAAACATTGCTCACTCTATACCAGTGATGGCTAACCTTGACACTCCAGATGTTTTGGAACTACAACTCCCATCATCCCTAGCTAACAGGACCAGTGGTCAGGGATGATGGGAGTTGTAGTCCCAAAACATCTGGAGTGTCAAGGTTAGCCATCACTGCTCTATACAGTGTGACTCACTCTCCTTTTGCAAAGCAAAATAAAAAAATTCCTTCCAGTAGCACCTTAGAGACCAACTAAGTTTGTTCTTGGTATGAGCTTTCGTGTGCATGCACACTTCTCCTTTTGCAGATAGCCTATAACAGGGACCAATCACCTTTTTGGAACAGTGGACACATTTTGAATTTTGAGAGAGTGCTGGGGACACCAGTCACAAAATAGCTGCAATGGGGGCATGGCATAACACAAAATTAGAGGCAGCCACCCACAACAAGCTTAAGCTTTCAATGGAAATCAACTATCTCCTGCCAGTCCCAATTGTGGGATCACACAATATTGATTTTACACAGAGAGATACACTGAGGCTGTCTAATAACAACAAGGAGCACTACCCAGCACCAGAAAAATATACAAGGTCACCACACCACACTCACTCTCAGGACCGCAATACCTAAAGGACTGCCTCTCCCCATATAAACCAACCCAGAAACTGATCATCATCTGAGGACCTCCTTCTTGTGCCTCCTTGAGAGGTCCAGAGGGTAACAACGCAAGAATGGGCTTTTTCTGCAGTGGCTTCCTGTTTGTGGAATGCTCTCCCCAGGGAGGCTTGCCTGGCACCTTCATTATATATTTTTAGGCACCAGGTGAAAATGTTCCTCTTCAACCAGGCCTTTGGCTAATATTCTACAGCCTTTTAAATGTGTTTGTGGGAGGGGAGTTACTGTTTTGTTTCAACTATTTTCTGCTTTTATCCTGCATTTTTATCTTGTGCATCTCCCTGAGATCTTCAGATGAAGAGTGGTATATAAATTTAATCAGTAATAATTCATTTCACAGAAATGGCCTAGAAAGTACCTGCACATTTTGCCCCATCTAGGAGGGCTAGAGACTTACTTTTCCTTCTTCTAAGAAAGCTCAGAGTCTGGGGCAGCACCAGTGAGAGCTTTTGCAAGCACTAGGCTTAGGGCATCTGCAGGCACTGAGTTGACAACCCCTGTCCTATACAAATCCTGCCAGCCCAATGCAAAAGCAGCTGTGAACAACGGAGGCAGGTGAACTCACGAAATCTGGATTGTACACGACCATCACGAGGCTCATGCGGAAATCCATCACCTGATTCTCCAGCATATCCACTCTGACAATCTCCTCCTCTGTTTCTCCACCTGGAGACGACACACGGCAATGAGAAATCCCAGACAGACAGACAGACAGAAGCTGATCCCAATCAGCCAGCCCTGGTCCCCCAAAGAACTCAATTCTACTCACAGAGCTTATGTTTGCGCGCAATGTACCGGAGAATGGCATTACTCTGCGTAAGCTTGTTCTTGCCATCAATTAGGTAAGGAAGCTGGAAAGTAAGCAAAGAATGATCAGCTTAAAGACAAATCAGCTTTAAGCTTTGTGCTTCCACCATCAATGCCCCCCATTCACTCTACTCACACTCATTCCTCAACCATTGTTTCCCAACCCAAGGCCTACCACAAGGAAGGAAGGCACGTTCCTCCACCAAATCTCCAGAACTTCTGGATAACCCAGGCACATTCCTCTTCCCACCTGTCATATGATAGAAAAAGACAGTGACCTACATTAGGGAAGTCCAGGCCCAGCTTCTCCTTCTCATTGAACCATTGGCTCTTGTCATAGTCGGGGGCTGGAAGAGAGAGAGAGAGAGAGAGAGAGCATTTTCACTTCCTGCACATAAAATTGGCTCAGTCGCTCTCCTTCACACAGGCAAGGCAATCAACGTTTAAGAAATGCCAAGCACGCATGTGTGCGCACACACATACACACACCATAAATTTGTGGCTAAGGTTGCAATCCCAAGGAAAGTGGTTAGGACAAAGTCCAAAGACAATTCAGCAATATTTAATTCTGAGTTAGCTTGGTGAGAGCATCCCGAGGGATATTTTTCTACAGAGGCTGATAGATCTGGGCCTTGCTTGAGTTATAGCAAGCCCCATTCAAGTCAAGGGCACAAGTTCAGGCAAGCTTTCTGAATTGCTTTCCCACACTTGTTCATCTTGCTAGGATCCATTCAGAGGAGTATCTCTGAAAGTTACATGGAGCAGTTCTCTGGCTTGATTTTATATTTTCATTCTGCAGGTTTCAAGAAATTGCTTTGCAAAATGAAGATGCCGTTAAGAGGAAGACAGCAAGTTCTGAGCTATGCGGATTATAACACAAAGTCTCCATTGTGCTTTTCTGGACAACCAGGCTTTATAAGCACAATCAGTTCTTGCTGTTGCACATTTTCAGATGCAGACATCTGCCTCAAGATGGTGGTTCTGCTATAAGATCTCCATTTCCCAGCACTCAAATGTCTAGTATTTTACGGTTAAGAAAACTTCTCCCTCCTCCTCCTTGAACATTCCCAATTAACACAAGGAATGTGACCTAAGTCATTCCGGGTTTTAAACACTAATTTGAGCACTTTGAAGTGGACCTGGAAACAAACTGGCCGCTGCTGCTGGTGACTTAAAAAGGGGTTATACGAGTTCTAAATAGAACTCAAGTAAGTCAGTTACCTGGCTGGCACATTTTGAACCACCTGTTAACTGTTAACTGTGTTACAACAGAGGGCAAACTCTAAACTTGGAGACAGTGGCATCTGGCCACATCCTCAGCTTCTTTGTAGGAAATCAAGCAGATTCAAGAAGTGACTCTGGAAAGGGCTGTTGCCTCCCCCCCCATTGTCCACTTCCCACCAGCTGTGCATAACCAAAATATCCCCCATCACCATCCACTAAGACAAGCAGGAAATATGGACCAATTGAGTGGTATATAGACTGCACTCTAGTGCATGAGCCCATCTTAATCCTGAAACAAACACAAAGATGGCATGTACCCCAAGGATTTTGGGTACTAAAATCATTTCTAAATATGTCCTTGGTGGTTGCATACTCCTATACTGTGCAAAGCTACTGTTGGAATATTCATCCATCCTTATCTTAAGGGAAGCTTGCAGAGAAAAAGCCACTTAAGAGGTACTATCCCTGCAGTTATACTCTCCCTATGCGCTCTATCACTCTCTCATGTGCAAACACACACAAATGCAAGGGATTAAGCTAAAGACACCAGAGTGAGCTAGCAATGTAGCACTCAAGACAAAATCTATTTTCACAATCACCCTGAAAAGCTCATTGTGACGGTTTGGTAAGAGCAGCCTTTGCATTCATGGTATGTGCCTCCATTCTATGCACCAAGGTGATTCAAATGTTGCGGCAATAAGTAGAATTTGAATCATTTAGTTTCCTATTGCTTGTTAAGGCAAGTACAGACCGCAGAAACCAAACTTAGATATCCACACTTGGGTGTGGGAGAGCCAAGATTTAGTTAGATTAATTCTGCCCCCTTTTTACTCTTGAACAGAGTCACCACACACACAGTTCTAGGAATATTCCTCCAAACAACATCTGGCAGCCAGATAGAAATATATGGTGGTGTGTAATGTGACATATATAAACATTATGTAACAATTGCATAACAATAAGAAAACTGATATATTCAATATTATGTTTCCCTTCAACAGTTGCATAAGTGTTACAAGCCCTTCATCAACACACACACACACACACACACACACACACACACACACACACAGAGCCTTCCAGCAACTTGACAAGCCTTCAGATTGTAGTACTTAAGTTTAATGTAGTTGCAAAAATGCAGCTTTGGGCATTTCAAATAACTGGCTGACGTAAGCACAAGCGAAATACTTTCCCTACCAACTCTTGTTCAGAATGCCCAAAGGCAAACTGCCTACGCCCCACCAGGAAATTATTAATAAAGCAGCAACTTTTAAAAAATGTTTAGTACTCTGAGTAAGAGGAGCTTGGTACACTCTAAGTTTAGCAATACGCACCTTCTCCACAGCTGTAAAACTTATCTTCGAAGGGGGTGTCTGTGTATGCTAGTAGCAAGCGGATGCTGTGGGCAAGCTGGAAAAAAGGAAAGAACAATAAAAAGGCATGGATGCAGGCAGCATCTAAGATGGAGGAGGAGAGGGCAGAGGGTGAAGAAAGAGCTGTGCGTGAGGGGTGGGGGCTGGAAAACTCAACAAACCTGCTATACCTGGAAATGGGAATGGGGAATGCAACTGAAGGGGACACCACCCACCTTAGGCCTAACCATAAAAAGCAAGTCTAGAGGGAGAGACTACTAAGGTGATGTACGCTGCTTCCAGGAACTCTTCTCCTGGTGAGACATTTGGGGGTGAACTGAGAGTTTGACCCCGAGTGAGAACCGGCAGGCTGTGTCAGAAGGAAAATGAATATAATTTGTACTAGTGGACCCCTAGATGCCCAAGCGGGATTTGAGCCCCAGAGCCTTCTCCATCCCCCGCCCACCCGTGATTTTCTGCAACTGTTATTCAGCAGCATTCCTCCCTCCAGCTGTGGAGGCAGAGCGCAGCCATGGTGGCTAATGGCCATCGCTAGCCCCCCCCCCCACCTTCCACGTGCACAGGGATGGAGAGTCCTGACAGCAAAACACGCAGGCAAGGTACTAGGCGTGGACGAAGCAGAGCTCGCCAGGTGGGAACCGCTCGTCCAGCGAGCCTCCGCCGCGGGCGCCCCATCGAGCTCCACTCGCGCGAAAAACGAGGCGACGCGAAGGCCCGGGGAGGGGGGGTACCTCAAACAGTCTCGCAGGACCTGCCGGCCTTTTGCAGGGGGGGGAGCAGACACGTGGAGCAGCCAGACAAAAGGCCCCGCGCCTCCGCCGAGCTCCGTCCGCCTTCCCCCAGCCGCTGCCCCGGGAGATCAGCTGGGGACCTCCAGGGCAGCGCCTCGACGGCAGCGCGACCTACCCAGACCCGGGCGCGGGGGGGGGGGAGGGGAAGGGACGGTCGCTCGAGCTCCTCTGGGGAACTTCTCCCTCCTCGCCTTAGAAGCCACGGGACCAAGAGCGCACCCAAAGGCCCCCCGCCGCGGTTGAGAGCGGCTGATCTGGCGCCCCTGGACGGCGCCGACTTAGGCAGGGGCGACCCACGGGCGCGACTCCCCCCGCGGGAGCAACGAGAGCCTCGGAAGGCTCTGCAAAGCAGACTCAGCAGACGGGGGGGAGGGGCATCTCTTCCTCGCTTCCTGCACAAGGAACTCACCCCTCGGATGTCCCAGTAGCCCAAAATCATCGTCATGTTGCCTGTCGAGCTCCCTTTCTCTCAGCCTCACTGCCAGCAGCCAACTTGGAGGAGGGACTCAAGAAGCAGCCGCCGAGGCGCGTCGAGTTCAGCTCTTTAAAGGGCCAGCGCCGATTATTCTTGTTTTTAATTAGGTGGGCGGGGCGTGGAAGCAACGTTTGGGGAACGGCTTTTATTAAACAGTTTATGAAAACTGCAAATACACAAACTGGCTTTATTGCACATTAAACCTGCCCCGGAGAACAGCACTTTCCCATTGCGGTCAGTCCCAATAGTACAATTAGCACTGAAAAAGGACTGGGGAAAGTGTTTTGCTTTCTAACCCGATGTTATTGTAGCATCGTGTTTTTAACGTCCTGCACCAGCATTCTTATACTTTTCATGTTAAGTTTTGCGAAACTTTATTTAATAAAGTTGCAATGTGATCTTTCTGTTGCGAGGAAAGGGCATTAAAAAAAACAAAACACGGTCAAGTGAGAAGCATTCTTGAAGCTTTGGGGAATTTCTTAACCACTCAGCCCTGTCCATGTCTGCTGAGAAGTAATTCCCACTGAGTTCAATCCCCAGTAACAACTTCGGCTGCAGCCTAATGCCCACTTACTTATTACTTAATTGGGCATAAGACTACAGTCCAAGTTCATGCAGACATCTCCTGGGAGAGAGAAGCTGGACAGCAGCCAGATGCTGCAGGCTGGAGCTAGGTTTCAGGAGAGAGGACTTTGAACATTCTTACAAGTTTGAAAAAGTGCCTCAGGGAATTAACCCCTTAAGTGGCTTTTCCCTCTGCAATACAGTATTAGAGGGCCTTCTGGGTAGTGGCGCCCACCTTGTGGAACGCCCTTTCATCAGATGTCAAAGAAATAAGCAACAATCTGACTTTCAGAAGACATCTGAAAACAGCCCTGTTTAGGGAAGTTTTTAATGTTTGATCTTTTATCATGTTTTTAATATTCTGTTGGGAGCCGCCCAGAGTGGCTGGGGAAACCCAGCCAGATGTGCAGGGTATAAATTATTATTATTAATTGAAAGCTACTGTCTTATTCCAACAATTCACACACACACACACACACACACACACACACACTGCAGTGTCTCATCTCTTCTACCACACACCTTTATTGAAAAATTAACTGTTGAAAGACTACGGAAAGAACTAAAAAAAAAAAAACCCTACTTAGGCATGCTTTTTTATGGATCATATAGAAAGGCCCTAATTGGGAGGAAAGGCAGGCTAGCACTTCCCAATCATACAAATGAAACCTGTGGCTTTATACCACCATGTGTCCTGCCAGGCTAACAGGCATTGGCACAGGGGCATCAGTTGCACTGGGCAATGTTGCAAGGTATGACCATTCCTCCTCCTCCTCCCTCTCCCACAGTCAGGTTGTGTGGGTTTTTTTTAATAAATTTATTCAATTGTACAAAAAAAAAGAATGATACATATATACTCACACAACATACTTTACATACACTGCACACATAACATATATTACCTTACATATTCGGCATATTTACACCATTCACTTATTTCTTACTATAAACGTTACATATTCACAAAGAAAAAAGGAAAAGAAAAGAGAAAAAAGAAAAAAAGGGGGGGGAATCCAAAATGGACAAAAAGAAAAAGATACAGCTGAAGAAATTATACTTCTGTTTAGCTATAACTTTAAAAATTTTAAAAAGAAAGAGAGAGAGAGAGAGAGAGAGAGAGAGAGAAGTGTATAAAGAAGTGTAACGAACAGTGGTGGAAGTCACAGTCAGGTTGTTTTGTGCCCTGTGAGCTCTTGAAATAAGAAGCCAAGACAATTGTTTCAGTATCCTTTTCTTTTTTTTATCACAACAACAACCTCGATTAAGAGTCACAACATAACATACGTGTTTAAAAGCATGAAGGGATGGTGAATCATTCAGGGGCAATCCCTGATGCCAACACTCATCTACAGAAGCTTTAAGGTCCACATTCTCCTCTTTTACTTTTTATTGCCCCACTTGGCATGTCTCAAGAAGATGGGAGTCTTCAGGAAACGGCCAGATTTCATGTAGGTAGAAATCTTCTCCAAAGCCTGCAAGGGAGAGTCATTAAACAGCAACAGCATCACACATAGAAAGAGTCTAAACCCGACTCTGGAGGAAACCTGAAAACAGTTGTCTAGGGACCCAAAATGCTTTGCACTCAGGACATGCTTGCACTCTTCTTATGTGTTTCTGCCTGGCTATAATGTGTCCCTGAACTCTGAGAATGCCTCTCACTTCCTTAGATGGAGGATAGAGTTGAGTGTCAGAGCACATGTAGAAATGAGCCTATGGTAAGAAAATAAAATTTACAGCAATTGCTCAGCTGCTTTTGCCTCTGGCCCTGCCCACCACTGACCGTG
Organism: Darevskia mixta; assembly: GCA_034641385.1. Taxonomy (NCBI): domain Eukaryota; kingdom Metazoa; phylum Chordata; class Lepidosauria; order Squamata; family Lacertidae; genus Darevskia; species Darevskia mixta. Next base: position 28,247,702 of record JAWWNH010000029.1, read on the forward strand.
GCTTCCAGAAGCTTGCCCAGAACAGAATGTGGGCCTTGGCTGAAAAGGGGTCCCTACGCCTGGTATACAGCAACAGCAGATAGCTTGAAAAACATGACAGCATTTCTCTGTGGATTCTGCCACACACACAGCCCAGCAAATACTCTCTCATTATCTGGAGAAGAGACTTTTGTTCTTGTGCAATTTTGCCAGTCTCTCATAGCATGTATGTCATCTACACAGCATGTGTGTGTAGATGTGTGAAGGGGGTGAGGCAGGGGAAGCACCTTTATTATATTTAATAATAATAATAATAATAATAATAATAATAATAATAATAATAATAATAATAATAATAATAATAATAATAATTTATTATTTGTACCCCGCCCATCTGGCCGGGTCTCCCCAGCCACTCTGGGCGGCTTCCAACAAATATCAAAATACATTAAAATATCACAGATTAAAAACTTCCCTAAACAGGGCTGCCTTCAAGTATTTTCTAAAGGTCATGCAGTTGTTTATCGCTTTGACCTCTGATGGGAGGGCGTTCCACAGGGCGGGCGTCACTACTGAGAAGGCCCTCTGCCTGGTTCCCTGTAGCTTTGCTTCTCGCAGTGAGGGAACCGCCAGAAGGCCCTCGGAGCTGGATCTCAGTGTCTGGGCTGAACGGTGGGGGTGGAGACGCTCCTTCAGGTATACAGGACCGAGGCCGTTTAGGGCTTTAAAGGTCAGCACCAACACTTTGAATTGTGCTCGGAAACATACAGAAAGCACAACTCCTATGTGATGGCATATACCTGTCTCTACCCCCCCCCCATTTAAAAAGGGTATTTAATATCCATAAGGGAGGCGGTGCACATGTGTAAATCTGTGGAGGCTGGTACCAAGTGGAACTGCTCAGAAAGAATGAAAGGAGACCAACATGAGGTAGAGCCAGAGCCAATGGCAAGCAGAGCCATAGAAGTCATAGAATCATAGACTCGAAATGGATCCTGAGGGATCCCAGTCAACCGATTCTGGTTTTGTAGCCATTATTCTCCCTGCTGAATTCCACAAAGGCAGCACTGAGACTAAGGCCACATTCACACTGTACATTCAAAGTGCTATGATACCCCTTTAAAGAGTCATGGCATCCCCCAAAGAATTCTGGGAGCGGTAGTCCATTAAGTGCGCTGAGAGTTTCTGCTCACAGATATACAGTTCAGAAATCCCAGAGTTACCTGGGAAGGGGAATTGATTGCTAAACCGATCTGTGGACAGTTGCTCTTAGAGCCAGACAGCAACTTGCAGGAAGCACCCTTAACAAAAAACAGCTCCCAGGATTCTTTGGAAGAAGCCATGACTCTTTAAAGTGCTATCATAGCACTTCAAACACATAGAGTGAGTGTGATCGGAGGAGGAGGAGACTGACAGTCAGGGCAACCCTGTGGACTGGTTCTGAATAAGGATGTATGCAGAAAGGGACAGATTGAGGGAAACTGCCAATATTCGTTGGTTGGTGGGTCGCATTTCTTCTGCTATGGATAAAAGAACAATTCCTACTGGAGATCAATGCATACAACACAGTAAATCTCACCTCAAAGTGGTCAATGAAATGCTTCAGGTTTGGGAACTGCTCAAAGTATTTTGCCTGAAACATCCAGAGCCGTTCCAAGACATCATATGCAAGGAAATCTACATAGGTGATCTAGGAAATCAAAAGAGGAAGACATTTTAAATGGATCCATAAAACTAGAGCAGGGGTCCCCACACTACGGGCCGGGGGCCGGATGCGGCCCGCAGGGCTCTTTTATGTGGCCCCCGGCGACCCCTGGCGACCCCCGGCACCCACTCTTACCGGCGCGGGCACGGCGCGGCTGCCCATCTCCAGGTCTGCGCAGCATCGGAAATGGCTTTGGTGCATGCGCACAAGCCATTTCCAGTGCTGCGCCGTGCCAGAAGTGCACCAGAAATGCCGTTTGCGCATGCGCAAATGCTATTTCCGATGCCGTGGAAAGCGAGTGTGTGCGCATATGGGCGAACGCTCCCCCGCCCTTTGGCCCGCCATGCAATCCACGCTGGAGGAAACGGCCCGCCGCGTGGTAAGTCTGGTGACCCCTGAACTAGAGAGACATCTTTGTTTCTATAGAATTAGGCATAGCCCATGTACCTTCTTTCCTGCAAACCACTTCCTGTCCCCCAAAAACTGGGAGAGCAGCTTCAGTTCCCCAGGTATCTGCTCCAGGTACTCAGGCTTCAGTTTTTCCTGCAAGCAGAAGTTCTTGAATTATTAGGTACACAGATTCATTTCCAGCTCAACTCTTGTGAAACCTTGAACTACTGACTCCCCAGTTATAGGACTCTCTTTCTCTCTCTAACTCTAAAGATCTTTTGTTCCTCTCCTAGCCCTCGAAGAGCAGAAAGAATTTGTTAAGTCTTACATAAGTGCTATTTTTCGACCCACTCTCTCCATTTTGATCCCCAAATCATTCTCGTCATCTGCTGGATTGCCAACTTGGAAGGAGGATTCAAACCACCAGACTCACAAAATCTGGACTGTAGCAAACTCTTGCAAAGGCCATTCTGACATCCATGAGCTGGTTTTCAAGGATATCCATTCTGATCATTTCTTCTTCACTCTCACCACCTGTAGAAACACAACATACACAGAAGGTAAGAGTGCACCGCTAACCAACTATTTGACAATAATATTATCAATCGGTTAATCGGTTAATTTTAAGCTGGCATCCAGACAAACACTAGTGCCAAAAAGACTCACACATCTTGTGCTTGCGTGCAATGTATCTAATGATGGCGTTGCTTTGTGTGATCTTCGTCTCACCATCGATTAGATAAGGGAGCTAAGGAAAGGATAGGAAAGGTTAATGGTGCCAGTGCAGAAGACCCAGAACACTTCATCACCCCGTCATCCTTGCTGGACAACTTCCCATTTACATAGGATGAACAGCATCAGCAGAAAGGCTGTCTAAACTGAAGTGGCTTCAGGAGAAAACACACTGTTGGGTGTTAGTTTTTGCATCATAGCTCTAGTATAATTATTTAGGGCTACTCAAGGATTGACGTGGCAATCTTGCGCAGAATTTCCCACCACCAATTGGGAAGCACTGCACTTGAGAGTTGTGTGTGAGAGTTTAGTTGCAGAATTTACAGGGCGTGGCTTCTCCCCCCAGGCACACTTGAAAGGCCCTGGCCTCTGGCTTCCTGGCAGCCTTTGCTCTAGCAAGAAGCCAGGAATGCACTGCAGATCTCAACCTCCAGCCAATCCCCTGCTTTAGATTCGGTTCACACACCGTCTTCATTTCCCACTGAGCTGCGACCTGTACTTGAAGTAGCAGACAGTGAAGCAGAGCCAGATGAGAAAGAGCCCAGGACTCTGGCCTGGTTGCTCTCACTCATCTCAAAGAAGGAGCAACAGGAGAATGGCCCCACCATCCCCATCAATGCACAACGATATGTTGTTGGTTTTTTCCACAGTCGCTACATACATTTGGGAAGTCCAAGCCCAGCGTCTCCTTCACATTAGTCCACTGACTTGCGTCAAAATCAGGAGCTGTAAATACATGTATGAATAGTAAGTCCATGGCAAGTCTGCTCTCACTTCTATACCAGCCAGGCTTGTTTTCTCCTTCATTTCCAGCTTCTCTTATGTTTTTTGTTCCATTCCTAAGGGGGTTATCAGGCCTGAATCCTAGCAGTCTCAGGCTGGGAGCCATAGTCCAAAACAGCCAGAGTGCCAGGTTGGGGAAGGTTATTCTAGCTGTAGAAACACATTGGCCACTGTCCAAAGTACAACCCATAATTTTAAAGAGGCAATTGCATCTAGAAGTAGATACAGCAAGAGATTATCTATTCCATTTCAACTCCATCACTAAACATTTTACATGGCCTACATAAAACACACATACAAACCCTATAATCATTGAGGTCCACCAAGACATTTGGCATGTATGAAAGCCAGAAGGCATACTCAGAAAGACTAAGCCACTCTTAAGTGATCTTCAGTGTGCATTGTTACATGAGAACGTAACCACCTTTTTGGCCAGATGAAGGTCTGACCAGATTGAGCAGGAGGCTTACACTAAGTGGCCACCAGAAGTTGTGGGCTGCTGTCTAACCTTTGGTCCACCACTGAGGATCAGAGGCAGCAGCTGTGCTGGGATTTAATCCTACTCTTTTTTGAAAGTCACATAAAAAGCACAAGTTACTTCTTTTAAAAAAGCTCCATCTATTTCCAAATGTTCTTGGATGTTTTGTTTCCTCTGCTCTCTACAATTCCCACAGCTAGATAATTCAAAGAGACTAAGCAAAAAACCAAAGCAACTGACAATAATCCTAACTGCTGAAGGGATTCATTGTTGGTCAAGAGATACACACATGATTTCTGTACTATGAGCAAGGTCAGTGATAAGTAGCAAAGGTTCAAAGAGGTTCTCTGTATCAAGGCGGCAGGAGGTGGAACAGGATATGAGGGCACTTTCATCCCTTCCCCACAATCCTCTGTTTTGGAGGGGGGGAAGCCACAATGGCATTAAAGAACTATTCCCCCTCTTGTCACTGCTTCAGGTGGAAAGTGTGTTTTAGAAGAAATATCATAGCTGAGCAATCTGATGTAAGAAGTTATGAGGCCAGCTTCAGAACTCCAGATTCCACACGAGTAGCACATCAGAATGTTCAGACATAACAAAAACTTGTTTTGGCGACTTCTTTTTAAAAAGCCAATTACCATCGCTCTTCCACATATATCTGTGGTGGTTAACATCTGCCCCACAAGCCAGATTAGGCCCAGCAAAGGTCCCAAATTGGCCCATGAAGCCATTTATTCCAATCACACTTGCCCTACACTTGGCATCCTATGTGACACTAGGTGTTGGACAGGTAAGTATGTGGCTGTAAAGAAACCATTGGGACTTTGAAGTGTGCTCCTAAGTGTGGATCCTTAGCAAAGAAGGCTTTCTGTAAACCCCAATCAGCTGATTGGCACTGACACCAACCCCAATCAGCTGATTGGCACTGACATTGGCAACCCTGTGTGGGCAAAGGAAAACTCTTCACCTGCCAGCATGGGGTTATCAGATGATTGTGAAAGTGGCCTTTGAGGGACTGTCTGAACCTGACCCACTGGTCAGATTCAGCTCCCCACCCCCAAAACACATACAGTGGACCCTCTAGTTAAGTACCACTCTGGATATGTAACTTTCGGGTTACGAACGCGGCAAACCAGGAATTGTATACTTCTGGGTTTCGCCACATGCGCAAAAGCGGCGCCTCTGCCTACAGACTTTTCGGGTTGCGGATGGGCCCCCGGAATGAATTTAATTCATATCCGGAGGGTCCACTGTATTTAAGTGTCAGGTTAGCATTTCCCTCACACAAGACACGAAACACTGGCAGTTTTACTAGTTGAGGTTTATCAGCAATAACAGGCTTCCAGCAATCCGAGCTTCCCACAACTCATTCCTCACTGTCGACTTCCCAAGGCCAGATATACGCCAGGTCCACCCCCGCTTCCTGCTGGTCTTCCTTTGTTCTAATCGCTTGCTCCACCTCCTACTTCTTGGAGATTCAGGTGCAGCCAAGTCCTCCTCCTCTGGAGTTGAATCCAACTCCCTCCTACCACCTTCATCCTGCTCCTTCATCTCTGTGCTGCTGCGAAAACCTACAGGCAGCCTTCCAAGGCTTATCTCACTTTCATTGTGTGAAAGAATCAAGTTTCTCTTTTCCTCTGCCTTTTCCTCCCCCTCTGCAGATTTTTCTCTGCCGGCCATGTCTCTGACATCAAGCAATCAATGGGGAAAAGGAACATTGTAAGTAACAGCTCACCCATGCCTTTAAGACAGGCAAGTCCCATGTTTAAAATACTTATACCTTAGAAGCAACAGTGAACCTCTATTCAGGCATCCCCAAACTGGGGCCCTCCAGATGTTTTGGCCTACAACTCCCATGATCCCTAGCTAACAGGACCAGTGGTCAGGGATGATGGGAATTATAGTCCAAAACATCTGGAGGGCCCCAGTTTGGGGACGCCTGCCAATTAACAGCTACGAAGCTTAGATACGTCTAACATTTAATCAGTGGGACTGCAAAACTGCCTTACCAAGTCAGGAAACCAAATGCCATTTTGCTTCCAGCTGTGACCAGCCAAATGGCTCTGGGAAGCTCACACGCAGGGCACGAAGAAGGTAGCTATAGCTTCCTGCTTGTTTGTCCCTAGACTTTGATAATGCAGCCAGAAACTCCTCTGGAGTCAGCTCCTTACCATCTCCAAACGCATACTGCTTGTCCTCATACGGGGTACCTGTGTATTCTAGAAGGAGTCGGATCGCACCAGCAAGCTGCAGGAACAATAGTGGAAGAATAATCACCACTGGTAGAAAAGCCAGCAAACTACATCTGCTCCAGACTAGCAATGACCCAAGGCAAAGGATATTGGCATCCTTCTGAAATTTCACAGATGACGATAGCAGATGCTTGCAACTGAAGGTTCCTGTCCAATAGCACCCTGGCATTACTGAACCCCCTGTTTCATGTCAGTGGCTGTGATCAGACATGACAGGAAACCATGGTTTTTGGTGACAGAAATGAGCCTACCGTCAAGGTTTGGGTGCTGGGTGTACTTTTTCAAGCATAGGAACAAGATCAAAAGCTTTGCTTTCTCATTTTGATTAACTGCAGCTTGTCACCCAAAGTTTAAAAACTGTGGCCTTGTGCTGGTTATTTGTCTCCTGGTGAGGTCAGGGCCGGATTGAGGTTTGATGAGGCCCTAAATTACTGAAGGTAATGGGGACCTTTATATGTCCAGCTGTCCTTTGTCAACAACAAATTGTCGTCCCTCAGGGATGGACTCACACCCCGGACAGCACCTCTTTAATCTCCTACCTTCGGGCAGGAGATATAGAAGTATAGTCAGCCGCACCAACAGGTTAAAGAACAGTTTTTATCTGTGGGCTGTTGGGCTGCTGAATGGAAAAAAATAGCGGTGCAATTGACTTCCGACAAGGACACAGAGTGCGAACAAGACTGAGTGTATTGGGGGGGACTCGTTTAATTTCACTGCACACAGGTGGTGTAGTGACAATAAAGGTTTGTTTATTTATTTATTTATTTTTATTGTGCTGAATATATGCTATATGGTAAGTTATGGACCTAATAGGTATCTAAAGTTATTTGCACATGTTGCCATGCAATCAGTCCATGCAGAGTGTGTTGTTGTTGTTTAGTCATTTAGTCGTGTCCGACTCTTCGTGACCCCATGGACCAGAGCACGCCAGGCCCTCCTGACTTCCACTGCCTCCCACAGTTCGGTCAAACTCATGTTAGTAGCATGCAGAATGTAGGCATCCTATAAGCCAGTGATGGCTAACCTTGACACTCCAGATGTTTTGGGACTACAACTCCCATCATCCCTGACCACTGGTCCTGTTAGCTAGGGATGATGGGAGTTGTAGTTCCAAAACATCTGGAGTGTCAAGGTTAGCCATCACTGCTATAAGCAAAGCTGTCAACTTTTCCCTTTTTTTGCGGGAAATTCCCTTATTCTGAATAGAATTCCTCGCAAGAAAAGGGAAAGGTTGACAGCTATGTATATGTAGAAATGAACAAACCAGTGATATTTTAGGGATCAGGCTAGCAGGAGGAGCCCATTACTTACATCATAAGAGCCTACACAACATAAAACACTGTTGCTGTATGTAGGCTTTATATTATTTGTTTTTTATCTTGTATTTTGGAAATGTACCGTACGTCCAGGTTTTTTTCCCCTTTAATTTTTTTTGGGGCCCCCAAGAGAGTGGGGCCCTAAGCTATAGCTTGTTTAGCTTATACATAAATCCGGCACTGGGTGAGGTGTAAGGAGAACAAAGGAAGGCGGCTCTGTGCTCTACAAATGGATAGAGCCCCTCCGTCAACTCCCATATAGTTAGAAGCAGACACCTGGAGCAGCCTGACAAAATGCCCTGCGTGCTCCGTCGGCCTTCTCCAGCTGCTGCCCCGAGGGATCCGCTGGGGATCTCCAGCAACGCGCCTCGACGGCAGCGCGCTTCCTCGGCTCGACCAGCAGGGACCCGGGCTCCTTCGAGGAAAGGTCCCTGAGGGACTTCTTCCTCCTCGCCTTAGAAACCACTCGAGGGCACGCAATGGCACCACTTTTCTCCAACCAGGTCCAGGGCTTAAACACCGGCTGGCTCTGGGCCCGCGGCCCCTGGACGGCGCCGATTTGCGCAGGGGGCACCCGCAGGCGCGACACCCCCCCCCCCGTGGGAACAGCGAGCGCCTCGGAAGGCTCTGCAAAGCGAGGCAGGAACCCCAGACTCAGCACGCGGACGGGGGGGGCGCCTCTTCGGCTCTCCCTCCCTTCCTGCGCAAGGAACTCACCCCTCGGATGTCCCAGTAGCCCAAAATCATCTTCATGTTGCCCGCTGTCCTCTCCTCTCCCGTCCAGCTCCCTTTCTCGCAGCCTCACTGCCAGCAGCCACCTCGGAGGAGGGAGGAAGCGGCGGCGGCGGCGTCGAGTTCAGCTTTTTAAAGGGCCGGAGCCCTTTATTAGTGTTATTTTTAATCTGGTGGCAGACATGGGAGCAATGTTTTGGGGGGTGGCTTTTATTACAGTTTATAAAACCTGCAAATACACATAATCCTAAAAGTGGCTTTATTATTGCACATAAGCCCGCAAACTCATTAAACCTGCTCCAGAGAACAGGTCTTCCCATTGCAGGTTCCCCACCCAGCCAATAGAATTAATTTTGAAGAGTGCTTCAAAATTTGCTCTCAACTCAGACTGGGAAGAGTGTTTTGATTTTAAACCCATGATATTGTACTCTGATATTTTTATGTCGTTCACCATCATGTTTTATATATATATATATATATATATTTATGAAAGTGTGGCCTGTAAATATTTATTTAATAAAGTTTCAATATGACCTTATATTGGGAGGCGGGATGTTAGTTAGTTAGTTAGTTAGTTAAAAAAGGTCAAATGAGACGCATGGGTGAGAATTTGGGAAGTTTCTTAACTGCTCAAACCTGTACATGTCTCCTCAGAAGTAAACCTCACTGAGTTAAAGGGGACTTTCTCAATAGTAAGGTAAAGGTAAAGGGACCCCTGACCATTAGGTCCAGTCGCGAACGACTCCGGGGTTGTGGCGCTCATCTCGCTTTGCTGGCCGAGGAAGCCGCCGTACAGCTTCCAGGTCATGTGGCCAGCAGGACTAAGCCGCTTCTGGCGAACCAGAGCAGCGCACGGAAACACCATTTACCTTCCCGCCGGAGCGGTACCTATTTATCTACTTGCACTTTGACGTGCTTTCGAACTGCTAGGTTGGCAGGAGCTGGGACCGAGCAACAGGAGCTCACCCCGTCGCGGGGATTCGCCGACCTTCTGATCGGCAAGCCCAAGAAGCTCTGTGATTTAACCCACAGCACCACCCGCATCCCTTCTCAATAGTAAGTGGGCTCAAGACTACAGTCCAAGTTGGTACAGACAACTCCCAGAAGAGTTCAGCTGGACAGCAGCCAGATGCTATACGCTGAAGCCAGTTATCAGAAGAAAGGACTTTGGACAGAGTTCAGTCTTACTAATAATTATTAAAAAGTGGCACAGGGAATTAACCCCTAAGGGGCTTTTCCTCCTCAATACTGTATTAAAGGCTGTTGCTTATTCCAACAAGGCACACACACACTGTTTTGCCCCATATCTTCTACAGCATATCTTTATTAAAAATTTGACTGGTGAAATATTAAGGAAATTACTAATTTTTTTTTAAAAAAACCACATACTACTGATGGCTCACTTAGAAAAGCCTTAACTGGAAGGATTGCCATGCTAGCACTTACAAATTGGGCAAACAGAACCTGCTGCATTAGAGCACAATGCTTCCTGCCAGTGTATTTGGTTGTCAGGTACAGTATTTATTGGCAGAGTGCACTGGGCAATGTTGCAGGGGACAACCTTCTTCTTCTTCTTCTTCTTCTTCCTCCTCCTCCTCTTCCTCTTCCTCTTCTTCTTCTTCTTCTCCTCCTCCTCCTCCTCCTCCTCCCCCCCCATTCAGGTTCTTTTGTGCCCTGTGAGCTCTTGGAATAAACTCTTTTGATAAGCAAGTAGCCACCAGCTTGGTTTCCTGGCAGCATTTTAAACCCAACTTTGAAGCATGGGAATGGAGAATGGAATGGAATGGAGAATTTTTGTGTGGCTGCAGGGCAGCAAACTAAGAAGCCAGCACAATCTTTTCAGTATCCAATAGTTTTTATTAATGACAGTCTGGATTAAGGGTCACAGCATAACATACATGTTTAAAAGCATGAAGGGATGGTGATTCACTCAGGGGCCATCACTGATGCTAACACCCATCTGCAGAGGCTTTAAGGTTCACAGTCTCCTCTACACTTTTTCATAGCTCCACTTGGCGAGTCTCCAGAAGATGGGAGTCCTCATGAAACGGCCAGATTTCATGTAGGCAGAAATTTTCTCCAAAGCCTGCAAGGGAATACGTAGTCATTAAACAGCAACACATAGCAAGAGTCTAAACTTGACTCTGGAGAAAAACTGGAAATAGCTGTTTAGGACCCACAATCCTTCAGAAATGTTTTCGCCTGACTGGAATGTGTACTTGAACTCTGATAATGCCTCTTGCTTGCCTGTAGGGGTGTACGTAGGGGTTGGCCAAGTTGCCCCCACCCCCTGGCAACTAACGCAGCCAACTAATTCTGGTTTTGTCCCCATGCTACTCCCTGCTTGAATTCCACAAAGGCAGCACTGAGACTAAGGCCACATGTACAATGTACATTTAAAGTGCTATGATACCCCTTTAAAGAGTCATGAAATTCCCCCGAAGAATTCTGGGAGCTCTAGTCCCTTAAGTGTGCTGAGAGTTTCCAATCACAGAGCTATACTACAGAGTTCACAGAGTTGCCTGGGAAGAAGGAATGATTGCCGCACCATTCAGGGGGTTGTTGCTGTGGGAGACAAAGAGCAACTCGAGGAATTGCATTTCCTTTGTTATCAATATAAGAACAATTCCTACTGGAGATCAGTGCATACATCACAGTAAATCTCACCTCAAAGCGGGCAAGGAAATCCTTCAGATTTGGGAACTGATCAAAGTACTTTGGCTCAAACATCCAGTGTTGATCCAATATGTCATATGCAAGAAAGTCTACATAGGTGATCTAGAAAATTATACAAGAGGAATACATTGTAAATTGAGCCCTAGAACTAGAGAGAGATCTTTGTTTCTATAGAATTAGGCATACCTTCTTTCCTGCAAACCACTTCCTGTCCCCCAAAAACTGGGAGAGCAGCTTCAGTTTCCCAGGTATCTGCTCCAGATACTCGGGCTTCAGTTTTTCCTGCAACCAGAAGTTCTTGAATTATTACATACACAGATTGATTTCCAGCTCAGCTCTTGTGAAACCTTGAACTACTGACTCCCCAGTTATAGACTTCCTTTCTCTCTCATGCCTGCTTATTGGTTGTAACTGCAGACTTTTGTTCCCTCCCAGTCCCACAAGAGCAGAAAGAATTATTTGTTCAGCCTTACGTAAGTGCTATCTTTTGACCCACTCACACACCATACTGATCCCCAAATGATTCTCAACATCTGCTAGATTCCCGATCAGTTCCCATTTGGGAAAGGGTGGGGGGATGCAAACCACAAAACTCACAAAATCTGGACTGTAGCAAACTTTAGCAAAGGCCATTCTCAGATCCATAATGTGGTTTTCAAGCATATCTATTCTGATCATTTCTTCTTCACTCTCACCACCTGTAGAAACGCAAAATACACAGAAGGTAAGAGCGTACCCACTAACCAACTATTTGGCAAGAATATTATTCATTTAATTAATTAAATGATAAATTAATTAATTAATTACAGTGGTACCTCGGGTTAAGTACTTAATTCGTTCCGGAGGTCCATTCTTAACCTGAAGCGTACTTAACCTGAAGCACCACTTTAGCTAATGGGACCTCCTGCTGCCGCTGCGCCGCCAGAGCACGATTTCTGTTCTTAGCAGAGTTCTTAACCTGAAGCGTACTTAACCAGAGGTACCACTGTAATTAATTAATTAATTAATTAATTAATTAATTTTAAGCTGGCATCCAAAGAAACACGAGTGCCAGAAACACTCACTCATCTTGTGCTTGCGAGCAATGTATCTCATGATGGCGTTGCTTTGTGTGATCTTCGTCTCACCATCCATTAGATAAGGGAGCTAAGGAAAGGATAGGAAAGGTTAATGGTGCCAGTGCAGATGAAGCTACCCATAAAGCTTCATTACCTTCTCATCCTTGATGGACAACTTCCCATTTGCTTAGGAGGAACAGCATCAACCGAAAGGCTTTCTAAGCTGAAATGGCTTCAAGAGAGGCCATTTCACACTGCTGGGTGATAGTTTTTGTATCCTATAATTACTTAGGGCTGCCCAAGGATGGACGTGGTAATTTGGCACAGGATATCCCAGTGGTAAAAAACCCAAAATTAAAATCCTGTAATCGCTTGAAAGATGGGATGAAGCAAGCCCTGTGCTCCAGTAGCTCCATCTAGAGCTCCCATCCTCTATGGGAAAAGATCAGTGAAGGAACAGCAGGAGCACATAATGGATGTCTTTTTCCTTTCTGGTCTAGCCTCTTCTTTTAACACTGCACCTTCTTTCTTTTGACACTCAGCAGCTTCCAGTCTTTCTCAAGTCCCCCAAGACCCACAGACTCTTTGGGGAAAGTCTTACACATTAAATGTATGATGTTTAAGGTGTGTGCTTCTTGTTTCATTGAATGGAGAATAGAGACAGGGCTGGAATAAGATCTTTAGAGGCCCTAAGCACTTAAAAGATTTTGGTGCCTCCATATATATCTAATTCAAAATATAACAATAATAAACCAAAAAATAAAATTATATTTTTCAAAATAAAACAAAACCTACAGTAAGATGGAAAATAATGTTTATTTTTTTACACTTCCACTTTATTTATATCTGAAAATTTTTCTCCTACATTTTCTAACTGCAAAGTCTTTTATCAGATCCTCACAACTAATCTTGCAGAACACATCTGCTTCTATACTTGGTAGAGATAAGGCATCCAGCCTGTCTTGTTGCATAGCTGTTCTGCTGGGATTTTTGATAATCTTCAAATGAGAAAACGAACACTCAGCTGAGCAATTTCTGACCACTAATGTTAAAAATCTGGAAATGGAAAATTTCTGTGGTGCCCAACTTGATGCCCTAAGCACGTGCTTATTTTGCTTAATGGTTAATCCTGCCCTGGACAGAGAGATGGTTGAGAGAATATGTGCAGAAACTAGCCTAAGGCATAAAGGTAAAATTTGCATTGCTCCACCCACTTTTGCCTGTGGCCCTGCCCAGCCCTGGCATGTGGCCCTTGGAAAGTTGCTCAGAACAGAACACAGCCCTCATAAACTAGAGAATTTTTGGTTACAGGGCCTGGCTTCTCCCCCCTGGCACACTTGAAAGGCCCTGGCCTTTGGCTTCCTGGCAGCCTTTGCTCTAGCAAGAAGCCAGGAATGCACTGCAGATCTCAACCTCCAGCCAATCCCCTGCTTTAGATTCGGTTCACACACCGTCTTCATTTCCCACTGAGCTGCGACCTGTACTTGAAGTAGCAGACAGTGAAGCAGAGCCAGATGAGAAAGAGCCCAGGACTCTGGCCTGATTGCTCTCACTCATCTCAAAGAAGAAGCAGCAGAAGAATGACCCCACCATCCCCATCAATGCACAACGACATGTTGTTGGTTTTTCCCACAGTCGCTACATACGTTTGGGAAGTCCAAGCCCAGCGTCTCCTTCGTATCAGTCCACTGACTTGCGTCATAATCAGGAGCTGTAAACACAGGTGTGGAAAGTAAGTTTTCTCCTTCATAGCCAGCTTCTCTTGTGTTTGTGGCTCCATTCCTAAGGGGGTTATCAGGCATGAATCCTAGCAGTCTCGTGCTGGGAGCCATAGTCCAAAACAGCCAGAGTGCCAGGTTGGGGGAGGGTTATTCTAGCTGTAGAAACACAGGGCTGAATTGGCCACTGTCCAATATACAACCCATACAATCAATTGCATACAACAGCAAGAGATCATCTGTTGCATTCCAACTCGCATCACTAAAACATTTCACGTGAGCTGCATTGAACCCTTGAATCCTTGAGGTTCACCAGGAAGTTTTGCATGTATAAAAACCAGAAGGCATACTCAGAAACCCTTACGTCAGGTTTCCTCAACCTCGGCCCTCCAGATGTTTTTGGCCTACATCTCCCATGATCCCTAGCTAGCAGGACCAGTGGTCAGGGATGATGGGAATTGTAGTCTCAAAACATCTGGAGGGCCGAGGTGGAGGAAGCCTGCCTTAAGTGATCTTGAGTGTGCATGGTTACTTGAGAACATAAAGGTCTTTCTGGCTCAGATCAAGGTCCTCCTAGCCTAGCTACCTTTGCAGGAATCCCAGCAAGGAGGCCTACACTAAGTGGCCTCCAGAACTTGCAGGCTGCTGTCTACCTGAAGATCAGAGCCAGCAGCTGCACCAGGATTTAATCCTACTCTTTCGTGAAAGTCAAATAAAAGGTGCAAGTTACTAAAAAAAAAACACCATCTATTTGCAAGTGTTGTTGGATGTTGTTTTCTGTGCTCTCCACCATTCCCACAGCTAGATAATTCAAAGACACTAAGCAAATAAAATAAAATAAAATAAAAAAGGCAACTGGCAATAATCCTAACTGCTGCTGGGATTCACTATTGGCTGCAAAGGGACAGCTCCTTACCATCTCCAGGTGCGTATTGCTTGTCCTCAAATGCGGTCCCGGTGTATTCCAGAAGGAGTCGGATTGCATGGGCAAGCTGCAGGAAGGAAGAGACAAATATTTAGTGGCAGAATAATCACCTGTGGTGGAAAAAGCAGACGATTACATCTGCTCCAGACTAGCAATGGCCTAAGGCAAAGGATACTGACATGTCCTCTGATATTTCACAGATGAAGATAGCACATTCCGTACACCCATGTTCAGCCCACGTCTTCAGGGCCTGCATGGGCTGGGCGATGGGAGCACCTTCACCGACCTTCCGATCAAAGGAACGCAGGAACAGCAACACAGCATTCCCGAGGAATAGGTCCTGGTGCTGTGGACTCACATCTGCTCATGGTAGCACCCAAATGCAGCAGAGTAAACGGAAGCAAAACTGTGGAGGTTTTGTAGCATACCTAATTTATTTCTACCAATCAGACTTGTTCCAATAAACCATGGTTAAGATTAATCAGATTAGGGTTTGAATGTTTGAATTGTGGTTAAGAAAGTACGGAAATGAAGACTTCCAGCCTCCTCATATTGGAGGAAAAGAGAGAGAGAAGAAAATGTAAACCGAGTCACTGTAAACTGTGGCTTACACGGTCTGCTCATTTAATCTACAGGATAATAAATCTTAAAATGTACTGACATCTGAACTCACTATTAGTGTCAGATTAACCAAGTGACCTTGACTCAGGGCATCTTGAACAAATGCCCCATGCAGACCACTCCCCAAAGAATTATATTCAACAGCATATGAGAAAATATGTGTATAACCCTTTTAGCAGAAGCAATTTTATCAGTTGAAATATCATGTAGCATAGTGGCAGCAAATAGGAGCTACAGAGTTTAAATCAGTGGGGCTTAATCTCTGGCTAAGTGAGTATAGGATTACACAAACATGACTGGAGACATCCCCTTGGGGTGGCGCACCAGGATAGTCATGCCAATCCTCAAAAAAGGAGACCTATCAGACCCCCATAACTATAGACCCATTAGTCTCCTAGATATGACTTCCAAATAATACTCACGAAAGAGTATAGGATTGCAGCCTTAATGAGAAAGATACAGGAAGCATGCTGAAACATCCCAGAGTGTTATATAAAAGTGTTAAGTATGAATGCACCCTAACAATAACTGGCTTCCCATATGTAGTTATATAAATATTGCATTATTATCCCCCCAAAAAATATCAGCATTATTATTAGCCCATTTTTTTCTTTATTTTATTTTTTTAAAAATAATTTTGGTACAATAAACTTTATTAAATCTCTTCACATTAATTACAAATACACAGATCCTAAGCCAAATGCTGTACGGGCAAGCCAGGACAGTAAGTAAAGGTAAAGGTAAAGGTACCCCTGACCATTAGGTCCAGTCGCGGACGACTCTGGGGTTGCGGCGCTCATCTCGCGTTACTGGCCGAGGGAGCCGGCTACAGCTTCCGGGTCATGTGACCAGCATGACTAAGCCGCTTCTGGCGAACCAGAGCAGTGCACGGAAATGCCGTTTAGCTTCCCGCCGGAGCGGTACCTATTTATCTACTTGCACTTTGATTACAGTGACTGCACCAGAAAAGGAGGGGGGGGGAAAAACAGCATATTTTAATGACAGGAGAAATGGGGGTCAAGTGGCGGGGGGGGCAAGCTCCTTATGGGAGGCACTTGCCTTCCCCCCCCCCCCACTGCCACCCTGGCGCCACCTACACTGGGCAAAAAGGGAGAGCTGAATGGGGCATTGAAAAATATTGTCATGCCACTGCCATGCAGAAAGCATTCCACGTTCAGGGCACCATTGCAGAAAAGGAACTGTGTTCCAGAAGGTCCTTGGGATAGTTGGGATAGCTCAGTCGGGAGAGCATGAGCCTCTTAATCTCAGGGTTGGAGTTCGAGCTCCACGCTGGGCAAAAGATCCCTGCATTGCAGGGGGTTGGACTAGATGACCCCTCGTGGTCCCGTCCAACTCTACAATTCTATCTTTCTAGGATGTTAAGTGCCTTTCCAGGAGCTCTCCGGGCAGGGACAAGCTGGTACCTTGAACAAAGATCTGGGGCCAGGGAGCAGGATGGGGCTGGGATATGCTTTTGCACCTGCACAGAGCAAAGGGGGGGAAAGGAAAGGAAAAAAATGACGTGGCCAATTTGCCTCCTTAGGATGCCAGAGACGCGGGTCTGCCGGAGGGAGATGGCTGAATTTTTGGCAAGATGGAACTCGCTCCTTCTCCTCCTGCACCACCATCACTGCTTTTCTCTCTCGCTGATGACACTGTCACCCAACTGTTACCCAACCCTTTTGGACACCGGATTGAAGAGGTAAAAGGGGAGGGAAGCGGCTCCGAGCCGGGATTGGCTGCTCAGCTGCCCGTCGGGGCGTATCTCTGAGCTTCCCCCTGAAAGTCAAGGGGGAAATCACGGCTACAGGAAACGCGCTGACGATGCAATCCCGTCGCCCCCGCGACAAAGCCGGAATTTCAGGGAACTCAAGGTCTGGCGCTGAGTCACGCCATCTCCGCGTGGGGCCTGATGCTGTCCACACGGGCTGGCAGCGACTCCCCGGGCTTTCAGACCACCGGGTCTCCTCACAGCTGCCTGGAGACGGAGGCGATTGATCTGCAGTGTGCCAAATAGATGCTGTAGCGCCGGGCGATTGATTGATTGATTGATTGATTGTATTTCTATTATGCTTTTCATCCAAATGAATCCCAAAGCAGCTTACATACAATAAATAACAATAACTCAGTGCTGGATTTACCTATAAGCTAAACAAGCTATAGCTTAGGGTCGCACTCTCTTGGGGGCCCCCAAAAAATTTACAAGAGAAAAAAGGGTGTCCATTTCCAAAATATAAGATAAAAAAACAAAATAAAACCTACACACAGCAACATTGTTTTGTGTTGTATAGGCTCCTATTTGTTATGTGCAAATGGCTTTGGATACCTATTGGGTCCATAAATTACCATATAGCATATATTCAGCACAAAAAAACAGCGACAATTTGTTGTTGACAAAGGACAGGTGGACATATAAAGGGCTTCAGTAGCTTAGGGCCTCATCAAACCTAAATCCGGCCCTGATAGTAGAATACCCTTGTCTTTCCCCGAGTTGGGTGGCTTAGTAAGCGGGGAGAGGGTTGCAGCCTCCGGCAGCCCGTTTTCCTGCCTGTGATTTTTTGACTCCCAGGCAGAAGTCAACGGGCGAAGTTTTCTACCGCCGCTCCAGATGCGTCTTCGGAAAGCTGCACCTGTTGCACGTCTGCCTGCGAGACAGCCTCTGCGAGGCACTCAGAGACGCCCGCCCATCAGAAGCAGAGCGTGAGTGTTGGTACAAAGAGCGGAGCTCTACTGGCCAAAAGGCATCCCAGCCTGCCCCCACACCAAGGTCCCCGACGTACCCCACGGATATCCCAGTAGCCCAGCGTCACCCCCATCTTCCTCCGGCGTCCCTGGCTGCTGTTGCTCGGCTCAGGCAGAAGCAGGACCCCCGCTTTCGTGGAAAGGCTGAGCGCCGCTTTCAAACTTGCCCGGCGAGTTTCCGGGAGGAATGTGGATGGGCGACTCCCATTGTGAGCTTAGTATTACCGATGCGGGCTCCGCCCCCCAAATCTCTCTCGTTTCCAGAGGCTTGCCTCGCCTCCCGGCCTTGGAGCCTTTCCTCCAACCTCGCCAGTCAGTTCTGTGTCCTCGTAGCTGCGTGGGACTGTCAGCTCCTCCTCCTCCTCCTCCTCCTCCAGCCCCAAACCCATTGCAAGCAAACGCTCCTCTTTAGATGATTCTCTGGCAGCTTTGCAGATGCTGGGGATAATTTGCACAGCACAGATCTCTTTTGCAAAGAAGACTTTTAGAAAGGTCAGAGACGGGTTGTGAAGATCTCCAAAAGGCACAGAGCAAACTCGGTGAATTGAGAGTGATGCACAGTAGAAGAAAAAATATAGTGCTATGTGTTTTGGGCGTGGAGAGTGTTAAACTGTATGCCTGACCTTTTTAATCCCTGGGTTGGGCAAGTGATGAAATCTAATCTTCTAATTCCTGTAATAGCCAGGTTAGCTTCCTGGACAGGTGTCAGAAGAGCAAAGGAAGGGGCTCTGTGGGAGATGGGAAATGGGTGGAGCCCCTCCCTCAACTCCTTTAAAAAAAAGTTTTTATTTATACTTTTCAAGTTTATACATTTCATTAGTTTCACAATCAATTTAAAATTTCAAAATTTGACTTCCTTCCCCCTCTTTCTGCAGTTCCTTAAATTTATTTTTTTTAAATATCTTCTGCATATCCAAATTCATTTAATTTGCTCCTTTAATTATGTATCTATTTTAAATATATACTCTTATGAAACTGCAGGTTATTACAATAATCCTGCTAATGTTTTTATCTGTTTGCAATTTATCTGTAAATATTCAATAAACCATTTCCATTCTTTTATGAAAAGTTTGTTATCTTGATTTCTTATTCTTCCAGTAAGTTTCACCATTTCTGCATATTCCATAAGTTTTTGTATCCATTCTTCCTTTACTGGGACTTCTGCTTCTTTCCACTTTTGGGCAAGTAGCATACATAAATAAATTTCTATACAATTTAGGTAGTTCTGTCCCTATAATTCCCAAAAGAAACGCTTCTGGCTGTTTTTTTTATAAAAGTTATTTTGAACATCCTTTTCAATTCATTGTATATCATTTCCTATCATTGAGGATTTTACTTGCTCATCCTTTGTCTCCCATTCCAATAATATTATATACATTTTACATGACGCTTTTACATTACATTCCAACAGGTCTCTCTCCAGTTGTGATATATGTTCCCCAAACCCCTGTATCCTATCTTTCTTAAATACTTCATTCAAATGATGATATTGTAACCATGTTATTAATTTCCCAGATAATTCCTTAAATTCTTTTAATTTATACTCTCCTCCTTCTTGTTTTAATAAATTTCTACAAGTTGTCCACCCTTCTTTCATATTCTTTTTCTTTACTGCTATAGCTTCCAGCAGTGAGAGCCATAATGGTGTTCTTACCTCTAATAAATTCTTGTATTTATCCCAGGCATGTTGTTGTTGTTGTTGTTCAGTCGTTCAGTCGTGTCCGACTCTTCGTGACCCCATGGACCAGAGCACGCCAGGCACGCCTATCATTCACTGCCTCTCGCAGTTTGGCCAAACTCATGTTAGTAGCTTCGAGAACACTGTCCAACCATCTCATCTTCTGTCGTCCCCTTCTCCTTGTGCCCTCAATCCTTCCCAACATCAGGGTCTTTTCTAGGGAGTCTTCTCTTCTCATGAGGTGGCCAAAGTACTGGAGCCTCAACGTCAGGATCTGTCCTTCTAATGAGCACTCCGGTTTGATTTCTTTAAGAATGGATAGGTTTGATCTTCTTGCAGTCCATGGGACTCTCAAGAGTCTCCTCCAGCACCATAATTCAAAAGCATCAATTCTTCGGCGATCAGCCTTCTTTATGGTCCAGCTCTCACTTCCGTACATTACTACTGGGAAAACCATAGCTTTAACTATCCGGACCTTTGTTGGCAAGGTGATGTCTTTGCTTTTTAAGGTGCTGTCTAGGTTTGTCATTGCTTTTCTCCCAAGAAGCAGGCGCCTTCTAATTTCGTGACTGCTGTCACCATCTGCAGTGATCATGGAACCCAAGAAAGTGAAATCTCTCACTGCCTCCATTTCTTCCCCTTCTATTTGCCAGGAGGTGATGGGACCAGTGGCCATGATCTTAGTTTTTTTGATGTTGAGCTTCAGACCATATTTTGCGCTCTCCTCTTTCACCCTCATTAAAAGGTTCTTTAATTCCTCCTCACTTTCTGCCATCAAGGTTGTATCATCAGCATATCTGAGGTTGTTTATATTTCTTCCGGCAATCTTAATTCCGGATTGGGATTCATCCAGTCCAGCCTTTCGCATGATGAATTCTGCATATAAGTTAAATAAGCAGGGAGACAATATACAGCCTTGTCGTACTCCTTTCCCAATTTTGAACCAATCAGTTATTCCATATCCAGTTCTAACTGTAGCTTCTTGTCCCACGTAGAGATTTCTCAGGAGACGGATGAGGTGATCAGGCACTCCCATTTCTTTAAGAACTTGCCATAGTTTGCTGTGGTCGACACAGTCAAAAGCTTTTGCGTAGTCAATGAAGCAGAAGTAAATGTTTTTCTGGAACTCTCTAGCTTTCTCCATAATCCAGCGCATGTTTGCAATTTGGTCTCTGGTTCCTCTGCCCCTTCGAAATCCAGCTTGCACTTCTGGGAGTTCTCGGTCCATATACTGCTTAAGCCTGCCTTGTAGAATTTTTAGCAAAACCTTGCTAGCGTGTGAAATGAGCGCAATTGTGCGGTAGTTGGAGCATTCTTTGGCACTGCCCTTCTTTGGGATTGGGATGTAGACTGATCTTCTCCAATCCTCTGGCCACTGCTGAGTTTTCCAAACTTGCTGGCATATTGTGTGTAGCACCTTAACAGCATCATCTTTTAAAATTTTAAATAGTTCGGCTGGAATATCATCACTTCCACTGGCCTTGTTGTTAGCAAGGCTTTCTAAGGCCCATTTGACTTCACTCTCCAGGATGTCTGGCTCAAGGTCAGCAACCACACTACCTGGGGTGTATGAGACCTCCATATCTTTCTGGTATAATTCCTCTGTGTATTCTTGCCACCTCTTCTTGATGTCTTCTGCTTCTGTTAGGTCCTTTCCACTTTTGTCCTTAATTGTGGTAATCTTTGTACGAAATGTTCCTTTCATATCTCCAATTTTCTTGAACAGATCTCTGGTTTTTCCCATTCTGTTGTTTTCCTCTATTTCTTTGCATTGCTCGTTTAAAAAGGCCCTCTTGTCTCTCCTTGCTATTTTTTGGAAATCTGCATTCAATTTCCTGTATCTTTCGCTATCTCCCTCACATTTTGCTTGCCTTCTCTCCCCCGCTATTTGTAAGGCCTCATTGGACAGCCACTTTGCTTTCTTGCATTTCTTTTTCATTGGGATGGTTTTTGTTGCTGCCTCCTGTATAATGTTACGAGCCTCCATCCACAGTTCTTCAGGCACTCTATCCACCAAATCTAAATCCTTAAACCTGTTCTTCACTTCAACTGTGTATTCATAAGGAATTTGATTTAGATTGTATCTTACTGGCCCAGTGGTTTTTCCTACTTTCTTCAGTTTAAGCTGGAATTTTGCTATAAGAAGCTGATGATCTGAGCCACAGTCAGCTCCAGGTCTTGTTTTTGCTGAGTGTATAGAGCTTCTCCATCTTTGGCTGCAGAGAATATAATCAATCTGATTTCGATGTTGCCCATCTGGTGATGTCCATGTGTAGAGTCGTCTCTTGTGTTGTTGGAAAAGAGTGTTTGTGATGACCAGTTTGTATCCCAGGCATACTGGTAGGCAAACTCGGCCCTCCAGATGTTTTGGGACTACAACTCCCATCATCCCTGTTAGCTAGGGATGATGGGAGTTGTAGTCCCAGGACATCTGGAGGGCCGAGTTTGCCAGTGCCTGATTTATCCCATACTCCATCCCCTCCCTCAACTCTTGGATAGCTAGAAAGACAGAGGCAGAGTTGAGAGGGCAGTGATGTGGCCCAGATGTCAAAGCAGCAAGCTGGGAAAAGGCAGAGCAATGCTTGATTTCTGTTTGTGAATCCATGGCTGTGGCTATGGGAGAAGTGAGATGCTCTTGGGGTGTTAATGCTGTGAACTCCATCGTAGGCTCAGGTTGTACCGGGTGAGTCATTTAAAAGAGGCCCCGTGGATACAGAGTACACATGTTCCACGGGGCCTCTTTTAAAAGACTCACCCTGTATATATGTGTAAGGTAAAGGTAAAGGACCCCTGGATGGTTAAGTCCAGTCAAAGATGACTATAGTGTGGCGCTCATCTCGCTTTCAGGGCAAGGGAGCCGGCGTTTGTCCACAGACAGCTTTCCAGGTCATGTGGCCAGCATGACTAAACCGCTTCTGGCACAACGGAACACCATGACGGAAATCAGAGCTCACAGAAATGCCGTTTACCTTCCCGCTGCAGCAGTACCTATTTATCTACTTGCACTGGCATGCTTTCGAACTACTAGGTTGGCAGGAGCTGGGACAGAACAACGGGAGCTTACCCCGTTGTGGGGATTTGAACCACTGACCTTCTGATCGGCAAGCCCAAGAGGCTCAGTGGCTTTGTAAATAAACTATGTATCATAAAGACACCACGGTCTCATTCCTGAAGGAAGCACTCACCCTGAGTACCCCTGGAATCTCGCACCATTCAGGAATTGGGGTGGCATGCAACAATATATTCCTAACCTCAGATTGCCATGCTGGGCTCATTTAGGAGAAAGGATGGGATATGCATTTAAATTTATTAGTAATAATACACACATTTATTTATGCCATTTGTATACCACATTTTCCTCCAAGGAGCTGAGGGTGGCTGACATTTAATCCCCACCTCAACCCTGTGTTACTACAGGTTAGGTTAATAGGCAGTGGTGGACTTTACAGGGTCTAAACCAGTGGTGATAAGAGGTTGGTGGCAGCTAGCTGGCTGAAAATATTGATCCAGTGTGCAGCAGCCATGAAAATGGCGGATTTCATACTAGGGGCCATTAGGAAAGGGATTGCAAACAACCACACCATCTGCCAGGATCATAATGCCACAACACAAATTAATGGTGTGACCCCTCTTGGAATACTGTGTATGGTTCTGGTCACCTCTCCTCAAAAAGGATAGTGAAGAGCAGGGGAAAGTTCAGAAAAGGGAACCAAAACGATCAAGGGACTGGAGCAAGTCCCCCTCTGTCAGGAAAAGGTACCACATTGGGGGCTTTTTAGTTTAAGGGGCATTGTGTGGGGAAAGTAGATCTCTCACATAATACTGGAACGAAGGGTTATCCAGTGAAGGATACTGGAGGATTTGGGATGGACAAAAGAAAAGACTACGTCACCTCATGCATAGTGAAACCAATGGCCGCCATCTTGGGTGGCTTTAAAAGAGGATTCGACAAGGACAGGGAGGAGAAGGCTACCTACTGATGGCTACTAGCCATGACAGCGACATTCTACCTCCACTGTCAGAGGCAGTATATGCCCCTGAGTTGCTGGAAATCACAAGTGGGAAGAGTGCCTTTGCTTCTAGTCCTGCTTGTGGGACTCCTCACATGCATCTGGTTGGCCACGATGAGAACAGGACGCTGCACTAGAGGGGCTTTTGGTCTGATCCAGTGGGAGTCCTCTTATATATTACCTTTTCAAAATAATTAGCTGAATCATTCAATCTATAGACTCTTTCATATTGGGGGAGGAGAGGGAGAATGTAGAGTAGACCATTGTTCGCCTTTGTTTCAAAAATTCCTGCCTCTAGCCTGGACCTTGCAACTACATGATCCTAGACAGGGAAGGAAGGAAGTGGTTGCATCACCCGGCAGAAACCAGTTGTCTTTGCCTCAGGCTGAGGTGGAAGAGCAAGATGTGGCAACCTCCTTATATTTCAACCTACCACAAGCAGGGATCCGTTTCTATATGATGTAGACTTCATTTTTAAGCTTCAAAAACGGGGGTGTAATTCCCCCAAAGACTGGACTTTGTGATAAGAAAAGTGAAGGGGAAATGTGCCTGAAATTAAATATACTTAAGGCAACAGGAAGTAGAGGGAGGAAAGGTAAGAATGAGATAACCAGGATTTTAAGTGACCGGATAAGTGTTTTGTGAAAGTTCTCTAGGAACGCAGCACCTGCAATTGAAGTACTTAATCAACATACCTGAACCGTTTCTTAGTTTCACCTAACAAGAGCTGGACTCTCCATGTAGAGCTCATGGGTTATTACATTGCATGTGTGGAATAGTGATTATTTCTATCACTAAGTCTTTACAAAATGCATGGGATTTCCATGAAATGGAGCTATGAACCTGATTGCAGATGTGCAGTGAATATTGTTTAATAATATAACAGCAGATCCTTTTACATGATGTTGCATGACCACTGGGTCTTAGTATTTCATGTTGGTGTCGGGGTGTTTAACAGATAATTGCAAAGTTTTGAAAACCTGTGCCAACTGGAGGTACTGGTTCTGTACCTTGGCTTTTTTTTTTTTTTTTTTTTTTAGCAAAGGTGATATTTGGATCTAAATTGGTGAACATAAGATATTTAAATTTATGCAATTGAAGAAAATGGGTTGATTTGTTTTTTTTCATTATACATATCTATCTATAATACCTTTAATTCTTAAAAGACTGAACTCATACATATAGGATGTTGCATTACAAAACAAGACACGGGAGAAGGCTAATAAACCAAATTGTGTTTGTCCTTTTAGGGCATATTCACATTAATGGCTTGAGATGCAGCAAGGTCATCCCCCCCCCCCCAATGTGCCCAGTTGCGTTTCAAGCCAGAGTTTCCCTGCCCCACAGCCCCCCTGGAAAGCCTATTCATTCAGATGTCTTCTGCGGTTGCATGCTCATCTGCACAGCAGCTTCTGGGGTATGTTCACATTAGAAAACTGGATACAGCCTAAAACGGCCTAAACGGCCGAGGTCTTGTATACCTGAAGGAGCGTCTCCACCCCCACCGTTCAGCCCAGACACTGAGATCCAGCGCCGAGGGCCTTCTGGCGGTTCCCTTACTACGAGAAGCCAAGTTACAGGGAACCAGGCAGAGGGCCTTCTCGGTAGTGGCGCCCACCCTGTGGAACGCCCTCCCGTCAGAGGTCAAAGGGATCAATAACTATATGACCTTTAGAAAATACCTGAAGGCAGCCCTTTTTAGGGAAGCTTTTAATCTGTGATGTGTTGATGTATTTTAATGTTTACTGGAAGCCGCCCACAGTGGCTGGGGAGACCCGGCCAGATGGGCGGGGTACAAATAATAAATTTATTATTATTATTATTATTACAGAGTAAGTGGCAATAAGATTGAAGGTGGCTTGAGGGAAAAAATGCATCAAACAGCAGTATTTGTCAAGAATCGATAGGATCAATAAGCATCGTGGCTGACATCATGTGAGCGCAGCTTCAAAAATTAGCAGTGAGGTGGCCCTGGGTGTGGAATAAGTGGTAATGTGAATACACCCCCAGTTATGCAGAAAAACTGACTGAAGAACACTAAGAACACCTCATGTGCTGTAGAGAGGGCTTCTCATGCTCTGTATGGATGGTTTTTCACATCTTGTGGATTATTTTGATGGGAACTTGTGGCACAAACATGCAGCTTGCTGACAGGACGTCCTACGTTAGGAAATCAACAATGGTGAGTTGAGGAAAGGCAAACTCCCCTTGAAACCAAATCTGATGCTTTCTCCAGTGACATTACGTATTATCCTACCTACTGAATAAAAAGGGTGCTCCTTTCATTAGGGATAGAATTCACTGTTATTCAGTTGTACAGGGCGATTTTGCATTCTTCTGCAATGAGGCAATGCTAGTAAGAGTCCTGGCCTGGCCTGCTCACCATCTGATACACCTGTCTCAGGTTACCTCTCCCCACCCAGGCCTTCGTAATCCTGCCTTGCACATAAATCTTCCCACAACTCTGGTGTTCTCTTGGCCTGGCTTCCTTTTGGTTTGCTAGAGCTGTCCCTCTGGTGTTCAGGTGCCCAGTAAAGCAGATCAAGGTTTGGATGTTATATTAGTAACCGTGTCCCATTTCTCCCAGTTATTTAAACATAACAGAACTGAAGTCATACTGGGGCCCACAGAGGTCTCCTCCCCTGTTGATATTAGGCTGGAAATAAGCATTCTGCTGTAACCAGCACAATGCCAGAGGGACATAGCTGCTGCTGTGAGTGCTGGAAGGAACAACGCTCCCTGCTGCAAGGCCCATTTCCACCTGGCCTTGGGGGTGGGGCCCAGACTCACCCTGAACAGCTAAAAGAGGCTCCTTGGAAGCTGGAGGGACATTGTTGGAACAACTCTTGGGTTGGGGAAACTGGCTAAAATGTTTTAAAAGGTTCTAATTTTGGTTCCTCCGTTGGTTTTTTGTTGGTTAAATGTTTAGTTGGGGTTGGCGGTTATTTTAATTTGGGTATAACTGTAAACTCTTTGTTGTAATTATTGTTATTGGTTTCTATTGATTTATCGGTTTGTTAGTTGCTTGTATAGGATGTTTTGTTTTTTAATGTTTGATGTTTTTGTTGTGTTTTTATATATGTTGTAAGCCGCTCTGAGTGGCAGGGAAAACCCAGCCAGATGGGCGGGATATAAATTGAAAAATTATTATAATAGGTTGAGAGGTGTCCTTCGCTGTGATGTGTGTGGTGCCCGAAACAGTTCCTCTGGTTTGCAAAGGCCCTGACATACACGCACTCACCCTACAGATTCAATCGCTTCACACAAGGCACTGTGGCAACGGAGTCCAGGAGTTTTCAAGCCAGGCTAAACCTTCGGAAACAGTAGCAGGTGGTGGAAGGAAAGCATTTGCAAAAGACAGGGATTTTGGTAGCTGGCCCCCCATCGAGGTTCCCTTGCTTTGCACCCCTCAGGAAAAACGAAGGAACAGTTGTTATCTCTTGCTCCTCTCAAATGCAACAATCCCCCAGAGTTTTGTTTCAGAAAAGCTGGAGCACCATCTTCTGGCAACTTTGCAACATGGCATTCTGCAATTATTTCAATGCTCCACAAGTTTTCTCATGTCTGAAGCATGTTTAATTCAGGAACCACTTCACCACAACTTACTATATTCACCTTCCACCCACCACAAAATCCCAAGTGGCAAGTTTCTTATTTCCATTCTGCAGGCGGGAGACAGTCGCACTTGACCACAGCCACAGAATGAGCCCATGAAGAGTGGGTTCGAACTCTGATTTCCCAGCTCCAACTCTTTAACCCCAAGGCCATGCTTTAAAAACAAGAGTATTTTTAGTTTCATATAAAATAGCAAACACTACATGAATTTGCCAAGACAGCCCAGAGAGGAGTTTGGAGCAACCAGCTAGCACAGTTGGTGCTAAGTTTACTATCTGCTACAACTATCTGCAGCCAAGGACCCTGGAAAAGGAAGGTTCCAACTTGCCAAACCTGGAATACTCCTGACTACTATATCTGCTTGTATGTAGGCACTCACCTTCTACTTGATACAGCACTGGGCATTGGATGGAGTTGATCCCCCCCCCCCCTTGAAGTTGTGAGTCATTGCTATGTCTTACACCTTAAAAAGCAACGACAATGTGCACTAATTCATGTACTTGGTGAAAGGAGCAGGAGCACTTATGTGGATAGTAGCCTTGCATTTTCATAAACTACCTGTCACCACCAGAGATACAGGCCCCAAATTGTTCGAACTACTGCCAAGATGGTGGCGCTGTGGGTTAAACCACAGAGCCTAGGGCTTGCCAATCAGAAGGTCGGCGGTTCGAATCCAGACGACGGGGTGAGCTCCCATTGCTCGGTCCCTGCTGCTGCCAACCTAGCAGTTCGAAAGCACTTCAAAGTGCAAGTAGATAAATAGGTACTGCTCCGGTGGGAAGGTAAACGGCGTTCCAACCCCCTGCAATGCAGGGATCTTTTGCCCAGCGTGGAGCTCGAACTCCAACCCTGAGATTAAGAGGCTCATGCTCTCCCGACTGAGCTATGCCATAAGGAGTTTGCCCCCCCCGCCACTTGACCCCCATTTCTCCTGTCATTAAAATATGCTGGGTTTTTTTCTCCTTTTCTGGTGCAGTCACTGTAATCAAAGTGCAAGTAGATAAATAGGTACCGCTCCGGCGGGAAGGTAAACGGCGTTTCTGTGCGCTGCTCTGGTTCGCCAGAAGCGGCTTAGTCATGTTGGCCACATGACCTGGAAGCTGTACGCCGGCTCCCTCAGCCACTAAAGCGAGATGAGCACCGCAACCCCAGTCGTCCGCAACTGGACCTAATAGTCAGGGGTCCCTTTACCTTTTACTGCCAATATATATTTGTGCAAGCCTGGGTTAACTAGAGATATCACTGTGTGTTACATAACACACCATGTACAAATTAAGAGCGGGTATTGGGGTAAGAGTCCAGCTATCTAGAAACCTCCCGTTTTGTACCAAGCCCACATTCCAGGCAACCTAGGGGTGGTCATGGAATGATTGTTAGCAACTGTTTTATGAGCTGCATTCCAACCTTATCTGGTTGTTCTCTAGGGTCAAAATCCACAAGCTCACATTTTCTTAGATAGGCAATCCTAGCTAAGTTAGATACCTGACCCATAATTCTTGCTGTTCCAAGCTTTCAAAAGCCCCCTCAGGAGGGCTTGGTGCAAACAGGATTCCTGGGTTTTATTTCACCCATTTTGTTCTGTGACTCACAAGAAAGGAAAGTGTTTTCAGTTCTGTACTGGTCGACCACTTTAACTTACAGGGATACACTCCCGACTCACCACCCCCACAAGAAATGTCTTCAGTGAAATCATATGAGAATATCCCAGACCTCTCTCTCCTGCCTTATGGAGAGAAAATAGACCTTTAGCAACGACAATCTGGGAGCGGGGGCTAATGTTTGTCTTTGTAACAACGCAAGCAGCATTTCTTGGCTCACTGGCTCTCTGAATTAAAGCTCCAACTATGTCTATTTGATGCATTTTCTGTAACTTGTATACATTTATATTTCTGAATGTTTAACATATTAATTCATTTTTATAAAAAAAAAATCATTTCTTAAAAAGGAGCAGTCGCCCTGCAGTCCACAAAGACATGGTGTTGATTGCTCAGTTTGCAAAAGTGTACAATTGTCACAGTGGCATTTTTAGACTTTGGTCCTTTAGATGATTAGTCCCACAGAAAACACACTCCATCCTTGTGTAGAAGCAATCTGAGCAATAGCGCTGTGTCTGGTCTATAAGTCATCCAAAGGAAGAAGTCCATTCAGTCAGAAACACACAGAAGACTTACTTAAATAATCTTTAATGATGGATCATGCTCATGTTTGATAGGATTTCTAACATCACATTTCAGCACAGACAAGCAGATAGTTTATCCAAACTACGTCAAAATTATCAAGAGTGTGTGATAGGAGGATGCAGTGATTGCCAGGGGGATACGGGTTTCATCTCCATCTGACAACAAGGCAAAAACTAACATGGTGTGTGCCGCACCAGATACCAAAGAGAAGCAAGGCAGGTTGTGGCAAAGAAGGAAGGAGGGAGGGAGGGGTCTGTGGGGAGGGGAGAACCCTCTTGACATAGACCAAGGTACATTCAACTCCCTGAGTCGAGATTCCATATCTTCACAAAGATACAGACCAAAATGCTGTGGCTCCGATCCACAAGGCTAGCTGAAACCAAGGCAAAACACCTCCACTGCACTCTCCGGGTACTCAAACAAAAGCACAGAGGTAGGGGAGGAAAGAAAAAACGGTTTTCCCCTTTCAGGCCATGGAGGTGAGATGCCAGTCATACAAAGAAAACATTTTTACCCTTTAAGAATTCTCCCTGCCCCTCTTGTACACACACAGACAAAAAGTAGAGCAAGTGCCTGTTTCAGAGGTAGAAGCTCAAGGGGAAATCTACCCAGTCTTGGCACACTCCATGTACTACTCTAAGCAAGGCACTGGCTGCAGTATGGATCTTCAGATTTTGGTCCACAGCAGCCTAGAGGGAGGGCTCCGCAAGCTCCTTGCCCAACCTTAGAAAAAATAAAAAGCCCATTTCTATTGCTGCTGCCCATCTAATGTTTAGCAGACGCATTTTTCCATTGAATCAAAGCTGCTTGCAACTACAAGGTCAAAAGTGCCTTGGCAACAGCAAGGGAGAGGTGGCGCCGTGCAATCGACTCACCACCGAGAAGCCTTTTTTTGTTAGCAATGCAGACTTTGCCCGAGATTCTGAAAGGAGCGAGCACTGTCTGAGGCTGGTCTTCTACTCTAAGCGGCTGGGCTTACAAGGAATTCCTTACTGCGACTAGTTGCACACAGACTGCTAAGGGGGCCACAGAGGCCCAATATGTCAAGGATGGTGAGCTGCCCACAAGCAAGCTTCAGAAGCTATGTGATGGTGAACAGCCTGGCCAGAGATCTGTGGAGAGGACTCTTCTAACCGTTAGGGCAGTACTCAAAATGGAAGGCTGGGAAAGACACAGATCCATGTTCTTCTGCGCGTTTCCATTTTGAGTCACATGGCTTCAGCAGGAGGCAGAAGTTACTGCCTGTTGCCTCCTCGGGATTCATTACCCGTTCGCAATAACCAGGAGGCATCAAAGTCAGTTCCCAGAACAGCAGCAACTTTGCTGGTGAGAAAGCCAAACCATTTCTATGGCAGGTTTCCTTGCCAAATGTAGAAAGAAGATCTTGACATACATATGCAAGGGCAGACACAAGAGGCTGTTCTCCTCAACACAATGCAGAGGACAAAGGAAGCTGCCCACATGGTCTATGCCCAAGAGTGGCAAGGCGTACCGAGAGCTAACGGTTGAGGATTTTGTTTGGAACAGCGATACTGAAGTGGGCACCATTTTGTTGATCTACTCCCCAAACAGCAGAAATGTTCCAAGAAAATAATACAAGTATGATGCAGATACTGTTTTTCGTCCTGCTCCTGGGCTAAGGGCGACTTGTGGGGTGAGGGGAGGGCACTAGTTTACATCAGATAAATGGATTAACACATGCACTCTCAATGACACTGATCCAACCAAAAACAGATGTTTAAGGTGTGTTTTTTGGTGTGTGTTTTTTTGTTTCAAAAGGACATAAATAAAGGAATACTCAATATGGCTGATCACAGAACGCCCATGTCACATCCATTTCAACCTTAAGGCAAAAGCCCCTGCTAGGATGGGTGTTACGGCTCCTCTTGTTACACTTAGATAAAGACCTCTTTGTTACATGATTGTAGAGAGGGACAGACAAATGCTAAATATGCCAGTTATCCGGCAGGCTACTTTCTCTTTATCCTGCTGAGCTAGACTTGAAGGCCCACTATTCCCCAGCCACTCACAGTATTTTGCCTCCTAAGGCAGGGGGGTTAAGAACTGGTGCTTCCCCCAAGCAAAAGATACCAGTTTATGGGCTTGAGAGAGAAAAGACTCTCACCACATGGCCATGCTTTGCACTGGAGGCTGCAGCATGGCAGAGCTGTAACATGCCGTTCTGATAATAAAACGCAGGGCTGCCTAAGGATGTTTTATTGGCCAATGATAAACTCCAGCTACCAGCAGCCAAACAGAGGACAAACAGAAATCCAACGTAGCAGAAGGCACTACCACTCTGCTCCATCCCTCGGCAGAGCTACACAAAAACTCACAGCATCTCATTCCAAATACAGCTGGGACACATGCTTCCATGCTGGTGCTTCATTTGGCCTCCATGCAACTGTCGCCAGGTGCCTCTAAGGTCCACTCAGCAGGTCTCTGCCACATCCTTACTTACTCTTTGCTGTCCAGCCTCTGCGCAAAAACAGCACAGGATGCTCTGCAGGATGCTCTTCCCCCTTTCTAGAACTCATTCTAGAGACCCCAAAAGGAATTTCTCTGACACCCCCGCCTCCATCGCCCAGCAGGTTACCAAGTGCAAAAAACCCAACCCATTAATGCCATTCCAGGAGATAACAGAAATAACAATATGCTTAAAAACAAAAACACAACAGGAAATTAAAACGGTCCATGGGGCCGGGGTGAGGTGGGGTGGGGGGTTGGTCAGGGTCTCTTCATGCTTGTAGGACAGCCCCACCTTGGCAGGCCAAGAAGGGGATGGAGGGGAGACTGTGAGCCGGCCATTCTTCAGCGAGCATCCAGGCTGGAGCTCATGGTCAGAAGGTCTTCCTCCTGGATGGTCTCCAGTTCCTCCGTCTGCACAGCCTGCGTGATGAGGGTCAGTTCCTGGGAAAGTGTCTCATAGCGGTAGGCCACTCGGATGTCTGGCACGTTGGTGCGCCGGATGTCGTTGCCCTCAGGACCCTCCTTGTGGTAGTTGTGCCCAAGCCACTGGCTCTTCACCTGGGCAAAGAAGAAAGAGACCAATCCATTGTTAGGACAAGCAACAACTTATGCTTTTCCATTGTGCCATTCAACTGCGTGGTAAGATCCTGTGCCCATGAGCACTTTAATCAAGGCTAGCACCAAGCATAAAATCCCAGGATACCTTTGTCTGTCTTTAGGCAATCTGTAGAAAAGAAACCTTAGAAAACAAAGTCCTGTGGAAGCTGTAAAGAGCTGGCAACAAAACTGAGCATATGTCCACTGTCTGGGCTGCTGGTATAATGGCCTACATCTCTATAGTTTCTCATCAATGCATCTTTTGCAAAAGAAAAGAAAGGCAGCTACATTTATGGTTCACTATACCCTAAGAGAGAATTTGTCCTCTGAGTGCCATTCCTTAAGAGGCCAAAATGGCACCTTCCACATACCAAAGAGAGGTTATCAGCAGACCTGGGGGTGAAATGTCAATGTTTTGCAGAAGTACAAACCCGAGTGGGTGATGCAAGAATAAAAACAGCTGATTAAGGACTGAACATGCTCAATGAACACAGAATAGCGACTGACTACTGGGTGGATGGGCAGAACTTGAAAATTGGGGGGGGGGGGAGAATGGAATGGAGCGCCCTTGAAAATGGCAGGAATCCTGAACAGGAACACTCTAAGGTACAACAATTCCTTATATTGCAAAAGTAGGATGTCTTTGTGCACACATCTCAAAGTCTAATAAGGGCAGAGGAGGAGACAGATTAGAACCACTCTTTGATTCCCGCCTCCTCAAATCCCACAGGGGCAGAAAATGTGAGCTGCTCTCAGCTGGCCTGGACTTGTAGAAGAATCCTTTTGGTAAGGAGGGGGACTGCAGTGGTATTGGGTTGGGAGAAATTGAGCTCAAGAGGCCACAGGCCACAGGGACAGCAATATCCAAAATCAATTCTCTCTCCCATCCACCAGGGTCTTATTGACAACCAGGAGGACAGATCCTTCATTACTTAAACTTAAAGGGTCACAAAGTCCGGAGAGGAACAGGGAGGTTACAGAATATCCACCTCATGACACAGCTCCTTCTGAGCTTGATTTCTCCCAACCCAGGGAACAAAGGCAACCTCTTTTCAGAAAAAAAAGATGTAGCATTACCTTGTGGGAGAAGCCACTCATGAGCACACTGTTGCGTGCAAGTTCGCACATATCACAGGAGCTGAGCTTCCAAACCTGTGTGGCGATGCTGTACTCTTCCATCAGGGGTTCCTGTAAGAGATGGTTTTGTCAGTCAGGCTGCATCATGGACTATATTGCAGATGAGAACATACAGCGGCCCCATCAAGGTAGGACTTTGAGGCAGGTGTCTAGGGTCCCACTCAGAAGAACAAGCAGGAGGGTCCCCCGATGAAGCAGGGCTGGCTGGCCACATTTTGAAAGCAGCGAAGTTATACGCATTATCTTCAAAAAAGGGCACCTCCCGATAAACGCCAGAGTCTAAAATAACCTCCTTGCACCCTCTGCTTGTATATTAAGACATGCCACTGAGCTAGGTTTGGAGATTCTGGCGCATACTGGATTGGATGGGTAGGAGTGTGAGATTTATGAGATCATGGGGCATATTCTGGCTACCCTACAGCAATTTCTCTGTACTAGACAATTAGGAGAACAGCATGTACTAGGAAAATTAGGACAACGGCGTGCGGCGGACATAGCTGAAAAGATGCAGACAGCTGAAGCAACACCTCCTGTAAATACAGTTCAGTTGTAACCCTGGCCTGGCCTTCTGCTACTATCCCTCCAGGCTGAATCAAGCTCAACACTACAGGCTGACTACTATGTTCTTGCTCTGACCGCTGTAGTGGACAGGCATCTGTCCAGACAACTGAACAGTCACTAGGTGGCAGCATTCATGCTGACTTGTTGAGAGGAACTTACTGCTTGCACAAGCAGAAAAGGAATTAAGAGGAAAATCTGCCTACAAAGTGGAACCCAAGAAATGATGTGTACATGTATGACCAAAATGGGGACAGAATATGATTCCCGCCCCCCTCCAGCCAAGAACGGTTGCTAAAGTTACTTCTGAAGTCTTCCACAAGGTCCCAGCCCTCAGATCCAAGTTCCATAAGTTTCTGTCATGCAGGAAAGACATTTAACTGACTGCTATCGATACATCTGGCTAGGTGGGAAGGTGAAATGTAGGGCTTCTCCAAGGTAGCTTGCTCTGAAATGCTACCCATTCCATATGTAGGCAAGCTGGCAGGTGGAGTGGAGGAGATTCAGTGTATGAATTTGGAGAAGAGCTTTGGCACTTCTTAGGCACTACGGCATGTCTTGGGGCAAGCCAGACCTCTGCAAAAAGGCGCAGGCTCTACATGAACTGAGATGTAACTTCTCAGAAACATTCCAAAGCAGATTTTAAACTGACCCTCCTAGGGAAAAGCCAACAGGAGCTGGGAAGCATCTGTTTCTGAGCATCCAAGTTGGTAGAATTAGGCAACAAGCACATAGCAGGATGGGAGCAGCAGCCAAAGGACCTCAGGGGGAAACGGAAGAAATGTGATAATACTGTGAGAGCCTCCAAGCCAAGTTGGGGGTTGCGGTGGGGGAAGGAACTGGAATGCTTGCCGCTAAAAGGAGAAGATTGCTATAGTGGGCATAACAGAAGCTTAGTGGAATGGAAAGGACCCGAACAATGGATTAAAGGTACAAGAAAGGAGATCCCAATTTTACATTAGGAAGGACATTCTGACACTAAGAGCTGTTCGACAGTAGAGCGCACTGCCCTGGAAGGTGGTACTCTCTCCTTCAACAGAGGCTTTAAAGCAGGAATCGGATGGCCATCTGTCAGGGATGCTTTCGTTGTGATTTCTGCATTGAAGGGGGTTGGACTGGGGGTACCTTCCAACTATAATTCTTTGAAAAGAACCAGTGGAATACAGATTATCTCTGCATACAAACTTTACAGGAAGGAAAGGCTTGCCAAAAAAGCATTCTGCTTGCAGTGGGTCGTGTTTTTGTTTTTTTTTGTGTGTGTGGAGGTCCGAAGTTACATGAGACAGGTAAATGGATGCCATCTGCCACAGGGTCATGGCCTCACTTGGCCTCCGCGACATCACACTCACCTTAGTGAAGTGGAACTGCAGTGGGTCATCTGTGGACAGGGAGACCATGAGGCCCCGAGAGAGGTACTCAGGCAGAGGGTTTCGATGGTAGCTTAAGAAGAGGCTGTTATTGCTGAGTGGCGACATGGCAATGCCAATCTGGGCCAGATAGTAGAGGTACTGCAGCACAGGTGCCTATGGAAGAAATGCAGGGTTAGGAGCTGGGCAGCACATCTGGCAGCACTTCATCTGATCCTTGGCTCAGAAGGGAATAGCAGCAATACCCAGGATGTGCCTCCTTCAACAAGTTCAGAAGGCTCATGAGATGCCAGGGACTGAACCTGGAAGCTTCTGCATGTGCTCTGCCCCCCGAGTTTGCACATGGGCGCACCCGCTCTCGTTTTCCAAGTATGCCCCCCTCCCCTTCTTACTCTCACCTTGCGGAGCAGGAGGCCATGTGATATGTTCTCAGACAGCATGAAACCAGATACCAGATGGTGGATGGGCCCTGCCTCTCCACAGTGGGGGCGCAGCACGAAGGTGTGAAAGCCTCTCTTCCTAGAGAACCAGCAGCAAAACACACAGTTCAGTGTCACTGTATAGTGCCTTCATTTTATCTGCTTATTTATGACATTTATATCCTCCCCAGGGAGCCCAGGGTGACAAACAACAAGTGATAAAACAATAAAAACATCTTAAAAACTATTCCAACACAGATGCAGGTTAGGACCAATCTCAACTTAAAAGGCTTTTTGAAGGAGGATGGTCTTCAATAGATGCCTAAAAAGGCAACGGAAATGGAACCTGTACATGGGGAGGGAATTCCAAAGTGTAGGTGCAACAACACAAAAATCCCGATTCCTATATTGTGCGGACTTCCTGATAAAATGGCATCTTGCAGGAGGCCCTCAGCTGCAGAACAAATTGATTGACTGGGTATATAAGGGGTGAGGCGATTTTTCAGGTATCCTGCTCCCAAGACCGGCATCTTGAGCTTGGTAGCTAATTGGCAGCCAATTAGCTCCTGCAGGAGGAGTAGGCGATGAGACATTAGAATGAGAAGTGAAATGGGAACTGGGATCCAAGCAACAACATCGAAGGTGTGAAGCTAACACAAAACCCAGCAGCCACCTCCAAGGGCTCTGTGCACCTGCTTATCAAATAGGGCACAGTCAGCAGGCACCCAAGGAGTCTTGGCTCAGGAGGTTGCGCAAAGAGCCTTAAAGGAACAGGATTGGGGAACCTCAGGCCTCTAGACCTCTCTATTTGGCTCTGGGGGCTCTCCTCAGGACACACTGCTTACTGGCCCTCTTTGACATAGACAGGAATGGATGTTTCTCTGGATAGAGAACAGAGACGGGCATGCAGGTGCAGAAACCAGCCTACTGTACAAAGGCAAAACCTGCTTTTGCCTCTGGCCTCACCCACCACAGACATGTGGCTGCTCAAAGGGAATGTGGCCCTTGGGCTGTAAAGGTTCCCCACTTTTGCCTTTGGAGCTAGCAGGGACAGGAATACCATTCTGCAGTCTCATCCATGTAGACTGGGGGGGGGGGGAGGTAAGAAGAGAGCCACCTACCTGCGCAGATGATTCAGAACCACCATGTTAGCATATGTGTAGTAAAGGTAGTAGGAATAGGGCGGGTTGTCCTCCTCCACCCAGTTCCCAGGCAAGGGGCTGTCTAAGTTGAAGATGTGGTGCTCTGGCTTTGATTCGTCATCCACGCTGTCAAATCCATCCACCTGCCCATCAAGAAGCCAAGGGAAAGGAAGGAGAGAGAGAGACACAGAGAGAGTGAGGATGAGATGGTCCCCCTTATCTAAGGATTTTTCTGAATCCTCTCGCTCCATGCAGAAAACCTACTACAGTGGTACCTCAGGTTAAGAACTTAATTCGTTCCGGAGGTCCGTTCTTAACCTGAAACTGTTCTTAACCTGAGGTACCACTTTAGCTAACGGGGCCTCCCGCTGCCGCCGCGCCAACACTGCACGGTTTCTGTTCTCATCCTGAAGCAAAGTTCTTAACTCGAGGTACTATTTCTGGGTAAGCGGAGTCTGTAACCTGAAGCGTCTGTAACCTGAAGCGTCTGTAACCTGAGGTACCACTGTATACAGGTGCTTAAGGAGATGCTCATCCTCAAGAGCCTTCTCTGAGAAAGCAGAGGCAAGTCTGTTTCTTAGCTAAGACCTAAATGCTAAGACTGAAGGTTCAAATGGCTTAAGATCTGGTGTAAAGCCATTTCCAACCAAGCCAAAGTCAGTCCCCCAGGACTGAGTGGCGAAGACAAGGGGCACCCAAGCCCCACATATAAAAACACAATCCAAAGGTATAGCTATCCCTTTAGCCTGTTCCAAATCTAGAGACCTCACAAGTCTTCCCCTTAGACTTCCCCCCCGCAGATCAGCCAGCTTTTTTTGGTGGCAGAACTTACGTGCTCCAAGAAGAGGTGCAGCTCCGGGTGGCTGGCAGGGTGGATCGTAGCTTCGAAGAGGGGCAAGAAGATGTTCTCCAGCATCTCCTGGAAGTTGGCCAGCTGCTTCTTTGTCTTGTACACATCGCTGTCGGAAGCAGAGATACATGGAGAGCACAGTTGTCATTCACAGAAGTTTAAGACATGGGCCTTTGCAGTACACCTTGCAGAAATCTCCATGTTCTGCAGTTCACCAGAGGGTTATCACTTGCAGTGGCAGAGTGAGCCACTCCACATGCCATATGGCCAGAGTAAGACCAAAGGCAGTATTGTGACCCTGGTTCAAATCTCACCTCTGCCATAAATCTGCTAGGTGGCCTTAGGTGAGCCACACCCTCTTAGCCCCAAACCACACCACACCTCCCCCATTTGCAATATGGGGATCACAATTCTGAGCTCCACTGATTAGAACTGCATATTAAGAAAAGAAATGACATTTGAAAAAACGGCGATAAATTTATGACTATGGAACTAATCTAGATGGAAATCCAAAGCAATTGCTGGAAGCTACTTAGAAGAGAAGTTTAAAATTACTGGAGTTAGCAGCAAATTTATTTTATTTTATTTTTTTTTTTAACTTAATATTTTTTATTTTTAAACACAAGAATAGACAAACAAACAATCATACAAACAAAATACACATACATTTAAACTACACTTAAACTAAAACACTACAATACACTACATTTATCTTATGCTCTTATCCTATCTCCTTAACATTTTCTCCTAACTTCCTCCACTCTTTCCTTCTGTGCCGATTCTCCTTATCTATTATCTACCAGCAATTTCTTAATATTTCTATCTTCTCATTTCTATTACATTGTTTCTTATTTTAATTTCATTCTTTAAATTTAAAATAACATCCAGATTCTTTTTCAACAACCTTATGTTTACTTGCAAATATTTTTTTTTAAAAAAAAGAATAAAGACCTTAAATTCAGTAGTACTTAACACTTATTCCTACACTATATCTACCATACTATTCACTATATTATTCTTTTATAAACTAGTCTTATGCATTGACATTTCTATTTTATTTTAATTCTGTACTTTATAATGTTTTTTAAGATAGTCTTTAAACTTTCTCCAATCTTTTTCCACTGCGTCGTCCCTCTGGTCGCGGATTCGCCCCGTCAGTTCAGCGGTTTCCATGTAGTCCATCATTTTCATTTGCCACTCATGCAATGTCGGTAAGTCCTTTGTCTTCCAATATTTTGCAACAAGGATTCTTGCTGCCGTAGTGGCATACATAAACAACGTGTGGTCTTCTTTTGGTAAGACTTGGTGTACCATTCCAAGGAGGAAGGCCTCTGGTTTCTTCAAGAGTGTGCTTTTAAACACCTTCTTCAGCTCATTGTATATCATCTCCCAGAAGGCCTTCAACCTTGGGCAAGTCCACCACATATGATAAAATGTTCCTTCCATAGTGCCACATTTCCAACATTTGTTGTCCTGCAAATGATAGATTTTTGCCAGCTTCACTGGGGTCAGGTACCATCTATAAATCATTTTCATTATGTTCTCTCTCAACAAAGTACAAGCTGGTTAGCAGCAAATTTAAAACAACAGAGCCATTTGAATATTCAGATAGTAACATTTGACCTGAAGAATTTGACTGTTTGGGACATAAAGAAGCATGTTGTGGGCTGGACACACAAGGTGATCTCTTACCACATCTTTCCTGTAATCAAGTGCGGAGCAAGCTACGACTGAAACTGTGTAATTAACAGCTACATTCTCAGAGTTTGCCAACAGCTTCAGGGACTGTTGGGCAATGGTCTTAAGAATGTGATCCAAAACACAAACTTGCAAAAACTTGATCCAAAATATATCCTTGCAGAAAAAGATGGGGGGGGGGGGAGCATGACCATAAGCATTAGTGTATCTCTCCCCAACTCATTGCTTTGGTTAAAACATGATGCTATACTATGTATCTTCTCCTTTCTTTGGTGAGGCAGGCTGCTTGTTAAATATTGTAACAGATTTCTTCTCTTTTCTTCCTTGTGGACAACAACTCTTTTTTTTTAGGACAATAATATTATGTATTAGGATAATAACATTATTTATTTGTGTATATATTAATGTATGGAACTGAAACTGATTACAGTTAGTGATCTATATTATATCTTTTTATTAAACTTTCAATTGAAATTCTCTTAATATATTTTGTTAAATAAAAATGAAAAATAAAACAACTCTTTTTAAGGAACACGTGTTTGCTGACCACCCCAAAAAAGTATTTCAAGAATACCTCGTTACAGAATGCTGAACTTTCTCCTGCCCTAATATCAACTTAAAATACAGACTCTACTAAACAGGGTTATAGGGATAACCAAGATAATGTATGTGAAATACTTTGAACACAGGAAGCTTCTTTATAATACATCAGACTAGTTGCCCATCTAGCCCATTATTACATCCTCTGATCGGCAGTAGCAGCTCTCCAGAGCAGAAAGCGGCCTTTCATATCACCTGCTACCTAATCGTTTTATTTAGAGGTGCTGGGGGTTGAAGCTGCCTTATTCCAAGCCAGACCCTTGGGTCCATCTAGCTCAGTACTGTCTACACTGACTGGCAGCAGCTCTCCAGGGTTTCACACAGGGATTTCTCTCAGCTCTACCTGCAGATACTGTAGATTTAACCCTGGCCCTTCTACATGGCAAAGCAGTTGCTCTACTACTGAGCCCCAAGAATGTTGGGCTCGCTTCCCTTTCATAGCTTTCTTTTAGAAAACCACAGCTTATTCTAGTCTCTCTGCACAATTTAAGAAACGCAGAATGTTGCACTCCTCAGGTGCCCACCAGGCCCCCGTTCTTTGCATTGTCACCTGAAAGGTAGCTGGCGCACTCACTCTGTTGCTCTATTCGGACAGGGAGGCTTTTCATTCACTTCCCCCAGCCAGCGAAACAGGTGTTCAGCTTAGAACGTGCAACCCTATCTGAAGGGCCTGCAAGCTGTGTTGATAGTGTAGCCGAGCAGCTAAGCTTCAAGTGCGCTCTCCTGCTAAGCTAGGATTACAAGCAAGCACAGCTAAAGCCCCAAGCACAGATCCATCAAAACAAAGTCCTCCGAGTTCCTCGTCAATTTAGTTTTATCCATCAGTCAAACATTCAAAAAAAGAAAACTATGGGCACCAGCTAAGGAATAAATGGACGTAGTTATATGATGC
The DNA here is from genome assembly GCA_034641385.1 of Darevskia mixta. Classification (NCBI taxonomy): domain Eukaryota; kingdom Metazoa; phylum Chordata; class Lepidosauria; order Squamata; family Lacertidae; genus Darevskia; species Darevskia mixta. Next base: position 28,289,021 of record JAWWNH010000029.1, read on the forward strand.
ATAGCCCACTTTTCTCCATCAAAGCAGCTTGCCAGCTTTGTTTACTTTGTCTTAAACCATAAATTAAGAGGGAGGGAGGGAGGGAGGGAGCAGAAAATGCTAATACCGTATCAGAAAAGCAATGGAAAGAGCAGCTGTAATATAAGGTACGTTTGCAGGCCAATCACATCCATGGCTACACAGTGTTAAGGAAGGACCTGGTGGGGTCTGCAAGAAAGAGAGCAAGCTGGGAGCCAAGGGAAAGGCAGCAGAGAGGGAAGGAGCTGAAGGGAGAGACCTGACTAAGCAGGGAAGGAAGCAGACAGAGGAGGCGAGAACAGGAAGAAAAGCGGACTCTGATAAGCTGGGAGAACAAAGGCAGAAACTGCCACCTGCATGAGAGCAGTTAACTGACATTATTGATTTATACATTCAAGAAATTTGCTGTTGCCAGGCAACTAGTGGCAGCTTGTTCATTTACTGGCCGTGTTAAGTAATCTGCTAATTTTATGAGCTGGTGTCTTTTTTAAAAATCAGTCCTACTGAATTCCATGCAAGTAAGTGCATGTAAAATTGCTGCTTTGGAGAATACCTGCTCAAGCAGCACAGTTTTCACCATTCTTTTATAAATGCAAAATAAAAGGGGCAAGATGTGTCAGTTTATAAGGAGGCTACTCCACAATCTGGGTGCCAAAACAGCAGAGGAAAAGAACCTCATGCAGGTGCCTATGAGAGAGCAGGGATTTTCTGTTGTTGTTTTGGTACCTAGATTGCTTTGCGGGTGAGGGAAAGGTGCAGAAACAAGAGCCGCAGGAGCAAAATTCTGCTTACGGAACAAGCTTTCCCAACTTTTCCATTTCAGATTCCACCTTAACTACTGGGGTAGCTATTGCCTAGTTCGCAATACAACAGCTGCAGGGGTATCCAAACCCCTCATCCTGCCAGCACAACAGATTCTACCCCTCTAGCCCTCGCAAAACCCTTTCTAATAATCCCAGCAAGCTTGTTACACTTTGCTAAAACAGAAAATGTAATTATGCTTCTTCTCCATATGACTAGGAGAAAATACTGCGATCAATTCAAGCCACACAAGGCAGCACAGCGGAGTACCCGTCGCTTTGAGGCTGTCTCCCCTGCCAAAGATTGGCTTCCCCTTCCTGGAATAACACAGGGGAAGTGACACTCACAAGAGGCGAGGCACCTGCACCAGCCAGCGCACGTTGTTGGAGTGCACTTTGTGAGCCACAGCCCACTTGGCCAGCTTGTCCCACTCGTCACGGGCTCGGCCATAGATGGAGAGACGCAGCTCCGCATTCTGATACTTGCTCTCTTCCAGATCAGACATCACCTCCTGCCAAGAGAGAGAGAGAAAGAGAAAGAGAAAGGGCTTGTCAGCAAAGGAGCCTCATCAAAGACATCAAAGTCTACCCTCCTTTGCTACAGAAACACTCTCATGTTTTTGCAGGATGAAACGCATTACAAAGGCAATCCAGAGCTTGGACACCTTATACCTTCTTTGCATGCAGGGTAGAATAATTTATCTGCCTGCAATTGATTGCTTGGGCTTCTCATGTGCTCTTTGAGACAGCCCCAACTGTCTCAAAATTGACTGCTCTCTTTGCCCTATTTTTTATCCCTAGACAGGTGCGTTGTTATTCCTAATATTCTGGAAAGCAGACAGAGTGAAGAAGATCTTGAAACTTGGAATCTTTTATTAGGCCTCAAGTCTGAGGGCAAAGTTTGCAAAAAAGTAATACTTATCTGGGAAAAACTCAGAAACCAGGAGGGCTGAAGTGAGCTGCTAGTAGTCAATAAATCTCAACTGCCCAGCATGGTTCCCTTTCTCTGTCCCATCTCCTGGTTCACTAGATGCCCTAACTCAATTTGAATGCTCCTCCCAAGTTTTAAAACCACACACAACGCAAGAATAGGGATACAGAGTTTGAACAGCACTCTGACAATAAGTAGGAGCTCCTGGGTAGATAACTAAGGAAAGATCAAGCAGTCTGCTTACCTTGATGATATGGGCAAAGTATTTTCCAGAGACTCTGTTGTCTGTCTTGATGAATATCTCCCGCAGCACAGACTCGCCTATGGGGTTATATTTGGCATTGAACTTGTCAAAGCGATGGAAGGTGTTACGATCCTATTAGAAAAGGCAGCAACAAAGATTGTTGTAATTAAGTAACCATGAAGACAAAAGACGGCAATTCTCTTCTTCCCCATTTGGCAAACTGCAAATGCCTATATAAGGCCTGTAATAACATTGTTAAGGCTCTTATTTGACATACCGCATGGACATCGAGCGTGTCTACGCTGAGATCATAAGCTGTGAGATTCATGGTCTCAAAGACCTCCTTTAGAGTTTGCTCCTTGCCCTTCTCCACATGCACAATCTCCTCCAGGTGCTTCTTCATAGCCCGCTTGATGAAGCGCAACAGATGCTTCTGGTTCATGCAGGATGATGCATGGATATGCGTGTCCACCTGCTCAAGAGATCAGTGGTTAAGAAGGTGGGCCAGGAAGTCCAGAGCTCAAATCTGACCTTGGCCACTGACCCACCAGCTGGCTTTAGGGAAATCCATTATCTCTAAGCTCCAATCCCTAACCTTAAAACATGGGCAGAGACCCTGCTGCTGGACTACAACTCCCATCAGCCCTCATCACTGGCAACACTGGCTGGGATTGATGGGAACATGAGTCCAAACTATCTGGATGGCCATAGGCTTCCGTCCCGTTTTAAGGACTGAAATAAAATTTAAAAATATACTGTATATAAATGCTTATTATTCATCACCATGACACTTCTTGCCACTATGGTTGCCTGGAAGACCCTCAAATGGACAGGAAACCATTTGCCAGGCCATCTAAGGAAGCAGGGTGCAAAAACAAGCCTTTGAAAGAGAGTGCCTGTTTATTAAGAGGTACCAATGGAGAGGGGCCCACGTCTCCATCAGACTTGCTATTCCTTCCTTTGGCACTGCAGAGGCCAAGCAGTTTGGGCTGTAGCGACTGAGCATTCTGCAGTAACTGCTGGGGTTGCCTAGATTCCAGTTACGTGTGGTACAAGCATTCTTTGTAATGAAAACAACAGGCACCTACTCCTGAAATGTCAGTACCTTCCGGATATTGTAGAAATCGCGGTGTGGAACCCTCTTCTGAGCTGCCAGTTCTTTCATCTCATTGAGCAGGACGTGCATCTGGAACTTTGAACTCAGGTACTGCAAGCGTCTGTAGCAGAAGGATTTTCTGGCCAAACATTAGAAAGGAGGTTTAGTTCACCACACCAAAATCAGACCTTCACCTTCTCAACATAGTAGCCAGCACTGCAAATCATGAAAACCTAATTTGGGGTTTAGATCTTGCTTGCAGATGGCTCAGGCTAGTGCATTTGTCAAGTAACAGCCGGCATCTCTAAGGAGGTCTGGGTGGTGGGTAATTACATAAGGGAGCGAATTGTAAGGAACTCCATAACATCAGAATACATTGCCATACGAGGTCAGGTCCATGTTCCAGCCAGTTCAACACTGATCAGACATATACTGCAGAGAAATTCCCAAGCAAGCCATGTTGATCCTTACTTAAGTTCCTGGCATCTCGAAATCAGAAGTGTACTACTCCCAGTTTGACCATGAAGTTTGTACAGTAGAACCTTGGGTTACGTTACTCTCGAGTAATGTAAACTTCGGGTTGTGAAAGCGGCAAACCCCAAGGTATTTTTCCGGGTTTCGCCAATTGCGCAGAAGCGGCGCCTCTGGATACGGATTTTTCCGGGTGCGCACAGACCCCCGGAATGAATTAAATTCGTATCCAGAGGGTCCACTGTACTTCAGGTTATCATGGCAAGTAGCAATCACCAGAACTACCCCTCGTGAATTTACTCAGACCTTCTCATTTTTTTAAAAAAAAAAATGGTTTTGATGCTAGTTCTCCATGATAGATACCAGAATTATAATCCACCCTGCTTGGATGTGAGCCTAACCACATTTAACTGAATTGTCATTTGGAAGAAGGAGCTTGTTCCTGCACCTAAAGATGAAAGAAATAAAATAATGGCATCACTTACATTGGACCATTGATTATCAGGGCCATTAGGACATTCATGTCAGCAATGAACTCCTGCAGGTCAGGGTAAGGCAAGTCTAGTTCTGTGGTCCTTTAAAAAATAAAAATAAAAAAGAGGCAAGAGATGAAGCAAGATCACGGACACAAGAGAACACAAGTAAAAGGGAATCAGAGAGCTATATTGCCCAGATGTGTATTTTGTGTAGTTCTATGTGTAAAATGAGGAAAAGCCAAGATCAGCCCTGCCAAAAGCACAAAAGGAAGATCTCTCTTTAAAATCATTAGTTAGAACTAAAGGGGGGGGAAGCTACTAAAGAAGGCGTTGGCTCAAGAAAAAACTGGCAAACAAGATGCTCGAAATATAGAATTTGGCAGTTATTACCACTGCTTCAAATTGAAATTGCCAGAATATCCAGCTGCTTACTAGACCAACTGTTAAATCAGGTTAACTGATATTTCCATACAGAGTAGAAAATTAAGATTCCTAAGAAATTTCACTTTAAAAGAAATTGTAAGACATTAGCAGTTACCATTATGGAAATGCATTGAGAAATACACAAGATTGTTTCTGGGGCAGACTCCTGTTCTTTATTGTATGTGTGCTCTTTTATTGTATGTATATTGTATTTTCCTCACTTATCTATGCCCGTTTTCCTGCTATGTCAAGTATTTAATCAAAAATCACAACTAGGGTTCAAGCTTGAGGAACTTCCGTTTCACGCAAAACTATCCCATGCAAGGTTCAACTTTTTGTCCAGGAAGTCCTGTCTAGCTGTATTATCGCGTTCATTCCTCCACCTTGTAAAATCTTGTTGTTTGCAAGGGTTTACCTAGGTGTCTGAAACTGGTTAATAGCTATTTTGCTAGAATATGATGTTTTTAAAATTCAGTTTTATTATATAGTACTCTGAATATGTAAGAAGGAAAAATATATAACAATAAAGTTTTCATACATTTTACTAATTTGCTTAATCTAGTTTGAAAACAGCATGTGCTGTTTGGTTCAAATAATGAACAGGCCCAATTAAAATGTGGATCTGCCTTTCTGCGCTCTCAAAGCTGTGTAGGCGGCTGTCAATCACACCTTCTTCCCCAGCTCCTGTAGTATAAATATTCCCTTCTATACTTTCCAAGGGCAAATGGATACCGGGAAGAAAGCACAAGATTTATAGTGATTTCAACAGTGTTCATTATCAGACATCATGTGTGCATATATTGCGATTTGCATGAGGGCAGTGTTTTCACAAGATGCTACATAAGAATATGGAGCTAGACTTCCTAAAAGCTCAGGATGACTATAGATGAATTTTCACTTTCATTAGGCATATGCCATTTCTATAGATACTTGAGCTAAACGCATCCAAGATTCCCAGCTACAGATAAAACAGGGAATAACTTGGCCATTTAGGTGTGGGCCATGGATAAAATCACCGTGAATGACCTCTGCTCACCTCCAAATTTTACCTGTCACTAAAGAACATATTTTCCTAGAAGCACTGTTAGAATACCAAGGCATCTGTACCCAGCAAGATATTGCCATGCCTTCTCCCATTCCCACTTACTTGTCGGTGATGTCCTGCTTAGTGTACACATGGACTACTCCATTGACCATCTTCAGGCCAAAGCCAAGGTCTCCAGGCATTGATTCAGGGTCACACTTCTCATAAGGATGCTGGTTTGTAAATGGCGAGTGCCCTGAAGCATCTGCAACACAGGAAAGAGCAAGTGAGAGGGTATACTTTTGCTTCATCACTACAGATACTTCACCTACTATTTTAAACAAAAAACCAAAATACAAAAAATAAAACTAATTATTCTCAGGAACCATCTCTCTCCTTGAAGTTGATGAGACATTATCTTATCCAGTTATTGTTTGTTTGCTTGCTTGCTTGCTTGTTTAAGCAAGAGTTGGTGAGAAAGAAAAGCTAGCACATGGGGCACAAAACAAGTCAGCTCAGTGATGGTTGTTCAGCTACAGAACATGATGGATCAAGTCAATATGGGACGGCACAGTCTCACTGGGTCCCAGTCATGTTATCTCTCCCAATCATCCAAGGCTGACTCCACGGGAGCACAGAAACCTTGCAGAATGTAGTTAATGGGTATAAAGTTCCATTTTTCTCAGAATCTTTGTACGTTGTTTTTTTGAGAGCAAGCAAGTTTCTAGTTCTCATGACATAAGATACGTTTTGAAATGTGGGGGCAAAGTCTGCTGAACTCTCAGAATCCAGAGGGGTGGCTGCCACTGAACATTCGCTAGAACTTCAAGACCCCACATAAGCTCCTTGCCTCCCAAAGACTAATAGAATCTGAATAAAATTAATCTTGTGGGGGAAAATATTATCCAAATGTACCCAACTGGAACCCAACATTTGCAGAATTCAGCATTTCTCAGCACAGGATTTGGGTTGCCTTAGTCTCCAAATAAACACACGGCCCTACACTCACCCCATAGCTCTGGCATCTTTCCATGGGATCACTTAAAAATTATTTGTAGTTGAGCCCTTGGAGACATGAAGATATGCCCTGTTAGATCTTGCAGCTACCCAGTCTTGCCTACCCCAAAGCTGGAGGCAATGTATGACTTGCCCTCACAGCTCTCCTTGGGTGTGGGAGAGAGGGGAGCTGCCTCTGGACCATGCCCTGGCTTCCACTACCTGCTGGCCTTGCAAGAGCATCATCAATACCATTAACACCTTGTAAGTATCCAGGGACCAATCTAAACCTTCTTCTGGTTCCTCTTCCTGTCTGCCACTTTAGGCACCTCCATTACTGGAATGACTTTGCTGAAAGGAACTGCCCTCTCACACACTGGTCCAGATTCAGACCTCACCTCCAGCCCCAGGGGTCTCGGGGATCTCCTCATACATCCTGGGGGCCAAGGGCCTTTCTGAAAGGTCCTGTAGGAAGCGGGCTGTAGTCTTGCAGAAGCTTTGCAAAGAATGCCCCATATACTTCTCCCGAATGAACAAGGCCTTCACCACACTCTTGGCAGCATCCAGCAGGTCTGTGAAAGGCACCTTGGAGCCAAAGAAAAACAGTTAGCTCAACTGGGAACAGCACTTATCCAGGAATCATGATGGGCAGGCTAGGAAACAGACGGCGTGAACCACTAGACAAAAATACGTAAAATATAAATAATAATAATAATAATAATGTTTCCAATAAAGCAAATCTATCAAGTGCAAATTTCAAACAACCCGAAAATGATAACTGATCCATTCAAACTAAGGCCAGAAAATCAAAACAGCAGCCAGAAGGAAGTCTTCAGAGATTCAGTGCATAACATGGAAAAACACAGGGACTGAGTTAGGTAACTCTAACTGCTTCGCAAGATATCAATCAAAAGCCAGTTTCCATAAATAAACACAATGAAAGTGAAATACAGGTGCTGCAGCTTCTTCATGCTAAATCAAATCACTCCAGAGGTTCCTAACAGACACAGCCAAGTCTGAACACCAAATTAAACCATAGTTTAACCAGACAAGAACAAGTCATAGTGAGACTTTGGCGTGTGCATGCTCCAATCCACCCCCAAAACTCCTCCTCCAATGTAGCCATGAAAAATAGTTTAGAAGCTGTCACTCCTGAGTTCAGTCAATCATAGTTTAGTGTCATTCAAACCATAAACTGGGGTTAATGTTGACTATGGTTTGTAGTTGGCTCGTTTCAAACAAACCATGATAAACATTATCCACAGTTTGTACAACACTGAAACATGAGATTAGGCAAAAACAGAAGTAAAAGCTTCTAAATTCCAGAAGGAGGGGGAAAGGGGGAGCATGTGAGTCAGAAGCTCACATGGGCTCATTCACAGCACACTAAGCTGAAGTTTAGCAAAGTATCCAAATGGAACCACTGGATGAAGTTAGGCAAGCTCCTCTTCTTAGCCCCAGACTCCCTCTTGCATTTTTTTTTTTTGGGGGGGGGGGTATAACACTTACAATATGGGTGTTGAAAAAATTAGTTAGAAAATTCTTTGAATACTTGAAATAAATTAAAAATAAATAAATAAATAACAATTTCCCACAATGAGCTATGCCCAAAGTGACTCACAGCAAACATTCAAAACATCAAACTACAAAGCACCAAAAATACAAACATACAAAATACAGAGCCTGTCAGTAAATTCTATTTGTCCAGCTGGTTTATTTAGATGTGTTGCATATTTTTTACCAACAGCTGCTCTCCAGGGGCTCAGGCAGACAGAGGCCTTTCACATTCCCTGCTACCTGATCCTTTAAAGTGGAGATGCCAGGGATTGAACCTGGGACCTTCTGCATGCAAAGCACAATGTGCTCTAGCACTGAGCTAAGGCCCCTCCAGGGCTAAACTGGAGTCATTTCCTGCCTGGAGGCTATCTGATTGTTATCAGAAAGCAGCATGTTGTAGAGCAGTGGTTCCCAACCCACCTGCCCCATCTAAAAATTGCGGAACACATTGTCAGACCACTGAATGATTTCCCTGCCTGCTGTAGCAGTTGTAATGCACTGTGCTGGATGCGGCATGATTTTTAATTGCATTTTTTACAAACATAGCATGGATCACCCGCATGAAGCTTGTAGACCACTGTCTGGGAACCCCTGTGGCAGAGCCTTTGCAGGAGATTGTGGGTGGGCGTGCGTGGGCGGGTGCAAATGGATGGCTAGTTTCTGAATCCGTCAGCCTTACCCCGCATGTCTCTTCTCCGGAGATGGTGACCCTCTGGAACTCCCTTTCCAGAAGCACATCCCGTTCTTTGGGAAACTGGTCCACCAGGTCCTCTCCCTGCTCCTTAAACAATCTGGGGAGAGAGGAAAGAAAAGGGAGAGGTGAGGGAGCAACAGTATATGACAGGTTTGGGTCTGCCGGTATCCTGCTGTGCTAACTGGAGTCCCCTTTTCGAAAGAGGCCCTTCAAGACATCAAAGCAGGACACACACAGAACACGTTCAAGACAGGGACAACCTCCCCGCCGACCACAGGGAGAGCAGCCCTGAACTACAGAAAGAGGTGGAGACAGTCATGGACACCTGGCAGCTTCAGAACCATGGACATTCAAACAGGGTGCCCACGTAGCAGGAAGGTGATTCCTGCTCCTCAGGGGAGGGCTCTTTCATTCTGCACAGTTTCACCAGATGACCAATTGCCCCTTTCCGCACTGCATGAAGTCAATCATCTGGCAGAAGATGTACAGAACCAGAAGCAGAGATCCAGCAGAGCAAGGGCCTGAAGAAGCTGGCCTCCAAGGGACCCCCTGACAAGGACCTTGCTTGACAGAGGAGGGGTGGGGGAAGAAATATAAAACACAGAGACAAGAGGCTGGCTCCACCCACTGCGCCTGCCGTGAAAAAATCATCACCACTATAATAAAAAGACAGGAGGGAAATGGAGCTCAGAGCAAAGGAACAAGGGAAAGTGACCAGCAGTGGAAAGGGAGGAATCCCCCGCTCAGCTGTGTCGAGAGCCATGGTGGGCTTGGGACCAAAGGCGCTTCTGCCTGCCCTAGTTGCCATGGGGCTTCCCAGCTTCTCAATCTGAACAGCATCTACTTCTCAGAAGGGCTTGCCAAACTTGACACATGCACCAAAACAGTGGCTAGCTTTGGCCTTTCCTCTGCAAGGATTTCTCCATTCTAAAACACCGGACTTTCATTCTCCTCCAGGAGGTGAGGGGAGATTCACTTCATCTATTTACACCAGGCACGTCCAACAGGTAGATTGTGGTCTACCGGTAGACCACTGGACGCCTGTGGTAGACCACTGGCAGATCACTGGCTCCCCCCAAAGAAGCTCAACAGGGCTTTCCTCCCTAAAAAAAGCCTTTGACCTGCACCCCTCAAAATGGGGTAGATCACTGCCAGCTTTTAACTCTGAGTAGATCGCAGACTCTTGATAGTTGGCAACCCCTGATTTACACCATCTTTCCACTCTGAAGTCCAGTTCCAGGCCTGCTTCCAGGCTGTCTGGCATGTCTCTCAGTCACTGCTGGTAAGATTAGAGCCCTACTTGGACATTTGGGGCAAAATAATGTGGACTTAAGATGGAGAGGTGAGGGATACAAATGCAAGCCCGCCCCCCATCTTCCTTGTGCCTCCTGGCCCCACTTCAGACTATCCCTTGTTGTACAAGGTCTGATAGGGGATTTCTAAACATGTTCCACATAGAATCCCCCCCCCCTTTTAGAGCTTTGCACTGATTGTAGGAAGGTCTGAATAGGAGCTGGCATGCACTGGGATGCTGAGGGAAGGTGCAATGGTTGTGTATGCATTCCTCTGCCTCCTCCCCATTATAAGCCTGCACAAGGCAGTCCCAAATGCCTGCACAGGGCTTAGTTTGACTTAGCAGTACCTGCACCTAATTAACTGACCACATACCCAGCGGTGGCATGACTGAGAGTGGGAATGTGCCACATGCAGGTGGATAGAACTCTTGCAAGAGTGTCACTTCCTTTGTGCCTGCCAAGGTGGGGAGAGGATGAGGATGCAGCCTGCAGGGTGCTCCCGCTCCCACCCCTGAGTCAAGGGCAGAGAGAATTAATGCCAGGCACTCACTGTAAGTCAGCAGCACTGTCAATTTTCAGGAAGTCCTGTTTGGCTCTGAGTAAAATGTCAGGTTCTAGTCTGAGGATAAATGGGAAGTGGAGGCGAAGGCCAAGACAGGAACAAACAGAGACAGAAAGAGAGAGGGGGGAAGAGAGAGAGGCACACAAACACACAGAGAGATGAGGAAATGTGGAGGAAGAAAGGGAGAAGAGAAGGAGAAGAAAAAAGAAAACACTAGCATTAATGCAGAAACCAACACCAGAAATGGCAGACACTGTACAGCAATATTCACCAGCAATGGGAGACAGAAGAGAATGGACTCAAAAGGCCTAGGACAGACATCAAAACCAAACCATGGTTTGGCCATCAGGGAAGTGCTGCTGATTTGAATAGTAAGTCCCTCCTCATCCATGGCAACCAGTTTGCCATGAAGATCAGGCAAACCACCCCCACCTGAACCAGAAAGTATAGCTCAATGTGAGTTTCTGGTTCTGGTGCGGAGGCAAACTATGGCCAGTGGTAACCATAATTTGATCAATCCAGACATCATGCCAAAGTATGGTTACCACAACCCAGGAAGCGAAGAAGGGAATCAGTGTGTGCATGGAGAAGAGGGAGCAAATGCTCCTACAGCACATTTCCAATAACCTAGGCATGGTTTGGTCACAACATCTGTACTGGGCCATATTTGTCCTCTCTCCAGTCCTGGTTTCTAAATGAATCTAGCCACCTCTGGGCAGATAAGAGCTGGAAGAAATCCAGAGGCCTTTATTTGCCTGCTGGTAAAGTAGATAACCACAAAGCAATCCCACCAGTGAAAAGCCTCTGGGCACCCAAGACAGACTGTAAGCAGGACAAGCATTGTGTAAAACTGCCAGGTACAAATGCACACAGACACATGTATATGCACACACACACACACACACACACACAGCCATGCCAATGGCAGGCATCCTAGTCAACGTCCGATGTGCACCTCTTTGGACCACCTATGTTTTCTCCATCAAGCCTGTTCCCCAAGTTATAGCAATCTATTCTAGGTTGCAACTAAGGGTTCCCTATTTGGCTTCTTGCCACCTTTCTCAGTTCTCAACTGCTCATATTCATCCAGTTGTCTTTGTTCATGAACTTCTCTGAAATGCACCTTCCTACTCTTGGAAATGCCAAACAATGGAGCCAGGAGAAGACCAAGAAGCATCACAGCAACTTACTTCACATCCTGGCTGATTTGCCGCTCCAGCCGCTGGCGCCTCTCCTCCAGCTGTTCAATGGGGCTGTCTTCTGGGAATTCATAGGGGGCACTGCGCATTTCACTCTCAGCCAACGAACGGCAGAACAGCTCCTGTGGGCACAGCAGCACAACAGTGCAGTTGACCGAGAGTGGGGCAGGGAGGTGTAGTTAAGCCTCCCACATAACAAACCCCTGACAAGCAATGCAGACACCAGCAGGCGAGTCCATTAAGAGGGACTCCCTGGAGTCTGTCTGCTGAGATGGGAATCCTCTGCCAGCATCCATGAAAGTATTGTGGGTGGGATCCATGCCACAATGCCTGCTTTTTCAGGGCAGGAATTCACAATGGGGTCACCAACGCAGTGACTAACAATTGCCTGAGTGATGACTGTTAGATGAACCTCACTGCTGCTGGTTTCCCATTGCCCAGGTTATTGAAAGGTGCATTAATGATTAATATATCTCAAGGTCCCCGTCTCCCCCGCTGCCTTCTCCAGCATGTTTCTGGCACACGGATGTGTCAACATCAGGAAACAACAGCTGCTGAGCCATCAAGCAGGCCCCAATTTCTTCCTACAAAGGTCAGGTGGAAGCTAGAGCAGGCAGCTTCGAACACTTCATTACCACCACCAGTGCTCACATCCAGTGTCTCTCTGCTTAAGACCATGCCTCACATTTCAATTGTAAGATGTACACTTTACAGATCTGTACTGTGAATCCACTAAAGCCATAACATCTGAAGTGTATATTCAAGCCTGTGAGGTGGGGCTAACCTACATAATTCCACAATGCTTTTCTACAGTGTGCATATGACATTTATGCACTTCAGGTATTGTGATTTTAATAAGTACACTTTAATAAGTCTGTACCATCGACCCATTAAAATCAGTATGTGACGTGAGCTCCACCAACAGGCTCCATGACACTTCTATCAGTCTGGGACCAGAAAGAGTGATGGCAGACCTAACATCTTCAGTGTGGCAAAGGTAGATTGAAATGACATTTCCTGCCTTGAAAATGCATGCACATTTAATGGAAAGAGGATGTGCAACCGTGGCTCCTTCCTCTGCAAGGTAACAGCAAACTTGTATTCTTTGCAGAAATGCAAAAAGTAGTCCACACATTTTGCAATTGCTGGATCTCAATTTTGGGGAAGGACTTGCAATTCAGCTGTGGATTGAACATACCGGTATTTGCATTATCACACTAGAATTACTGAGCCTTTTGGATCATCAGTACAAATATAGGAAGTTCAAAGTATTTTTTTAAAAAACAAAGTCTATGAAGGAAATGGAAGGTATAACTTGAAGGGAGCTAGTAATAATTAAAAATATGCCTCTGCTTCCATGATATGTGTTGTGTTATGAGAGAGAAAGAGAAATTGTGTGTGCATCAAGGGTTTATGATTTTGTGTGGCCCCGCCTGGTTCAGGCATATGGCTCCACAGCTTTTCTACTAGGGCAATGTGACCCTCAGCACACACCCCCAAATGTCCCCCCCCCCATGTTCAAGAGCAAGGCCTGAAGACAGATTTGTAGCATGGTTCAGTTTGGATTAGTGACAAACTAGCAGCGATGGGTCAGTTTTGCAACTGCTCTAAGATGTTTGTGGATTTTTGAGGGGGTGCCTAAATTGAAAAATGAAGTTTATAGCACGTACCTCGGCTTAAGTGTGTATATACAACATCTTTTTTATTTTTTATTTTAAAAAGGAGGGGGACAGACAGTTCTCTTGAATCACGAGAAAAAGGACAAGATCTTGCTATGGACATTTCCATACTGCAACTAAAGAGCCCTGAAGCACAGGCAGCAAGAAAGCGAGCTGTGCTACAAAGAGACATGAGCTGGGAAGTGCTGAGTCAGGCTTGCTCTGCAAGGATTTCCCCCAATAAATCAGACAAGCAATTCAATTACTTAGCCTGCCAGTAGGTCGATCAAAATGCATTTTCAATTAATTCACTCGGGCACCCGATTCTTGAAAGCTTGCCTGTGGTAAGTTGTGCTCACTCTTTAGATAGCTAAAGGCAAAAAGCCAAATTTCTGTGCCAGCAATTACAATGGAAACATCTGTTGCGTAGGTTAAAGGGTATCAGAATCAGAATTACTGGCGAGGCAAGTTGGGACCACTTGCCGGTGACCCGCAAATTCCCCAGTTGAAATTAGGGACCTTTTCAGTCTTTCCAACTGGGAGAGAATGCACCCAAGCTCTCAAAAGCAGACAAGAGCCCATCCAGACAAAAAGTCTGGCCAAAGTACTCCTGCAATCACTCTCCCTGACAATGGCTCAGTTCACACTCCAGCAAGAGATTGCTCACCTATTACTGAGGTTGAAAAAATTGTTCTGATTGCCTGAAACAGGAAGCCTGGAACTGGATCACGCAATAAAGGGAACATAACAAGAGCTTCTCCTTTTTCTTGCACCTCCTTTGTCTTGTAATGCTGTGATTAGCAGGACAGTTCATCACTCACAGAGATTCTAGCTACTCCAGAAACCATTAAGTGCACAAGGGACAGACTTTGCCAGGCTTTGAGGCTGGATTTAGGCTAATGCACATTTGCTGTGAGCATGCCACGTCTGGACTTGGAAGTACATAGCAGAGTCCCAGAACGGCACAAGATTTGCCTACCTTAGAATCTGGCATCCCCAACCAGTGGACGAAAACAGCCAGTGCGGGCTGCAAGCAATGCTAGGTCCACCTTTCCTTTACGCCACAATTAAAATTGGGAGACGGTGGAATCATTATGGCAGTGGAGAACACATAACAACACTTTATGCATCAACTGAAGGGTGGCACTAACTAGCACAATGTGGCAACCTGGCCCTCTGGGAAGCACCCCAACAAAACCTCACTACAAGCACACTCAATGAGAAGTAACTCCCAAACACCCGGTTGGATCCAGAGGTGATCCTAGGAAAGCAAAACTGTACTTCAACCAAGGCGTCGAATCAGCAGAAGCTTCCACAAACAGAAGGGGAGGGTGATTTATCCCCACAGCCCCTCCCATGGGTCCCCCAACCCTCCACCTCCCACCCACCCACCACCACCAAGCACATTTCCCAGGGGCACAGGAGACTACAAGAGGAACTGGCAAAGATCACCTCCCTCTCACCTTCCATTTGCAGGAGTTGAAAGCAACCCACTCATTACCTCCAACAGTGAAAGGGTGCATGGATTATCTCTCCCCCCCTCCCCACAATATTTGCAAATGCAAGAGGAATCACATGCATTTGTCAGAGTTCAGGGTTACAGAGTTGAGAGTTACAAGCTTGTTTCATAAAAAAGCAATCAAAGGAAAAGAGGAACTCAGGGCCATTAGGTATAACTCCCAGGTGGTGCCCTCAAAGGCCTGGTTCCAAGGTTATAAAAGAGGGAAGCAACAGCAATGAAGAAGTCACTCTACCTCGGCTATCTCTTTGTACTTGCCATCCATGGAGGTGCGCAGGTCAACAGGAAAATGCTTCAGGCAGTGGGGAGGCCCTGGGAGGGAGCGTGCAGGCTGCAACTGGCGGGACCGTGGCCCTCCGTGGATCTCTGTGGAAAATATGAGACAGCAGTCAGGGAGATGAGAGAAAGCCATGGCCCTGATCAGAACAATTCAAGGGAAGAGGAGAAATTTAATCAAACACAGCCTCTATCAGTTCTCCCCAACCTGGTGCCGTTTACCTTCCCACCGCAGCGGTACCTATTTATCTACTTGCACAGGCGTGTTTTCAAACTGCTAGGTTGGCAGGAGCTGGCACAGAACAACGGGAGCTTACCCCATCGCGGGGATTTGAACCAGTGACCTTCCGATTGGCAAGCCCAAGAGGCTCAGTAGTTTAAACAACAGCGCCACCCACGTCATATATAAGCCAATATACTGTACTAATTCTACACTCTTTCCATCCTTTTGCTTCAGGAAGCTGCTAAGGAATGTATTCAAGCTAAGAAGTTAGAGCAATTGGTGCACACAGAAATGGCAAGCACATACTACCTCTGCTGAACCTTGCCATCTTTCAATGGAAAATTAAACTGCCAAATTCACTTTCTGGAAATCCTTTCCAAAAGCCTTTTTCACATCTGTGCACACTGAAAAGTATGAAGCTGCTGGAACTCAGACTGGCCCAGGGCATCAACAGAGCGAAGATGCTACTGAAAAGTGACATTAGAAACAGAACTAGTCTTGTGGCACCTTAAGACAGATGTGTTTATCATGGTGTAACCTTCTCTGAATTAGTCACCAGATGCAACAAAAGAAAAATAACAGAAACAGAGCAACTCTGATTGCTGCTCGTAACCCACCCTTTACCATGTCCAATGAATGGCAGCTATTGAAAACAAGCAGGAAATCTTCTGCGAAATATGCCCAATTTTATGCTGTTTTCTGGTCTCTGCTAACATAGCCCAGGTTCATCAGTTCCTGAGCTATATTTACCAGTTCCAACAAGAGTTCACCATTTAAAATAAAAGGAAATGGCACAAGCACTATTTGATCCATTGGTTCACCATCCACCCCCAAGGGTCACTTGATGCCCACACTCAAATTACCAGCTGTCAGTCTGTATCACAGGGTCCCAGACCTTGCAAATGCCCAAGAACTATCTTATGATCCATCCTCCTCTGTTTGCCATATTCAGCTGCTCTGCTACTAGGGACAAGGGTTGGGTCTGGAAGCCACCATTATATTGGTATTATGATTAGAGTTCCCAGACATCTCCTTCCATGCCTGGCCATTCATTTCCTGAATATGTAGTCACATATTAATTTTGGCAGATTGCATAATATGCACAATTGTTGCTTTATTCAAGCTCACAACAGCCATGCAAAATAAGCCACTCCTACACCCATTGAACAGATGCAGGATTGAAGGCGAGACTTCCTCAAGGGCAGCTACTGTATGTTCCTGGCCCAGCAGGGATTTAAAGTCGGACTCCGGATAGGCAACCAGCATATGCTATTCAGCTGGACTCCACCATGTCTCAAATGTCGGTTCTCAAAGTGATCCAGCCACCTCAAAATACCGGAAATGCCACTGAGCTGAGGACCAGATCTCCTTTCAAATGGGGAAGAATCCTTTATCAACTGGCATCACCTTTTATTGGGCTTTTTCAGTGCCATTCTTCCTAGCATTTGTGACAACCACAAAGCATTTGTGACAACCATAAACCATGTTGCAGATGGAGGACTCCAGTCCGGAGATGAAAATACTTACTGTCATGTTTAACAAGGAATTTCTGGCAGGACCAGGAACTGACTATGCTAGCTAAAAATGAACAGATGCTATTGCTTTTCTTGAAGAACAAGGATGCAGAAACTGCTGCCCTGCGGATGTTGTTGGACTACAACTCTCACCACCCCTCACCAATGGGCATGCTGGCTATGGCTGATGAGAGTTGGAGTCCATGGAGGACCACACAGACCCCATCCCTGCTGTAAAAAGTGAAGGCTCCTCACCATCACGCCCAGTTAAAAGGATCCCATTTCTCACCAGCTTCAAGACTCTTAGTGTCCGCTTTGAGGTTGAGAAGCACTAAAAACAAAAACGAAGGGTATCCCATCCCTTCTAAAAGTTTAAACTAGTTGGTAAGGCTTGCCCTACCACTTGTCTGATGTAGAAATAATAATCAGCTTCCAGCCTGGAGACGAGTACCTTAAGTTGGCTTCCAGAGAGTCTATTAAGGGGAATAACACATCCTTTGTTCTGTAAAAGGGACCTGGCAGAGACACATTCTCTCTTGTTTGCGCCTGCAGAGGCTGAAGGCAAACACCATGGACCGATCAGCCAGACCCTACGCTGAGCCTCACAGTAGAAACTGCTCAAAGTCCATTTTATAGGGGTGACTGGCTTTCAGCTCTCAGGCCTTAACGTTCTAATGAGAGCAAATGCTTGCAGACCAGACCTTTCCTCCCAGCCGCCGCAGCAAGAGCACAACCACTCCTAGCTCCCCATGCAGAGCACAAGTGGAACAGATAGAGAAATTAATACAAACAACCCAACCACAGCACTTTTGCTGACTGTTGGCCAAGATCTACCATGGAGTGGCCTCTCTGAAGCCACACAGGAATCCAGGGGTGACCCAACTTCCTACCTCTGCAGACTATGGGGCAAAGCAAGTTGTGAAATAATACAGAGCCATAGGCAATTACTTTGTTCCCTTCTGCTAGAATCGACATGTCTTGACCTCAAAATTCCTAAAAATAAAGCAAGGTAAACAAAATAGACTCCTCAAGGGAAAGGGAGCGAAAGAATGTAGTTACTTGAGACATTTTTAAAGCAGATCCCAACTGTTGTGTGCTCAGTATGTGTTGTAGAATACACTACATTGGTCCATTACATATCTTGTTGTTTAGATCTAACTTGTGACAAGGTTGCTCATAGATCTGCTTTTAATGTCTCCCAAGGCTGCTTCACACACTACAGACAATATGGGTTTTCTTTGCTCCTCTGCATGTCTCTGTGGTGCCTTTAAACCATAAGGTCTCCAAGTCCATGCCACCAATTTTTCACACATGTCTGCACCCTCCACACATTATAGTAGTCACCATGTGGACATAGTCAACAAACAAGAGCTCATCCCCTCCCCGTAGTTTGGTAGGTGCCAAACTAGCAATCTTCTAACTCGTATGAATTATTTCCTTTCCGTGGCTCATGTAGACATCTTGACTGGCACTATCCATGGTTTGAAAACAAACTTCCATCCCTGTTTGAGCTGCTGCAGATGTTAATGCTGCTGTGCCAGAATCAAATCTAACCAGGTGAGGGGGGGGAATAAAAATAAAAATAAAAAAATTCCTTCCAGTAGCACCTTAGAGACCAACTAAGTTTTTTCTAGGTATGAGCTTTCATGTGCATGCACACTTCTTCAGATACACAGGTGAGGGGAGTTAATTTTTGAGAGTGAAAGTAAGGAAGGCAATGATGGGCAAGGAAGGAGATGCAAATCTGCAGCACAGCTTTGATCACCTAACCATGGTTACATTTTCATTGGGTCAATTTGCAAGGCAGCTCTAAGCAAGACGTTTCACCTACTAAGCAGAGAATAATAAGCAATAGACTGGGGTGGGGGGCAAGGGAGGTTCAAAGGTACAAAGGAAGATGACACCTCTAGCGGAACTGGACTATCACCAACAGCTACTGGCAATTACATAAACTGACACTCTTGCATTCTGTCAATAGGCAGGAAATCTAGATAACTTGTGTGGTCAACTATGTCACAAGTAAACACTACGTGGCTTTGTCAGAACCTTTTCTGTTTAAAAGTTTCAGGCATTCATAGCCACACAAAAGGATTTGTAAAATAAATGCTCGAGAGCCAAAAGGATCCATTTCTAGATACCATTTTCCAAGCCATACTGCTCCAAGTGACATTGCTGAATTAGGACTGGGGAGACCCAGGCTCAGATCCCACTTCAACCATCATGAAGTTCTGAGTGACCCTGAGCTAGTCATTCTCTCTCAGCCAGATTGAAGTCACAGGGTTGTTGTGTGGATAATGAGGTGAGGGGACCCATGTATGCCACCCCGGGGCTTTTGGATGAATAGGATAAAAGTGTCCAAATTAATCAATCAATCCACAGTCCCTGCAAACATTTTTTTTCAATGTAATGCCTCATGTCCTTACTTCTTTTCCACTCTCTCTGTCATGCGATACATCACATTCCATTCTTTGAAGAGGATATCATAAGTACACACATTCATGAAAATTCATGGCTCACTTGCACAGCCCACACTAAATCACAGGATCTGGCATTCCCTTGGTTGAATCGTACAAGTCCTGTCTATAATTACTGACATCACCCACTATGCAAGGAATTCCATTTGTCTTCCCATCCAAACCAGCTATTGTCTATCTAGAGTCACTTTTCAACCCAACTCAGCTGGCCTGCAAGTACTGATTTCATTTTCTTGTCAAGAGACAGAATATCTCCCTCTAAATTGTATTTAGTATCAACAGTGTGTTCAAGTAAGTTTGTTACTGTCAATGAAAAAGTTGAAATTACTTTAGGCAAAGGGTGAAAGGCCAACAAGTAAGGATGGGTGAAAGATGTCTGATGGCACTGGAAGTGCTTGACTGGTGAGCAATCTGTCACTCACTGTTGCCCCTATAAATCGCTCAAGAATAAATACAAGATGCACGATTATTACTTTAGAGAAAATATCCAGGTCAAATTGCACAGAAGCTGCTTTATACAGAGTCAGACCATTGGTTGTCGAGCTGTGTTGTCTACTCTACACTGATTAACAGTGACTCTCCAGACTTTCAGAGGTGAGGACATTTTCCAGCTCCACCTGGAAATACCAGGGATTGAACTTGGGATGTTCTGCAATGCAGAGTATGTACCCTACCATTTAGCTATGGCCCTTCCCAAAAGGTTGCCTGATCACAATCTAGAGATCCTGCCTGGGTCTAAACATCCCACGGCAACAGGAACACAAGGAGCTACTGCATTTCCCAGCCCATTCCTCCTCCAGATCCTGCATCCATCTTCATGTAGCAGAGTGGGAAAGGAGTAACAGCAGATAAAAGTACCAGGCCAAGAAGAGCCAGAGGAGCTGCCTACGATCCTGCTGTTGCTGCCTTAAGAGTGTTCAAAAGAACAGGCAGGATCTCCAGGGCATCATCCAGCAATGAGACACGTGTGTTGCCTACCCACCAGGGTCTAATAAAGCATTTCATAATTATATACCTGGAAACGTCATTTCTGAAATGATACGATTATTAGCTTTTCCCCATCTAGAGTTCTTAGCTGTTATATCTACAATAACCAGAAGTCTTGTCGTGGGGTCTCAGCCAGCTACCAGGGAACTCAGCGCTGGGCACTTAAAACAGATGCTGATTCCGCCCCAAAGGCAGCTGCACTGCAGTAGCTGGCAATATGCATTTTGTGCACTCAGACTTTCAGTGCTCATTCCTTCAGAACAAAACTTGTCACGGAAAAGGAAAAATTGGCCCTGCTGTCCTTAGCAGCCTATTCCCAGAAACCTCTGCACAACACATTCCAGTTTGCGGGGGAGGGGGCCACTTCTCTTAGTAGATGCTGAGCAAGTTTCACAAGTGTCACAACTACCCGACAGAAAGGGTGACACAAGAGAAACCAGTCCCTCCGAGCTCATTCATATCCTGAGCTCACTGGAGACACATGAGAACTCCAAAACCACACGAAGGTCTCCCCCACCGCCACCCCATGACAAAAGCTTGCAATGCCTGCTTTGCATCTGGCCCTCAGTGGGTCACCAAGGTACACACCACAAAGGAGAAGCATCAAGCCCTGTTCTAGGACAAGGAGGAGAGCATGGCCATCAACTGTCAAACCTGATTCAGAGTGTTTTTGCCTGTCTGATGCCCCAGAGGCTGACTACTCGCTCCAACACAGTGGCTTATGTGGCAGGAAGAAGTGTTTGCTTGGGTTCCCCCCCCCCATTGCCCCTCTCCCACTCCCAATCCAGACACTGCCTGAATAGTCAAGCTCCACTGTGCCTTGCTAATGACCCTCACATGTCTCCCTAATGGGCTCCCTGTGCACAGTGCAAACAATCAATTCATTAGGAAAAAAACAGCAAGAGCTGGGGAACCGCCAGGCCAATTGCAGGGCTAAGGCTTGGCAGCCCCATCAAAGCCAGCATGTGTCTTCAGCTCATGAGGGGGGCAGCCAAGAACAGCTGCTCCTGTAGCTCCAATTGCTGGCTGGGCAACACCACGGATGGCAACACAGATTTCCTCAACCTTTCTTCCACTGCCACTACCAGCTTTAGGATGTGCGGCAGTCTGGAGCCCCAGCTTTTGTTGGGCAGCCTCCCAACACCTGCCAGAACCAATGGGGGAGCATCACTTCCAGGCCCAAACCCTCCATGGCAAAAATCCCCTTGTGATGTTGCAGCAAAAGGTTAGTGGGGTGAGCAGTGTAGCCTGCTCCTCCTACACTCAGATACCTAGGAGAAGTAAAGACAGGACATGGCTTCCCACACTTAGTCACATCATCATGCTTGGTTCTGAATCTGCAATGGTCTTCACTTAAGTCAAGCTCTGGCCAAATGCTGAAGCTCCTCCACCAAGACTATAGCTGCGGATGCCGAGTCGGTCACATGCCCATATTGTGACACTTGTTATGCCACTCTTTTGGAAATCCTGAGCCCACCACATGCACAGCAGCAGAAATGTGGCTAATTCAGACATATGCTGATGCTGTAATATATAGTGACGGCTTCATTCACATGTATGTAATGGAGATACTTTACTGTGACATCTCGTTGGCGAGAGGTCACTAGGTGCTCCATCAATCCGACTCCAAGGACCAGATATTCATTTTTCTTTTATGCAATTTACCCTTGGGGTTTCCCACAAACACTGGGGATGCAATTATTGTTAGTTTCTTAGTGGCTTAAAGGCTTGCCCTGAGAAACTAGAAAGCTAGACTCTCTCTCAGTAGTCCTCTGTTGATCGCTGAAATGCCTGTTCCGGCAACATGAGAAAAGGTAGCACAGATAAACTGCCATGCGACTAGTTCCTTGGGGTGAAAAATTGGGCAGCTTTTACAAAATGCATTTCAATGAAATAGTGGAGCCTCTTCCAAACAGCTGTATTCCTACAAGTACTAGAAGATCACCGAAATATGCTTTAAATAGTACTAATAAGCATCATAGTTACACCCCCCATTTTTAATTTTATTGTACATAGTACATGCAGATGGTTGTGACCAATGGCTATCAGATCTATACACATTCAATTAATTAAAGTATGTGTGGGTTTGTTTGTTTTTAAACTCCCTTTCTCACGAGAAGCCTTGCACCACCAAAATACTAAAACAGAGTGCAAGGGATGAAAGTCCTGCATTTTTTGTGGGTACCGGTGTCATCGCAACAACTTCTCATCACAAGGAATCAAAACTCTTGCAATGCATCTGAGAACATGATAGGGATAAAAACAACTGCAAAAGAAGCTCATTACCCACTTCCCCCACTCCCCAAGACAGACATTTCAGCATCTGCACCAGGATAGCTGGTGGAGGTCCCCTTCAGTGATGATGAGCTGTCACCTAGCCCAGCTTCAGAGAATTGCCAGAGGTTTACACACAGAGACACAAAACACCTCCCACTCCCCGGAAAAAAAGAAACCTCAAGCCTCAATCAATACAGGAATACCTTGCCAACGCTCCTGCTCTAACTTTCAGGGATTTGCCTTCTGCGGCAGCCTGAGCAAATCACCCCTCTCTTTTACGTCGAGTGCCACATGCCCATCTCACGTCAAAGGCTTTTAAATCGCATGCCCCTTAACAACACAGCATTGCAACTCCAGCCCATTAAATAGAACAGGCAGGCTTCACTTTATCCTTCAAGCATCTCAGAACTCCTGATTAATACGAGCAGCTGCAACTCAAAACCATCCAGCCCCAGAGGGGAGAAAGGAAAAGACATTTCCAAACACTTACAGATCTGGCAGTCTTAAGGGCCTCACTAAGCCTCTGCCTTTTCTCCACCTGGAAACCAAGATGCTGGCAGGCTAGGCAAGGAGCATCCCATCACCTTCTGCCCCCTGAGCGTGGACCAAAAAGCCTCCAGGGTCCCCTTGGGGGTGGCAGAGTGCCCACAAGAAGGCAACCGAGGACGAAGCAGACAGAGGTTCCTGCTGCCGCTGCTCTTGCCGGTGTTTCGCAGCCTCCTCTCTGAGAGCTGCAGTCCCACAGGATTCCAGCTCCAGAGCCGGCTTGGGCTGTACCAACCGTAGCTACATGGGGGGAGAGGGAGGAGACAAAAAATATATTACAGTCTCTTCCAAGAAGCAGGCAGAGCCAGACAGGCAAAGAGAAGCCACCCGCCGCCACCAGTGGCCACGCAGCAGAGCTAACTCCTGGCCTCAAAGTAAGGAGGAGTTAACCCCTAACGTGCCAGCCACAGCTGCAGATGTGTATCCCGGCGCCCGCCCCCATCTCTCTCTGAAAGTAGGCGACGGCAGAGATCTACCCACAGACCAGGATTTCCAAAAGCACAGAGCACCACATACTGGTCGTTCATGCTGTAAGAAAAGGGGGAAATCAAACAAAAGCTAACTCAACTTTAAGAGTGTGTTTTCATTATGTACTGGTATAATAAGGCACAAGAACACCCCAACCCACATACTTTGTAGGGAATACATTGAGATTCTTATTTAGCTAAGCTCAACATTGTTATTATTATTGCCCCTCTCTGTTTTTGTTTCACGTTGCCTCTGTATGATTTAAAACCATAATATATCACATTTCATGGGTGGGGGGCAAACAGTGGTGTGTCTTGTGCTCCCCCCCCCCATCTTTTTCCCACTAAAGGCTACGAGGAGTCTGATAAACATACACACAAATTCCACCCAGCAGTCAGTTCGCAAGGTGCGATTATCTGTCCCTCTCAAACAGTAAACCCCACTCTGGCTAGAATCCGAGAGAGGGTGCTCCCCTTTGCCCAACTACTCCTACACTAGTCTGGGAAATATTACTTTTCTGCTAACTGTAACAGATTGTCTCCATCTGGCTCACAGACCATCCAGCTCTAACCATTAGGAATCGTTACTTCCCAAATGGCACATTCTAGCCCTTACGGCACAAACGGCTGGCATCACCCAAGTGTGTTAAGCCAAGATCTCGTTTGGTTCCAAGGTAAGGAGAGGAGCGGAAGAATCGAATCTGTGCTGCATACTGGACTGCAGCTCAGTGGTGACGGAGATGGAGGGTGTCTTGGCAGAAGCCGCCCGTAAGCTTTGTCTCCAAGAGCTGCAGCCGCTGGTTAATTAAGAACAATAAATGGCCTATGAGAAGCAGCTGTCCTTTCCTGATCCCGTAGGACGTCATGGAGGTGCCTGTGCTCAGAGTCTGCTGTCACAGAGATGAAGGGCCTCAGGGGCGACAGTGATGGGCATGTCATTCCTCAGTCTCGATCCTTCGAAGACAGACTGGCAGCAGGTTTGGGAACCCTGCCCAGTGATCTCTCTCTTTCTGAGGAAGGCAGTGGCGGCGGCGGCAGCAGCAGCACCCCAATGTTGCTTGCACAGACTGCCTCCAGTTCTCAATAGTCTGGCCAAGGATCCCACACCTCTTGTTGAGAGAGCCGAATCCGACCCAATGGGGTACTTGCTCACAAAGCCCTTAAGTGAAATGCATTTTCAGGGATGGCACTAGAGCAGCCAAGCCCCAAATCCCCAGAGGCAAGCTCCAGGCTGAACTGCTCAAAACTGGGTTTTGAAACCCCGTGGAGGTAAACTTCATTATTTCCACATCTGGGAGGAGTCAGCTTTTCACTGTGGCAGCACGTGTGGAACTCCCTGCCTATTGACATTAGGCAGGCACCCACACTATACCATTTCACACGCCAGCTAGCTTCTCTGTTTCAGCAAGCCTACCCAGATATAGTGTTGTGTATGCGCTTGTTTCTAAAATAAAAATGCTGCTTTTATCGGTGTATTATTGACAATTATTTTATTATACACAGCTTAAATAATTTCTTTAATTAAGCAGTTTTGTATTTCTTTCCTAAATAAAATAAAACTATTTTTATAGCTATATAGCTTTCTTTCAAATGCATATTGGGGGGGGGGGGAGAACTACAGATCAGCAGCCAAGCCTTTAAGGAGATTGTCACCTAAAGACTGGCATCAATCCCTTTAAAAAAAAATTGCTAATATATTTTTCCTATCAATATTGTTATGTCCACAGGTGAGAAACACCTGTATTTTAAATAATAAATAATATATATCAGTTATTAGGGTTGCAAGTAAATGAGTCAGATAAAAGATATATGAAGCATGGGGATATATTTACACGGACCTTTCTTATACTCAGTGTTAGTATTTATACTGGAGTGGGAATGGCTGTTGGGTGAATTTCAGCAGCTTGACAAAAACAGCCTTAGAGCCAGATGCTTGGAAGCAACAGAAGTACACTGAATAATAAGTCTGTGGGCCAGGGAGGAGGGGGAGGAGGAGGCGGAGGAGGAGGAGGAGGAGGAGGCATTTACCGGTAACTCCCTCTGTCAAACATTAGTCTCCTGTTTCTGGATTACTTGCATTGTGCAGATGACAAAATAAATCCCTGGAGAAATGATGGAAGCTGCATAAATGATGCCTTTTCCGCAGTTGTTGTTGCTTAATAAAATTTGGAATTATTACTTGGTTTTGATTTGACAACAAAGTCACAGCAGGCAAATAAGAAGCATATGTGCAATATGACTGAAAGTTAAGCAAGATCTAAGACAGAATGTAAACAAAATGTAAACAATTAGTTCTTATCATCCAAGGAGAACAAAAATCAAAATACAGTAGAAACCACTGTACTGTAGGCCCTACTGAGTGCTGAGTGAGATTCGCAAAACACTTCTGTGCCCTAGGACAGCACAAATCCAGCGAATGCATATGGCTGTCATTAGCTAGGATTCCACACTTCCCAGATCCCTCCACATGACATGAAATGTCCTTTTAAAGCACACATTTCCCTCCATTTCCTGCCTTTGACTGCTGTACCACCACTCACAATCCCACGCTTGGATCCCCCAAATCCTTCATTGGTCTGCCCTTGCCCCTCAATATGCCAAAGCATCTCCTCTTACATCCCCATTACCATATTTCCCAGGTCCTTATTAGCACCCTCTAATAAGTTTGGTCCCCAACTTGTCTCATCTTTTCTAGCAGTCACTTCTCATTTGAAGCCTGGGGAGATTCTCACCTTCTGCACGTCAGTCCTTTTCTCCACTGTTTAGCCTGAGGTTATTACCACCAGGATTCATAGCTAAAGAAGCATCCCCTGGTTCTTATGTGACTGTAATATTTGCTTTTGAGAGATGTTTTTAGGTCACACAGTATGATCATCCTGTTCTAGGAATTTTACTCCCATGAGGACCACAAGAGTAAATATGATTATGTTCTCAGGATTTTCTCCCAAGAGGACTAGTCAATATTATTTGTAATTTTTTTTAAAAAAATGAGATTCTCAAAATATTCTGCCTGCCCAAAGAAAACTAAGGCAAGGGGCATGATCAGTTTGCTATTTAACATTTCCCTGTTGCCTCAGATACGTAGACTTAAAGATAAATAGTGGCTAGGAGATCTCTATCAAGCTCTAATTTTGCTGGTTATAAGTGCACTCTCTCTCTCTCAATATATATATATATATATATATATATATATATATATATATATATATATATATATATATTTGTGGGCAGCTATAGCCCTTCCATCCTGTTTCTCCAATATTCCCTATACTTTTCAAAATAGCATGCATCTCAAAAAAACAGTAGTAAGTTTATTTTCCTTGTATTTCATGCTTTCCTCCCGAAGAACAAATATTATTACAGTAAGGAAAACAAGAGAACAGCAACAACAAAACCATCTGTCCAGTACATGCACAGGGCTCCACTACCTCACAGCTTTAGGGGACAAAGGTAGGTCATTTAACAAAAGAAAGCTGACTACAGTGGTTAGAGTGAAAGACTCAGCAGATTTGAATGCAAACCTTTGCCATGCCCTGTTTCTGTGTGATCCTGGACAAGTCAAGGACAGGAAAATTCCCAAATTGCTCCAAAGTGAATGCAATTAAGTTTCACTGATGGATAAAAAAACTTGAGCATGGGGACGGGGACAGCAGTTGTGCTGCACAGACTCTACTACACAGTTACGTCCAAGGGCTGCATGCACTTCTGTTGGGGTCTTTTCAAGATTCCAAATTCTACACTAAAATAACCTAGGAAAGCCAACTGCTGCAATTAGAATATATGAAAATGTGCACAGTTTTGCTCAGTTTGAACACTGTGCTCTGAATCCCAAAATGATGTTTCCAAAGACTGATGGGGGGACAGGGGACGAATGCTGTGAGAAATGAAGGGTATTGAAACAAAATGAGGAAATGAGGCAAAGTTGTTTAGGGCACTAAAGTACCAACTCCTTGAAACTGAAAATTCTGAAGCAGGAATTGGGACCCTGTGGCCCTCCAGATGTTGCTAGACTCCATCTCCCACCAGTTCCATTCGGCATTGCCAGCTGTCAGACTCAGGGATGACAGGAGCTGTAGTCCAGCAACATCTGGAATGTCTCCAGGCCTGGGCTAAAGAAACAGGCTTTTTATTATTATTAAAGTGAAAACTAAGGTCATCGGCAAATCAGGATTTGCACCTTCTATCAGATCTTGTGCTTGTGTGACAATTTTATAGACATGCACAACACTATACACAGCCCTGCCATTATTCCTCCTATGAGGCAGAAGTAAACTGGAATTGTAAGGGTACCATAACACATGAGAAAATAACTGAAATCACGTCTGGCATTTTGCAAGCTGTTTTTAAAATGCGACACCCTAAGCAGCCAGGCACGCCTCGCTGTCACTTAACAATGGTCTTGGTTGTGTAGAAGTATTTTACTTCCAGTTGCAATGTGGTAATAATGATATTCTCTCAAGTACTAGAGAACATAGGAAGAAGCATGCTGCTTCTTTCAGAGCTTACATCCACAAATGCTCAAAGGGCATAGAGATTCCGCCCACACACCCACACCCCTTGAAACAAAGGTAGGGCAGAAAAAGATGCAATGACTATCTCACACTCTGAAGAGCACCGGCAAAATCATTTGATTTGCACTCAAGACAGGCTGGTGTAATGTAATGAAGCGTTTTGTATCAGCTTAAAAACTATCTGCACAGTACAGAGAACGACGTGACAGAAGCCAGTCCCAACACACTTCCGACTACAGATGGTTTTCAAAAAAAGGTTAGACAACTCCATGGAGTAGAAGCCTATCAATGGCTACTAGCCATGAGGGATATGTTCCGCTTCTGCTAACAGAGGCAACATGCCTCAGAATACCAGTTGCGGGAACTCACAATAGGGGAGAGTGCTGTTGCACTCAGGTCCTGCTTGTTGGCTTCTCATAAGCATCTGGTTGGCCACTGTGAGAACAGGATGCTGGACTAGATGAGCACACTCTTCTTACATTATATGTGGGATAACTCAAGATTGTTAATATCACCATCACATAGCAGTGAAAGGAAGACGCCAAAGCTTACTCCCTCATGTGCTGGTGTACCCTGTTTCCCCTATTTTAAGACGTAGTCATAAAATAAGCCATAGCAGGATTTTTTCGCATTTGCGAAATATAAGCCGTACCCCGAAAATAAGCCATAGTGATAGGCGCAGTTCTGGAGGGCGCCAAGGAAAACGCGGGGCTGGGCTTATGTAATAAAAAAAAGACATCCCCTCAAAATAAGCCATAGTGCGTTTTCTTGAGGGGAAAAAAAATATAAGACGGTGTCTTAAAATAGGGGAAACACGATATGATATATCGGGAGTTTTCTTCATTTATTAATATACTGATATACAGCAAAGGCAAGCTACAAATATTTTTTTTAAAACAAAACCTAGATCTGTCCTCCTCTCAGTAGCAATAGCAGTAGTGTCTGATGGAGAATGGATGAAGCCGCCTCAGCTGCAACACTGGGATGGATAGCTCTCCAGGCTACTCTGTCTTCTTAAAACATTCCCGAGGAATTCTATAGAATCGGGATAAGAGAACCCTGTCCATTTACTACAGGAATGGGGACAGAAGGCAAACCCAAGGCCATTTCTATAAGAACATAGGAAACTGCCTTACACCAAGTCAGACCATGGACTAGATGAGTCCATCTAGCTCAATACTGTCAACACTGACTGACAGCTCTCCAGGGTTTCAGACTTAACAGTCTTTCCCAGCTCTAACAGGGGATGCTGGGGATTGTACCTGGGACTTTCTACATGCAAAGCAAGTGCTCCCCAATGGAAGCTCTTGCTATTTTCATTATGTGCTTGGGTACCCAAAACCTCATGGCGGGGAATAAAAGGAACAGCCTAGAACAGCCTTATTAATTATTATGTTACTGGCCACAAATGCTCAGTCAAGGGCCAGTAAAAGAAAAAAAGAGTCCTTAGAAAATGCAGTTCAGGAAGAATTAAGACCCGGGCTACTAGGAACGCTGTATTTTAGGGAAAGCATTACTGTATAGTTTTTTTGAGGCAAAAACCCCATTCACTGCACTCGTCTCCAGTCTAAAGGAAAGGCTATGAAGTGCCTGCAATAATTCCATAGTGTCCAATGTTTGCAGACCTAGGCAATCTACATGGTAGACATTTTAGGAATATAAAACAAACATACAAAAAAAGGAAAACAATGTGTAAATATATTTATTTCTTTTATCAACAAACAACCATTCAATTCAGGCACCTTAACATGATTCCCATTTTCAAAAATATACACATCACAAGCTTATCTAACCCACCTACAACAATCTGTATGCACATATTGGACAGCTACACTATATGTATGTTCTATATCAGCTCCTGGGCATTCATAGCTCCAAATGAAGAGAGCCCAGGAGCTCATAAGGATACAAGGAAGACAGCCATATGGAGCAGCAGCCTGCTTCGGTAGGAGCAAATGCCACGTACCCTACCCTGCAGTTGCAGTTCCTACATACCCACACACTGCAGATGTACTCCCACATGAAGGAGGGTGTGCATTTTATGCGCCAAGACTCCCATGCTTCCTACAAAAATCTAACCCAAGAGGCAAAATACTCAAAGTAAAACTATCAAACTTGAGAATATACCTTCTCTCCTTCTCTCACAAATAACCTGCAAAGCACTGCAGATACTATACTGGCCAACTTACCTCAAATTAAGCAACAAGGCAGAAGCCAAGAAAGGAAAAGTACAGACAGTGCTGAACTTCTCAGAAAAGGGGATCCAGGGTTCACACATATCTAGCCATACTCCATGTTCCAGCTGGCTGTAGGTGGCTCACTAGAAATGGCATGCTCTCGGCACATGCTCAGAAGAAAATTGATTGTTACAATTTTGCATTCAAAATTTCACACACACACCAAAATTTCACACATTACACAGCGAATTCACAGTTCTTACAATGTATTTTGTGGGCAATCTAAACATCCTCCCCTTAGCTGGTGCATCTGGTGGGAAGGGGGCAGATCTAAATGCCTTTCCCTCAACTAGTATGTCAGTTGTAATAAAAAATCTAAGACATAATTAGATGGAATCCCAAGCATTGCTGTCTTCCAAAGCCTTGTATACAGAATAACCAAAAAGAAAACACCCAAACCCAAAAAACAAACACAGAGTATACCTACATTATCCTAATCTAACACCTCTAGTCTCCACTGTACAGATAGTCAAGGATGTTCCTCCTCCCTAATCCAACAACCAAGCATCTGGCTTTCCAAATTTCTGCTCCACTCATTAGAACAGGGTTCCACAACACACAGAAAGGGTGGCACATGGATGCCGAAGCTCTTTGATAGATTTGCCATTTTATGCCTCAAAACCAGCGTACTCTTCATGCCTCTCTGGTCCTTGAATTCTCACACAAATCCTATGCATGCTGAGCGGGACTTGTGCAAAAAAG
This sequence comes from Darevskia mixta, assembly GCA_034641385.1. Lineage (NCBI taxonomy): Eukaryota > Metazoa > Chordata > Lepidosauria > Squamata > Lacertidae > Darevskia > Darevskia mixta. Next base: position 28,320,198 of record JAWWNH010000029.1, read on the forward strand.
CACAGAATGATGCTGTTGTCTCCCTACCACGGCCAACAAACAGTCTAATACTAAAGAAGCAATCATCTGCTTAAAGATGAAAAAACACATAACCGAAAAACAGTATAGGGTGAAGGAATGGGGGTTGGACTTGGAAGGAAAAGGGATCCATTCCAGGACTGCTATTTTCCCAGCTTCTCTCTCTTTTGATAGCAGCATCTAGTGGGTAAGGAGGCAGTACCACGCCCTGCTCACCTCCTGTGATGGGAGCCTGAAGACTGGCCCGCTTCCTCAGCGGGGAACCGCTCTTGGGGGGCCCAACGCCAGATGACATTTTTGCTGCCTCCTGGAAGCTCCACCGAAGTCTCGGAACCGGCGCTGCTGCCGTGCTCAAGAAAGAGGCGGGGACTAAGCTACGCCACGCCTCTTGCCGCTGATGGATGGAGTGTGGTCCTCCCAGGTGGACCAAGACGCCCCCACCCGCCTTCCTAAGCCGAGGATCGAGGTCGGATCCTGCGCTAAAGCGCACCTTGTCTGCTCCCCGATTCGTCAGTAGGTGTGCTGAATGAAAGGCAAGGCCTGCGATCCCTGTCCGCTGTTACTTGGGAGTCACAGTCTCAGTGGAATCGGGGGGATTTGCTTCCGAGTAAACAGGCACCAGGGGATCCCTGGATCGGCTGGTTTCCTTGCAGGCAGCCCAGACCGCTGCCCTCCCCCCCCGCACTCCTCCCTCCGCCTTGCTTCCGTCTCAGGCTCACAAACCACGCCTCACGGCTCCTTGCACCGTGAAGGCCACACACACGAGATCACGCCCCACGAGCAATAATACATACAGAATAACTACCACTCCGGGTTCCATTCCACACTAGAACCCTCCCCCTGAAAGTACAATTTGCATTACAGAGGGGGCGATATCACCATCGGTTAGTCATCCGATTGTTAAGTGTTAAAAGTGAGGAGGTGCGTTAACGCGATTTCGAATATACGCCCCTTCCTGATCCTGATCTTATCAGCCCGATGGCAGAAACGGGATTCTAGGCTCACTGTTCCCAAGGGGCAAGAGCAATTGCGGCATTCTTCCTGGGTTTCGAAGAAAACGCGAAAGGGTTAAATGAAATGTAAAGTCGGCAACACAATCGGGTTAAACCGAGGCGACTGGATCCCACAAAAATGTATTAAAAGATACTGATGAAAATCAACGGATCTGAAATGCAAGTGTCTCTCGAGCTAGCTTGTGTGCACTGAGCTTTAAAGGCTCTCGGTTCCTCTCCCTCCGCAACAAGCAACCAGCCAGACCCCTTGTCGAGGGGTTTGCTTCTACCGGAAGCCCTCTGCCTCAAGACCAGCCTCGACCACGCCGTCGGACCATGCAGGGAACGCAGACGGCCCCCCTTCGCATTTGCACAGGCCAACTTGGCACAATGGACCAGATTCCGAAACGCTTGGCTCCTCCCCCTCCGAAGATGCTGAGCGCCGCCCTCCGCACCGAGCTCGGCGGGCGGAGGCGGTGCCTGCTGCAAGCCGAGGCGCGGCATCCTCGGCAGCGCTCCCCGGCCCCGATCCACTGCGGGCATGGAAGCGGCATGCGGGGAGCGCCAGTCCCAGCCGGTCTCCCTGCCCTGGCGGGGGGTGGGGCGAGTTTGCCCTAAGCAGACCGTTGCGCAAGTGCCACTTAGTGGGTCGGCGGGGAGAACTTGGCTCGAGGGGACATCTTGCATTTTTCCTGTGGAGCCGAGCAGCTAACCTGGCTGCACGCGAGAGAGGCCGGCTTGGGGGGGGGGGCGGGAAGTCGGTTACAGGAGGGAAATGGCGGCGGAGCAGCCCTTGCACTTGAAGCGAGTTCCCGGGTAACTACGATTATTCCCTCGCGAGTGCAACGGACGGCAGCCGTTGCCTTCACCCCAAACTCTCGCCAAGCGATCCTGCGCCTTTAAACGTCTGCCCTCGCGCAAGAGATCTGCAGCTAGAAAAGACTTCAGCTCGCTACATCCGCTTTTTACACACACACACAAAACTTTCCAGCTCTTTCCTCTGGAACCGGCTCCGCCCTGGAGATCTGAACCGTGCGCGCGGCCCTCCTTCCACACTGAGCAGCCCGCGTTACTGGGCTGGATAACTGGTGGGGCACGGACGCCCCCCCTGAGCTCCTCTGGCTTCGGCCGCCTTGACCCTCCGCTCCCGCTGAAGTTTCGGGTAGCGGGGGGGGGGCTGCGCGGTAAGGAAGGAGGAGGGTCTGCGGGGCCGCAGTTCGCGGACCCGAGGAGCTTTGGCGGCGGCGCGAACTGGGAGGCGCGGGAAACCCCTCGGTTTGCCACGGCGAAGGCGTCGTCCTACCTGAAGCCATCGCGGCCCCCGCGGAGGCGTCGGGCGGCAGGTACCGAGAAACGAAGGGGTCCCCTCTTGCCGAGCCGCTGCCGCCCCGCAGCTAGAGAGGAAGCCGGCCACTGGCAGCCCCTGGGAGCGGGGGCGTTTCGCGAGCACTTCCTGGCCCAAAGTCCTCCCACCCCGGAGCAACTGCTCGGCTTCTTTCCGAGAGGTCCGCCCGAGGAACTACTTTGGCCCGGCTGAGGGCTTCAGGGCGGCCGAGTGCTGGCGGGGAAGGTGCGGTCACTGGCCCGGAGGAGGAGAAGCAGCCGCATTATATAAGAGCAGAAGTTAAGATGCTACACCCACTGGGCATGCCGGCATTGCAAAATCAAATCGTGGCGCACAGGTAGGGCGGCCCAAGCCCCGCCCCGTGGCCGGCGGCGGCGAACAAAGGAGTTTCATCCGGCTTGTGGAAGTGCCGCCATCTCGCGGCGGTGTAACTAGAAGATAGCCGCGCGTCAAGAAAGGGCGCGAAATGTGCCACATCTCTTCCCCCCCCACACACACAAAGAATCCTGGGAACTGTAGTTTCTCCCTCAAAGCGCTACATCTCCCAGCCACCCTTGGCCAACTACAGTTCCTGGGGTTCTTTGGGGGGGGGGGAGTGATGTCCTTTAAATGCATGGTGTGTGCCTCTTGAAACTGACCTCTTGAACGAAGGAATGGAGAAGGGAAACTGCGACCTGAAAGCGCCGAATTGCAGTTCTTTAGGAGGTTCTGCGATAACAACTGTGACTTGAGTCAGGATAAAGTTCAGTCACGTGCACACACGCTTTATTTATTCATTAGCTCATCCAGTGCCAGGATGCCTGATTTATCATCAGCAACGGTTTACCCAATCGCCAGTGTTAGATTCCCTTCTGTACTTGCCGCATTTCATTTTCGTCTGACCTCACAGTTCAGAATCTCTTCCCCATTTGTATATATAACCTGTGACTCTGGGTAACACTCCACACATCTGATGAGGTGGATTCTGAGCTAATACCAGAATAAGTTCGTTGATCTTTTAAAGTGCCACAAGACTCTGTTGCTTTAGCTGCAACAAACCGCTGTGCCTCCGGAAAGTGAAGTGTGGAGTCCTCCCCACCAGGGCTTCTCAACAGCAAAGTTTCCTGGCATTAACAAAAAAGTGGAGTTAGTGTTGTGATAACTTACGTGTTGGTGCCCTTCCCTTTTAGTCATAGGGACATCATTCATCTTGAATAACAGCTCCTTTTCATTCTGAATTAATCCAGAACAACATGTCTTGCTTAACACATCACCGGGATTACAGTCCTCTTGCCCAGAGTACCGAATGAAAGGGAGTGGGGATGGATTTAGAGGACATGTACAACCGCAAACAAAGGCAGAATCAAGCTGCAATCATAATCATACTTAGAAATAAATCCCCTGTATTTAGACAATAATTAATATTTATTAAATAATATCAAGGACAATAAAGATTCCATGGGAGAGTGACCAAGTAATGAAATCACAGATACAGCTTTGGCATTAAAATGTAATAAACACAATAGCATCTGGTTTCATTTAAAAATGTTTTGCACTTTTAGTTTTCATAAAACTTGCATGTTTACTCATGTGGACATTTTCTTTCTTTCATAGGGGAAAAAAGAATTTGTATCTTTGTGTTTCCTAGTAATCCTTGGCCTCATAACCCAGTGTTCTCCACATCTTGTGCAGGCATTCACACAGAGTATGAATTGTTCTGCAGCGCTCCCTAAACCATGCATGTCACAGTGAATATTATCAAAAGTTATACTGTACAACATTCAATCTGAAGTTTAAGGATAGTAGTCAACTAAGTTTTATGCAGAGTAGATATATTGAAATGAATGAACATAGAGTAGTTTTGTTCATGAATTTCAGTGGATCTACTGTCCCTCAGATACTCAAAGTAAAATTTGGTTGAATACCACTAATATATTTGTCCTACATACATACATAATTTATTTGTATGCCACCTTTCCACAGTTCAAACCATGCTCAAGGCGGCTTACAACATGAAAAAAAATGCATGACTACAACAGAAGTTGTCATAAACAATAAATAACACATTCAAAAAAATACACAACCATACTGAACAATTTCCACATATGATGTGCCCCTCGTCAGCTGACTTTCTGCAGACCTCATTTTTTGTAAGCCCTAGAAAAACTTGTAATGCAGCATACCACAGTCTCATGAGTCATGAAATAAAAGTTTCTATTTTCATTCTGAAATAACATTTTCTACATTTCTGGAATTGCATAATGGCTCACCTTAGGCGTTTTCCATTATGCCTGCTTTTTTTGCTATTTTTAAACATCCAACCTCAGAAAGAGTCCTACAGAGCTTCCTGGCTATTTTATAATCTTTTGATTGGTCCTAAGCAAGTTAATGTGTCCTACTTTCCTATTTTTTTAAACTCTCTAATGGACCAACATAGCTGCAAACATAAATAGACCAGTTTGCTTTGAAGGTTTTTTTTTTAGTTTAAAAGGCCAGAAAAATGTCATCCCAAAGGATATTTCCCATGCAGGTTTACACATGGTGAGGTACCTCTGGCCTACGGGTCAGACTTGGCCCTTTTCCTGAAATCACACCTACCTGTTCTACACCTGATGTCAAACACAACATTCGGTGAGGGGAAGGTAGAGATTCCACTGCGTAAAGCACAGAACTTGGGCGGTGTCTCTACCCCCTACCCCCTTCACAACCAAGGGCCAACTTTAACAGGTTCATGGGGCAACCCACCCATCAGAGTTGGCCTGCTGAGTTGGGGTAGATAAATATCTGGTCCATCAGGCCAAAAAGTTTTCCCACCTCTGTGATATACAAAACTGCTCTTAACCACTCTTGTCCCATGTACATGTGTGAACTAGAATCTATGTGCACATGTATTTTGGCACTAATCTGGAAATCTACCGTACTGGTGGAATTCGGCACCATGCTAAGGCAGTTGTGCTGCCAGCCCAAGCATTTATGTTTGCCAGATGGAATGAGCTCCCTCCTCCCCTACTTGCCATTTTGAGGGTTCTCCTGACCCAAGCAGGTTTGGAGAGGGCACGGGTGGGGGTGGAGAGGAAGAAGAGGAGTCCCATTATACTAGCAGGAGTTGTTATGCTGGCTTCTCCTAGTGCTGACTTCTGCTAGTGTTGAATCCAACCCAATATATTTATTTATAAACCTATGTTTCAATATTTAGATGCCAGGCAGAAATATTCCTCTTCTCCCAGGTCTTTGGCTAATTAAACAATCTATGGCCTTTTAAAGTGTGGGTGGGATATTGTTTTTGCTTGTTACGTATTTTTATGTTGTGAATCTCCCTGTGATCCTCGGATGAAGGGTGGTATAGAAATTTAATAAATAAAAATAAATCTCTATAAAATGAATGTCTGCTTTTTTAAAATGGTATCCTCTAACTCCTACAACCAGCACTGGTTCTCTCACTAGAATAAATGTTTCCAGTTATTATTGTGCTTTATCCCATCCTCCTCCGTATGCACTTAAGAACACCAGGACTCATAGTCCTCAAGAGAGCATGTCAGATAGGGGAAGCACAAATCTTTCTGTTTTTCAAGCTACAGGTGAACTTAAAAGGCACTAGCACACTTTCTCTGTTCTAGCGAAGATCCTATTGTTCAGAATGTTGTTCTCAACACTGCTTCTGATTGGCTCCAGCAAATCTTATCAGATCTGGACAGTAAGGTACAAAGCTAAAGGAAAATTAATTTAGCATCAGTTTCATGGTCAGGAGGTTGCAAAAGATCTGCTGGGTTGCATCACAGGTGCAACCAGTTCTGCTTGCCTTCAAATAAGAGGGGGGAGATTAACCCTGTCCTGGTCAGCAAACCAGACCAGCCAAGAGCTCAAATGCTTCTGTGGCAGGTTGCCACCTTTTTAATGTTTTCATTGATTTCAATATAAATTCAAAATGTCACCAGTCATACCTTATCAATAAGCTCACATTCTCAATTTCATGCACAGGACAAGACATTTCTGTCAAGTAACTTTTAAGTACTGTACATCACATTTTACATCCACAAATATAATATCAGTTCTTATGCATTTATTAATTTTGTCCAATTAAAATTCCCTCAACCTATATTGCCGCTATAATGATTTTTATATTTTCAAAATAATTTGTCTCAAAACCTCCTTGATTCTACCACCTTTTTTAAATCCAGTAAATTAGCTTTGCTAGTTTGATCTACAGCTACTTCCAATATCTTCCCGTCTTTCATTGCTGGGGCTTCTGCCTTTCAAAGGTTCTGTGCAATTAAAACTGCTATTAAGAAAGAAAGCTGCTATTAAGAAAGAACATATTTGTTCATTTCCTGCTTCTGCATCTTTATGCACGCTACCTTTCCTTGGAAAATGAGGAATACAGACTCATCCCTGCAGATAGCTAGCAATAGCTAGCAATTCCTAGGTTCTCTTGCATAAGGTTAACCACCAGTCGGGGCTAGAGGGTATTTCCTTGAAGCATCTACCTTGGAAGACATGATTAACTGGAGCATTGCAGTTGTAGAGTGATAAAATCTTACAACGCACACATTCACTACTCGTGGAACTAGGCTTATGTGCCATGTCTTGTAATCAATTATGTAATCAATCAAATGGTGTGTGTGTGTGTGTGTGTGCCGTGTCTTGTAATTGATAAGTATTTTATTCAAGTTGGCACCCCTGGGCAGAGCTGCCATGCGAAGACGCAGAAAGGGGCACTGTGTGGCTGCGTGTTTGCATGGAAGCACAGGGACTGGCAAATAATCCTCTGGAAAAAGATGCTTTGGAGAGGGATGGAGGAAAAGATTCCCAATCTCCTTAAAGAGGAGGAAGAGGAGGATATGGGGTGGGTGGGAGATGAGGAGAACTGTTGTTTTGGAATGGGATGGCTCCTTACTGTTGAGATTCAGGAAAGACCTTGCCCGAAGGGACACTTGTCCCCTTAGTGGTTTGTCTCCTCATGACTGGAAAGTTTATATTGAGCAATAATGTTGTGGAAGATCCCTCTCTCTGTGTGTGTAGGTGTATAAACATCTGCAACAAATGTGGTGAGGTTGCTATGTAGCTCCTAGGCAAAGGTACAAGGGAGACTAGGTATGCCTCTGCTCGAGTTCCTAGCCGAAAGGAGGAGTAATTTAGAAAACAAAGAGAATAAAATGTATTCGCTCCTCCCACAAACTTCTTAAACTCAGGAAACATTTGTAAAGGATAAGGTACAAAACTGTTGAATAAGTTGGCAATCCAGTGCAGATCGCATTGGAGTAGGTCAGAGGCAGTTTTAGGGTAGCCTGACCATTCCGGCCATGATGGACATTGGTGCCCCAGGGGCCGACGCAACAGTTGTGTAGAATGGAGTGCAAGGAGTGGGGTGTGCCAAATGTTAGTGTTCCACAGAGCACAGTTGACATTTGAGAGCCCAAAGTCAGCACTGAGTAAGTCCAACTGAATTAAGCAGATCTTATATGGTATGGAACCCTTTTGACCGAATCTTGACAATTCAGATACAAAAATGCATTTGCAGATACAAATATTACTACTCACAGCATCATCTTCTGAGACACCCAGCACACAGCAGTCCTCCCTCCAATTAGTGAGGTTCCATTTTTACGTATCAGGGCAAATAGCCAATGAAAGAGGTCTCTCCCATCAACTTGAACCACAACCTTGCTGATAAACATTTCAAGGATTCTGCACCACCAAAAAGAAGAAGATATGCATCCTTTTAAAAAAGAAGACCCCAATCTGTATAATATTTGCATATGGAAATGTTTAAGTATATGTGCAATTTTAAAAATAATTACTATAATTTAAATATAAATACAATACTTCTTGTCATAGTGGGGAAGACTCCCTGTACCTGCTTAGTCTGATGACCAGGAGATGCTAACTGTTGATGGGCAACTTCTGCTCTCCCTTTTCATTCCTTCTCTTTAAACCAGACTTGGGACACCCTCAAATAGAGGGTTGTCCTCTTGACTGCCCTTCAAAATAGAGGACTGTTGGTACAGAGCTTGAACCCAACACTGAATATTTTCTAACAAATGCTGGTTATTAGCTGTTTGTTACACACACACACACACACACACACACACACACAGATCTATTTGCAACAATTACAGTTTCAAAGGCAGTTCTAATGCACTTTACGTGGGGCTACCTTTGAAGGTGACCTGGAAACTACAACTAATCCAGAATGCAGCAGCTAGACTGGTGACTGGGAGCGGCTGCCGAGACCACATAACACCCGTCCTGAAAGACCTACATTGGCTCCCAGTACATTTCCAGGCACAATTCAAAGTGTTGGTGCTGACCTTTAAAGCAGTAAACAGCCTCGACCCAGTATACCTGAAGGAGCGTCTCCACCCCCATCATTCTGCCCGGAGGTCCAGCTCTGAGGGCCTTCTGGCAGTTCCGTCACTGCGGGACGTGAGGTTATACAGAGAACCAGGCAGAGGGCCTTATTGTTGGTGGTGCCCACCCTGTGGAACGCCCTCCCATCAGATGTCAAGGAAATAAAGAACTATCTGACTTTTAGAAGACATATGAAGGCAGCCCTGTTTAGGGAAGCTGTTTTAATGTTTGATGTTTTATCGCTTTATTAATTATTATTATTATTATTATTATTATTATTATTATGTTGGGAGCTGTGCAGTGGCTGGAGAAACCCAGCCAGATGGCCGGGGTATAAATAATAAAGTATTATTATTATTATTATTATTATTATTATTATTATTCACAGTTAAAATATTTATTAATTTTTATTTTTCATCCACATATTTAGGAGGCTTCACAACCACACAACTCCACTCTAATGCTCCATCTGCCTTCATGTGTTTACTGCTACTAGTTGTTTTCCCCTCACCTATTTCGGTCTCCGCCCCTCACAGAAATCACGGGAGGCTAAGCGAGGTCCATAAATTAAGACAAACAAATTTCAGTGTCAGGATTAGAAACCTGTTTCAGGCAATTGCTTTGTGAAATCACTTTAATCCTTGGCCCGAGAACGGGGTATTTTTAGAACGCCAGCTCCGAGCAAAGGGAATTCCACATGCTCACCAACATGTGGCTGTTTTCAAGGCCTGGTGACAGACTGACTACAGCAAAACTAGGGGAGCATGTAATATAACAATAACTGAATGGCGACTGGAATATACAGGAGCTATAATGAAACGGTAGAATAATCCACAGCTGGAAGGTGAGTATGTGCTACACATGCGAGAAAAAGTCGGGGACTGAGGCATCGCTAGATCACAAAACAGGCCTAGAGTTGAGCACACCATTCTGTACCCCCTGGTTTCCCAGCCAAGCTGTTCTCCACCCCTCACCTGGCAACATTTACCAACCTCTGATCTATTGTTTTTGCATTTGTAGTCAGGAAGAGGGTTCTGCAAAAAAAGGCAATCTCCCTTTTTCCAGCAGAGGAGGCAACATGATCTGTCCAAGATCATAAACGGTTATGCCCCTGATCACTACCCACACTGTCTTTCCATCAAATTGTTTGTTGATTAAAGAAAGAAAGAAAAGCACATTCTAAGGATATTTCGCCCGTCAAAGAATTCTGGGCACTGTAGTAAACCCCTCATAATGTTACAATTCCCAGGGACCATTTCTACGGTGCACAGAATTCTTTTGAGGGGGGAAATGTGGTTTGAAAGTGCTAGAAAGCCATAGTGTAGAATCATAGAATCATAGAATCATAGAATCATAGAGTTGGAAGAGACCACAAGGGCCATCCAGTCCAACCCCCTGCCAAGCAGGAAACACCATCAAAGCATTCCTGACAGGTGGCTGTCAAGCCTCTGCTTAAAGACCTCCAAAGAAGGAGACTCCACCACACTCCTTGGCAGCAAATTCCACTGTCGAACAGCTCTTACTGTCAAGAAATTCTTCCTAATGTTTAGGTGGAATCTTCTTTCTTGTAGTTTGAATCCATTGCTCCGTGTCCGCTTCTCTGGAGCAGCAGAAAACAACCTTTCTCCCTCCTCTATATGACATCCTTTTATATATTTGAACATGGCTATCATATCACCCCTTAACCGTCTCTTCTCCAGGCTAAACATACCCAGCTCCCTAAGCCGTTCCTCATAAGGCATCGTTTCCAGGCCTTTGACCATTTTGGTTGCCCTCCTCTGGACACGTTCCAGCTTGTCAATATCCTTCTTGAACTGTGGTGCCCAGAACTGGACACAGTATTCCAGGTGAGGTCTGACCAGAGCGGAATACAGTGGTACTATTACTTCCCTTGATCTAGATGCTATACTCCTATTGATGCAGCCCAGAATTGCATTGGCTTTTTTTTAGCTGCTGCATCACACTGTTGACTCATGTCAAGTTTGTGGTCTACCAAGACTCCTAGATCCTTTTCACTTGTACTGCTCTCAAGCCAGGTATCACCCATCCTGTATTTGTGCCTTTCATTTTTTTTGCCCAAGTGTAGTACTTTACATTTCTCCCTGTTAAAATTCATCCTGTTTGCCTTGGCCCAGTTCTCTAATCTGTTAAGGTCATTTTGAAGTGTGATCCTGTCCTCTGGGGTATTAGCCACCCCTCCCAATTTGGTGTCATCTGCAAACTTGATCAGGATGCCCTCAAGCCCATCATCCAAGTCATTGATAAAGATGTTGAATAAGACTGGGCCCAAGACAGAACCCTGTGGCACCCCACTAGTCACTTCTCTCCAGGATGAAGAGGAGCCATTGATGAGCACCCTTTGGGTTCGGTCAGTCAGCCAGTTACAAATCCAATGAATGGTAGCATTGTCTAGCCCGCATTTTACCAGCTTCTTTACAAGAATATCATGTGTGTGCAGATTTACAACCCATCCCATCTCACAGGTTCAGAGGAGGTCATATTGCCGTGTTGTTCTCCACAGCAACCCAGAAGATGGGATCACCGTTCCCATTTTTAAACGATACAGAAATTGAGGCTGGCAGATCCTCATATGTGCAAGACCCACCTAGTGGGCCCACAGTTGAAGTAATATCTGAAATCAGATCTTATCTTCCAGCACTTGCTACTGGTAACACACTAATCTGAAACCTGGGAGAAACTGATATAATAGCCTATGAATAGTTTTAGCCCTTTAAAAAGCAGCAGCTGCAGTTCTTAAATGAGCAAAATGATAAGACTTTGTCTGGGCTTCAAAGAATTCTGGTCCAAGTAAAAGTTGCTGCAGCCACTGGATGCCATATTTTCCTGTGCATGCCATAAATTTTGAGCACTAACAGGCATGGCTTCTCTCAAAGAATTCTGGAAATTGCAGCTTCATGAGGGGGTCTCCTAACAACTCTCAGCACCCTCAACAAACTATAACTTTCATTAATCTTTGAGGGAGACCAGGCGTGTTAATGTGGCATAAGAGTGCTTCAAATGTATTGGGGTGTATCCAATGCTGGTCCTACTCAGAGGAGACCCATTGAAATCAATGGACCTGACTAACTCAGGTCCATTAATTTCAACGGATATACTCTGAGTAGGACCAGCATTGGATACAACTCATGTGGATGTGACCTAAATCTTATGCAGAAGCCTAAAGGTTTTTCAGTTCCATCAAACTGTGCCCTGACTACATAGCATTATGCAGTCTCCATTACCCCCTCTCTATCCAATGGCAATGCAGTATCTGTTAAAGGATGGAGGGAAAACATACCTGCACAGAGAGCGGTGCTGCTGTTTCCCTTCTTCTCCCCTCACCTCAGCCAAAAAAATGACTGGGATTTTCTTTGCAGAGCCTCCAAGAAATAAAAAATGCTTTAGTTGAGATTCTGCATTGCAGGAGGTTGGACTAGATTATTCCTTCCTTCCTTCCTTCCTTCCTTCCTTCCTTCCTTCCTTCCTTCCTTCCTTCCTCTTCTTTCTTTCTTTCTTTCTTTCTTTCTTTCTTTCTTTCTTTCTTTCTTTCTTTCTTTCTTTCTACTACTACTACTACTACCCCACCCATCTGGCTGGGTTTCCCCAGCCACTCTGGGTGGCTTACAGAATATATAAAACATAATAAAACATTGAACATGACCCTCGGGGTCCCTTCCGAATCTATGTTTCTATGAACATTTAACTCCAGACTCTAATTGTGAACATAACAATTAGTGGCCCAGATTGGATACACATTATATTACTATCTTTTTCCTGATCCAGAAAGGAAGATCTGTGTGTTGCTGAAGCAACACGATATGCCTTTAGATGCAGATGGGCACCCATCTGTTTTGGAGTATAACTCCCATCAGTCCCAGGCAGCTCTGCGGTTTGCAGCCAAAAACATATGGAGGGCACCAGGTTGGGGAAGCCTGGCTTAATGTGGAACAAATCCCTTACTTTTTCCAATGTAGTAATCCCAAAGCTTATGGCTCATGCGGCTCCATTCCCTAGCCTCTCTGAGGGTAAGCACTACCAGGCAGCAGTTCTTATTTTTGTATATCTTATAAACATGCCCTTCTTCCTATAACTACTTAAGATCAAATGACTCAAAGCAAACGTTTTATTATCTATCTACAGTATTTTAGAAAGTTATTTGTTTGTTGTGCACCTCTTAAGATAGTGTAACCAGATTTTGCACAATTATTTCTGACCTGAGATCAAGGAACAGGCTTTTGTCTGTGTTTGAATAATAATAATAATAATAATTTATACCCCAGATACAACTGGATGGTGTTTTGAATTGAGATGGCAGCATGAACCTTTCAAAACTGTGTGGATTTTAAGTACTGATTTCAAAACTGCAATGACCTTTCGGTTTCTTAGAATTCCTGAGTAATGCTGGTTATGAGGCTGCTAGTATTCACTTATACCATACTAGTCAATTGGGACCATATACTCAGACTCCATTAGCACAAAGTTTCTATGAAATAAGTGAACATCAGCAATGCATTTGTAAGTGCTCAGCCAAATCACCTTCCAGGGCATGCACCCAATTAATTGAAAATAAGATTCAATGACTGACAGACAGACAATGTGTTCAGTGAGAATGAGGCTTCCTGACGTAGGACAGAATGTCCCTATTTTCATCTAATAAATGTTAGGAGGGTATGTAACAGAAGGGGGGCAGGAGTATAGGGCTGTGGGGAAAGTGGCTGGAGAGAACAGTGGGGTTATCAGAAGCTACTGGGAGCATTAAGAAGATCTCCTCCAACAGGCATCGCCCCAGCACAGAGAGAGAGCACAGAGATCTCCTGATCCTTCTAGAACTGCAAACCTCCCAAGATGTAGGAGTTTGCTGCAGGAGGGGGGAGGATTTTGTGAGCAAAGCCAGCATTTTAAAGAGCTTAAGTAGCAGGATAGAGAGAAGCATGATTAGCGGGTGCAATTCTGCTTGCCAGCACTTAAGGATTAAACTCACTCGTTCCCCGCCTCAGTGAATTATCTTATTCCCCAGAAGAGCCAGGGCTGCACAGAGGAAAAAGGAAAGAGAGGAGTGCATTTTGTTCTTCGTTTATCTCAGCCCTAATGCCCAGAAACACAACTGTGCACAAGGGATATACCCCACCCCGTTTCAATGGCTGATGGTTGCTTCTAGGATTGAGATGAGTGTTCATTTGAATCGTTTCCTTTCCTGTATGCAACCTGTCTTGGGCAAACAGAGAAGCAAACAAAACCCAGAAGCCCACCATCTTCCCCTAATATGCTGAGCAGCACATCTATTTTGGCCTTCGTGCCACTGTGTGTGTGTAGGGGGCTAGGGGGGGTCATCTCACATTTTCACAAGCTCTGATGATGGCAAAGCCAGGCCTATGGGCCAGCTCAGGTGAAAAGCATCAAAGCATTCCTTGCAGATGTTGTTGCATAGGCATGGTCCTCCTGCTATTGCCATCCCCTTGGGAGGGAGGAAGCCCTGCCACCCTTTCCTTGGTGAGCGAGAGAATACTAGTGTCAGAATTCTGTACTCTTCCTGACTGTGTGGGGGAGAAGAGCAGTAAAGGAACAGAAATAGCTGCATCTAATTACACATGCATTTCAGCGATGCCATCTCCATGGTCAGTCCCTAGGCGGCACCTGTTGGGGATAAATGTTATTAAGTTTACTGGGTTGCAGCTGCCAAAATGAGACTAGCTTGTACATTTGGGCCTCAACAAATTCTTAAGCCACCTTCCCCATCAGATTGGGTCCAAATTATTGGGAAAAGATCCATCTGGATTGTATGGGTGTTTTGTATACTACTTTTTAATTTTCTGGTTAGTTTTAAGCTGTTAAATTAGGTTAGTTCATTTGTATTGTTTTATACAAACTTGTGTGGATTGATTTTTTGGTAATTATTTATTAGTGTTATACATACTTCTAATTGTGTGTGAGAGAGGGGGGGGGGGAGGGAGAGAATGACTATACTTGTTCACCCGATATGTTATGAACCACTTTGGGCACAATTTTGTGAGAAAATGGCATACAAATAAACTGATGGTGATGATCAGCTCTGAGCATTGGGAATATAAATTGAATGAATAATAACTATTAGTTTATTAATTAATCCCCCAACGGGCCTCCAAGGGGAGGAGCTGACTATGAGGCCTTCTTTGGGAATTAGGAATCCTTGCCTAGAATGTAGGTAGAGAGAGCTGTTAGTATCCAATCGTAAGGGTAGCCCTGTTCAATCAGAACAAAGGCCCATCGAAGGCCGGCATTCTGCTTCGCACAGTTGCCAACCAGATGTGAAAACGAAGCTCAGAAGCAGCAGGAGTGGAATAGCTCACTCCCACTTATGTTCCTTGGCAGCTGCTATTGAGAAACATACACCTCCAATACTGGAAGTAGAATACGGAGCTATCATGACCCACAGCCATTGATAGCCTTATTTTTCATGTCTTATCCCATCGAAGTTGGTGGTCATCCTTACACCTTGTGGGGGGGGACTCCATAGTTTTAATTATGTCCTTTCATCTGTCGTGAATCTGAGCTTAATTGGATGGCCTCAGGTTCTAGCATTATAAGAGAGGGAGGAAAGCTCATTCCCATCCATCTTCTCTGCACCATGTACCAATTTATACACCTCTATCCTTCCTGTCGCCTGCTCCTCACTCACCTATTTTTCTAAACTAAAAATCCCCAAACGTCGTAGCCTCTTCTCACAGGGGGAGCTGCCATGTTACATTCTCATGTTGCATAAGCATCTTCCCCTATACCACACGGCGCCACAGCTTGGGTTCAATGTTCTGCTTTGCCAGTCATTAATCTTTGCCATCTTGGGCTTTTGTAATTGGATTTCCCAGGTCACATGGTGAGATAAAAAGCCCTCAAATCCACCGTAACAAAATTGGGTTACCCACGAAGACTTAGCAGGGAGGGGGGAGGGGGAAAGAGCACAGAGCAAGGTGAAGAACTCTGATGCTACCTTCTTAGCAGTCTTGGACCAGCTGCCTTGCCGCTTGCAGCTGCGGAGCTAAGGCAGCTCTGTGGAATACCTTCTTCATCACCCTGGAGGATTCCGCGTAAGATACTTTTATTTTGGTCTTTCTCGTCTCCTCCACCCGAAAAAGGGTGAGTCAACCAATCTGAAGAGCTGGAACAAACAGAAGAGCTAGAGGGGCTTCAGGAACCAACGGAGGAGGAGGAGGAGGAAGGAGAGGAAGAAGGAGACGGTGAGATGGGGAGTGGAGCAAGTGCAGAGGATAAGGAACTTGCCAAGAGGTCCAAAGAGCTGGAAAAGAAGCTACAGGAGGATGCAGATAAAGAGGCAAAGACAGTGAAGCTGCTACTGCTCGGTAGGTGCCCTGTAATGAGATCTTGTAGGGGGTGGGCTGCAAGGGGAACACACCACTGGCAAGCAAAACGAGAAGGCAGCTCTCTTCAGGGCTTCCTATACTATCACACGTTTCCGAACGAAGAATTCTGAAGGGAAAACATAGCCATTCTGTACCAACAGCCGTGGATGGGAGGGGAAAGTGTTTCATCTCAGTAGGGTGCTGGTGGTAAAAATAATAAAAATGGGAAAGTGCCTTTCAGTTCTGATTTAACCATGACGCACATGGAATGAAGGCAGCCACCCTCTGGTATGCCATTTTCCAAATCAGGCTTTCCCCAGACGACGACAAAAACTATGGTTGATGTTGCTGCCAAGCAGCAGATCACTACTGCCCAGATAGCCAAGGACGTTGAAATATGGCAGAGAAACAGCTTGTTTCAGCACACACCAAGAAACAGAATTAAAAAAATAAAAGTAGAAAATACGTTTTCCTAAGTAGCACCAGATGGTTCCTCATTAGCTTGATGACCTCCTAAGTCGGCCGATCAGCCGGAACTCAAGATCTCTCAGCCCATTGGCTAGAACAAGATGTCACAAACACCCCTCTCCAGCAAAGCAGTCTCAGGCACCACAGTTGTCAGAAGAGATTAAGTGTTTCCAAGGAGAGTCAATGGCTGGAGGAGAACAAGGAAAGCTATGGCCCATGTTATTTTTGAATGTGCAAAACCATGTCTCTTGCATTCAATCTCCCTTCACAAGAAGAGGTAGCAAATTGATCTGTCAGCCTTTTCAAGGCCTTTTGGAAAAGAAGAGGAATGGAGCCTGACATAGGTCCCTATCCTCTCAAAAGAGAATATATAAGCACCCTATCCAAAGGACATTAGGTATTCTCAATTGGCTCTGCCAAAATAATACATCCTGAACGTGCCCTTTAAGCCATCCTAACCTTATTTTCATCACCAGCCCATAAGGACAGTTGTGAGGCTCAAGAGATGAGGTTATAATGTGATAGTTCTATGCAGTCAAGTTTTCTTTGACTGAGCAGCAAAGGCTTTTCAGATCCTTGGGTGTGTGGTGCTGAAGGAAAGGCATTGGTGTCAATCCAGGTTTGCTTTCTTATAGGACTTAGAAATGAATTCATGTTACAAAATTCAGCCTTTACTTGATAATAGCTATAGAAATTGAAAGCATTCTGTCTGTTTATATTGATGTTGGCTTAGGTATTACCCTTTTGCTGAAAGAGTATTGATTGATTCCAGGTACCCTTTGTGCTTTGGGGTTGGTGTTCAGACCAGCAAGGGAGGTTTGTCCCTATGTGGTTTCGGTGTCTATCCCCTGAACCTCTTGTCACTAAGCATGAAAGGAGACCGGCAGAAGGCCAGCATCAAAATAGATTGACTTTCATTCTAGACAGCTTTACTGGGAGGCAAGAGTGGGTCCCCCCCCCTCCCAAGTTGTAATTCCATGCAATGCTGAACATCCCCGCTTGATATCTCCAGACACCTTCTGTGATGCTTCATGCACCCCTCAAAGCTGGTTATTGTCATGGACTGGCTCCTGCCAGTTTTTTAGTTTGGTGCGCGAGGTGGAGGGGAGACAATTATGGGAGTATAAAATTATGCATTGTGCTGAGAAAATAGATAGAGGAAAGGTTTTGCACCTTCTCTCATAGTACGAGAGTGACACTGAATGTCAAGAGATATAGGACAGATAGAAGGAAGTATTTTGCACACCACATAAACTGCGGTATTTGCTAGCACAAGATGTGGTGATAGCCACCAATCTCGACAGCTTTGGAAGAGAATTAGATAAGTTCATGAAAGATAAGGCAATCGATGGTTGATCATCAAGATGGCTGCATACTACCTACAGGATCAAAAGCAGCAGGCCATCTGAATA
Source organism: Darevskia mixta (assembly GCA_034641385.1). Classification (NCBI taxonomy): domain Eukaryota; kingdom Metazoa; phylum Chordata; class Lepidosauria; order Squamata; family Lacertidae; genus Darevskia; species Darevskia mixta. The sequence goes on from JAWWNH010000029.1 coordinate 28,338,094, forward strand.
GCAATTGCTGGGGAGCCACAACAGAACTGGGATATTACCCTCACCTTCTTCTGTTGGCTTACCATAGGCATCCGGTTGGCTGCTGTGGGAAGCAGGATGCCAAACTCAGTTAGCTCTTTGGTATAATCCATCAGGGCTCATATGTTCTTATCCGTGGTTTTTATAGCTGATGACTTTCCAAGTATAAGGAGGATGTGATGTGCAGTGCTCTTATGAGTGTACATCTTCCCAAGCTCCTGATTGCAGCACATATAAACTCATCTGAATGATGCCCTGCCTGTGTGGCTCATAGCTGTGAGCTGTTTCCATAACCAAGCGATGGGGAACCTGTGGGCTACCAGATGTCCCTTTCTGCCATGAACTAATCTAGAAAGTGAATTCGTGGGAAGAAAGTGACCAATGGAGATTTTACAGGAGGTGGCACAAAGGAAGTTTGAGACAAGAAAGCTCATGGTTAAAGAAAGTAGCTAGACATCTTGTAAAGTTGTATGAGCTCAGTGAATTTTTGGAGTCCCATAGTGGGTGACTGTGGGTGCAGTTGAGATGCAGAAACAAACAGCAGTGCACAATTTATTAATGGGCAAAGGAAAGGGAACACCTTGTGCCAGCTCATTCAATACTGGTCTGAAAGGCACAGGGTTCTCCAGACACAAAAGCCTAGAGGATATATGAACACAGATGTCACACCAAGGCCAAAAAGCCTGTTCACCCACCCAGCCCCTGAGAATTCAAAGATCAAGATGAAAGCACCTCTGGCATTCTACATGCAGCAGGAAAAGATGCTGCCACTCCCGCCTTTTAGCTCAGCCAAGTCAAAGTTTGAGAAATTAGAAACCACTGCTATTAGGAGCAGTGGGTTGCATGGAAACTCCTTCTGCATGGGAAGGAAGCAGGATCCCATGTGCTTGCTTCAACAGAATGGCTTCTTGCAATAAGCCTTCCACAGGGGGAAAAAGAGAGAACAGCATAGATCAAATAGCTGAAGTAGCATATATCAAATGTGCAGATAGCCTGTACTAGCCTGCCACTGTGCAACATGGGTTCCTTCAGGTGACAGCAGGGTGGTTAGGATCAGGGTGATTAAGCCCTAATTCTAAGCAGCTTCCTGTTTTGGAATAAGCAGCTTAAGGTGAGGAGATGAGGAAACATACTGTGGCTGCTGAAGAAGACTGAAGGGCAAGCGAAGAAGATAACTGTTGAGAAGTAGAGCAGGGGTGGGGAACCTCAGGCCCTTTATCTGGCCCTTGGAATTCCCATCAGGCCCACATCTCCTTTCCAGCCTTTCTCTGCACCCTTCCTCATGCTTTTGACTAGCTGGACTGTGTCCCTGAAGTATGATAGTACTTGATTGCCAGGATGGAGGTAGAGGGGTGTGTGCGTAGCAACCTCTTGACTACTGTGTCAAGCATCTGATCTGTTGCTCCACCCACTTTGGCCTCTGGCTCCACCCACCACTGAAGGCTGCCCATAAGGCAATGCTGCCCTCAGGCTGAAAAAACTTCCCTGCTCCTGAAAAAGTGAGCACCTAAAGAACACACATTTCTAAGCCAGCGCATCTAAAACGCAAATATCTACTGATGTGAGGTAAAATATGAATCAGTCCCAGTGGAAGTTACTATTATGAATCTACTTTGCAGTGGTGAGGAGGCCTCTGTAAGCAAGCAAATTTTAAAATATAATTGGGACTATATTGTTACCTTTTTTTTAAAATAGCCCACATTGGTTCCAGGTTGTCTCAACTTAGGGCTGTTGGCTACCACTAGAACTGGAACGCCTGCCGGTAGAGGTCTAGTTTGATACAAACGTGGAGAGGGGCATTTATAGTGTAACCCTATGCAGAAGTAAATCCTGTTGATTTCAATGGTGTTTATTCACAGGAAAGGAGGTTAAGGAATGTGGTTCACAATTGTGCCCTGCTTAGCAAAACCCAGATACTTCCCTTAAATGAAAAAGTGATCTGGACAACTCTCTCGAAGGACTGGTTTTTTGTGTTCAGTTCTAGTACAGAAGGGTGAGGAACTCCAATACACTGTCTGATTTGGCCCTAGTGGTAGTAATGTACATGGGGTATTTCCAGCTGACAATAAATTCCTGCATCATTATTTCAGTATGGCAGTAATGCTAGCTCCCATGTAACAGAAGAGGTGGTGGCCTTGCCCAGAGGGCAATGGTAGCTGATCCTCAGTAGGACTGGTAGAGCAGCAGGCAGATATGCCAACAGTAGGTGGAGCCAGAGCCAATGACAGGCAGAGCCACAGCCTGATTGGTTGCACTGAACAAGACAGGCAGGTAGGGGCTGGCTTCTGGGGCAGACTGAGGTGGGTGGGGCTATTCCCCATTTGCCCTATTAGACCAGCCTCCATTGCTGAAGGGGGGTATCTGTACTCTGGTTTGCTGACCGGGGTTAGCCTACCAGTAATTGGCACATCAGTGAAGTGCTGAACCTGCAAATAAAATTTAAAGTAGGGGTGCCAGTTGAGGAGCAGCAGTGGGGGTGATGTTCCTCCCTGATTCCAGGCCACATATTCCGTGGGAGCACAGTTTACTGTGCAGCTTTTTTGGGAACTAGATCCAGGAGCCAACCTTTGAACCATGCTGTGAACTGCTCCTACACACCTGCCAGGGGTGATATTCAGCATAGGCCTGGCCTACCTAGTAATTTCAAAGGGTGGGCTTAGTTTACCTAGTCATTGTTGGCTTCAGTACAGTATTTAACCTTCTACTTGTGCTGGGTTAACAGACAGTAATAGAAATGTTTAGGAGAGAGAGAGAAAGAGAAAGGGAGACTGAGATTGCTTCATCTCTTGACCTGGGTGCTTAAGGCTGAATGGCAGCCTGTGAGGAACCACAATTTGACTATGGCCTCATATCATCTGTAGGGGGTCTACCTTCTCTCCTTGAGTTAGATATAATTCCACCACTACTCAATTTTGGAATCTGAAATGGCACCCTAGGATGGAGTTGTGTTTCTTACCACTAGTGATTTCACAAGCAGAATCCAAGAGCTGCCATGACAATCATACAAACAAATTAATGAGTGCATTTGGCATATTCTCTCTCTCTCTCTCTCTCTCTCTCTCTCTCTCTCTCTCTGTGTGTGTGTGTGTGTGTGTGTGAGAGAGAGAGAGAGAGAGAGAGAGAGAGAGAGAGAGAAATGGACAAAAAGAGAGATATCAGTGAGAAATAACAAAGAATAACCAGGTGAGGATAAGATAGAATCTTCCTGCCAGGCCACTTTGCCATCTAAAGAATAGGAACAATGTACACTGCTAGCACCAAGACCACAAATCCTTATTAGACTGAAGTTTTGTCCCCTAAACAGTTCGTGCACAATACTGGGAGGAAACCTGCAGCATTTCAGAAATGAAAAATCAAAATATTAGAGCAGGCAGCCAAAATATTAAACCCAGCCTCCACTGGATCAAAGAGCTTCTATGAATGGTTGCAATGGGGGGGGGGGGAACCAATGACTAAAATGTTTTGATTTGAAAGGGAGTTAAATTGAACTTTTAATCTACTCCTTGATGATACCAGATGGGTGCTTATTTTTATACATTTCATTACAAATATTGTGTATGTGCTTTTTAAATTCTATTTTCCCTCTCTGATTATTTGCGGAGGGAGGTTATTGGGTTGTTCTTGTTTTTATTTTGATTATGCATTTTGTGTTTTTATATTGTGATTTTATCCTGTGAACTGCCCTGCGACCTGTGGGTATAGAGCTGTATATAAATATAATAAATACTGTAATAAATAAATAAATAAATGAATGAATGGGTGGATACAGAAGGATATGCTATATGAAAGAGGCTGTGTAGCTAAGCCCAGCATGGAGAGGCACAGCAGAATGATTTGGCCTCTATCCAAATCCATTCCCTTGGTTACTTCCTTAGTAATTACTTTGCCTCTTTATTCTTACTGCATGCCGTAGCAACACTCACAGCATTTCCTCTTTTGCTTTCTTGCACGACATCCTGGAAATGGCACAATCCATAAGGAATGCTGCATAACCAAAGGCTTTCTGCTTATAGAGACTGACGTAGTTGCACGGGGGGGGGGGGCCACTAGATTCCTCCAACTGTCTGCACTGTTCCTTTAACATGCATCCCCGGAGAGGCACGCATAATGCGTTCTGTTCCAGCAATAACTGAAACATATTTAACACTTTATTAGCAAGGCTGTGTCTTCATCTGTACAAGATCTTTTTTAAAAAGCACCATCATTAACACCGGCATCTTTAGTAGATACTCCAAGAAGCACACAATGTAGCTCAGATCCGAACTATTTTAGATTTTAAAAGTTTTTGTTTTTCTTTTTAAGAAAATAAAATGTCTACCCCAGCATAACTGCAGCGAGACACAAATAGACAGGGCATCTTCTCTCTCTAAAACAAAAAAAAGCCTCAAGATAAACATGGAAAGTGTCTGAAGTATCTGTGTCCAAGAATATATTCCCTAGTGGAAGATTTGCAACAAACATCCCATGTCATTGGTGCCCCCTTTCATGCCAAGGATGTCTTTGCATAGCCAGAGAGTGTAAAGTGCATTTCTTTCAATTTCCATATTGAATGCAACAAAAACAATTTACCAATAAAATTATCTCTTTCGGAATGGTATCTCTAAGTTCCAGTTGTTTGGTTGATTTCTCTGTGAGAGTTGCCACCCAGACCTGCTGCAACCACATTCCTAAAGAGATGTACTCTAAAGTCTGATGGGGAATTTTCTTGCACTTATTTCAAGCACTAAAAAACCCCCATACAAATAATGAACTGCTCCCACTCTCTTTTTCTGGTCAATGAAATAGACACAACTGGTCAGTCTGGCAAACAACAGCAGCTATTTCATTGGCCTGTGAAGGAAAAAGGCAGGCATCTTCTAGTTAGCAGTTGGAGCAGTGATTTTGTACTTAGCAGTTTGCATCAAGAGGCTTCACACATTACATTTTCAGCAGGAACACGTTACATGATCTCGGTAACTCCTTGCTCTTCTAATCTGTTGTAATTAGTGCATACACCATTTTAGAGAGAGAGAGAAACGTAGCTTCTTCAAGTGTTAGTTTCAACTCATATATGGTACAGATCTGTAAGATTTAACTGCAAAAATAGAAAGGCTGCAGAGAGGTGGGTTCCATTTTATAATAGTTTTACATATTTTTGTTTCCACTCCCTGCAAATAAAAAGACTAGGACATAAGGGATTCAAAGCCAATCTGTTCCTTACTGTGCTAGTTTTCAGTTAGCAGGGATTGTGCGGGTGTTTTTAAATCATTGAATCCCCACCTATAATCTGAAGCAACAAAATTGTTTCTACCTTAGAACATTAGACTGTAACTGCGGAAGAGAAGAGAGGGGGTCAGGGAGTGAAGGAAAACTGAAACAGGTATATCCTTATTTCTTAGCAAATATTCTAAAATATTTTGAAGTTTCGGAGGGAGAGAAAAATGCGAGCTGACTTGTCCTCTGTTCATACTCCCTAGCTGTGGAATCTTAATTGAGACCGTGTTGAAACTCTGCAAAGGAATTCTATGGAGGATAGTATTTTCAACTTTGTGGTGCTACACTGTAATGCTAGGAAGGAAAGACGGGGAGGGTGAACGGAAGCAAGACTAACACCATTTCTTCTGAAACCGTTTGCCACACCATTCTCCTGCACGTGTGGATTAGGCCCAATCGATAAAGCAGTCTTTCAGAATAATTTCATAGGGAGAGAAAAAATATTACCGGTACATATTATTGGTTGATGTAGAAATAATATATGGAGTCAGGTCCAACAGCAACAGGCTTTACTGCAGTTATAAATAAAGTTGTAGACAGGTCTTCAACTTGAATGAGGAATGCTTCAGTATTCAGGGTGGGATGTCTTTTAATAGGCCAGGGCTCTGCTTTGGGATATATATCAAGACACCTCGAACAATGCACACACCACCCTGCTCATATTACTAAGGAAGCCTTTGCCCTCCCAGATATCTGGGACTGGACTTCAACGCTGGGTTGAACCTCAGTTACTGCCCAAAGAATGAGGTGGGTGGTATTGCCAAGATGCAGGGTAACAGTGAGCAACAAGGCCTCCTGCAGTGTGTCTCAAGCTCTTTGGGCTGTTGAGTTTGCTAGCCTATGCTTCTGTTCCCTGCGATGTATAATTTCCTCTCCCCACCCCCCTCCAACCATCATGCTCACCTTACATCCCATCCATCGCTTTCAAAATGATGTCAAGTTAAAGATCTAAATTAGGTGCACAAAAATTGCAAAAAGCCACCTTTCAGAAAACCAGCTGGATATTAGCACAAATGAAGTGTGCCAATTTAACCTATCTAATGTCATCTGCCGTTTCTAAAGCTCCTGTATCAATACTGCCATATCGTTTACCCTAGGTGCTGCTTAAGAAGGTGTGCAGCTATCTTGCTCAAGCAACTAACTGTCCACGTGAATAGTCCATCCATATGTGCATCAGAGGAGGAGGAGGTGGTGGTGATCACTGATGTTCCTCCACAAACACAAAGCCACATGTCCCCTCTGATCTTACGTCACCCATATGAATAGGCCACTGGCATTTATTTGCGTACGCCTGGTGACCTAATGTCTGAACTGGGGGACTTGGCAATGGAAAGACATTCCAGTAAGAAAATATAAAATAGTTCAGTGCCAAGACAAAACGACCCCTGTCTTTTTGCAAAGTGATCTGCCTCTGTATCTCTCCCCATATTCTGCCATTAATCTGTTTCCTTTTACTTCTTCCAGGTGCTGGAGAGTCAGGCAAGAGTACAATTGTCAAACAGATGAAGTGAGTACTGTATTGCCTTCTAGACTGGTGGACCAAGAGCCCTAAAAACAGGGGCGTCCTTTAGCCCTTTCCTCCTGAGTTGCTATCCCACACCAACCCAGAGTAGCACATTTAGAGGCTGTTGTTGGCAACAGGACTGAGCTGGGACAAATAACTTAAACAGATTATGGAAGGCTTAAAACACAAATAAAAATAGCATTTAGTTAAAAGCAAGCTAGGGCAACATGTAATAACTGCTAGCTTCAAAAACTGATCTTGAGCAAGATAAGGAAGAAATTATGCTTCATATGCTATAGCACGGAGATGGGGAGCCTATTGCCCTCTAGATGTTGCTGGACTACAACTCCCATCATCCCTGACCATTGGCCATGCTGACTGAGACTAATGGGAGTTGTAGTCCAAAACACTGGAGAGCACCAGATCCCCAGTTCCTGCTATAGCAGATTCATTGACTAATCTACATTAATTTCCCTGCACATGGTTTTAGTAATCCTCATAATAAGCCTGCAATAAAGTCCATAATGACAGATTTCTAAGCCCTGTGGCTTATGAACTGACAAACAAACAGCAAAAGATGAATGCAGTTCTGCTACTCTTCCTTTAGCAGCGTTTCCCCTGGGATACTCAAAACTTTCTGGGAACTTAGATTTAACACCAGAGTGGAAGTGCAAACCATACAGGAAGAGGCACCTTAAACTGTAGCAGTAACAAATGTGACTACCCCCACCCCCACCCACCCTCCTCATGAATTCCAACAATAGAAAAGTGACCTACAAATTTAAGGGCCATCATTTAATACACAGGCCTTCAGTGGAAGGGCATCTAATTATATATCATGAGGCATCTTGGCAACATTTTCCTACAAGTCCATTATAGATGATGACCTTATACATCGTATCTGTCCATGTATCTAGGACTTACAGCCTTCACATTCAAGTAACATACAAATAAAACTCAAGGCCTTTCAATGGGACAGTATTCTCATTTTTTTCTGCACAATTAATGGGAGCCACTTATTGTTCTGGGAACATGTCAAAACTGCTGCCCCTAGGCACGGGGCAAAATGTGTTCCTCACCCAGACATGGTCATCTCAGCCAACGTGGTTTGGGGCATGTTTTACTCTGTGATGTCTTAGATTATGGTCCTTTAAAAAAAACTTTCTTCCCCCAAAGCAAATAGATGCCATTTATTATGCATCTCTATAAAATGGGTAGAACTTCTCAAGAAGATCCAGAGTGGTTGTTTCATCTATGGCGACTGTTGTCTCTCTCTCTCCCCCCCCCCCCCCATTCTTACCCAGGATTATCCATCAAGATGGTTACACGGAAGAAGAATGTTTGGAGTTCAAAGCAGTTATTTACGGCAACATCTTGCAGTCCATCTTGGCCATCATCAGAGCCATGACCACCCTGGGGATTGATTATGCGGATTCAAGCAAAGCGGTCAGTATCATTGTGCATGATAGCAGAATGTTTTCGTTCAGCAAATGAGGATCTCTGGAAAAGGGGAGGGCCAAGACATTTGCAGCTACAATGTGGCTGATGTGCTATTAAAGTTTATTTATTTGTGTTCAAGGTCAATATGTATAATCATACAACAGGAATGCCATTGCCACTAGATACGTTTCTGATCTTTATTTCCATGGGTTGTTCTGAAGAAAAATAGGTAGGAAAGGACAGGTGGAATATCCAAGCACCAGAACAGTAAGGGTTAGTGTAACTGTGATCTCCATGCACTGTGCTGTACACTTCATAAGATATCAAAGAGAGAGATTTGGACTTCAGCCTCAAGTCGAAGCAGCTATGGGATGATGCCACCTGGTGGCTAAAGACCACTTTTCAAGAGCAGTAGCCATAGATTCACCGGAGCTGATTCATAGAAGGGCTGTAACTCTGCAGTAGAGCATCTGGTTTGCATGCGGAAGGTCCCCAGCATCTCTGGAATGGGTTGGGAAAGATTCTCTTGTATGAGATACTGGTGAGGGCACTGCCAGTCAGTGCAGGCAATTCGGAGAGAGATGAACAGCTGGTCTGACTCTGTATAAGGCAGCTTCCTTCGCTCCTAGAATTATGGTGTCAGAAAAGTCCTCCAGTGGTACCTAGGCTGTGGCCACTGTTGCACTTTACCTTCTCCTACCTACCACAATTAGGGATGCGGGTGGCGCTGTGGGTTAAACCACAGAGCCTAGGGCTTGCTGATCAGAAGGTCGGCGGTTCGAATCCCCGCGACGGGGTGAGCTCCCGTTGCTCGGTCCCAGCTCCTGCCCACCTAGCAGTTCGAAAGCACGTCAAAGTGCAAGTAGATAAATAGGTAGCGCTCCAGGCAAGAAGGTAAACGGCATTTCCGTGCGCTGCTCTGGTTTGCCAGAAGCAGCTTTGTCATGCTGGCCACATGACCCGGAAGCTGTACGCCAGCTCCCTCGGCCAATAACGCGAGATGAGCACCGCAACCCCAGAGTCGGACACGACTGGACCTAATGGTCAGGGGTCCCTTTACCTTTACCTAACACAATTAATGGTGAGAATCAAAGTACTTACTGGAAAAGGTAAGAGTGAGAGTGTGCTGGGACACCACCCAACGCATTATGTTTCTGGAAAGATAGAGCAGATCACCACACAGAAGATGCCAAGATGGCAGCACACACACTTGCATCCATGTGAGCAGTAATGTGGAAGCACGGGGACGAACAGAAGAAGACACCTTCACCCCGGTATGGTTCCCCTTCATCACACACACAGCCCAACAAGACAATGACAAAAATCTACCGACAGCATACAAATCAATATGGGCTAACCTGATCAAAAACACCCACCCACCCCATTCACACAGGAAACCAAAGGTCACCACAGCCAACCACAAATAAACAATCACACCATACGCCAACCCTGACCTCTCTCACCACCAAAGAAGCACAAGCGAACAGCAAAGAACCTGCACAAACGCTGACACCAAACCCTACGTATTTGTTGTTCAGTCGTTCAGTCGTGTCCGACTCTTCGTGACCCCATGGACCAGAGCACGCCAGGCACGCCTATCCTTCACAGCCTCTTGCAGTTTGGCCAAACTCATGTTAGTAGCTTCGAGAACACTGTCCAACCATCTCATCCTCTGCCGTCCCCCTTCTCCTTGTGCCCTCAATCTTTCCCAACATCAGGGTCTTTTCTAGGGAGTCTTCTCTTCTCATGAGGTGGCCAAAGTACTGGAGCCTTAACCGCAGGATCTGTCCTTCTAGTGAGCACTCAGGGCTGATTTCTTTAAGAATGGATAGGTTTGATCTTCTTGCAGTCCATGGGACTCCCAAGAGTCTCCTCCAGCACCATACGTATACTAAGTAAAATAGAAACACCATCACCCCACCCCACCCCACCCATCTCCTCATCCCGCCCACCTCTTTCCCCCTTTTCTTCCTAATGTCTCAACAAACGAAACTGATTTGTAAAAATGTTACATGGAAAAAATACGAGAGACATTACACATACCTTTCTAATAAAGAAAATCTTTAATAAAACAAATATTTTTTTTAAAAAAGTAATGTGGAAGCACAGACACATTTCTAGACCAGCTTTTTCCCTACGGCAGGAGTCCTTACATGTTACAGCTTAAATCATTCCCAGCAGATGCTTATTTGCACCTTCTCATAATGCTTCACAAGAAATGCTCAACTTGAGAAACCATCAACCAACCATAGGAGGTTTTTGTTTTTTTAAAATGTCCAGACCAAAGTTAATTTGTTGCAATTTGGACTTTTTATTCACTTCCTTGTCAATAATGGCCCTGGGAAACAACTGTTCCTCCTTTTTTAATGCATTGTTGTCCTCTAATTTGACGCACGCCCTGTAAGAAGACCTCTGCAAAGTCAGAAAGGAGGAAAATATGAATTGCCCAAACCGTGCGGCTAAAAACTGACTGTGAGGGTGCAAAATACAAACACTTGAATATGAGGTTCTGCCATAGCCTTGTCACCAGGGAAGCAACAGTCTCCTTACAGGATCTGTCTCTTTACAGGATGCGGGGCGACAGCTGTTCAACTTGGCTGACTCCATCGAAGAAGGAACCATGCCTCCAGAGCTAGTGGACTGTATAACCAAACTCTGGAAGGATGCAGGCGTTCAGGCCTGCTTTGAGCGAGCCGCTGAGTACCAGCTCAACGACTCTGCCGCCTAGTAAGTTGGTCCCTGTGGAAGCATATTGGGGAGGGGAGAGGCAATATTGCCAGCCCAAGGGGTTGTGACAGGGAGACTTCAGAGAGAGAGAGACTGCCATGCATTTATATAGTACATTTCAGCTTTAGCTAGTGCCCTCCAGATATTTTTGACTACAAATCCCATCAGCCCCAAACATATGTAGGACAAAGCAAATGAACTTGCCCTGTCAGGCTTCTCCATCTTTTGAAATGCAGCAAGCTTCTGCAGATCACTTCTTTCCTTGTGCCTTACCATAGTGTAAGTGCTGCACAAGAGCTCCACTTGTACAACTAGACTTTTCCCTCCTCTCTCCCCATGCTTTGGAAGACCCCCAGGCCTCCAGAGCAGATCTTGTGGATGGAGGGGGTGGGGATGGAGATGGAAGAGCATTGTGCAAGCGGAAGTCTGCTGTGGGAATGCAACAGGAACCCTGCATGCAACCCATGATCTCCAAGCTGGTAGTCCCCTTTCCATAGATGCCAAGCAGCACGGGAGTCACTTCCCTGCAGAGAGATCCCACATCACTGGAGAGCAGGTGTGGATAAACCAACATGGGTAAGACTAGTCATTTCAGTCTTTTGCACCTTGCACCTCACTGGCACTCGACAGAGTTGAAAGCCAGTGGGAAAGATCCACAGAAGCAGGCCCACCCATTTGGCAGGGCTGCTCATACTTCCCAGGAGTGTGGGATCAACTCACAGGAAAGAGGCTCCCGTGCAACTGGTGAGTATGAATAAGAGAGGTGACCCCGCCCAACATGTGTGTTAAGATGCTCTTTGCTTGAAGTGAAAGAGAACAGGAGCATGACAAACGGTCCCTAGTCTGCAGACCTCCAGTGCCACATCACTAGTGCTCCACTAGTGCCCTGCAATTGTGCCACCACAACCAATCCTTCTAACAATGCAACTGGAAGCTTAGGGCAGGTCAGATGTACACTACCTACTTGCTTTCTCCTGTACACTTCTTAGGGCAGTTTAGGGCCTGGGGAACCAAAAGCACTGGCTATGCCCACAGTAAATATAATGGCTGCCAATTTCCTTGTGGAGCGATTGACCAGGAGCCGTCCCTTTCTATTTTTGCTAGCTTTGTTGGTGGAAGTTTGAAACAGACACAGGCCCAACCTAGCCATGACCAAAGGGCCTTGTATGCTTTCTGGCAAAAGCAAACAGCTGCAAATTTAAACAGATCCAACAAAATGCAACAACAGCCCAATAAACTGCAAATTAGTAACCCACAACAATTGCACAATTCTTGTAGTACCTCAGAGCAGCAGAGAGCCCTGGTAAATGTTTGCATGTGTTCTAAGCCACTGCATTAGCAGAGAGACAGTATTGCTGCTAGAGTCCTCTTTAACCTGTTGCTCTCCATTTCTGTACAAGCAGAACATTTCTGTACAAGCAGAACATTTTGAGCCCAGTTCCCAGCTGCTCACATATGGTTTTCTGTGCATATGAGTATAATATACACAGCACCTAACACTTCCAACCACTTGGCTCTAGACAAGTCAAGGGGAATTACGTCCAGCCAAAAGGATGCAGTCCTGCAAGATCTGGGTTCAACACCTTGCGAAGCCATGAAGATTCCAGATGGCTTTGGGGAAGAGTCACTCAGCCTCAGCTTCCCATCTGGAAAATTGGGAGTACAAATAGTGGTTTACCTCACCAATTTGTGATGAACTATTACAAAGCCCCCACACGTGCTGTAGACGTTACAGCATTACTTCTCCATTTCCTTCTGCAGCTACCTGAACCAACTGGATAGGATATGTGCTCCCAGCTACCTCCCCAACGAACAGGATGTACTGCGATCACGAGTTAAGACCACAGGTATCATAGAGACAAAGTTCGGTGTCAAAGACCTCAACTTCAGGTGAGAAAAAAAACCCTTCTAGGTAGCCCTCCTTGTTCTTTATTCAATCACAGCACATTCCATATGTTCCATCTGCCAAATGGCAACATGGATAAACTGTTTATCTTAAAGATTGTCTCCTCCTGTATATGCCTCTGTGTACCAAGTACACGGTGCTTTATTCTCATGTGTGACGTCCTACTCACTGCGCCACTACAGCACAGAAGTGTAGCAGGGCCTTCTTAGTTGTGTTCCCTTACTCTTACGGGATGCCCTTCCCAAGGAAGCCTGTGTGGCCCCATCACTGAGTGCCCTCAGTTCTCAAAATGGTTTGTGGCTTCTATGATTTTTATATATACTGTCTCTTTGCAGCAACCATAGGAGTTATTTCCCCTTCTAATTGACCTCAGCTTGATTTTTGTTGGTGGAGTTATTCTACATATTCTGTTTTGATGCTTTTAGCCTTTTGGTTTCTCTTTGGACATTTACTGTTTCAATGGTTGCTTGTTAGCTATTTCCCTTAAGATCAAAAGGGATATACATTTTTCTAAATAAATATTTTGCCAATCTGTGTCAGTTTTACCTTTTTTGGTATTATCTTCGTATTTTTAACTGAACTGTTTCATTAGGCTTCCAGCCTGATGAACTTTAAAATATTCACCTGTTGTAAGTTCCAATTATATGTTCATTTAAAACTACAATGTTGAGGAATGACTCTTTCCTTCTGGCATGCTGTTTCAAATGGTTACCTTTGAAAATAAATATCATAATCACGACTCTTCTTTTTGCAGGATGTTTGATGTAGGTGGGCAGCGGTCAGAGCGCAAAAAGTGGATCCACTGCTTTGAAGGGGTGACCTGTATCATCTTCTGTGGAGCTCTCAGTGCTTATGACATGGTGCTGGTAGAAGATGATGAAGTGGTATGTTTTCTAGCTCAAACTCTTATGAGATTAATTATCACTCCACAAACATGCCTGCATCCGCTTTGAAATTCAACAACCACAACAGCTCCCCTGTCCCACAGAATAAAAAAATAACGCCAGAATCTTACCCTTACTTACATAAAGAGCCTGCCAAAAGTTGTTTTTGAATAGAGCAGAGAGGAAAATTAGGGCCTTAGGGGAACTAGTAGTTTGTTTCCAAATTGTGCTGCTCTGATGCAAGTCCAGGAAGCATTGGCTTAACCCCTGCCTGAAAATAAATATGTCTCTGTGAGCATACATCCTAGAACCAGTTGATTCCAATCCTTCCTGTGCACTTTAAGGATTGGTAAAAGCCTCCAATTTACATCAATGGTGACATCAAAGGCAGGGCAGGCTTTTCAAGGCACAGGAAGGGCAAGAATTTTATCCCTAGTTTTACTAAGGATACCTCCTGAAAACCCCAACGATTCTGAAAGGAGAAGTATACGTCATGAACACTTCCCTATTGCTGCAAGATCTATATGCAAAACGCTGTTTAACTATATTTCTCTGAATCCTTCTAAGGGAAAAGGAAATTCTATTACTTTCACCAATTCTGTTACCTTCACCAATAGAATTGCTGGAAATCTTGCCAAAAGGAAGACGTGTGTAAAAAAAAGTGCATCAGCTATATAGCCCCCCCTCCCCAGTTGATCATAGTCTTTCCATCAAGACTAATTAAAATAAGAGAAGGACGCTATAGATGATTTACCCCACCATAAACAAATCTAGTCACCAAGCACAAAGGGGGAAAAGCAGCATGTCTGCAGCGACTGTCCACTGAAAGGAGGGAATCCAAGTTTGTTGAGAGTAGTGAGGGTTCCCTTGCAGCCTGTTCCATACTCTGTAATTAAGAGGATCAAAACCTTATAGAAGCAGTGCTTTCTAACTTATTTATATCACTGAGAGAAAAAACCAACAGAGGAGTTAGAACTTTGGCTAAGAATAGTAGGCCAATACTGGTAAGACAGTAGATTAATGTCACAGCAACAGAAGTATTTTATAATGTGGGTGTGTTTTTAACCCAAAAGCCCGAGGGCATTTAGGAAAAATCCATCCATTACAATTAGATTAACCAAGAGAGGCAAGTAGATAGATGCATCAGCCACTGAGCCAAACAGCGCCAGTATAGACTTGCTCCAATTTCAGTTTAAGAACAAGAACAAACCTGTGCAGAAAATGCCACGACACATGTACAAACGTTGCTGCTTTTGCTTGGTCACCTCCCATTTGACTTCACAATAAATGGACGTTTTAAAATACTGTCTTTCAACATTGTTCCATGCAACGTTTACATTTAGAGTTGCATCCCAAGCTGCAGGAATGAAATGGATTATCTGTTCAGACAGCAGGACTTCTCCTTCCCCTGTAACTCCCTGCTCATCCTCAGGGCACACAGGGGGCTACAAGGGGAATATTTTGGAAGTAATTGAGAAGCATTTGGGGTAATGGTCAAGTACTGTGTCTAGAAGCATACCCTACAGATAGAATGAACAGATGTTTTACACAAAGTCTTTGAGCTTGCTTGAACTACTGTGTGGTCTTCCCCTCTAGAACCGCATGCACGAATCCTTGCATCTGTTCAACAGTATATGCAATCACAAGTTCTTTGCTGCCACCTCCATTATTCTCTTCCTGAACAAGAAGGACCTCTTTGAGGAAAAGATCAAGAAAGTACATCTCAGCATTTGTTTCCCAGATTATGATGGTGAGTTGGTCAAGCATTTCCTCCTTACAGTAGCCAGTCATCAGAGCCAAGAACTACTTCACATATGATGTAGAAACACACACTAAACATGGGTGACACATCATGTGCCATCTCTAACCCACTTCCTCCTCTGCTATAGGAAAGGAGGAATCAACAAGCATCCTCTCCCCAGCAGGAGACTGCATTAGATCAAAAGCCCTTCTCTGAATGAGGAACTCTCCAATAAGCTATGCCTCTTTCAGCAACATTCATAGCCTCTTTCTTGTTTCTCTTACGCAAACAGGTCCCAATACCTTTGAAGATGCAGGCAACTACATCAAGCTTCAGTTCCTCGATCTGAACATGAGAAAAGATGTGAAAGAAATTTACAGTCACATGACTTGTGCCACAGACACGCAGAATGTCAAATTCGTATTTGATGCAGTCACGGATGTCATCATCAAAGAGAACCTCAAGGACTGTGGCCTCTTCTAAGACTTCAGTTTTTTAAGAAGGTAATTTCCATTCTAAGGAACATAATCAACAATAGTAGTCCTCCTATGGAAGAGACTGGTGAATGGGTATCTTTAGCACTCACTTAATTCACAGAGCTGCTCCTGTAAATTTAAAACCACACTTAACCTTGCATTTGAGTTTACTCCAGCAGCCCAAGCTCACCAATGTTCCTTCAACAAAAAACAAAACCACTTATTTTAGCAGTTATCCTTAGCTTCCCCAAAAGTGCAGCAAGTTTTGACTTTGATGTTAATTCATTTTTAGTAAAAATTTACTGTTCATTGCAAGAATTTGGAAAATGTTTCTGAATAGGGAGAGCTAACCATGAATTCTGAGGCAATTCCCATGCAGATGAATCAGACTGCTCCCCCCACTACAAAGTGTAGCAACTACATCAGAGTATTTATAATGTACATAATCAGCCTAAATGAGAAAAAAAATCATTAGCAGCCTGACATTATAATTTGTCTCATGCGTTTATGTATTTGTGTAGAAGTCTTTTGTGGTGTTGCAGGATCTAAATGTCATGTTACAATGTATCTAATTTCTCCAAATGCTCTCTCGCCTTCTTTGTCAATTAGGAAAAAGGACCTGCAGTTAGCTTCACTGTTCTGCTTGAGCAGAGCCAACGGAGTAAATAAAAGCCACTCAAAGAGTCCACATTTTTCTATAACCTACCCATGGCACAAACTGTATACTTCCAAGAACATGCCATCAAAAGGGCATGAAGGAACAAAAGCTAAGAGCCTCCCATCTCTAAGCCATTTTCTTTGGTAGTTTTCCTCCCTTCTGAAATTCTCGGCAATCTGTAAACCCTGACGACAACTTGAAAGACAGCCAACACAATCTTGTCTGCAAACAATGAATCATGCGATACACTGGACCTTTGTGTGTGCATACAACTGAGATCTTTAAAAAGCATCAACCTTCTGTGGGAACAACACAATCAGTGCTTTTGTGGATACTTCGGCAGAACTTCCTTATCTATAAATGGTCTGAACAGTGATTCTCAATGAAAATCCTAAAGGGTTGAATGTGCAAGTCCAACAATTTCTAGATTACACATGAAATCTAATTATCAGTGTGCAAATTAACCAAGAAAGTTAAGTAACATTTTTCAAACCTTCCAAGTAGATCAGTTTCAGTTCTTTGGAACTGCTGCAAATTTGTCCCTACAGCCTTAAGTAAATAATTCATTTTCTTTCTAGTATCCAGCTTTCCCCATATTAGAAGGCCCGGTGAACTTAAGACTGATTTTCTTTCTCTATACCAACTCACCCCACTGAGTACAGCAGTACTGATCCCAACCCAATGCTTTACCACTTGCTGTGAAGACAATTGCTCTTGCTCTCTGGTCCCTGATGGAAAGAGGTCACAGCAATGTGTACAAGCAACCTACTGACATCACAGAGTCAGAAAACTTCTCCACAACATAGGAAATAGAAAGAAAACATACAAACTGGAAATGGTGACGTCAGGATTTTCACTCTGCTATTTAGCGCTGTATCGTTCTTGATCATTTGTAAATAAGTCGTATGTTACTGTAGATAGGATTCTCTTTGTTATCAATATTTACTTCAGAGAATGGCTTAGGTGGCTACAACTGAATGTAGAACATTCAAAAATAAAGAAATGTGCATTAAAAATGTGGATACAGTGTTACCTATTTGGAAAAGTAACAAATTCCTCTACAGGTTTTATTTGTGTTTTCAAAAGCCACCCAATACTTTTTCAAACATTCTACCAGGCCTAATATTATAAGGATCATATGGTGGTTTAATATTGTACGTGGAAGACATGGATTCAAATCTCACCTGAGACAGAGACTCACATACCCAAAGGCCGCCTTCAGAAATAATGCAAAGTGTTCACACTTCATTTGTCTCCTTGCCAAGAGGGGAAACAAATCACAAAAGCTAGCTCCTAAACCTGGGAGAAGTGAAGTGTGCAGACTAGCACACAATGCATGCACAGGATGATTCGTTTAACCATAGTTAGTGGCTTAGCATTACATCCAGACATGGCCAGTCAGTGAAAGACCAAAGGATGTCTTGCACATGCATATTTATCAAAGAGCAAACCTCAAGTCAGGAGGTACATTCAATCTCAAACAGTTATTTCCAGTTGAAGTGTTTTACGCATTTAGTTTGCAATTCATCCCTGGAGGTGAAATATGCACGTATGAAATTGGCCCTCACAGAATGGCCTTGGGCAAGTGACATCGACTCTGTTCCCTGTTTGTGAAAAGTGAATAGAGTTAATGCAAGCTAAACATTAATTCACCAAGAGTATTTTACCATAGTGTGTGCACAGAGAAACTGATTAAGCTTGTGATCTGCAATATTCTACCATGTAGTTGAGAATTTTACCACTCTTTTCTGTTAAGAATCATCATCATTCTTGGTAACAAACAAACAAACAAACAAACAGTCATAAAGAAATGCTTTAGAAAATTACTGCTGTATCTTGCTGATATGACTTAATGGTAGAAATAACTTACCACAATTCTCAGCCTTATCTGTGTTAACACACAGAAAATACCTGACACCAGAGTTTTTCAGGAAACAAGACAGGAAGGTTTCAGTTATTTATATAAAGGTTCAGCACTACGAAAAAGCTAATCCAGCTAACTAAAATCTTTACTTGCAGAATGTGGAAATGCTATTAAGAGAGACTGACAAAGATCCCTAGATCATTTCTAGAAATGGCTCCAATAAAGTGAGGAACATTAAGATTTTTAACTCACTATTTTAATATTGCCAATAACTACATCAGGTTGAAACTGTACATGACAAATTGGAAAAGAGTCTCAATGTAATGGTTTCAGCAAATAAATGTACTGACTCAGGTTAATAACATCACTACAGTAAAAACAATGGCAAACAGGAACTTGGCACCACATTTACAAAGTAAAAGCATGCGGTTGATACGTTTTTGAAATCTCCTATGAGAAAAGGCCCTGGTAAATGCAGAACAAATTGCACTGTCTACAAAACTCCCCACTGGTTTAAGACCAAACACACACACAGACAATTAAGTGGTTGATTAAGTAGCTTTGTAGCAGCACTCTCTCCCCACCCCCTGCAGTTTGTAATTTTACAACTCACCTTTCTACCTAGAAGCCGATTCAGGCATTTCAGGTAAGAAGATTTCCATCTGCTACATTAGTAGCACACTCAGAAATTTGGTAATCAGCATAAACCAGGCTAACCCCCTCCCCCAGCCATAAAGTCAGACAAGACTTATTACCCTGCTACAGGAAATCTCTCTTTCGGGGGTGGGAGCACCTTACAGTGTATGTAGCAGACTCATAACATTATACATTAAAAGAAGCCATTGCTTTAGCCATAAGAATCCTAAGGCCCTTTTAAGTAGTTGCAGTTACTGTATATCAAGTTCTGACCATACCAAGTTTTAAAAACAAAAGGTTCCTGCTAAGAGGAATACTTTCTGCGTGATCTGGTCACAATCATGTGCATAGTTAAGTGTTTTTTGTTTGTTTTTAAAACAAGTCTGTTTGCAAATAAGGAAATAAAATTTAGTAAATATATAGTTTTGATGGAAAAACCTTAAAAACAGAGCAGCGGTGGCTTATTAAAGAAAGAAAGCTACATATTGAAGTTCTGGGATCTCAACTTTGTAACAGCTGTACACATTTGAGACTATGCAATCCATATGATGCCTGGATGATTTAAAAAAAAATCACACTTAACAGTAGTTCCATTTTTGGAATTTTAACTTCCGCATCCCATATCAATAAAAAGGTCCCTAGTACAGAAGATTGTGCTAAAGAATGCAAGGATTTTTGCATGCTGTTTTCATTCCCCGGTCCTGTTCATGCTTGCAGCTGTCCCACAAGGCAGCAAATAAACAGTCCAGTTCTTAAAACGCAACATCCTGAAATGGAAATAATTTTATTTCATTAGGTGAAGTTCATGTTATAGCCAGGCAGCTGTTTATGCAATGCTAAAGCTCAGAAGAGACTACAAAGTTCATAAACTTACATTTCACTGTTACGCTCTCTTTTTAGTAGAGTCCACATTCTTTCAGGTTGTTTTTAATTATAACATCTGTAACAGCATCAAAAACAAATTGCACATTCTTTGTGTCAGTGGCACAGGTGAAATGGGTGTAAATTTCCTTGGTGTCTTTTCTTCGGTTCAGGTCTTCAAACTGGCACTGAATGTATGCAGCTGCCTCTTCATATGTATTAGAACCTGGAGGGAGAAAATGACAACTTCTACTAACAGAAATCTTTACCATTTATTTCTTTGCTTCTTTAGTGCAAATAGTGCTGCAGTCACTGGGTGCCATTAGCAAAGTACTAAATTGAATCAGATTGAGTTCAAGAGCCACTCAGTGTCTTTGGTGTACAGGCAACTCAAAATCAAAAGAAAAGAAACAAACCCCAACATGGGCTGAAAAAAAAGTAGATTTAATTTATGGAAGTCCTCCAATGTAGTTGTTACCTAACAAGCTTCAAGTGTAACCACTCTTCAGAGGTAACTAAAAATGTATTTAAACCCTACGATTTTTAAAAAAAATAAAACACACATTTAGTAGCTATTTGTATTGGAGCTCATGAGTAATGGTAAAATGTTTTAAAATGAGATAAATATTTCATTTCATCTTAACGTTATACATTTCATGGTTATAGGTAAATAGATTTTTTTTTAAAAAAATAGCTGCCTCTGATTAAAAGTGGCCAGACTCCTTTCTTAGTAAGACTAACTACAAATGAGGTGCTTTCATTAATAAAACATAGAACTGTAGAATTGGAAGGAACCCTGGAGGACATCTAATACAACCCCCTGTAATGCAGGTGTTACTTGGATTTTGTGAAATGTTTGTACGTAATGCTATGATTCAGTAAGTCCGGTTACCCCTTAATTGGGCTGGTGGCATTGAGGCCTGGCACTGTTCACTGTCACAATCCCATGGTGGGTGGGTTGGGAGGCCTGATTGGCACATGTGGTCTGCAGACCTTCACGAGTTGGCTGGAATGTAGCCCACCTGCAAAACGGACAATCGCAGGCAGGCCACTGTGCAGGACCAGCCTGGGGGCGGGACCTCTTGCAACATGTGCGAATCAGGCCATTGTACAACCTGCCCAGGGGCTGCTGGTACAGATGGGATTGTAAATGGAAGAACCAAAATAACCTGATCCTGGGCAGACTTACTCAGTCCAACTGAGTTAGCAGAGCCTGCTCTTCTGTGCAGAAGATTGCAGCCTCCAATATATGAATATATGAAGCTGCTTATAATGAACAGGCTATCTAATTTATCTAATCCAATACCATCTCCTTTGTCTGGTAACAGCTTTCCTTCAGCTCAGTTTGGCTATCAGGTATCTCTTTAGCTACAAATGACAGGGACTGGTCCTCAGACCTCATGCATGCAAACTATACAGTCTGCAACTGAGGTATGAGCCCCTCCTATCCATGTTTTAAAACTGTGTTTATGAAAATGCATGCAAAAAAATGTGGTACTTGGGTGCCAGAGAACTCTCATTGTTCTTGGAAACCTATTTCTTTCTTGGCTTTTGTAATAAATTATCTTACACTGGTTTTTAAACTAGCTATTAGCTCCCCCCACTTTTTGTTTTTAAAGCAATGAATTGTTTTTAAAGCAATGAATTTTTTAAATTAAAAAGCTCTAATACTTTATAAAATCCAAGAGGCTTAAGAACTACCAGTTTCAATTGCAAGAGAAAATAAACAGGTGTTAGGAATGACAGTACTTTGCACCTAAAGCTGTGGCTTGGGTTTTGACTGCTTATTTATTCCCTGTAAGAAGCATGATTCATCTTTTAAGAGTGCTTGACTAAAAGGCCTATCCATATATCTCATGCAGTCTGATCATTTCTGATTGGTCTAGACTTCATCATTACAGCTAGAGGCAAAACCATGTGGTAACAGAAGCATAATAGTTGGCTACAAAGCCAAGACACAATTTTTGCACCCCTCTATGAGGAAAATAGCAAACAGTCATGAAGCAGTAATTTGCAGCTGTTGGGACTATCATGACTTGCTTATTTATAGGAAGAAATTATGTGGAAATAGGACACAAAAAAACAGTAAGGGAAAACTACACTGTGCTACAAATTCTGAAAGTTTGGGCAACAGAACTCACAATGAAGGCCATAATAAATTGCTGGTGATAGGGCATCAGTTTCAGAACTAGGATTATAAAAATCCAATTTTAATGCTGAGAGAAACCACCACTTTCATATCACACATAGTGAAAGGACTTAATTTGGGGAGGAAATGTCTAGGTGTCTCCTTACATCAGAAAATTCAACCTTGGGCTTTAAGAGAGAACATGAAGTATTCAAGCCAGCATGACAATAAGTAAACAGAGCCAAGCTAATGCTAACATATCTGTTTTCATCTAGCAGGAACACTATCAGACAGGGATCTATATTTTTTAAAAGGTTGGATAGATAATGGGACAAAGAAAAATATTATGTACATATACTGAGGTCACAAATGCGCATTAAACCAAAAGCTACAAGCTGTTTTCATCCTATTTTCCCCATTATTTTTTACCTTACCTGGGTATTCCGGGTAGCAAATTGTTAGTGGACTCCTCCTTATCTTTTCCTCAAACAGATCTTTCTTGTTTAGGAAAAGAATGATTGACGTGTCTGTGAACCACTTGTTGTTACAAATGCTGTCAAAGAGTTTCATACTCTCATGCATACGATTCTGGGAGGAGGAAAACATCTCGTTGAAAAGGTAATACCCCAGCAACTTTGCATAATCACTAACGAAAACAAAGCTACTAGTGCAAATAATGTGATTTAGTCAAAGCTGATGCTCGGATAAGAAAGTACTAGTAATCATTTGGAGAAATATCAGAATTCCTAAACTTTGGCAAAAATGGGTCACAAAACGACTTTTCAGTTATCACAATTACATAATGTTTCACAAAAATTCATCCAGATGCTTTATTTCCTTCACAGCTAAGAACTACCGTAGTTTTCAAATTCAATGGGGGGGGGGGCGGGAGCAAGGAAGATTTTATTGAACACAGCCTGCCAATTACTGCTGCTGCCAGCACTCACTGCAGGAAATTTGAGGAGACATACAAGAAATGTTTGCTTCTATGCCTTAGTAATTTTCAAAACACAAGTCATTTAAATTAAGTTGTCCTAAACAAATTACATAAAGCTTAAAGTCAGTTTCCACCACAGTTTACGTAATGCAGCATGTAACTAACATTTAACTCTATGGCAACCTACCATTTCTTCGTCCTCAGCAAGAACAAGGTCATAATCACTGAGAGCTACGCAGAATATAATTGCTGTTACACCTTCAAAGCAATGGATCCATTTCTTACGTTCTGAACGCTGGCCACCAACGTCAAACATCCTGGCAGAAAGAGAAATTGCTTTTATTATTATGCTACATTATGCCATAAATTACAGTGCAGTGTACAGTGTTGTCAAAAGCACACCACAGGGTTGTTACAAAGCTGAATGAGCATATGCCACTAGCATAACCTATGCTGCTCTAACACTGTTTTACCGAAGAACTGAAACATGCTGATCTTTCCTAGCAAAAACTATCATAAGGAGGTTTCTAATAATCAAACAATCACTAAAAGCCAGATGAGTCATTGAGACTACTAGGCCAAGTACCTCTACAACTAGCCTGCTTCCATGAATGCAGAGCTCCCACAATACACTATCTTCCTCCTCTGCTTAGTATTACCTCCACTGGCAAACTCATGCTCTCAAAGTCAAAGCCCAAGAAGATAAGAGTATGTTCAGTTATGATAATTATGGATCTCCTAATAATTTGATCATGTGAAATTGTCAGCGGTAGTCACCACATATCATGGTTTCCTTACCACTTCAGGTTAATGAGTGGGAGTCAAGTTGGGAAATAAGAGAGAATGATTTTGACATGGGGTAGGATTCAGCAGTGTTATCAATCTGCTTTAGCAGAAACATGTAATTGCAGAGGCTGATAAACTGCTAACATTTGGTATAATTTAGTAATCTTGAGAAATATTTAAGTAGTGAACAGCCCAGGGAAAACATTATTTGTTTATACACTTTGAACAATATGCGTAACTCCAGATAATTTCCAGTGAAGTCTATTGAGCATAGTACTTCATTGGACTGTGCTATAAGAACAAGATTAGCATCTCTTGGTAGAGACTGAATGGGCATATGATCCAGGAAATCTAAGAGTCACATGAAGTAACAGGATCATAATAGCAGCAATGTGCTGTATTCAAGGTAAGTGGACTGAGAAGAGGGACCTGTCTACTTCTGTAAGGGGAAGGCAATATTTACCTTGAAGTATAAAACTATCCTGCCTCTAACAGCAGTAACGCTGGAGAAAGAACAACAACTAAAAAAAGCAAAATCTCACTTTTGCAATGCGAATTCATATTCTCCAACAGCAGACTAGTATAACAATTTACCCCATATTCAGCACAATGATTTCCTTTTGGAGTGAAAGGTGGCATTGAAAGGAGGAAATGCCACTGAAAAACATAAGGACATCTCTCTTGACATATCACACAGGTGGGTAAGCTTGCTCAACACAGAACCTGAATGTTATGCTAGCATATGATGTTTATCACCTTCTGCTGCTTGGGAACAGCATTTTGTTTAGTGGCTGCTGAACAACAATGGCTGATTACGCAACCTCCTGTTGCAGAATGGTCAATGCACTTACAAAGTGGTTTACTGTGGGAAAGCTAGCCAGCAGCAAACATTTACAATCCATAAGACCATAGTGTTGCTAGTTTCTAGTTAAATTTCCCCTAAAAGGTAATATGGTCTTATTTTATGTTTAGCTGAATGGCACAACAAGCCAAACAGACACTCCATAACATTAAAAGACTGGCTAGCTTAAATGAGGAACCTACTTAAACAACATATGCGCTGCTGTGTCCACATAGTGCATCAGGAATTCTTTAAGAATGGGTTAAACCACAGGTGTCAAGGACAAGGCCCGCGGGCCAAATGCGGCCCGCGAGACCTCGTCATGTGGCCCGTGAGCGTGCGCTGATTGGCGGTGGGCGGCGAAGGTCAGCGCGCGAGAGAGGAAGGGAGCAGAGGTTTTTTTTTCCCGGGCCGTTTTGGCCCAGCGCGGCTTTTTGCCGCCTCGGGGGTGCCCCGCGCGGCTTTCTGCCGCGTCGGGGAAGCCCCCCGCACCATTTTTGCCTTGCCGGGTGAGCCCGGCAAGGCTTTTGATTTTCGGACCGTTTTGGCCCAGCGCGGCTTTTTGCCGCCTCGGGGGTGCCCCGCGCGGCTTTCTGCCGCGTCGGGGAAGCCCCCCGCACCAGCCTGCCGATCCCACCACCACCCCACGCTGTGCCAATCCCTGCGAACAGCAGGCAGCGGTGGAGGTGGGGGAGAATGAGCAGCACCTCCTCCGCTACAGCGGAGACGTTTCTTGCTCCTCCCGGCCGCCCCCCCCCTCGCAAAAGCCTTCTTTTGCGGGGGGGGGGGGGTGGAGAAGCAAGCAACATGCCCTCTGCTACAGCGGAGGAGACGTTTCTTGCTCCTCCCGGCCGCCCCCCCTCGCAAAAGCCTTCTTTTGCGGGGGGGGGGGGTGGAGAAGCAAGCAACATGCCCTCTGCTACAGCGGAGGAGACGTTTCTTGCTCCTCCCGGCCGGCCGCCCCCGCAAAAGCCTTCTTTTTCGGGTGGGGGGGTGGAGAAGCAAGCAGCATCTTTCCTCTCTCCTCTCTCTCTTTCACTCCTTCCTTCCTTCCTTCTCTCTCTCTCTGTCTCATTCCCTTTTACCCCTCCCTCCCTCCTTCCTCCCTCCCCTCTCTCTCTTTCACCCCTTCCTTCCTTCCCTCTCCCTCTTTCTTTCACTCTCTCTCACCCCTTCCTTCCCCCCTCTCTCACCCTTTCCTTCCTTCCCCCCCTCATTCCTTTCTTTCTTTCCTTCCTTCCTTCTTTCCTCCCTCCCTCCCTCCCTCCCTTCTCTCTCTCTCTCTCTCTCTCTCTCTCTCTCTCTCTCTCTCCCACCCTTTATTTTCCTTTCTTTCTTTCCTTCCTTCCTTCCTTCCTTCCATCCATCCATCTCTCTTTCTCACCCCTTCTTTCTTTCCTTCTTTCCTTCCTTCCTTCTCTCTCTCTTCCTTCCCTCCCTCCCAGCCTTTTAGAGGAGGAAAACCAGAAAAAAATATTTTTTCCACACAGTGGAGAGGGGGAGGGCGGCCCTTTGAGGGTCACTGGCCCTTTGAGGGTGACCAAACTGCTGATGCGGCCCCCGATGAATTTGAGTTTGACACCCCTGGGTTAAACCCTCCCTTTCTGTGATTGAAGTTCTGCATCTAGCAGGATAGAATTAGATACAAGCACAGAAAGAAAGAAAGAAAGAAAGAAAGAAAGAAAGAAAGAAAGAAAGAAAGAAAGAAAGAAAGAAAGAAAGAAAGAAAGGAAGGAAGGAAGGAAGGAAGGAAGGAAGGAAGGGAATCTGCCTCCCACCCCTCCTATCAGCTTGTGTATGAGATTATTTAGTAGACAAAAATCCCACTGCAGGAATTGATACAGGAGTCCTATTTAGTCTTCTTTGTTCTTATGGCTATGCTACTGACAGCTTTTACTGCCTCACCTACATTGGGGTGGCCAGCCTCCAGATGTTGTTGGACTCCAACTTTCACCAGCCCAACAGTATGGACAATGGTCAAGGATTATAGTCCAACAGCTGGAGGGCACTATGTTGGCTACCCTGACCTACATTCATACGGCAAACAAAGTTGCCTCCCAACTCAGTTAGGCCCTCTGGCAAAGGTGTAAATAGGGCATGACAGAAAATGATATGCTGCGTTAGAAAAAGTCTTAAAATACACCCTTCTTTAACTGGTAGTTTAAGAGTCAGAACGTGCTATCGAGCTGTGCCACAATTTACAGCATTTTGTAACTAGTTAATTATCATTACATCTGACCTTGGATACTACATACCAAAGCAATTTTGGGCAACTAATTCATATATTGGAAAGTTGAGAAGCCAAGGAGCTCCAAAAATGTTTTATTTAAGTTAATAATTTAAACAGAACTTAAAAACTGTAGTAAGAACTGCTGGTATAGTCCAGCTCTACATATGAGGAAAGAAGACTTGAGATAACGTTAAGAGAAGGGAAGGGAGGTGTTGAACTGCCCAAGTCCAAGGCTCAATTTACTGGACCAGAGTGCAGAAAAGCAGATTTGATCCACTAGTTATGTCACACTCATCTAATACAGCACATATATATCTTACGGAGTTTTTCTCATTCATCCTCTATATACGTGGGACTCATTATTCCCATTTTACATATAGAGAACACAAGTTCATCCACGATAATTTCCCAAAGGCCATTCTGTGATTTGATGTCCAGAACCAAACTTAACATGACATTCACCCAATCCTAATTTCCTTGGGTTTGTTTTTCATTTTTGCTATGCATTTATAAAATAAACACAAATGTATTCTTAAGCAATATCCCAACCAACTGGAGTGCAATTAAAAGACATGTGCAAGTGAGCCTTGTCAGCAGAAATCCAAGCAAAGGTAGTAACTCATTTTGCCATATATAAAATTATTTATTAAAACATTATTATTAATATTATTATTATTACATTCTATCAAGATAAAGCACTGTAACTAGGCTATGGTGGAGCATATGATCAGAAATGAGCATTTATCTAATAGCACGGTGGCAGGTAGAGGAATATTGGGTTTCAATGCATCCTTATGGCTGGCATGAAGGATAGGAGGCAACAGGGGAGAATTCATACTTAAAGGGATACTGCCTAGGTCAGGCCCATTCTGTTAAGGTGGATACGTGTTCATAGAGCAGGGCTCCTTACACTTTCCTCCTTTAAACCTCAGACAGAGTGTCTAACATTTCTCTGAGTTCTATGACCTCTGTAGCAAGGCCCCCACCCTACCACAAAACATGGTGGCATCTTGCAGCAGGAGGGATGTGAGCTCTTACCAGTCCCACTTATTCTGCAAGGCACTATATTTTACAGGGACATGGGACTTGATGGAAGTTATAGTCAAAACAGAGCCACGGGACTTTAAAGGCTGCATTTAAAGAGCATATGGCAATCCCTGTAGGGGCGATCAATAAAGATGGTGGCAAGCTACATTGAGGTACATGGGTTGCAAGTCTCAAATCACTACGTATGTATTCCAGGGGGAAATACACATCCCCTGTCCTACATCAAGCTCTATAAATGGCAAGCATTTAAACATCTGTGCATGCTTCCGGCCAATGTTCTGTTCTACTGACTGGTTAGTACTCTCTCTACACAGTTTTGCTGAAAAAGCCATGCACATTTCACAGAGCCATGTTAATTTCAGCTCCAACTGCAACACATGAAAATAAACACGTGGCAAACTGGAACGTTGGTATGGTGGGGTTTTCAACAAATAATGTAAAACAGTAGTCAGTATCCTTTTAGTATATATGCTCCTGTAAAGGAAGGGTTCAGTACCTGTGTCTGTGATCCCAACATAAAAGCAGCTGAAAAGAACAAAACAATGAAAATAAAAAAGTGAACTGATACCAAAAATCTCCAGCAAGAACAGAATTGAAGGACACTGTGCGAAGCCAGAGCCAAATTAAGCCTGCACAAAATGTGCAGAAGTAAAAGTCGTAAATTTTAAGCCACAACCCAAAGAACAGTGGAGTGATAGTAATATGTAAGTGGGACCCTACAACCCACAACGTTAACTCACTTGAAGTACAAGTCCTTGAAAGTGAAGTGCGTTTCTACAATGCCTGTCGTTTTCACTCTGGTCCGTAGAACATCTTGCTGAGTTGGAATGTAACTTTGCTGGGATATTCTGTCCAAGTCATTAAGGTAGCTAAAGGGGAAAGAGAGACGGAGAAAGGAAATAAATACATTTTTATCCACTCTCTTGGACTAAGACACAATTTTTTGTGAGCTACTCCTATATTCTTCTTCTATGCCTTATTCTCATCTAGAGAAAAATAAAAAATTCTTCTGCAATGTTATTTTTCTTCTTCTTCCAGGGTGTCGTGACTGTCATATAGTTGTAGATTACAGTCATGCCCCGTGTTGCGTACGCTCCGTGTTGCGTACATTCGAGTTGCGTACTCCGCAAACCCAGAAGTGGATTCCATCGCGCGGATGCTTCTGCACATGTCCGTGCGGTCCATGTGTGCGCAGAAGCGTTCTACGCAGTTCGCACCTGCGCAGAAGCGCGATATCGCGCTTTCGCGCATAATGGACACCCGGGTTGCGCACTGTTCGGGGTGCAAGCGGCACCCCGGAATGATCAGGTACGTAACCCAGGGTACCACTGTACTGGAAACCAGTTAAGCACTGGCTTTGCTGGATGTAACTGTTGAAATTTATTCCATGTTAACAAAGTTACTTAAGTTTGCAACCTCAGTTGAAACTGGAGGCAATGGATATATTTTGGGTTCTTTAAGAGAGAGCTACATTAAGAGCTGCCTTAAAATGTAGTTTTAAGATACAGGCTTAATGCTTTCCAAAACATCATTAGCAATGTTCACACTATAAATTCTCGAGTTTTACAACAATCAGTAAATATAATAGCTTGAGCCAAAGTAGTCCCTAATATGATGATGAGAATGTAAACTCCTTAAGGCAAGGTCCTGTCTTTTTTGCTTAAGTTATTCAATAAAGAACATTTATATAAATGGTGCTTATTTGAAACATTAAAAAACAGTAATAAGATATACATGTAGGAAATGCAATGTAGAAAGAATCGATAGTTACCTCTATATTGGCAGGCAAAGGGGAGAAATACAAGACACAAATTGAAGAGTATGCACTATAGATTGGTAGGATTGCAAGCTTGAGGTATGTATCATTGCCTGAGCTGCTGTGATGAGAGAAACTTCATGGAGATCAGTAGGAAGGAGTTGAGTGTAACGCAGCAGTTAAGAAAAGTGAGTGACGAGACTATGTCCCCAAATAAAATCTTAGCTCAGTCACTAACTTGCTGGTTAACTTCAGGCAAGTCACTATCCCCCAACCTCACAGATCCCCACTCAGTAACAGGTCTACATTAAAAGGGTTGTTGCAAGGAGTGACAACTATATACAGTACTTGAAATCTTAGGAGATTTCCTCTGTCAGTCTTCTCCAACATGGTGCCCTCTAGATATTTTGGACTAAAAAGTATGCAGGCTCAGGGTGATGAGTGGTGTAGTACAAAAGGTATGGAGGGGACCAGGTTAGAGAAGCTTGCACTATATGATTAGGTATTAATATTAGGCAATGCTCCTATTCCCCATGGTTTCTTCTTACAAGTATCTATGACTTTACTTACTTCTAAAGATGCGTAAAGAACCAACAGACTTTTAAACCACTGTCTTGAAAATCACAATGTGCTGGAACCAAGGATGAAATACAGTAGCTTGCCCTAAGGGTACCATGAGCTTTATCAGTTAAACAAGATTTGAATCTGGGTTATCCACATCCATATCCAACACGTTAATTACTATATAGTACTCTGGCTCCAGCTTAGTTTTCTCCTGCAGCAGAAGGAAGGGCAGCCTTATTCTGCACTGCCACTTAACTGTATTTTACAGCTGAACCTTTTAACGGAGAGCCCAGTCTCATTTGGTTCTATAAAGTCTCACAAAGCAGTAAGATGACTTAAAAGTAACTCAAAGAATATAATTACTGTCTTGAGATTCCTTTGCCGAAGCAGATTCCTGATTAGGGTTTGATGTTATCAAATTATCTAGGGAGGGCAAAGTTTATGATCTCAGCTTCTTGTAATAAAAATACTTCTGCTGGGAAACAAAGATCCTGCGACCTTCCATGCTATACTTAAACTACAGCTATGTGAAACAGTACTATAACTTTATTTATTATTTCATTCATTTATACCTCACTTTTCTGCCCACACTAGAAGAAAGAGTGTGTTGTCCTGCTTTTAGATTAGGCAATGGAAAAGCAACCTGAAACTAAAACCAAAATGTGAGTGGATTAAATGAAAACTCCAAGCAACTGGCTGTAATGTAAAATGCTGCCAAAAGAATACAAGAGCTACTTCAAGTCCTGAAAACAGTTAAGAGCTTCATTTGAAAACAAGAAGCAGTGAATTATTTAAACAGATGATATGCTCTCTTTCCATGCAGGTTAGTCATCTGTATACAGTATAGTCACGTTTCAGCAGCAAGCTCTAAAAAAGTAAAGCTGGTTTAGATCTACCTTATCTGGTAGTACAAAGAGTTGGTTTGGCAAGTTATCAACCAGCAAGGAATTAGTTATTTTATTGTCCTCGTTCTATGATATGCCGCATACATTGGTGTAAAAAAAATCTATCTCAAAATAATCCACAGGTTCTTAAGAATATCTTGGTTTAAATTACTGGAAAATGCAAATAAAACCATTGTTCTACAAAAAAAAGGGGCACAGCAATGCCAAGAAAATCCATTCAAGAATGATACTTGTTCCCTATAATCATAGCCAGCTTCATACTGCTGTTATGGGTATAAATGGCTTCTTTTATTGTGACTTCAAGCTAAATAGTCATACCTCTACTTACGTATCCCTCTGGATACGGAATCTTCGGGTTACAGCCACGGCAAACCCAGAAGTGTATACTTACGGGATTCGCCCTGCGCGCATGCGCAGAAGCACACCTCTATTTACGTTATTTTCAGGGTGTGAACGGACCCCGAGAACGAATTAAGTTTGTATCAGGAGGGTCCACTGTAAAGGCAAAAAAAGTCTCCAGAAAGTGTTGCAAACACCTATACCCTGAGAATATTAGGAATTGTTCTGGAATGAAGTAATAGGTTCATGCAGTTCTGGGAAAAAATAATAGTGTCCAAATGACATGTTCTTTGGACATGCCGTGTCCAAAGAACTGTTGCCACTCCTCAATGACTAAGTTTAAACAAATGACAGGCCACAGTCTTTCCCAGTCCTACCTGAAGATGCCCAGGACTGAACCTGGGACTTTCCGCATACAAAGTAGATGCTCTACCACCAAGCTACAGTCCTTCCCCAAGTTCAGGCAAGACAAAATAAACACGGAGAATTGGGGAGATGACATTTTTGTCAAAATGAAAAAGATTAGTACCACTGTTTTTGAGAAGGAGATCTCAAGAATGCCATTAAAGGCAGGTTGTCAAGCATCCAGTATACCATAGACAAGAAAAGTGAGTGGTGTTGGGACTGATGGCTCCGCCCTTTCCTTTGACCCACAGAACTCGCTTTGATCAGTTAAGCATAATCGATGGAATCTTCAAAGCCAAGCCTTCATTAACTGTTCACTGTCCAGTTTGTCAGGCTTAAGGAATTTTCCTGAAATGCATTTTAACATCCTCACATCAAGTTTCCCCACAGCCTTTTGAGAAATACCACAGAAATTATTTGGGAGTATTCATCGCTCTTGCCATAATAACTCTGCAAAATAAACAACAGTTCTGATAAAGCAAGTATAACACCTATGTGGGTGGTTAAAAGAGCATGGGTTTATCTGTGAAAGTGCTTAAAATCTATAAAAAGCTTCTTACTAGGATGCAGAATCATTAAGCTGATATTCCCTTGATCTGCTGAAGCATGCTTGGACCCCAGGATCTTTCCATAACCGCTTTATCACGCCTGCCAGTTCAGGAGTCATGACTCCCTCCTCTGCACTTCCAGCTAGTACAAACAACTGACGAGCATCATCCTGCAGAAGAAGGCAAATTAAACACTGCTGTTATCATGTGCAGTATAATAACATATGCTTAACAACCAACATTAGGGGAAGCGTTTCAATGCAAGTTTCCAGTGGTATAGTTGATTACCTACTACCCACCAGCAGCAGTTTCCTTCTCTGAAATGTTACTTCAAAACAACCAATTGCTACCAGTAACTGCACAAACCATTATTTGATGTGCATCACAACCAGAATTCAAAGAATCAGCTATGCTGATCAGAACTACAAAAAATGAAGGTATACTGCAGTCTGATATGACAGCTGGGAAACAAGCTCATCCAATAAAGAGGTTTGGGACACCTTAAAGATTTATTTATTATTGGAGATATCCAGTGTTGCACAAGCAGACCTGCTCATACAATTGGACTTCCCTCTTCTTTTCCTCCCCTCTGGAGCCCTCTGTGCCCCACAACCCTCCAGAGCAGATCTGCAGTGGGAGACTACAAGAGGGAGAAGAGGAAGCCCCATTGCATGAGCAGAAGTCTGTTCTACTAGTGAACAGACACAACTGGATGTTGCCCTATGGCATAAGCTTCTGTGGACTACTTTAAATATTACTACTCAGCTATGAAACACATTGTGATAAGAATGGCAAGAGCCAAAGAAATAATAAAAGCTTATGCTTAAAAAGTTTTAAAGCTGCAAAACTAGTAGCTGAGCACTGTCTTAAGCAGGGAAAAGAGCAATTTAAGCAAAACAAATATCTGCAAATACAAGAAATATAGCTTCAAATTAGGGGAAAGAAGTTGAAATTTTTGAAATAGATGCTCATCAACACTGCATACCAAACTAGTTTTTTAAATCATGGATAATTAAAGTTTTAAAGCAAGTATGGGGAAGCTCCAGTTCCTGGGACTAAATAGTCCAATCAAATCATCTTCACCTTTCCCAAGTCTTATGTCATCTATGGCGTTAGGTGCAAGAAACTTCGCCATGACTAAAATGAGTAACTGGGAGCACACACTACATGTGGTTGGTTGTAAACTGCTTTGGGTTGCCTTGGGCAAGATAAAGCAACTAAAAAATTGAAATAATAATAATAATAATAATAATAATAATAATAATAATGATAATAATAATCACCAGCTTGAATTTAAATGGGGGAAATGACTGATATACAGGAAAATGGACAGTTTCAGCAAGGTGCTCTCATACTTAATTATACAAAACAATACTGATAGATTAATTAAAGAAGCACAATGGCAGAAGCTACAAATTTGTCTAACATGTCTTGAGCTGTTTAAGAGATCACAAAAGAACATTCTCAGAGGTTGACAGCACTTATTTATTTAAGGGATTTGTACCCCACCCTTCAATGTTTATATGTCCAGGGAAGCTTACATAAGACTACTACCGGTAGTAACATAAAAACCATTAAAAACAGTAATAGCTATAAAACAGCAGAGAGCAAACAAATCCACATTTTAACAGAGATTTCGAACTAGAACAGAATGTATATAAAAGTTAATTAAGAGCTTGGGGGGGGGCAGTCAATGCTTGGAGCTGAAAAGACAAAATACACACCAGCACTCCTAACATAAAAAAGACCTGCTTCCCATTTACCACCCACCACCTAATCATCTGAAAGCAGAGGAGTACAGAGAAGGCCCTCAAAGATCTTAATGCACTGTCAGGTTCACATGGGAAAAGGTAGTCCTTCACATCTACTGCAACATTACAATAACATCAAAACAACAAGAACACAGTTTACCAACTCCTCACATTTTTTGATCAAATGTATACACATAAACACAAGATGGTAGTGGTATTTCCACCACCAGTTTAATAGACAAGCATTTTATTATCATTACTACTAAATCAGTAGTAATTTTAAATCAATACAATACACTTACAGCTCTGGCAACTTCACCAAAGTCTATCTTTAGTCTTCCCATTGCTCTTATTATTGCAATGATGGATTGGATAGTATTGCTGTAGACAACCACTTTATACTGTCTGCATTCTTCCTCTGAATAGCCATCCTCGTGAATGATTCTGAAAAAGAAATAAATACTAACCAGTTGGTGCTTTGCCCAGAGTGGGGAAATCCCCATTCAGCCATTAGGCTAAGTAAGTACTGAGCCCGTCACTGTCAGCCAGACTAACCCACCTCACAGAGTTGTTATAATGATGAGAAGGGGGAAAGAGAACCATACATCCCCTCCTCATTGAGAAAGGGCAGGACAAAACAGTAACAAATAAAATTTTATTCCTTACATCCACCTAAACATATTGGGTTGTAGTTTAACTACTGCCAAGATAATGGGGCTTTCTTGCCTCTTGTTTCCCCTGCAGTCCCTTTGTCCTCTCAAAAACTGTTCCCTGGGATTGGGAAATCCTCTGGAATGAGGTGGGATGTGGAGCAGGGGCTGCAGCAGGAAGGATGAACCAGCAAAATGTTCGGGGAACCCCACTCCTTGCACAAGCAGAAGTACCATCTACTTGTGCAATAGCACATTAGCATACTTCACTAGCACCATGGGCAAAGCACCAAAAGAGGATCATGACAGGACTCAATAGCTTTGTAATCTCACAGCCCCCCACCCAATAAGACATGTGCACAAACAGCACAATGTGACAAGAAAAGGAGCAGCATACAAACTTTCAAGTCCCCAGATGTTCCCTTACACTGCCTTCATGGCAGGGTGAAGTGGGGAATAACAGAGCTCTCTCAAACCCTGCGAAGATCCTCCATGTGCAGGTAATGTCTGCAGTATAATTGGATTAGGTACCAGTCTAAAAGATATGCCGCTTTACTTACTTCATCTGTTTCACAATGGTGCTTTTACCAGATTCTCCAGCACCTATAAAACAAAAATAAGCAAACCTGTTTTAATTTGATGTGGAAATTGAGAAAGCAGAATCTTGGTGAGTGAGTTCAAAATGTAACTATTTTTCTATATCAACAACCATCTGTTCCAGAAGCCTCCATGCACCAGTACACTACATACAATTTAATTCCCATGCCTCTTAGCAACAGCTGCAAGTAATCTTTGGCAGTTTAAGCCTCATTGGAAGTCAGGATTTACAAAATGAACATCTGCATTCTTTATACAAATAACTGGGATACCTACATGTGTATACAGGATTACCCATCACCTACTTATAAATGTTTCTCATACCGGTACTTCCTGCAGCAAAACACTACTGATCTCTCAAAGACTGTCAGATACATAAAGACCAAATAATTACGAGTATAAAACACTTAAGCACACACTTCCATTTGTGTACATGTGACAACACAGATGTATGCTTAAAGCCCACAGCAGCATATGCTGAAGTTTTGAGTTTCTAAATTAAGTACCTAATTTTTGCATGGTTAGTACTCAACTATGAAACACGAATTCCCCAAGATTTCAAAGGGTCATAAATCATTGGCAGAGCAACTGCTTCACATGCAGAAGGTCCTAAATTCAATTCTACATCTCCAGGTAGGACTGGGGGAGAGACCCTTATCAGAAATCCTAGAGAACTGCTTCCATACGCTGTAGATAATACTGAGTAGGATAGCTCAATGGTCTGGCTTAGTATAAGGCAGCTTCTTATGTGTTTATAAATTGAATGTTGCTACTTGTTTACATACTTCAAAATCCCTTGGCTATAACCCTAGCAATTACTTTTCCCCAAAGACGAGAAGGTTGTCTCTAAAGTGTATTGCGCAAACCAAATAAAAGTCTCGGGATGGGAAGAGAAGCTTGCATGTATTTCATCAGCAGCTGCTTTTGCTTCTTAGAGCCAACTCTCAATTGCTATGCCTCTGAGCCACTCCTAATCATGTGGAAATAATATACTGTTTAAAATATTAACTCCCTTTCAGGTGGCAGATCACATACCAAGCTGCTTTTAAGTTCTGCTACAAGAAGAACAGGATTTTCTTTACACTGGGGTTGTGCTGCCAAATGAAGTCAGAACGGAATAGTAGGGAAGGATACTGTAAGCATAGTGTCCAAATTTTCAGGAACCAGGTCTTAAGACCACAATTACTGGTGAACTGGGTAGCATGACATATACAGAAAAAACTACAATAGCTTCAGTAGTGCATTTCACATTAATTTCTTATTTTTAAAAAGCAGCCTTCTATTGTCAAAGCAAGCAAACATATTCTACTCATGACTTAACTAGATGGCATTGGATCCCAAAGATACACCCAAACTGAACAAAAGTAAGTGCTTTGTTTAGATTAGGTTTGTGAAACCCTTGGCCCTCCAGATGTTGTTGAACTACAACTCCCATCATCCCTGCCCACTGACCATGTTTGGTGGGACTGATGGGATTATAGTTCAGCAACATACAGAGAGCCAAAGCTTTCCCACAACTGGTTTAGATATTTTAAAAGACTAAACGGATGGGATATTTTATAGGAAGATGAATTTGCAGCATTGTTTATGAAAAAGTTCAGTATAGATTGTTCAATTTAAAAACCTGACGAAGAAGAGCTCAAATACATTTCAGACTGAGGGGCAATAGCCCCAAGATATGAATGACCCAGCATTAGATTTTTTATGTGGAGGACAGAGAGTGGGGGCTTTGCAAGAGAAAGCCAGCAGAAAGTGAAAAGTTTAAGGACTTCCCCCCTGCAGCTGCTTCTTCACTGCAGTCACTCCTTCGGAAGTGACTTTGCAGAGAAGATACAGCAGTTGGGGTTTTATTATGCAAGGTGGCTTCATCGTGAGTAGTTCTGGCATTTTTCCTTAAGTTCTACCTCAAAACAGAAGAAATAAAATTACAAACAGTCAACTTGTTCTAAAGAGGAAAAAGCTTTAGTTAATAGAAATAGTAATTAGATGAGGTTCATGATGCTACATTAGACAGAGGCTTTACCTAGCTAGGTTCCCCTTCTTTTAAGAAAGCTTAGTTGCAGTGACAGATAACATTACCGGTACTACTCAAGGCCATGGCACAAAATTAGCAGGTACATTTTGAGTATGCTACTTGTACGCACAATGGCTATAATATGCATGCTTTTTTGATCATTTGTTTAGATCGTGGGGATTATGCCAAGGCAAAAAAAAAAAAAAAAAAAAAATCAGGTACAAATGCCCCCTAACTCTCCATGGTGTGTGCCTGCATGTCACAGGGCTCCACACTGTATATTCATTAATTTTACCGTATACAAAAAGTGAAGCAGCCTGAAAATTCACAGAATTATTCCATTTATGTACAATTATTCCCACAGAACCTATTCCCACAGAACCACAGAAGGAGACATAACCTATTTACTGTACTGTGGTTCAACTGGCTTGTGAACTACAAGTTATACTGAACCAGACAAATAATATACATTATTTGAGTAGACAGATCAATGCAACTTCTGTAAATTTAGCTATTTACGGCAATAGGAAAACCACGCAAGAACTATACGTCAGCTAAATGGAGTGGCCCTTCATTAAAGTGTTTTTCCTAAAGGCAAAACAATAATGGAACAATAGAAGTGTTGTTTGGAGCAGAGAGATGTGGGGAGGATAAAGGAGGGGTAATAGCAGCATTCTCTCAGTTGTATAGATTCCCTTTATCCTTGAAATTTTTTGCAGTTATCCTTAAGGCCTGTTACTAAGGATCAAATGCCAAAGGACTGAAAATGTGTCTACAATGCTACCTCCTCAACTAAGTATTATGTATTTCAGAAGCTTGAAAGACATCTATTAGTTGCTGACTGTTGGTAAAACGCCAAATAATTTCTTCACACTTTGGTTGAAAGTGAATTTTGTACTTGCCTAATTGTGCTTATTGTGAGACAGTAGAGTATTGTTTGTGGAAAAGTAAGTGACCTTTGTATGACCAGAGAGAAAGAAAGAGAAATTATGATCACACAATTCAACAGTTTACGTAACTGCTTCCAGAATACCCCCCCCCCCGGCACAAAAAAGTAAATCTCACCAAGGACGTACAGAACACTTTACTACTCCATCTGAGGAGCTCTGTTTGAAGACCACCAATGCACAAATACAACAAGTATCAGGCATTGTGAACAGCAGCATAAAGAAAAAACCTTACTAAAAGAATACAGTATCATTTTGAACTGGAGGCTGGTGAATGTTACAGTATTGCATAGTGTAATAAATCCGGATGAAGATGGTGCAAGAGGGCCTTTCTCAAAGAAGCCTACATGACTGGGTGCAAAACTGTCAGGATATGGAAATGATACAGAAAAAGAAATCTTTACTATTATCCAGAAATGTATGAAATTAATGAAGGCTTGGCCTACATCAAAGTCATGGTTTGACAAACCATGGGTTAACCACAAGTTGTCCCACAGACAAAGAAACCACGACTTGTTTCTCCAAAGTTTGGTTTGTTTTTCCAGCTGCTCTTGCCTCATGCCTTTGACCACCCCACCTCAGACACTTGCCAAACAAACCACACTAAAGGAAGGGTGCTTGGTTAGTATGTAATGCAAAGCTGAAGTTAGAACGTCAACAAATCATGGCTTCATAGTGTGACTTGTTGGCAGTTAACAAACCATAGTTAAACTGTTGGGCAGGGTTCACACGCAATGTTAATGGTTAATGGTCAATGACTTAGTATTATGTGTGAATCAGTCCTAAATGACTAACTCTGAGGAATACGAGGAATATTTCATTATGTAAATGCAAGTCATTTTATGTTCACTGATTTCTTAAAAACAGCAACTAAAACCATTTCCTTTTTGCATGTGAATTTTCAGTGGTTATAAACACACAGTCAAGTGAAGCGAACTAATTACCTTGCTTCATCATTCCTTCACTGCAGCCTTTACTATAT
The DNA here is from genome assembly GCA_034641385.1 of Darevskia mixta. Lineage (NCBI taxonomy): Eukaryota > Metazoa > Chordata > Lepidosauria > Squamata > Lacertidae > Darevskia > Darevskia mixta. The sequence continues at coordinate 28,377,489 of JAWWNH010000029.1, forward strand.
CCTTCATGGCAATAGCACCATCTATACAGAACACTTGATCTTTTTTCTTACCAACTGGTATTCAAAGACACGGAGCCTCTGATCCTGGAAGCATCTTATAGCTATCATGGCTAGTAGTCATTGATAGGCTTATGCTCCATGAATTTGTCTATATCCCTTTTAAACCCATCATGTTTATTAAACAAAATGAATATTCTGCAAATCATAAACCATCTGTGGACCGACACTAATGAATGTACCCATGAACCTTTGGTTTTATTGTTTTGGTAATACAAGGAAATGAATTTGCACACATGTGCATGCACACTTACTCCACCAAGTTCAGTAATAAATTTGTAATTAGTTTGATCAAGACTAGCTCCTTCAAATTAAGATTATGCCATACTGTCAAGTGGAATTTTAGTTTTAAAATAGTATTGAATCAAAGCCATTTATGAAGTCATTTAACCCAATCAATGCAGGAGTGCTCCATAAACAAAGTGGTTTAGTTTAAAACTCTATTACCGGTACAGATACTAGGAATTCTATCTTTTCTTCTGAATACATTGCAAGGCAGTCACACCTTTCCCTTCAGCAGTTTTTTAATACTGTTTACATGCACAGTTACATGCAAGCTCTGTTCACAGCATAAAAACATGAAAGCATTTTGGGTCCTATGAACCAGTTTGTGAACTTACATTCTTTAGCCTGCAATTCTATACAAACCTACCTGTGAGTAAGCCCTATTGAACTCAGAAGAGTTCACGTCTGAGTAGAAATGTACAGCACTGATCTATCAGACAAACAAGCATAAACAAGAAAACTTGGGATGAAGATAGGTGTAACTAAACTTTGGGAAAGTGTGCTGCCAAATTCCATGCTGCCAAAAAGGAAAGAAAAAACGAATGCAGAAAAAGAAAGGACAACAATTCTTCTAAGGCACAATGGTAATAAAATTGCCCCCCAAAGGGGGTTTAAATCATGATTCTCCCAATTGAAAATACAGGTTCAGACCTCATAATATTCATAGTATTTCAGTTATGTGTGTGTTCATCATGCTGACTTCCTAATCATAGCTTGTTGCAGTGAAGCAATCCATGAGCAGAGGTTCAACATAATGGTAAGCTGGACGCTTCATGGTTTCTTTCTCCACTAGAAAAAAGGGCAGAGCAAAGCAGGAGTGGCTGGTCTGCATGCAGCTGGGCACAGGGTAGTTTACTAAACCATTAAATTAATGGCTTAACATTACATGCTGACATGGCCACTGTGTGACATAGTTCTTCTAACTTAAATGCAGGCATGGACAACCTGTGGCCCTCCAGAAGATGTTGGACTGTTGGCCATGCTGGCTGGGGCTGAAGGGAGTTGTACTCCAACAACATCTGTAAGGCCACAAATTTCTGATCCCTGTTTTAGTAGTTTTTGAATAATTTTATTGTGCCCCCCTCTTTCTCATTGAGCCAGTGTTCATGGGAAAGATTTCTTAATTGTGATAATTTAAATTGTCCTTTTCTAGTTTCTGCCAGTTCTAAAGCTGCCTTTTTGAAATGGGATGGGTTACAACAGTGCACAGCATTAACTGTAGTTGTAGCTGATTTTTTAAAAATACATTTCCTAATGCAGAATTTTGCATTTTCGTTGCCACTGCAATTGACTTCTAGTGGGCTTTGATCACAATGGCCTGATTCACATGCAGTGCTAAGCCAAACTCCTCCCTTGCCATTTTGCTGCTGCACTATGCTAAGCCATGGTTTACTTAGTATGCCATCTGAACCTTGGCTTCTGGTTTAGCTATCTAAGCATAAACTATATGCTGTAATCAATTGCAGCACAGCAGGAAAATGACAGGGGAGGAGCAAAGCAGCTACGATCTCCTTTCCAGGAGCCCTTAAGTTTGTGCTAAGCTAAATTACTGTTACGTGCAAATGAGGACAATACCTCTTTCCACCTCAGTCTAATTAAGGGTTTCTCCCACCGACCCACCCCAGCATGCATGACATTGCAGTCAAATAAATGATATTTTTTTAATTGATGCAACATTGTCAGTACAGACTAGGACTTTAAACTATAAAAGTGCATTGAACAATAACATTTTTTAAGAACAAAGACAATAGAACACACAATACAATGTGGTAATAAATAAAGCATAGTTGTCCAACCAACAAATCTGGATAAACTCTTTAGAAACTATTCATGGATTGGTTAGGATTGTACCATACCATCTGCCATTATCTGTAAACATGGCTGTTTATCCCGGACATCATGGTTGTTTGTAAGCTAATCACCTACTCCTAGGTGAACACCCCCCAACAGGTTTATATTCTCTCGATTAAGAAAACTTATCCTCTGCTTTCTGCTTTGTTGTCCTCCAGTCATTCACTATCTGATCCGATGAGCATTAAGTTTCTTTAGAAAACATTGATAAGGAGCTTCATCACCAGGTTTTTGAAAACTTTGTTTGGAAGCTACCTCTAGTTATAAAATGCATATTTTTAATTTCTTGTTTATCACACCTGCTGTGATTTCTATTTTAGGTTTTTGAAAATCTAAGATTTTGTACTTTAAGAACTGGGTCATTTGTTACTTTTTCTTGGTTGCTTTATTTTAAAAACCTGAAATTAAATAAATGAATTCATTAATTTAATGAAATAAATGAATTTCATAAATTTAATGAAATAAAGAACTGAAGTGAATGACATCTGGCCTCAGTGACTTAAAACTGACAAATGAAAAGGCGATGCAATTTCAACTTCTGCCACTTGTTATCTAACATAGGTCTTCAGATGCACCGCGGGGGGGGGGGGGAGTTCAGGAGAAAAAGTTATGGCTGAAAGGGGGGGAAGGTCTAGAAAAAGACCAGGAACATGAAGTACACTTGTCAGATGCCACTAACAGAAGACAGGTAATCCTTGTGCTCTTTGCTGGAGGAGAAACCATTCCACTGTCCCCTATACCTACAAGACAAACAGCTTGAGGCTAACCCTCTTTCTCACATTCATGGCAAAGGGGCAAGCTATCCAAGGTATCAGGGGCACCTCTTCCTCCAAGCTTCTAGAGAAGCAGCAGAAGGAGCAGGCAGGCACTTGGCATCAGATGCTGCCTACATACTAGTTCTAAGGATCTGTTTCTCTCTCTTTCATTTCATTTTTTGAGAGAGGTACTTCTGCAAATATAAAAACCTGGAGGAGGGCCTGAAAAGGGATCTTTAAAACACAAATGCAGAACAAACAGCAAGGAGTTTTTGTGTGTGATGTGAAAGGTAGACCACTGGCCATTTTCTCCTTTCTCAAGGTCTACTGCAAGTGGGTGAGTGGGGAGGCAACTGCACAACTATTCAAAACCACCATCCTTCCAAGTTCCTTAATCCTGATCGGAAGGTTTCTATCTAAAAAAATAATTGGGGACGGCCTAGGATCTTCTCCCACGAAGTTTAGTCGCGACTGACTTCCTGGGATTCTGGCCTTAAGCCTGCAGGACTATTACTTTTACTACTTAGGGCCTTAAAAAAATAAAACATACGAAAGCCGTTTGGGTCAGAAAGCGACAGCTGGACCAAGAGGACCTCTTGGGCTGGGCCGTCTTGCTCGCGAGTAAGCTGCGGGACGTGCCCGGGAGCCACGGGAGGGCCAGCCAGGGCCACCGACGGGGAGCGCCCGGTTAAGAGAGAACCGGTGCGGGGATAAACCCCGACCTCGGTCTCTCCTCACGGGGCCCGGCTGCTCCCGCCTCTGCCCCTCGCCCCACCCCGGGGCCGCCAGCGGAGCAGGGCCCCGGCCGCACCCTCCTCGCCCGCTTCTCCTTACCGAGCAGAAGCAGCTTCACCTCCTTGGACGCCTTTTCGCCGTCTTCGCGCAGGTTGCGGTCTATCATGCGGCTCCGCTCGGCCGCCGCCTTGTCCTCGGCGCTCAGCGTACAGCCCATGGCGGCGGCGGCAGCGGCGGCGACAGGACGGGAGAGGCGGGCGGCACCTCTCTATCTCCTCAACGGCCGCGGACTCGGGAGGAGAACGAGCTGGGCGGAGGAGGGGGGGGGGAGAGGCACCGGAAACCCGTCCAGCTTCCGCCTCTCCACGGGCAACTGACGAGAGCTTGAAAGGCACCCTGGGAAATGTAGTCAAAGGACGCGTCTCCATCTCCCACTAAGGGGCGCGCGGGGAGACTGACTAAGGTCCCCATCATATATCCAAAGGAGTACAGTATTGTATTATGCCGCTCCAACTCCTCGAAAGATTCCAGCAATGGTGTCTCCGAACATTTTTACACATCACTTGGGAAGACAAAACAAAATAAAAAAATTCCTTCCAGTAGCACCTTAGAGACCAACTAAGTTTGTTCTTGGTTATGAGCTTTCGTGTGCATGCACACTTCTTCAGATACTTGGGAAGACAGGCGAACTAATATCAGTGTACTGGAAGCAGCAAAGATCACCAGCGTTGAAGCAATGATTCTTCAACATCAACTTCGTTGAACTGGTCATGTTGTGCGGATGCCTGATGATCGTCTTCCAAAGCAACTACTCTATTCCGAACTTAAAAATGGAAAGTGTAATGCTGGTGGTCAACAAAAGAGGTTTAAAGACTGTCTCAAGGCAAATCTTAAAAAATGTAGTATAATCACTGACAACTGGGAAACACTGGCCTGCGAGTGTTCCAGTTGGAGAACAGCCTTTACCAAAGGTGTCATGGGCTTTGAAGACACTCGAACTCAGGACGCAAGAGAGAAACGTGCTAAGAGGAAGGCACGCTTGGCAAATCCACACCGTGATCAACTCCCGCCCGGAAACCAATGTCCCCACTGTGGAAGGACGTGTGGATCCAGAATTGGCCTCCACAGTCACTTATGGACTCATTGTTAAAACTGTGTTTATGGAAGACAATCTTACTCGGCTACGAGTGATTGCCAAAGAAGAATCCAAAGGAGCATTGTATTATGCGGCTTGGTTCCTGCAAAGAATCTTGGGAACTGTAGTTTGTTTGGGGGTGCTGACAGCTCTCAGGGCATCACACCTTCCATGTACTGTATTGTAGACTATCTTACAAACCTTCTGACTATTGGCCATACGGGCTGGACCAGATGGAGTCGCATCAGGATCTGGGGGGTGCTACAGGTTTCTCATCCTTGGAATATAGGACTGTAGCATGAGAAAGACAATACCAACTGCTATTTCCTTGGCCGGAGGTGCACGTGTTTCAGGGTAAAAACGGTAGGGTTGTTCATTGGAAAACATTGTGAAATCCAGTCATTTTTTCACTGCAATGATTTGTCAGCAATATGTCTCCACTTTCACTCCAATAATTAAAGGCAGAGGGGTTCACACTCTTTCAAACTCTAGAATTAGCGTGTGTGAAAAATGTGGATGTTTTCTGGTTCTTAACTTTTAAAATGCAAGTGCAAATATAATTCACAGCTATTGTCCCAGTTTTTTCACGAAAGTATGTTGGAGAAACTCAGGCTGAATCTTTCTATTTCAGGCAGTCGGGAAGGGCTGAGACTTGAGGATGATATCATGCTTATCACTATTAATATTTTAAATTGGTGTGGTTACAGCCAGTCTATACTGTATTTCATAATTTCCATATTTCAGATGAAGCTGGTAGTGGCTTGAAATAACTCTAATAAATGCTTTAAGAGCTGTTGTCCAAACTTTTATTAATGACATGCATATGATTGATTGATTTTTAATAAGTAAATAAAAACATTCATATGATGTCACATGTCTCCACTACAATACTATGTACCAGGGATCCTCAAACTTTTTGAATCTCTGGGGACACATTTGGAAATCTGTCTTGGGCACCAATAAGTGTCCATTTTACTGAAGAAAAACTAGTGATGCTCAGAATTACTCGGTATTCCACCACACCAGAAAAACAGCAAAACAGCTATATGCTCCCCAAAAGCAAATAAAATACAAAAAGCACCCCTATACAAACAAGCAGCCCCCATAGCCAAACCTAAAACTAAATACTGTAAATCAATAAATAAAGAGGGGCAAGGGGCCTTGGTGAGCACCCAGGAGGGTATCTGTGCAGTGGGGATGCCTGCTTTATACAGTAAACTGACTCCCGACAGTTAAGCCCAGTTGCAAACGACTCTGGGATTGTGGCGCTCATCTCTCTTTACTGGCCGAGGCCCGGGGAGCCGACGTTTGTCCACAGACAGTTTTTCCAGGTCATGTGGCCAGCATGACTAAGCCACTTCTGGCGAAACCAGAGCAGTGCACGGAAACACCGTTTACCTTCCCGCCGGGGCGGGTACCTATTTATCTACTTGCACTTTGACATGCTTTCAAACTGCTAAGTTGGGCAGGAGCTGGGACTGAGCTCCCGTCGCGGGGATTCGAACCGCCGACCTTCTGATCGGCAAGCCCAAGGCTCAGTGGTTTACACCACAGCGCCACCCGCGTCCCCAGGTTATCATGATGAAGTCAGGCAGCATTACAAAACAGGATACAGAGCAATATGAATCGCTCAGTGAAATGATTTTCTTCCGCATCTCCGTGAGTCTGAGTCACCTAAAATTATTCAGTTATACTGAAAACAGAAAGCAGAGCAAAACAATACCTCTGAAATAGCTCAGGCTTCAGCAAAAAAATGAAATAAACCTAAGCAGCAATCCTATACTTCTGGGGATGGAAACCTTTTTCTGCCCAAGGACCACATTCACTTGTGGGCACCCTTCCAAGGCACTGCCTGCCAGTGATGGGAGGGGCCAGAGACAAGATGGGTGGAGCAATTAATGTAACCCCTCCCCTTCTATAGTGGGCTACTTTTCAGCCACACAAAAGCCAGTTTCCAAACAAACTTGCCACTCCATCCTCAATTTAGGCAAGCAAGAAATGCTATCAGAATTCAAAGACATATTCCAACCAGCAGGATCAGTGAGGGGTGTGTCCTGGGGGAGTCCTAAGGGCCAGTTAGGGAAGATCAGAAGGCCACATTTAGCCCCTGGGCTTGAAGAGCACCATTGATATCAATGAGACTTACTTTTAACTAGACGGATTGTTTTTTGTGTTCTTGCCAACTCTGTTCCTGAGTGTGTCTTAGAGTGTGGATCTGCAGACATCAACAAAAGAACAAATCCTTGCATTCATCCTGGGACTTTGTGAAGACAAAGAGAAGCTGTGAAATACCGGTAATTGAAGAGGGTGCGAAATAGATGCCATCAGCCTTGCGAGTTGTCTCACCGGTGCAGCCAAGATTATTAAGAATTATATCATAGAACTGTAGAGTTGGAAGGGACACTGAGGGTCATCTGGCCCAACCCCCTGCGATGCAAGGATATGCAGCTGTCCCATATGGGGATCGAACCTACAACCTTGGCATTATCAGCACCATTCTCTAACCAACTGAGCTATCCAGTATGCTTGATGAATATCCCAAATTTGATGGGTCTTTCCCCGTAAAGATGGGATTATGCAGATATACTCATGAATAGTCCCACTTAGCTGCATTAGCCCTTCCTGCTCCATCTAGACTGTGTGAAGTTGTGTATCTTGGATGGTTTTCAGACTTTGCCATTTACATGATTTCCACTGCTTCCTCTTCCTCTTCAGTGCTGCTTTCATTGGGTGCTGCCTGAGGCAGCTGCCTCCCCCTGCCTCATTGGTGGGCCAGCCCTGCAACTAAGGGATCATTTCCTTCTTCCTCAGAGTGACACCTTCTTTCTCCAAGACCCTCCTTCTCCATGACAGCAGAGGACCTATCTTCCTGGTGGTGAGACACAACGGCCCCAAAGGCCTCATCCACCAACCTCCCTGCTTTTGCTCACCTTTGCAGGTCAGCCACTCATTGCACCAAGAGCTCATTGCACCAAGGAACTTCTGTCCAACAGACAGTTGGTCATAGCCCATCTGCTTCGCTTTCTCCCACCTGCAAACATCCTGGCCCTTTCAGTTGCACCCCAGTCCCCCTTTACAGAATGAGGATTTGCAGCTTTGCGAGGTTAATCTGTGTTTTAGGCAGAGGTACTCTCTCTTCTGGTCCAACCATGCAAAGCCTAAGCTAAGTCTGAATGAAAGAGAAGCCTGCGCCTACCCAGGTAACCTCCCTCTTCCTCTTTTCGGAGGCCTACTTCCCATTTTGAGAACCACAACGGAAAATGATTGCAAAATAAAATTGCATTAAAATGGCCATGACAAGCTTTGGGGCAATTACATGTTCACTGTTTTATATAATCCCCAAATGCTCCTAGAATGCTTCAATATAAAACACACCCAAGGGAACATAGGTTTAAAAACAAGCTGAAGCTTGGGAAAGATACATATTGCCTACGTGTCTAGAACTGTTGCCACAAAGGAAATGAAGGCCGCCACTACAGTTTCACCAGTTACTGTACTGTATTCTCCAAAGAGGGAAGTTGCTAGCTAAACACGTCCTGCTATTGCCCTCTAGTGTCCTTTACATAGTATGTCTGAAACAAAAAAAGTGGTTCAGGATATGGAACAATTTCCATAGGGTTTACCAATCAATCCCTCTTCCCAAGGAACTCTGCAAAGTGTAGCTGTAATAGGGGAATAGAGGGTCTCCTAACAACTGTAATAAACTACAGTTCCCAGGATGCTTTGGGGGAAGCCAAGACTGTTTAAAGTGGTAAGATGGTGCTTTAAATGTCTAGTGCAGATGGGGCCTTATTTCAGACTTTGCCGACCTGGTGCCCTCCAGGAATTTTGGACTACAACTCCCATCAGCTCCAGCCAGCTGTAGTGCAAAACATCTGGAGGGCGCCAAATTGGCAAAAGCTGGCTTAGTTCTAATCTGGAGATCAGCTAAATAAAGTCTCTGCTAGGTGTTACATATAGCAGGGTACACACCAAGGATTCTGGGATACAGAAGCAAGAGTTACTCCCCATTTTTGGTTTGTAATCCAGATCTGTCCCATACAATATAGGAAACACACACAGGTTCCTGGTTAGGCTGACAGCAGAAGAGGAAAATGACAGTTTTTTATATTAGCAAAGCAAGGGATTAATTTTGGATGGTGTACCATCTAAGAGTAAACTGAAGCCAAATTGCGCAGTATTGCACAACTGAAACTGAGTCTGAAACTGGCCTTAGGGCAAAGGTGGTTAATTCTCATGTCAAAAGCCTAATCTAGCTCCCCAACTTTTCCTGGCTTCCTAAGACCCCACTTATTCCAGTGGCAGAAGCAAAAATAAAAATAAAATAAACGCACTGCTGTGAATTGGCGGAGACCAGCATCCCCATGGAGATTCAAATTGCCCTCCCCATTTATCATATTGATAATTTGATGAATAGAGGAGGGGCTGAGGAAGCACTGTGGCATGCCCACCCAGGGGGTTGGACTGTGCAGGGAAGAGTGTGCAGGGGTTCGACTGTGCAGGCAAGCAAGCAAGAGGCAAGATTAAATGCAGTTCAACGAGACATTCCAGCCTGGCAAAATCACTCAAGGAGGAAGCATAGCAAGGTCACTAAGAGCTGTGGTCAGGGGAGATGGGGCGTAACCTGAGAAGAGTCCTGAGAACCAGATAGAGAGGCCTAGAGGAACTCATTTAACCACCACCCCATCCCTAACTTAGAGAAACTATAACTCTCTTCCTGCCTAACAAAAGCTGGAGAAGAATTAGGTGTTGAAATAATTGGAAATGTCCACATCCTAGATCTCAGCCAAGGCCCCAGTCAGACCATACATTTAATGCAGCATCATACCACTTGAAACAGTCATGGCTTCCCCCAAAGAATTCTGGGAGCTGTAGTTTGTTAGGAGCCCCCCTATTCCCTTCACAGAGCTACAATTCTCAGAGTGGTTTAGCAATCAATCCCCCTTCATTGGGAACTCCAGCAAGTGTGATTGGGATAAGGGGCATCTCCTAACCACTTAGAGTATCCTGAATAACTACAGTTCTCAAGATTCTTTGGGGGGAGCCACGACTGTTTAAAGGGGCATACTGATTGAAATGTATGGTGTGCCTACTTCCTCTGTCTCAACACTCCCTGATTCCCCCTGGCTGTACCCAGTAGAAGTCTCCTTTGGGACCTAGCAGCTTGCAAAACACTGCGGAGAGAAAGGGCAATGGGGAGAGAGAGAGAACATAATTTCCTCTGGAATAGAACTCCACGGGCTGCAGATCAAAAAGAAACTAATGCTCACCGCCAGCTTCAAGTCACACTGCTTGGGGAGCAGCATCAGATCTGGGCGATGTTATCAGGACAGCCACTTTCCTAGCTGGAGGCCTCCGCTCAAGTTTCAGAAGGCGAGAGCCCATTACTCACGCACAGGCAGGGAGCAAATTTCATAATAAATAATCGCTTTATTTGTGGCTCAAGGTTTCAACTGTCCTACATAAAAACTCCCTCCTTTTCTTGAGGGGTCAACCAATCGGAAAGCATGATGGCAGTTGGCACCTTTTGTGCAGGCCAGAGGGAGAGCCGCTTCTGTGCAATTGTTCAGCTGCATACATGGTATATATTTAAAGCACATGATCCCCCCCAAAAAACAAAAAATTCATAGGAACTGTAGTTTGTTCCCAGGATTTTTTGGGGGGTGGGTGGGGAGTCATGTACTTTAAATGTGCTTTATATGTATGGTGTGGAAGTGACCACCAGCATGACGCAGAGGACATGCCCCAAAGTGTCCATGATGGGAAGACTTCACCTTAGCCAAGAGGTTGAGAATTCTGGATAGGGATAGGCGAAATTTTGCAAGTACACCTCTTCCCACCCCCCACCTGCCACATTTGCGCATTAAGAAAATTCTGTAGATTGGACAGATGGGCATAACTTTACACAACACACACACAGCTTTCTAATTGTGGTATTTGGATCTCCACCCACACCCTGTCTGAACTGTTGAAGAGAAAGTGTTGTGGTAGAGGACGTGAAAGAATAATGCACGTGTCACTGGGAGACATAAATGTGCACATGGAAGGGAGAAGTGAGCCAAGGAGCCCACAGCTGGGCTATGTGCAGAGTCCCCTGATCCTTGCCCTGTCCATTCCCCTTTAGGTTTGTGAGCCTTTAGATCTCAGGGCCCATGGGTGCTATCCATGAAAGCCCTGGGGAAGGGCTTCCACTTGGACAATGGAATGTCCCCTCCTTTCCTCCCCCCTCCAATTAGCCTGGGAGAGGGGTGGAGTCAAGAGAACCCCAGGAACATGCAGGAGGAGGGGAGAGGGGATTTTCCTTTTCAGCAAGCAGATATGCTTGCATAGATGGAACGTTTGCAATAGGGCAACCTTGAATTCCACCCCCTTCGTTTTCTATGCAACAGCTGTAAGGACCGTATATCTATATATGTAAACTGAAAGCTGAGATTGTGGAGTCTGAAAAAGAAACAACACCAGATTCTTTACTAGAACGCAAGATGCCATATCTCACAGTACAATCACATTCATGCAGAGATGGTTAGGCCACCAAAATACTCCCGCAGGTCACCATCACAGGACCTTACATTGCCTACTGGGTTTGGCAGGCGTGCCTGAAGGCATCATGAGCTTTGGGTGTGGTTGTCATCCCCATTCCACACTCCCTGAGATGCCAATGGTTCTGCTTGCTTAAGGGTGCTTGTGGAGTGTGTTTGTGCATCTGTGTGTTTTAGTGGCCCAGAAGGGAATGCCTATCTAGTCCACCTTAGAATATGATGTTTAGAGGCCCAGATTGTAGGAAACTGTTGTTGTTCAGTGGTCAGAAGCCAATAGAGCTGGACTAGAAGTAATTCACTAGGGAATTAAACAAAAAGTTTGCAGTGTAGTGGGTGGGTGGGCAGGGTTTAACAAACACACCATTTTTTTCACCAAGTCCCCCTCAATAGGGAGGCTGGAGAGAGCAACAAGTTACTTGAAAAAAGGGGGGCAGTGGGATGAAAGCTGTTCTAAGTCATTGCTTAATTTGAGCAGGGATGCGGGGGAAAGGCCTGTGTTTATTAGTTGTTTTCCAATTTAATTCTAAGATGGAATGATGTTGTACCTCTGTCAATGCCACCTCCAAACAAGTCTGACAGCATCACACCTAGTTTGACCGCTCTTGAACTGTATTGCTAGGAGGATCACTTCTAACAGAGTTGGTAGTGCCAAATCAGAAGTAATGCCTCTAAGAAGGAAGCATTGTCTCGTGTGTGTGTGTGTGTGTGTGTGTGTGTGTGTGTGTGTGTTGAAACTGCCAGTGTCTTGAAACTGTGGCTTCTTTGCCAATTGCTAGTCCAGCTTCTGCTGGCCTGATTTCCTTCAGATACTTTGGACTACAACCCCTGCCCCATCAGCTCCAGCCACAACAATCGTATTGGCTGGGGCTGATCGGAGTTGTGGTCCAAAACATCTGTAAAGAACCAAGGTGGCAAAGGGCATCGGTGAGCATGCCACCCACCCACAAATCTCCGCATCTGGAAGTGTCCCAAGGGGGGACATCAATCTTAATCAGGAGGTGTGAAGGATGGGACAGGAGGTAGGGACTAGATAGGGAGCTGAGGGACGATGACACTCAATTCACCTTGCAGTCTGGAGATAGCAGGACCCCTAGGCCCAACTTTTAATCAATTGCTTGGTAGACTGTGTGGAAGGAAGAAGGAAATTAATGATCAGGCTCCCTGCTGATTCTGGGTAAACATTACATGTACTGGGCCATCATCATCATCAATAAAACCTTTTCTAAGCTTGAGTTCCTAGATGTTGTTGAACTGCAACACCCATCATCCCCAGCCAGCAGGGAGCAAGGTCAGGGGTGATGGGAATTGTAGTCCGACAAGAATTTGAGGATCCAAGATGGAGGAGGCAGATGTACATGACAGCCCAATTGGTCCACACCTATTTTTCCAGCATGACATGCCTTCCCACCCCACCCCCTACAGAAACACACGGGGAGTCTAGTGGAACAGGCTGCTAGGGAGAGGAGGCAGTGGGCCTCTGCGTGCTCCTTTGCCTCCTTGACCCTTTGCCTCCACGCCACAGACATTCTTTTGCAAGAGCCCTTAAATTTTCAAACTAGCAAACTCAGTAAAATGGGTGGCATTTACTTTCCCTTACAGAAGTCAGTGGCTTTGGTTGACCGAAGACCCAGGTCAAGTGAGGCAAAACCTGGCTCCTGTTGCTGACCTTCAGATTGCCAGTGTCTGGTTCACTTTCTGCCATAGAGCACTTTCCCCGTGCGTCACTGACTTCGGCAACAGAAAGGAAATACAGTCCTTCAGAGCTAAACGTTCCTAGTAGGACACCAAAATGATTCTTTAAAATCTCCCTCCACCATAAAGGTCAGTTGTTCTGCCACAGCTGCCTCCATCCACCCCTGCATGGCTCAGTCATGTGGGGCCCCAAAAACAATGGGCAACCTCACTTCATCCTTTAAGTCAGGGGACACCAGCTTAAGAGAAGATAAATGCAGGGAGGGAGCCCTGCTTGGCAGGTCCTTTGTTCTTCAACAGGGCTAACTTCCCCCACACAGAAGTTCAAAGCAAATGATAACATTGCTAGGTGGCAGCTATCGAATAAACTTTTGTAAACTGGCAGGGGATATGGATGGATGCTGCTGGACTCCAACTCCCATCAGCCCTAGCCAGCATGGCCAGTGGTCAGAGATGCCGAGAGTTGTAGCCCAGCAACATCTGGAGGACCATCTGGAGGTTCGCCATCCCCGAGACAGATGGAAACTTCTGGAAGTCTTGAAACGTGAGGCTGCTTCAACTCCAATGAGTTGAAATGCAAGTGGGGAGAGCAGTTACCATCAAACGGAATGAAATGACTGAGATACTAGTAGGAGCTGTTTCTTGGAGCGATAAGTTCCCAAATGCCATGGTTATATTTATTAAGTGCTCCCAATCTCCCCCGCCCTTCATCAGCTGCTATGTTCTGCATTATTTCACACACCAATGAAACTAGATTGTCAAGTGCAAAAAGAGCTACAACTCAGGTTTGGGTGAACATGCAGCCCTGATGTAGCTGTCGGATACAGTAATGTCACTGTTCATGTGCTGGTCCAGGAACTCTGAGGTCTCTTCTGCAATTTGACCTGGGATCCGGAAATCAATGGTCGGCTGGTCCCTTTTAGGGCTAGGATGGGTAAGAGTGTTTCTGGCCTCAGCGTTGCAACCTGTCCCTTGTAGGAACTGCAAGAAGTTCTCCTCAATGGAGCCTTCTCTGCTGGGTAACCTGAGGTCTTCCTCCGGTGGCTGCTTGAAGAAACAGGTGAGGTGCTTGCTCAGCTCTCCTCGGATCTGTCGATTGAGGCACCCGTAAAAGAAAGGATTGGAGGTGAAGGAAAAGTAGCCAATCCAAGTAACAACATTCTCTGTCTGCCGGCCGGGGAAATGGGAGCTCAGCACAGAGTAGAGATGAAAGGAGAAATATGGCAGCCAACAGAAGAGGAATTGGCCCCCCACGGCCAAGAGAATGATGACAGCTTTCCCACCCCCAAACGTCCTCTGAGGGGTAGTCCGAGGGGCTCCTGAACTAGTCACCATAGTGGATCTACTGCTAAGGGATTCTGACCGCTGCCGTGGGGTCTCCATCCAAGTGGGGAGTGGGCCATGGTGCATGGCAGCCACTCTGGCCACTTTGAACATGCTGCAGTAGACAACCAAAATGATGAGGACAGGCAAGAGGAAGTAGAAAAGAGCAAAGAAAGCCACAAAGAATTTGCAGTAGGCACTCCGACTCCACTGCAAGGTGCAGCTCTGTCCACCATAGGCTGCTGAACTATTGGCACGGTCTTGGGAGAGCCAGCCCAGGATAGGGATGATGGACATGACCACAGCCTTGATCCAGACACCAACCAGGACACAGACAACCAGGCCCACAGTCATTTTCACCTCGTAGCGCATGGGGTGCACCACATAGTAGTAGCGCTCAACGTTAATGGCCGAGATGGAGAGGATGCACATGGTGATGAAGCAGACGCTCAAGAACAGGTAGATGTGGCATATGGCATCCCCAAAGGCCGTGCCGTCAAAGAAGGCTGAGCTGGACAGCATAGCCAGAGGCATCAGGGTGACAGCAGCCAGGAGATCCACCAGGCAGAGGTGGAACACAAAGACGAACTTCCTCAGTGCAGGTGTCTTGATGATGACCGTCATAATGGCTACATTGCCTACAATGGCTGTCAAGTCAATCAAGAGCATGAAGAAGAGGCCCACAGACTCAGAGGCCACGTCTCTGGTCTTGGTGTCGAGGCTGGAATTGAGGAGCAGAGAGCTCTGGCTTGTCTGCAGCAGCCTCCTGATCCTGGCGGAATTCCGCACCCACTGGGTGGGGAGAGAAGGCTCCATGGAGACTAGCACCTCCCTTCACAAGTCCATCACCCATCCTATTCTGGGTCCCCAGGGAGTGATCAGAGAGAATCGACAGTGGCCGTAGAGAAGGAGCAACCCCAAACCCTGGAATCACATTCTTGCCCGTGTTAAGAGCTGAGCAGGAAAAGGGCTCTTATGTATCCCGTTGCCATTCAGTTCTGTACGCCATTATGTTCTTAATTAAACACAGCCATTTTCCACCTCATTTTGATTGTGCTTCTTTAGATAGAATACCATGGCAATGCAAGAGGACCATGGGATTGGTTCTCGTGATGGAGAAAGGTCTCATTTTGCTGCATCTCATGACAGGCTTTTCCCCAGGCAAATGTCAGCACCTACAAAGAAACACAATTACAGATTAATGGCTTTGTCAGCCAAAGAGAAAGTCCTGAGATACCGTAGGTCTTGTTAAGTTCACATGGTGGTTCTTTGATAAATCCCTAAACAACAAAGAAGACCTTTTCATTTTGCTCCCACGTTTCAGGGTACTGTGCAAGGAAGCTTATTTGCTTTCAGAGACCAGTGTGGATTGAGTAATCCTGCAAAGGCTTAGCATTGAAATAGCACTTACAACCCCTGCTGTTAGCTGCATCTGGAAGTACCCTAGTTCTGATGGTATCTAAGCTCAGAGCAGGTTATGAGACCCCTTTCCTAGGGAGCTTTTTACAGCTCACTTTCTTTGACCAATGAACATGCCATTCCTACTCATCAGTTACAAGGGATCCAGGTGTCTCCCTCACCAAGTTGCTTTTCTATTGCAGCACTATACCTCAAACTGCAATTTGCTGCTACTGAGAAAATGTAGTTTTACCACCATTACTGAGAGTGGTTATGCAATAGGTGCTTATTGCAGCCGTTCTCAGACTGTGAGCTCCATTCAGATAATTCACAGGTAGAGGGAAAGTAGAAATATCAGCCCTGAGATTGATTTTCTCCTTCTTTTGACAATGCAGATAGAGGCTGTTTTGACCAGAGCTCTAACCTACATCCCATGGATTTCATAATACAGTGCTAGAGCAATATTCTAATTTCCCCCTTAAAGGAGAAAAAACTATAAACACTTAAAAGAGCCCTTCTCAGCAGCCTGGACTAGCACACACGCACATGCACACACATACCACCTGTGATTTTCATGTTACAGCACTAGTTCTTGTGAAGATGCTGGCATTGAAGAGGGGGGGGGTACAGTGGTAAATTGGTTTAAGAACAGACCTGCTTACGAACGATTCGGTTTAAGAACTCTGCAAAACCCGAAGTAGTGTCCCGGTTTGCAAACTTTACCTCGGTCTAAGAACGGAAGCCGAATGGTGGAAGGGCACCGGCGGCAGGAGGCCTCATTAGGGAAAGCACGCCTGGATTTAAGAACGGTTTCGGTTTAAGAACGGACTTCCAGAATGGATTAAGTTCATAAACCGAGGTACCACTGTAGTTAATTAAGGGATGCACTGAGATTTCCACTATGTTTCAAATGGCCCATGTGCTGGCCTATTGGATAGTGCCTATGATGCAAATTATGATAGCTTACACCTGACATTTTTAAAAAGACTTTACCAAATAAGCACTCCCGTGCTTTACAAGGTCTGGCATGGGAGCATTCATTCAATGTCTGTAAATCAGAGCAGCCTTTCCCTCCCGCGGCTGTTGTGCCATCTCTCCTGCACACCCCTTTAGTTATGTTGCATTTATTTGTCCGTTTCCAGAAGAAAATGTCTCAGAGTGACTCACGGATCCATAAAACACAAAACAATGGTGATCATTTAAAACCACATACATAAGGAAAATGCAATAAAGCAAAGAAATTCCAGAAGTGCTCCAGTGCTTTTTACATCTCACTTTCTTTGACCAATAAACATGTTGTTCCCACTCATCAGCTCTTACCCCACACTACTGAAACAGTGACACTATGAAAGAGGTCAGACTATGAAAGAGGTCAGAAATAATACCACAGTTTGACCTCAACTGAAAGCCTGGGATGTCTATAGCATTTTGTTTCTATAAACAAAGTGAGGGCAAATACAGACATGGCTGCTCCTTTGCAGCAGAGTTCAATCCCACCACCTATAATAGGTAGAATGAAAAATGCACTATTAAAGAATCATAGGTGTGTAGGCATAGAACCAAGCAGCAATAAAAACGAATGGACCCAGGCAGTGCAAAAAGCAACCTCTGAGGTCTGTGGGAGACTAACTGTGGCTCAGATCCTCTGCTAGGGCAAGAAATCTTCTGTGCTCAGCAATGCACAGGTGAGGACCAGAGGGGGCATATGAAATGGGTAGGCCAATGTCATGGCCCCCAAACCTGCTCTCCCACATTACCTTAAGGAAGACACAAATGACGAGAAAATATAGGTGCGGGGAAGGCTCAGCATCTACCCCTGGGCCCTTCTGGCCAGAGGACCTAACTCTTCTGTCCTCCTCAGACTCAGAGGATGGACCTTCTCCCTCAATAACATTTCCTTTGTTTACACAGCATGGAAGTCATCACCTGTGGAATTGGACAAGACCCTTTAAGTCAAGACAACCAGCTCCTCAAGGAACTACGGTGTAGGCCTTGTCAGAAAACATAATGCCTCAGAAGGTCCCAGCTCTTGACTGAGGCTAACTTCACAAGCACACAATAT
Organism: Darevskia mixta; assembly: GCA_034641385.1. Lineage (NCBI taxonomy): Eukaryota > Metazoa > Chordata > Lepidosauria > Squamata > Lacertidae > Darevskia > Darevskia mixta. The sequence goes on from JAWWNH010000029.1 coordinate 28,395,321, forward strand.
ATCTAAAGCACATTTGAAGCGCATTGCTTCCCCAAAGAACCCTGGGAACTATAGTTTGCCCATCACAGACCTATAGATCCCGGTACCCTGACCTGAGTAAACTACAGTTCCCACGATTTATTTATTTATTTATTTTGGGGGGGGGGAGCAATGTGCTTTAAACATATGGTGTGGATCCAACTAATATTGTCAACTAGCAAGGTCCACTGGGAGCTGTCCAGGGTCCTGACCTGTCTTTTGCTTCCACCACAAGCCCAGGTCAGCTGGGAGGGCTGGTTCCTGCAGCTGTTCTACAGCAGGGCGCCTGCTAGTGGTGTACTCTGCTTTCTTTCCACAACATGTTCTTCTAGGTTGATGGGTGTGGCACAGACTTCCTGTGCAGGTGAGACAAGATGGAAAGTGGGTGGAACTTCCTCCTTGGACATTGATGGGTGCACCAGATCATGGCTGTCCTGTTTGGCTGGGTATCTGGCTGCCATCATGTGCTCTTCTCCCTTGTCAGTATTAAGCTGCCCCACTTCTCGCACCCACCCACAGATTGCCTAAGCTGCCCCTTCTCATGCTGCAAACTAGATAGCTGCATGCAAGAGGGGGGAGTCTGCAAGGCCCCTGTCCCCCAACCTCTAGCAAACACAGGGAAAACACACACAGCATGGTAGTGGTGTTTATTGCACAGTCAGGGATAGGGCAGATTTTGAAAGGTAAAGACAGGTGTCTGGCCTTGATGGTCAGTTGCTCCAGCAGGGTTCTTGTGCTGAGGGCAGTTGCAGGACAGCAGGCAAAGTGTCCCCCAAAGCTCGGTGTCCATACTACAGATAGCATCACCTGTTGGCTGACCAGCTGCCATGGAGCTTGCCAGGGCACAGGAGTCTGCCTGGTGTGAGTATATTGACGGGTGCTGTTGGACTTCCTTCACAGCCTGCATGGGATGGGGCACCCCCATCCACTATGCCTGTGGAGAGCAAGAGGAGACAAGGAATCAGCAAGCAACAAGCGGAGGTCAGCAACTGGAGGGTTAGAGCGAGAGACTTTGGATGAGATACAGTCTTCGCACATGGCAAACGGGATGAGGGGAGATATTGGAGGCTGTTGCTGCTGCAGTTAGTACATTATCACAGCATGTGTGTGTCACTTTCCCTGCTTACCTGCATGCAGATCTCTGACCTGGCTACCCCAGTTGTTGAGTGGGGTTGGCTGTCTGTGTTTGGAATCCCAAGGTGACGTCTCTGTTGGGGTTCTAGGCAGAGGAGTGTTAGCTTAGGTTTCCATCTGTGTTGCAAGGTCAGCTGTGCATACAAAATGCTCCTTTTATGTGCATAGCACCCTTTCTGCCTCACCCTTGTGAGCAATAAGTGTGTACACCATGCACACCTGGGGACAGAGGGATATAATCCCATGCCACCTGAGGCCACATCTGTACCATGCATAGTAAAGCCACATTATGCCACATTAATCAGTCGTGGCTCCCTTCCCCAAAGAATCCTGGGAACTGTAGTTTAAAGGCATGGAGACTTGTTAGAAGACCTCTATTCCCCACACAGAGCTACAATTCCCAGAGTTCCCTGGGAAGAGAGACTGATTATTAAACCACACTGGGTATTGTACCTCTGTAAGGGGAATAAGGGGGCTTCTAACAATGCTAGTCAGCACTCTTTACAAAAGTCCATTCCCAGGATTCTTCAGGGGAAGCCATGACCATTAAAGTGGCATAGTAGTGCTTTGAATCATTGACTCCTATAGTATAGAATCAAACGTATAGTGAAGAAGTGGTTTGAGTTACGGACTTCCTTTGTGGGGTTCATAGCCCTCCCTGTGGAAAGCCATCCCATCAGATGCCAACGAGATAAAGAACTACACAACTTTTAGAAGACATCTGAAGGCAGCCCTGATATTGGGAAGTTGTGAATGTTTGATGTTTTATTATCTTTTCATATGTGCTGGAAACCGCCCAGAGTGGCTGGGGAAACCCAGCCAGATGGGCAGGGTATAAGTAATAAAATTAATATTATAGTGATGTGCCTTGATTGCATGGCATACCTGAGTACAGTTAGGGATAGGGGACCAATTTGCTCAGGTTCCCATGAAGGCTGACCTACTCTGAATCTGTCATAAGTTGCATCTTCAGTACTGTCCTTCTTGGGACATTTGCCCTTTCAGGGAGCAAGAAGCCAACCTGCTAGCTGGTCCATCCCATTCCACGTATCCCTTGCTCTACAGTTGTGAACTGTTAGATCAAAATAAGTATACTACCATTTACATGGCATGAAAAGAGTAGGTCTACATAGCATGCTAGTGAGCAAATGGTTAGTGAAAGCCAAATCTATGGGGTATTTTTTAATGTCATTTTATTGCTTTTTCTTCTTATTTGACAAATACATCCACCGAAAACAATAAAATAACACAGAACCTCACATGCTCTACCCATGTTATTCATTTCAAAACTGCCGTACCACCCAGCTTACTCATATTTATACATTAAATGCCACACATCTTAATTTTGATGTGTCATAAAATTAACTCCCGAATAATATAATTTTCAGAAGTTCAAAATGAGATATATCTGCCACTCTTGAAGTTGTTAGATAACAGGAGGAGAAAAAGAAAGCTAAGTGCTCTTACTGGGTGGTATTTGAGAATACGCTACGGAATTAGGTATAAATGAAGCTCATGCCAACAGTGGGTCCACATACAGACCGATGCACAATCTACTTATGATTAATTACATTTGTTTCAGTCAATGCAACCCCTCTAAAGCCAGTGAAAATAAGTCAACCATTTCAAGTTATGGATCAGGCTCCCACAATAATAATTTAGCACTCTTAAAACATCTGCAGTTGGAAAGTATCTGGTGGGAATCTTAAGTCAGCTGATAAAATCTCAGCACAAACCTCCATCAAGCAGAGTGAGCCAGTGGGGCTGGTCATTATGAGCAGGAAAAAATATAAATAAAAATAAGGAATTCTGTAGACAGAAGGCAACTGATATGAGAACTAATCTTTGTGTTCAGAGTCCTGGGACACTCAGAAATAAGAATCTCAATTCAGACTAAGCTTTGGCGATATAGTTTTATCCTGAAGTTTCTTCCTTGCTATCCTGGGGTGTGCTTCGATCGCGTTGCAGTAAATTCAGGTTGCACAATTATAGGTGATAGGGTGGTCTTGCAAAAGTTCAGACTTCTTGTGATGATGGTATATTAATTTTATATACCACCCTTTATCTAAAGGTTACAGGGCAGTTTACAGTATAAGTATCAAGGAAAGTGATGGATAGAAAACACAGTGGACAGTGTGGGGCAATTCTTTGTTTGCCTCTCTGCAAGTAAATCAGGATGAGTGCTCAATAAACAGGTTGTCCGGAAGCACCCTGGAAATTCTTCCTTCCAGAATTCCCTTTGTCCTGCCAATCTAGTTTAAGTCCTGGGATGGACTAGCCTATGCTTAGCCCAGGGCATTCTGGAAATCCTGACCAAGGAATGGATGTACCACAACCATTATACCAATGAATCTGGTTCAGGAGTAAAACATTCAGTTTTCCTCAATAGATTTCCTTATCCATTTGACCCCAAGAGTTCTTCTGTGCCCACACACATGGGATTTCCATGTGCCTCAAATCCATATCAAGAGCCATAAGAGTGCACGACTTACCCTCCTGAGCTGCATAGAAACAGGAAACTTCGAGGACTGTGTTGCAACCCAGAAAACACTCTCCCCCTGCACACCAACTCAACAAATGAGCTTGAAACATAGAGCTGGGATCGAAGTCAAAAAAGCACCTGTCTGGTGATAATACTTTTGACTTGATCCCAAATAATGCAAGCAAAGTCATCTGTGTTCAGCATAGCTCTGCTACACCCATACTGGCACCATAGCTGAAGCAAGGGCATGTCTAGTGTGTGGTCTGCTGCCTGCTCACCTAATTCAGTGCTCCTCTGAAGCATTCCATGGTTGCAATAACCTCTTGGGGGACATGGCATTATTGGACAGATCCTGCCCAGTGTGGCAGCTCCTCATTCCTTTCAACGTCGCCATCAGAGGGGGACTTTGGGGCAGACGTTTCATCAACCACTTGGCAGCATGAACAGGAGGTCCCACCCAAGGGCGTAGCATGGGTTGCCGGTGTCTGGAGCAGGGCAAGTGCTGCCCTGGGCAGCAGTCAGTCCCTTCGCTGGCCAGTGTCTAATCAAGGGAGTCTGTCCTTGCAAAAAAGCCCCAACCTAGGAGCAGAGATAAGTCAGAGGGACGCTCAGCCAGGAGCGCCACTGTGTTGCCTCACCCTCCTGTCCTTGCAGCTCTGGGCAATGCACATGACTCAGGCAGTGCTTTCCTGCCTTCCTCTTCCTCCTGCCCTCCTCTTTGGGTGGCTGTTGCACTCTCTCCCTCTCAGCCAGCACAAGGGCGGGGTATGGGTGGGCGTCCCTTCACCGGCCACAAGTAGTAGCAGGTGCCACCACTGTCCAAGCTCAGAAGGCCCAGCTGGGGCTTGTCTTGTCTCCCCATGGCTCCAGCCTCGATGAGGGAACCTGTCGTGGGGGCACTTCATTGTGCCCCCTCCAAAATTTGCACCTGGGACCATGGCCCTCCTGGGCCACCCTTGCTATGCCACTGACCCCACCCCAAACACAGCAGAACTGGCTTGCCACATTTCAAAGTAAGCAATGAGCTACACCTTGCTGTCTAAAGCTCTGTGGGACCATGAAGTCCAGGTCTAAAATGACTGAACTCCTCTTCTTCCCCATCACTTCTCTTGTCTCATGCAGCATCTTCCTTCTACAGAGCAAAGAGGCATGGAAGCTGCAAGCCAGCTCTGCGATGTCCGCCCTGATCAGACCACGAAAAGAAGAGTCTGTATCCCACTGCATATCTATGTCCAACCACAGACATTCGGCCGTCTCCCTCGAATTGCCAGATGACCTTTCATTGATAGGATGCCCCTTTAAGAAAAAAAGTACTGCTCTTTATCTCATCATCGCACATCATGGGTTTCCCTCATTCCCATACTTCACGCTTCCACATGTATGCTCCATATTTCAGGAAATGAATGGCCCGAATCTCTGAAATGCTTACCTGGCATGCCTCCTGATTCAGAAGCGATTACACAGGTAGGTGCAGCTCTATATAGCCACACGACAGGATCTGCTCTGTCTAGAAGAGACACCCACTCTCTCACACATAGACCAACACCCTCCTCCCCAATTCCTGCTCACATGGGTTTCTGCTGTGCTGCCTTCAGCCTTGCAAGACAAAGAGCTCCCAAGTGCTGGACTTTTAATGTCTTCCAATGGAAATATCAACAGACAGTTTCCCACCCTGGTGGAGGAGGCTGCCACTCCTGCTGCCCACACCCTCCTCCTGCTGGGCCCTCCTTACCTTGAGCTACCGGTACCCACCTGTCCAGTGCTTGGAGACCCACCTTACTCCCAGTAGGCCTCAGCTTGTGCCAGGAGGGAGGAGGGCAAGGATCTTGCAAGCGGAGGGGAATCAAGGCTGGTCCTGTTCATTCCTCTGCCCTACTGCTGGCAGATTAGCTCCTAGTTTCACATGCAAGAAGGATCCTTCCTGCAAAGCTCAGGCTCTCGTTGCTCTTTCCATTTAAGTGCATACATAGATTTGAGTCCCCATGTTTCGCTTCCCCGGTGCTTATGCCTATATCCATCTCAGCTTCTTAGGGAGAATGGACTGGCTATATGCTTTCCTTCCACCGAACAGCACACACTAGGCACCTGGGCGATAGGAAAGCTCTGGCAATAGCCTACCCTAAAAGTCTGCATGCTGCTGCCTGGCTACACAGTTGCCCATTCCCTTCTCTCTAATCCAGACTTCAGTTCTCATACCTTCCCTGTGCAGGCTTCCAGCATACTGGGTACCTCTCTGCTGCTTCTCCTCCACTGTAGCTGATGCACAGATCCACTGCAGTGAAGGGTGAGAGGCAGCCAGAAGCTTGGAGAGTGTGTCAGCTTCTGGGTCCTAGAAGCCTCCTCATTCCTGTTTCAGGATTCCAGGTTTTCCATGTGCATGGCCTGATATTCCAAAAGGGTAAGTAGGGATACAAAGTCCCAACTTGAGAAATGCTCGAGGGTGGCTAAAGCATCGCCTCTCCGGCTGTCTTTCATTGGTTGGTAAAGACATTTTAAAAATTAGCAGGATTTTTGCCTTGCTAAGTACCTGGTGTTTCATTTCCAGCTTGTGTTTCATCTGTGATCTCTGTCTCTGTCGTATTTGTTGTAGTTTTATTTAATGCATTGCTTCATTATATGATGTTGCCATTGTTGCGAGCTGCCCTGAGCAGTGCATAGGCATTAGAAGGGCAGGATGGAAATTTCTATACAAATAAGTAAAAAAGATCCAGCTGTAGCTCTCAGAAACCACGATTTAATCATCAATAACTAATTTAAACTGAGGAACAGAGGAAACTGCCTCTGGAAACACAGGCTGTTGGTGCATTTAGCTCAGCTTTATCAACACTGACTCGCAATGGCTTTCCTGGCTTTCAGACCAGGGATATTCCCAGACCTAACTAGATATCCCAGGGACTGAACCTGCAGCCTTCTGCATGCAGAGCAGATGCGCTGTGGTCCTTCCCAATGTTTTGTGGAGTTTTCCCACCTCTCTCCCTTCTTCCCTTTAGTTACAGGGGCACACTATGCAGAAGGTGTTGGCTCTCTGCAAACCACAAGCGCTCTGAATTTGCTTTTAAAGCCAAGATTTTCACACAGGCACACCTACATGACAAAATCTCTGCTGGAGCTCTGAAAAAGTGAGGGCTGCTCTGCTCCCTTGGCCACTGCCTAATGCTGTGGGGCAAAGGCTGGATTCAAACATATCCTGCTTCCTGTACTACACAGAGCAGATGGAGCATCTCTGGGAGTGAAGACATATGACCTGACAGGTTCCTGGTTACAGCTGCAGTTTCCTGGCAGCAATTCACATGAGTGCAATCCTACATTTTATGTTTTATTTTTTGGCCTCTCCACTCGAGCAAAGCATTGCTGAAAAGCAATGGTTGTATCCAAGGATGTGTCAGTTCAGTAGTTACTTCCTCTGTACAGCTGTATTCCTGGCAGTCATGACCAGGAATGATGGAAGCGGCAAACCTTTGAATACTTTCATAAATCAGAACCATTTGTCCTTTTGGAAAATTATCCAGTAAAGTGTGACCGTTAAATCTAGCACATTCAGCTTATGGGAGGGCTGGCCCTACCATTAAGAAGAGTGAGGAACTTTCCTCAGGTGGCAGATGCTGAGGCGGGGCAGCATCTCCATCTGTTGATGGAGCAGTGTGTGCCATGCAATCCTGTTGCCCTCAAATTCAGTGGAAGATGCTGTTCCTTTGCCAGTGCTGGAGTGACTTTCAGCTGCTAGTCTAGTTGGCTTCTGTAGGTGGAATGGGGCATGATCTTGTCCTTTGCCTCAGGCAGCAAAATGCCTTGGGTCAGCCCTGCCAATGAGAGCAGCATTTCCTAACACCAAACAAAGACATTGTGTGATGGATTCTGTTCTGACCACAGTTGCTAACAGTTCCCTTGGCGTTGGGCATCTTTACAGCTGAAATTAAAAAATCACAATGACACACCCATGGTTTGGTTTGGTTTAGAGTTCATTTTTCTTAATGAACTGGAAGAGACTGGAAAATAGCATACCCTATGGAATTTAACAACTGAAGTTGTTGCTCTTTTTGCTTCATGGTACTGCAAATCCTTACCTGCTGCCTTGTGGAACATCTTTGGGAGTAAACCCTACAGAAATCCTGATTATCATCTCTAAGACGGTTGTATGCCTCTTTCCGGCAACTCCTTCAGTCAAGCTGGTACAAAACATATTGCTCTGCTTTCTTTTGGACCACATCAGTTGGCCGAGGGGATGGGTCTTGTTGTCTGGGTAGCACAGGACCTCCATACACACTGCCCAGGCTTGCACCCCAGAGAGGTCACTCCAGTGCTGCTAATGCAGCGAAAGCAACACAGGAGGCAGCAGTTACAAGTTACCGGTCTGTGCAGCCACAGCAGGTGCTGCGGTTCTCCAGTGGTTTGACTTCACCTCTGGAGATGCACGCCATTGCTTCTTGAGACAGATGGAGGCCAACCACAGCTACAAATCCTGGTCTCAGCACCCATATTAATTTACAGTGGTACCTTGGTTTACGAACAGTCCTGTTTACAAACTATTCGGTTTACGAACTCTGCAAAACAGAAAGTAGTGTTCTGGTTTGCGAACTTTACCTCGGTCTAAGAATGGAAGCCGAATGGTGGAAGGGCAATGGGGGCGGGAGGCCTCATTAGGGAAAGCGCGCCTCGGTTTAAGAACAGATTTGGTTTAAGAACGGACTTCAGGAACAGATTAAGTTCATAAACCAAGGTACCACTGTATAAGGCTGTGCCACTTTCCACAGTTCAAAACTGTCTAAAGCAGAATTTGTAAGAAAAAACACTGGGGCCTAATTTGATCAGTAGAATGCGTGGTATCTGGTGGGCAGGATTTGTGTGTTTTGCTCTGGGACCAACGGCCTCTTCCTGTTTCTTGCCTCAGACCCGCCTCACGTTATTGTATTTAGTTTCTCTCATTATGTTATTTTGCTATTTTTCTTTATTATTCGAGCTTAGTTTACATTTATGTGAGCCACTTATTTTTCTCAAAGAAAAAGGAGCTCCGTTGAGGAAAGGTGTAGACTGTTCTAAACTGTGTGAGTGAGGGGATATTCCCAGTTTGCCTGGATGATTGGTTTTGTTAAACATCCCCCCACCTCCACAACAGAATTCGCCAAAGTGCTGGCCTCCAGATGTTGACGCACTACAAGTCCCATCACCCCTGACTACTGGTCATGCTGGTTGGGGCCGAAGGGAGTTGTAGTCCAACATCTTCTGGAGGGCATCATATTGACTAACCCTCATCTAAGGCAACATTTGCTGTTTTCATTTGTGTTCATACCATCACCGGCTGAACTGTTCCAGTACACAATTACCTCTTTAAAGATATGTCCTCTCTTGCAGAGCATTGCTCCTGATTACACTTCGGGCACAAACACCTTGATTGCAACCATCTCCTTTCTGCACAATCTTCACAAGAGCGTACAATAAATGTATTTTTTTCTTCTCATTCCCCCCCCCCCCTTCAAGGTTGCACTTCTGTTCTTAGGATACTGCATTTTCTAACAACTCAAAAGAGCGTGGTTTTTGTACCTGGGGAAATGTCATACATTCCCGAGGCTGCACTTCTCTTTGCTATTGTGTGTTTGCTATGTAGGATGTTGTGAAGCCCTCTTTCCTGAGTTCCACGAGACAGAACCATGAAAGAGTCCAGTTCCAGGATAGGTAAACAGACAGGCTAGAATTTAATGAATTGGCACATTGAGTATATGTGATGAATGAACACCTTGATTTTAAGGTTGTTGGCATCCATCTGTCTTGAGATACATTGGAGAGCACTTCCAGGAGTGAAGTCAGACTGCTGCATGGACTCCCAGGGAAGCAAACCTGGGCAGTGCGTATGGAGGTCCAGAGGACAAGACCCTGCTCTTGGCCTCGCTGGTGTGGTCCAAAGGAAAGCAGAGCAATGCATTTGGTACCAGCTTGGCTGCAAGATTTGCTTGAAAGGATGTGTACAAGGCACAATCCAACCATTTTAGGGATTCCTCTCTGGATTTGTAGGCTTTACTCTGTGGGTTAAACCACAGATCCTAGGGCTTGCTGATCAGAAGGTCGGCGGTTCGAATCCCTGCGATGGGGTGAGCTCCCGTTGCTCGGTCTCAGCTCCTGCCAACCTAGCAGTTCGAAAGCATGTCAAAGTGCAAGTAGATAAATAGGAACCGCTCTGGCGAGAAGGTAAACGGTGTTTCCGTGCGCTGCTCTGGTTCGCCAGAAGCGGCTTTGTCATGCTGGCCACATGACCCGGAAGCTGTACGCCGGCTCTCGGCCCATAAAGCGAGATGAGCGCCGCAACCCCAGAGTAGGACACGACTGGACCTAATGGTCAGGGGTACCTTTACCTTTTTACTCCTTAGCCTTTTCTCCTCTCGAAGCTGTCCTGCAAGGAAGCAGAGGTTTAGGACTAGAGTTTTCCTTCTCCTAGATGGGCTACCTTCCCAGGTGGACGAGTACCCCAAACCCCCCACCAAATATGCATTAACTGAAGAATACAAAATGTTCCATCTTGGAAGAAATGTCAAATTAGCATTAGCTGTGCAACATTATTTCTATCAAAGATTAATAGAAAAATATTTACTGTTTCCAGTGAAGAAAGAATCTGTTCCCTATTTTGGATACTATATTTCTTGGAAGTTGATTTACTGCTGCAGTATTTATTATCACAACCCACTGTGAATGAAATAAAATTTGATGATAATAATAATATCGGCCAGATGGGATCCCACTGAGTTTTAAACCATTGCAAATAGTTTGTCCTGCTTTTATTGTACTGTGATTTTTTTTAAAAAAACACAGAGAATGTTTGTTATGAGGTAGCATTCAAAAATATGAATAAGGTATGCAAATAAAATAATAATAAATGAAAATTACATTTTGTTAATATGAAAGCAAATGTCTGGAAAAAAGAGACAGAGCAAAGCATTTTGCCCAATTTAGCTGTGGAAGCTTTCAACATCTTTAATGTTGCACAAAGTTTTGCATTCCCTGCCCCCCCCCAAACAAGTCCAGGATGTAGAGCTCAAAGCTGCTACAGGTAGCATCCACACTGGGAATTTGCTGTTCACTCACTTTTTATGGAGCTTCTACATAATGCCATGAACAAAGCATCCCTCTCCCATGTTTTCTCTGTTTGGTTTCTGTTTTTCAAAACAAATATTTTTCATTCCAGAAAACAGGATTTCTTAAAACAAACAAACAAATAAACAAAAACCAGTGGAATATCTGTAGAATTTCCCCATATATAGATGGCCTATCACACTGCTATTCTGGCTTATTAGACTGCTCTAGGCATTTTCTATATAATGTTCTAGCCATGTCCTTCTCTGTGCTCTGTTTCTCCTCTCTTACTTTAACCCTTCTCTTTCCAAGCAACATTGCCTTAAATCCAGGGCTTTTTAAAATGGGGGAACTCACCAGAACTCAGTTCCTGCACCTCTTAGGTGGGTGTCATTGCCATTCTGAGAGAAAGAGGAACATTTTTCTAGAAAAATAGCACTGCTTAAATGCATTCCTTTTCTCTCCCCTCAACCCCCCCTCCACTAAACTGCAGCACTGAGTGGTATTATAGAAAGCTCTTATGAGTACTTGATGATCAAATTTCAGTAGCGGGATTCAGTAGTGTTGGAATTTGCTGGTCTGGCTTATTTAGGTTGAAGGAGAAGACATAGATGTAACACATTAAGGTTGGATAACCAAAAAGCGTTTTCAGCCATTAGAGTACAAAAATCATGGGAACAATGAGCCCTTTTTGTTTGAAAATGAACCTAGCAAGCTTTTGAAGCACACTGCATGGTATGTGTTTTAATCTGGGGCTTCAGCAGTGCTCTGTTGAGGCCAGGGTCTATTCTTTCCCTTACAATGTTGTTCTTATATCTGGAACAGAGACGGCAGCAGGATGATAAAGTTCCAAAGAAAGCCTTCTCTTTAAAAGGTTCACTTAAGGTTGTGGTCTCTGTTATTCTTAACACCACCTTGTCAACCTGGTGCCCTCTAATGGTTTGGCCTACATCTCCCATCAGCCCCAGCAAGCACAGCCGAGAGCCTCCAAGTGTCCCTATTTTCCAGGGATGTCCCTGACTTAGAGAAACCGTCCCGGTTTCTGATTTGATCCCAGAATGTCCCACCTTTCCTTAGGCCAGTGGTGGCTAACCTTGACACTCCAGATGTTTTGGAACTACAACTCCCACCATCCCTAGCTAACAGGACCAGTGGTCAGGGATGATGGGAGTTGTAGTTCCAAAACATCTGGAGTGTCAAGGTTAGCCATCACTGCCTTAGGATGTCTGTATTTTTCATTGGAGAAATGTTGGAGGGTATGGACTTAACCAATCCCCAAGCCATCTGAAGGCAATCCTGTATAGGGAAGGGTTTTTTTTAAAAAAAATGTTTAATGTTTCATTCTGTTTTTATATAAGTTGGACGCTGCCCGGAGTGCCCAGAGTTTGGTCACACACACACACACACACACACACGGGCTATAAACATCAACAGACAAGAGATGCTTCTAAAAAGATAAACCCAACTAGAAGTGTTCAGAGGTACTCTCATCACCTTCCTGTTCTGACTACCAAGGAGGTAATTTAGGGCTTGTGTGTGAAAACACCATAGTTATGCATTGTTAAGTCTGTTAAACCCAGCACAATTGCAAGCAGACCTTATGCACCTGACAGCATCCAAGGTCTGTTACACTAAACAACTGGTAAAGTTGTGAACTTGGGAACGTGCAGTTTGCTATGGTAGTCCCCCCCCCCATCAAAGTCCAGTTTGCTGCCATCTTCTAAGGTTTTCCTAGGCATTACCCACAGCCTCGCAAATCCATCTTAGCATCTTACTGTATCTACCATAGGGACTAGAGAGATTCCCCCCCCACCTCCTTTCTTAAACGAAAGCTGAGGCTTTCTGGAAGATAAATTCTGCACGCGTGACCAAATTCTGTGCTCGCGTGCTGTGATGAGTGCAAAACCGTGAACTATGCACAGCCCTATTTGCGCAACTTTGGCTGACAAAGGCATCAGCGAGGAATAAAACCTGAGACGTGCCAAGCATAGCTCGTGTAGCGCTGTGCTGTGGCCTCTCCCCCAAGGGAGCGAGGCTGCTATTTAGGGATGCATGCCGCTGCTTATTTATATCTGTCCCTTCTTTTTCTCCTGCATCATCTCCTTTAATTTCAGGGAGACAAAAATAGCACCAGCCAGGGGCTGCTGCCAGTTTCCCACAGCAGTGGCCAGCCAGAGACTGCTGCGCTTTCAGCCTCCAGTCCTTTCCACCCTAACCAACCCACATGGGCAGACATTTAGCAGCTGCTGACACACCATAGGGGAGAGAGGGGGGGCCCGATTGCCTCTCATCCTTTGTAGCTGCCAGCAGAGCCTCCGTTGACTGAGGATATCTCTGCCTGGAGAAGGCGATGCATATTCATGCGGCAGCCACTACTGGTCACGTGTCCCCATTGCTAGGTTACAAGGACCCAAAAATAAATCCTTCCAAACTAGATTAGAACAGAAGGACCTCAGGTGAACTGTGTTCCCAGAACTGTAGTAGGGGACAGAGAGCTAGTTATAGCATGGATGTTAACAAGGAGACTAAAAGAGGGAGACACAGGGAAGCCTCTTCAGGGGGTGGGGGGAATGGCTCTCCCTGATCTAGGGCTACTCCTTTTGGGGCACATCCATCCTTGGGCAGCCAGTGTTCGTTCAGACACAGCTGACCACATGTTGCTCCCTGAATCTCAGCAGAGTTCCATGGTGCTACACTTCCTTGGGAGTCGGCCAGGGTTCACTTGGTCCGGTGGGGGAGGGACAATGCTGGTTGTGCTGTTGACAGTGGATTGGTCTGCCTGCCCCCTTCCAGGACTCCTGTGTCAGATCCCATCTGGAGACTTATTGGGCAGGGTGTAGGTGCGCAGGCAGCGTTCCTCCAAGAAAGAGAAGGTGCCATCTCTCCCTTGGGACACTCTGCGCTCATCACAGGAAGCTGACTGCACACTCCATGCCGGCCCCACATTACTCTCCGTCACACCGAAACAGCACATCTAATACGATGCATAAATGTACTGCTCAGAATCAATCTTCCCGTCCAAAAATGTTGGGTTATTTGGGGCAATTCTTTGGAGGTATGCGTGGACAGGTCACCCATGGCAAAGAGGATAGAAAAAGGTTTTCCCCCCCTCTCTCATAACCCTAGAACTTGGATCTTCAGTTGTTTTGGACTACCGTTCCCATCATCCCTGACCACTGGTCCTGCTAGCAAGGGATGATGGGAGTTGTAGTCCAACAACAGCTGGAGACCCAAGTTTGGGGATCCCTGCCCCAGAACATCCAGTGAAGCTGAAAGTTGGAAGAAAGCATTTCTTTGTGCAGCGCATGGTTCAACTATGGAACTTGCTCCCACAGCAGGCACTGATGGTCTCCAGCTTGGGTGGCTTTAAAAGAGGAGTAGACCAGTTGATGGAGAGGGCTATCAATGACTACTAGCCATGATGGCTATGCTCTGCCTGCACAGCTGGAGGCAGCAATGATTCTGAATACCAGTTTCTGGAAACCACAGGAGAGAAGAGTGTTCTTGTGCTTGTTGGTTTCCCACAGGCACCTGGTCGGCCACTGTAGGAATGGGATGCTGGACTAGATGGGCCATTCGCCTAACCTGAACAAAGGAACTGGTTGGGCTGGTTTCCTCTTATGGATGCTACCCCACTTGGAGGATCACGTTAGGAAAGGGTACAAGGTATCATCCAGACTGACTCCCTTGCCCCCGCCCCAAATTCATAACAATAGGAAGGCTCAGTAATATGACAGCTCAAATACAAGAGAGGAAAAGAGAAAACACATTTCAGCATGTTGCATATTGAACACTCACTATATTTTTATACACTTTGAGGGGGGAATGTTGCTTTTAAATGGCGCAGATCATTTTGCGACAAATATTGTACATTTGCATATTCAGGGATCAGTAGCTAGAGAAAGCAGAAATGGAGCCCACAGACCTCAATTTGTCAAAAGAGAGGTGCTGAGGTTCAGGTTCAGCCAGAAGTTACAACTTCTAACCCCTTAGTCTAATACATGTACTCTGTGCATGCCCAGAGCTATCATTTTTATAGTTGTTTTGCATGTCACCGGGCAGTAGCCATTATCTCAGGCTGCAACAGAGGAGGGAAAAGGAGGGATGCAGGGCAACCATACATTTTGCCAGGCTCCTCCCTCCATCAGCTGTCACCTGGCAGCAGCCATTACATCAGGCTGTAGCAGAGGAGGGATGCAGGACCACGCCATTGCAGCTGAGAAACTAGCAACTTCTGTTGCCTCTTCGCCTTGAACTTCTCCACTCCACCTGGTCATTAGAAGAACAGCCTGGTGGATCAGACCAGGGGCCCATGTAGTCCAGCATCCTGTTGTCACAGTGGCCAACCAGATGTCTCTGGAAGCCTGCAAGCAAGACATCAGCTCAACCGTTCTCTTATTTGCCATGGTAATAACTTGTTTACTTCTTTCTTCCTCCTTACCAATCCAGTTTTCTTTTGTGTCATGTATTTTTAGTCTGAGGGCAGTGACTGGGATTTATTTTATAATTTTTTTAGTAAACAGTAAGACCCTTGGGAAGCCTTTTTTGGTTGAAGAGCAGGATGGACATTATTAAAATAACTCAGTATTCCAGAACTGGGCCCTGGACAGTGAAAAGTGCACTAGCATTGACCTCTGGTGAGTGTTGCTCACTGCCGCATCATTCTTACCTGTGATTTGGCCCAGCATGTGATTTGGCCTGGAGTTGGAGCCCTTTAATTCAGTTGAGTAAGAGTTTGGCTAAAGGGAAAGGAAGGAAATTAGAAAAGCACCACTGAAAGGGAAGGAAGTTTCCAGGCACACAAAGAACAATATTTATTGACCCACAATGCATTTCAAACAGAGTTCTGCCTCAGGGGAATTCTTGAGCAAGCAATTTCAATATGGTATCTGCAAACTGTTGCAAGTCAGTACCAGATAGCAGACATATCAGGTTGAAATGCTCAATAGAGCTCCTGATGATGTGCTTTGCTCACTAAATACATATATTCCATGTCTATCTGGATATCGGGTGGCACTGTGGGTTAAACCACAGAGCCTAGGGCTTGCTGATCGGTTGGCGGTTCGAATCCCCGGGACTGGGTGAGCTCCCGTTTGCTCGGTCCCTGTTCCTGCCAACCTAGCAGTTCGAAAGCATGTCAAAGTGCAAGTAGATAAATAGGTACCGCTCTGGCGGGAAGGTAAACGGCGTTTCCGTGCGCTGCTCTGGTTCACCAGAAGCGGCTTAGTCCTGCTGGCCACATGACCCGGAAGCTGTATGCTGGCTCCCTCGGCCAATAAAGCGAGATGAGCGCCACAACCCCAGAGTTGTCTGTGACTGGACCTAACGGTCAGGGGTCCCTTTACTTTTACCTTTATCTGGAGACCCCCTTCCTTCCTTCCTTCCTTCCTTCCTTCCTTCCTTCCTTCCTTCCTTCCTTTCCCACCGGCTAAGGGGTGGGCGTGTTTGGCATGTTGCATCATTTGGCAGTAAGTGGTGCTTTTATTTACCTTCAAAATAGCAGCCATGGGGAGGTGATCAAGATTGGAATCATGGAGCATCAGGAGGGAGCATTTAACTGTACTTCAATCCTGAAAAAAACCTAAGACCTCCACTGCTATTTGACACAGAAGACAATCTGTGTCATCAGCATCCAGATAACCCTCAATAAGACCATGTCTACACTACAGAAAGGTGGGGGGGCAGTATGGGCTCAATTAAAAGTCAGGAGGGGTTCCTACCCAGAAACTTTGGACTCTCTACTCCTGCGAAAAGGTGGTAGGGCTCCTTTAACAGGAATCCTCACATGAGTACAAAATAGCCACAAAACAAAATGCCAATTAAACTGGGTTAGAACCGGTGTGCAGCTGGTATTAGCTGTGTGTAGTATTGTTGCAGTCCCCACTCCTGGTAGAATTTGTGGGCAAAGGTGGAGTGGTACCCAAGCTCATCATTAACAAAAGGGTGGAGAAGTTTGGCACCAGTATAAATTGTTCTCAAAGGACCTGTTGCATAGCTGAGATGAGTGTTGCAGTGAATTCTGATTTGCCTTTGCGTGGATGGGGGGGGTTACAAGAACACAGTGGACATGGCATGGGTTTTGCAGTTTAAGATTCAGCAGCAGCCTGAGTTTAATGTTTTCCTGTCATTCGAAATATTTATCACAGGGGGCTTTATTGACATTATGGGTACATATGCTCCAGTACTTTGTCCCAGCCTAAGAAGAGAAGGATTTGTTCTACCAGCAAACTTAATAGCATCATCAGCCAACCGCTTCAGGATGAGTGACAGTCTAGGGCCCTTTTCTCACTGAAGTGGTAAACTTGTGCTTAGGCTGTGCCACTTTAAATTGCAGGTGAGGGCTCACATACCTTCCAACATTTCTCTGATGAAAACTGGGATATCCCATTCCATAATGATAATTTTACTATTTATACCCAACACATCTTACTGGGTTGCCTCAGCCACTCTGGGTGGCTTCCAACATTTATAATAGCATAATAAAACATTAAACATTTTTTAAGAAAAACTTCCCTATACAGGATTGCCTTCAGATGTCTCAAGGGTCAGATAACTCCACATCCTCCAACATTTCTCCAATGAAAATAGGGAAATCATAAGGAAAAGTGGGACATTCTGGGATCAAACCCAGAAACCAGGATGGAAAATAGGGACACTTGGAGGGTCTGGGCTCGTTAATGAATACTCCTCCATGCAAATACACATAGAGACACACACACCCCTTACATATTGAAAATGGGTTGTTATATTCAACTAACTTTTGCTCAGCACAGACCCATTGAAATTAATGCCCATGACTAATTTATGCAAATTAATTTCAATGGGTCCACTCTGGATAAAATTTAGTTGAATACAACCCATACTTTCAGATAGAAGGGTCCCTGTTTAGCCTTATTCAGAAATGTGTGGGAATTTATGCGTGTGTATGTGAATGAGCATTCAAGCCTGTGAACCTCTACCTGCAGCCTGTAATGGGACAGCCCAGGTACAGGTTTGCCATCTTGGGCTGCAATCCTTGACCTAATCTACCTGGGAGTAAGCCCCATTGGATTCAATACTGCTTACTTCTGAGTGGACGTGGCTAGGATTGCACTGAAAGTGGGACTTCCTACAGATGTAGCCTGTCACATTATTCTCTATGGTGGGGGAGAGAGAACAAATGGCAGAACTTCTCCCCTTTGGAGGATTTGTATAGCACTTAACATCTGTTGTTTCCAAGGCAACCGCTGAACAGGGAAATACGTCCAGTTCTGGACATTAAAAGCACCACTTGGCAGCATGCCCTTTACTACCTGCAGTAATGTACATTTATACATAACATGTATATTTGTGTGTGTGTGTGTGTGTGTGTGTGTGTGTGTGTGTGTGTGTGTGTATAGATACAGGCATGCATACACTGGGATGGGGACCTGTTCCACCAAGGGTCTCATTCATCTCTGGGCAGCCTTCCGAGGGCCACATGTCAGTGGTGGGCAGGGCCAGAGGCAAAAGTGGGTGTAGCAAAAAAAAAATGTATAAATGTATATATATATATATATATATATATATATATATATATATATATATATATACAGCAGGCTGCTTTCTGCACACCCTCTCTCACACCCTCCATGTGGATGGTTCCAGGCAAGCAAATGGCATTACAGTGATCCCTCGACTTACGAGTAACCCGACTTCCATATTTTTCGAGTTACAAGGGATCAAAGCGGCCGCCGCTTCCGAATTTATTCGACTTCCGATCAGAAGCCGCGGCCGCTTTAGATGGGGTTTTTTCGAGTCCCGAAGGTTTTTTCGACCTACGAATGCATTCTTCAACGCATTCCTATGGGGACTCGACTTACGATTTTTTCGACTTACGAGGAATCCGTCGGAACGGATTACATTCGTAAGTCGAGGGTCCACTGTATCAGAGTTCCAGGACCCATTCCTCATGGCACTCGTGGGCAGTGAGGGGTATGGCCTGAGAGAGGATGTGTGGCCTAGAGACAGTTATGAGGGCCAGACAGAGAGGTCTGGAGGGCCACAATTGGTCCCCAGGCCTGACATTTCCTACCCTTCTTATAGCACGGGAATGTATAGGTCTGTGCTTATTTTCTGTCTCCTAGGAGAAGCAGAAAGTAGGCAGGGAGAAAAGGGGTGTTTCTTTTTTTGATGCTGGAAGGCCATGTGTACAGATCGTGAGAAGCAACGAAGGCAGGCATGGAATCCAGTGCTCATGGACTGATCCTGGATAGGTGAAACTCCACCTCCCTACTCTACTTACTACTGCGTGCCCTGTGTGTGTATATAACAGAAAGACCCAAGCATAGGAATACAGTGGTCCCTCGACTTACAAATTTAATCCGTTCTGAATGGACATTCGTAGATCGGAAAAAATCGTAAGTCGAGTCCCCATAGGAATGCATTGGGAGAAAAATATCCAAAAAAAATTGTATGTCGAAAAAAACCGCATCTAAACTTCGTAAGTCGAGGAAACCGCATCTCAAATGGCAACGATTTCCATTCGGAGGTTGAAAAAATTCGTACGCGCCCGGCCAATTTTTTCACTCATAACTCGAAAAATACGGAAGTCAGGTCATTCATAAGTCGAGGGATCAATGTAGCTGGAGATGAAATTATTTTTCTTTCCCATGGACAAGCCTTAAAATGTACCCCCATGCTAGGCTACCTCATCTTCTGCCCCAAAGATTTCCCCATACAAATGGGATTAGGAACGTAAGAAGCTTCCTTGCAGCAAATCAGACCACTGGGCATTCTAACTCAGTATTTTCTACACAGATTGGCAGTCGCTCTCTAGGATTTCAGGGAGGGTCATCCTGATGATGATGTCAGGAAGGTTCTGCAAGCAAAGCACCCTCTCTGCTGCTGAACTCGGCCCTGAATGCTCACTCTCACATTCAAGAGACCTTTAAATGCCGATAGCTGTGTGGCCACATGAGTACTATCCGCGCCAACCATCTTACCATGAGTCATGGCTCAGGAGGGTCAAAGCAGACACGGTGATCATACGAGGCTGGCTTCTGCTGGCTCAGAGACCAGTGAGCCATCTAGGCTTGGGTGGTAGCTCTCCAAGGGGGCTCAGGCAAGGGTCTTTCTTTCCCAGCCCTGCTTCTGAGACCCTTTAGCCAAAGATGCAGGTGTGGAACTTAGGGCCTTCTGCACGCACAGCATGTGCTCTGCCATAGAGCTATGCATGGGCTGTTCCTAGAAGGAACCCTTTTAGAGGTGACCACCCTATTGGACCTGGGATTGGGCTGTTGAGGAAACACAAGATTAAGGGCATTTCTGGCCGCTGCAATGACTGTGCAAACTTCTTTTTTCAGGTTTCCAGCCTTGCACTTGATTCTCAAAGTCACAAGAGGGCAGCATTGCTGCATTTTCAGCAGGATTTATTTACAGGCGATTGCAAGTATTTAATGGCCAGTTCCAGCATCCTCTTGGGAAATAATAAGGGATGTGAGGCAGCTCCTCCTTCTCCTCCTCCTCAGCAGCAAACGTTGTTCCCGTTGACATCCAGATGGATCCCTGCAGCACACAGAGATCTTGTTAAGTGTAAGGCCTCGCCAGATTTATAAGAATAAAGTTAAATCTAATGCAAGCCCTGTTATGTGATTTAGCTGGGGGTGACGTTCCCAAAACTAGATTTCAGTAATATGTCAAGTGAGGACAGGATATCATGAGGGCCAGGAAAAGCTCTGTCATTAGGCAAGTGAGGCAACTGCCATAGTTGGAAGAAGCTGAGGCACAGCAGGTTGCTCCTTCTAAACTCCCCAGCAGTTCCTCACAGAGCTGTGAGGGCCACACGGCCTGTCCTCCAGGTTACATCCCTCAGGTGATGAAGTAAGATTCAGCTGGAAGTCCGGTTTGTTTCTGTACGTGGAATGGAGAGGTCCCATCTTGTCCTTTACCTCAGGCAGCAAAATGTCTTTGGCCAGCCCCGTTGGATGTTCTCAAGACAGGAGCGCCAGCTTGGCCCCCACAACCGTGGGTGCCTGGGGCCATGGGTGCCATGCAGCGTGCATGGCCCTGGCACCGAAATTTGTGGGTGCCCGGCCCCTTCATGGGGAATTTTGTGGGTGCTCGGGCACTCAGGGCCCCAGGGAGTTGGCACCTATGCCTCAAGATATCGACACCGAAAGGCTGTGTTGCTCAGCGTCGCTTTTTCACAGATGAAATTGGGGGTGTGAGAATGGAGTCAAGTCCCTGTATATATGGCGAGTTATATGGCAAGGAAGAAGAGGAGGAAAGACCTGCATTTTTTAAAAGGTGGCAAAGCTGCTCTGTACCCAGTTATGACCAAATGTAAAAGCCAAGCAACTGTGCTTGGCTGGCTAATATATGTGGCGTCAAATATAATGGGTATTCAAGCTGGTGTGGGCAGCTGTCCTTCGATGCATATCCTTCCAGCATCGGAGATCTGCAGACAGGCCTTGGGTTAAGAGTTGAGTTGTGCTTCCCTTGAGCCTGGCAAGGGAACCCCTTTGTGTGATAGGCCTCCAATATCCCACTAGGTCACAAGGGACATTTACCCCCAAACAAGCCAGCTGCTTTGGCAGGGAGGTGTTGATGCTAGGTTGTTGTATTTTTGCTAAGAAGCCGGCACACAGGCATAGGGGTCCCCATCTGTGGCCATCCTGTGACAGACTGGCTGTTCAGCCATATTCTTGGCAGCAGTGCAAGGAGTGAAGCTCCAGACTACTGGCCCAATAACAGAAGCTGGATATTACTAGGATACTGCAGGGTGTGTTGAATATTTCAACTTTCATATTCCCCAGATCAGCGGTGCTAAAAAGATTGTAATATGACTTGGGAATTCAAAAGATATTTTGGTTAAATTAATATAATTTAGTTTTGCTTGGTAAGTATAATGCGTGTAAAATTACATAGAAATAATTAGAAATGATTGCCAAATAGTTGCAGTTAAAATAAAAATTCTTTGGCTTTGCGAAAGCAGTTTGTGTGCTTCTTCACCAAAAGTAGACTTGCCAAGCTAAATGCTGTCTGATCACGAAAATAATAGCATATTTAAGTTCCTCATACCCAAAACCATATTTTAAGACCCCTCACTGAAGAAATTTGCAAAAATTACATTTCACCTTCTAAAATGGCACGCCCCAGTAGAATAGCTGTCATCTGATGTCCCACAAACCTAGCTGAGAATGCTTTGGGAAAGGCTTCGTTTATTTACAGATGTAGGCCTGGGGCCTTTAAACATTTAAGTTTGAACAACTGAGAGGTAAATTGCAGTTAAGAGCAGCAGTGTAAGTTGGAAGCCCCCCAGTTTATTTCCACCATAAAGTAACTTTTGGATTATTTTAGGCAAGCTACTGCCTCCCAGGTCCAGCCCTCATGACAACACTGTGGGGATCCTCCTACTGGCTGGCTTTACATGATTGTAAGGACTGCTGCACTAATGGTCTGTCTCATGCTTGAAGCCTTTTGATTAAGTGCTCTATATGGGGATGGTGTTGCTGATGTAGCCGGAGCCCTTCTGCCTCATTCCCATATGGAGAAGGGCTGCAGCTCAGCAGTGGAGGATCTGCTTTGTGTGCAGAGCCGCTGCCAGCCATCCTACACAGCTCTGTGGTCTGACTCTGTGTCAGGCAGTTTCCTGTGCTCCTTGTCCAAGCTCTGCAAGAAGGGGCAGAGAAAAGAAAAGACAGTGGGACCACAGTCAGGTTTGATACCTCCCGGGGCACATGGAAAACTTAACAGATTTGCTGGGACATAAACTTTCCACACTTCCACTTCAACAGACTGACCTCCTTTTCACCCTCTTTTATTTCTCGGGGCAACAAAGAGGGCGCAGGCAGGAATGGGCCATGCTATGTCAGCCAGCTTCTCTCTCCTCCTTCCCGGCTCTGTTTTCTCTCTGTCTCTCTCGATCCATGACCGCTGATCCTCAGCAGGCCTGCCAGCACCAGTCTGTGCTATAAGCTGCCTTGCTGCTTGCCAGGCCTGCAATTTACGGGAGCAGCTGGTGTTTGATTAACACTCAGCTGAGCCAGGGAAGCTGGGCAGGCGGTGCTAGTGGGGGCGCTGCCCCCCTCCGGCGCCAGATGTTCTCCGCCACCCGCTGCTGTCACTCTTCAGCCAGCATGCCTCAGCCTTGGGGCCGTTTTGGCTCAGCTGAGCATCTCCCTGGCAGCCTCCAAAAGGGGCTTCTTTCCAAAACTGGGCTCGTAGCCTAGGAAATTCCCTGACCACCCCACACAACCACAACTTGGGCGTCAGTTGTAGAAAATGGAGGGATCAGCCTTCCTGGTTTCATTATCCCGTAACCCTCAGTGCAACTAGAAGATCTCCTTTAACACCTAGCAGAAGTTAATCTAATTAAGTCTATGCCACAGAGTATTTCAGACTAAAAAAGGGTATTTCACTTTTTAATTCCTACCAATGCAAGGGTCTACAGAGCTCAAAGGCTTTGCTCACTGCTTTGTGACATTTCGATTGACTCAAATAAAAGTATGACCACGCTTTAGATTTGGGGTTTGGTCTATTATATGACCATTAGGCTTGGGTAGTCTGAAGCCAATAGGGTAACCCTTTTTCATTTTCGCTGTGCTATATTTGGGGGAGAAGGTGAGCTATGACAAAAGTAGTACCTTAAGTACTAATTACTACATAATTTAAGTCCATTGATTTAAATAGGCTTACTCTTATTATGACGGGGCAAGCTGCAATCCTAACTACATGTACCTGGGAGCAAGCTCCACCGAAGTCAATAGGGCTTACTTCTGAGTAGGCAAGGTTAGGCTGGCACAGTTTGTTGGGCACCACCCTCTAAGCTTAACAGTGCGATCCTATAAGCCCCGTTGAGTTCATGTCTTTAGGGTGGCCAGAGTGGGGAGGTCTTGATTCCGAGCATCATCAGAGGCACATTCTCATTACATCATCACCTGAGATTGCCCCATTCAGGGGCAGCAAAAGGAGACAGGCCTCAACCCTGTTAGGAGCTCCATGTCCTCCAATACAGAGGCCTGGAAGGGGAGTCCACTAGTTCCACACTAAGGGTAAAATCTAGGTTTGTTTTGCTTTTCATTTGGAAATGCCACTGGCATTTATTATTTATCTTTTTAAATACAAAAGCTTAAATCCCTCAAATATCGACCATAGCTTTGTAGTTTAATGGGATGTTCTGTCATGTAGGCCAGAAGGAGAGAAGTGGGAAGGGGATTCTTGAAGCATCTCCACTTGCCCACCTGTCTTTCCCCGCTTCTTTTTCTCCTCCTCCTGCCTTTCTGCTGCTTCAGTCCTCTGTGTTCTAATGAATGCCTGTCTCCTGCCTATGGGGCAGGAATATTCTCTTTCTTTTTCTAGGGCAGGAATCATAGTACTTTTTTGCTCCTGAAAGCACAAGAATAAATTAGTGTGATCATTTGCTACCCACAACTGAGAAACCCAAGAGACAAAGGAAAGAACTCAGAAAGTTCTGCTTCCCAGGCATCTCCAAGTGGCAAACTCTCTGGGGATGCCCATTTTGAACATCTGCCTGCAGTTTCTTTCCCATGAGTTGCATTGGGAATATGCAATTCATGCAGCAACACGAAGATTTTTATTATTATTTTGGAATTCCAAGTTTGCTACTTGCAACCCTATCCTGTTCCCTGTTTAGGGAAGCTTTTAATGTTTAATAGATTATTGTATTTTAACATTCTGTTGGAAGCAGCCCAGAGTGGCTGGGGAAACCCAGCCAGATGGGCGGGGTATAAATAATAAATTATTATTATTATTATTATTATTATTATTATTATTATTATTATTATTATTATTATTATATTATCCAGGCTAGACTTTGAGGCTCACTAGATGCAGATGAAGCAAAATGCAAAGGAAGCTGAAATTCTTTGCAAATGATAACTTATGTAGAGTAAATTTTGGAAATTAAACAATTAGCAGCAAAGTATACTTCTTGAGATACCCTCCAACATTTCTTTGATGAAAAAAGGGACATCCCATTCCATATTGATAATTTTAGTATTTATACCCCACACATCTTACTGGGTTGCTCCAGCCACTTTGGGCAGCTTCCAACATATATAAAAAACATAATAAA
This sequence comes from Darevskia mixta, assembly GCA_034641385.1. NCBI lineage: Eukaryota > Metazoa > Chordata > Lepidosauria > Squamata > Lacertidae > Darevskia > Darevskia mixta. Next base: position 28,420,070 of record JAWWNH010000029.1, read on the forward strand.
ACATTAAACAAGATTGCCTTCAGACACTCGTGGGCCGGATGACTTCATACCCTCTGACATTTCTCCAATGAAAATACAGACATCCTAAGGAAAAGTGGGACATTCTGGGGCCAAATCAGAAACCGAGACAGCTTCTCTAACTCAGGGACATCCCTGGAAAATTGGGACACTTGGAGGGTCTGCAAGCATGAAGTCTGCCCACCCACACCTATAGCATTCGTGGAAGCCCTCAGAGAATATCTCTGTAGCAAACTGCAGCTCTAGCATAAAGCAAACAAACAGCAGCCGTCAACCTTTCAGCAACTGAAACTAGAAATTTCTGAATTCCTTGGGTCAAATGTAGGACAGCCAAATCAGGGAATTCCAGACCTTTAGTGCCAAATAAAACAGAGATATATGGCAAAGGAACATAAATCCAGATCCATGTTCTACAGAGCCCAACAAGAAGACTCATCCAAAGAGCACATCAAAGCACATCCTTTTGTTGCTAAGAGCTTATGGCTTTGCTATAGCAACTGCAAAGTACTTGCAGACGCTACCAGCTAGCAATGTGGGTGTGGAGCTGGACCTTTTAGCTATTATACTGTCAAAAGTGATCTGTTGCTAATGCTGGGAGAGTAGCTTGAAGCGAACTGCAGCTTCAAGTGATAACAGCCAGCTAAAGCTTCACCACTTGGTTCTGCTGAATGCATTAACTGAGGGCCTGAGCGAGGGGGGTGTGCTGACAAGCAATGCTAGTGCCTGATTTGTGACACAAGGCAATCAAACTGGTGAAAGCTGCAAGAGGCAAGAGCTAAGATTATTACATTGGCTATGTTGCTTGAGTGATGTAGAATCTCTTGTTGTCTGAGTGGCACATGGGGAAGGCCCAGCGCTGCCCCATGGATCTTCAAGGCAAATCTATATGGCCTTCCATAAAGCTCTTTGTCCTTAATTCCTAGACTCCCCCAATGTTTGAAGACAGCATACTGTACCCATGTATCAGACCCATAGCTGTCAACTTTCGGATTTGAAAATAAGGGATTTTCCAAGACTTTCAGATTTGAAAATAAGGGATGCCGTGAGGGCAGTGCAATGGCACCAAGTAGCCTCGCCACCCTGTGCTCCAGAGGCTGTGCGCGAACGGGTGAGCGAAAGACCGAGCGCGTAGACGGCAGGCAGGCTGTCTGTCTGGTTGGGCGTGAGGGTCTGGCTGCATAAGGCATGCAAGCTCCGCCCCCAGTCGGTCTCAGACTCCTTATTGGCAGCTGAGCAACGCAGCTGAGGAGCCTCCCTGGCCAGCAGGGAGGGAGAGGAGTTGCTTCCTTTGAAATCCGGGAAATTTAAGGGATATCAACAATCCGGGATAGCAGCGGGAAACGGCATTGGAATAAGGGAGTTTCCTGCAAAAAAGGGAGGGTTGACAGCTATGATCAGACCCATCTCCCCTCCCCACAGCCACCATCATCCTGGCAAGGGCCAGGGTCTGAGGCGGCAAGAGAATATGAACTGACACATTCAGTCTGAGTCTTCTGCAATAGAATGAGAAATTCTGCTCTAGGTAACATCTTCCCTTGGCAGCTATCATGATGATGTGTGATTTATCATTGCAGGCAAGCAGCCATCTCCTTCACTGACTCTGTAGAAGGAAAGGGAGGGGAGGGGGACACGGTATTATGGCAGAAGCCAACAGTTTTAGATGACATCACAAGGCGATTCTCCCCAAGGTCCTCTTCATGCACAAATCAGAAAGCACAGCTCAGTTCAGATCTCAACATGAACGTTTCTCCTTGAACTATCTGCTTGACGCTAAGTGCCGGATCTATATTTCTTCTGGCCGTCTAGCCACCAGAGGTCAGTATACACACAACTCAGTTCCTCTTGGCAATATCGGAACTGGATGACTGCCAGTTTACTTGCTTCAAGGGCTGCTCCATAACCTAAACTCAGGATCTTGAAATGAATAAAATGCATTCGAGGAATCACTTGACACTGCCATACACTGGACCAAGTAAACTCCAGGTGCCATTTTGGAAATACAAAGTGGGCTGTTAATCCCAAGAAACATATATTGACTATATATTGGCATAATTACATACATTTTAGGGCAGACTAAAAAACAACAACACGTTTCAGCAAAGAAGTGGAGAGCTGTGGCTAAAATAGAGGCCATCTTTGGAGCAGATACATGGGGACATACCTACTAGGAAGCTGTGATTTGCTTCGGAAGGGCAGATGAAGTTGGGGGACTGATCCTGTGTTTAAAATGAAAGCTCAATGAAGCTTGGCTTGTGCAGTCCTCATTTGAGGCTTGATTCTGAACTTATTTCTTCATGGAGACCTGAAGCATTTAATGTTCCTCTTCCACAGGATGGACCCACAGTGTGTGTGTGTGTGTGTGTGTGTGTGTGTGTGTGCCGAATGAGAGAGAGCTACAGAATACAGCTTCACAAGTGTCATTTTTGATCCTGATCACCAGAGGGATGCCAGTAGGTGGCTAAAAAGTGGAGGACAAACACAAACCATCAGATCCATTAGGGAGGTGAAGCAGCTGCTTCAGGCAGCAGATACTGGGGTGGGGGCAACAGCAGCAACCACCCAATCTATTCCTTCTGAGCCCCCTGGTCATTCTGTTCCATCAGAGGAAAAAGCTACGTGTGACATGCAGCCTGTCTTACGCTCCCTAAGCTAGTCACCTGCCCTCAGGTATGGTGGATGATGCCGACCCATCACCATTGTTGAGTAAGATTCACCTGACAGTCCTGTCAGAGAAACAGGAAGGTGCCATCTTGTCCTTTTCCCTCAGGCAGAAAAATGTATTGGGCTGGCCCTGTGGAACATTACCAACTATTCTTGGTCGGCTTCCTCCAAGAGTTTGGGACTTTATTTTTTTAATTCGCTGATTCTTGACTCTTGAGGAACACACTCTTGAGATCAGTTTCATATTGTCGGCTGTTAGTAAAGAGGTGGCAAACTCAGCTCAGAAACTAAGGTGGAGGAGGTGATCTTATGTCCACCTCAATAAGAGAAGGAAGGACAGTATCTGAAGAGTCAACTGCTTAATGCATTTAAGCAGGTCCTGTTTCATATAGGTACTAATGTTCAATACCTCAGAAGAAGGTATTGCAAAGCCCCAAGGAGCAGGCTGATCATGCACCCCAAACATCCAATAGCAAAAGGGAGCACACTCCTATTAGAATTGTAAATGCATGCACATTCAATGTAATGTGTGGTTTGACCATTAGTTCTCTGACTTAGGTGTAAATAAGTCAAGCGATTATTTTAGTGTGGAATTCATGCAGCCCACATCTACAACATACCGTTTTGATGGTATGAATTGTGCTGAAAAAGCTAAATGGCAGAAATAGGGTCTGCTCCCAAGGCAAATGTTTGTTGCTTCAAGGCTATAAATGTCACCATCTGTCAAGTTACAGGTATTTGAAGATACTTTCTTGGAGCTTCAGTTTCCTCCTGGGATGTTAATTGGCCTTGATGACAACACTGAAATTGAGCTACCTAGCAGGATGGAGCTGAAGTGGAAATATCCCAATGTGTAAATATTATTGTGTGCGGCTACACTGTGGGTTGTGTGTGGCTGAGGCTTGTTGTGTGTAGTGTGTGGAAAGAAGCACTGAGTGCCCATTTGAATATAAAAAGTATACCTGGTCACAAACAATTGCACTGGAGTTGTCTATGAGTGGAGGAGGGATGATTACTGTTGCTGTAAAACAGTCTCCATGGCTTCCAGAGTGGTTTCTTCTTCTCTTTCTTCTTTTTGTCAGCTCTAAATTTAATTAGCAGGTTTAGCAGGAGCAGGAAAAAACAATGAAGTGTTACAACAAGACAGTGAAGCTCAGCTAGCAGATCTTTTCACTGAATGCACAATCAGATCTTTCCTGGAATCTGATTTGCCTCTCATGCCAAGGCATCTCTACAGGCTCCAGCAGAATTTCATATCTGTTCACAGTGCTGGGGAGAGAGAGAGAGAGAGAGAACCCCCACAGAGATTTAAAATCACAGAATATGCTGCAAAGTAAAGCATGAAAATATAGGCTGTTAGACCTTAAAAATATGCCCTTCTAAGTGAGTTCCGAAATGTCCCCTTTAAAAGTTCATTTCCAAAGTTAACTTCGGTTTGGTAAGTTAAAAATGGTTTACTTACAAACTCTCCAAAGGCCAGAATCATGTGCTTCAGAAAAGTTGCACAGGCAGTAAAACTTAGTTTAGTTACAAAGTGGTGAACGTTCCTAAATTATTGGTATAGGAGCTCAAGTGTCTTGTGAGAGCCATACAGCTGAGCTGGGGCAACCAACTCAAACATCTTCACACACTGAGCTTCTCGGGGAGACTGATGGATGAACAATAGGCTTGATTACCCATTTCCTCCCAAGGTAAGGGGAAGTGACCTAGGCTAAGCCTGGCAGGACAGCTTACTCTGTGATAATAACCCCTTCATGCATTAAGCATGACTTAAGCATGATGGTTATATGAGGCTGGTTATCCACATATAGGCTTTTCAGGTGGGTAGGGAACCTCAGGTAGCTACTGCCAAACTATGTAATGTTTTGCTTTAGCTTTTACCTTTTGTTTTAATTTGCCGGGCTGTTGTTTGCTGTTTATATGTAAGCAAGATAAAGGAAGGTCTAAATGTTTAATAAATAATAGTAATGGTAATAATAAAAATAAATCACTTAGTCCAGATGATGGGAAAGGAAAGGAGCAGGAATGGGGAAAGGAAAAGTGATACCATACAGTTCTTGACCGCAATGAGTAAGCAGAATATTGACTGATAGCCTCATACTATTTTGGAAGACATCGAAGCTTTCTCGTGTCCTTGAAAATATAACAAAACTATGCCGCATACATTTATCTCTGAAAGAAGACACTATAGGAAAACAACCTAGAAGGGCAGTGCTTTTTTTCTGGAGGCATTCAAGGGTACGCACTTATTTTTCTAGAAGAAAAGCACCACAGAAAGGATTCTGGAGTCTGCGTTTCTCTCCCTCCCTCCCCACAATAAACACATAGACTTGAGTCATTGAGACTCAAGCCCACTCGCTTTGAGTTCGGTGGGAGAAAGTGGACTTGAACTGGGGACATCGTTTGTGGGTAGGAAGCTGTGAACCAGTCCCTGTTGGATAAAATGCAGCCAGGAGGCGGTTGGTGCCACATGCAGACCCTCCCTCCTTGCCTCTGCCCCCTCCACCGACCAGCCATAATGTCAGTGAACATTTCTCTAGTTTATGATAATTTACCTCATGACGTACAACTCCCCTGCCACCATCCCACACAAGTGGTGGGAGAGAACCGGAGTAGCTGTTATTTCTGTCTGTGCACGGCACACAACCAGCCCTTATATTGCCTCAAAGCACTCCCCATCCCTGCTGTCTGTCCCGGCTATAATTGCCCCTCTCTTCAGCCTGCGTCTCGGTGAAGACAGCAGGAATTGCCAGCCTCCCCACAGCCTTATCCCTGGGAGCTTCAGGCCTCCCTCACGCACCTCTCCTCCTACTTAGGCGGCCTATGTACCCTTTGGAGCCGAGAGTGGCAGCTTGTAATTACTGGTTGGCGAGGCTCACAGCAGCTGCAGGCCTCTGCTGCAAAGACAGCGCCCTCCCTCCTGCGGTACTTTGCTGCTGTGCTTCCCCCCTCTTTGCACCCTCTTGACAGCTTTCCTCACAGCTCCGTGGGTGCCTCCCTGCTGTGGGAAGGACCGGCATAATCTCCTTCAGCATGGATTTCCCAGCAGCCGTGAATGCACAGAGTGGCCCAGAGGAAGGGAAGGGAGCCTGCTCTCTTCCCTTCTCATTTCTCTCACCCCTGATGGTGGGGAGCCACACTTCTTGGAAAGAGGGAAGACTGATAACTCGGAGGTCAATTGACTGCAGAGCAACAAAGCACCGCCGGGCATGAAAAGGCTGCAGATCTTCCACTCTAGGCTGCTTTAAGATGGCACTTTAATTTCCCCGAGACGGAATGGGCTCTTAATTCACTTCCATCTGTGGAATTAAGCAGTGGCGGAATTGAAAGTTAGAAAAGGAATCCAGGGATAAGGAGTGGCAATTTCCTTAAAGGTAAAGGTAAAGGGACCCCTGACCATTAGGTCCAGTCGTGACCAACTCTGGGGTTGCGGCGCTCATCTCGCTTTATTGGCCGAGGGAGCCGGCGTACAGCTTCCAGGTCATGTGGCCAGCATGACTAAGCCAAGCAGTGCACAGAAACGCTGTTTACCTTCCCGCCAGAGGAAGCAGTGCACAGAAACGCTGTTTACCTTCCCGCCTATTTATCTACTTGCACTTTGTGCTTTCGAACTGCTAGATTGGCAGGAGCAGGGACTGAGCAACGGGAGCTCACCCCGTCGTGGGGATTCGAACTGCCGACCTTCTGATCGGCAAGTCCTAGGCTCTGTGGTTTAACCCACAGCGCCACCCACGTCCCTGGCAATTTCCTTACCTCACCTTAAAATAACAGCCACCATAGAAGCAGGCTCATTTAAAGGAGTCCATTCTCTGTTCCAGGTGTTGGGAATCTTAGGGCCCCCCAGATGTTGCTGAACCACAACTCCCATCATCCCTGACCATTAGCCCTGCTTGCTAGAGCTGATGGGAGTTGTAGTTCAGAACAGGGTTTTTTCCCAGCCGGAACTCGCCGGAACTCAGTTCCAGCACCTCTTAGGTGGGCGCCATTATAAGATAACAGTAAGGTGCTCATGGTGAGTTCTGGCACCATTTTTCTGAAAAAATATATAGCATTGGTTCAGAAGCAGCTGGAGGGCCAAAGGGTCCCCACCCCTGTTCTACTCTCTGCAAACATGTCACAAGAGGCGGTACATCTGCCTTCACCAGCCCTGCACCCTCCCATTGTTTTGGACTACAACTCCCATCAGCCCCAGCCAGCCTGCCCAATGGTTGGGGTGGTAGGGGTTGTAGTCCAATTACATTTAAAGGGCACCAGGTAGAAGGTTGCTATGCTCAGTCAGGCAAGAATTAAAGGAGTGGGGTGTGGCTGCTCAGTTTCTGTCATTTCTTAATTCCTGGGATTTGGTTGCAACCATCGATCAAAGGTTTGCAAGTCAGGCTGATCAGAGGTTTGAAATTCAATGGTTAGATTATTCTGTTAGAGGACGCTGTATCTAGTTATGGGGTAGACAGGGGGCTCAGGACAGTAAGAAGTGGGGGAGGGAAGAGTGAGGATTTAACCATTGCACCTGTGGTGGTCCCACTCTGGAATCCTATCCCTATGGCTGTTTTTTGCCCCAGGACAAACACCTGGAGGGCAGTTTCTTCTGATAACACAAGGTGTTAGGCAATGTGGGTGGGTTGGCTGTCATGACTGGACATTTGATGCTTCATACAATGAGTTTGTTTACCTGGGAAGACAGGCAAAAGTGTTTAGGCAAGGAAAGTAGGGCTGTGAACTGATTAAAAATAAAAAGAGTAGTCAATTAATTGCCTGCATTTTAGTTGGTTAATTAACCAATTAAATGTGCATATAATTTGCATGCACATGAAAGCAATGCTGAAGGAAACTGCCTTTGTTTTTTAGAATGCTCTTTTAAGATGGTGCTAGTCATTACTATTTTTTCCAGGCACTTGCATTAGAAACAATTTTCTTTAAAATTTGCTGTTTGAATTATTAAGGTTCCTTTTAAGATGATCAAAAGCATCAGTGTAATTGATTAATTAACTAAAAGAGGTCCCTTTCTTGAATGCATAATTTCTTAGAAAGTGAGGGAGAAAAACAAAGTTAGAGATGCAACCTTAAATGAAATTAAAGGAACTTTAAACATTTCTAGCTAATGCACTTTGCTTTCTCTATGATACAGATAGCCGAAAGGCCTGCTATGCAACTTAGGGCAGACCCACACACCATACATTTGAAGCACGTCCAACACGCAACTTCCTCCAAAGAATTCTGGGAACTATAGTTTGTTAAGGGTACTGGGAATTGTAGCTCCATGAGGGGGAATATACATGATTCTTTTGGGGGAAGTCATGTGCTTTAAATTTATGCTGGATGCCATTCTAAAGCTGGCTAAAGACTGGCTGAAGGGCCATAGGATGTACCCTCAGTGCTTTGGTTCTGCAGGCATAGAGGTAGCATTGGTGGTAGGAATGGGGTGGTGATGTTTACTGCCAAAGAGAAGGAGAGGATTTTTGCTTTTGTTTTTGGAAAGGGGGAAATGCTGCTACTACCACAAACATTGAAACATGACTGAAGCAAGACACCAGGGCTTAGAAAATGGTGGCCCCCTCGCCTTCAAATTCATTGGTTAGTCAATTTCTGTGGACACACAAGCAAACTGCATCCCTCCCTCTGTCCATGTGAACAGCAATTAGGCTATTCTGTTTGTTCTGCACCTCAGCCGCTTTTTGAGACTTCGTATAACCATGCCCCATAATATAAGGAGAAAATGCTGGTTCAGAGGAGATTTATAGAGTATCAATAGCTATGGAAAGGGCCTAAGTTTGGACTGGACTCATAGTCTGGAGGAAGGTTTACCTATCCCCCCTGCCACACACACACACACACACACACACACACACACACACACACCTGCTGTTGACACTTTTAAAAACCATTTAGTTTGGACCTTTGCCCGAGTTTCTGTTGGGGAGAAGTAATTGGAAAGAGCCCTTTGCCTGTTTGTTGGTGCTCCCACAAGTCAACTAGGGTGGAGAGCTAATGCTGTTGTCCATAATAATAACAATAATAAGAGGAAGCATACAGTACATTATTTTTAATCTATAATGAAAGCACTTTGATACTTCGATTAACAGTTGCAATGATTTCCTCTTGCTACCAGCTCTTTGCAATTCCCAGTTGCTCTTAAAAATACATCAGCGTTGGGGGAAGTGGGGAGGGACCATAGCTCAGTGGCAGAGCTCAATCCCTGGCCTCTCCCATTAAAAGGTTTGATTAGCAGATAATAAGAAAAACCTCTGCCTGGCACCCTGGAGAGTCACTGCCAGTCAGAGCAGACAAAATTGGGCTATATGGACAGGCAGCTTCCTGTGTAGATCAGTGCTAATTTACACAATGAAAATTCAGAGAACAATCCTGAGACAACAGGCCTACATGAACAAGCCAGTTTTTATTCTTTCTTAAGAAATTAGATGTTTTGGCTTTTGGTTGGATGGGGGGGGGTTGTCTGTCTAGGGGAGCATTTCCTGTTTCCCCCCTGTGTTTTACTTGCCTTTGGAAGTTTAGTTTTGCCTATTTTGGGGATGGGCAGTGTTAGGATTGTCCTACTCGCGTGTAGGACCCTGGTAGAGACACATGCTTGACTGGCATGTTCTCTCCCTCCTGGTTGGTCGTTCGGGAGCTTCAAAAGCTTTCTCCAGCCTGAACATCACAGCGACTGATACCAAAAGGCATTAGCACACTTAGGGATCCTGCAGAGTATTGGCAGTTTGCGTAACAAACTCAGTAGCACAGCATTTTGGCTGATCTACTTTTATTTACATATAATACACTCAGAGCATTCTGACTTAGCTCCTTCCTCTTTCTCACCAGACAGCAAAGAGAGAAAGAACAAAGGACAATAGTCCCACTTTCCGGAACACAGTAACACAAAACATCCTGTCTCCGTCACTTCCCACACTGTGGAATGAAAACATACACTGTCATGTGATAGACAACAATCCCATGACTGCAAACACGGAGCAAGAATCCTAACAGGCAGAGCATCACCAGTTTTTCTCCAATGAAATGGGTACTTTGTGCTGCCCATGTCAGTTTCCTAAATATCCAAATGTGTCCCCAGGCTCAAGAAGGTTGGAAGACCCCTGCTCTATGCTATAGATACTACAAACTGCACCCACCTCTGCATTTCAGAGGAAACTACCCTGCTGTTGTTAAGATCCATGATAATTTGCTCTGGGTGGGAAAGAAACACTTCAGCAGCCCCTGACCTTGGCCACCTTTTGGAATGTAAATAAATTTAAGGTTTAGGAAAGTCCAATAATTATTTTCTCAGGATAACTGATCGCATGAACAGGCCTTAGTTCCAGAGAGTACCTGATCCCAGAGGTGAAGGAAGGAAAGAAAGGGCTCATATCCTTGTAAATGAGGTTGCAAAGCAACTCTGTGTGCTACTGCCCCTTTTGATCTCTTGTGGATATTGGTGTCTGGCTCATCCTGGAAAGCCAGTCTTGACCTTCTCAGCTGAAAAATAACACCCCTGCTGCTGGAAAGCAACTCTAGCTTACAAAAGAGGTTGGGGAGAGAGAGGTAAGCAGGAGTGGGTGTCTTTTTTACATAACAGGAATTATCCACACCCAAGCTGGATACTCCATTTAATTAGAATCCTGTAATCAGCAGTGATCATCCCCTTAAGCTTGTTATGTCACAGCTTGGTGGTTGGATCACAGTCCCCTAAGCTTTACATACACACACATCTAAAATGTTGACCTTTCATTGACTTCCAGAGATAGATAACTGAGTCTAGAGTATTTAGATCAGGGGTGGCCAATGTGGTGCCCTCCAGGTGTTAATGGACTTCAACACTCCTGTCCCAACCAGCACGGTCAGGGGTGAGGGGAGCTGCAATCCAACAACATCTGGAGATCATCGCGTTGGGTATCCTTGCTCTAGATGTGAGAACAGGTTGGCAGGAGCAGGGACCGAGCAATGGGAGCTCACCTGATCAGCAAGCCCTAGGCTCTGTGGTTTAGACCACAGCTCCACCTGCGTCCCGATAGCACTGGTAGTGGTCTTTAAAAAACAGACCTATTTTTACATGGCGCTTCCTATTGAAAGGAATAAGCTGTCTGTTTGTAGGACTGCATAACCTGTTCTAGTTCTAAAGCCATCTATAACAGTGGGAAGCAACCGTCAGCACAGACTGAAGTCTCTAGAGTGGATAAAGTGTAGAGACTTGGACGTGATGCTGGAGAACATCCAATTCCTGGAAGAATTGCAGAGAGACTGTTGAAGCACTCGGTGAGACCCATTCTCAAGTTAATGCCACCACCACCTCCCAAATAGATCTAATGCACCCTAGAGAAGTTCAGTACAGGAAACACTGAGTAGCCATCATTGTTGCTTTCTGCATAGCTGACCAAGAACCATGCCATTTTCAGAAGAACACAGCAGCAAAACTTGATCATTAGAGCTGCAACTTGAATTGTTCCTTGAATAATATGCACATGTATCATGGCGCTTCTCATTTCTGTAAGTCCTCCATTTTTGAACCATTGAAACCCACTGCCAATTAATCAGGGTACTTTTTAGTCTATTAAAATATGTAACTGATTAATCTAACCAATTGATTTATTAAACATCATCCTAATAGTTATGTACATCAAACTATATGTACATGAAAAAATAAATTAGCAAGGATCTAGAAGCAGACACAGCGCCATGCAAACCTCCTACATTTATTAGCATTTGTGGTTTGTTCCTGGGATGAAGCAGCTCTGCTCTGGAAGGTCACTCTGGTTTCCTGTGACTGTTGTTTTTCATTGCTAAGGCTGCCACCCAGTCAATAAAGTGGAGAGACAACTCTTTCTGGACAGGTAGGAGAAAAGAAGATGCCTGTTTCTCTTTCTGATTGCTGCAAAATAACTGGTGATGCAGGAGGAGCAAGAGGGTGGGGAGGCAGAGATGGAAAAATAGTGATGTTGTTGCTGGGGAGAGTTTGGTAGACTGGGCTTCTCCAATATCAAGCATTTGAGAAGGAAGGTTTTGCTGAATATAATTTTTGGGACCTGAAGGAGTGATTACGAGAAGGGCTGGCAGCCAACAGGCTCTGCAGCCAACTATAGGCAAGATAAAATAAGTGGGGAGAGCAAATGAGTGGTGAAAGGATGTGGAAATGCAGAGGAAAGGAAGCATTATCATTTAGCAAGGACTTCAGGGCTAATTTGGAGCTAGTGCCAAGAGGAGAAGGTTGCAGTAGTTGGAATATATACCTGAACAGAGCTGAAATTAATTCCCTCCCGCCCTGCTCTCCCCCGCCCCTGGGCAACAAGTCTCTCCTCTGCAAATACTAGGGCTGAATCTTATTCAACAGATTCACCAAAGGCTCAGATGGTGACTATATATTCTGTGTTTGGTGTCAGTATTTGATTTGACAGTATTTGAAATTTGATTTCTATATTCTATATTTGACTGCTAATTTTGGGTATGAACCCTCTCAATCATGTAAATCAATGGAGTCAGCAATGTCTACATTGGTTTGCCAGGAGAAGGGGACACTGCAGCCCTAGAAGTGGGTGGGGGAGGGTGAAGGGGCAAGGATCCTTGCTATAATGGTGAGCCTGGGCCCCCAGCCCCCACTAGCAATGTATAGGCATGTAGCCTTCGCCTGGCTGCAAAAGACCAAAACAGAAGGGGGTTGTCATAGAAAGCTTAGAGGACACACCAACCAGGAGGCTAAACAAGAACTGAAAAGTACTTATTACCCCCAAGATACAACTTGGTTAAGAGGCAAGAGCTGCGACTCTCAGCCATAAGGAGATTTATGTAAATCTTGGGTCAGCCCAGTTCCAGATGTACGTTGCACAGAAGAGAAAATACTTCAGGAAAGGAGACTTGTGGCTTTGTGTTCCATCACATCAACCCGCAACAGCATTGTGAGTGATGGCTCTTAAAACACCTGCTTACCAATCCTTACCATTCTTGGTGCAGAAGCTTTGCAGCAGTTTTAGGAGCATTTTTAAAAATCCTAATGCTAGTGTGAAAGTGGTTTTTTCGGATTGCACAGGAGAGCTTGAGGCTGTGGTATTTTCCCCGCTCTGCCAGGCAGGCAGGAAGCCAGTAACACCTAAATGACTTCCAAGAACAATTTGACAGAGACTCTCATCCGCTCTCCCACGCATGCATTTCAGGCCCCTTTCGTTTTGTTTGAACGCCCCGCCCCCTGCCCATTTCTGTACCTTCACCTCTTCGCTTAAAAGATGGAGCTGACTTGAGCCCCTCCTTTTATATATACATGAGCCGGTACCTTTTTATCAACACCGTTTTACCCAGCAGGATCCTGAAAGCAAATGACAGCAACCTAGTAACAATGCAGCACTGCCATGGCAACCGGCTCCACGCAGGAGGGGTGCAACAGAATCCTTGCTTAAGATGGGGCTGAAGACCATTAAAAAAAAAAAAAAGTGTCACAGACAGTGACTGTTTAAAAAAGAACGCTAAGCAGCTTAAATATTCAGTGATGGGGGGGAACCCTCAATCAAGTGCAGAAATATGGCATAACCGGGCCTCCTCATTTGTGAGCACCAGAGGCAATATCAGAGCTAGAGCAGGCAATGGGTGAGGAGCCAGACACAGACCTCAGAGCAGAATGGGCCTGTTTTCCCTATAGGAAGTAAAAAATACCTTGTGTGAACTGTGCTGCTGCAAAAGAACCAAACTCCCACCTAGTAGGATAGTGTGAATGGAAGACAGTTTATCCAAGCAGAAATCCCTGAGAATGAATAAGACGGAACTGCTGCCTATAGTCTGAGGGTCGACAATGTGTTGGCCTCCAACATGTTGTTGGACTATAACTCCCATCGTCCATGCTGGCTGGAGCGGATGGGAGTTGCAGCCCGACAACATACGATTGGCTCCGACAGCGTATAAAATAGGGACGGGGAACCTGTGGCTCTCCAGACTTCAGATGCTATTAGACTCTCCATTCAGTCGCAACCGACTTGGTAAATGGTCAGGGATGTTGGAAATTGGAGTCCAGAACCATCTGGCCCCCATCTTTGCCACAGTTCAAGGGCACTGTGTACCAGCTGGAATATTGATTCATTCCGTTTCGCTCTCCGATTTTCCACTTCCCTTGCAACATTCAGCATACCATGCCCACCGAGTATGCGCAACACTTAGTCCTCATTGCACCATTTTGAGGTTTGTTTTCTTGCTAGGGATTTTTCTCTACTTTCTGCAAACCTTGCAATTTTCCCAAGCCTGCTGGTATATCTCATAGAATGTGATTCTATGGACCCATTCCAGCCAGGCAAAACCACTTGAGGTGGGCATGGAGCAGGGCTGGTGAGATGTGTAGCCTCGGAAGGGCAAAAGGGCCATGGAGCAGTTCCAAGAGTTAGATGAAGAAGCTTGGATGGGGGGGTCATATTTGACCGCTGGGCCTGACAGTAGTGGACTTACTTTGGGGGGGGGGGCATTCACAACCAGCAACAAGGTCTGGCTAACCACTGTTATCTTCTTCAATGGGGTTGTTCCACAACAGACCACCACAAATATTCCACGAGTTTCCGTTTTTGGGTATTCACTTAAGTACTTTTGTGAACTCACTGTTATTTCTCTAGGGTCTTGACCTCTGTTAAAAAGGGAAAACAATTACATTAGTCACAGTAGAACGGACAACATACCGTAACGCTCCACCTTTACAACATCTATGCTACCGACTCTCAAATTTGTGGGTTGTTAAAATATATACAAAAATAAATATATCAATTTGAGTCGTGTGACTCAATTTGGGTCTGCTCAACTCCAAAATGTTAAGCAACGTGGACTAAAGTCTCTTCTGGATCCCTCTGGGATTGGGGCCCTGAAGCTTCTTAACCTTCATTGGTTTCATAGTAGTTCAGTCCCTGGGGCCTGAATTTTCCCCACCCTTGGGCTACAGTAATATACATGTGTACTGTAGTTTGGTCCTCAAACGTAGAGCAAGCATAGGTTTAAATGTTGGTGGAGCAGCAGCTGCTACATGCAACAAGACCCACTGCCTTGTCCACGTTACACTGAATATTTAAAAAAAGAGCTACTCTTGATAGTCACAAGGGGAAGCTGACAGTCTCATACGCACCCTAACCTGTTCATGCAGCCAGAATCTCAGTGGTGCTTAAGGATACACCAAATAAATTCCCCATGCTGTCTCATGCTGGTGCTTCCTTCCCAGCAGGTTACACTGCAGTTCAGATTAGTTGTCTTCTAATACTCTGGATTCATCTGCTCCATGTAAAACCAGCCAACTTTCACATCCCAGTCAAGGGTAGCATATTTCCGTGTTTTTGATCACCAAAGGGATTAACTGAGGGGTTGGGATGGAGAGCAATGTACTAACTCTTCCTCCTGTAATTTCTGGTCCCTGTTAACTTTACATAAGCCATCCATCCTCTAATCCTGCCTGCTGAGCTGCACTTTCTCCTTATCTGTCACTAGCCACACACACACACACACACACACACACACACAAACACTGCAGAATACCTATTTTCTTGCCAGAAATGTAGCACGCAGGAATAGGCATTCCTGTGCAGAGATAACAAATATTTCAATACCTGCTGAAGTATTCAAATATGTGTCTGAACATCCTTTTCCCTACCCTGATCTTTTCACCTGAAAACAGCATTGAAAGATAATGTCTTTCATTTCACCCACTCACACTCCTGAAATTGAATTAAAACTTGGGCTAAAGGGGTGAACCATGAAGGATGCCTAACATGGAATTTAGACTGAAATGTGACTCCCAATATTGTGAATATTTTTTTAATTATTGTGTTGTTGGTTTTTTAAATGGTGGTTGGCAGCAGGCTGGCCAAGATCCACCATTGGCTCTGCCCATCTATTTATTCTAAGAGAATTCTAAGGAAAAACCATCTTCCACAAAAGCTGCTGCTTGCCTTCTATCACTGTGCCATTGAGAGCGTGCTCACTTATGGCTTATGTGTGTGGTACGGAAGCTGTACTACCAAGGACAGGATGGGGTTGTGCAGAGTGGTTAAGGCAGCAGAGAGCATTGTTGGCTGCTCGCTCTCCACCTTAGAGCAGATTTATGCCATGAGGTGCCACAGAAAGGCACTGGACATAGTGAAAGATCCATCGCATCCTGGTCACCGTCTCTTTGAACTTTTGCCATCGGGACGGAGATACAGGACGATGACAACAAGAACAAGCCGTCTTAGAAACAGCTTCTTCTCCAGAGCGATCGCGGCCTTGAATGGGAAGCATGGACTTTGAAGTCATCTAATCTTACCTGTTAGGTTTTATCATTGTATGGTTTTAATCAGTGTGTATTGTTTTAATCAGTGTTTTTGTAGTTGTTTTGTTTTTGCGTGGAGTGCCCTATCTGGGTGGATGGAGCAGCCAAGTAATTTCGTTGTCCCCGAAGGGGACAATGACAATAAAATATATTCTATTCTATTCTATTCTCCACATCAGTAAAAATGTCCCATCCAGCTGTGCTGTAGTAGATGATGGAACTGACTGTGAGGAGGGAGGATAAAAAGGCAGAGCCTTCTCTCAGTGCTCTGAAACTTTAGCATGCCAGGGATGGCAATGCCTAGGTCCCCTGGAGAGGCACAGCAGTTCTCCTCTTATCCCAACTCTCTGGCAGATTCTTTTGCTCCAGCTGAGTGGTGATCAGGGAGATAATTATCTCACTGTTATTTATTCTGTGCACTAATCAGGAGCCTGCTGATAACATAACACGATGAACAACAGGCAGAGCTAGACTCCCAGGGGCTTCCTTTGGTATCCAAACAGCTTAGAAAGCAGGGAAAGATCTGCGGGGCTGGGATCCAAACCCAAAGCTTGGGGAGGAGGGGTAAACAGTCTGGGCTCTGAAGATAATGTGCCCTCCTATTCCCAAAGCTTCCCAGATGGCACCCCCTGTGCATTTCCCCCCCACCCACCCTCAAACAGGGATGGATTTAGTCAATATAGATGAATGGCTTTCTCATCTCAGTTTGTTCTGCTTCACTGGAGGCAAATCCTCGCATTCAGGGCAGGCCTTAGAGAAAGTGACATTTATTAGACTGCGGAGAAGGGTGACCTTGAGAGCGGAGGAGAGATAAAGGGGTGGGGGGGGAGGAAAGAAAAGGAAAGGATGGATTGTAGATGAATCCAGAGGAGGAGGAGGAGGGAATAGAAATGGGGGGTGTGCAGAGCCCCAAAGGAGGAGGTGCCAGGGAAAGAAGAGGGGTGGTGTCTGTGTAAAACGAAAGAGATGGAGACGTGCAGGAGGAGACAGTGAACAGGAAAATATAGAACAAGGGCAAGGAAAGTGCAGGGGGAGAAAAGCGGGAGGAGAAGGGGGTGATGTGAAAGGCAGGAGAAGGAATATTGGAGTGTGTGGAAGAGAGGAAGCCAAAGAAGAAATTATGGGGGGAGAACTGGAAGCCATCCCCTGGAAAGGAGGACACAAAGATCTGAAGGAGAGAAGGGCTGGTGGGACCCCAGAGTTCTGCTGAAGGTTTTAAAAGGCCTCTATACTAGGATGATTCACACAGTAGTATTTCTTGACCAAGTAAAAACAGTATCAATGGATCTCCCATCCCACTTGGGCACCTTGAACCTGTGCTGAGCATCCTAAGTACTGTACACAAAAAGAGCCCTGCTGGATCGGGCTGAAGGCACATGTAGTCCAACATCCTGCTCTCGCAGTGATCAACCAGATGCTTCTGGGAAGCCCTGAAGCAAGTCCTGAGTGCAACCACACTTTCCTCACTTAGGATTCTGAGCAACTGGTATTCAGAGGCTAAATTGCCTTCAGCATGGAGGTATAACACAGTCATTGGGGCTCAAAGCCACTGATAGCTCCATGCACTTATCTGGTTGGCTGGCTTCTGTCTGTCTCAGGCAACAGTGGAGGGGTGCGCCATTTTGGGTAAAGTCAAGCTGTTGAAGGTTGCAGCGTCTGCTGTGGTTGTAGGGACCGATAGGGGAGAGACATGTTTTGTTGCAGCTGGGGCAGATGAAGGCATCTGGTTGTGCTGCTGCAGATGCGCCATGGCATTTCTTCTCTCTGCCCTCTTCCTAGCAGTCATTTCTCCTCTGGTCACTGCTATGGATACACAACTTGACTGCCTGCCTCCAGGGATTCCCACATGGCAGGGCTGATGTTGCCAGCCTTCTTGTCACATTGGCAGACATCTTTGTGGCGCAGAGTTGGTCAGCCAATTGGCCTGATGCCAGAAGCTAGCTCCCCATAGAGCATGTCCTTGGGGATCCTGCCATTTGTCTAATCCTCTTTTAAAGCCATTGATGTTGGTGTCCATCTACTTCTTGTGGCAGCAAATTCCACAGCTGAACTATGGGCTGTAAGAAGAACTACTTTCTTTTCTTCCAGCATTCAGCTTCATAAGCTCATGGGAAGAAATACTTCTGTTTCCACTTTCTCCAAAAAAATTTATACACCTCCATCATGTGCCCCCCCATCACCTTTTTTCTAAATGTAAAAGCCCAAAGTGTTGCAACCTTTCCTCATAGGGAAATTGCTCCATCCCTTTGATCATCGCTGTTGGCCTTCTCTGAACCTTTTCCAGCTCTGCAAGGTTCTTTTTGAGGCGAGGCAACCAGAACTGTAAAACAAATGGCCTCAAGTCTGAGCTCTGTTGGGGCAAAAGGTGCCTACAAAAGGTGATGAATACAGCACAAAATATTATGGGCTGTCCTGTGAATCCGCTGGATGACATCACGGAAGACCGTTGCCTCAGGAGAGTGAGGAAAATCCTCAGGGATGATTCACACCCTGGCCGGCACTTTCTTGATCTCCTGCCCTCGGGCAGAAGATATTT
Source organism: Darevskia mixta (assembly GCA_034641385.1). Taxonomy (NCBI): domain Eukaryota; kingdom Metazoa; phylum Chordata; class Lepidosauria; order Squamata; family Lacertidae; genus Darevskia; species Darevskia mixta. The sequence continues at coordinate 28,438,528 of JAWWNH010000029.1, forward strand.
GTTGTTGCTGTTGTTCAGTCGTGTCCGACTCTTCGTGACCCCATGGACCAGAGCACGCCAGGCACGCCTATCCTTCACTGTCTCTCGCAGTTTGGCCAAACTCATGTTAGTAGCTTCGAGAACACTGTCCAACCATCTCATCCTCTGTCGTCCCCTTCTCCTTGTGCCCTCAATCTTTCCCAACATCAGGGTCTTTTCTAGGGAGTCTTCTCTTCTCATGAGGTGGCCAAAGTACTGGAGCCTCAACTTCAGGATCTGTCCTTCTAGTGAGCACGCAGGGCTGATTTCTTTAAGAATGGATAGGTTTGATCTTCTTGCAGTCCATGGGACTCTCAAGAGTCTCCTCCAGCACCATAATTCAAAAGCATCAATTCAGAAGATATAGAAGCTTGATTAGTCGCACCAACAGGGTTAAGAACAGCTTCTATCCATGGGCTGTTAGGCTACTGAATGAAAAGATAACAACAGGGCAACTGACTTTCAGGTTAGGTGGGTGTGCATCAGTAAATGAGGGGAATTAAGACTGAGTGGGGATGCTTGTGTAATCTCACTGTATACAAGTTGTACAAGTGACAATAAAGTATTTCATTTCATTTCAAATAATTTGTTTTCAAGTGGCTCAAGCTTTATTGAAACACTCTTGCTAAAACCTTTGCCTAAAATTCCTTTATGTTTTGCCAACATCCTCCTGGGTCTCCTAAACCTCAGAACCACCCTGGAGGCTTTGCTCATAAAACTTTGCAGACCTTAAGTCATCAAAATGATTCAGCTAGAGAGGAACAAAATCAATCGGCAGATTTGGTATTATTTGGCAAGTGTCCTGTCGTGGCAATGGGGACTGTGCGTTGCAGGCGGAGGGGGTGATGATACTGGGGGCTTATGTATGGTTCATTCAAATGGTGTGCTTTCTTTCAGCTTGGAGATCTTTTTTCATCATTCACCAAAACCTCTTTCTCATATTTCTGCTGCCTTACTTCCCTCCCCTCTAATTTTGGACTAAAGAACTTCAGGAACATTTGCAGCTAAGCTGCTAAAAAGAGGACAGAGAGGGGGGAAAGAGGAAGAGAAAGGCAGAGGTAAAGGAAGGTAAAGATTGCCAGTGCTTAGTTGCAGGTGCTCATAAGGGGATGTTCAGCAGACAAGAGTGTCTGCCAATATCATATGGATCACTTTATGTGAATGAGCAGCTGTGCTCTTCATCCTCCTGAGATTGCTGTCTGTTCTCAGGCTCCTAACATCTGGTCTCAGAAGATTCACTGTTCATTCATAGCTGTGTGCATGCTGCATGGCACTTTAGTATGGTCAGAGTAATTGCACGCCTGCTGTGAAGGTTCCACTGCTCTGATAGAAATATAGCATCCAGCACAGTTTGTGTTGTCCTTCTTTACCCCATCATGAGTGCCACCACTGTATCAGGAGCTCTCTGATAGCCTGAAGCTCTATGTAATGTCACTAACTACTCCTAGAAGATTTCCTAGTGATCCCATCATTGTCTTGGGTACAAGAAAGTGGTGTTTGTTTACGTAGAATCATAGAAGGGAGTTGGAAGGGGCCACAAGTGTCATCTAGTCCAACCCCCTGTGCAATGCAGGAATGGGACTCGAATCCACGACACTGAGATTAAGAGTCTAATATCCTACTGACTGAGCAATGATGATTATTATTATTAATACCCCGCCCATCTGGCTGGGTTTCCCCAGCCACTCTGGGCGGCTCCCAATAGAATATTAAAAATGCGATAAAACATCAAACATTAAAAACTTCTCCAAACAGGGTTGCCTTCAGATGTCTTCTAAAAGTCAGATTGTTGCTTATTTCCTTTGCATCTGGTGGGAGGGCGTTCCACAGGGCGGGCGCCACTACCGAGAAGGCCCTCTGCCTGGTTCCCTGTAACCTCACTTCTCGCAGTGAGGGAACCGCCAGAAGGCCCTCAGCGCTGGACCTCAGTGTCCGGGCAGAACAATAGGGGTGGAGACGCTTCTTTAGGTATACTGGACCAAGGCCATTACATACAATAGTTCTATATCTCTTATTAACAGAAGGTTTGCTGGGTGGTTCACACATAAAAGTGTGGCTTATTGTGTAAGAACCACTCACGTTGCTTGTTCAGATGATTACTAGTGAACTGGATTTTTGGGACTTCCAGTCAATAATTCCCAGGACACAGCATGCCCACACAGGCAGGCATTAGCAATTACTCTTAATGCGATTCAGTCTTCAGCCCTCTAGTGCAGGGGAACCACTTCAATTATCTTTCAGCCGGGTGTTTCATTTAAGAAGATTATTTCATGGTATGCACAGCGGCACCAGTAGGTGGCATGCACATATATGCACATTTATCCGTTTAGCAGATTTATCCAGCAGTGGGTCATCAGAGCACCACCAGCAGCTGTCTGTTGGGTGGTTTGAGCTTGTTTAATTCCTCAGTCAGACACTCCATTGCAAAAGTCTACAAGGGACAGCAAAGATTAGCAAGGATTTCCTACAGGGAATCATCGGTCAACAGATGTGCTTCCTTATTAAAATATTTTTGGGAGTCCATTGGAGTGATTAGAATGAAGATAATCACCACCCAGTGTGAAGGCCAAGCTGCGGCATTAGACTATGGCAATTTAAATGCCCATCTTTTACAGAGACTGGGAATCTATGGTTCTCTAACCACCTTCTGCTCAATCTCCCGTAATGGAAATATCGATTTATATACATATGATTTAAATGTGCAACTGGAGATAGTACCACAAAGATTTTGAGACTCTACTACCGGTAATAATTTTCGTATTTAGAAGGGAGAGAAGCTATACATGCAAAAACCTCTGTAGCAGATGCTGGGAGGAATTATTACAATGTCATAAGAACATAAGGAGAGCCTGCTGGATCAGGCCAATGGCCCATCTAAGTCCAGCATCCTGTTCTCACAGTGACCAACCACCATATGTCTGGTGAGAGGACCATGTTAGCTGCAGCCTTAATCCCGGTAACCTGGGCCTAAACCCCGCTGAATTCAGTAGGATTTACTTCTGAGTAGATGTAGCTAGGATTGGCCACACCCATGACAATGACAGGAGCTTCCTAAAATGTCTCCTTCCATAGAGTGTGAAGGATATTTTTAATTTAAAAAAAAAAGATTTTCTAAGAGAGAACACCCAGTATTGACACCAGACATCATCATCATCATAATTTATTATTTATACCCCGCCCATCTGGCTGGGTTTCCCCAGCCACTCTGGGCGGCTTCCAACAGAACATTAAAATACAATAATCTATTAAACATTAAAAGCCTCCCTAAACAGGGCTGTCTTCAGATGTCTTCTAAAGGTCTGATAGTTGTTGTTCTCTTTGACATCTGAAGGGAGGGCGTTCCACAGGGCGGGCGCCACTACCGAGAAGGCCCTCTGCCTGGTTCCCTGTAACTTGGCTTCTCGTAGTGAGGGAACCACCATAGACAATGTCTATTGGGGGCTCTAAACATAGCAGCCTCCAACCATAGGCAGAGTCAAGCACCAGTGCAGCTTCCACAGTAAAACACCAGCAGGAAAACACATCTGTGGGGAGGAGACAGTGAGGTGACTGGCAGCAGCAGCCGCACCACACCACATGCGGCTCTGAGGGCAGCAGTATCACGCAGGTTCCCAAGTTGGTGCTGGATAATGTTCCATTGGTAACACCATGACAATAGCCACTAAAGCAACATTTTTTAGCTGTGGGCCGGTCCACTGCCCCTCAGACCATGTGGTGGGCCGGACTATATTTTTTTTGGGGGGGGAGGGGATGAACGAATTCCTATGCCCCACAAAGCACCCAGAGATGCATTTTAAATAAAAGGACACATTCTACTCATGTCAAAACACCAGGCAGGCCCCACAAATAACCCAGAGATGCATTTTAAATAAAAGGACACATTCTACTCATGTCAAAACACCAGGCAGGCCCCACAAATAACCCAGAGATGCATTTTAAATAAAAGGACACATTCTACTCATGTCAAAACACCAGGCAGGCCCCACAAATAACCCAGAGATGCATTTTAAATAAAAGGACACATTCTACTCATGTCAAAACACCAGGCAGGCCCCACAAATAACCGAGAGATGCATTTTAAATAAAAGGACACATTCTACTCATGTAAAAACATGCTGATTCCTGTAACGTCCGTGGGCCGGATTGAGAAGACGGTTGGGCCGCATCCGGCCCACAGGCCTGAGGTTGCCTACCCGAGTCTGGCACCAAGCCTAACATCCACCACAAAGTCTGTCACTCTCCTTCTCTATTCGCCTTTTATAGGGCTTGCAAAACAATATCACTTCCATTTGACCTCCAGATCACCAGGCTGGTATATTTGCTTTATCCGTGTGGTTTATTTTGTTCTTTGCTGATTTTTTTTGGTAATTGTTTCATTTTTCTTGTACACTGCTCTAGGCAAACTGGAAAGGTGGCCAATAAATTACTTTTAACAAATGCATGATGAATAATAAATGCTGATGAAGGTTTCGTATGTGGTACAAGATAGGGCACCTGCTTTTTGCCTGCTAGCGCTTGTATTAAATTCAGTTCAGAAGCTGTGGCAGTGAAAATTATTATGGTGAAGACCTGTCAGTTCCTGAGCTGGAATGGGAACTCTGGATGTAATGAGAGGGAGGCCATTTCGCACACTGCGCTTAAGTTTTTTGTTCTGTTTTTTGCATTTTCAGCATCTGTAAATCAAATGAAGGAGCTTGGTTGACAAGAGCATTCCATTTTAAAATAGTTCACTTCTCCCTTCTGTACCTTCTTAAAAATATTCAGCCTTCATGACACATTCCAGACTAGAAAGGCATTCTCAAGAGTTATTTGTGAAAACACCCGGTGAGATAACACATATCTTCCTTCCTGCTATACAAATCCTGATGCTTTCAAGAGATGCTAAAGGCTGGTTTACACATTGCATTTGATTACACACATTTACCACTGTATGACACCACTGTGTGCCACTGCAGGCAATTCCAACACAGGATCACACATGACACTTGTGTTTGTTGTCGCTCTGTGTTTGTTGTTTTGCATGTCCGCAGGGACACATTTCGTACATGTATGTTGAAAAGACACAAAGTGAGAGGCAGACCTTGCAACACCTTTTGGTCTCAAAACTAACCCCTGGATTTGCTGAGTAGGGATAAAAAGTAAGCAAACTCCATCTTAAATTGAATGCACACTCTCTCGGCTCCCCTTATTGGCTTATATAGTGTTATGTGCACAGGGCTTTGCAGCTTAAGCAAAAAAGCGAAGAAAAGTGACAGGTCTGGAGCCCACAGACCCGGCAGCCCGAGGTCTGATAATGTAAAAAAAGAACAGAAGGACTGAAAGGCAAAGATAGCAGCAAGGGATGAATGTAACTACAGATACACCTTCTATTGTGGCTTGAAATGAAGAAATTACAGCCAATGTAAGGTTTACATTTGAATTGTAAATGTGGGGCATGCAAATCCACTTTAAGCATCACTTGCGAAAACAGCCTTAACCCCTTATCTCACCTCATCCTTATGCGTGCCTGTTATCTAGGATGAAAATTCCAGGTATATGTTTTAAATTAGTTAGAAATAGGTGTAGCATTCCCCCTTAAAAGGGGTAGCATTCCCCCTAAAATGGGGTAGCATTCCCCCTTAAAAGCAGATTTACTGCTTGTGGGTAACTCTTGTATTGAATACTAGTCCAACCACTAGCCAAGGTCCATTTAGCCCCCCCAATAAAAATATTTGAGCAGCAAAGTTGATGGACATTGCCATTCAAATGGTGTGCGTACCATTTGTCATGTGATCGATTATGCAGGGCAGTGCTCTCTCCCCCCATTTTTTTTATTCAAGTGTCATGCCTGCTTCTTGAATGCCTGCAGGAAGCTTCTGCAGCCAACCTGCTGAACCTGCGTTGGATGTTCGAGTTCCAAAGAACATTCGCAAACTGGAACACTCACTTCCGGGTTTGCGGCGTTCGGGAGCCAAAATGTTCGACTCGCAAGGCATTTGACTTCCTTGGATGACTGTACCTTGGATTCTTCCCACAAACCGGAGCAAGATTGCACTGCTCTGGTTCGCCAGAAGCGGCTTAGTCATGCTGGCCACATGACCTGGAAGCTGTATGCCGGCTCCCTCGGCCTATAGAGAGAGATGAGCGCCACAACCCCCGAGTTGTCCGCAACTGGACTTAAGGTAAAGGGACCCCTGACCGTTAAGTGCAATATACAATGTGACACTAGATGGTGATAGTGAGCCTTATGGAAAATTCAATGTATTTTTAAAAACGCTTTAAAAACAAGCATTTTCAAAACGTTTTTATATGTGTGTAGATTCCACTCCAGTAATTCCACGTTAATGCAGCGCGTCGCAGCGCAGGCTTCCTGCGCTCCTCCTGCAGCATCAATAGCTAGATCTCCTCCTGCCGGGGTTTCTTCGCCACCTATTCGCCGGTTAAAAACCTTCCCCACTTCCTTGGTTGGGTGGCTCGCCTCCAACCCTTCGAACTCGCGCTCCCAGAGGCAGCATCTAAGGACTGGAGGTGCGCTTCCCCATCCTGCATTTCCCCCCCACCGTCCACCCTCAATAAATAGGTTTCTCAAAACAATATCAACGCATGATTCAAACGACTCTGCCGCGGCTTTCTTTTCTGGAGGAGGAAGCAGCAGCATCCCTTCCTCTAGCGCGCAGACGCGGCCTTGGCGAGGGGAGCGCTGGCTGTCCTCTCTCGTCATCTCTCCGGCGCCTGCCAAGGAGAGGTTTCCAAGCGGACTTCGGGGCCAGCAACGGATGCCGGGAGGGCCCGGCAGAAGGGCCGGGGGCACCTTTCCAACTGGCCTCCCCTCGCAGCTCTAGGGCACTGGCATCCCCCCCCCCCCACAGAGCTCCTTGCACGTTGCTATAGAGAGAGGGGTGTGTGCGTGTAGCAGGGGGCAGCAACCTATTCCGCTAACTGTGTCTCGCGGGGCCAAGCCTCCTCCTCCTCCTCCTATGCTGACAGGCTGTGGGTGGGTGTGAGTGTGCCAGGAGCTGGTGTACAGGAGGAGCATCGCAGGCTCTCATTGGACGCGCGCGCAGCCAGCCAGCCAGCCAGCCTCCCTCCCTCCCTCCTTGCACTCCAGCAGCCTGGCTGAGCCTCGGCTGGTGCTCCTGCTCGTCGGGCTTTCTACTTCACTGCCCGCACCGGAAGCCTGAGGCTCCGCCTTCCTCGGCATCCAGCACCGGGAAAAGCCCCACTGGGCACTTCCAGCGGGAAGAAGCGCAGCACTACGCCCGGCGGGGCAACCCCTCCTCGTCAGGCGGCTGCACGGGCTCCGTCCAGAGCAGCGGCTGCTTCGCCTTCTGACCCGATCGCGCCCTCGGCGGCAGGAGAGGCCCCCGCGAGCCGGGATGGGCTGAGCGCCGGGGGAAGAAGCCGAGAGGAGCTCGTGGGCCGGCGAACAAGTGAGTGGCTGGCCGGCCGGCTGGTTGGTTTGTCGCTGCTGCTCGGGGAGGCTGTGCGCTTGGTGCAATGCAACACCGCGTGGCCGCCTGCAGGGCTCCGCGGCGGACATGCTGAGCAGGGGAGGAGCCGGCGGGAAAGCGCCAGGCGGGCTCGGCGGCTCCGCAGCAGGGCTGGAGGGAGCGGGCGCCGCCAGCTCGGCCTTTGCCTTCCGCAGCAGGTGGATCCCGCAGGCGCGGCTCCGGGGATGAGCCCCGCGGGCGCGCCGCCTCCTATCGCCCCGGTCAGCACGCGCTCACCGCCGCCGTCGCCAGGGTCGGACCCTGCGCTGCCCCCGATGGTTCCCGCCCGCCTGCTTCTCTGTGACAGGGACGTGACCTTCCCTGGCTGAGCCTTACGATGTGGGGTCAGGATGCCTCGGTGCCCCGACGTCGTCTGGCGCAACCTTGCAGGGGCGCTTCTTGGCTGCTGCTGCTGCTGCTGAGCTTGGCCCTTGCCCGGAAAGGGGGCTCGGCGGCACACTGCCCCAGCAAATGCGTCTGCGCCAGCAACATCATCAGCTGCTCCAAGGCCAACCTGAGTGTCTTCCCCCATCCCCTTCCCCCGTACGCGGCCGTCCTGGACTTCAGCTACAACCAGCTGACGCGCCTGCGGGCCGAGTGGGCGCCTTCCCCGCTTCACCACCTGCAATCCCTGTTCCTCAGCCACAACGGCCTTTCCTTCGTCTCCACGGAGGCCTTCACCAATGTCCCTCACCTCAAGTACCTGGACCTCTCGTCCAATAGCATCCAGGAGCTGGGGGAGAACCACTTCAGCCACCTGGTGGAGCTGGAGGTGTTGCTGCTGTACAGCAACAAGATCTCCAAGATTGACCGGACGGCTTTTGACGAGATGACCAAGCTCCAGAAGTTGTACCTGAGCCATAACGCCATCGGCCGCTTCCCCCAAGAGCTGCTGAAGAAAGACGAGGCGGGCTTCCCGGAGCTGGCCTTGCTGGACCTGTCTTGCAACAAGATCAAGGAGATTTCCGTGGACGAGGTGAACAAGCTCCCGGCCTGGGTGAAGAACGGCCTCTACGTCCACGGCAACCCCCTCACCTGCCAGTGTTCGCTCTACAACCTCTTCACCCACTGGCAGAAGCGGCAGCTGAGCTCTGCCACGGACTTCAAGGAGGAACTCAAGTGCTTGCTCCAGAAAGACAGCAAAAGCATCAAAATCTCCAGCCTCAGTGGCCCCGGGGGGCTGAACTGCAGCGAGTTCAAGGAGCAAGTGCTGGAGGTCCATCGCGGGGAAGAGGTGATCATCAACTGCGACACGAGGCAGCGAGGGCTGATGATCAGAGAGTGGCTGACCCCCCGCTACGAGCGTGTCCCCCAGGAGGGCGACAACAGCTCCATGACCATGCTGAACAACGGGAGCCTTCAGATCAAAAACATCAGTGTGGAGGACATGGGGCCGTATACCTGCTATGCAGTCAGCCAGGTGTTCAACGAGACCCTCTATGTGCACGTCACAGTCCACAACTACTCCTTGCACGGGACCCCGGACACCCTCAACACCGCCTACACCACTCTGGTGGGCTGCATCCTGAGCGTCATCCTCGTGCTCATCTACCTTTACCTGACCCCCTGCCGCTGCTGCTGCCGCAACGGCGAAAAGCAGGCCAGCCAGCGCGAGGACAGCATCAACTCCTCGGTGCTCAGCACCACTCCCAACCACAACGCCGGCGGGGGCAAGGAAGGGCTGAACCGGCACATGGCGCCTGGCAACGCGCAAGGCCAGAACGGCAAATGCAAAGCCAACAGCTCCCCCAAGCAGGCGGCTAAGGGGTCCCAGAAGGCAGAGCGGAAGATGTCGGATGCGGACTCTGTCAGCTCCGTCTTCTCCGACACGCCCATCGTGGGGGCCTCGCAGGGCGAAGGCGGGAGAGGATCCGGCAGGGACAAGGCAGGGGCCGAATTAGTGGGGCTGCTGTGATCGGTCTGGCACTGGGAAACAAGACGGAGGATGCAGCCACATAACAATATTCTCTGGTACGGTTCTCCGACCTGCCACAGTATGTAATGGCGTTGCTTTGTTACTTTCCTCCTGTCGAGCCCACAGTCCAGTGTCGAAAACCTTGATCTCCCAATATTGCTCTTGAAGCACAGTCTTTCCTGAAGCCCCCCCCCCCGTTCCTTTGGAATGACATGGTTTTTCAGATCGCCCTCGTGGGAACTTTTGCGAGCATCTCAGCCACAGGCCAAAGGGGAACGGCCCAGCAGACATAACTAGGTTTTCCTGCATTCTGCTGTCGCTTTTGCTTACTTTTCCTGGATGGGGACTTTCCTCCCAAGTCTCTGTGCAGGTATGAATACCAGAAGAGCAGCCCCGGCTCATCCGCTGCAGCAGAAACGGCAGTGTCACCTTCAGAGACTTAACAATATTAGGGTGGCATAAGCTTCCGTAGGTGGCAGCCTGCTTCATCGGATGTTACAAAGTGGGCCTAGAAACCAAGGTTTTTGTTCGCCTTCATGCAAATTAAATCACATTCATCTCCACAGTAGCTCCAGAGATGGCAGTAACCCCAATTAGCCACGGTATTGCGGGAGTGGGGTGGGGGAAGTTAACTTTTTAAAAATGGCTCAATAATATTTTTTTTATATATCTATATCTATATATATATATAAACTCTTGCGACAAGCAATTATTTATTTATTTATTTATTTTTAAAGAAAACGGAGGTTCCCACCATTACCAGGCTATTTTCAGGACATAATTCAAATATTTTTTCTAGTAAGCAGGCAGACCTGTTTCGGAAACCTCTGCTCTCCCTTTTTTCTTTTTCTTTTTCTTTTGGTGGGACTATGACAGAGATAAAAACTGAATTTTTAAAGAAACATAGTAGAGAGGAGAGGTTAGTTACGCAGTCTTTCTTCACTTGGAAGCTCTCGTTAAAACATAAAAGGAGCTAAACCCAAACCTTTTAACCTTTGTGGCACCAAAATGCAAGCAGGGAAGCAACTGCCTTGGGAGCTGGCAAGGTGGGATGCCACACCCCCACCCACCCGGCACCCATCCTGCTTGCTCCAAGAAGCAGCAGAAAGAAGAACGTGGCGTGGCGTGTCCCAGATCGCCTGCTTTCCCCTCTCCGCAGCCTGCTTGGCAGATTCCCATTACTGTAGCCACCCAATGGGTCAAGCTGGGGGGTCCAGAGCGCAGCCCTCCATCCTTGCAAAACTTCAGCAGATTTGGAGACTGTGGGAGGCTATCTAGGTCTTGGAAATCCCAAAGCCATTGGGCAGCCTCTTCACCCTGCTTTAGGAGACCAAGCGGTGGACAACCTCCAGGTGCTTGATGGGGAAAGCAGCTGAAATGAGGCTGCCACTCAGCTCCCGTCAACAGCCATGTTAAGGAGCGTTTCCACCCAAAGAGAGGCCTTCCTGAAATGTGCATGTGCTGTCTTTGAGCCTCGCCCTTTGACATGCACCACTGTATGTGACTCAGGCAGTGGGGTGTAGAAGCGGCAGAGAAGAGGGAGAAAGACTGAGCATTCAAGATAAGTCTCTGTATTAAATATCTGGAATTGCACTGGCTGTGCTCTTTGTGGGGCAGTTGGCATGGCTTCACTGGAGGTGAAGCAAATGCAGTGAGAAGCTCCCTGCGCAAGGCAGGTGACTTAACCCTGCACCTATTCTCAAGGGATCTAACAGAGAAGGCTGAATCCCACCTGCTCTGTCTAACTCAGAATGCTCCATTGGAAATGGGTGGATTTGAAAAGCCATGTGGGGTTGCCAGGGAGAGGGAAAGGCCCTTGAGATGCTCACCTTTGCAAAGGTTTCCCTTTGATCTGCATTCAGGCTCCATTGCTGCTCAGTTTCTCTGTTGGGAAATGAAAGGGGAGAGTTCAGGGCTGGCGTGCAGGGGTGACACTATAAGCCATAAGAATGTATTGCACAAATTTGTGAATGGGTCCAAAGCAGCGGTAAGTCCTGAAGAGCACAGCTCTGTGCTATAGCCATATGAACCCTGCTCACAGCCCTGAGGCTCATTGCAATCAGTCAGTTAAGGAGACGCCCAAGAACAACCAGAGCCCAAAGTGAAGGTGGAAGTTGGCTGTCAGAGGCAAATCTCCCATCTTAACTGACTCGCTCTGGGGCTTCTGCTTGCTTTCTCTGGCATGCTATTGGGGAGGAGAAGTCCTCTGATTGAAGCAGCAGTCCAAGTGAGGTGCCTGCAAGCCAGAAGAGGGAGAAAAAGGAGAGGCTGAGGAATTAATAGAATGAGATGAATGAAATGTGAGGATGGTGAAAGCAGGGAAAGTTCAGCATTAAGACAGCTGATTTTTATAAATCTGTGGTTGAATTCTCTCTAGCTCATCTGGAACCGGGGTAGGTTGCCATGTTCTGACCCCCTTCATCCCTTTACAGATCTCTTCTGTCAATCTGTTTTCTGAAATTTCCAGACAGCGGGAGCAAAATCAGAACCATTTTAGAGTAAGGAAAGGACAGGACAGAGTTTTCCCTGTGCATGTTTGCTGGATGAGGAAACATATCAACTAGGGCTGTTGATGTAAATACAAAAAAAATTGATGACCTTGTACTGTAACAGTATAGGCTACATATTTATTCATGCTAGGACATTTAATAGCTGTGAAGCTCTTATACTTCTCTGGGGGGTTCAGGGAACGTGAGAGCTCCTTTTGGCTACCTGTTGACTTCACTGCTGCTTAACCCCTTTGCTTCTTGGGCTGGAAAGATCCATGCTGCAGAAAAAAATTCACAGATTGCACTCATGGCAGAAAGCTATCTGCCTTCCCCATCTGCAAGCTCTTATAGATGGGATGAAGGGAGAAGGGTTTGCAGCCTGAATCCCTACGGACCTCAATCAGCATATGGCCAAAGGGCCGCAGATACATAGTGCAGATGCATCAGTGTCAACTCTCTCATGTGCACAGCATGTATCTATCACATTTAATGGGGAGGGAGGGGGACATACAAAGTTGCCTCATGCTGGATAAGGCCATCTGTCCATCTAGCCAAGTATTATCCACTTTGGCCGGCAGGGACTCTTCCAAGGTCACAGACAAAAGGTTTTCCCCAAACCTGGTATCTGATATCTGCTAATGAAAGATGCCAGGTATTGGACCTGGGACTTTTTGCATGCAAGCCTATGCTCTCTTAAGCAGCTGCCCAATGCCCAGTTCTTGTCTACTGGAGATGGGTGAACAGAATGCTAACATGAGTCGAAGCGAGGATGGAAGCAGCCTATGTTTCAGTATGCACATGTGTGCAAGTACGAATTAGCATGTGTGGGTACCCACACTTTTAAACCCCTGTTCAGAACACCTCCTAGCCTCTAGAAAGGCTTGGTGTTTAAGTTGTGCGAGTAGCAGGACTAACCTCCAGAACCTTTCTAGGGAAAAGGGACATGGACTAGTCGGATTGTCGTTGCATGGACAATCTGCGTCAGCAAACGTTTTTCACTCCTGTTCCTCTTTGAAGAGCCATAAATACCCATACTCATTCACTAGAGTAATCCCTTGTGATGCTTTCCCAGGATTCCTTGGTCCACCAAAGAAGAAGCAGAACAAAGGACTCTGGGATATCCCCATATCACTGAGCTTGATCTTGGCAAATTTACTTCTTCATGTGGAAATGCCCTTGGCAGTGTGAGGCAAGGAGCCCAAAGTTTTAGGCACCACCACGTGTGACATGAACAGCTCATACTGGGCTATGAACAAGGATTCAGTTCAGCAATCTTTGCGGTGTGTTTTATTAGCTAGGTCACAGGGAAATGTGCAGAAGGAAACCTTGCAAGTGTTGTCAGGAGCCGACATTGTTGGGAACTTGCTGAGGTCCACACCATTTCTTACTTCCGAGCCTTCTGGCCCTACCACTCTTCCCCCTTGCTGTCACTGCCTGTTCTCCTGCCCACTCAGAGCACATGTGCAATGGGAAGAGGGAGCAGACGGAGCAGTATCTGCTGTGTGCCTTGCATTCTCCATCTGGGGGGCTGTGTGGCAACAGACAAATAGGCAGGAGGGACAATCTTATCCAAGCGTATCCCATTCCCAAAATCCAGAGCTAGCACCACTGGGAGGAGATATTTCTGAAAGGCCCTGTGCAAGAAAGTGATCTCACTGGCAGTAGGTAAGCATGAGAGAGAAGCCGGTTGGACCATTGACTACTTGTTTCAAAGCACATCAACTAGTGCAGATGTAAGACTTCCACCCCTGAGCCTTGGATCCAAACCTCCCTCCCATCTCTCCTGCGCTTAACTCTGGTTTGGTGGTATTCCTGCACCATGGGGGGGGATGGATGCTCACCCAGCAATGCCATGATGATATATAACAAGGTGCTGAATCCTAGTAAAACTAGTTCTGAGCTTTTCTCACCCTTTGATTTCATAGCTGCCCTCTTCTGATGCTCATCAGGGACTGGGTTGGGTGCCAAAGTCTTAAGAGTGGCAGGACCCCCCATCCACTGAGGTCACTCCTTGCACCCTCTTGGTCAAAGCAGTGGAGAAAGGAGCTCTTTTTGCTCCTGTCCTACAGGTGGATGTTGCTATGCCTCATCACTAAGGCAACCTTTTTATTCCATCGAAACTGGCACAGTCACGAGTGGATGCCACCCACATGGTTTCCCTGTTGTGAACTCTAGGCTGGTTGCTGAAAGGGAGGCTCTGCCTGCTCTCCACGGGGTGCCAGAACCACTCGCCTCTCAGCAAACCACCTGCTTGTGCCTGCTGTCTGTGTGCAACGTGCCACAGGTCCCTGCTGAGAATCTAAATATGCTCCGAGTCCACACTAAGCTGCCAGGAGAGAAATATCTTCCTTCCCTTACTGGATAGGGCATCCAAAGGAGTATATATATTTAGTGGAGGTAAGAATAAGGAACACAGCTAGAAATAGCTCCGCTATGGTTGTGGGTACTGAAGTCCTTCTTGGGCCTGGTATTTACTTTTGTTAAACAGCATAAAGTGCTCAATCCTAACAGAAAAGAATCCCCTGATGCCGCTTCCTAGCTGTTTAAAGAGAGAGAATGTGAGTGAATTTCCCCCCACTGCCATAATATGCAGTGCGCTCCTTCAGACAAGCAGAAAACAAATAGGCTTTCCCCCATTTAGTTTGACCTTCTGGCTTGCTCATTAATGATTGCCATCTTTGTGGGTTTCTAAGGCTCCTGAATGTTAGGCTATTTTAGAAGGTCCATCTATTTAAACCAAGATATGCAAATCGCCACCACTGGTTTCATTTGCTGTCGGCTCCCGCTCCCTGCCTGCTCCCACGCCTGGGTCAGCTACCAGCATTCCACATGAGCATCTTGAGGGGTTTTAGTTGAATGAGACTTTGGGGATGAGAGCTGCGCTGTCAGATCTGCAGTGGTCAAACGCGATTCTGCCGAGGCGCATCTGCCCTGAATCTGTCTGCCCTACTGATAAGGTCAAATGCAGAGTTGTCAGCACAGTGGGAAGAAGTCAAGCTGCACACAGCACAATCCTCTCTTCTTCTTTTTCAAAAAGGAACCTTTGGATGTGCTCACCATTCCTGGTGCCTTAGGCAATGCGTGAGCATGACAAATGCGCAGTGCAGCTGCAAACATGCTTGGGAAGGGAGATGAAGGGGGAGTCTGGGGCCCAGACAGAATGGCTGGCAGCAGATGGTTTCTTCGGAGATTACTGGAAATTCCCACCCCCCACCCCTTTAAAAAAAAAATGAAGGGAGGGCAAGGCAAGAACAAGATTAGGGATGCATGTATTTATGTATGTAAAACAAAAGGCAGTCTTCCCACTGTTTTATTGCATCTTTCTGAATCCACACAGCAAAGCAAAGAAAGCTCCCCTAACACCACCAAGAAAGGTTACCCAATGCTTGTAGTACAGCATGGCCCCATCTCTCACTCCCCACATTCTGTGGTTTGCTGGTCAAGCAAAATGTTATTCCAACCTGCAGAGGATGTGTACATGCTTATCTATTCCAGGCAGAGACAACAATCCCAAAGAGTACCTGGGCTACATTTCTGTTGAGAAGTATGTACTCTCCAGCATAGACACAGGTGAAAATAAAACATGTTTTATGAATATGCACCTGTAAGGATCTGTCTCTTTTTTCCCTCATTTTTCACCACCATGATGAATAATGACTTCGGCATTCTCAATCTGGGCCCGAACATAGAGGCAAGCCTTGGCCATGGATCTTCAGTAAGCTTTCGCCAGAATTAAACGTAGCTAGCAGGGATGCTTTGGGACGTGGTCCGTGGTGTGTGTGGCACTGCAAAAGGAGACAGAGAGGGGGAAACTGCCAGGGTTGGGATTGTTCAGGTTTTTCCTGCCCAGTCAGGTAAAACTCTTTCAGTGGATGGGGCAGTCAAAATCCACAGACCATGAGGGCTGAAAAGAGTAGGGTTGCTGGGCATTCACCTGGATAGGATGCCTTTCCCTTTAAAAGTTCTGCAACACTCAAGGCCTAAATGGCTGTTGCACCTTGTGTTAGATTGTTCTCTTCACCCACTCTCATACCTGCTATGGACCAAGCACCAGGGTCCTCCTTGGTCCAAAGGCTGACTGCTCTCTCTGGGTGTAGATCTGGCATCCCTAGAGCACATCAGCAGTGATCCAGCATGTGCTTTATTTTTTAGGGTCAAATGTGGATCTCATGGCAGCTTCTCTCATGCATGTCACACAAGTGTTAGCCATCAAGCCTCAGCTAGCAAGATTCAACACCACATATGTCCCAGAAGTGCAATTAATTTATAAAAAGGTAAAGGGACCCCTGACCGTTAGAGGTCCAGTCACGGACGACTCTAGGGTTGCGGCGCTCATCTCGCTTTATTGGCCGAGGGAACCGGCGTACACCTTCTGGGTCATGTGGCCAGCATGACTAAGCCGCTTCTGGTGAACCAGAGCAGCGCAAGGAAACACTGTTTACCTTCCTGCCAGAGTGGTACCTATTTATCTACTTGCACTTTGATGTGCTTTCAAACTGCTAGGTTGGCAGGAGCTGGGACCGAGCAACGGGAGCTCACCCCGTCGTGGGGATTCAAACCGCCGATATTCTGATCGACAAGCCCTAGGCTCTGTGGTTTAACCCACAGCGCCACCCGCGTCCCTTAATGAATTTATAGAGTAACCCTAAAGTATCAATGGCAGAGTGCAGGCAATCCACAGCACGCCTCCCCGGTGTGGACTCTGAAAGGCCTCTGCCTGAGACCTGCTATCGCTTTAGGCCAATAGTACTGGACAGTTCCCTGATAGCCTTGTTTAAGGATAGTTGGCACCATACTTCGTATATCTGAACTCAGCTTACTGTGTGGCAAATCTGGAATTGCTGCCTATTTCTCTGGCTCGGTGCCCTTCAGAGCTGCTGAGAGAAGAATTTCCTCAGTCACACTACCAGATCATTCCTCCGCCGCCACCCATGCAGCACCTGTTGGCATAGCATAGAACTTTGAGCAAGTAAAATATGGCAAGCTGAACACACAGGGCTAGATCTGGATATAGCATAAGGCCATGCAAAATCGTTTCCATTATTCAAAACATGCAATCCTTTGAGAGCAAGAGGCTCATGTAGAAAGAAAACACCTGATCTAAGCGGACAGCAACGCTCACCCAAGGGGTGGCTGTATTTATTCAAGCATGAAGGACTATTGTGCTCGCCAGGGCTTTCCATCAGTAAGGTATGAACAGCCACTAATGAAGTCTGTTCAGGAAAAAAAGCATTTCCTTTCCCCACTTGGCTGGACAGAAGAGATTGATCTGAGCAGACAGTAACCAATCTCGCTGAAGGGGCCACTCATGCATTCATGGCTGGATGTTGCCATAGGCTAAGTTGTCAGCACATAATAAGGTATCATCTTTTTCAGGCATTTATATCAAGGAAGATGTTGTTGTATGCAATGTCTGTGTACTGTGTGTGTGCACCTCAACTGCACATGGCTAGGGGTTTCCATTGGAGTTGCTTAATCTTAGCACCTAGCAGTTTGAAAGCACGTCAAAGTGCAAGTAGATAAATAGGTACCACTGCAGCAGGAAGGTAAATGGCGTTTCCGTGCGCTGCTCTGGTTCACCAGAAGCGGCTTAGTCATGCTGGCCACATGACCCAGAAGCTGTACGCCGGCTCCCTAGGCCAATAATGCGATATGAGCGCCGCAACCCCAGAGTCGGTCACAACTGGACCCAATGGTCAGGGGTCCCTTTACCTTTAATCTTAGGGTGCTTCCAGACAAGGGCATCATACTGTAAACTGGTCTTTCAGATCTGGCACAACTGGCATGTGAACATTCACGTGCTCCTTTTCAAACACAACATTCAGCATTCTGCCACTTGACATCCACACCAGTGGGCAGAGCTGGATGGGATGTATCCAGACTGTGGTTTTTTGTTTCGTCCTTCCCTTCAACCATTTCTCTACCACCCTCCACTTCCTTTCCCTGGGCATGCACAGCAGTGTCCCCACAGAAATCTTTAAAGAAAGATCCCAGGAAATGCACATGAGCACAGAAGCAAACGCCAACCTTAGTTAGCATGTTCCGCAACAGGCAAGATGGACCTGTGAAATTCCCCTATGAGGAATGGTTGAAGCATTCAGGATTTTTCAGTTTATCAAAAGAGTAAGAGGCGAGTCAGGCAACGTGAAAAAAAATTATGCAAGGCATGGAGAAATTGGATAGAGGAGAGTTTTTCCTCCCTCTCTCGTAACACTAGAACTTGTGGACATATAAAGAAACTGAACTTTGGGAGATGCACGACAGACAAAGGAAAGTGCTTCTTTATGCTGCACATAGTTAAACTATGGAGCTCACTCCCACAGGAGGCAGCGATGAATCACCACCTTGGAGAAATCCATAGAGGATAAGGGTATCAATGACTACTAGCCGGGATGACTATGCTCTCTACCTTAATGGCTGGAGGCAGTAATGCTTCCGAATGCCAGTTTCTGGAAGTCACATGGAGGAGAGTTGCTCTTGTGCTCTGGTCCTGGGCTTCCCACAGGCATCTGGTTGGCCACTGTGAAAGGGCAGGATACTGGAACAGACCTGTCAGCAGATCAATAGACCATTGACCTGATCCAGCAGGCTCTCCAAGGAGGGTAATGACCATTTCATTTCTAAGAATAACCACCTACCCTTTCCCCTGAGGTTCAAAGGAAGGTTGCAACATTAAAGCACAATCTTAAAAACAGTTCAAAGCAATTTACAGTCACAACAACAAGGTGGATCCTAAAAATACACACTTTGAGTGAGGGAAAACTAGGATAGCAAGGTGCGTCTTTGGCATTTGCTGGAAGCTGTATAATGATGCTGCGAGATGCACCCCTGTGGGGACAGAGTTCCACAACTTAGGGGCTGCCACAGAAAATACCCTCTCTTGCATCACCTCGGTCCCAAGTCTCCGAGGGTGGTGGAACTAGCAAAAAGGCCCTCTCCACAAAACATCTGAGGGGGTCTGTACAGAAGGAGGTGGTCTTTCAGATATTTGGAGCCTATGTTATTTAAACTTGAAACACTAACATCTTTAAACACTAACGTTTTTTGCTCATCGGGTGCTAAGGGTGCTTCCCGACAAACTTTTATTGAGCAATCGTCCTGATTTGCTTGCAGGGAGATTAAACTACACCAGCTATCTAATATTGCATTCATTCTAATTCATTTGTGGGGAGTTTAGATGATGATGATGATGATGATGATGATGATGATGTGTCAAAGCATGTTTTATCACACTGCATTTCCCCCATCACTTTTCTTATCACAAAAACCTGACCTTTTGGGGGAAGTGGGTTTGCTGCACAATCACCTATATAACTGCAACTTGAATTTACTGGTGTGATATTCTATCCTACCCCTGCCCCTAAAAAGGGGGCAGCCTAACAGTCTGGAGCCTAGTAGAAATAAATAAATATAGCTCATGGCTTTCAAAAACAGGTCCCATGTTGGCTTTTGTACACACATGTGAACACACCCATGTGATGTGTGCACCCGTGGTTTCTGCAGTGGAGCCAGGTAGGTCCGAGAATTTAATGAAAAGGCATCCAAACAGATGGAAAGGCGGTTCAAACAGGACAAAGGAAGAGTGTGAAAACTTCACAGGTATACACAGATAGGAAGCATATATTTGCACCTAAGTTGGCACTAGTATATGAAAATTCCCAGCAATTGGTTCACTGGCTAGCTGCAAATTGATAGACAAAGACTGATGGAAAATAGATCACTGCAAGAGTCTAGTAACAAGGGCATTCTAAGAACGAAGCCAATAGTTTATTCATTGCTTTAAACTAGGATTGAGTCCCTGCAGAAAAATCCCCTGAGCTCATAGACAGGTATTAGAAGGGCTTTAGATTCATCTCCATATGAATGGGATAATAACTCTCAGTTAAAGTATTAAGACCTAATTTATCCTCTCTGACTGAGAGCTTTATGCTACCGCTTGGACTTTAAGACTGGTCAAGCCTTGCAGAGATCACTTGTGAATTAAAAAGCATAGACTGACTTCCTGTAAAGAGAATTAAGAACCTGCCCTTTAATGGTATGCATTAGAATACAGTATTGTAACTAGAATTTGCTAAAACGTCCTCTGCAGAAGGCAGTAGAAGCTTGGCTAGCCAGCTTGCTTCTCAAAGACAAACACGGGTGTCACAAGGCTGCTGAATTAGTGGAGATGCCTCTCTTTTGTGATGTTTTCTGGAGCTAAATTCCATCCAAACGTTTTATTCACAACCAATAAGGCTCCGACAACGCACTGCTCCAGGCACAGGCTGATTCAGAGGAAAATTCATTTCACTGGTCCTATCTGTGCAAGAGTGGAAAGCCCATTCCCATATCACTTGTCATAATTATTCACTAAAAGCCACAAACCCACCCGCAGGAACGTAATGGATACCCCGTGTAGATGGATTGTGATGCGTTGGTGTCCAGGAGGTTTTCTGTATTCTATTCTAGTTGATCCAGAGTGCCTAAACAAATGGAGAGGCAGTGTGGTGTAATGGTTAGAGTGTTGGACCTGTGAGTCCAGGGTTCAAATCCACACTCAATCATGAAGCTCACTGGGTGACCTTGGGCCAGTCACTGCCTCTCATCCTAACCTACCTCACAGGATTGTTGTGGGGATTAAATGAGGAGGGGGAGAACCATGATCTCTTTAGAGAAAAAGGTGGGATATAAATGCAATAAATAAATAAAATGCACACATACCGGTAAATACCTTCTCAGAAACGGGCTGCTTTTAGCAGTGCAGTACACATTACTCCAGATAAGATACCGTAACTTTCCTCCGGGTGGCACTGGTGCTCCAAAATCCCCTTCAAAGGCAATGCTTTTCAGCAGCTGTTGATCAGCTGGCAAAAATACTGAGCAAGAAAGTCACACAGATGGTCTTTCAACCCTACAGAAAGGGACATGTTTCTGCAAAACAGGCCACACCAGGAGGCAGATTGGGAAATAAAGCAAAAGTCTGAGGTGGCAGATAGACTTACTTAAAGTTTTTGTCACACTCCTCCCTCCCAAAGGAACAGTGAAAACACTCCCCACCTTCTCTAGTTGCAGAAGCAGGTTTCTTATAAAGAGCCTGACAGAGAGGCAGAGAGAAGGAACACGATAGCAGCCAAACACAGGTGAAGGCTATCTATCATCTATCTATCTATCTATATCTATCTATCTATCTATCTATCTATCTATATCTATCTATCTATATCTATCTATATCTATCTATCTATATCTATCTATATCTATCTATCTATCTATCTATCTATATCTATCTATCATCTCTATCATCTATTCATCCATCTGTTCATCCGTTTGTCCATCCATCCATCCATCCATCCATCCATCTAAATATCTAAATATCTAAATATCTAAATATCTAAATATCTAAATATCCATCTAAATATCTATCTATCTATCTATCTATCTATCTATCTATCTATCTATCTATCATCTATCATCTATCTATATCACCTATCTATCTATCATCTATCTGTCTGGCTATCTAGCTATCTAGCTATATATCATCTATCTATCTATCTATTGCTCTTTTTTTTACAAAATATAGCCCAAAGTGACTTACAAAATAATGCAAATATTAAAACCAATTAATAAAGAAAAACTAAGAGGAAAAATCCAAAACCACATTTATACATATAAAAGGCACATTCCACCCACTGAAAGAAGTTGCAGATACCTAGAAACCCTACAAACTAAGAGCCAAAGGTCTAGTGAAATAGAAATGTTTTTGTCTTGTGTCTAAAAGTAGATCATGACAGTGCTAAATGTACCTCCCTGGGAATAGCATTCCATAAGCGGGGAGCCACCACTTCTCCCTCAGAATAAAACAAAACAAAACCAAAAGCCTGCCTCTACCACATGCACACATGCACAGAGATCAACAAAGGTGTGGAATGGGACAACTGGCTTGACTGACACCACAATCACACAAACTTCCCATGGACACTGATCTGTGGAACTGAAAGAGGCTGCAGGAACGTTTGCAGGCTTGTGGTGGTAACAATCAACTCAGGTTCCACACAGCAGCACTTGCCAGTTCCCAGTGTTACCACCCTTGTGACCCAAAGCAATTATTTTTGCCCTGACTTGTGTCCAGTTCTCTCATATGGGACAAACATGTATTTTGTACGCAGTAATGCACTTCATGCTTGACCCAGCAAACACCGCTGTCTTAAAAGTACAGAACATTTTGAACACACTGGTGAAACCTATTGGTATGAGAAATGGGATGGATGAATCCAGGGATTCCTGGTGGATCAGAGACAGACAGACAGACAGTTAGTTGTAAGTTGGGGGTGGGGCTAGGCTGTATGCCTGAGTCCCTTCTAATTCCATGATCTAGCAAGGGTTAAAATCTAACGGAGGATCACCCTTCGTCTGATAGGAAATGCTCTGCGGGTGGGTTGGGAAACAAAAAATGGGGGGTGGAGTTTGACGAGGGTCAGTTGATGTGGGAGTGAGAAATGTCCTTTATTTTCATCTAGGGCATGTTGGAGGGTATGTCACCTTTGTCAGGTATGCCACTACTTCCCCATCAGTTTCCAGTGATTTGACCCTAAATCACCATGTTCCAGATTCCCTACTGACTGCCCCTCTGAATGAGAGCTCCTTCTCCCTTGCCTTCAAAAGGCACACCAGTCAAAAAGCTGGGAGAGAGCATCAGGGAAGGCCTCGTCTGTAAATTCTGTGGAAGAGACAATAAGGTGGCCTTGGGCAGGAATGATCTCATTAGGAAGAGAGAGCAGAGAGGGGTCCCATCACCGTCTCCAGCCAAGAAAGCAGGATGCCCGTGTGTCCAGAACTGCAGTTGAAAGGAAGGGAAGGCAACGCATCCGAGCCAGTGCCCCCCCTCCCCTTCCTGAACAGCGGATGAAAGCAGCTCAGAACTCCACCAAGAAAGAGCAAATTCCTTCAAGTACCACTCAGGAGTCTACCAGGCTGATGAAAGGCAGGCAGCGCAGACAAGAGGGAGCGAAAGATCAAAAACACAAGAGGCCTCCCAAGCACCGCAGCTTTAATTCAGAGCTAAATGACTGAAAAGAAGCTAATGGGCAAGCACCAGTCACTTATGGGAAAGGCCCTGCTGAGCTCCATTGTCTGGCCATCTGTCACCGCATCCACCCAGGCTAACCGTGGGGCCTGCTCAGCTCAGCTCCCATCTGACATCCTGCAACCGACCGGGAGGCAGCTGCCAGGCAGGCCAAGGCCACAGAGAGGAGCAGAGAGAAAACAGAGCCCATTGTAGGGGTGCGTGTGCGTGGTGGTGGGAAACGGAAATATCTGTGAAGGGCTGTGAGGAACATCGAAAACACAAAATGCACTGGGTATGTTATTCCCTCAGGACTTTGTACCCTTCTTTAAAGGCTTCTGCAGCTTTTCTAAAATATATTTTTAGGGATGCCTAACTAGGGAACATACAGTGGAGGGGAAGTAACATCTTGCAGTGCGTTGTTCTGAAATGTCAGTCGCTTCACACAGATAACTTTTAGAGCGAATAAACCGAGAGGGGAATAGAGCTCCACTAGCCAAGAAGGGACGCGGTTGGCGCTGTGGGTTAAACCACAGAGCCTAGGGCTTGCCGATCAGAAGGTCGGCAGTTCGAATCCCCACAACGGGGTGAGCTCCCGTTGCTCAGTCCCAGCTCCTGCCAACCTAGCAGTTCGAAAGCGCGTCAAAGTGCAAGTAGATAAATAGGTACCACTCTGGCGGGAAGGTAAACAGCGTTTCCGTGTGCTGCTCTGGTTCGCCAGACACGGCTTAATCATGCTGGGCACATGACCCAGAAGCTGTACGCCGGCTCCCTCGGCCAATAAAGCGAGATGAGCGCCGCAACCCCAGAGTTGTCCGCGACTGGACCTAATGGTCAGGGGTGCCTTTACCTTTAGCCTAGAAGGAGCTCTTTCCCACTAGACTAGGCCTGGGCAACCTCAAGCCCACGGTCCAAATGTAGACTGAGGTTTCTCTGGTCCTCCCCAGGCTACACCCCTCACAGATCCTGCTTTGCCCCCCCCAAGTGTTTTTCAGGCTGGGGTGTGACTTTGCAGGCCACATTCAAGGTTCTTGTATTAAGTGACAAGGCTCTTAACATCTTGGGTCCAGGGTACCTCAGGATACCACCTCCTCAGTCACTGAGATGTTTGGGGGGGGGGGGAGTCACTGATAGTGTTCCCTCATGGCTCAGAAGATGCACAGCTCATACCCATGAGGAGACAGGCATTAAGTATTGGGAGTCCAATTTTGTGGAACTCTGCTCCAGTTGAGGTCAGACTGGCACCCTCCCTGTTCCGGCACCCTCTCAGGTGGGTGCCATTGCCATTCTAAGAGAATGAAGGAGGTACTCATGATGAGTTCCTGAACCTCTTTTCCTAGAAAAATCCATTGTTCATATCAATTGTTTCAGTGAAATTAAGCATGATATTCCCAAAATAAAAAGTGTCCATGGCAAATTTTATCCAACAGGACTTGTATCTCCAAGATGGCTCCATTATATCCCATGATAAAGTGTAGTCATGGCATTTGAATACAGGCAGCGACTGTTGCATTTTATATGTGCGCAACTGCACACACATGCATCGTCCAAACCTGAAAGTGATCCAAAAACATCACAAAAAGGGGTGGGGTGGGGGCAGAACGAGATGTTTACAGGCTTTTTTCAATGGTGTTTCAAATATACGCAATTTCACTTAAACGCACAGTGCCTTGGAATGTAACCCCTGCATAAATTGGGAGTTGCCTGCACTGTTTATTGGAATCTTTACATGTTTCCATTGAGGAAAGCCTTTACTTTACCCAAAGGTAATTAGCAGTTCAAGACTGCTGTTAACACATTTATTTACTCTGCAACTGTGTTTGCAGAGAATGTATTATAATGGGTACCCCATATTAAAACATTTCGTTTCTTCCTCCCAAATGTAATGAGACATGTGTTTTCCTCATTACTGCTGGGACAAACTCCTTGATCCAGCCAACAAAAATTGTAATATTTGCTTGCAATACAAGCAAGAGGACACAAAGGTTATTTTGCCCTGGTGGCAACAAGATGTCAAAGTTACTTTGCTGCTCATGCTGTAAACCGTAAATGGGACAACTAAGTTCTCAGTAGTACCTGCTACAGCAACTGCTTCAGACACATCTGACTTGCATGAGCATTCAGGTTTGGAGAAGCCTGTACCAATTAACACAATTTATATGGAGTGTGTCTCACAACAACTGCAGGAGGATATAGCAGAGACAGAGAATCCAATTTCCACTGTGAATTATTTCTACTGGGATTTTTAAAAAAATAAAAATAAAATGCTGCCTATAAGAAGCCTTTGCAAATGGCTCCCCCTTGTGGATTTTTAAAATTAGAATCATGCACTGGGTGGTTCTTCTGCTCTTGGGGATTCAGGGGTTAATACAGTCAGGGGCACCAGCACTCTGGATTCAGGCAATGCTGCCAACCCTTGTGGCAGTTGAGGAGCACAATATATATATATAATAACTGCAGAGGCAGACATGCATTATAGGATAACAGCACTAATGAGGTGGAAATAACACAATCTGCTATGCGTTGGCTCCAAGAAGATCCATTTGACACAGAATGCCCCCAATGGCTTGTGAGGGGCAGATGCTGTTTTTCCTAAAGTTGTTTCCATGTGACTGTCAATCATGTTTCATGCGTGATCAGTTTTCAAACGCATTGTGAGCTCTGGTATTCTACAAAAACAAAAGCACAGCTTAGCACCCATCCATATACTAACACATATACTAAAATTGGAACAATACAGAGAAGATTAGCATGGCCCCTGCACAAGGATGACACACAAATTCGTGAAGCGTTCCATATTTTTTTGGGACGCGGTTGGCGCTGTTGGTTAAACCACAGAGCCTAGGGCTTGCCAATCAGAAGGTCGGTGGTTCAAATCCCCGTGACAGGGTGAGCTCCCGTTGCTCGGTCCCAGCTCCTGCCAACCTAGCAGTTCGAAAGCACGTCAAAGTGCAAGTAAATAAGTACCGCTCTGGCGGGAAGGTAAACGGCGTTTCCGTGTGTTGTTCTGGTTTCGCCAGAAGCGGCTTAGTCATGCTGGTCACATGACCCAGAAGCTGTACGCCGGCTCTCTCAGCCAATAAAGCGAGCACCGCAACCCCAGAGTCGTCTGCGACTGGACCTAATGGTCAGGGGTCCCTTTACCTTTACCTTTACCTTATCCCTACTGGAGAGTTACTTGCAAACAAATTGGTACCCGAGCTGACAGTTGCCCAGTGCTGCATTGTGTGGATTGTTTTTCTACCACCCTGTGAAGTAGCCAGTAGTGTGGGGTCTTCCAACATTCCTTCATTTATTGAAGTGGCAGCTCTTCACATTGAAGTAAACCTCTTATCAGGTTTGCTTATCAAGCATCTCAGGGAAAGTAGCTTTAACAGCAACCCCATTTCTAGAGGTGGGTATCCTGGCATTTCAGATTGCTAAAGTTTTAACCACTCCGCCTCACCTTAACAAAAAAAAAAGCACAAAAAATGTTTACCTTCAAACATACCCCCCCCCTATTTGTTCTCTGCATTTTGGTAGACTTTGCCATTCTAGCATCTAAAACAGGCATAGGCAAACTCGGCGCTCCAGATGTTTTGGGACTACAACTCCCATCATCCCTGACCACTGGTCCTGTTAACTAGGGATGATGGGAGTTGTAGTCCCAAAACATCTGGAGGGCCGAGTTTGCCTATGCCTGATCTAGAACAAAGCATTTCCCAATGTGCCATCTTTGCTCAGATTTTATTTATATTCTGTTCTACTTAGGGTTATCCCTCAACATATCTATATTTTATTTTCCCTCATTAATGAGTTTCTTGTCTCAGACTCCTAGTAACTCGCATCTAGGGGTTTTCATCGACCTGCTTTGTCTCTTCTAATCATTTGTGAGGGAGCTTCCTTCTCTTGCACCCAACCTGGACTCTTTGCTGGTTCCTCTCTCAGCTATGGTGGCTGCTTTAACCTGGAAAGTGGTTCTTTTCCATCAAGCACCCATCCCCAACTTGGTGCCCTCTAGATGGTTTTGCACTGCAACTCCCACCCATTGGTTACATTGGTTATGCCAACGGGGAGTTGTAGCTCAATCTGGATGGCACTAGATTGCAAAAGGCAGCACCCCCCCCCATGTGGCATTCTTTGCATCCTCATATGAAATCCATTCCTTCTTAGATGGTCCATCTAGATTGGTCTAGTCCACAAGGCAATCCTATACATGTCTACAAAGAACACAAACTTGTTGTTCCAAGGTTAAGTTTGTTTAGGATTTCAGCCACAGCTCCGAGGGCTCATTTATAAAAATATAACTGCACTCACGCATACTCCTTTCTGCAAACTTGAATGCACATATACATATTTCACACACACCTGCACACCTGAAATGTGTGCCAAGAAGGGTACACATGTGACTGACTTGGTCCTCAGTAGGACTTGTCAACTTAGTTGTTTCAGAGCACTCTCTCGAAATTCAATACAAAAACCGTCGCCGTTACAGGCTAAAAATGCAGATAGGATAAAACGATAGAGCATTCTTCCCCAAAGAAAACAGTTATGGCAGCTAAGTGAAAGTGTGAAGCAGGGAGCTGCAAAAGATAAATATCAGAAGCAAATGTGCAAATCAGAGATAGATAGGAAAGAGCCCCTGGTGTGAGAAATAAGACACCCTGGTGTCAACATTACTATGCAGAGCGAGAAGTTTGCTGGGGAATGAATACATGGAAAGTGTTTTCTTTCTGCTCTAGTTCACCTGTAATCCTTACCCATTTTAGTTACTGTGCTGCTAAAGGTGATTTAATTAGGTTTTCAGCTCAAACATCTATAATCAGAGGAGCTACTCCTTTTTCCATTTCCAGAGTCCTACCAACTGTGCTGGTCCCGTGGGTTACCCAAAAGGCGAGGTCCAAGTCCGGTCCGTGGTCAGAGGTACAATGTAAAGGCAGTCCATAGTCAATGAAGCTGGGTGCAGGGCAGGGAGTCAGGCAAAGTCAAGAACAGGTAGGCAAGCAGGGAACCAGGGCGGGTCAGGAGCTCAGGCAGGAACTGGTAACCAACAATGTTGCTCCTGCAACTTGGGGCTGGGGCTGGCTGGCTTTTATCTGCCCCGAGGCATAGGGCGGCCCCGATCCTCTGGTGACTCGCCTCTCCTGGCTTGGAGGCGAGCACTCCTCCTGCGGGAACTCAGTTCCCTTCGCCTCTCTGCCCTGAGCCTCTGCAGCTCAGGAGAGGCTGGAGGATTACCAGACCCAGAGGCAACCTCAGCTTCCCCTGACAGGGCTGGGAGTGGAGCACCTGCAGGCAATGGGTCCTCCATCCCATCAGGAGCCAGAGCAGACTCAGCAGATGCCTGCACCTGAGGATCCAGCACAGGTGAGGACTCTTCAGACTCAGGCCCTAGCCCCGGCTCTGCTGGTTCTGGAGGCAGGGAATCCTGTGCAGGCTGGGATCCCTCAGGTTCAGCATCTGAGTCTGAATCCCAGGCCATCACACCAACCTAATGCCAGCGGTGGCTGAAAATTGTTGCTGGTTCAGCAAGATCTAGTTCTGTCCATCACTAGCAAAGTTATAGACACTGTCCAGCAGCGACCCAGATCACTCAGGCAATCATCTTCTACATAGCAAAGGACGCACTGCCTACAGTGATGTGGTGACGTCTGAAGAGCAGAAGCTCGTCATAATAGGCTCATAACAACAGCCCCAAGGAGTGTCTTAAATGCAGGAGGGAGGGAGCACAGTGTCATCAGGGAAGGACTTTGGGGCAGAGGTTCAGAGACCCACTCCGCAGAATGAATCAGAATGGCCCTGAAATGCAGCAGGGCTGGCTTACCACATCTGGAAGGAAGTGAATGAACACCACCAGCTAAAGAGGACTTTAAGACTATGGGCTTATCCACACTTGGCCTTTGCCCCGTGCTTTCCAGGCACAGGTCTGCACTTGAAAGCTCTGCCCGAGTGCTCTTTTTTTCACCCTGGAGCTTCCTCCACGGAAACCCGCTCATTAAAGCTGAAACACAACAAATGACAATTCAGATTTTCCACAGATTGCTGTTTGCTCCAATTCAGCAGTAAAGAGCAGGATTTTGTGGGGAAAGCTCCAAAGAAAAAAGACGAAGAGTGTTCTGACATGGAGGTTTAAAGCGTGGACCATGCCTGGAAAGTATGGAAGAAAAGTAAGTGTGGAGAAGTCCTAGCTCATTCACTGATCAGAGCAAGGAGGGTCTGTCAATTACCCTGGCACTCCAGCAGATGACATCATCACTCCTGCCCTGAAAAAAGTCCCAGAGCTGTGCTCCCTACCACCATTACATGCTGATTAGCTGATGAAACAAGTTGCAAAACATTGTTGTTTAGTACTGAGAAAATATGACTTTCCTGCAAGGTATACATGACCCTTAAGGAAAAAAACGAACCTTTTAAACAAGGTAGAAACAAATTTATTGTGAAAAATATTGATCATATAATAGAGCAGTATGCTAGCCTTAGAATATGATTGTCTGTGTTTTATTTGTCTTGTGAATGTGCATAGAAAACCTATAACCTGTACCTAAAAGCTAGATTTGAATTTTACTCTTTTTTTCCTGTTTCCACACAGCTTCTTGTTCAAACCACCAGTTTCTCATCTGGAAACCTGCTGCATAATGAAGACCACCCTAGTAAAGGTTTCTTCCTGGCTACAAAATTTTACTTACTTAGTCCAATTCTACCACAAAAAAATCCCCAAACTGCAAATCTTGGCAGCAAGTGTGTATTCCCGAGCCTCAACCATGAATTCTAATTCTTCTTCTTCTTTGGCCATCGCTCGTAGCCGAGTAAGATTGTCTTCCATAAAAGCCTAGTTCCAGCTGCTTACCTGTGAGTCAGGTCAAGAAACCTAAGAAAGTAGCACCCTACTAATAGTTCCTTTAATCAGGCATCCCCAAACTGCGGCCCTCCAGATGTTTTGGCCTACAACTCCCATGATCCCTAGCTAACAGGACCAGTGGTCAGGGATGATGGGAATCGTAGTCCAAAACATCTGGAGGGCCGAAGTTTGGGGATGCCTGCTTTAAATGAAGAAAGATATTGTGCCACATGTGACTGGGTAGCAATAGCTGCTTACGTAGAGCGTAGCAAAAACTCCAAGGCCTTTTAAAGGCACTAGTGATCAGAGCGGAAATCTCAACAACACTTCTGAGCTGTGGAGGAAAACTATGCAGCTCCAGAATTTGTCTAACCAACCCCTGGGGGATTTTCTTAACCGACCCCAAGACAGAAGCGGAGGCTATTATAGATTCCGTTAACTAAACTGCACACTTGGGATGAGGACGCCTATTCACCCAAAGGACTGCATTCCCTCATGGGCAACTTTCTGGTGGCCACATGCTAACGGTGGGCGGGTCCAACAGATTTGATTGGTCCAAAAGTTGGTCAACCTACCGATGCAACTTTGTACAATAGACTACATTCCGGCTATGCGAACAACAGGGTTTCTGCACTGCCACCATCCCATCTCTGCATTCAGGAAAGCAAGAGGCACGGCCACCGTTCAAAGGCACATTCTAAGCCAGGCAAAAGCACCTGAAGGGCAGGTAAGAAATCGAGTTTATCATCAACATGAATAAATATTTGGAGAGCAGGAAATTTATGTTCAGTGTCAAGCAATGGGTATCCAGCACAGGCTCAGTGCTACTTTTGAAGGAGAGCTTTGTTATTACAAGAAATGGGAAATTGTGGAAATTTTGTGATGAAAGCCAATGGGGTGGGGAGGGAGGTGAAGAGTGGGTTGTGGTGCACCAGAGAACAGAATGCATGTTTTCTCCCTATGTCAACAGAGGTGGTACATTAAGCTGAGTGTGAGATGTGCCATTACTGTAAGTACAGGAATAAAGGAAGTTGCCTTATACCAAGTCAGGTTATTTGTCCAGCTAGCTCCAGCTCAGACTAGCTTATCTACTCTGACTGACACCAGCTTTCCAGGGTCTTGGGCAGAAGCTCAGTCAGTAGAGCATGAGACTCTTAATCTCAGGGTTGTGAGTTCAAGCCCCACATTGGGCAAAAGATTCCTGCATTTGCAAGGGGGTTTGGCTAGATGACCCTTGTGGTCCCTTCCAACTCTATGATTCTGCAATTTGTTGCCTGATCCCTTTATGTGTAGATGCCAGGGATCGAACCTGGGCCTTCTGCACACTCACAATGTACTCTGCCACTAATCCATGCAGCCAGTCTGTGCTGCTTCTCAATTCCCAGCAGGGGGAGGCTGCCCTACATATGCTTAGAGGTGTTCAAAATATTTCCGCATTTTCTATTGATTCACTGACTGATTTGGGGCTAACCACTTAACCCTGCCCTTTCGTGTTGCAGTGAAGCAGTGGCCTCTAACTTCTATAACACACACACCATTCCTTAAGAATAACAACAACCCAGCTTTCACCCTTAGGTTCCAGGGCAGGAAACAACTTATGATCACAGAAATAAGGTGGGTCTGCTTCCAGGGACAGTTCAACGTGTGGGATATGACCTATAAAGCCCTACCCAGCAGAGACCCAAGCTATCTGCTGCTTCAGCTGCTTAAGCAACAAGGTCTAAGAGCGCTCTAATGTTGAGTCATCAGTGGGAGTGATGGGAGGCAAAGCTCGTTCCATTAGCTCTGCTGAATGACAAGCTCCCCCAGGCAGCTCCTAGTCTTGAACTACGCCAGCTAGTCATTTTAAGAACCGCTGCCCGAGTTTGATTCCCTGCCCCCTTCCTTCCACATCCTTTTTTCCTTGTGTGGCATAGCATATTCTTTTCAAGACTGTAAGCCTGCGAGGCAGCGTCCAGGCAGGGACTGTCTTGTTTTAATGGATAATATATAAGCCACTCTGGGACCCTGGCTGGGTTTTGAGATCTTCGGGGGAGGCCCTTCTCTTGGTCCCATCATCACCCTCCAGGACAAACTTCATAGGGACACAGAAGGGGGTCTTCCCAGTGGCTACTCCCAGACTTTGAAACTCCCCACCCCCGCAAGAAAAGGTGGTGTATATAATAATAATAATAATAATAGTAATAATAATAATAATAATGGTGTCCCTTCCAACTCTACAATTCTATAATTCTAAAAGGAAGAAGGAACTGGGGGGGGTGAAGCACCATGTGTGGTGTAGTAGTTAAGAGCGGTAGACTCGTAATCTGGTGAACCGGGTTCGCGTCTCCGCTCCTCCACATGCAGATGCTGGGTGACCTTGGGCTAGTCACACTTCTTTGAAGTCTCTCAGCCCCACTCATCTCACAGTGTTTGTTGTGGGGGAGGAAGGGAAAGGAGAATGTTAGCCGCTTTGAGACTCCTTCGGGTAGTGATAAAGCGGGATATCAAATCCAAACTCCTCTTCTTCTTCTTTTTCCATGAGGAGAGCACAGGTGCTGGACAGGTGGGAGAAGAACAATTCCAGAAGCACAGAAATCAGGTGAGTATAACTCATGAAGTTCCTAACTTGTGGGTGGCTACACGTCTAATTACTGAAGCATTTCAGAATCTAAGAAACACAAGAAACTATGAAACATTGCTCAGAACCAACCCCATTGCTTTGCTTCTGTGCAACTATTCTCGAAGACACAGTAGTCATGAAGTCCTACTGGAAACAGGCAGACAGCAAGTTGGTGATCCTGTATTCTGGGAAAGCACCCTAGATTCAAGCATGAGGCTCAGCCAAGCACTTGGGTCTACCTGATCAATGAGGTGGAAAATTGAATCAGCATATTTCCAGAATGCTGGAGTACTAGTATTAGCATGTACTTGACCTAAAACAAAACAAAATGTCACTTTGACAAAACACGGCACAGAACACAAAACACAGAATCAGGTGTCAACAGAAGGCTAACTTCAGCTGTAATAAATACTAAGGAGAGAAGAAAACAATTGGGATGAGATATTGATTCCAGGGGGTTCTGATGAGACCCAACTCAAATGTACTGTCTCTTCTTACGAGTTCTAGTAATCTGTTTCACGATAACCAAAGCCGGGCAGAAAGGCAAGCCCAGGCAGAAGTACCAAGCCACCCCTTTAATCTGGGCCTGAAACCAGTCAGAATAAATGCCCAGGGCCACAGTGAAGGTGGCTAGCAGATAAACGATCAGTCCGTACACCATGTGGACGAGCCGGAGGCGACCCATGGACAAGATCCTCAGCAGCCGAGGAAAGCGAAGGCAGAATCCAGACAAGACCTGCCCACAAGCAGCCAGGAGAGTCAGGAGGCCCAGAACACTGTGCCAGGAGACCAAGTGTGGAAGCTCACTCCGGTTCTTGCTGGAGACAATGAAGGCCAGGCCCAGTGTGGCAGCCACAAGGGCCAGCGTCTGGGCAGTCCAGTGCAGTTGCACTTTCATTTTGTGGGAGCAGGAGCAGAAGAGGAGGCCCTCTGGCGAGAAGATCAGGATGGCTTCCGTCAGGCACAGGCAGAACTGGGAATACAAGAACCCATTAGCAACCTAGCAGTGAAGCCCGAGTCACCTTCCCGATCAAATAATCTTTAAAACAACAAGCACAGAAGCACAGCCAAAGCTTTGGAACCAGTTATGTACTTAGACATAGCAGGCAGTAAGCCTCTTCCTAACTGGCACCACTTTAGACTGCTGGTTGGCTGGTTTTTAAGTTAAATGTGGCGCTATACCCTACACCTTTCATTCATTCACCACTCAGGGCAGCCAAGTGTCAAATAATGCATGCTTACAATGCTCCAATAGCTAGTAAACTCCCTGTACACTTATGACTAGCAGTTCAGGGGAAAGTATTCAGCCCTGCATGTTGTTTTTCCTATATCCAGCTGTGGGTGTTAATGATGGGGAGTGTTGATCATTTTTCAAGAGCATTCAGAACACACTTCTCATTTGCAACCTGAATTGATACGGTCCGGTGTGGCAGGAGGAGCTCTTCTTCTGCCAAGTACATAAACGGGTCTCATGAGTTGGTGTTATCTAGGGTGGCTTATAGCATACCAGTAAGAGTTGCATAGGGTTGGCATTGGGAGTTTGCACCACTGGGCATCTGCTGAGGCTGACATCCTTGTGCAGAGGAATGCTGCTGACCCTGAAGTTTCCTGGCCCAGGTGGTTCTCCTCCTCCTTGCTGTCCCTGCTGGTTCACCTACCAGCAACATCCTTCTCTTGCTATGCATCCTCCCTTGGGGTGGTTGTGCAGATTGGGTCCAAAGGGAGAGGCTATAAGCAAATGGGCAGGACTGGCAGTGGCCAGGAGGAGGTGGGCTCTCCAAGGGCATCCTCCCATTGGCACTCCAAAGCCTGGTGCTGGTTCTGAACTTGCTGGACCATTTTGGGCTCCACTACTGCTCCACCTATTAGGCCCACTTCATATAATAATAATAATGGAAAGATCTGAGGATTGGTCAAGATGCCAAGTCAGGCATGTATTGACTGCATCCTTTTTAAAGAAAACATATGGTCAACCTACCATTGAAACTACCTATCTGTTGCTATTTGCACAGTGGCCCTGCGGTGGAATGAGTCATTTTCATCCAGCAGAGGAAGAACAGCCACAAGAAGAGAGAAATGAGATGTACATCTATAGTGTAGTAATAATAATAATAATAATAATAATAATGATAATAATGTATTATTTATACCCCGCCCATCTGGCTGGGCTTCCCCAGCCACTCTGGGAGGCTTCCAACAAAATATTAAAATACAGGAATCCATCAAACATTAAAAGCTTCCCTAAACAGGGCTGCCTTCAGATGTCTTCTAAAAGTCTGGTAGTGTATGCTTAAAAGCAGTTTTAATTTGGATTAACTATCACAGCTCCCTGAACACTGAGGAGTACAGCTTTATGGCAACAGCTCTGTAAAGGCATTGCTAGCACACAACATTAATCCTTTGCATATGCACTCAGAGCACTGTCTACAGTCATGCTGGGCTTTCAGCCATGCTCCTCTACATGCCTGAATTAGATGGCTGGGGGATCTGCATGAAGTGTGCAGCCCTACACATCTAGCTTTGCTCTTGAGATTTGTGGGCACCCCATAGGGTGGGGAAAGAAACCAGTTTCCCCCAGGACACTTTCTCTTTACTTCTTGGTATGCACTTTAGGGTTGAATCAAAAGAACAGGTCAATATCATACTGACCTGCCTTACCAATCCACAGCTTCTTTAAAAAGCTGCATAACACAAGACGTTGTTGTGCCTTTATTTGAAATCCAAACGTTATTGGCTCCTGGCTGAGAGCAAGATGCTCACAGAGAAGCTTTGATATAGGGCCGCACTTTCATTCTTGGCAATGATAGGCATATTTGACTCTTCAGATGCAGCGTAACTGCTGGAGCAAGATTCAAGGGGCCAAGTTTTGCAACAAAAGAAAAGTTATTTATTGCAAGTGCGTGCAACTGACTAGCTGCCAAGACACTAGAATGGTTCCAGTCTGGGGTTTATTTATGAGACCATTTTAATCCCATCTTTCAGTTCCAAAGAAACCTCCAAGGTGGCTTGTAAAAAAATAATGCACAAATTAAACACAATAATTTACTAGAATATAGTTCAGTATTATGAGTACAGAGACTATCTGCTAGGGAAATGGCAGGTGCAATCCTAGGTTACGAACAGCTAATCACTTTTTCAGGAGAGTGGGAGCAGTTTCTGTCTAGTGGTGCCACCACTGTACATATGTAATGCTGTGGGGAAGGGGAAGAAAATATTTGGCAGGCAATTTGCTCCTTTTGTCAGAGGAGAAGCATCTCTGGAGATGCCCCCCCCCCCTTTAGCAGTAGAAGGCACATGCATATTTAAAAAATAAATAAATCTTGAAATAGCATACAGAAAGCTTTGCAGAGTTTTTTCTTAAAAGAAGCACAAACACCAATCTTCTACAGCAGATAAAAAGAATAGGACAGGACAAAAAGAAATGTTATTGCAAGAACAATAACCTCCCCAACTTACCTTTATTCTGCTTGATAGCTTGACAGCTCAACACAATGCTGTAACATAATCATTTACTTAGCACATACCCAAGAAGCACATGAAGGGGAAAAGTGACTCAAGGTCAGAAGTGAAAAAAGGTAAAGGGACCCCTGACCATTAGGTCCAGTCGTGTCCGACTCTGGGGTTGTGGCACTCATCTCGCTTTACTGGCCGAGGGAGCCGGCGTACAGCTTCCGGGTCATGTGGCCAGCATGACTAAGCTGCTTCTGGCGAAACCAGAGCAGCGCACGGAAACGCCGTTTACCTTCCCGCCAGAGCAGTATCTATTTATCTACTTGCACTTTGACGTGCTTTCGAACTGCTAGGTTGGCAGGAGCTGGGACCGAGCAACGGGAGCTCACCCCATCGCAGGGATTTGAACCGCCGACCTTCTGATCAGCAAGCCCTAGGCTCTGTGGTTTAACCCACAGCGCCACCTGGGTCCCTCAGAAGTGAAAAGGCAACCATAAAAGA
The DNA here is from genome assembly GCA_034641385.1 of Darevskia mixta. Classification (NCBI taxonomy): domain Eukaryota; kingdom Metazoa; phylum Chordata; class Lepidosauria; order Squamata; family Lacertidae; genus Darevskia; species Darevskia mixta. The sequence goes on from JAWWNH010000029.1 coordinate 28,474,827, forward strand.
GACTTGGGTGTTTGTGGTGAAGTGACATGGGGAATGATGCTGGCCATAGTATGTCATTGTAAAAGTGTGGGGGGAAACCGCAAGGATGAGGAACATGTAGCCTCCCAATAGTCAGCAAGGCCACTGGCCAGGAAGGATGGAAGTTTAAGTCCAGCAACATCTGGAGGGTCACAGATTCCCCATCTCCGCCTTAAAAAAAACCCCACTAAGCATGTGTAAGAGAGGGAAGCATGTGGTCCTATTGGAGCCATTATCGCAAACGTGCTTGAAATATAGCCACAACGAAAGCACATGTCCGTTTAGAAGTGCTGGCAGAGCTTCTGGAGAGCATTTTGGATTTTAGCAAGTATGGTACCTCCCAGGGCACTGCAAATACAAAGGTTTATCTCAAAGGCTCACTACAGGGGGAAATTAATGCATGTATTGTCAGCTGCCCTTCCACCTCTCGAAAAGATTAGTGTGTGTACACATCTCTAGGCTTTCTACTATATTCTCCCTAGGCAAAAACAGACAACATTCCTCTTATGCACTGAATAAGCAGGAAGCAACTTACTGCTATTGACATGAATGCAGGGTGCCAGGAAAACAAACCTATAAGAAAGAGAGGAAATGCTTAGCCAAAACAGTGTTCCAGTCCAAAAACAAACATGACTTCAACAACAGATTTGATTGCAGCAGCCCCTTCAAGCTAGGAAGTCTGATCTATCATAACCACTATCCATGTATATTGCTCATCACTGCAAGTTTTCCAAACATATGGCATGTGGAAGGAACTCTCGTTTATGCTTCTTGCAAGAGTTTCAGATGAGGCGGTGTTTGCCATAGCTTGGACCAACCTTTCCTGATAGGCAGCTTGCCCACGATGGCCACCGCTACTGCTCTCCCCCTGCTATAAGCAGGCACAAGGGAACTTTTAATTTGTGCAGGCCTAGCCAGAACCCTGTATCTGTGGAATGTGTCCCTTGAAGATACGCAAGCATCCTTTGCAACCGTCAGGGATTCTATGGCAGAAGTGGAGGGCTTCTTAAAATGTCCAGTGAATGTACAAAGGCATCTCCAACCATACGAAACTTTAGAACTTCTGCTCTATAGTGGGTGGATTTTCCCCACATGTTCCTGTTCTATTAAGACTAGGGTAAGAAAGAAGATGTTCTAATTCAAAAGCTGAAAGGAGGGAAAGACTTTTCCCAATGGGCAGGCCTCAGCTAGTTTCTAGTTCAGGAGAAACAAGGAGTGATATTCAACTAAGTTTTACTCTGAGTGAACCCACTGAAATTAATAAACATGACTAAGTTAGGTCCATTGATTGTAATGGCAGTGCTCTGAGTAAAAAACTTAGTTGAATACCAACCAGTCCTCCTAAGATACAGCATGAACCACTCAAACTCTGTAGGAATCAGATTGTAATTGCATATTAATTGCCTTGTTGATTTTAGTGGAAGACTTATGCATGTGTTTAATTCCAATGGAAGCTCTCCATTTAAAAGTGCTTAGCTGTGGTTGACTCATGCCCAGTTATTAAAAGCATGTATAAAAAGCTCAGACCTAAAAAAAATGCCAAACAATGTTAACACAGACAGACACAATAGGACTGCCGGATCAAAATTTCAAAAACAAGAGCCTGCAGAGATCTGGTGTGTCTGCCCTATAAAGTTCACTGAAGCTGCTGGATTCTGAAATAAGAAACATCCATTATGTACTATAGAGCTGTCATGTTCTAAAATAAGACTTCCAGCAGCCAGAACGGAAGATAAAAAACCATTCCAGACTTCACTAGAAAGGACTCACAAAAACACCCACACTGGCTATTAATAAATTACAAAAGGCAGCTATAGCATTTAAATGATTGCAGAAAACTAGGCAGAGTATAATGCTATGTTAGAATATATGGGAACAATCTTGAGTAGCTGTACTGCACTATGCAAATGGGCGAGACAGAGTAGCAAGCTGGGAAATTATGCCCAGAATTTTAGCTTCCCATTGAAGTAAATGGGACTGAATTGCTCAGTTAAAAGCTTAAGTCTAATACCTTTCACGAGGTTACAGTCATGGATTTTAGAGAGCCAGAACATATTTATCCTCGCCCTCTTACAATACAAAGCCCCAACTAGCTTTTGTATCCACCTCAAAATATAATGAACTCCTGTATTTCCATGTAGGAAAAGACATGTGTATGGACTGTGCATGTGCGGCATCCCGCACGTGCACACTCTGTACGGAATGCCACACATGTGCAGTTCTTATGGGATGCCACGGATGCCCGTACGGACGGAGTGTGAGCACGCGCCCTTGGCCGCTCTACAGCTGGGGGGAGGCAGGGGCCATCTTGTCACTCCTCCCAGAGTGGAACCCGGGTCAGCCCGCCCCCTCTGTCCCTCCCTTCCTACGCCCCTGATACAAACCACTGTGATGTAGTGGTTAGAGTGCTGGACTAAAACCTGGGAGACTGGGGTTCTAGCCCCAATCACTCAGTCATGAAGCTCACTGGATGACCTTTTTTATTTCAGTGTAACCAACCAGGGTTGTTGCAAGGTTAACATGGAGAGTCATGTATGCCACCTTGAGCTCCTTGGGGGAAAGGTGGAGCATCCAGAGGCCATAAATGGCTTTGGCTTAGCACAGGCACACAATAATCAGTGAAAAGATGCACACACTGTTGCTGCACATGCAAATCAATATGGTTGCAGCACAATTTTACATATACCAAACTGTTTATTGCTATTATTATTATTATTATTATTATTATTATTAGGTAAAGGGACCCCTGACCATTAGGTCCAGTCGTGGCCGACTCTGGGGTTGCAGTGCTCATCTCGCTTTACTGGCCAAGGGAGCCGGTGTACAGCTTCCGGGTCATGTGGCCAGGATGACTAAGCCGCTTCTGGCGAACCAGAGCAGCGCACGGAAACGCCGTTTACCTTCCCGCCGGAGCGGTACCTATTTATCTACTTGCACTTCGTGCTTTTGAACTGCTAGGCTGGCAGGAGCAGGGAGTGAGCAATGGGAGCTCACCCTGTCACGGGGATTCGAACCGCCAACCTTCTGATTGGCAAGCCCTAGGCTCTGTGGTTTAACCCACAGTGCCACCCACATCCCTATATTATTATTATTATTAACCTATTATTATTAACCTATTATTATTAACCTATTATTATTATTATTATTATTATTATTATTATTACATAGGTTAATAACATTTGAAGTAGCTCCACAGTGGCTTATACAAGGGTGTAAGATCTTTAATCCAACAGTTTTTGAGCTCATTGCAGAAAGTGACAGGGATATCTTGAAGCAAGCTGGGTTGGGATTACTGTTTCAGGTGAACTACTTTAGACAATGCTCCATTTAGAATTACCTGTGCATTATTCAAATGCGGATGCAGTATGGAGAATAATTGTGTCTGGGGGTTGTGTGTCCATTCCCAAGTGTGAAACTGCAAATGGAGCAAGGACATATGCCTAAACTGCTACTACAGACAAGCCAATGCTGTGTGCACATTTGTTTAATGCTGCTCTGGTGGTGATAGTGGCAGGTCTCCTGGTCGTGTGTGTAGCCGCCTTGTTAACACCCTTCAACCACCCTGTCACGTCACTTGCAGCCCGCTCATTTTTACATCAGACATCGACCTCTCCTTCTTGCAAAGGTCGTAGACTCCCTCGTGTGTGTGGCCTGGAAAGGTAAGGGGAATCTAAAGCTTTCAACTCTGTTAAAGCCGAGCCCATTACTTTCAGTGGGTCTACTCAGAGCAGGCCTAACCATGGAGAAAACTCAGGGAGCGGAAGCTCCAGCGCAAGAGCCACTTAATCTTGCGAAAGCGAGCCAGCAATTGGGTACCCTAAAACGTGTCCGTGGCCCGCCTCCTCCTCCCTGTCCTCCAAGGCGCATCCTGGGCAAGGAGAGGAGCCCTGAGGTGCCCCCCCCCCACTTCGCCCGTTACTTTGCCTTGGGAATGGAAGCGGGAGGGAGAGTCAACTCACTGGTGCCGGGCCTGGAGAGCAGCAGCAGCAGCGCGGTGGTGCCCAGCGCGGCGAGGTGCGCCAGGACCCCGCAGCCCCGCCGCAGCCAGCGCAGGGCGCACCGCTCCGCGCTCGCCGGGGCGCCTGACATTGTAGAACGCTTCCGCCTTCGGCTGTTGTTACAGGCGGGGAAAGGAGTGGGCAGGGTGCGGCTTGCTGCTGGTGGCGACACACACCTGTCGGGGAGGGAGGAGGCGGAGCCCAGGCCACGGGGCGGGCCTCTCGGGGGGGGGGGAGCTGAAAGGGAATCGCGGAAAGGGCCACTGTGGGCGCGGCGAGAGACCACTTGGGCTCATCCGTTTCGCCTTGAGGGCAGGCAGCAGAGGTGGCTCCGTACTGGGACACGCCACCCGCAACCCATCTCCATCCCCGCCCTAAAGGAGTAAGGCTTCTAGGGGAAAGGGTGTCATTTTCGAGTAGAGTGGAAATTCCGCGATTTCTCACGTTAGGAAGGATGGAGTTGAAAGGATACCAGTCCAACCCCCTGCAATGCAAGAGTCCCAGCTAAAGCATCCTTTGAAGCATCCAACCTCTGCTTAAAAACCTCAAAGGAAGGACTCTCTCCACCTTCCGGGAGAGTCCGGTCCACTGTTGAACAGCTCTTACCGCCAGAAAGTTATTTCCTGGTGTAGCTATGCAACCATGGGGAGAAAGTGGGCTCTGCTAATGCACTGCCCTATATGTGTGGTTGTTTCCAGAGGACCCTGAGCATTCAAACCTGATTTACTTGCTAGGTGGGGCAGGCTATATTTAATGAGCATTTATTCCGATTTGTTTGTGGGGAGGTTAGACAAAATTACAAGCAAATGTTGTCCCACACTTTCCAGTGCATTCACCCGTCACCAAAAGTTCAATTTTGGGGGAAGCAGGTTTCCATTCTGAAGATAGCGGAGAACTAAGGGCACTATTGTGGGATTGGTGCCGCTTATGCACACGGGTTTTTCACACTGTCCACGGAAGACTGCCATTATAAAAATGCCAGCCTGTACTCACCCACCCCCCATTTTATCAGGATTTCCTCTTGTACAGAAATTTTTGTTAAATAGAAATAGCCTGTTCTACAACTGTCCTTACTGCTGGTGTGGGAGCTCGTAGGTACTTTCTGAAGGGTGAGGGCAGATTGTAATGTGTGTGGTGAAGATATAACAAGAAGAGGTATTGCACAAAACCTCTTTACCAGAATTGCAGTATAACTGGGTATCAGTCCTGTGCAAGACCTCTGTATTAATGAAAAACAACACTGATGTTGCCCTTCCTGTTCAGCTCCTCCAAAGCACAAGCCTCAGTTTCCCTCATGGCAATACATGAGAACTAGGGATTGGTAATGTTTCTCCTGGTGCACTCCCTCCCTCCCTCCCTCCCTCCCTCCCTCTCTCTCTCTCTCTCTCTCTCTCTCTCTCTCTCTCTCTGTGTGTGTGTTTAAGGTGCATGCAAGCAAGTACAGATTTATATGCATGCATGTGCTGGAGGGAAAGAGAGTAGTTTATTGAGGGGAGCAGTCAGGAAACATAGCACAGAAACAGGTAATCAAGGACCACACACTGCTGTGGGAGAGGCAGTGGAATACCTTTGAAAAATCTAAGGTTAAAAAAAGGTGTGTGTGTTTGTTTGTTTGTTTGTTTGTGTGTGTGCACACTCGCATGTGGCCATGTACCGACAGGGCATAGAAAATTTGAATCTGAACGACGAATTAGTGACATGAAGTCTCTGTCAGGAAGCTCCAGGCCTCAAATGGCACGAGTCTATGGTAAGAACAGCCAGTCTGCACTTTCAAATACAACAGGTACCAGATACACCTGCAGTCTTAGCAGTTGTGAATGGCACAAATAAATTTAAATGGCTGGATTTGATTCACAACAAATACTGAAGCACGAGTCTAATTCTTTGCTGGTCGCCATTTTCATGTTTATTGCGGAAGTAGCCATTTAAACACCTGCCGTTTGCAATTGACAACTCCACAGGTGTAGTTTGCTCTTTAAACAAGACTTGTACCAGAATTCAAAATGCAAATTGTGAACCAGCTTTAAAGCCACAACAGGGGAAATGCACCAAGGCAGTATGAGAGGCCTGCTTCACACAACCAATGGGTGCATTGTGTGGGTCTGGGGCAGTTTGTCACGCAATGGAGGCTGCAACCCTTGGCATATTTAGGAATAAAAATGCATGGGATCTGGCTGAAAGCATCTTGTTATTTTCCCCTCCATACTATGGGGAGAATACAGTCAGTAAGACACCAATGCATGGATGTAGGCCTGAAGTCCCCAGCCTGATGCACATATGCACCACAGCACCTTCAGCCACTTCCCTTGTGACCCACTCAGCCCCACTTCTCCATTTTATTTTTAAAGTTGAGCTGTTTTTGTTTGGGGTAATTGTCTTTTCTTGCGGAGAGGCACGATGGCTGCTTTTAAAAACAGTTTCATTTGTTTGGGGGCAGCTGAGCATCGCCAGTCTTTCTTCTATGAAATGGGTGTTTTGTGGTACCCACAACAGTTTCTTAGATTTCAAAATGCATCCCTGGGCCCAAAAAAGGTTGCCGCCTCCCGCAATGAGGTCGCTTGGCATGCTGGTCATATATCTTGCCCAACCAGATGGTGAGAATTGTCTAACACTTCTGCACCTGATTAAGAGGAGCAGGAGACTGGTCTGGTTCTTCTAACCACTTAGCAAGGCAATACAGATGGGCACCTTCCCAAGTCCTCATATGTACAGATATATTAAGCTGCCACTTGGTTAACTGGCCATCTGTCCTCTCTTGCCAAGTGGAGAATCTTACCACACTTTTGCACCTAATCAGAAATCCTGTGGCTCTCCAGGTGTTGCTGAAGAACTACAACTCCAATCATCTGTGACCATTGGGCCATGCTGACTGGACTGATAGTTGTTGTAGTCCCAGCTATTCTGTGGCGCATCTCACCTCGCCATCTTTGGGGTGGGGGCAAAATGGCTGCTTGGCCACAGTGATTGCCCCATATCTCTTGACCATACCTTATGGCATTTGACAGTGCCCCACAATGGCCAGACACCAATTGAAAAGCTGTGGAAGAGCTCTCCTTTGTCGGTTTACAGGTGACACTCAAATCTCTGATTCATCATCTCACATCACTTCAGAAGCCATAAAATGGCATCCAGCAGCAGCCAGAACCAAGAATGTAGTGAAGGTGCTTCAGTAATACCACCAATGAGTTCTTTGGGCCTTGCATATTTTTCAGTGTGTGTGTGTGTGTGTGTGTGTGTTTTACACCTCAGGATTATTACCAGTAGCAATGTGGGTGTCTTTTCCCCTCAGGGAGGCAGAGTAGGCACGAGAGGATGGCTGTTCTCTCAGAATCAGCCCAATGAGGACTACAAAAGGCTATGTACACACTGTGCTCCCCCCAAAAAAAGAATCCTGAGAACTAGTTTGTTAATGGTGCTGGGAATTGTAGCTCTGCAAAGGGTAAACTACAGTTCCCAGGATTCTTGGCAGGGGGGTACCTGCCACCTAATAAGAGCATAAGAAGAAGAAGCCCCTTGTTTTGGTGAAGAGGATGGATGTTGAAGTTGACTGTAACAAGTGGCTCTGGGTTTCACACATTTTCCATCCTTAATAAACAGACAGTGTCCTGCCTGAGAAACCAGCATCTCTCCTTTAACCTCCACTGCAAAATTAATTATTACTGTATTTGCACTATAGGCACCAGCCGCCTTGAGCATAACTTGGTGAAATGTCAGGATACAAATTTAACTAATAAAATACAGTGGTACCTCAGGTTACAAACACTTCGGGTTACAAACTCTGCTAACCCGGAAGTAGTTACCTCGGGTTGCAAACTTTGCCCCAGGATGAGAATGGAAAATGCATGGTGGCAGCACGGCAGCAACGGGAGGCCCCATTAGCGAAAGCGCATCTCAGGTTAAGAACAGTTTCGGGTTAAGAATGGACCTCCGGAACGAATTAAGTTTGTAACCCGAGGTACCACTGTACTAGGAGAACCCCTTTGAAGGCTAAGCGGGAGAACAGAAGTTGCATTTTCATCCTTTAAAGTCCCGACATGCTGTCTGTAAACCTTCTAGTACTTTGTGAAGACATCTGCTTCTCTCTCCTCTAGTCCTAAGAGAAGGAGTGGGGTGCTTTATTTAGCTTGAGGGCCACATTCTCTCCTAGGTATTAATCTGGTCAGCGGTGCCCTGTGCAAGACCAAAATCCCCCCTGCCTTGCCTTCCGTTCTGCTTGCTATGTCACAGTTGTGATGCCCTGTGACTCCCCCTTGGCTTCAGTGCCCAGCACAATGGAACCAGCTGTGCTGCCCTAAATCCGCCTCCGAGTATGGTATCCCTTGCCATCAGGGCCAGAAGTAAAAGTGGGCAGAGCAATGAATGATTTGCCTTTGTGCAGAAGACTGGCTTACACAGAGGCGTAGCAAGCCCAGGTGGTACCCGGGGCGGAATTTTTTTTGTCACCCCCCACTTTAATTTTAAAAAAATTAAAAAAAATTAAAAAGTGTCACCCCCCTCTGATGGTGCCACTTTGCGATGTGTGTGGGGTTTTTATGTGTGTGTGTCTATTATCTCTTTTTTTCCAATAAAGTTAAAATAAAATAAAAATAAAAAATAATAATAATAATGTAAAAAAATAAAAAGTGTCACCCCCCTCTGATGGTGCCACTTTGTGAGGTGTGGGGGTTTTATGTGTGTGTGTGTCTATTATCTCTTTTTTTCAATAAAGTTAAAATAAAAAAAATAAAAAATAATAATAAAAATTTAAAAAAAATAAAAAGTGTCACCCCCCCCTCTGATGGTGCCACTTTGTGAGGTGTGGGGGGTTGTGTGTGTGTCTATTATCTCTTTTTTTCAATGAAGTTAAAATTTAAAAAAAATAAAATAAAAAAAATTTTTAAACTTTTTTTTAAAAAAAGTGTCACCCCCCTCTGGGGTGGAACCCGGGGCGGCCCGCCCCCCGCTCCCCCGTTGCTACGCCCCTGGGCTTACACCCACACACACCTCTCTATCCAGAGAAGCAAGAGGCATTATCCAAGTTCAAGGATACCCTCCAACCAAGGATGGTTCAAAGCAGGGCCACTAGGGGTTTGGCTGGGAGCTAGAGGAGACCTGGGCCGGAGGTCCCCCATTCCTGCATAATAGAAAGCAGGACTTAAGGGCCAAGGAGCGACAGAGAGAGCCACTGCATAGAATCACAGCAGTGGTGGGATGGCAGAGGAGAAGCGGCACAGGTGAGTGGAGCAGGGATGCGGCCGATTGTCATTCAGGAGCATGTGAAGAGCTGGGTTAATGCCCCCTATATAAAATACACAAAACCGTGAAAAACTCTGAAGTGTGAAATATGAAAATATATTAATATATATTATACCAACAATATAACCGAAAGTAACATAACTTAACACATATCTACAAATATCTCCTCAAAGGCTATAGCCTGTGGCATACTTTCCAAATATAATCAACTCTTAAAGTGCAAAAGTTCAATATGAAATACTATGTGCTATAGAGTGATTGTACAATGAATGCTCATAGATACGGTGTATACAGCAAAGTCCCTCAGATGTCCTCGTCTGTCCTCCGACGGGGGGCTAGTTGGAGGCCTTTGCCAGAGTGATGAACGTTAGAGTTGCTGGAGCTTTTTAGCCATGGTTAAATTTTCTTCTTCTGTATTTCTGTCGATGAAGTCTGTTCCTTTGAAGAAACTAAACCAGTGAAACGGGGAGACCTCCAACTAGCCATCCAACTTTAAGAGTTGATTATATTTGGAAAGTATGCCATAGGCTATAGCCTTTGAGGAGATATTTGTAGGTATTTGTTAAGTTACCGTATGTTACTTTATAATATATATTAATATATTTTCATATTTCACACTTCAGAGTTTTTCACGGTTTTGTGTATTTTATATTGGGTTATTATTTCCATGATTGTCTGTTGGTTTTCGGAGGTTAATGCCCCCTGGCAGATTGCAAAGGGTGTCTGCATGGTCCCACAAAGCCTTTTAGAGTCGGGCTCCCGCCTTGCCTTCGCCATCTCATGGACCACCCATTTCTCTTTGAACAACCACGCTGCCAGAAAACATCCCCATTTCATTATGGGCATTGAAATGGCTCCCAGCCATTCCACCTGCAACCGCATTTACCAGCTGCATGTTGGTTGCATTTCTATCGGTTTTCCTTGTGTTCAGTTTTCCCTCTCTCCTCCCTCACACCCCCCTTTTTTAAAAAAAAAAAAATTAAGCACGAAAAGAACAGGAGGAGTCTTGAGGTATTTTAGAGGGTTTTTTTTCCTTTAAAAAAATACTATAAAGTTATAAAAAAAGCAAAGAGGCTTTGAGTCGGACCCAGGGCAGAGTTCTCAGGCTGTTGGCTCCTTCTGCAGAATGCAGGCACTTGCTGTTAATGCGCTTTTGACTGCAAGAGAGAAGAGAGAAGAGAGGGTGTCAATGCAGAGGGTGACAGTTTATGTAGCACCATTCACAGCAAAGTGTCTATTATAGCCAGGGCTGCAACCAGCACCTATCTGAAATTACAAAGAGCAGCAGCCATGCTTCTGACTTAATTAGAGGGGCATTTGGCATGGCAACCTTTTATTAATTGGGGAAAAGAGCTTTGTATGGGATTGCGCGGCACCATGCGAGCTACGTGCCCCCCCCTCCACTGTCGAAGACAGGGTGCCACTGAGCACCAGTTGTTGGGAATCACAAGTGAAGAAGAAGAAGAAGAAGAAGAAGAAGAAGAAGAAGAAGAAGAAGAAGAGTTTGGATTTGATATCCCGCTTTATCACTACCGGAAGGAGTCTCAAAGCGGCTAACATTCTCCTTTCCCTTCCTCCCCCACAAGAAACACTCTGTGAGGTGAGTGAGGCTGAGAGACTTCAAAGAAGTGTGACTAGCCCAAGGTCACCCAGCAGCTGCATGTGGAGGAGCAGGGAATCAAACCCGGTTCACCAGATTACAAGTCCACTGCTCTTAACCACTATGGGGAGAATACTGCTGTGCTCAGGCCCTGTTGGAGGGCTTCCCGCAGGCATCTGGCTGGCCACTGTGAGAACAGGCTGCTGGACTAGATGAGCCTTTGGCCTGATGCAGCGGGTGCAGGGTTAGATGTGCCGAGGCGCTAATAAAGGAACTTGGAAATTACAATTCCGCAGATAATGCAAATGGAGCACACCATCCCATGTGATACCCAGGGTTCTGCAAGAATGAATCAGAGCAGAGTCCCATTTTAAGAGGCATCACAAAGGCATGCGAGTGATCCCTCAGCAGCTCCTCCCCACGTGGCTGCATAAAGCCAAGTGAGCAATGCCTGAGGGAACTAGAAAGGCCAGAGGCTGCTACAGCCTCCTTCTAAGCAAATTTGACAAATTCATGGAGGGTGATAGGGATAGGGACCGTGTGGCCCTCCAGATGTTGGTGGACTCCAGATCCCATCATCCCCAACCGCTGAGCCATGCTGGCTGGGGCCGATGGGGAGTTGTTATCCCAACAACATCTGGAAGGCCACATGTTCTTCATCCATAGTCTATCAACAGTTCTCAGTCCACTGGAAACTTTGCCTTCAGGGATAATTTCTTGCTAGCTACTAGATACCAGGGACAACAACCTTGGTCATGCCTGCTAGGAACTGGAGCTCTGTGCTACCTCTGGGATTGAAGGTCTTACACCTCTGAATTCCGCTCCTTGGTAAACAAGCGCAGGAGAAGAAGGCTGGTGCGCTCACATCCTGCTTATGGGCTTCTCAGAGGCATCTGGTTGGTTACTATGAGAACAGAGCGCTGGACCAGATCGGCCTTTAGTCTGATCCAGCAGGGCTCTTGTGTTCTCGTGCTTTGCTTTGTACTCCCTCCATCACGACAGTTTCATTTTTGGGAATTTGTGGAAACTGTCCCTCTGAGCAAAACCCAAATAGCCCCAATATAATTATCATCTCCCCTTCCTAAACATTTCTACCCTTTATCTTAAAAGTGCTCCTAGCTGGGGCTGCCATCTTCCCCTCCGCTCCCCACCCCCGCCCAGGAGATCTGTGTCCTTTAGAGCTGCAGCTTAGTAAGAATTTATTCAGCAGGTAAAGCTAAATCAGTGCATCTACATGCTAGGAAGCTGCTTAAGACTAAAGAAGTGGTGGGAAAGGTGTCACTCTTAGCCAATATATTATTTCTCTTTTCCACCCTCTGCCCAAGCAGTTAAAAGGTCTTCTATGCAGCTTGAATGCTTCTAGTATTTCAAATTAGCTGAATAAAAGCACCAACACACTTACCGTGCATTTATTTATTTTTACATAGGCTACCAGTGGCCTCACTCCTAAGGCTTTGATAAAAATCAGAACTGGTCCACCAATGAAATAATGCCAAATCAATCATTTGCCTTTTAACTGATTGCAAATTTATTTAAATTTAATTATGTTTCCATGAAGCAATATTAGATGCATGTATTAATAAATGAAGTATGAGATAACTGCTGAGACAGGTTTGTTACTCAGTAGTATAGAAATTTATTAAGTGCCATATAATTTAATAAACCAAAGCTTAAGCTCATTGGTAGGAAAGCCTGCCTTTAATGGTGTGCTTTTCACCCCCCATTCCACCACCACACCTGAATCAAAGCAACCACAAACATATACATACACAACATCCCTGGGTACTTAGATCTCAGACCCACAGATGGAAATTGGCCCTCACTGATCAATCAATTGAAGGTTTAATTGACTGATGCACTGCTCTCTCTCACACACCAGGATACAGCTTTAGAAATTGTAAGAACACAAGAGCAGCTTTGCTAGATCAGACAGCTATCTGACCTAGCTGCCCTGTTTCCTACAATGGCCACGCAGATCCCTATGGGAAGTCCATAAGCGGAACAGGAGAACAGTATAGCCACTTTGCAATCCTGTTCCCCAGCAAATGGGCTTCCGAGGAAGGAGGAACTACAAAGTCATACTGAGCAGAAGCCACTGGAAACCTTATCTCCATGCATTTGAACAAAACCTGCTTCTAGCCATCAAAGTTGGCTGACATAAAATACTAAGGCAGCTAATTATCCTGCTTACGATGAACTGTGTGAAGTACTTCCTTTTGCCTACGCTGACTCTTCCACCGTTCACCCCAAATGTGGTCACACTGTAGATCTTTATAAAGGCGTTACAATACTGGCAGTTGTATCTATGACCCCTTTCCTAAGGAGCTCTAAGAAGGACCCTGACTTTTCCACACAGCGGCTGCACACTGGGCCAACATTTCCTTCGAACTATCTGCCATAAGGAGATCCATAAGGAGGATGTTAGCCAACAAGCTACAAAAAGGAGCAAGACGCAACAAAATGTCACTGCTGAATGTTCCTTGCCCAACACCATTTTAAACGCACTCTCTTGAACACTATCCAAAACTTATCACATGGACTACAACAGAGTTGGTGTGTATGTTGCTATAAATTTATTAGCTTCTGGGGACCATTATATGCCATGCCATGGAGTTATGAAGCAGTCAGCCTTGCGGCAGTAGACACAAGTGTGCAGACTTTGTGTCAAAACTCTTGCAAGGGAGAAAAGGCAGCCGATGGAATCCTTTGGAGGCAGAAGATCCAGTGTGGGGTGGTGGTTAGAGTGTCGGACTGGGGCCTCCGAGGCCAGGGTTCAAATCCCCCCCCTCGTTCATGAAACTCACTGACCTTGGGGCAGTCACTGTCTCTCAGCCTAACCTACCTCAGAGGGTTGTTGTGGGGATGAAATGAGGAGGGGGAGAACTATGTTGCGCTCCTTGGTGGAAAAGCTGAGAGATGAAGGAGGAGGAAGAAGAAGAAGAAGAAGAAGAAGGAGAAAGAGAAAGAGAAGGAGGAGAAGGAGAAGGAGAATGTGCAAAGAACGTACCTTCATTGTGTTCTGCTTCTCCTCAAATCCCAAGGAGACAACTGGCTTCTTCCTTCGGACAGAGCCACCCAAGTCAGAGGAGGAAGAGGAAGGCAAGGGGGAGGGGGAGTGCCTGGCCTTCATCGGCCTACAGTAGGTGGCTGTATTCTTGCGTCGCTTGGCCTCCTCATCCGAGATGCAGTTGGCTTGCAGTGCCTTTGGCCCATTCAGCGAAGAGGCCCGGTTCTCCAGCTGCGACGCTTTGACCGGGACGTGGCTGGGAGCCCTGCAGTCCAGATGGCTGACCCTCTTAATCCTGGCTCCGGCCGAGACGGTTCCATTCAGGGAAAGAGTCGAGGAGGAGGAGGAGATCATGGATGGCTTGGCCTTGGCGGGCGGGTGGGAGACCTGGCAGCCAGCTGCCTTGCTCTTGCCCAGATCGAGGAAACAGGTCTGTTTGTACGGAGGGCTAGCGGGGGCCCCGGGAGGTTGCTTGCGCTTCCGGGCCAAGGCCTCTGGCTCCACGCCGCCAGCCGCCGCCTCCTTGGCTTTGGAGGACTTGCTGGCCTTGGTCAAAGGCAACTTGCTGAAGGACGGCGAAGGGGTGTTGGCCGGGAGTGGGGAGGTGATGGACTGGCTCCCGCCCATGCAGTCCGACTGGCTGCAGGCGGCTGCAGCGTGGGGCGACCCCACTGCATAGTTCATGCTGTGGTGGCTGCGGCTGTCCCTGGAGGCCACGGTGGCGGAAGCCGCGCAAGACACCGAGGTCCTGCCCGGGAGGCTGTGGGGGAGGCTGCACACCAGGGAGGAGCTGCAGTTCTGAGAAGTGCTGGATGTGGAGAAGCCCAGAAGAACAGGGGGTGGCGTGGACAGAATTGGATGGTCAGCAGCGGGAGGGATCCTTCTGGTTGGGCCAATAAAAAGGCAGGGGGGGGGAGAGAGAGTTAAGAAGACCTGACTTTGGAAAAACCCCTCCAACCCTCAGGTCTCGTTCCTTTTGCCCTCCATGCTGGATCGTAAAAGCAGGATCCTCATGGGCTCCCTTGTTTTTTCAGGTTCCAGATATGACGCCGAACCCTTCCGCTCTCAAATCTAAAGCCTTCCTCTTTGGCTCGGGTTACTATCCCATTCTAAATCCCTTACACCGACACCTGCAAACACACGCAGACAGCCACCACCCGCCCTCCTCTTCCCCTTCGCCAGAACCTGGGTGTTTGTTTTCCCTTTGTTCAGATGAGTGCAGCCATCCATAAAGGATGCGGCGGCCGTCAAAACCCTACAGCCCAGCGCCACCTACTGGAGACGAGGGGGACCAAAAGCCCCGACAAAACACCCGGACTACGAGGTCAGCCGGAGGAACGCAGTGTTTCTCTCGGCAACCGTGTGCAGAGTGATTGATGGCAGAGCTGTGGACTGGGAACATAATTGCATGCGCTGCTCTTTTTTACATGGGTGCTTAATAGGTGCTTAAAAGCACACCCACATTTTACGTCCATTTGCAGGGGGGAGGGATGTCAAATGTGGATTTCAGCTGCTCGCTTATTTTGGAGGAAGTCACAGTGAGCACAGTGGGGCTTCCTTCTTAGTAAAGTAACAGAGGATCTGGCTGCGGGGTGTGTGGGTGTGTGTGGGTGTGTGTGTGCTTTCTACATTCCCATCTCCCCGCCACCAACCACACAAGAAGCATGCTGTTGTTTCTCATCTGAACTCCTTGGAGGAAAAGGAGGGGTACGAATGCAATAATTAAGCTACTGCCAAGGGTCCAGATGTCCCTTCTCTAGGCACCACTTCTGCCGAAGAGATAAGGAATGGGAAAAAATGCAGGAAATGCAAACACCCAATCTGTCACTTCCACTGCTCCAGCGAGTCCCGTGTGGAATGCGGCTGGGAGACGGATGAACATTTGCCCCGGGTGACAAACCTCAGGCAAGTTGTCCCCCACTACCAGGACAAACAAACCCTGAGCGCGGGTGATAGTGAATGGTTCAAAAAAGCCTCTGTAGAGACCAAGTGCTCTTTTGCTGTAGCTCTAAAGCCCGAGAGAAGGGGCCATTGAAGCTCAGTGGCAGACACCATGGTCTGCAATCAGGAGGTCCCAGGTCCAATCCTTGCCATCTAGGAAACAGCCCTGCCTGAAACCCTGAAGGACTGCGGCAGCCAATCAGTGCAGCGTGCCATACCAAGCTAGATCAGCCCAGGATTCTGCCTCAGTGTAAGGCAGGTCCCTATATTGCTGCATTTCTAAATAATGCCCATGTAAGCAAGATGCAGGAATGGCCTGGACCCTTGATCTCCCTCACCCCTACACCCATGGGGCCACCCGTCTGTCAGTCACCTGACACCTCGGTAATGGCAGGTGACCCATTTTCACCTGCATGGTTTGAAATTAAAACGAGACAGGCATAAGCACACTGCGCGAGCTGCTTTGAAGCCCCAACAGTTGGCTGGTTGTTGTGGCTTCAAAGCCCCGTGTGTGGCTTTTTGCAAGCCCTGATGATTGTCAGGGTTTGCAAACAACAGCGCACGGGGCTTGGCAGGCGGCACTGATCAGAAGTGCCAGCAAGCACTTTTAACCCTTGGAAACACAATCCATTTTTTAATGTTGATTTATAAAGTTGCTGTTCTTAGCTCTTTATGCACAGGCTACTTCATTGTTTTAGTATGAACCAGCCTGATAATCTGATGCAAAGGCAGGTTATAAAAGGAAGAAGATGTCAATTTCTGAATCAACTAGGTCAGTTGATTCCGTAACAGGGGGATTAGATTTCTGAACACAAGGATGGGAACTTCTAGGTGGTGTTGGACTCAGTAACTCCTATCAGATCCAGGCAGTGTGGCCTATGGCAGGAGTTAATGGGCGTTTGAATCCAACAGCATCTGGAGTGCCTATCCCAGTGATGGCTAACCTTGACACTCCAGATGTTTTGGAACTACAACTCCCATCATCCCTAGCTAACAGGACCAGTGGTCAGGGATGATGGGAGTTGTAGTCCCAAAACATCTGGAGTGTCAAGGTTAGCCATCACTGGCCTATCGGAACAGAAAAAAGGATAAACACATGGGACAGACATGCAAAGGTTGGGGGTAAGGAACCACACTCCAACAAAATACCACATCTCATCGAAACACTATGTTTTGTAGCCTCCATTCTAAATATATTTAGACCTCCCTGATACCCTGCTATGTCCTGGTAAACAGCAGCAATGTCAGTGTCGGGAAGATAGCAGGAGGCAATCAGGAGTTGACCCGCAAACAATCATACAAACTTATTTCTCTGAAATTTGGTTCGTTTTCCAGCTGCTTTTGCCTCAGAGGACTTTATCGCGTCCCGAGGTGGGGTGGTGAAACAAACCATGGTTCAGAAGGGTTCACAGTAACACCAAGCCATAGCTAAAACAAACTTAGGTTCATAAGCCAAGAACAAACCATGGCTTCAGACATGTTGGCAGCAAACAAGCAATAGTTAAGCTGCTGGGCAGAGTTCAGATGATCAAACAAACCAGGGTTTAATAAACCCAATTTTAATCAGCCATAGCTTAGTGCTAAGCGCAAACAAGGGCAATACACATGCCCATCTTCAGCTGTGTGCAAGGGGCATTAAAATGCCACAATTCATCACAGGATTTTCTCTACTTCCCCCTAGGATTACTTACTTCCACATGTGTGAGCTGAGATGTCTCTCCAGCATGGAACTGAGTGCAGAGCAGAACCGATCCAGCCGTCGACTGAAGACGTAACATCCAGGGCTCACCAACCTGCTTCCGAAAGTGCAGAACTGTTGTGGGGAGATGGAAGCAGGGATAAAAGGCATTAAATCATGCAAACGGCATGTTCTGAAACCTCTTGCAAATGGGGGTGGGATGCTAGCACCAAGAGAGTTGTTTCTTCTGCCCACCTCATCTTCTGAGCAGAGGAAGGCAAAACATCGCCACACACACCCCTTCACACCTGGGTCTCATTGGTATCAACAGAACAAGGGCACCTAACCTAATCCTGGACTGAACCCATAGGTAAGTAGCAGAGGATTTGTTTTGCATGTGTAAGGTCACAGAGTTTAGACCTTGGTGTATCCAGTTAAAGGGATCTCAGAACTCAGGAATACATCTTCTTGGAGCCTTTGAGAACTGCTACTAAATGTCATTGGGTCAGATGGACCAGTGGCCTCACGCAGTATAAAAGCAGCTTCATTGTCCCTCCCCCTTGGCATTCTTCTTGCAAGACTTGGGGCAAGTGTTTTTCTCCAAAGGCATGAAGAACCCATTTCACAGAGCCACACCAGTTTTAGCCTGGCACTTACCGCCTGGGGGCGCGGCGACCGTGTTGCATAATGGCAGTCCACCTTGCGGGAATCATCCACTGCATCATCCTCACTCTCCTCGCTCGAAACCCGGCCGGTGCTCTTGGGTGCTGGAAAAGGGTAGAGCCCGTGGTCGACTTCGCTCGAGGTGGTAGGCAGGTCATCAGGCTCACTCTCTGAGGAAACCCTAGACCTAAAAGCAACACAGGAGGTTAAAGCCCTCTTCAAGGGGAGACTTTCCTGAATCTGTGGCGGAGATATTACTGGCTTCCTTACTAGGACATATATACGACTAGCAGCCGCATGTCCCACGCTGCTCAGGAATTCTAAGAAATCTAGTGCAATTTTGAAAGATTCAGTCTGCCATTTTTGATTCAAAATGGCACCCCACTGTATCCAAACATAAACGAAAATCATCTCCTTGATCTCGGGAACCATTGTACAAAAACCGGTTATGATAGCTTAAGAGGTGTCCAAATGCATGGCTAACAAACCACTTCCAAAATATACAGTAGATACCGAGTATCTGTGGATAGAGTCTGCTTCTGCAGTGGTACAGAAGGAGGTCCTGTCCACATCTGTGGTTGAGCCAAAAATCTCCCAGGCAACTTTAATTAGAAAACTACACAGTCAACGTCCTTTTCCCTTCCTTTACCTGGGACACTACCTGCCCTTGTTTTACCTGGAAAGTGCACAGTGGGAGTAGGGTTGCTTTATCCGGCAAAGAGAGGCGTTGGGCAGGACCAACGATGGCTGTGAGAGTAATGAGGAGTCCTGCGAGAGTCGTTCAGAAGGCGCTTCCTTCCTCACTGGGCTCTTGTCTTTGGGGGACTCGCCTTTCCTGGCGTTGGCCTTCAGCTCAGCCACTAAGACGTCAAAGTCCTTGGCGCGGCCCTGCACCTCACGGCGCTGGTGGACAGAATGGATCTGAGGCACAGAGAATGGTTAGAGGCATCAGCTGACAAGCGACAAGCACATCCACTGTTGCGGGACTTCACGACATTCGCTTATGGAGGTGTGACAAAAACAGGGCTTTTTTTCAGCTGGAACTTGCTGGAACTCAGTTCCAGCACATCTCAGGTGGGCACCTTTGCCATGATAAGAGAACAAGGCAGGTGTTCATGGTGAGTTCTGGCACCTCTTTTTCTAGAATAATAGCACTGGACCAGAGCATGACAAAATCAGGGTGGATAAAAATCAATGATTTTTTTAAAAAAATCAAAAAAAATCAGATTTTTTTGATTTAAATCGGATTTTTAAAATAAAATGCTTTTGGAGGAAAAATCTTTCTAAATATAGTCTTCTATTTAAGTTACATTGTAGTCCAAAGGCTATTCATCAGGAAATAAGGATTTGTTTTAAGTTTATCAAGTGTGCTAAAACTCAGTCTAAGTTGTTTTAAAAAAATGTTTAACCACATCAGTTAACAAACATGGATACATATGCTATCATGTTATTGTTTTAGTTAAATAAATTGTTTAAATGGTTATTAAGGAAATGATTATTTTTCTCCTTCCAATAAAGTACAGCAGAAAAGTTGTCCAAATATAAACAGTTAACTTATTAAACCTCACCATAATTTCATAATTTTCTGTCTATGTATTTCTAGTAGTATAACCAAATCAGTAATTTTTGATATAACTGTAAAAACCACTCTGAAAATTTATTATTCCAAAAATGAAACCTTCATATGGCTGTAAATATTAAGATTATACCAGCAAGAATGAGTCTTTCTGTAAAAAAAAATATTTAAATCAAGTCTTCCTGACTAGTGATTTAAATCAAGCCTTACTGACTAGTGATTTAAATCGTGATTTAAATTGTGATTTAAATCAAATTGATTTAAATCAAATCCACCCTGGACAAAATCAACAAGAAGTCCATTACCAAGCCTATTTTATGAGAAGGCAAGCTCTGACGGGGGATGGGAGAGACTGTCACATGGCGGGTGGCTTTCGAATAAGAAATTTCCCATGTGGTCACTAAGGTGCTACAATCTTGTGGGGAAACTGATGCTCTCAACCACTGAACATTTCAATAAATCCAAGCAGCTGGCTCTTAGGCAAGTGGTGGATGAGCCACTGGGCAGAAAACAAGAGCTCATACCGTTATTAAATTGGATTTTAAACAGGCCCACCTGGGATAAATCTGACTTATGGTTAGAAGGCAGCTGATCATCAAAAAGGTTAACATTATTTACAGTGGCTGCAGCAAAAGCACACTGTGAAATTACCCAGTGTTGTCATGGGGATGACTTGACACACTGTGTTTAGCTTGCTTATGTTTTGCTGTCCTGGCTACAACTTCTGCTATGCCTGGATTTTACTAGTAACACTTCATTATAGCATGCATCTCAAACTGCCCACCCAATATCCCCTCTGCCTGAATCAAGTGTCCTGAATGTTCGGAACAGAGAAACCCCAGTTCTGATTCTTCACACGGGGTAGCTGGCTGTAAGAATGCAAAGCTGTCTATATGGAGCCGTAATATTACCTCAAACAAGTTAACTTGAAGCTACAAAGTTTTCCACCTATATATGATACCTGGCTGCCTTCCAGAGAGAGAGATGAGAGGCACAATTCCCCCGGGGGAAATTCTCCTGAGCACGCTTTATTGCAATGTACAGGAGCTGTGCAAGACCATCCCAAGTGCTCTTGCATAGCTCCATATAAGAGCTTTCCAGCAGATTATGCCCTAGGTGACTCTTCCCCAACCTGGCATCCTCCAGTTGTTGTTGGACTACAACTCCCATTAGCCTCAGACAACACAGCCAATGGTCAGGGATGAAGGGAGCTGTAGTCCAGCAACAGCTAAATGGCCATATATTTCCCGTCCCTGGGTTTATAGCAAAGTATTTTCCACTTGAACTTTTCTACAGAGCAGGTGTTGGGACACTGCTGAACTACATTTCCCATCAGCCCCAGCAAGCATGGCCAATGGCCAGGGATGATGGGAATTGTAGTTCAGAAATATCTGGCAATAGAGTCAGGAACTTCCACTTGATAGGGTGACCACTTCTTCTTTTTTTCTTTTAGAACCTAGTCTTGCTCCTATGCCTGACAGCAGCCAGACACAAAGCCACAAAGCAGGCATCTGTGTTGGTAGGCTGATGTTGATGGTGCAATAACAGGTAAGCCGTATCGCAGCACACACTAGCCTTCTTGCAAATGGAGAATTATTTCCTTGGCAACTTGCTTCCAGTAACTCACAACAATCTTAAGAGGAGGGTAGGCAGCCAATAGGGCTGGCAGACCAAGGGCAGCTCCAGATGTTCTTGAACTGCAACTCCCATCAGCTCCAGCCAGCATGGCCAATGGTTCAGTATGGTGGGAGCCACAGCCCAACAACATGATGAACATCAACACCCAGAACTGAAGCTATGCTTGCAGCAGGGGACGGGCTATGCAGAAAAGCCTCCCTACCTTGGAAAACCACAGGCAGTGGCGGAGCAAGCCGATTGGGCACCTGGGGAGGTGCACGTGCCCTGCGCCCAGGGGCGGGGCCAGGCGAACTGGGGCAGGAAGCTCCGTGGGGCCTCCGTGGGGCCCTACAGCTGAGGGACAGGTGGCGGGCGAACCGTTTGGGGCAGCGCGGAGCTGTGGGCGCCCAACCACAGCATCTCTCCCAGGAGAGAAGTGTGGCTCGGGCGCGCTGCAGGCCCCGCGGTGAGTGCCGCCCGGCATTTTGTCACCCCTCTGAGTGGTTACACCTGGGGAGGACTGCCCCCACTGCACCCCCCCACTTCCTCCGCCCCTGACCACAGGCACTCCAGCAAGGTGTGTTGACCAGGGAGGGGAACTCTATGAAGCACACACACAGGAGGGGCCTCTTTCCACCATTGAACAGGTGAAGCATTTCTGAGTGTGGGAAACTTACTGCCTTCCGAATTTCCAGATTTGGCAAATGGAAAGGCCTTTGTTGGGCAAAGGAACAGGCCCACTAGGGGTGGGGAGCAAAGGCTGGTCCAAACTTTTTCTTATGCTGAACTACTCTTTTGCCCCCATTTCACACCGATTTCATCACATGAAGCATCATACCTTGCAGGTCAGTAACCGAGTGCAAACCTTCTTGGTTTCAGGGTTCACCACCCCACACTGCCTGTTTAGGTCACATTCTTTCCCTGTGGGAGCAAAACACAGAATTAAGATGCAGACAGGAAAACAGAATGCAAGAAACTCGTTCTGCCCGCCCTGCCCCCTATGTTTCCCGAGGCCTGGTTTTATGCCTTCCCCCTTCCAGTGCCTCAGTTTCCCTCTCATCCTTCAAGGAAGCCCTTATTCAAAAAAATCCATATTTCAAGGAACTCTTGACACCCGCTGTCAGAATAGCACAAAGAGGTTATTTGTTCAACAATATTTCTTTTCCTGCTGCTTTTGAATTACATTTTATGGGCATCCTGTGAGGAGTTGTGTCTTTAGCAATCACTACTTCGATTGCTCTCTTCTTATTCAGCATTTATTGTCCTGAGAAGACAAATACTTGGGGTCGTAAGGGGGGGAAAAGATGGCAGGAAACTCCTCTTCCTGTCTCCCAACTTAGCCCCAAGTCGCAGATTATGCACAGTGTTCCCCTTCTTCCCAGTCACCTGGAGGCCAAGTGCACAAACCTGGTCAAGAGACGGATCTGACATACTGGCTATGCATACCCAACTTCAATTTGAAATCAGTCGCTTCCCCTTTTAAAAAAGGGTGCTAGTTGGTACATACACCTGGCCAGAGACTATGACGCTGACAGCTTGGCTTTCTGGTAACCCTTTTCCCCGCTCTATGCACACCCAACAAGGGAGATCAACCAAAAACATGCTTCAGATAAAAGAATCCAGAGATATGAGTCTGGTGCACTTCAGAGTCCAATGAATCCTCAGTTACAGCAAATGTTCTATCCTAGTCCTCAAATACCTCTCTGGGGGAGTAAACCACCCTTTCTCCCAGCGGAAGCTCGGAAGAACCTGTATTTTGGGGTGCGGCATGCCCAGGCAGTATTCTCTTTGATGCCCACTCTTGCAGAATTTGAGAAATTTGGAGATAATGTCATGTGCAGGAATGCTACCATCGGTAGTGGCGCCCGCCCTGTGGAACGCCCTCCCAGCAGATGTCAAAGAGAACAACAACTAGCAGACCTTTAGAAGACATCTGAAGGCAGCCATGTTTAGGGAGGCTTTTAATGTTTAATAGATTATTGTATTTTAATGTTCTGTTGAAAGCCGCCCAGAGTGGCTGGGGAAACCCAGCCAGATGGGCGGGGTATAAATAATAAATTATTATTATTATTATTATTATTATTATTATTATTATTACCAAACCGTTTGGCGATATCAGAAGCCAGGACTGCACCGCTGTGAAATGGAATACAGGAAGGAAACCCGCCCCCCCACAATGCCTTGCTATGCTGCCTCCAGCTACAGGATACTACGGTACTCACGCGGCATCTTCTTCAGAGATTTCACAGCACCAGTCTCTTTCTCTCCCAAGGCAGGAGCATTCTCCATTTTCCTGCTCAAGCCATCAGCGGGTATGATGGAGTTGCCACTGGCCTTGGCTGACGTGAGGGGTTCTTTCGGTGATGCCACTAAGGAGGGCTTGCCCAGCATCTCTTTTGAGCTGGCAGAGGACTGCCTGGCAGTGGCAGAGTCAGAAGGCTTTGTGGGGGCCTTGATCCCATCGCTGTCTGACTTTGGAAGGCTGGAGATCTTCTCTAGGTTCACAACAGGCACAAACAAACTGGAAGGGAGCAAAGCAGAGCCACAAGTCAGAAGCATCGTAAGAATTCGTCATCTCCCACTTCAGTTGACCAAGGTCTTACGTCTTCATTGTATTGGGTTCTAGCTTCACTACTAACAGGGTCTGTAGAAACATTAGAAGAAGCTGGGCTGATGCTCCAAACGTGAAAACTAGAGCCTTAAGATGCCAGCCAAACAGACAGACCCAGAGTGAATAAAAGGAGAGGCAAAGACAAGAAAGGAGCAGGTGCAGTTTCCACATTGGTACCACATGAATCTTGGAAAGCACCAATGACCAAATCTCACAGGTCCTCCCAGTGTCCTGCAACAACAAGCTCCTTGCTCAGCTCTGGCCATCAGCAATAGACCAAGATGAAGAAAGCAAACTCTGAAGTGCCTTCAGATCATCGTCCACTAACATCGGCAAGGATGCCCCAGCAGTGGGCAATGAAGGGGGCTCCTTTAAACTTCAGTGCAGCCTTTAAACCAGGATTATTCCACTGTGGTGGCCATCTGACCTCATGAGTCTCTGGAAATAGACTGCAGTTCCCTCAGTAGCAAGACCCAACCCTACAATAAATTACCCGTATTTTCCGGCATATAAGACGACTGGGCATATAAGACGACCCCCAACTTTTCCAGTTAAAATATAGAGTTTGGGATATACTCGCCATATAAGAAATACGACCCGGCGTATAAGACGACCCCCGACTTTTGAGAAGATTTTCCTGGGTTAAAAAGCAGTCTTATATGCAGGAAAATACTGAAGTTAAGTTTGCTTAATTCTGCCTTGCTTTCCGCAACAAACCTAGAGTCACTAAAAGTGACTAAAACCATCAAGGGGACATCAAACCGGGGGGAACAGATTATATTCCTTCTCTTGCTTTTCAGATTCTTTTTTGTTAAATTTGTTATTTATTCTTGCAATTTTTAGTGAAGTTGTAACTGTCTCGGAGAAGGCAGGGTACACATTTTAATACAAACAAATAAATAAAATAACCAGATGCAACTTATCAAAAGCCATAAAAACACTACCCAAATATAACCTCAGTAACAGGATTCATTCAGACGCATCTATGTGCCTGCGCGCGCACACACACACACACACACACAACTACTTTTAGCTTCACAGGTCTAGCAATCTAGAGGTTAATTTAGCCCTTATCTTTTTATACAAAGAACAAAAAGTAAAACTTTAGTATCCGTAGATAATAAAACTTTAGTATCCCTCAAGCTGCATGTAGATTCCCCGTACCATCTTACAAAATGGAGAATTACACCAGGTTGCACCTGCCATCCTGAAGGGCCCAATTTCTCCAATGCCTCTCCCCCAACCACCCCAGTAAGCACAGCACTGGGATGCTTCCCCCAAAAGCAACGGAGTGAGATTCCATACAGCCCAAGAAGAATTGGTTGGGCTGTGCTCTGTATCCTGAAGCTCAGAAAGGTCCCCTGCCAACAAAGCCAACCCCTCCTTACCAGAGGTTGTCCTTTGACATCTTGTCTGTCCTCTCAGGCGTGTGCTGGGCTTGACTGAAGGAGCCCTGGGACCTCTCCCGCCAGGACTTGGTGGATCCATGACCTCCACCGGCAAGGGACCGCCCATTGACCGCATGGCACTTTTGTAAATTTGAAGAGGTCTGCACCCGGCCATAGAGCTTGCTGGGAGGTCCATGTCGTCTCTCTAGGTGGGAATTAAGATGGTGTTACTGAAAATATTGCAATCAACAAGTTAATGTGGGAATCTGGATGGCAGCCATCATACTGCAAATGGCAAGTAATGACCTGGAGTACAGAAATGGGGAGCTCCAGTAACAGCTTCTTAACACCAGGAGGATGGCGTTTCATCTTTATGAATTCCCCATTCCCTCTCCAGCACGTGTTGCTCTGCTTTTGTGCACCTGCTGCCCACAAACATTTTTGTAAATTCCAATATGCCTTCATGGACAGTCATGGACAAACTACTGCAGCAGCAGCAGCACCAAAAATCTACCCAAGGGCAAAAATACTGCAAGAGCCAACAGCAAATTGTGACGCGCTGCCTGATGTGGTTTGCCCTGCCCAACACCCATCACCAATTTCACTTCTGAAACACAGATCAGTTGAATCAGAGCAGTTATGCACAAGCACCCAATTTATGGATTTTATTCGAATATGAAATTTGGAGGTTTACTCTGTAAATAGTGCTCAGTGCCAAATTTGTGATCCCCTTAAGAAGTCCCATACTGTTATTAGAAAACCATATCCACACCTCCCTTCTCTCCTTTCTATTGGGAACTTGCTCAACCCAAGTTAGTGGCTACATCCAGAACTTCACATTTAGAGCTTCCTAGCTCCAATTTACCAAGTCATGCATTTTGGAACTAATCCTTTCTGCACCACAGAACTGTGAGAGGCGGGCTCCAAAAACGCATCCTTCCAAGACCTGCTCCAAAAAGTGGGTAGCAGACAGCCAAGCAGCTACTCTCTCATGTACCCATTTCCCATAACCTAATCACAGTCAATCACCAGGAAGTAGGCACAGGGTCCAGAAGGGGGCACTCAGGACCAGCTGGAAATCTGCCTAATCTTAGCTGTCACCACCGTCTATGTGTTGCTATTCTGTTCCTCGAGGCCTGATTCATAAAGCCCAAGGGAAGGTGTGGAGGCAAATAAAATAAACATTTATATCCTGCTTTTTCTCCCATGATGGAATTCCAAGATGGTGTGGATAGGGTTCCCTCATCCAGGTGCTCACCAGGCCTAGACCTGCTTGGCTTCAGCACAGCTGCGGCATCCATGCCCTGGGACACAAATACCAGCCTACCCCACCCTCTTTGCAGTCTTCCTTGGCAGGAGGCCAGACTGTACATTGCCCACCTAACCCCGGTAGGGTGAGTCGCTAGAGCAGCCCATCTCCAGCCCCTCCGCTCTCCCCACTTCTTGCTCAGCAACCCCTTTCAAAGGCAGGCGGATGGCCTTGGACAATCCCAGCGAGATTACTGCTCTCCCCCCCCCCCAGGGCACCAGGCCAAAGGAAAAAGTCTGGATACGGACAAATCATTCACAGATGGTGGCGAGAGGAGGTTGCCTAATGTTAGATTTCCCTTCGTTGTGCTTTAAGAACTTGGGAGGAGAAGCAGCTAGAAAACGGCTGGGCCTAAGTCATTCATGTAAAGGTTGAACGGAGAGAAGGAACAAGCAGTCCGTTTAGAGCAGAAATGACCCATCTGCAGGGCAATGGTTTTCAGGCAGAGAGATCTTTGCCAGATCCTGCTATCCTTTATGGCAGCCTTCCCCAAGTCGGTGCCCTCTGGACAGGTCCGTTCTGTGCCCACTCCCCCGCTGATGGGAGTGCTATGCGAAAACACCCAGGGGGCCTCGAGTTGAGGAAGGCTGAGTCAACCAGAGGCTCAGTTTGAGACGTTCTCCCCAAAGCATAAGCTTAGCCACTCAGTTATGGGCCGTCTCCTTTCGAGATGGGACATCACAGGAACATAGGAAATCGCTTCATACCAAGTCAGACCAAAGGCCCATCTAGCTGTGAATGGTCAACACTGACTGGTAGCAGATCCCTGGAATTTCAGGTGGGCGTCTCTCACAGCCCTGCCTGGAGATGCTAGGGACCGAACCTGCTCAGCAGGCAAAGGACCATAAGCCAGGGCTCTTCCCCGCAGCTCAAGTGTCTCTCCATTCTGATGTTACTTGATGTGTGCACGACCCTTTCCTAACTGCCTCCCCACATTCTTTCCCCAAACACCAAGGGCAAAGTTGTGACATCGGAAGCGACCCTAGCCTGACCAGAATTCTGCCTTTCCATCTCCCGGGCTGCTTGCTGCCCTCGCAGCGGCTTCCTCGCTGGTTGAAAAGAAATTCAAGGGAAGGCGACCTTCCTCTCCCCCCACCCCGCCCCCCATTTTCAGGAGGAAAACAGAAAAGGGCCTTTCAAGCCCAGGCACCACCCACTGGGCCGGTGCCTGAGGCGGCAGCAAGCAGCCCTAATTCACAGCTCTCCATCCAGAGGCCACAGAAATTCAACTGGCAGTTTTTGGCTGCTTCGCTTACCGCAGTGCTTCTGAAAGGCTTGAGGTTTGACCACTTGGCCACAGTGGTTACACACCACCAGGTAGAACTCATCGTGAGCTGGGCAGTGACCAAAGATAGACATGTCTGAAAGGACAAGAGAGGCGAGTGATGAGAGAGCACCCTGGAAGAAGCCCCGTGCAACTTTGTCTGTTCTTCAGGCTGAGAAACACTTCAAATAATAGCGGTAACAATACCCCCCACCATTAATTCTGACAAAAGATGGAACAAGAAGCCCACCATGTAGCTTAGAATGGACAGAGAGCTGAGAGGCACATGTGTGCGTCCCTGCCACAACTGTTTGGTGGGGTGGCACGAAGCCTGCCTCACACTTCCATCCTCAGTTTTCCCAGCTGCAAACTGGGGATATGTACAAGGCTGCTTGTCATGCAGGATCGAAAGATCAAGGAGGCACTGACTGCAAAGCAGGTCATCCATTCATAATGCCAGAAGGAGCTTTTATACAGACTTAGACCATTGTTCCATCAAACAAAGCCCTCTTGGGCTGCCTCCCCAAGATTCTTCAAGCACAGATACAAGGAGTTTCATATTGGGCTCTTATAAGAGCAGAGCATGTGGTATATTACTGAGCCAATGCAGCACCTAGATGTGAATTGGGGGAACCGCTTGACTGGCAGCCCAACGCTCCAATGGCACCGAGCTGCACACGCAAAGATATACACAATTATTTCACATGTGACTTATGTCAAGACTTATCTGCGCAAATGGCTGTCTAGTTCAGAGAACAGCCACTGGGCAATGCAGCCTCCCCCATCCAGCCGGCTGGTTCAGGCACAGCCCACTTCTCCCAGGCCTGAGACGCGGGCTCACGTTTTAGCAAACACACACAAAAAGGCAGCAGAACAATCGCTTATCCTTGGGTGATGGGGCCGTCACACGCTCCAACTTTGTCAGGAGGCAGCCCCACCTCCAAGCACAGCTGGGGTGGCAGAAAAAAAGGAAAACAAAGAGACACAGACAGGCTGGGAAGCAATGAAAAAAGACGGAGGGCAGCAGGGCAGGGGAGGCGGGCTGTCGGGAGAGGAGGGGAGGGGCAAGGCTCAAACTAACTATGGGCTGAGAGTGAGCGCAGAAAAGAGCAGGACGAAAGCCCAGCAGAAGCTCATCTGGAAACTCTGGCTCGGGAGCTCAGTGGAGAGGACAGGTGGCAGCTCACATTTCCAAGGGCTCTGCCGAAAAAGCCTAGTGAGGGAGTTAGTGTGACCGATTTGATTTAGGAAAAATACAGGCCACCATGCAGGGGTCCCACAAAAGACCTGATATCCTTGGGGAAGTCGACCCTTCTTACCTTCTGCTGCAAGCAGGACCTTCCATGTGAGTCTCCACCCTGCCCCCACCACCCAAGACTTGTCTGAGAAACACACACACAGAGAGAGGAGACTTTCTGATCTCTTGATTGAGGATAGACAGATGGTGGCTCAGGGCCTTTCCCCCCTAACAATCATTAAGCGAGAGAGAGAAAGAGAGTGGAATGGGGAGAGTCAGCACATCTTCATCCGCCCTACTATACTTCCACCTTGGAGTTGCACCTGGAATCCTTTCTTTGCGATGAGCTGGTGAACATGTTTTGCTGGTGGCCAGAGCACGGCTGATATTCCAGCTCAGGAAAGAATTTGGCCGGTGCGGCGCAGACAGAAACGTGGTGTGGCTCTTCTCCTCTGCCGCTCGGCTCATTCGCACGAGTCCTTCAGCAGCTATTGCTCTGCACCAACTCTCGCTACTTTCTGTGACACGCTGTGGTCTAGGTCAGTGTTCCCCAACCTTGGGCCTCCAGCTGTTTTTGGACTACAACTCCCATCATCCCTCGCTAGCAAGACCAGTGGTCAGGGATGATGGGAATTGTAGTCCGAAAACAGCTGGAGACCCAAGGTTGGGGAACACTGGTCTAGGTCATATGGGCTGATCAGGAGGGAGGCTGTGGGCAGGAAGGGGTGGAAAGCCAAGGGACGTTTGCTGTGGACGTCTCTTAATGTCATGTTGCTAGAAATCATGGAGGCAGAGGGTTCTCAAAGCAAAGAAACATGTATGTGAAAGTTCCACAGCTTTTGGTTATCCCGAAAGGCTTGCTAAATCCCTATAGCTAAATGTTGGGTTAGTGGCAAGGCTGCAGAGGATCACGACAGGACTCAAGGCAAAGCCCACAGACTCATTCATGGGTCATGGAAGATGCAATGTATTCAAGCCTAAGCTTGGAAGTGTATGAATTTCCTGACAAACTACGAGAGACTTCATCCATCATATTCCAAGACCCAGGCAAGGTTTTGAGCTCTAGTAAGGTATAGCCAGACTAGCTCTTAGGAACAGAATGCCAGCCCCCGGTGGCATGTGTGAATGCAGCTATCAAAAGGGATAGTTGTCTTCTGCTTTTGTCGGGATGCTTTCATCTAAGGGTCACTTGCTGTGTGAGAATGCAATGACTGCTACTCCAGACAGACAGACACAGAACTCCCAGCTGCCCTTGCACTTCTCTCTTCAGCAAAGCATTCACCAGACACAGGGCAGAGGTCTCTACAACTCAAGTCAGACTCAAAGAAGTCTGTTCTTACCTTCTTTAATGAGGGTCATTGCATCCAGCTTCTTGCTCCCATTCCTACCGTTTTCTTCCACATCAGACCCTAATAGATACATAGAAAAAGAAATCCCATCAGCAACACTAATAACCCTTTGCAGATCCATCATCCAACAAAGCTGTTGAGAACCCATGGCATCTAGACACATTAAGATGAATCATTCTCTCCCCCCCCCCAAATACCACATGGTTTGAAGTAACGCTTACATAGAAGCAAATCAACCTGAATGCAATGAGACTTACTAGGGAGAAAGCATGCTTAGGACTGCAGGCCTTAATAGGCTTGAAAAGAGCTCAGGAAAAGCATCTATTCCAGTCGCAGCTTCCTCAAACTTGTCATGTAGTGTTATGTAGGTCACATTGTGACCCAGAACAGAGGAGATCCATCTGCAAGCCTCAGCAGACAGGACACTAGGCCCAGTATTTCTGGAGATCAGGATTTCCCCTCTTCGAAACCCCATAAGAATAAACATAGCATGCATGGTCCTGACCCGTTTTTTGAATTTTTTTACTATACATGCATACAGGCTTTGAGGAGGTATGTGCAGGGGTATTCTGTTTTATCCTCACAACAGCCCTGTGAAAAAAAGGTTAGGCCAAGCATGCAATGTGCCCAAGGTCACTCAATGAGTTTCATAGGGGAGCAGATTAAGAACAATCATTTCCATTTGCCCTGAAACTCCAGGTCTTAAAAGTTGCCAAGAGAACAAGGATCCCTAAGAATCAGTTCAGCTAACATGGCAGATGTTCCAGAGCTTCTGCAAACATACAGTAGTGGACTTGCTGAGTCTCAGACTCCACTGCCTGCTGCTTCAGCAGAACTGCTCTGCCAATCCGTATCAATCAAGAGGTGTTTGGAAGACAATGACAAGCACACAGTACCATCCCTTGACTCCTTTCCAAAATACAATGTGCAGGGGAGAAACGTGGCTCTCTCAACTCCACTCGAGAGTAGCTGTTTTACAAACTCTTGTTTTCCCGTTTCAAAGGGTGGCATTCAAATATCCACGGCCCACCAGAATTCTGTACATGCCCATGTGTATATGCACGCAGAAAGGGAGCACACTTGCATGACAGAGGATGAGAGACAGCTCTCTCTATTCCATATACCTTTCACATGAGCTTTTCTGCTCTGCTAGTTGGGAACACAAAGCTTCAAAGAAAGATGCCCCAAGATGGACTTCGAAATGGAATTACCAAATTCTGAGTTAAACAGACACCCCTGGTTTTCAGTTCTGGAAGCCAAATCCCAATGCCAAATTATATTATAGTTTCGATCACAACATCAGTGATATTTCCCTGGAAACATGTTAATGTTGACAAGCTTTTCATTATAGCAGAACCATTTTCTTAGTATGCTGTGTTTGTGTACTAGAATGATGTGGTTTGTAACCTAATCCCAACATGCATATAAGAAATCAAACACATGGGATTCAGAACTAATGCCCCCCCCATTCAGCTTTCACCAACCTGGTACCCTCCAGATTTTTGGACTACAACTCCCTGTGTATTCTGGGGCTGATGGGAATTGTAGGCCAAAAATCTGGAGGGCATCAGGTTGGCAATCGCTGCCATAACTCCTTCTGTCTGCGCATCGACCTGAAGCTCACAGACATTCATGAAATGCCTGCAAACTCCTTGCGATGCAGATCAAATACTACCAATTGTGGGGAGGGATATGGCACAAGGGGCTGATTTGTCTCCAAATTAACAGTGTGAAAGCAAGTAGCAGAGCTGGTCCCCAAACTCCTGACTCCTGTGCTTTAACCATGACATGATACTCCACTTGCATTTAATAGATTTCACACCACATGGTGCCCTCACAAAGACAAGATGTACCTGTTACAATGCATCAACTGTTTCAGCATCAAAATACAAAACGGAAAGCCAGCATAGCTGTGTGGTTTTTTTTTATTTAAAAAATTGCATTGACACCATGAACATTAATCTCTCTCTTTAAAAAAACAGGGGGGGAAACCTAACTGAATTAAAACGCACATACAATAATCCCATACCACAACCTGTCAGAGACAGGGTGGGGGCAAAAGGTGGAAACTAAGCAAGCTCTCTCCCCCCCTCCAATTTATGAAATCCTTACCATTCCATATATATTAGCAATAAATAAATAAAAACAATCAGTTCAGACGGCAACAGGAAGCTGTCTGTAAAGCACAATTTACAACCTGCTTCTTAAATCCCTGAAAACACAGGAGTCATTATGTAAACTCTGTTGGAGCTGGAAGTAGATGAGGAAACATACGAAGCACTAACTATATCAAGTGCAAAGGGAAGATAATGGAGGGGGATGGGAGAAGCTCAACAATATAAAAAGCATCACCAGGGACAGCTCCATGGAGTCTCACCGCCCCTTCCAGAGTCTGCCATCAGGCTGCACTTGAGAAAGTCAAACATTCTAGGGAGGTGCTCCTGAGCCGTTTCTAGGATTCCAAGGACAAAAATCACAAGGGGCCAATCCACCCACCCACCATTTTCATACACATATACCACCACCACCCCCCTTAGAAAAGGAGGGCAAACAGAGCAAGGGACAAGACAGAATGGGGGGAGGAGGAGCATAGGGATGCTGAATCAGGATGTCAGGGAGGAGGGTGTGCAGTTTTTCAAGAGAAAGGGGGAAATCCTAGCGAGTGGCAAACTGAGTGGCCAGGTCAACAGTGCAAAACAAAAAAGAGCTTCGTGTAAAAGACAGAAGAGAAGATATAAGGAAGCGAAGCAGATGGATGGGCGGGGACCAGTTTCAAAGGCCTAGGCACAGATCCTAATGGAAAGGGAACAACTTCAACAAGAGGAAATCCAGAAATGCAGCACAGCTGGGGGAGAACAGCAAACGGTGAGTTGCTGAAAGCACTTTGAAAGGAATCAGTTGAGGAAAACTGTAACGGGATTTAAAGATCAAGACCAATAGGGAAATGTGGTTAAAAAGGGGTGGAGGAAGAGAAAAAGAAAAGTGGTCAGGGGTCACCCAGAAGATGATCAAGACCCATCAGGGACATCATACTATCCAAGGAATCACAGAAGATCAAGAACGCTTGCTGCCCACAAGTGTTCCAGTGGCACCTCAAAAGTGCGTATTATTTGGGGGAAACAGAAAAAGTGAATATGTGGAGATCAGGAAGGAAGAATGCCCAGGTGAAATGGAAGCAGTCGGCATGGGGGCTCCAGGTGCACGAGAGTCAAGGCGCAAATGTTAGGAAACCTGGTGAGATCACTATGTAATAAATAAATTATAAACAGACAAGTCACGCAACCTTTACATAGCATGTTTCAGAGACAATCGTGGGCTCGGTGACAGAAGAGATCAAAAGTCCGGGGAATCTTGTGAATATGGCTTAAAAAAAACACACCAAAAAAACCATGCTCGTGTAATAAGGGATCAAAGTAGGAACGAGAAGCACATAAAGAGCTGGAAAACGCGTGGGACAAAGATCCTGACTTGATCACAGCATGCCCCTGGTGAAATCAGGCTGGGGGAGAGGGGATCCCATCAGGGGGATCGAGAGGTGCTAGGAAACCCGGTCGAAGCGGCAGGAAAAGGAAGGCAGGATCCATCGGGCGGGAAGCGAGGCGGCGCTAGGACCCGGCGGCTCCTTTGTTTGGGGCGGGCGGGGTGAGGGAGGGGGCGAGGGAGGAGGAGGGGAGGCGAGGGAGGGAGGAAGCTCGACGGCGGCGGCGGCGGCAGCAGAAACGGCGACGGAGGGTCCCCTGCTTCCCGCCGCCGCCTGCCGCCGCCTCCGGGCCCGCGGGAAGGGCGGGCGCGCTCACCTGTCTCGGCAGCGGGCGGCCCGGCCCTCTCCACCCAGGCGCTCCAGCTCTGCCCCGCGAAGTCATCGAGATTCGGCAGCCGCCGATCCACAGCAGCCATTGCTGCTGCTGCTACCACCGCCGCGCGTCCACGCACCGCCATCACCGCACGGGAACGCGCAGCCCTCCCCGCTGGCCGCGGCCCAGTGCGCAGGCGCCCCGCGCTCCGCGCACCACGGGAAACGTAGTCCTCGGAACCCGCGGCGCGCTCGCTCTGCGCATGTCCGAGAAAGGCGATGGGCGCGAGAGTGGCAGGTTCGAATCCTTGCCTCCCTTCCTCTGCCTTCTCGCCGTCCTCCGCCGCCAGCCATTTTAACAGGACTGGGAGCAGAAAACGCCGCGAGTTGATGCCCGGGCTTCTGAGCCTAAGCTGGAGTCTCGCCCCAAGAAGTACAGAATAAAAGCCAAATGGAGCAGACCGAAGGGTCTCGCAGTCCGGCGTCGCTCCCTACAGCGGCTGCCAAGTGCCTGCAGGGCATGATCAGCTGCTAGCCTTCGGTAGTTAGCTAATAGTAGAGCCCTACTGAGTTAATCAAATTCCCTTTAAAGCTACCGTATGTAAGCTAGTAGCCATTTCTCCATCTCGAGGAAGCGGATTTTGTTTGTTTATGCATTGCGAGAAGTACAGAATAACTTGCATGCATTTAACTTGCGTGCATTCAGCTTACACGCTTGGCAAAAAAATAATAAAAGGGGTGGGGGAAATGACTTTGGCAATCCCACCCACCATTGAACCCAGAATGTAACCCTTACGTAAGTTGAGTCTGTACCCCATTTTGTCCAGTTTGAAATGAATCTACTGCCAACCACTGTTGTATGTCCACAATTTCTAGCAGTAAGAATGTAACTCCGCTACTGGATTGGACCGAAGGACCATTCTAGGCCAATGTTTTCTTCTCATGCTAGCTAACCAGATGTCTATGGGAGGGCTGCAAGCAGAACACTCTCCTCACTTGTGATTTCCAGAAGCTGGTATACAGGAACATACCATCCCCAACGCTGGAGACAATATAAAGCCATTATGGTTAGTAGCAATTGATGGCTGTTTCCCTCCAGGGATTTCTCTATGCCCTCGTTTAAAGCCATCACTACATCTTATGAGAGTGAATTCTATAATTTTAACTACGGTATGTACTGTATGAAGATCCTCTCAAAGAGAAAAAACTGCTCTCAATTCACTTTCTCCTTGACACTCCAGATGTTTTGGGACT
This sequence comes from Darevskia mixta, assembly GCA_034641385.1. Classification (NCBI taxonomy): domain Eukaryota; kingdom Metazoa; phylum Chordata; class Lepidosauria; order Squamata; family Lacertidae; genus Darevskia; species Darevskia mixta. The sequence continues at coordinate 28,510,365 of JAWWNH010000029.1, forward strand.
ACAACTCCCATCATCCCTGACCACTGATCCTGTTAGCTAGGGATGATGGGAGTTGTAGTTCCAAAACATCTGGGGTGTCAAGGTTAGCCATCACTACATCATGAATAATGTTAGAATCATGTGCCCACCACCCAACCCCAGTCACTTCCCCCTCTTCATAAACCAAAAATCCCCAGGCACTACAGCCTTTCCTCATGAAGGCGATGGTCGATCACTTGTTTCAGGTATCTTTTCTGTACCTGTCCTAGCTCTAGGATTTACGTTTTGAGATTGGATCACCAGAACTGTACACTGTTTGAAATACAGGCACGTAATAGCTGGCTGCTTTGTTTTCAGTCCTTTTCTAGTAATTCTGAATATGCTTCCATCCCCTCATAGGACTCCTTTAGCCATAAAAATGTCTTGCATTTCCTCACACCAGGAGGGTAAAGATATATGCAACATAAAATATATGTTGTAGACATGCAGTTCTCTCTCCCACACATAAACATGCCGGCGCCACACAGTACATGGTAGTGTAAAAGTCCCTATGCATAGCAAGACAGCTTATATAGGGCAGGTGAATTATGTTGCTGGGAGCTGGAGAGGTGTGGATAGAGCAGGGGTCAGCAAACTTTTTCAGCTGGGGGCCAGTCCACTGTCCCTCAGACCTTGTGGGGGGCCAGACTATATTTTTTTTGGGGGGGGGGGATGAACGCATTCCTATGCCCCACAAATAACCCAGAGATGCATTTTAATTAAAGGGACACATTCTACTCATGTAAAAACCACGCTGATTTAGCGGGCCAGATTTAGAAGGCAATTGGTCCGGATACGGCCCCCGGGCCTTAGTTTGCCTACCCATGGGATAGAGAAACAGTAAAGACCAAAGATTAAGGCACTTGCGAATGCCCCAATCCTAAATGCAGTTACTCTGAAGTATAAGTCTTGTGCAATTAAGTGGAGTTTACTTCCACATCAGTGATGTGGGATTACACTGCAGCCAGAGTGTGCCTGCCAAGCAAGGTGTGCGCGTGTTGGAATCACTGTTCCTCCTCACCCGATGGTTGGAGGAGGAAGCGCTGTAGGGAAGCAGGCCAGGCATTCTATTCCTGAGAGCACTAGGCCTGCTCAGCTGGTCTGGATCTTCTGCCACGGTGACAGAAGGCTCCCACGGGTATGGGAAGAATTGCAAGCCAGGGAACCTTTTGCATCCCTGAAAGCTTTTCCGCTGCTCCACAGACTCCCCCCCCCCACACGTGTAGATCAATATCTTGCGTGCCAGCCAGCATCCTCCCGTCCAGCCTGCACAATGAATTCATCCATCACTTTGCTCTTTTCCTAATGAATATTTTCTCCCTTGTAAGGGTTGTTGCTAAAGTCTCTGCACGGCAATATTTCTCCTTCAGGATGTCACTCTGCTTAGGAGGCTGTGCTAGAGTTTAATAACAGGGCCTGCTGCTGCTGCTCCTTGGTGAATTTCTCCTCTCCCGAATCCATGCTCCTAACCCCCCATCTCCCCCGCTTCAGTGCCAATATTTAAAATAATAGTTATAATACATCTCCTCTGTGAGGTTTTCTGCCGTTCAGAGGTTATTATAATGAATAGGCTTCAAAACGCTGTGGAATGCCAGAATTACATTGCAGGGAAGGTTTTCTTGCTTATATGCCTATGCACACAAGGTGCAAGGAACTGCTCTAGGTCTCTGCCCTTTCTTACTAAGAATGCATATAATGCTGTATTTTGTATTAGCTCGTGAAACTCAAAAGACAATGCTGTTCAGTACAGATGTTTCATTTACGTTCAGAGGGAGGGCTGTCCTAAGCTCTTTGCTGGCTGAGCCAGAACAGGAACACATGGTACCATAGGCTGGTCAAGTTAGAAAAGGGCATAAGCACATCCCACCCCTGCCCCCCAGTAGATGTAGAATAATAATACATAGCTCTTTACTGTCTTTTGATGGCACCCACATTCTAACAATGGGGTTAGCCCTGCAGTTAGGCCTTTTAAACAACAGCAAGAGTCACCTGCGGAAAGAACAAACTGAATTTCTCTGAAGAGGGTTTCAGGGGATGAAGCACACAGTCAGAGTTCATAGCAAGCGGCGGGAAGGTTAACATAATGAATGCTTTTAAAAATGTGCCACACAGTTTGGAGATAGTGATGGTGCAGGAATTTTTTAGACACTCATATGCACGCAATGTCCTCTGGCCATGACACAAACCACATTATAATAAGGGGGGGACACATCCACACACATCGTAGACCTTGAAAGTTCATGCTATAATAAATTTGTGATTCTGTAAGATGCCCCCCTTTGTTATGAACCACAACCACAACCCCTCAGATTATTCTGCATTGTGATTTCATTATGGTTTGGGGTTCCCTGGTTGCTTTTCTTGTTGTTAACGTTCATTGTGCTGTCCGTGTCATATTTATTCTGCAAATGCCAGTCATTCAGTTTGGAAAATTAGAAGGAAATTGACACATGGCAAAGGACACCCTATTTGTTGGGATTCTTTTGTTTGTTATGAGGTTTAAAAATATTTCACAGAGAAAAGGCAAACCCATTGACTTTTTTCTTTTCTGCCCAACTTCCTCTTGATGTTTTAGATTTATATCCCAACCTTCCTCCCAAAGGAGCTCCAGGGTGGTTAACAACAAATGATAGAAACAATAAAAACATTTTAAAAACTTATTATATTGGATGATGGGAAAGTGTGCTTGATTGTACGAGAGAAATGCCTGCTAACGACTGTTGAAAACCATTTGTACATTTTAAATAAAATCTGTGGATTTCTTTCTGATAATCAAGCTGTAAATTATCAGAGTAGGCAATAGGAAGCATTTCTTCACACAGCACATAACAAACTGGTATAGCTCAGTTGGTTAGAGCGTGGTGCTGATAACACCAAGGTCACAGGTTCCATCCCCTTATGGGACAGCTGCATTTTCCTGCATTGCAGGGGGTTGGACTAGATGATCCTCAGGGTCCCTTCCAACTCTACGATTCTATAATTCACTACCACAATATGTATTGATAGCTTTAAAGGAGAGTTACCGTACATAAATTCATAAAGGAAACGTCTCTGAGTGAGATAAAGCACCAGCAGTAACTGGAGCCTCCAAGTTCAGAGGCAGTTTACCTTTGAATGAGAAGATGCCTGGAGAGAACAGTTGACCTTCATGCCCTGACCGTAGCCTTGCCTCATGGAAGCATCCTGCACAGCCACTGTTGGAATCAGAATGCTGGAGAAGAGGGACCATTGGAATGATCCAGCAAGTCTCTCACTCTGTTCTTATGCAGTACCCTGTGCCGGACGGAAATAAACTACGCATTCAGGAACACAATCAGATAGGCCAGATTGGATTACTGTAATGCACTCTACACGAGGACAGTTTGAAACGTAAGAGCCCTGCTGGATCAGGCCAAAGATCCATCTAGTACAGCTTCTCACTGTGACCAGCTAGGTGCACTCAGGTCCTCCTTGCAGATTTCCCATAGGCAACAATCGCCCCACTTGCGATTCCCAGCAGCTTGTTCAGAGGCATATTGACACTGGTAGTAAAACATAGCCGTCATAGTGAGTAACCCTCAATAGCATTATTCTCCATTAATTTCTCTACTCTTTTAAAACCATCCAAGTTGGTGGCCACCAGCACATTGTCTAGGAGCAGATCCAGTTTGACTGACTGTGTGAAGTACTTATTTTTTCTGACCCGAATCTTCCATCCTTCAGCTTTATTGGATGCACCTGGCTTATAGTATTATGCGGGAGACTTCAGATTTGAGCAGGACATGCAGGTCAGCATGTTATCCAGAGTATCTCTAAAGCATCACTTGAGGCCCTTCCCCATCCTGTAAAATACATAATGGGCAGACAAAACATGCCAGAGCTTTTTGGTCGCACTGCCAGAATTTGGAATAGCCTCCCAAGAGAGGCCTACCTGGCTTCATCAGTTTACCTTTCAGCAAGCCTTTTGGGATGCTGCATTTAAACAAGATTTGACTTTTTTATCTGCTTGTTTTTAGTGATAGTTGTTATTATTATTTAAATACCGGTATATTATAATTTGAACGTGTTCGTTTCCTTGATTCTCATAGAAAGGCAGGATATAAGTATTGGAAACAATATAAATACAGGACAACCAGGAAATTTCCTAGCATGCCAAACTTCATGCTAGGGATTATTATGAAAGGCGCTGACACTGGAATTAAATTGCTAGTTTTGTAATGCCTTGAAATAAATCTGCCCTACAGCTAAACGTTGAATCCTGGTCACTCCCTTGCATAGAGTTGGAAGATGACAAAATGAACATTCTCCAAATGGAGAATTTATTCTCAAAACAGCTACTATCCTATACACACCTACCCGTGTGAGTGTAAACCATAAAAAAAAACACATTGGGACTTATTGCACGATTGTAGGCAGGTTTTTGTAATTAGCGTTTTGTGTGTCTTTCCTCAGGATGGATTCTGCTACACTATCTGGCCCTAATGTGCTATAAAAGGGAACGTTTATAAATCTTGGGTACTGCATGGCACCTTATGTAGGCATGGGACTGAAATTTCCCTAAGTGCACAAATACAATAGAAGACCAGTCCCCTCTGTTTCGTTGCTCCACTTTTTGATTTGCTGATAATATTCTGAAAAGAAAACTAAAATAATAACACGCCTTGCCACTGTTGACACAAGCTCAAACTGCCCCAGGTTTAAGGAGGCAGGAAGAGATACCCATCAGCACACAGGATGCTGCAAAGCCACCAAGGAAAGCAAGATATATTTTTCTTAGTCTTTAATGGAAACAACCTCAACGGCTTAAGCATGTAGAAAATAATACTGTCAAGTTCTCCTTTCCTTTCTTCCTCCTCCGCCCCCTTTTCTTTGTTTAGGAAGGATGAAAATACAGTTGTGGCATGCTGGAAACTGTACATTGTATGCTGGAAACTCTACCAAACAACAACAAAAACAACCCCAAAACCAGAAATGAAAGCAGAAACAGGATATCCTTTACAATGAGGAACATGCAAGAATCAAGTTTAGTGTTATAGAGTTCCTCAGCAGGACTCAGGGTTTTTAATGTATTGCTCAGATTTTGATTTCGCCCCTCCTGGAAGAAGCTCATAGTGTCAATAATGCTCTAAATACTCTGGAGCAGCAAGGACATGTCAACATCTTCACTTTTTAAGGCACGGATGATACCTTCAAAGGCCACATGAACTTACAGGAGGGGAGGCATCTTGTTCCTTTGCCGCTGGCAGCTGTATAAACCAAGCCTGATAAACATTCTCTAAATATTAAATCAGATCACAACATCTGAAAAACCTGTATTTCTTTTTCTTTTTTTATTTGCCTTCTTGCTTCTGGGTGTGGCAGGTATGTACACAGGAATACTATCATCAAGATCATCTTCACAGGCTTTAAAACGACACAATTTTATATTAAAACAAAAAATTCCAAAAGCTCAAGCTCTCTCAGTTGTTTATGACAAGTGCTAAAAGGTGAGCAATATTGTCCAGGTTAACATGGGGTCAAAGTAATGGGACAAACCCTCAAAGATACAACTCCAAGACACATCATTGTACTCACAGATTCACCTAATACACACATTCAATCGAATCAGTACTGTAATAGAATGCCCACATACAAACAATTGAAATTGGATAAAGCAATCATGTCAATTAAAAAATCCAGAATATAAAAAATCTCTCTCATTTTGTTCAGAAAATCTTTTCCTTTAGTCCAAAGTTTCCATTATTCTAAAACCTCACGAGAGCAGCAACGCCCTATTTTGTGAATTTACTTATTTACAGTGCTTTTTTCCCCGGGGGTACGCATACCCCTAAACATTTTGTGAATCTTTGTACTTTTGTCCATTTACTTTATTTATTTTTCCCGATTTGAACTATAAAATGGTGATTTTCTTGAGTCAAAATGAGAGTACCCCTAAACATTTTTTTTTTTAGAACAAAGCACTGCTTATTTATATATTAAATCTGTATATCTGAATCCTGGGTGATCCTTCTTGACGGTACATTGATGGTGAAGACTTGTATACTGTACAACAGCAGCTAATAGGAGCTGAGATATATTAGGTCTTTCTAATAGGACCAGGCTGACTTTTGTGACTGAACTTGGGATTGTTTGATTTCTAAACTATTGCTGCAAAAATTGTTTACCCTTTACAGACTTGATAGGCAATTGCCAGTTGCAATTGTATGTTTATATATGGATATTAAATTTAAAACGATTAGACTAGATGTGTATGCATTATCGTTGCAATCGTTTGTGTATACTGTACAGATAACATGCCCCCCTTCTTTCAAACAGCAATGCTGCTCCAAACCAGAACAGTTTGTAAAAATGAATGTGGGAATTTGAGCAGGGAAACCTGGGCTGAAGACCCAGCTCAGCTGTGAACGCAGCTGAATGGACTGTGACATGATCATAATCTAACCTAACTTCCCACATGGGAATGAAGCTGACCCAATACAATCAATATCAGAACGCATTTCTTGTCAATGTGCCAATGAGACTCTTTTTGTTCTCATTATTCAGTCATTGTTTCTCCTTGACGCTCTTGGCATCACAGGAGCAAAATTAGCCGAGGTAGGGAAGATCTCTAAATTTCTCTGGAAAGCAACAGGAGACAGAGGATGCAGTAGAACACAGCATTATCTGAACCATTTTGCAGGGAAGCTGATAACATACATGATGCCTATTTATGCCGCAAGTAAAGGAATTTGGCATCTACAATAGCATCTGTAAAAATCCTTTAGAATCCTTAAAATTTCTTACCTAAAAAAAAAAAGGAAGTTTCTAGTCCTCATAATACCAATTGACTTAAGAGTAGTTATGGATCTGCTGGTGAGCCAGAAACCAGAGGTAAAATTGGTTGAGGATTTCACTTATTATTTTTGCAAACTTTCTTGTGCCTCTCGTTACTTTTCAGTTGCTCTGAATCGGTTTTTCCTCTTTCCCAATTCTATATTCAGCAAGAGAGGGAAACAAACAAGACAGATTTAAGCCTATTTTAATAAAGCAACAATATTTATCCACTTCAGTAATTGTAGGAGTTTTCTCAGTTTGATTTTGTGTGTGTGGAAAAATCAGTGCAGTGTAGTACAGAATGTAAAGACATGGGTTCAGATCTCCTCACTCAGCTTTGATGACCCTTGCCTTGTCTTTCCTTCTCTCCCCCCACTCTACGGTATGCCATGGAGTTATTGTAAGGAAAAGAAAGGATAGCCTTTCCGCCACGTATAGGTCCAGTGCCGAGGAAGAGTAGGACACAAAGCTCTTGTTTATTCACCTCTCAGATGAAGTTCTGGTGGCTTTTGAAAATCTCTGGATCTGACTACTAAAATTATTCCAACATAGTTATCGGTGGAAAAAGAAATTGTGCTTTCAGCTGAGTACAGACAGTTATTTATCTAGAAGGACAGGACCTATTCTTCTTTACCACTACAGCAATACTAAGCCCTAGTCCAGCACTGAAAACTCATGGAAGAGCTGCAGGATGCACCAGTCAGGAAACCAGACAATGACTTTACTGTCTGTCCCCCTTTGAACAAGAACATTCCTAGGAAACTCTTTACTCCACACAGAAGCAACTAAGCCCAGTGCCACCTAGTGGCTACACTATATAATGACACTATCCACATAACAACCATACAAATCTAAAGGGTGCAGGGAAAATGCCTCTCTGCAAGTCAAAAAGACACCTGAAGTGGCTAAGGTAGACTGCTGCAATCAATTTCTAGTGTAGTCAGTTTCACATCTAAGAAAAATCTGTATTTTTTCTTCTTTCCAATGAGGATAAACAACTCCCATTCAAAAACAAACCCTTCAACCTTTAAATTCCCCAAATGCTCTGGACATGGAAAAAGAAAGGATGTGTTATTTATCATGGATTCTACTCACTAAGCATCCCTATCAGTCACACATCTATCAACTGCATCTATCTAATACTAACATTTTTGCGGGTTGCTGACTTCTCTGTAAGCCATTCCACTGCACAGCTTGGAGTAAGTGCACTACTACTCAGCAACCTACTAAACTAGTTTGAGCAGGGACTATGATGAGACACAGAAAATTAATGGGTGGCATCCAAATAAGTCATGATGTGCGTGAACTTCTGTAAGTGCCATAGAACCTCCTCTCTCCTTCCACAGATTTGCTTGGTGGAAACTTTTTCAGCAGGGGGCCGGTCCGCTGTCCCTCAGACCTTGTGGGGGGGGCGGACTATATTGGGGGGGGGGAGAATGAATTCCTATGCCCCACAAATAACCCAGAGACGCATTCTAAATAAAAGGACACATTCTACTCATGTAAAAACAGGCTGATTCCTGGACCGGATTGAGAAGGTGATTGGGCTGTATCCGGCCCCTGGGCCTTAGTTTGCCTACCCATGCTCTTAAACCCTCTGGAGTAGATTAGGGGATGGTGTGGCAGGCATGTGGTGGAAGATGAGGGAGGGGGAGTTCTGTTCCACACGCATAATGACTTAGCTGGATTCAACCAAATATATACCACAAGCAATTGCATGCCTACAATATCACTTGCAGGTCTTTATTACCTATTGTCTGCACAGAGTCTTAGAAAGGCAGAAATCATCCCTCAAAGAGATATGAAATGTCAGGATGTGCATTTGTTCTCTAACATTAATATCACACCTTTCTTCTGTCATGGAACCCAAGGCAGTAAATGCATGGTGCCTTCCAGGCAGTGACCAGATCTACACCTTCAGACCATGTCATATGTTAGTGTAATGTACACAGTGCCACCTGCGGTTGGTGCAGGAGAAATGAGGGCTCCCAAAAACTTTTCATGCAGCTGATAGCCAGCATAGCAATAAATAATCGAGGAGATAACGGTATTTTATGAACCGGGCTGCAAAAGAGATCAAAGTAGAAACAGAAGGCAAGCACAAAGAAAACCAGCCCAAAGTCAGCTCTCCCTCAGAGCAAACTCTCTCGACACTTTATTAGAACCATACTAACAATCGTCAGGAAAGGAGAAAAACATGCAACACTAGAAGAGGAAATGATTGAGAGAACTGGGAGACCATGCCCAGGGCTGTTGGTCTCTACTCCACATGGTGGCATTTTCAGGACAGGACAGAGTATATTTTTGGCATGCCCCTCACTGAGCATCACTAACCACACCACTTCTCACACTGAGCTCTTGTACAGATCCCACACCTGCTCTCTTCTCACCCCTACTCAAAACAAGCAAAAGAGAACGTGTGGGGGAATCATAGGCCACAAAATGCAAAGCTAGTACAAGCTGAGACTGACCCTTCCCCTTCTTCCAATTACAAGTTCTGCTGGTCCCCGGTCGTCTGCTTGAAGTCTGTTTTGTGGGGGCTCCATCACAGAGGAGGGATGTGTCGAGTCTAATATGCAGCTAGAAGTCTGAGAGAGTTAGTCATACAGGATAACTGTGGTTTCAATGCATCGGGTGTATAAAAAAAAAAGTAGAAAACCCACAAGGGTGTGAAATATCCTGCACCTGCTGCCTGTTCAGCTGCTCCCAACAGCCCTCTCCTAAGCTGTGCCAAATGTAGTGCTACAAGGCTAACCTATATATTATCTCTCTTATACATAGATTTATAGATAAATACAGAGAGAAACAAACTCACAGGAACTTGGGCCGCGTGGAAAGTGATTTGCATGATCAATGGTATACAATTACCATTTCTTTTCCAGGAACTATTACTGAGCCCTTTATTCCTGCTTCTAGTAACCGTCTACATAGAATATTTCCCATGTCTGAAGCAGCATTCTTTAGCCTTTGCCCACAGCTTAGACACAAAGGTCACAACGCACTGTCAATTTATACTAGCCGAGGACCTTGGACAAATCTTTAAGAAATGAGAAAATATTCCTATAAGACACAAATGTGATACAAGATACACATATCCCAACTTGGGGGGATACGGAGGGTTGATCTGTTTGTACACTCAAGGGCTACAGCGACTGATTCTAGGACTCGCTGTAATGGTCAGTTATGGAACACACTACCATGCCAGAAGCTGAGTCCTAAGCCTACTATTACGGAGTAGTAGCTTGTGGCCAGAAACATGGTGTGAATGGCGATGTTCTGTGAGTGGTTTTAAAAAAAGAATCACTGGGAAAAGTCTTCCTAAAAGACAGACTGAAAACTGGAGAAAAACGGCCCTCCTACTAGCTAGTCAGCTTTCTTTTTGTCTTGTACCAGCCCTTATGTTGCAAGAAAATCTGGACACTGCAACACAAGGGATGATTGTATGCTTGTCTTTGTGGTTTGACTGCAGACATGCCAGAGGATTCCATAAAGGCTGCTGTTCTGTAATGCTGGGGCAGTGGCAATAATTATTAAACTAGGGAAGAAGAAAATTACAAAATGTACAAAGAGGGTCTTCTTAGCGTAGAGGTCCCACACCTCATGAAGCACCATTAATATTTTTCCTTCCGTAGGAGAGAATTCCTCTCTCTCAGCACAAGAAGGAGAAAGAAAAGGAAATAAGAGAAAGTCAAAGACCTAACAAGGTCTGATATGAAAGATTTAATCAGCATAGAAGAACTCACCCTGCAACCTGCTCACCCTAACCTCCCAAAAAACTAGTTCCCCCCATCCAATATTAGACACATGGAAGCACAGGGATTTAAAGATTTGGGGGTGCTTCTTTTCTATTTACTCATATAAGTTTTAGAAAACAGGCAACTAGTAGAGTCTGGAGTAAATGGCAGGCCGGGCTCCAGTCCCTTGTTTATGTCAATGGCATGATCAAAAGGAGGAAGAAAATGTGACAGCTCTCTTCACCTGAAAGTATCCGCTTCATATACGCAATAACAAAGAGTATCTATGATTTTAAAATGTCAGATTTAATACTGTCCTAAACTGGTGGTCCCATCATTTGCTAGAGGGACATCCAGGGATTCTGGAACCTTCCTTAAAGATTCTCATGTTCACTTGGAGGCCTGGGATGCCTCAAGCCTCCATCAGAAAGCTACAAGCAGCTGCCTACTGCCACACTGGAGTTAAAAGGGGTGTTGGCCGGTGATAGTGGCATACATGAATTCAGTGACAAACAATCCACACCACAAACTTGACAGCTCATCCGATCCTGTTACCAGAGTGTTCAGAGGCCAGAACTAAGGTCATTAACCACAAATATTCTCAACAAAACAAGAAGTTGTACAGAATTCAATCCTTCCCCTGCATGTTTGTCAACCAGAAATGAATGCCCCAAGCCTCTTGGGCTCAGGTTTTATATCAAACTATCCCAGAAGCTGAGAAAAATTCCTCTAGGTTTTCATATTTAAAAGTTTACATTTTAAAAACAGAACAGGACCTCAGAAGACACTGAAACAGGTGTCTAGGGTTTTCATCCTCTGTGTGGGGAAGGGTTTGCCTCCACTATACACGTAAAACACAGGGGAATGGAGACCAAAAGCTGCCAATCAGCTCATGCTGGTGGGAGTCAGCAGTTGTGGCTCAATATGGACATAGTATACATCTGTGCATGACCCGAGAGGAAAAAGTAAAGGCACCAAAACTTTGCTGCTCAAGAGTGAACAACCCACCTGTGGGCAAACAACAGCTCCAGCTTTCATCCAACTGAATTTTAAGAGAAGCAGAGAGATGTTTAGCACATTCATACCCCATTATGCAACAGAGAGAAATGCAACACACTCCTTCCTTCAACTGTATGAAAGTAAAAATATTCCCTTTGTAGTTCTCCTTTATTTTGCTGCTAAGCCAGGTGGCATATTGCCGCTTCTGCTTCTATTATGGCTGCAGAGTCGAAGGTGTACTTACTCTCAAAGGTGCTTAGATGTCCCAGGTTCTGTAGCACTAATGCCTTGGTTATCTCTAAGCTGTTATCCAAATCTACCTGCATTTCTCATTATAAAGTGGTCAAAAGCAGATGTGAAGGAACAATGCCACACACCCTAGGACTGGTAGTAGCCAATGTTACAATGCACAATAATATATGTTTGTAAAAAAAATCTGAAGGCAGAAGAGTTTTTTTTGTAACCATGTACAGTCTGTGTATCTAGGACCACAAGAGGACCCCTGATTTCAGCCAGAGGAAGGCATTCCAGAATAGTCAGGAGAGAGAGATGCCAGTATGACAATTGGACAGCAGCAACAATTGGCAGAGAAGGCGTATTTCCTGCCCTGCTGTGAAATGGGATGAGCATGTACGTGAGACAAGGCACTGTTCCTGGTGGGGGAAGAGGAGGCTTCAGGAGTGAAGGAGGAGAGGTTCCTTATTGCTTATCAACAGCTCCTTGTTCAGCAGAGCTCTCCTTGTCGGTGGTCTGAGCATGCCAAGGGGTCTCTTTATAAACAAACCAGCAGTTTCCAGCCCACAGTATAAAGTTGACAAAGCCAAACAGCTGAGAAAGAAAGAGAGAAGTGCAGAGTTAATGTAGAAGCACTTGTAGCCAAGCTATCTGAGCAGGCTGTATGTTGTAGAGGAGTGCAACCACTCTGGGCTGGAGCCAAATAATGAGGCAAATTGGGTTGAAATGGAGCTCTTTTAACCCTTTCAGAATCAAACTGTGATAGCAATAAAATGCCCTAAGATGGATCAGGGTGTCACAAAACCGCATGTTGCTCTGTTTTTTCAGTGCCCTATATGCCAATGCTTGTCTACGTTTCTCTACTCTAGGTTTGTCTAAATGCTGACTTTGAAGCACTGAAGAGCTGTGGGTGTTTTTGGTGGTTTTGTTGTTGTTAAAGCAGAACAATGGATTTTTTTAAAGTAAGTTAGACTCCGTCTCTCTCTCTCTCTCTCTCTCTCTCTCTCTCTCTCTCTCACACACACACACACACACACACAGAGAGAGAGAGAGAGAGAGAGAGAGAGAGAGAGAGAGAGTCTGCTGCTCTGTTTGGTGGGGGAGTAATCTGGAGCTTCTCAGCAGTGTGCAGGAAGTATTAAGGACAACCTCACCTTACATAGCATCCCAACACAAATAAGCACTGGGAAAGCTAAGCTGGCCAGTGTGAAGATGCTAATATTTTCATCAATGTACAAGCAAGAATATACACCATTTAGCCAACTTTTAATTATTTTAAGGCATGAAAGAACAAGAGACAAAACCATCTCCCACCCCCCGAAAGATAACTAGATTTTGGTGTTTTAGCTGGCCTTATAAAAGCATTGGGGACCGGGTGGTGCTGTGGGTTAAACCACAGAGCCTAGGGCTTGCCGATCAGAAGGTCGGCGGTTCGAATCCCCGCGACGGGATGAGCTCCCGTTGCTTGGTCCCTGCTCCTGCCAACCTAGCAGTTCGAAAGCACGTCAAAGTGCAAGTAGATAAATAGGTACCGCTCCGGCAGGAAGGTAAACGGCATTTCCGTGCGCTGCTCTGGTTCGCCAGAAGCGGCTTAGTCATGCTGGCCACATGACCCGGAAGCTGTACGCCGGCTCCCTCGGCCAGTAAAGCGAAATGAGCGCCGCAACCCCAGAGTCAACCGCGACTGGACCTAATGGTCAGGGGTCCCTTTACCTTTATAAAAGCATTGCCCTAGTATGGCTTATGCAGGAAAGTGAAACCCTTTTACTTTCCCTACAAAGGCTCCTGGGCCTGCAGTTTGGTAGACTTAATCCACTCTGGAGGGGCTCCTGTGCTTTCATCTTCTTCTGCCAAAAGGGAAAAAAGTTTATAGCCATTTTTAGATTTCCCATAAGAGTGAATGGGGAACACAGAGCTCCATTTTATACAGAGCAGCATAAAACCCGAATCACAGTTTGAAGTGGATAGAGACTCAAAAACAAATCCTAATTGTTTTTATAAGCAGATACAAAGCAAATCTTAAGGCCCATGCAAAACCTTAGTATGCTCACGTGTTCTTCCTTAATGCCCTTTAATTTTCTTTTGTCTACTTCATCACTTTGATCAACAAAGAGTAAAAAGTCAAATTTTCACTAGTTTTCAGTAAGTGTTTGTGAACAGTGGTGACTGGTGATTCTCATCCACATTTGTGAAAGCAAGGACCAAATGAGGTCAATAGTTATTTTACAATCAATTAATCCATTAAAAAATGGCCTTGAACAGATGCCCTGTCTGTATGTCTGCTCTTCAGGGGCTGAAATCTGTAGTTAGGTCATCACTAAGTTGCATATATTTTAGGCACCGCTGTACTCCATCACATATGCAATTTCAACCAGCAACTGCTGTACTGGTACTTATTTAAGTACAGGTTTGACAAGACTGTTGCCAGTGCTGTAGAAAACTGTGAAATGCCCATAATGAAAAAGGAACCAGGAGCTTTATATTCAATACATGCAGACAGGCTGTTCTTCATTGGTGTACACATCAAGAAGGGCAAGACTTCTGAAAGATGTACTTGAGAAATATAAAGATACCAACTGCATTAAAAAAAAAAAAAGGTTAAAATCCATTAGTTAGTAGCTGTTTGTTGTGTCATTATACATTACAAACAGAACAGAAGCTGAAAACTGCACCTACATCACTATCTGCAGCTTTAAGTTACTCAAAGGGTATGAATGTATGAAGTTATTAATGTGTATGAAACTAACCGAGCTCTATTAAAATCAATGGAGCTACACTCTATAGCAGTGGTGGCTAACCTTGACACTCCAGATGTTTTGGGACTACAACTCCCATCATCCCTGACCACTGGTCCTGTTAGCTAGGGATGATGGGAGTTGTAGTTCCAAAACATCTGGAGTGTCAAGGTTAGCCACCACTGCTCTATAGGCTCCAATGCAGCTGAAGCTCTGCCATTCCCCCCCCCCCAACCACACAATATTGCTCCCCAGACAACTCTTACCACAGAGATGTTGGCCAGGCCCATAGAAGGTGTGGCCCCAGCATTGCATACAGCAGTTTTGAGTTGACACACTGACATGGCAGCAATGAGACTGGAAGGCCGTGTAGCTCCTTTCACATCTGACAGACCTTTGCCCCAGGCTGAAAATGCCACTAGCCAGAAAAAGGTAAATGAGACGGTCACACAGAAGTCCTGGGGAGAGGAAAAAACAAATAAGACCACAATGGCTCCATCTCATAGAACAGACTGCCCTCCCTATTCCACCCAAAAGACGCAAGCATTGAGGGCCCTCGATGCTGGGCCATTGCCCCATTCCATCTCTCAGGCCCCTTACATGGTGGGTCTACACGTGCCAAAATAGCCACTTCCAATTTTCCACAGCTACATAAGACATTCTGAAGGGACCTACAAGTGATATGGGGCTCGGTCCAGTATATCTGAAGGAGCGTCTCCAACCCCATCGATCTACCCGGACACTGAGGCCCAGCGCCAAGGGCCTTGTGGCAGTTCCCTCACTGCAAGAAGCCAAGTTACAGGGAACCAGGCAGAGGGCCTTCCCGGTAGTGACACCCGCCCTGTGGAACACCCTCCCATCAGATGTCAAAGAGAACAACAACTACCAGATTTTTAGAAGACATCTGAAGGCAGCCCTGTTTAGGGAGGCTTTTAATGTTTTATGGATTATTGTATTTTAATATTTTGTTGGAAGCTGCCCAGATGGGCGGGCTATAAATAATAAATTATTATTATTATTATCATCATCATCATCACCATCATCATCATCATCACAATTCAAGTGGCTCCACACAACCCCAAGGGGAAGGAGTTTGCTGACAGTGTTAGATAGTTTTTAACTAGTCTTTGTGCCACTTAGTGGGGGAAATGCTGTTCCAACTAAAGAAGGCCAAAGATTCCACCCTAAAATGAGGGATGACCAAGGTAAAGGTTCCTGTACATTAAATAGTTGGGTAGAAGCAGGAATTCCAGAAGGCACAGCTTGTCATGTTACAGCACTGCAGGAAAATACTTGTATATCAGGCACCGTCCAGATCCACTCAATGCATAATGTGGTTGTGTGAGCTGCTCCTCTGGATTGTCCCAAGGATAAACTGAATTAGAATGTTTATGGAAGCACTTCCTATTTGGATAGAGAGAAGTGTCTCTTATCCAAAGAGCATTTTAGACATTGTTTCTCTGAGGTTTAGGTCCTGCATCAAAGAGCAGAGGACCAAAGTGAAATCTTACCGCAAAAGGAAGCTTCTTATTTTCTTTGTAGAGTGAGTGAAACCGTAGATAGACTGCCAGAGCTGCCATGGTATACAGGAAAGAAAAAACACCCAAGGTCACAAAGAACTCAGCAGGTGCTGAAAAGTCTCCCAAGAGATGCAGCGTCCTTTTAGCAGTAGATCCTTCAAGACAGTCTGGCATATCAAATGGAACCTTGTACAACCTGGTCAGGATGAAAAGGAAAGAGAAAGGAACATGTTTGGCACGACTTAGCACATCTGGTACAGAGCTGCCTCTGACAAACGGGGGTGAGGGTTGAGACAGATGATAGCTTTTAAGCGAGTTAAAAGTAGTTGAGATTTATTTTGCCCCACTCTCACTTCAGGTCAAATAGATTGTGCAAGGTTTTTGAAGCAGAACAAAACCCCACAGCACCTGTTTATCAAAGTGAGGTGAATGCACACACCAAACAGCAAACCAACCCCATTCCAAAGTTCCTGTAGCTCTCTGGGGGGGAAAACACCTCAAACCAACAACTCCAGCCTAGCTCCAGCCTTTCCAGGTAGAATCATGTCACTCTTCTCATTGGGGAATAAAACCATGTCTGCATCTTTGCTTATCCTAATCAGAACACACTTATCGTAAGGCCTGATGACAGGTGGTGCCTTCTCTATATGGCTTGCTGCAGTAGTATATTTCACCCTTACTCTGAAGGAGCAAACCTCTTAGGTACTGATACAGCTTCCAAAAAGATACATGTGTGGTAGAGATTCTTTGACATGACTTGAACAAGACATTTCCTTGAAAGAAAGAAAAGTAGCACCTCTCTATTTTTAATTACATACTTGAGCTTTGGGGTACACTGTGTAGGTTTCCTCTAAAAGTATTTAACCAACTTCCTACCAAAACAGATACAAGGTGGAAACATCTATGAAAGACACCTCCTTCCTTGAAACTTACTGGGACTGTTCTGGCAGCTACCACTTTGCAGGATCAGAGTTTTTTTCACCTTCCACTTTCCAAAGACTCCGCTTTCCAAAGCAGTGACTTTGCTGATGCACAGAATTGCAATTTTCATTTCATGGAGAAAATTGGTTGGGCTAGGACTTTGTACAAGTGTAGTACAAATATACATACCCCATCTTCAAAGAGACCAAATATATCAGGCGCATGGAGTGCATATTAGCTGTTTGGATATCATGTTTGGTCTCTAAGAAGAGCCATTACAGTTCTCCACCTAGCTGCTATTGGGTGGTATAACACCAGCAGCTCTGTACATTATATAAATAGCCTCTAGCCTTTTCCCACATGTGCCATTTGAACCAGGCTGGCACTGAAGTCTGAAGTTCTGTAGCTTGAGCCCTCAGCAACAGCTTCCAACATAAAACTGTGTTTACTGACATTAAAATCAGGAGGTTTCCCCTCCCATTGCAGACAAGAATTATAAAGCCAATCTGCTTATCTGCAGCAGATCAAATTACTTGCAGGTTATGTGAAGCTATTCTGCTTATTTTAATAAGCAAGAGCCCACAGAAACCATCTGATAATTTAGAGGGTAGAAAAAGGCAGCTATGATTCCATTGAAAACTGCAAACTTACCACGGGGCTTAAACAGAGAAAAATTAATGTTTCCAAGTCTGTCTAATCGCTATCTTCTTATGTTTAACATACCTCTTAGAAAAGACATTGTTAAGCTCACAGGCTGCAGTTTAAGGAGGATCTAAGGACTTGTCCAGATAGTAATTTAACCATCAACACCAAAGTATATAGGGCTCCCTGCAATGGAGGCATGGCCATGACAGAACAGGTCTGAATTCCACCCCCACCCCCAAACCAAAAGGTAGCAGGGTTCTGTGATATACTAAGACACAAATAATAATCTAGAAGTCAAGCAGCAAGAAGAGCTCAGAGAATGAGAGCAAAAGCCTCCTTCATCTAAAGTGCTTCTCAACTCATACACAACACAATTCATTATTCCAAGAGACTATTCACCAGATACTTCATTCTGTGTTTTCTCTGTCTGAACCACTACCACTCCTCCCAATTTGTTCTTCTTGTCAAAGGCATCTCAATAGACTTCACAGACTTGCCTCTATTTATAGCTATCAGATGTTGGCAGGGAAGCAAAGTTGCAGAGATAGAACCATGTTCATATCCTACATACACTGAGTGTAAGATTGATTTCATTCTAACTTTGGCCATGTCTGTACTCATCTGACAAGTCTTGTGGTAGATCCCTAACATACAAATCATTTAATATTGCTAGGTTCTTACTTTCCAAGAGAGGTAATCTCCTGATTTGGCATGGCAAAAGAACCTATGAATGCCCCCCACAATCTGATCCAGTCTCTTGTCTTTTGCAGTGGCATTGAACCCCAACACCACCTCGACTAGGACTTAGCAGAACATAGATAGTGGAAGGGAAAGAGGAGAGCAAGCAGCAAAAAGGAAGGGAGGGGTTATTGGTTTGTGTGTGTGTGTGTTGCTCTTGTCTTTATTATGCCTTTTGTGCTTTTATCCTGTATTTTCATGCTGCGAACCGCCCTCAGATCTACAACTGAAGGGCAGTATACAAATTTAATAAATAAAATAATTTTAAAAAACATATTTCACATGCTTATATGTCTCTCAACAGATGACAGATGCATCAGGTCAGCTGCAGCTTTTAAGTTTGCTATGAAGGGCATAACCCTCCTTCCCAAAACAAATCACAGAGCACTGAGAATTTACAAGTACAGTGCTGTCCAGACAGCTTTCCCTATGTACAATTTGGTCCTCCAGCAGTGATTTTGAAGGGGGGGGGTGTGTGTAAATGATAGTCAGTGTGGGGTTTTTGCTTTGGATTAGTTCAGAAGACAAATTTCTGCTAGACTCTGATCTGCTATTCCTCTGTCTAGTACAGGCATCCCCAAACTTTGGCCCTTCAGATGTTTTGGACTACAATTCCCATCATCCCTGACCACTGGTCCTGTTAGCTAGGGATCATGGGAGTTGTAGGCCAAAACATCTGGAAGGCCGCAGTTTGGGGATGCCTGGTCTAGTAGTTATTAGTACAGGGATTTTATTGTGTCAGGTGCACCCATTCATTTAACATTTACTAAACTCTCCAATGGTAATGCCCTTAGAAAGCTCCTTCCTTATCATTTCAGCCCTGAACGATCACCCTAGTATCACTGGAAATACAATGTAATGCATTTAAACACACAAACACACACACACACACACACAAAAGGAAGAAGGGGGAACTCAAAACACATTTGAAACAACACTGGCTAGAGCTCCTCCTGAAACAGAAGTCCAAGGCCAATGAAATCCTCCAAGAAGTGTTGGTGTGTTGAGAAGAAAGCACCCTCACCTCCTCCTTGGTGGCATTGCAGCAACGAAATTGCCTGCAACCAGGGAGTCTCAGGAACCTGTCCATTTTAAATAGCTATGCTTGGACAAGCTGGAAAAGGTGATACTTGCCTTAAAGGACACCTAATAAGGGAAAACAGGGGAGTGGGTTGCACTGTGGTTTAAACCATCAAACTTCTTGAGCTTGCCAATTGTAAGGTTGGCAGTTCAAATCTGCACAATGGGGTGAGCTCCCATTGCTTTGTCCAAGCTCTTGCCAACCTAGCAGTTTGAAAGCATACCAGCGCAAGCAGATTGATAGGTACTACTGTGGCGGGAAGGTAAATGCCGTTTTTGTGTGCATCAGTGTGTTCTGTGCACCAGAAGCGGTTTAGACATGCTGGCCAAATGACCTGGAAAAGCTGTCTGTGGACAAACGCCGGCTCCCTCAGCCTGAAAAGCGGAGATGAGTGCCACACCCCATAGTTGAATTCAACTGGACTTAACCGTCCAGGGGTCCCTTACTTTTACCTTTTACCTGAGGGAAAATGCCTGGGACAGATGGACTCCTCTGATATGTTCTGGTGTCTTGGGGAAATGGGGCTGCCCACACTCAAAACACAACAAGGAATTAGGGGAAATTAGGATATGCCCAACAGGGAATTACGGGAAATAGTAAACTGATGACCCAATTCTACAAACTCATTGCTTAGAAGAGAAAACATCCAAATTAGCAGTGTTCACTCATGAGGTTCTCTGCAGATCACCAAAAATGGCACATTAACACATTTTCTAACTTATGTTACAATGTGACAAGAACTTCTCTTCATTGCTAACATGGCTGACAACTGATTTTGTCAAAAGCCTATGTCCAAAAAGGGAACATAAAATAGGTAAGCATATGGCAGTCTCTTACAAGTGGATAGAAGCTCAGCCCTATGTATCTAAAGGTGCCTTCTCCCTTACATTCCCATTAACAGAACTATGTTCTACAGTATCTTCTTGATGGCAATGTCTGTTTACCTTATGATGCTCACATAGACAAACATGTCAGAATAACTAACAGTGTCTTTCTCTGGTTCTCTTAAACAGTATATTTAAAAACAAAAAGTCACATTTGAACTTGCAAGGAACAGGTCTGATGCATTCTGTAACTTTCTTTTGCTAGCTTCCAAACAATGGGTGAGTTATAGTCCATATTAAAGCAAATATCTATTCTATTTCATTGCTTATGCTTTTACTGTATTTGTTATTTGCTGTTACTAAATGTGTTGCTTTAATTAATCTGCATTTTAGTATTTGTAAGAGTGGTGTGTAAGTGGTTTGATTGGTTAAATAAATATGTTACTTCACCTCAGCAGAACTATTCTTCTGTGAGCACATTCCTACAACATTGGGGGTTGCTTAATTTAGGGAAAAGTTTGGGGAGCAGGACACACAATAGAGGTGTATAAAATTAAGCATGGTGTAGAAAAAGCAGAGAGGGGGGGGAGGGAGGGAGATATTTCTCTCCCTCTCTCAGAATACTAGAACCCAAGAGTGGCTTGCCTGGTGGGGCAGAGGCAGAGCAATGCAGCTACTTAATGGCAGGGGTGAGAAGGCAGCAAGGTCATGGCTTGTGGACAAACCAGAAGAGACAATTCAGGGCTCCTACTGGTGTGTCCTCACAACCCCAACCTCACCATCTCATTCCTACCAGTAAGTGGCAGCGATGCCACTGCCAGCAGGCTTCTGCAATGAAGAAGATTTGGTACAAACAAAGATCTAGTGGGAGATCTAGTACAAACAAAATAGCCCTTCCAACTCTATGAGTCACCAACTTATCGATAGCTTTGAAAGGGGGTTAGGCAAATGCATGGAGGATAAGGCTATCAGTTGCTTCTAGTAGCAATGTCATATGCTACTTCCAATGTGAGAGGCAATATGCCTCTCATTACCAGAGTAGACAAGGACAATTATGTGTGTGTCCTGCTTGGGGACTGAGTGAACAGAATTGCCCGACGAGATGGTCTTTTGGTTTGATCTAGCAGAGTTCCTCTTACGTTGGAAGGACCCGAAGAACCATAAAACCATAGAACTAGTTGCATACACCCCAAGGGGGACTTTGTGTTTGTGTTTCCATATCGGTACCCCTGTATGCTGCAGAGCAAACCAGTTCTGAAATCAAAACAATTTACAAAATTTTGGGTTGGGGGCTGTTGCTCAAGGTAAATTAGGGGGAAATCCTATTAAGCCTGCACAAGCCATTGCATGCCTAACCCCAATAAACCACACAATTCCCCCCCCAAAAAAGTGTTTTGAGTCATTTCCTAGAAACCCAGAATTTTAGAGTTGGGATACTCTGGAGGTTACTAAGTTTCATTTTTTCAGGAAGCCTTTCCAAACACAGGCAATATGAGGTGCTAGAAACAGAATCATAAGCACCATGGTGTATTTGGATACAATGTCCAGCTCTGCATAGTATCTCCTAAATTAACACTCGGTAAGACTCCCATTTACCTGAAAGGATATCCAAACTGCACAGTGATAGCAGTTGTCTCTTTAGGATTCTCATTGCATTTCACAGTAGCCCCTGTTTCTGCACTGAAAGAACCACAGGCTCCAAAGGCAAATATGGCAAACAGCTGGAGGAAAAAGCAAAGGGGTTTAGAACTAAATGTGTCCTAGTTGGTAGCAAACAGTGGCACAGGCCCTGGCATAATGCAGGACAACAGATCTGGCATCAACTACTATGAACTATCCAAGACCTAAAAAATCACAATCATCCGGGCTTGTCTTGCAAAACATTACGATCAGCTCACATGCAAGCCATAATGATAAATGCCACAATGCACATCCATGTGCAAAGCTAGCCAATTAATGGGGGGGGAGAGAAGCAGACAACATATTACTTTTCAATGAACTATTTATCTTTAATATAATACAACCCAAGATAAAACAAAATTAAAAAATTCCTTCCAGTAGCACCTTAGAGACTAACTAAGTTTGTTCTTGGTATGAGCTTTCGTGTGCATGCACACTTCTTCAGATAACACGAAAGCTCATACCAAGAACAAACTTAGTTGGTCTCTAAGGTGCTACTGGAAGGAATTTTTTTATTTTGTTTTGACTATGACAGACCAACACGGCTATCTACCTGTAACTACAACCCAAGATAGTTAAATATGTTTTTTTTCTTTAAAAAAAATGCTTCTCAACTGGGTGTGTTATCAGTAACCTCCACAGTACTAAGTACCTCTCCACTACAATGACAGTAACAAATAAATGTCAAGCTGGATTATGCAGAACTCCAGGTTGTGCTAAGTTTCTTAGGTAGAACTTACTGGTTTAAAGAAAATGAATCTTGGGAGTTTATCAATTTCTACAATTATCTGGTACAACAACTGAAAGAGGTCAATTTTTTATAAATATTAAAAAGTAATTTGGTCCAAGTTCACCACCAAACTATATACCAAAGAACAGTTGTTCTCTACATGTTAATAGGTTTTTTTAATTATCAGTACCATTAACCCAGAGTTACATACAATCAGCTCAACAGTAAATGCCAATGCATTACAAAGCAGAAGTCTGAAACTTAAAATCTCTCTAACTAAGGGTTATTCGATATCATGCCACCCAAGAATATACATGCACAGAGACCAGTATTTTGTTTTGCTATTAGGCCCAAGTACGTTTACATACCAACACAGGCCCATACAAAACTAGATCAGGCCTTTTAAGCTGCTTCAGAATTACAGCAACAGCAAAAAGAGTCAGTTTTGGTGTATCAGTGCTGCATTATGACACCTAGGTGGTATTAGTGGACAACAGGCCCAGCAACAGCTCAGTTGGTAGGATCATTGCATATAGCATTCTTGAGAATTAAATGCTCAAACATGAAAGGAACTTGCAGGCAAGGGATATAGCTTTAGCACTAGTCACTCATTGCACCGCTACAGCTGAAGAACTTCAAAACTAGGCCGTCCAAATACAAGTGCAGGGAAAATGAAACCTATGTGAAATCTGCAAACAAATGCGGTGGGGGCCATGACTGCAGCTGTTCATATTTGGGACTATGATGGAAGCATAAATGAAAAATAAAAATAAATTAATAATGTATTATTATTACACAAGGGATCAAACTATTTTCCATGACCTCTGTTTCTACACTTGTTCCTGCCTTCAGAGAAGCCAAGAGGCCTGATCTAGTGAGTTTGGGCCAGAGAAACTTACAGGAAGTGATCACTATGCCATCCTACATGGCTGGTAGAAATGGAATGAAGCGTCAAGCTAAAAACGTCATCCTACAGTCTGTTCACTAGCCAGTCACATCAACCGACTCCTCCCTCCTGAACTATATAATCCTGTCTAAGATCCATATTCATTCAGCAGTTCATGACGGCACCATAATACTCATCGAAGTACTGTATCCATTATTTCCAGGAGTGGAGGGGGAGCTAAGATCAAGCTGCAAGCATAATTAACTGAACTTAACAAAGTAAGCAGCAACAGTCCAAGTGCTGAACTGGTGTACATTTGAACTACACAAAATTTGGGCCAAATATGTGGAAGACCTGTAGAGGGAAATAGGGACATGAACTGAAAACAAAGGCATTAAGGGATATGGGCCCTGTTTCTACTGAGATCCTGCCCTTTGTTTTCCAGGTCTATAAATTGGCAGGACACATAAGAAAAAGATTTTATATAGGATGGAAAATGCTGCAATAGAGCAAAACACCATCTTCACCATACCATCACCACAACAGATGGCCCGATCAAGCCATGCGCAATGACAAATGCTTCCACACTCAATGGGGGGGCATGCAAAAAGAGATCCTAACATAGCACAGGAGAACTACTTATTTCATTATACCATGCTCCTTCAGCAACTATTTGTATTATTCTCCAAGCAGCATAATTAGATGCTTCTGAAGCTATTTATTCTATTCAAAGAGTTCAAAACCCATTTTAAGATCTCAAGTCTATCCGGTTAGTGTTTCCCTTACTCTTTATTTTTTTTAAAGGGGGAGGAGCCATCAATGGATGCCTCTCTCTTTTTAAGTCACATATGTTTTTGGCCTATGCCCCAAAATGAAAACCTCTTAAGGCTGATTTATACCACCATTTTTCCCCACAAAGAGGCAGGTAGGCTATAGAGACTTAGTGAGCTATAGAGTTGGCCAGACAACATAATGGAATGTGAAATGTAATCTGTTGCTTATAGGGAGAAGAGCCATATTCACAAAAATTGAGGTGCACACAGAAAATAACCAAGTAGGCACATCTGAGAAGGCATGGACACTAATGCTGCGTCACATAAAGTCAGTGCCATTGTGCTGTCATTAGTATTTGATGCTGCATTGTTCCCATGATCCACTGCTTTAATCGGCCAATTTTTTTCATGAGGTCCCCACTGATGAGGTCCCCACTGGTAGTATGGGAAGCTACCAGGTATCTCTGGACACCAGCTCCCATCAGTCCCAACCCACTCCGCCAGTTGTCAGAGATGATGGGAGTTGTAGTCCAATGACACCTGGAGACAGTCTGGAGAAACAGAAAATGTTGCCTTGCCCTGCCTGCCCTTGGCACTGCCATACCTGCTGAAACTGGTATTGCTTCTCTGCCTGCCCTCCCACTGGTGTAGAAGCGGTGCCAGCACTGGTGCCAATTTTGGGTGAGATTTTGCCAAAATCGCACAAGATCTTGTGCACTCTGTAAGATCTCTTGCAATTTCAGCCAATACCAGCATTGCACCTGGTGCCTTGGTGGCTCCTGCCAGCTGAGGCAGCTGCCTCAGTCTGCCTAATAGCAGAGCCAGCTCTGTCTGGAGGGCAACATATCCCCCATCCCTGTCCTAAAGCAACAGACATAGAGTCAGAACTGTGCTGGTTGGAGCTGATGGGACTTGAAGTCCAAAGTAGATGGAGGGCACCAGATTGGGGAAATGTTCTCTTATGCTTTTCAGTATTTGTGATGTGTTCACACTGACCTTCAACCTATCCAAGACTGCACTTTCTTATGAAATGGATGCCAGCTCAGTTCTGTTTTGTTACTATCAACCCTCTGCGTTTCCGTGTGCTGCTCTGGTTCGCCAGAAGCGGCTTAGTCATGCTGGCCACATGACCTGGAAGCTGTACGCCGGCTCCCTCGGCCAATAAAGCGAGATGAGCGCCGCAACCCCAGAGTCGGACACGACTGGACCTAATGGTCAGGGGTCCCTTGACCTTTACTTTAGCCGTCCCTTGAGTGATGCCATCTCCTTTTGGCCTCAATGTTGTGCCAACATGTGCATTTAGTGAAAGTAAATGCAGGTTCCGTGTGTTACAACTGTATTGTGGGGCTACTTAGGAAAAAGTACATATCTTAGAGTTTTTCTTTTCTTTTCTTGTAGTGAGAACAAGGGCTCCTCCCTTTTCAAGAAGACATTTAGCTCTAAATAAGGCTCATTCATTTCTCATTTCTATTTTGGCTCGTCCGCAGAGACTGATGGATCCTGATGGATTTCGTCAGGCCCTGCGGGACCCTGCCCCCCCTGGCGGCTCATTAGATGAGCTTGTCAAGGACTGGAATAACCGGCTCTTGATGGCCATTGATGAGATCGCACCTAAGCGCCCTCTGCGACCCCGCCGAAACCGGGCCCCCTGGTTTACTGAGGAGCTTAGGAAAATGAAGCGGGATCTCAGACGACTAGAGCGAGTATGGCGGCGTGCTCGCGACGGAGCTTCAAGAGCATCCTATAGGACACTTATGAAAGCCTATGAGATGGCAGTGAAAGCTGCAAAGAAGTCCTACTTCTCAGCTACCATTGCATCCGCTAGCTCTCGCCCAGCACAACTGTTTAGAATAATTAGGTCCTTAACAACCCTAGAGGAACAACCAAATTTAAATACGAATTTGACTTATAGCTGTGAGGCATTTGCGAGCTTTTTTGCGGAGAAAGTCTTGCTGCTCCGCCGTGACCTCCCCGCCAATTTGGATACAATAACAGAACTGGAGGCCCCTCGACTGTCCTCGGGTCCAGTACTGGACCACTTCGATCGGATATCCCCTGCCGATGTTGACAGATTCCTCCGAGCTGGAAGGCCCACCACTTGCTCCCTTGACCCGTGCCCGTCTTGGCTGATTAGAGCTTGTCCAGACGAGGTACGGGCCCCCTTGGGTGAGATTATCAACTTGTCCCTTGGCACCGGGACATTCCCAGGAGAGTTGAAGGAAGCAGTGGTGCGTCCGCTCTTAAAGAAAACATCTTTAGATCCTTTAGATCTATCCAATTACCGCCCAGTTTCGAACCTTCCGTTCCTGGGTAAGGTAATTGAGAGAGCGGTCGCTGAACAGCTTGGTGGATTTCTGGAGGAAACATCGGCTTTGGATCCATTCCAGTCCGGCTTTCGCCCTGGTTATGGGACCGAGACGGCTTTAGTCGCGCTAACAGACGATCTCCGTAGACAGCTGGATCAAGGCGGGTCAGGACTGCTGATCCTTTTAGATTTGTCAGCAGCCTTTGACATGGTCGATCATGAACTTTTAGACCACCGCCTTGCCGACTTGGGGATTCAGGGCACAGTCCGACAATGGCTGCGCTCCTTTATCTCAGGTCGGGGACAGAGAGTGGCGCTAGGGAGGGAGTTGTCGCCGCGGCACTCCTTGGTGTGTGGAGTCCCGCAGGGCGCAATCCTTTCCCCGATGCTTTTTAACATCTTTATGCGCCCTCTTGCCCAGATTGTCCGGAGTTTTGGGCTGGGTTGTCATCAATATGCTGATGACACCCAGCTTTATCTGTTGATGGACGGCCGCCCTGACTCGGTCCCAGACACACTGACCAGGTGCTTGGAAGCTGTGGCTGGATGGATGCGTGGGAGCCGGTTGAAGCTAAATCCTTCGAAGACAGAGGTCCTCTGGCTGGGTCGGGGCGACATGGGGCTGGGGGGCCAACTCCCATCTCTTGCGGGGGCCCAATTAGTGCCAGTGCCTTCTGTCAAGAGTTTGGGTGTAACCTTCGACGCCTCCCTTTCCATGGAGGCGCAGGTTGCAGCCACAGCAAGGGTGGCATTTTTCCATCTCCGACGTATCAAGCAGTTGGTCCCCTACCTCTCTCGCCCGGATCTGGCCACAGTGATCCATGCGACGGTCACCTCCAGGCTTGATTATTGTAACTCGCTCTACGCGGGGCTGCCCTTGAAGTTGATCCAGAAACTCCAGCGGGTGCAGAATGCTGCGGCGAGGCTCCTTACGGGGTCCTTGCCGCGGGACCACATTCATCCAGTGCTTTACCAGCTTCACTGGCTCCCGGTGGAGTACAGGATCAGGTTCAAGGTGCTGGTTTTGACCTTTAAAGCCTTATGCGGCCTAGGACCCTCGTACCTACAGGACCGCCTCTCCCATTATGCCCCGCAAAGGACCTTAAGGTCTACTAATAATAACCTGCTGGAGATCCCGAGCCATAAGGCTGCCAGACTGGTGTCAACCAGGGCCAGGGCTTTTTCAGTTCTGGCCCCAACCTGGTGGAACACTCTGTCGCAAGAGACTAGGGCCCTGCGGGATTTGACATCGTTCCGCAGGGCCTGCAAGACAGAGTTGTTCCACCTGGCCTTCGGGTCGGACACTTAAAGTCTGATGGTTTCCTCCCCCTGGTTTGGTAATGGGTGCAAATGAATCGGCATTTTAAACTGGTTTTTAACTTGTATTTTAACTAATTGGTTTTTATTCTATTGTGATTTTTACTGTTGTTAGCCGCCCTGAGCCCGGTTTCGGCTGGGGAGGGCGGGGTACAAATAAAAATTTATTATTATTATTATTATTATTCTTGCAGCCGCTAACTACTTTGAGGGACAGAAATTTGGGCATTTTCAGGGCCACCCATTAATCCTAGGGAAATACCCCGAGCCCCTCCAAGCCTTGGGCTCCAAACTGGGGACTAAATAAGACCAGGGCTCCTAAGCTCCCCTTGGGAAGCCTGAGAAGAGAGAGAATCCGTGAGCTCAGGGACAAGTTAAGGCGCGGTATGTGCAGGATCAGAACTCCAGAAAGGTTAAACCCGCCCGAGTGAAATGTGAGCGCTGCTAACGCCAGCTCCCATGCATACCCCAGCCCACGAATCCAGACTCCTTGCACATAGAAGGGCTGCCTTAGAGGGCAGGCACTCGGGCGTTTCCCTCCCTCCCTCCCTCCCAAGTCTGCCCCGGCTGCACGCCGCCTCCGGCTCGCAGCCAGAAAGTCGGCTCGCAGGGTCCCACCGCCGGAGAGCGGACGCCCCCTTTCTTCAACTCCCCCTGATCTCTCAGCGCGTTTGCTGGACGGCAGCGTCACCTTCCTCTCTCTCGCACCCTCCCCCCCAAAAAAGTTGCACGGGAGGCCGAACTTACCCACTCCAGCACCTTAATGAATCCCAGGGGCTCCTCCAGGCGGCCCCAACGCAGCCCCAAGAGCAGCTGGGCCTGGCGAGGGAAGCAAAAAAAAGGGGGGAGGGAGGGAGAAACAAGGGCAGGGAGTTCAGGTCAGCCAGGAGGGAAAGCCCAAAGAAGAGGAGGAGGGGAAGGGGCGTCGAAAAGAGAAGAGAGAACAATGCGGGGGAGGGCGGGGGGGAGGGAGAGAACAGAAGAGCGACGGGGAGAGAAAGTAGCCAAGAAAGGGCGCCCTACCACCGGGCTCTGGGACTCCTTGTCTGCCGCCGCCGCCGCCGCCCTCTG
This sequence comes from Darevskia mixta, assembly GCA_034641385.1. Classification (NCBI taxonomy): domain Eukaryota; kingdom Metazoa; phylum Chordata; class Lepidosauria; order Squamata; family Lacertidae; genus Darevskia; species Darevskia mixta. Next base: position 28,539,368 of record JAWWNH010000029.1, read on the forward strand.
GGCTCTGGGCTCCGACATTCTCGGCGAGGAGCTGCTGCTGCTGCTGGTGGTGGTGGTGGTGGTGGTGGGCACGGCAGTGGCTGCGGGGAGCGCGGCTTCCTTGCTTCTCCGCCGCGCGGACGGAGGAGTGGTCCAGGCGAGGGGAGCCGAGGCTGACGACGGCCGGGGCTGCAGAGGCGCCTCCTGCTGCTGCTGCTCCCTCCTCCGCGGAGCTGCGGGGAAAAAAGCCCCGTCGAAAGTCCTGTCAAACTCGCAAGTGGAGGCGCGGGTGGGGGGGAAAGGGAGCGCGTCACGTGGCGGCGGGCGCACATGGAGCTTGCCCCCCCCGCGGGCTGTGGGCGGAGCCTCTTGGCTGGCAGCTCCGCCTTCCCCCTCGAAGGGACGGGCGGCGAAGGCGATCCGGATCTGCTCTTAAGCCTTTCCTTAAGCTGACTCGCTCGTCTCGCGGGTTGGGACGTGCTGGTGGGGCTTCTTGACTGACAGCGCAATCCTAGCCATATTTGTTCAGGTGTAAGCCCTGCGTTGTTAGGGGGTTGGACTAGATGACCCTGGGAACCCTTCCAGCTCTACGATTCTATAGGAAAATCAATCAGTGCGGGCTTTAGGTAACGTGGCGTTAGGATTGCAGCCTCAGTGCGGACACTGCAAGGACACCAAACCCTAATGGAATGTACTGAGTTTTCAAATCCTGGTCGTTTCAGTTGAGCTGTAACACACTTTTTTTCTGTAAAGAAAAAAAAGTGTGGCTAATACTGTACCTTCAAAACTAAACTAAACTAAAAGTATGTTAAACTCCAAGTAGCAGACCTTTAAACAAACGTGTTGTACTGCTGCTGTTTGCTTAACAAAATTCAGTAAGAAATTTTGTTTTCAAAACACACAACTGTTTGATGGGGAAAAAACCATGTACTGTAGGTGACTCTCTCCCACCCTTGACTTCCTGTTGTCTCTTGTTCACTTTTATGCAAACCAAGAGCGCCAGCCAGCGCTCCTTGTTGCTTATCAGATATAAATATTTGTTGGATTATGTTCCTGTGCCCCCAGACCAATAAGATTCAAATGGAAGAAGGCTGAACTTTGATATTCTTGCACAGCTCTCTACCAGAATGAATCTGTACATTCCTCATCCCCAGTGGATTCATCCTACTCCCTTCTTCCTTTATTGTTATTTATGAAGGCTGGTGGTGTGGGGCTGACGACAGTCATAATAACAACAAACGTGCCTAACTAGAGGAAGTATTTCATATTCACCAGGAACAAAAATGCTAGGAAAATGGGTCACCTGGGTTGCATCCAAGTAGGTGTTACTTGGAGTAGACAGATTACTGTTGCTAAGTAAGTTCATCATGTCCATTAATTATAGTGGTTCTACTCATGAGTATGACTAACATTCAATACAATCCTCTGCAATACAGAATTTCCAGTAGAGTAGACATGTTTGTCTGTTGCAGGAAAAACAACACGTCTTACTCCAGCTTGTGAAAGGGAAATCCCTTTCATTCTCCTCCCTCTACATGCCCATCAAATCTGCTCTGGGTTTCCCCCAACCCTCTGCAGCAGATCTGGGGAGGTGTGGGGACAGATGGGAGGAGGAGAGAGAGGGGAAATTTTGTTGTAAGAGCCAGTCTTTCCACTTGTGCAACGACTTTGTTGGATTCAACCCCATGTTGTTTTTCCAGCAATAAGTATGTAACCCTGGAGAAGTGACTGGTGTCCCATCTAAGAGGCTTCTCAGTTGTAGGTAGCATTTTTAGTCACAAAAATGTGGCAAGCTTTTGTGTTCTCTTGAACTCCTCAACATGGAAGATGTTGCACAAAGGGGGTGGTTTTCTTCGTCCTACCACCTTGTGTTACATCTTGCCCAATGAAGAGTTCTGGAAAACTCAAAAGGATGCCATGTTTTTGTGCCTTTGGGCTTAGTCCTAATAAAATATATTAACCTAACTATGGACTTTGCAGGGTGTTTTTATTATTATTATGGTCACCTTTGTCTTTTATCTCCCAAGGGAGGCTCAAAGTGGCCATTTCGGCATCAATCCTTTTATTTGCCCAGGTATTTCAGGTAATATGTTCTGCAATGTTTTACTTTGCTATTGTATCTCTGCTGCTATTACTTTTTAATGATTTTTAATATATTTTTTAAAAGGTTACTGTTGAAGTTTTTTTTGCATTTATTGCAGTTGTGCTTTTAAGGTTATTCTTAGCCACTCTGGGCGGTTTTGCACCTGAAGCGTGAATAAGAAAATCTTTTACAGAAATAAAAAATAAACATAATAACAGATATGTGGGTCCTGCATGACAGATGGGAAACTAATACACATTTATAGTTGTGATTAAGCTATGAGCGGTATGACATTAAATATGTTAATAAGATGGATGTGAATGTGCTTCACTCACACCATACTGGAGAGTGCACATCTGGATGCACATCTGCATCCTCTCTGTGTGTTCAGCACTGCACATCTGGTTCCTTATCCAGCATCAGAAACCTGTTTACGCGGATCCTGAAACAGCAGAGGGAACAGTGGGCCTGAAGCCTGATTCCATGAGTGGATCTCCTTTACTTGCAGGAGGTGGCTGAATTTTCCACAGCCACAACTTTAAACTACCGGTAACCACCCCACACCCCGGATGGTTCTCCTAGCACAAATGAAAGGATAGTAATGCCAGTGAGAAGGTAAAGCTATTTAAATAAAAGTCCTAACACCTAGATCTTCACATTTCTGATGTGTACAGAATTTGTACCTGCTACCATTTGGCTGACATTATGTTATCTGCGTGTCTAAGGTTGCTATCTTTTTTCCTAGCAGCTCTCCTGAGCATTGACAGTGGTGCCTATATTGTGCTAGTAAAATTAAATTCTGGAAATATTTGGGGAGTGAGATGTTGCATAATGTATGGCACCTAAAATGTCAACGTGTGTCTTCCAAGCATTTTGATGTTCTTATTCCGCACAGCATGCTGCCAATTCACAACAATGCTATGAATCTGTTCATTTAAAAATCAAATATGCCTATTTACCAGCTCAAAGGTTTTCTGGGAGGCCTAAAAAACGTAAACTTAACATTCTAGTGTAGCAAATCCAAAGTTGAGCTTCTGAGCACCAACTCAGCTTATACAGCTTGGTATATTTTACAAAACCATGTATGACAGTTCAAAATATAGTATTTGAGAATAAAGCTACCAGAGGCGTCTTGCCATTTAGCAGGAGCCAACCAGCCTGCCAATCTGGTCTCTCTCCAAACGGAGTTAATTATTTTCTCCCTGGTATCAGCTCATGTCATTCTATTAATAAAACAGCAACTTCAGGCCAGGATTTGATTGGTCAGTTCATTTGGGCTTTATTTTCAGAGGTACTAAGGTGGTGCTGGTACAAGCTATGGTTTGTACCCCTGTAAAAATGAAACCTTAGTTTTCAAATTGTGCTCTGAAAAGATGGGGCATCCAGCTTGGCATTGCATAAAGCCACCATTTGGTGGCATTCAGAATACCCAGGGAGCATTTGCTGATGGATACTTATTAGATTCAGAAAACTGTGACATTTAATCTTGTTAAGGCAAGTGAGGCCAGAGAAACAGAGGCGGCACACAGTTGGGGGCAAAGGACATCATAAAATAACATGGTTAGTGGAATCTAGTTCTTTCTGTAGCTGGCTGTACATAAAGGCATGAAACAGGAAGTTGCTCTTCATCTCCCCATGGAACTTTGAAAATAGAGGACAGTTATCACTAACAAACGGGGCAAGCTTTTATACATAATTCTCATTTTGGCCTTGTTCCCACTGAAACCCCTCCATTCCCTATCATAACTGAAGGAGCAGCAGATGTGGTCAAGCTGAGACCATATTGCTGTTTCAATCAAGCGCTCTCGAATCCACACATTCCCTGGTCTAAAGAGGGTCTATCTAGGGTAGTCACATTAGCAAGATCACTCCTGGTAAAAACACTGTTCACTGACCAATGCACTCAGGTCTGTCTTGCTGTATGTGTTACTTACTATGGATTTCCCTGAGATACATAATTAGCATCCAAGAGAAACTTGGTTTGCATGTCACATTAAACCATGGCTAAAATAACTAAAGTTTAATGTGAATGTGCTAGTGCATGCTGCTATCACAGATGTTTTAGTCCTCGACTGCTCCTCTTGACTACTTATTTTCATTACCTTGTTTTTTCCTACCATGTGCTCTCCATCCATGCCATAGGGAAATTGCAAGACTGAGTCAGTGTGGTGTGAAGTACATAAGACTTGGGTCAGGAAGACTTACCTTTAAATCTTTACTCATGAAATTTGCTAGGTGACCTTTTGATAGTTACCACTTCCAACTTAACCTACTTCATAGGGTTGCTGTGAGGATGAAACCGGTGTGTGGGGGTGTGTGGGTGTGTGTGTGCGCGCGCTATGTGTGCTGCCCTGTGCTCCTTGGAGGGAGGACAATATAGAAATCTTATATAAAGAGAGGGACAATCAATCATCATTCCACTTCTGCCACCATTTCACGCCAGGAGGACAATTGATTTCATGCCCTAGTACAGTGGATTTGCACAGGTAATTTGCATATTGTACTGGTTAATATTTACCACCGTCAAGTGCAAATGCTACTGATGTCAGTCATGTAAAACACTAGCCTAGTATACATACAGTTGGGCCATGGAAGAGAACAATGATAAAGTGATTGAGGCAGATTTAAGAATTACAGCACTTTCAGAATTCTGCTCAGTAGCCCAGCTAGCAGTTTAGTACAATCGCAGATATTATTCCCATTCCTACCCTAGCACCTGGACAGCAGACTCAGGTACACAAAAGCCACCTGGTCAGTCTTACCCAACTATGGTGAGTTGCACTACATTTCTATTTAAATTATAGCAAGCATTTCTAAACTTCCATCTACACATAATGTTATGAGTTTGGGAGTGCCAGACCACTATAATCCCCAGATCTAGCTAGTGTTAGAATTTAATTAAGGCTCAGGGCTCTAAGTTGTGTGCATTTTTAAACCCTGGATTCAGCAACTGTTAAAAGCTAGTTAAGCCAGGCTAGTTTCCCCGTGAAGTGATAGCCTGGGTGATGGGCCACTTAGAGAACAAAGCAGCAAAAGGACTGTAGTCAAAGGATGAGGCCCCTCTCTCAACAGATAAAGCCAGAGCTTAGAGTACAGAGGTAGAAGCAAAGTGACCTAGAAGCTTAATACTGTTAGGCGTTGTATGACCAAGAAGCCAAGCAGCTGGCAGAGCATGATGTTTGATTTCTGTTTGAATCCAAAACTGTTGTTACGGCAGAAGACCCTCTTGGAGTGTTGATACTGTGAACCCTTCCATCGTAGGCTCACATTGTATATACAGTATGTGTAAATAAACCATATATCACAGTCTCCACTGTGCCTCATTCCCATAAGGAAACACAGACCTGGGTGAACCCTCTGGAATCTTGCACCGCTCGGAGACTGGCAGTGGCGTGCAACAGTATAAATTGACGTTGTGCACATATTACACAAATTTGTGTCCTATTGTGCCCACCCTGCTTTATTCCCAGATGTTGCACTTGCCAACAATGATGCACTCACATTTTGTCCTCTCTGTCTTAAGCTGCTCATTCCGAGAGGTTAAAGCGGCAGCCTCTGGTTCTGGCACTATCAAGGCACAACTGTCTCCTTGCGGGGATCCATGGGCTCTCCCGATTCCAGAAGGATACTCCATCTTCACAGCTAAGCAAGGACACACCACATCTAAGCAGGCTTTTCAGAGTCCAGATCAATGTCATCTCTACAAGCCAGGCCTACCCCCAGATGCAGATTTTGGCCCAATGTCCTCAGAAAGCCTGGTTTAGGCCCAAAGCCTACACTATCATCTACTAGACACTGAACAGGCCTTCCTTAATGGGAGGAGTTTCTTTGGGGGTATTCCCCTTGCCATATATGGTGTGGTGGTTCTACCACAATTCCTCCAGCATCAGAAAAGACTCCGTCAAATTATTATGACGGTGATTATTAACAATAAGCTACCACGAGCATCCTTCTCAGCCCAGCCAGACACCTGAACAGCAGCTTTATTCTCCCAAGAATGCATGGCCAATTTGGATTGTCACTTTTTCGCTGGACGGGGCTCTGTTATCAAACTTCACTTTGTGCAGAAATCAACATGTTCTAGTTACTTTCATGTCCATGCTGGGAAAGGCTGCTTGTGTTTAAGTGGTGCCTGCCAATGTCAACAGATTTTCAGTCAGAAGAAGCAGTTTTGTGTTAGGTCTTGCCTGTCTCCGTAGCAGAAGCTTGTGAAAAAATATTTTTCTCTGCTCCAAAACTGCTTTCCCCTCCAAAAATACAACAACCAAAACCACATTTAACTGTGAAAGAGTTGCTAGTTTACAGTTCTTCTGCATTACAATATTGTCTACACACACTGGAAAATTTATCAATGCCTGTTTACCTGAAGGATCAGGTTATCAGTGCTTATACTGCATTTTTAAAATATTTGCCTTGAGAGTGTCCACCGGTATTTTGCTTTCCATTCTTACGTTGGGAATAGAGTACTGTAGTTGCTTTGGAAGACGATAATAATGGTGTATTAGTGGTGGATTTCATCTCATTCAGTTTGTTCTGCAATGCTTCCTCAATGCTGAAGGGGCTACAGACACTTTTGGCTACAAAAGTATGGCTAAAAATAAAAACATTCATGATATAAAAAGTTTGGGGATTTCAGCAAGAAGTTACAGGATATGCACTGAATGGAAATGAAGCAGCATGATCACTCCAAAACTGTTGCGAGAGCAAACTGTATTAAAAGCAGGATTGCATTTGATTGGCCTGATAGCATCATGAGCACAAATAATCGTGAATGCAAAATAAAAAATGACATCTGGAAGGGCACTCAGTCCATGTGTACCCACTAGCTAGTGTTGGGTTGAGACTAGTTATCAGGTTTGTATATGTGAGGTAGAGAGAAAAGGTTCTGGGGGCAATATAGCATAGTTATCAAGAGAAAAACAGATTTGGGCAATGCAGCTGAATGGAAGAAGGATCCTTAGAGAGGCGCCAAGTGGATGTTGCGTGATTCTGCTGGACTAAATGCTGGTTTACATATATTTGATTTTGCTTCTTTGAAAGCCACTTACCGGTAGGTCCATCTTTGATGGAGAATAGTGGGGTGTAAGTTGTTTAAATAAAAATAAAATTGTAAGCTGGGCTGCCAGGCCATTACTTCCCTCACTGTTATGAATTTGCGGCAGTGGTGGTGGTGGGGACAAACTCCCCATAATCTCTTCATTGAGTGAAAGATCAGAATTTCCTGAATTTAGCAAGGACTGAGATTCACAAGAGCTAACTTCCTCATGAGGCCAGCCTGGGATGGTGGGTTGAAACCATGGTGCTGATGGCCAGTCATTAGCTTCTCAATGGAAGTCATCAACTAGGCAGAAGCTCTGCCTGTCCAGATAACAAGGTTTGATGTCACCACTGGAAGAGTGGGTGTCCTTTTACAACAGAGGTTTGGAGAGCAGGGGTTTCTGAGCAGCCGGAACTGAGCAGAACTCCATGCGGGGACTGAAGGGCAATAGACATGTTGGTTGGCAGGAGCAGGCTGTTGCAGGGAAACACAGGGATGGTGCTTAGTATGCCTCTGAATCCAGTGCTGCACTGCTGGGAAGGAAAAGCCTCTCTTGGGATGTAAATGCTGTGAACTCTCCCTCTGTAAAACTCAGGTGTATATATGTGTGAATACACCATATTTCTAAGACACTGCATACTTGACCAAGCCTTGGTTTTCCAATGGAAATACAACCTTGGTTAAACCAGGGCCAAGACTCCTGGAATCTTGTTCAGCCACTCAGCCCTCAGTGGATCCAACTTTTCCCTTGCCATGGTCACCACTGCTCTCTTTCTTTGGATCCAGTCTACACTGCTGTCTGGAAGGAGAGGGCAAGACTGCAGTTCCTTTCTTTTACACTTATCACTGCTTACATGCTTGGAGAAGAGGCAGAGACATCAAAGAGGAAAAGGAACAAGGCCAGAGAGCTGGCAGCGGGCTCTCTGCTGATGTATATGAGCCTCAGCAGGTGCCCATTCAAGCTGGCCACTGATGCCAGCCCTGAACATAGGATCATAAAAAATATAGTAACACCTAGAGTGCTCTCTCATTCAAAAGAAACTAAAACCTGTAAATGTTCTGAAATTTCTCACAGCTTAGGAAACTGTTGTGTGTTTGTGTGCAACATAATAAAACTGTTTCATTGCAGAACATCTTAATAAATAGGCAATTGTGATATTGAAACAACATCCCTGTCACAACCACACTCCTAGGATGGCTGTGAATCACAAACCTTTTAAACTAAACAACTTGAATTTGTCAGCCTTAGATGATATGCTGAAGATCACAGGATCTAGATAGTGCACAGGCATTAAGAAAATTGGAATATTGCACTCTTGGTATAGATTCTCAACATAGGAGCCAACTCCTATGGGCTGAGGTCTCTTCCCCCTTCCCATAAAAAATATGAGGGGCTACTGCTTCCCCCCAGTTGATGAGCATTGCCATTCAAATGGTGTGCATGTGCTGTGGCTTGTGATGGATTAGTGGGATGGGTCTTACCTGCCCCCTCCAATATTTTATTCAAGGTGGCACCCCTGATTCTCAAATATTATTTAAAGGTCAGAAAAAGTGAATCCACATACACCAGTGGGAGTCTCTTTCACTTGAGTAAATATTCTAGAGTACAGTATGTTAAGGAATCCTCCTGAAAAATAAATGTTTGAGGTTAGGTTGTGTAAAAAGGGTTTCATTTTTAAAAGCACATTTGAGAATTGAAAAAGTTTTGCAGAAGAGTAGCTGTGTTAAATTCATAGCAGCAAAACCTTAGGAGTCCTGCATTACCTTTATTTACTGTGGAATGAGAACAGGATAGCCATAGCATCAATTAGAATGGCACCATTTTATTATTTCAATTTGCTCAATGGTCAAGACTGAACACTTACTTCTTGATTCCCCCGTCAAAAACTGAGGCACAAGGACAATTGCTTGCTTTATTGAACAGCAGCAACCCAAGAAGGAAATGAAAGTTGCTGCTGCTTTAATTTAGCAAGTTAAAGCAGGTGCTTGCCAGCATATTTAGCAGAATATGCTAGGTTCTGTTCCCCACTGGGCTATTCCTGCTCTCCTATTTGTAAGACAAGGAAACCGTAACTTGAAAAATAATGAGGTGTGATTTATAGTGCAATCCTATCATGCCTCTATCCTGAAGCTCAATGAGACTTAAGCTCAGGTACACTTGTCAAGAATCACAGCCTCAAACTCACATCTTTCTGCGCTCAAACATTCTGTGTACAGAGAGAGTACCGTATATACAGTAGCTATTTCTGGGTCACTTGCTGCACTGTCTCAGAACTTGGTAGTATGCTTAGATTGTTATTAATTTCCAGGAACTGTGGCAACCCTACCCTGACTTTGCTCTAGGACTTAGTATAGGACACAGAAGGTCAGCGACATACATCTATCACTCCTGTTCCTTTCCTAGATCTTAACCTCTTTTTGCAAATGCAGCTAGTGTTTTAGGCATCTTCTTCATACAGTAAATTTAATGTTTGGCAGACACCCTGGACGGCACAGGGTTTTATTATAGGCTTGTATGTAATGCAACCTGAAACCCACATGTGAGCCTCCTTCTCTTGAATCGCTATTTAAGCCTTGGACTTTACACCTCCAGCATATTTCCTTATGTGATAGAACAGAGTCCTCCTGCTCTGCTCTACTTATGGCTGGCTCAGCATTCCTCCTATATTTAGGGAACTTGGGCCATGAAATTAATGCTTGGCTTTAAAAATAGGATATTTTAACATTTTTTAAATGGTGGCTTGTCATTTTGAAATGTTCTTTGCAAAGACGAGCCAATTTTACTGAACATAAGTGGTATAATATGCCTTGTTCAGGAAGGTATGCCTATCTTACCAGGGGGTCCTGTACTACAAGGAAGATCTGGATTCATTATCTGGATTCAGCTATGCGTTTGAAGATGTTGGTTTGATTTCAAGACAGTGTTATTAGCAGAAACGGGAGTGGGTTTCAGAAAAGGTTTGTCTCTTGCTGTGTAACTTCAGGGAAAGCAAGGGAGTCTTTGACTGCAAGCCTATACACACTCTTCAGGAGCAAGTCACACTGAACTACCAGGTTACCATGCACCACATCAGCCTACAAAGCAGTAATTTTCAAATGGTCACTTGGGATCCCATTATGGATCAGTGGCAGATTGCCAACTGGGCAGGTTGCCAGCAGCAGGAGTTAGAACACGATGGCACAAGAAACTCAGGGAGGAGTTCACATTATGAGACTGAATAGATGGGTTCCACACAGAGGCAACATGCCATTTGTGAGTTCTCATGCATAGGCCAGTGTATTCTACCACATACACATGGTGAAGTGTGTACACACTGGCAGCACGCTGGACTAGATGGACCTTTGGTCTGATTCAGCAGGGCTCTTCTTCCGTTCTTAACATGTAAGTCCCACTGCATTCAGCAGAGTTTACTTTTGCATGTATGTGTGCATTAAAAGAAAGTGGGTGGTGCATGAGGCACAGTACCGGTACTAACAGAATAGGTATAGGAGAACTGGTATCAGGCACTGCGGGTTTTATAACCTGGTCTACTAGCACCAGTTCCCTAATCCCAGAACCAGTATCATAAAAGGAAAGTGCTGGTACCAGTACCTTAGTCTTGCAAGAAGCTTCATTTGGGGACTTTTTTTTTTTAATGTTGAGTCAGGTGACCCACAGGCTCCAATGACATCCCTTTCACCCATATTTAACTTGATGGACCTCTCCTTTTTGAGCAAGCTGTTGTGAATATTTTATCTAGTCTCTTTCTTAGTTCTAGATCAGTGCTGCAAAATATAAGGCCATTGGGGGTCCATAGTGGGGGATTCCACGGCATCCTCCTTATACTATTTGTGAATTACTGAACTGTTATCCAGACAAAAAAGCAACTTCCTTAGCAGGGGCAAGGGGCTGACGTAACAATGGCTGTGTTACCACATGCCTTAACAACACCAGCCAGCCCGCCAAGGTATATGGAATTGGTAGAAGGTAAAGGTCCCTTGGACGGTTAAGTCCAGTCAAATGTGACTACGGGGTTGCAGCACTCATCTCACTTTCAGGCCAAAGGAGCCGGCGTTTGTCCACAGACAACTTTGGGCACAATAGAACACCATGAAGGAAACTAGAGCACATGGAAACACTGTTTACCTTCCCACCAGAGCAGTACCTATTTATCTATTTGCACTGGCGTGCTTTCGAACTGTTACGTTGGCAGGAGCTGAGACAGAGCAACGGGAGCTCACCCCGTCGCAGGAATTCAAACCGCCAACCTCCTGATCGGCAAGCCCAAGAGGCTCAGTGGTTTAGACTACAGCGCCACATGCCAAGGTATGTGGTATTGACCTTTTGCCATTACAGTACCAGTGGAGAAAGGGAACTGAATGACATGAACTTTAGGTGCTGCTGTTGCGGGAGCTGTTTTTGCATGTGTGGAGATTTTGTAAGGCAAAGAGTAAGGGACTTACTTGCTGGAGAGTTGGGAGCAGCCAGAGCATTCTCAGGTTGGGTCAAAGGCTGGATGCTAATGATTGAGTGCAGTTGTCTTGCAGATACAGGATTTAACAGCCATGGTGAGGGGCATTTTAAAGTCTTCTACTGCTACTTTTGGCTTTTTCTATCATACTCTTCAAACTCTTGAGTTATTTCAGTGAACTATGCCTGTGGCCCTTGAATTCAACTTTCCCTGATTCCCAACTGTGGATCCTTCAGCCTCACAGAGTCCCTGAATGAATCACAATGAATTTGAGTATGCTATTACAGCTGAGCAGATATGCGAGGAGGGGACATCCAGGGCTGGCAGACTATCAGTGACACAGTACAGTATCTGAATAAGTAGAGCACATGGATAAAGTCCCAGTTTCACTCCTTGGCATCTTTAGCGTAAAATACATTAGGCAGCAAGGCTGGGAAACACCTCTGGCTGGGAATCTAGAGTTTTGTTTTAATGAGATTTGCCTGCTACCTTTGTTTTTTGTTTTTGTTTTACTTGTTGCAAGTCGCTTTGTCACTTTTCACTGTGAAAAGCGATGAATAAATTTAAATCAAAATCATAATAGGAGTGCCTTTGTCAGTCGGACGGATGAGTTTACTTTGCCAGTTCTGGGATGGATGAGTTTCTTGATGTCCCTCAGAATAAGCTTGTTCCTTATAAGCGTTGAGTAAAAAAAGCATTTTCCTCGCCCACTACAGCTGCACCTTCCCATCCGCCGCTACTTCTTCTTGTTCTTCGGCGATTTCCTGTGGCTGATACAGTAGAAGGAAGGAAGGGCGGGCCTGAGGTCCCTTCACAGCCCATGGCAACCATTAGCCAATCAGGGCTCGGTACGAGTGTTTCTGAGACCAATAGCACGATGGCATCGCGAGAAGTTGATTGGCCGGCGAGCCGCAGCGCGTACGGCGTGACGTTCAACGCATGCGCGGGGCAACAGTGGCTTGTGAAACCGGGTGCTGTGCTGACAGGGCCGCAGCCATCCCCGGCCTAGCGTGGGGGCTCGAACTCGGACCTGCAACTTCCGTGCCCCGCGTGCGCTCAGTTCTTTTCCGGTGCAGCCGCCGCCGCCGCCAACATGTTTCTCACTCGCTCGGAGTACGACAGGTGAGTGCGGGTAGGGTGTGAGGGAGCGCGGCCTGCGCCTTAGTCAGGGGCTGAGTCACTGCGGGGCGGCCTGCCTGCTTCTGCCTTCGGATGCCGGCTAGAGGCGCCTTCCCTCCCTCCCTCCCTCCCTCCCTCCGGCTCCCCCCTCCCCCTGCGAGGGTCCATGGAGGGCGGGGGGCCTTCGGAAGTCTCTGCTCCCCTCGAGAGACGGAAGCGCCTGGGGCCTGACTTCCAGCCGAAGTGCTTGAGAACAGTCGCCTAACTAACCCACCTCCTGCCAGAGAGGAGATCGCGGGAAGCGCCATCATCGCGCTCGCTTGAAGGCAAGTCGCCTTGAAAGCGGCGTGGTCTGAAGAAGATGCCGATAAACCTGGGATGCCCACCCTGGGGTGCCTCTCAGCAGAAAGAAGCCCGTTGCAGTAGCAAGTCGCAAGTTGAGGGAAGCAACCCCGCTCTCCTCTTCTGGGCTTCCTTTTTCTCCAGTCAGGTGGGAGTGGAGGGCAGACATTTATGGCTAAATTGGAATATTCCGTCCTGCAGAAGTATTGCACCGACTACATCAGTAAGATAATGGAGTGTTGCTGACTCTGCACAGGTTTCCAATTATTTTCACTTGTAATGTAGGCTGATCACAACAAACCTCCTCTTCCTGTTGCTCCCCATCCCCTCTGCCTCCAGGTCCAGTTTGTCTTAAATATGCATTCTCAGTGATGGGCAAACATGAGTTGCGAAGGGGCTTTTGTCCCTTAAGTTGTATGCTGTTTAGAAAAACATAAACAAAGTCAATCTTGTACTTCAATGCTGGCAAAATTCTCGATTGTTCCAATCTATAACTGACAGAACTTGTATTGTGCAATGGTAGCCTTGTATTATCTGAACTGTTGCAGAGGCAAGGCCTCAGCAAGTTTCCTTAGTCATAGTGATGGAGTCTTCAAGCTTTTGCTTTCAGTTGCATCGATTTGACAAAGGTTATGAATGATTCATCATGCTCAATAAACTAAAACTAAATAACACTTTTGTACTTATAAGACAGTGGGCAAATTAACTTATGCAGAACGTCTCAAATTAATTTGTTGAATCTTAGGTAACATCACACAAACAGCGGGCGAATTAACACTGCCCAGTTCCCTGTGATACTTGGGGATTTACAGTATCAGAATTTTCCTTGGGTGCACACTTTACAAAATAAATTTAGTTTTAGTTCATATTTATTTCTGACTCTTAAGACTCTCGAGTGCCAAATTCTGGCTTAAATCTTTTTTCTTCTTCTTCTGGAAAATTGGTTGCAGCTTGACAAACCTGCAAGATGAAGTTGAAAGGTACTTTAGGTACTTTTGGTTTTCCCCAGGTGAGGTTGGTGACCTCTCATTTATGCAAGGTAACACAGAACATTTGTGGTTATAGAAATCACAACTCACTTTAAATGATTTATTCTGCCTTTAAAACCCACACTGGCCCTTGGTAGATTTTGGTATAGATGCACAAGCATTGTTGTAGATTATTTTTTTTGTTTGAAAACTAGAACACTCACTTCCGGGTTTCAATCGTTCGGGAGCCGATTTGTTTGGGAGCCAAGGCGTTCAGCTTCCAAGGTACGACTGTACTTAAACACTTACACACCTGCCCACTCACTGAAAGAAGCATACCTAGTTCTTGCTTCTTACAGGATGTAGCACCATTTATTTCTGTTTGTAAACTTCCTGACACTTCCAAGAGCCTGACTCATTTTTTTCAGGTTGTGATAGTAGGAACACTTACTTTTGAGTTACCATGCATAGCATTATGCTTTGAGTTTACGTTTTTCTTTCAATTTCAGGGGTGTGAACACTTTTTCTCCAGAGGGAAGATTATTCCAGGTGGAATATGCCATTGAAGCTATAAAGGTACAATAAGCATTTGAGTCTCTTCTGTAAATACCACCTCTCAAGTCTGTTGGTGTAATGTGAACAATGGGTTAAATTATACAGTGCATGGTCTCATGTCTTGAGGAGCATACCCCCTGGATGTCTGAGATAAGAGCATAGTTGTCAACTTTCCCCCCTTTTTAAGGGAAATTCACTTATTCCGAATAGGATTCCTCGTGAGAAAAGGGAATGGTTGACAGCTATGGATAAGAGTGCCAGGTGCACTGGGTTACCATAGCAACACAAGCAAGCTTAAATGTATGACTTGCTGATTCTTTCACTCTCCTGTTGGTTCAGGAAATATGCCTACATGTAGAGATGGGTATAATAGTCTCTAGAGCATTGCTTTTATTATGGCCTTCTCTATGTTGATGTCCTATCCTGTTACATGATTTGTTTCTAGCACTGACTCAGAATCAGTGAGAGTCGGGGAAAGAGGCTGTGGGTTTTACACAGCAGTTTTAGCTAGCATGGTGATAGTGTTAATGGATCTCTCTGTACACGTATCTTGACTGCAAAGACCAGAAGAACAGTATATAGTAGATAATAGTGTTTAGCTTTGTCTTATGTCTGGTGACAATAAACACTTTGTTATTTTGAATCAGTGTTAGGAACTCAGATATATTAGGTAATCATCAAATGGCACCTTAAACCTAGATTATGGACACCATCATTCAATACCACTTCATATTTTAAAGAAAAAATCTCAAAGCGGTTTACAACACATTAAAGCATCAAGTAAAACTATCCAGAATAAAACAAATTCAAGCTTCAAGGAAAATATTTCAGATCCTTCTCTAAGAGACATTTTGATTTACCTACTTAATTTTTATAGCTGCCCCATAGCAGAAGTACTCTAGGAAGGCTGTGTGGTGTAGTGGTTTAGTGTGTTGGACTAGGACTTGGGAGATCAGGGTTCATATCCCCACTCGGTCATGAAGCTTAGTGGGTGACCTTGGGCCAGGCACAGCCTCTTAACCTACCTCACAGGGTTACTGTAGGGATTAACTGCGGTGTGTGTGTAAATCATGTAGTCCTTGGGATATAAATGTAATAAATAAGCTCTTCTGCTTACCTGCTTAAGAAAGCTGGAGAGGCTAGCCAGCTGAAGATGTCAGTTGCCAACCTGGCACCCAGAGATCTCCACTTGGACCCGCACCAGTTGCAAAATGTGCCTGGCATCTGGCCCGTTTCTAACACTGCTTTGCATAATCAGGGACTCTGGAAGAAGCTGTTCTGCTGAAGACTCTGCTGGGGCTCCCACTTACTCTGCTGATAAATCATACTGATTGAAGTGTGGTGAACTGTCAGCTACCAGATGGGCGGTATATAAATAATAAATTATCATCATCGTTATTATGACTTCCACAAGTCATCAACAAAGTCTGGATGGGTTGAAATGGGGAATCTCAAAGCTGTACCTTCAGAGTGAGGTGTACAATTTGAGCAACTTTATCCAAAGCTTGTGCTGCTTATTCAGATCACAGAAGTTTAGATGGTACAGACTGTGAGCAGCTGTGCTTGCTTTGGTTTTGTTGTTGTGCCTAACCTGGTGTTCTTTCATTGTATTAATATTCATGCAATTCGAATTTTTGTAAAATGTTAAACTCATTAAGACTACAATCCTACACATACTTACCTAGAAGGGAGCAGGTCTCATTTAACTTGAGTGGAACTTACTTCCATTGAATAGGATTTCACTATAAGTCAAGCAATAAAGTTGATGTCTGTATACCTTAGATGACGACTTATCTACACTTAAATTAAATTGGTACTTTTTTCTATCATGCTCTGCATGCAACTGAATTTTAAGAAATCAGTAATTATTGTCCCTTCTAAGAACAAACACAATCAGGCTTATTTTATGTGAGTTTTATATGGTAACTAGCTATTCTGGATCCACTAGTCCTTGCATTGATGTGTACATTTTGTGCTCTGGGTCTTGGAACCAGTACATTATATTTGTGCTGGCTTATTAGAATCAGGACACAACAGTTGTGCATTCATCATTCATCATTAAGTATCCCACACTTACTCTTAAATATGCCTCCATCATTAAGAAGAGAAGCATTAAAAGATTATGGTAATGACAATTAGAGGCTTTGAGAGTCCAGCAGGGACTCCCTGTGGCCAGAGCAAGTCTTAGCTTTTGCAATCCACATGTCTTCAAACACTGTTCCCAGTTCATTTCTGCTCACTGCATTATCAATAATCCCTGAGTGCTTCTAACTGTGCTATTTTGCAGTTCAGACAGAGAAAATTTAACTTGTAATATCAGTAGAGAGTTTATCTTAGATAAGCCACTGTTTTCTAACTAAAATGTATTTGTATAAAATATTTGCATTGCTTTGCGTAATTATAATTTCTTACAGTAAGCTAAAGACCAGTTCACTCATGTTCTTTCTTTGTGTTAAGACACATTTATTCTCACTTTTTTCATACTTTGATTTCGTAATTTAACCCACGTGCAAATGTACTTACCGGTACTCTTTGTGCCTATTATAGAGTTGTTATAAGTGTTCCCTGCTTTATTTATTTTGTATAAATGAAATAAAAAATCTTTATCAAAGGGGGAAAAAGCACCTCTAGATGATTTAGGCCCCAAATACCTGAAAGACCGCCTCCTTCCCCACAGATTGTCTTAGGTGTGGTTATCCGTGGAGGGGGCACTCTTGTTCCACCATTTTCAGAAGTTAGAGGGAGGGATCTGGGAGAGGACATTCATTGTGTCAGTCTCTTAAGTTGTGGAATTCCCTCTCCATAGAGGTGCTCCAGGCACCTTAAATCATTTATTTTCAATTGTGTGCTGAAGAGATACCCTTTTACCCTGGCCTTTGACACTTGAGATATATGTTTTAGGACCCCCCTCTAGTTGTGCTTGTAATTTGTTTTAAGTATTTTTAATGCTTCGTTTTATAATGTTGTAATCTGCCCTGGAACCTTATGGTGAAGGGCAGATAATAAACTGAATAATAATACATATGTAGGTAAAACGTGATTATAATTTTTTTCTGATTTTCTGCATCTGATTATCACCAATTATGTACGTTAAGATGTGCATCTCTTAAGTATATAGATCAAATACACTAAATATCAAAGGTGGTTGGTAGCACTAATTTTTTCCTCTTCCTTTCAATTATTTTTAAAAGCTTGGTTCCACAGCAATTGGAATTCAGACAGCAGAAGGGGTTTGCTTGGCTGTGGAGAAGAGGATCACCTCTCCACTTATGGAACCCAGCAGTATTGAGAAAATTGTAGAAATAGATGCTCATATAGGTAAGGGTAACAAAATCTCACTTATTTCTACAGTAAATCATGTAGTGTGTGATGCAGCATGTACGTGAATAAAACCCTTCCTCTGCAAGTCTCTTAGTGAGAAATTATCCTGTAATGCACACTACAAAGTTATGTGCAGACTTTATTTGGTGGGGAATTAATATTTAATGGTGGCAGTCACTGGTTTTCCAGGCTCCAGGCCAGCAGGACATAGTTGCAGAAGTAGGAAGCAGCAGCTGTAACTTGCTTCTGGTTGACCTCACTAGTGAAAGTGTGTCCCCAAAATTAGAACTTGGAGGGCAGGGAATTGCAATGTAAACGCTTGATCCTGAGCCAGCTTCTGTGCTGGAAGCTCACTGATTGGATCACTAATGTTAGCCTGTCCTCTACTCAAGACAGTTTCTTGCATAGGCACGCACACACCACAGTAGAAAACTAGGGTATATTCTTAAATACTGTACATTACTTTTTTATACCTTCCTTTCCCTGTGTTTAATATTAATATCATCTCTTCAGTATGGATTTTTCCCTAGTACACCATTAACTTTTTTTTACTGTTCACAGACAATTCTTTGTATTTTTAATCAACTCTGAAGATGTAACACTGGTATTTTCATATTTCTAGTAGCACATGAAGGCAGTGTGAAAAACTGAGGTATGAAAGCTAGGCGCTAAATGGCACCTTAAATATGGACACAACTATGGAATGTCTAGGCACACTTTAAATAGCGAGAATACAAAGCTGAAAATGAATGAACTGAAGCGAAAATATTATGTTCATTTAGTCCCGCCCCTCCCCTTCCCCCCTAGTATTCTTTAAAGCAGTGCTTTTTTCTGGGGGTACGCAGGGGTATGCACACCCCTAAACATTTTGTGAATCTTTGTACTTTTGTCCATTTACTGTATTTATTTTTCCGATTTGAACTATAAAATGGTGATTTTCTTGAGTCAAAATGAGAGTACCCCTAAACATGTTTTTAGAAAAAAGCACTGCTTAAGAGGATCTCTTCTCTGGTCTTCAGAGAGTAGCTGGAAGTGGGGAGGCAGGAAAAAGTTATTTCCTTCCACTCTGCAGTTTTAATCTGAAATCTTAGGCACAGTATTGCGCCCTGAACTCAGAAACTGCTCACACTAATGCAATTCCCTGTTGCAAAATGCGCCTAGAACAATAGGAGTTTTGAACACTGCATTAAAGTGACTAACACACTACTCTGTACTATCTATATTTGTGAGCATTTAACTTCTCATGGAAATGGGTCTGCTTTGTGTATCTGAGAAGCTAATGAGGTTTTAAAATAAAAATAAATACCACTTTGTCAGAAAGCCGAAGGATTCCACATATAGTTTGGCTTGCCATCTTAAATCTTTGCATTTGCAAGTTAAACCAGAAAAATATGCAGTGCCTATCCAGGGGCTTTGGTCTCTTGGTCAGATTTCAAAGCATGATTTTTTTTTTTTTTAATTGAAAATGGGAGTTGACAAAGCGTCTTTATTCAGGACAGACAAAAGAAAGTACTTCTTTTAAGATTTTAAGTTTCTTGGGAAATTGAAACTTTTTTTTTTACTTCTTGCAAATTGGATCCAAAGCTGACTAAAGCTTGTGTATCTCTTTTTACAGGTTGTGCAATGAGCGGTTTAATAGCTGATGCAAAGACATTAATTGACAAAGCAAGAGTTGAGACACAGGTAACATTTAAATGTTGATCCGTGTTGCATCTATCCTCTCCTTCTCCTTTTGTTAATGTCAGTCATTTATTAGCAGAACATCGTGATAGAGTTGAATATAGAGCATCTTGAATCTCTGTCCTTATCTAAGGAATAAACAAAATTGAAGGTTAACTTTGAATGGTCAGCATAGGGTTTTCTTGTTCTTCCTTTATCAATATATGATTTCCTGTTTACCCTGAATATTAAAAGTGTCTAAGATGTAACAGGGTAACCTATCATTGTGTTTTTGGAAGAACCATATTTAATATGTAGAAAATAGACACACTCTGAAACAATCCAACACTATTCTTGCCCTCTTTGTTCTAGCCAATGAGCTCCATCATTTTGCTCAGGTGGTGGTATAAATCCTTTCTAGGTAGTTAAAAAAGATTGAGGGGCCTTAATTCCCCTAACTGCACAGGAGTCACCACTCTATGAGTGACTTCTCTGTGGCTGGGATGATGTTTAAATGGTCCAACCAGAGGATGCTGTGGTTGGATCTTTATAATCCCCCATTCTGTATGGGACTGTTTATGAAAACAGCTCCTGGTGGCTAGAGAGACATTTAAAAACATCCTAAGTAAGTATGTGTTGTAAATAATAGAATCATAGAATTTGTAGAGTTGATGTACAGTATCTTGCCTTCATCAGATAGTCGAGCTATATTATACATAGGTTTTCTAAGAGGAATGGCCAGCTGGTGGCCCATGAATCACATTAATTCTTTCCCCAATTTCTTGTGACTCCTTAATGGCACCACAATGAAATTGGCAAGTGAAACTTTTGTGTAATTCTTCCCTGGTAAGCACACTCTCACTTTGTTCTGTTTGGAGTATTTGAGGAATCTAGTGCATAATGAGAGAAGATGCCCCCCAGCATCCTGAAGTGTCTTCTCAGGATTGGGGTTAGGGACCATTTTAGGATTTTAGATTCTGGGGACGACGACGACAGCATGCTGAGCCCTTCTTAGCCAAGCTGCTTCCATAGAGTGGGGCCAATGACTAGCTAGCTCTCCAAGCAGAAGAAATTGGCCATTGCTCATTGTAACAGTAAGGTCCTTAATTTGATTTGTTGTAACTTTGCTCTGTGTGAGTGTGTGTGAAGGAAAAACTGTCTTATGAAAAGTTACAGAGATCAGCCTGCTCTTTTGTCTTAGAATCACTGGTTTACATACAATGAAATCATGACTGTAGAGAGTGTGACACAGGCCGTGTCCAACTTAGCATTACAGTTCGGAGAAGAAGATGCTGATCCAGGTGCTATGGTGAGTAGGTGCTTGTGCCAGTTATATTCTGCATGCACATCTTTGGCAATTGGCTTACCCAGTTACTCAGCCATTAAAGTCTTGATCCTTCTGTGATTATGTTCCAGTCAAGGCCATTTGGTGTGGCGCTACTCTTTGGAGGAGTCGATGAAAAGGGACCTCAGCTGTAAGTTGCCCATTACTACTTTCACTCGGTTTTCTTTGTATGTTCAAGTGCAGTGTGTCTACCTGTTGTGCAATTGGTAGGAAATGGGGTACCCTTCTGAAAAAAGGGGGGTATTTGACACCTTGTGAGATACTGTGTCAGTAAATAAGTGGCAATACATTGGATTGATAATGCAAGCTGATTCAGAACATTGCAGCAGCATCCTAGCCATATTATGCTAGCATCTGTCATAATCACTAAAGTTTGAATAGCAGTGAAAAGCTACTATGCAGGATAGAACCGATAAATGGCAATATTGTTGATGCAGGGTTGGAGACTATTACCCTGTAAGCTGCTTTAAATATTTTTTTCCATCGGTGCAAACCAGCTACAATAGTGCAACCTAAATATGCCTAAATACCATATGCCACTGTAGGTATGCCTTATCTAAGATCGGGGTGCAAGGGAAGTCTACTCTGTTCCTGTTCTCAGAGCTGCCTAAGTGGCACATTGTTACACAGAATGTGACACTTGCATAAATCCCAAATGTTTGAACATGTAAACATTCAGAGTGAATAGGGGAGTATGCAAATAATCTTTTCTAAAGGACTAGCAGAGCTATTGGTAATATAATATCTGTAGTCTGCTATGACATTCCTTAGGTGGGGTTGGGAGAGCGTTTGTAACCAGAAACTGTATACTTCAAAGCTCTAGGCTCTTTTTAAAGCAGCAAGCCTTCCTCAGTTTTGTAGGAGAGAGAGCAGTATGAACAAGGGTTGAGAGTGTGATTAAAACAAAGGGTTACGTACACTAAAAGATAAGAGTTGCAATCTAAAATTGCAAAAAATGTTTATTGAAACATTTTTCTTAATTAAATATATGGAACATGCATTCAAAAACATTTGCATATGCAAAACATTCACAAGTATTGCTAGCTTTAACCTGAAAACAGAATAAATCTACAAAATAATAATTGTCTGATTATCTTTCAGTACAAAATAAAATAAAAAAAATTCCTTCCAGTAGCACCTTAGAGACCAACTAAGTTAGTTCTTGGTATGAGCTTTCGTGTGCATGCACACTTCTTCAGATACACTGAAACAGAAGTCACCAGACCCTTATATATAGTGAGAGGGTGGGGAGGGGTATTACTCAGAGGGGTGGTGGAAATGGGTGAAAGGTTGATAGCTGTGGTAAACCTGTTGACGACTGTTAACGGCTGCAATAAGTCTTACAGGAAAAAGCAAGGGGTGAGAAGGTTAAAAAAGCTTTGTCACGTATAATGAGATAAGAATCCAATGTCTTTGTTCAGACCAGGTCTCTCCATGGTTTTAAGCTTGGTGATGAGTTGTAATTCAGCAACTTCTCTTTCCAGTCTGTTTCTGAAATTCCTTTGCAATAAGACAGCTACTATCTTTCAGTAGTCATCTCAAGCAGACACCCCAATACCTTCTGTACTGTATTTTACTTTATCAGTCAGTTTGTCTCTTGATAATCTATTAGAATTGCAAGTAATACCTTAAATACATTCTCGAAATGATTGCACATTTGATTCTGACTAAGACTTGAGTTTTTTGCACTCTTCTCTTCCCTTTTAAAGAACAAGAGTGGTTTAAAGTCCAGTCTGTTCTGTCTAATGTTAGAACAGATTAAATTATTGCAGGAATATAAGTACAGTTGTCTGGAGTTTGAAGTTACCTCCATGGAATTTTCATCTTCTTTCTCCCATTGAGGTGTATAACGTGAGAGACTCCATAGCCTCTTTGGAAATTTTGGTCCACACAACTGCTGTATCAGTTCTTGTTCTGCCACTTCATGTTTTGTCCATCATTTAATTTAACTTATTTGGGAACATACATAGAGATCCTTCAGGCAATTACTTAAACAGGCAATGATCTTTTAACATCTAATGAATCAAACTCCAGTCCTATATGAAAGCTCATACTCTTAAGTTAGTTTGTGGTTTATTAGTTAATAATAATATAATAATAATAATTTATTATTTGTACCCCGCCCATCTGGCTGGGTCTCCCCAGCCACTCTGGGCGGCTTCCAGCAATATTAAAAACAAAACAAAACAATAAGTTAAGTAAATAGTTGGTCTCTGTAGCTCCTTAAAGAATAACATGGCCCTGAACCAGAATATGCCATTTGATATGTGCATTTATTATATATTTATATGCTCTTATGGAGGGTTCCGTGACTAGCTATTTGGAGCAGGATGAATTGCTGGAGGAGAGCCAGGAAAGGCCAGTTTCTGTGCAGAATACCACACAATGCTCTATAGATCAAAATAATCTAACTATCAAGATTTTAACACTTTGGCTGCCATGCACACCCATGACTGGTTTGCAAGTAACTCTAAACTATGTGCTTCTGTGTTTCTGAGCAAAACCTTGGGCTTGAGGATTCCCTTCTCCTCCTCCTGTATGGCTGAGAGGAGAAAAAATGTAGAATTAAATGCCACTTTTCCTAATTATTTATGTTCAAATTAGGAAGCTTGTTTTAAAATAAACCCTGTAGTTTATTAAGCAAGCTTGTGTTGCAGTTTACTAGTTTTTTTCAAGCCACAATTCCTACTTCATGCATAACAAGCCAGAAATTGGTAAATTAAATCCTTTTTTCACCCCTCCTCCTTGGCCATGTGGGAGGAAAGAGTGCTGAAGCCCCTAGCTGCTGCTCAAGCTCAGAGGCTTGTGCATGTAGTACTGAATCACAATAGGTCAAGTTTCTAGACACCTCTTAATCCTTGAAGTATCACGTCTCTTCTAGAAGAGCTCCTTGTCCCATTAATTTTCTACTCACCCCCCATTGCCTCTTCTTGTGTAGGTTTCACATGGACCCTTCTGGGACATTTGTACAGTGTGATGCCAGAGCAATTGGATCAGCTTCAGAAGGTGCACAAAGCTCTTTGCAAGAAGTTTACCACAAGGTAATAGGATGAGATCTGAAAAAAAGCATATCTTGTTTTTTTTTGTCCCATAAAACACTTTTTACTGCAGTTCCCTGGTGGAAGAACAGAGGTAAAAGAGACAAGAATGACACTTCTGCAATTGACACGTGGTCCCTAATATTTCTATTATGAAGGTGTAGTAAATCAGCTGGTGCCTCCTGATATAAATGGAGTCCTTTGGGGATAACTTGGTCATCTTTTTGCTTGTAGAATGTATACCACATGCATAAAGAGTACCAATAAAAGCAAGTAATAAGAGTTTTTAGTTGCAATGTACTATGCCCAGTAACTGAACACTACATTTCTTAGTTAGAAAGTTATTCTTATAGTAGTAAGTTGTGGCCAATTATGGACAATGATTTCTATTAATACTTCTCTAACAAAGGATTAATAGCTAATTCCATACCAGCTCTTCATTCTAAACCACTCTATAGAGCAGTTAGTATACAATGTCATATACAATGTCGTACCAAAAAGAACAGGAAAATTCTTGTGTGCCATTGCAAACCTCTTTTAGCTTTTGCTAAACAAGCAGATTGTTTGCTATATGGAGACAATCTCGGTATAGAGATTTAAAGCAGTCATGTGCACCAATACTTAACTTTCATAACTTCTCTTTGTAGTCAATGACACTGAAAGAAGCAATCAAGTCATCCCTTGTCATTTTAAAACAAGTAATGGAGGAGAAACTGAATGCAACTAACATTGAGGTATGTATTTTGCTCTTTGGATAAAGGTAAGCATTTTCCACCTGTGTCTACAGTATGGGAACGACAACACAGGTGTCAGGTGACTTGATTTGTCACATGTAGGCATTATGTCCCTTAGCTAATACCTGCTTCTTCATAGGGGATTCCATGCCTTTGCATAAGAACATAAGAAGAGCCTGCTGGATCAGGCCAATGGCTTGTCTAGTCCAGCATCCTGTTCTCACAGTACCCAATCAGTTGCCTTTGAGATGCATCTTTAAATATCTCATACTTATAACCGCAGCTTTGATAGTACTTGCACTCTTTAGCCTTGAAGTGAGAGTTCTTGCATCCTCTTGCCCAAATAATAGCAGCCCTAACTTCTTATCATCTTGGTGCCTTTTGAGAGGCTCTTTAGAATCGGTCACTACCTTGGTGCTTCTCTCAATTTCTATAACTGAATTTTATAGAAGCTAGAGACCATTGCGGTGGGAATGAATGCCCTGATTAAACTGTTGTGGGGTTCTGGAAATTCATTTCCTGGCAGGCTTTTTGAAAGTGAAAACAACTCAGAGTGTTGTTGTTATTATATATTTTAATACCCTGCTTTTTCCCTTGAAGGCAGCTAGTTAAAATCTTCTGTGGTGAGGACTTCTAGAAAATGTTTTATACTATCTAGGACTGTAGCTCTGTGGACTAGAAAGAGCATAGCTCAGTGGTAGAGCATCTGCTTTGTATGCAGAAAATCCCCCGTTTGATCCCGAAATTGCCAGGTAGGGCTGGAAATGTTTCCTAGCTGAAACCCTGGAGGGCTGCTGCGTGAGTTAGATGGACCAATGTTCTGACTCAGTAATAAGGCAGCTTTTTACATTCACATCCTAACCTGCCTTCACTGAAGAAAAGAAATAGAGTTGAGTGTCATCTTACTCTAAACTCTGGACATCACCCAGCAGTTTTCTTTAAAAAATTAAATGCTCATGAACAGAATTGGGCCCTGAAGGACCCCATATCACGATTAAGAGGCTATCACTACCATATTCTGGAATCTTCTGACCAACTAGGAGCAAAACCACCACAAAATCATTCTTTCAACTCCCAGCTTGTTCAAGTGACTGAGAAGGATATCACAGTTGATTGTGTTGAAAGCTGCTGATTGTCTAGGAGTTTCAGCAGAGTCACACTTGCAGTCTCTGTTTTTTAGCATAGGTCATGTACCAGAGTGATCAAGGCAGTTTCTGTTCCAAAACTGGGCTTCAGGCCAATTAATAATATTGGATAACAACAACAGATTGTTTTCATCCAGATGTTTTTGGAGTTGCACCACTATCACCCGCCCTCAAGAAGGGTTGTTAGAGGGTTATTTCTGTAGTATGTAAACAACGTACTGTACAAAAGTAAAGAAAGTCACACCTTTCTACAGTCATACAATTTTATAATTCATTCTAAAATGAGCCTAACATGTTTCTTCATAGAATTACTGAGATAATGTGCTTTAAAGTGCTTCACATACAGTATTCATATTAGGCAGTGGTGGCATTATTGAAAATCTGTGAGATGCATCTTCATTGGCTGCCTTCTTTGCCATCCAGCCTACCAGTATTTTGCCGCTTTTGGTTGTATCTAACACTGTTGGTCTGATTCTGCAACAGACTTCAGCTTGTGCAATGGGACTTCCTCCTCCTCCTCTTTCCTATAGCTCCCTGTGCACCACCAATATGCTGCAGAGGGTTGGGGGACCCTCTGGAGCAGATTTGAGGGACATGAAGTAGAGGTCCCATTCAGAACAGAACTCCATGCGCACACAGCATTGAATACAAACCTTTTGACAACATGGAAAACCATACAAAGAACCTATCTGATTTGTTTGCATGTGTGTCTGTGTGTGTGTGTGTGTGTGTGTGTGTGTGTGTGTGTATATATATATATATATATATAAAGAGCCAAGCTCCTTGAGCCATCTCTTGACTTTGCTTTAGTTCATACATTTTGAAGGGTCTGCACCGCCTTTGTATGCTGGAGATTACTGCCATCTCCTTTACAGTGGGGATGATGGTTAGTGCGAACTGGGCACTGGGAATACCCAGTAGCATGGAAATTCTTCCCACCCCCTTTTAAAGGGGTGGAATTACAAACACTGGATTCAAGTGCTTTGGAGAAATGGGTTGCACAATAAAAGCCAGTACTATTTTTCTAGAAAAAGAGGTGCCAGAACTCACCATGAACGCCTCCCATGTTCTCTTAGAATGGCAATGGCACCCACCTGAGAGGTGCTGGAACTCAGTTCTGGCAAGTTCCAGCTGAAAAAAAAGCCCTGATAAGAGCTATTGTTCTCATTTTGATAAAGGAGCAGCTGAATCCAAGCATGTTCAGTAGAGGCTTCTTGGTTTTGCCTCTGCTACAAAGAAATAAAGTACATTAGGAGTTTCACATAGCTGTTCAGGAATCTGGTATGTGTTAGATTGGAACAGTCCATGAGCCAAAAGAGTTCAAACAGTGATCTGTCTGCCGTGCCTTGTGCTATGTCTTCTTAATGTACATAAGCATATGTAACCTTTTTCCCCTGTCCTTGCAGCTTGCAACAGTGCAGCCTGGGAAGAAGTTCCACATGTACACAAAAGAAGAACTTGAAGATGTCATCAAAGATATTTGATGAGGGAGAGAACGTCTCCAAATGCCTCATTCCCTGATCACAGCAAACTGATTCTTCAGTTTTTTTCCAGTGCCCGTAACTTTATTTCAGCAGCAAGTATGCCTGCTCTTAAACAAAGGCTCAAAATATTTTTTACAGTTTCTGTACATATAAAAGATCTTCAGTAAGAGGAAACTAGAATAAATCATTTTGTTACTCTTATGTCAATTCTTCTATAATAAAAGTTCTGGGGTTGGAGGAATGGTTCAACTTGGTGCTGGACCAAACTGGAAACATTGGGACAAGAAGAGAGTGGAAGTGCAGTTTCCCAATGCAAATTCAGGGCTCCCTTCTCTGGTTCCTGTTACAACAATTGTATTTCAGAGTGAGACTCTTTAACTTCAGTTGACTGCTTATTCACTTCATTTAAAAAAAAAACAACGAATCACCTCCCATCCTGGCAACAGTAACAAACATCACTGATACAGTATGCTGTGGGGAAACATTTTAGACCCCCAAATCCCTTTTTCATACTGCAAGATTGCACCTGAGAAAGTAGCACAGTTAAAATATAAACTTTCTGGGCATTTATACTGTTCACTGTATACTGTATACATTTATACTGTTCAGAGTGGCTGGGGAGACCCAGCCAGATGGGCGGGATACAAATAAAAAATTATTATTATTATTCACTACAGTTAAGATTACTGTACAGTGGAACCTCGGGTTGCAGATGTAATCCATGACGGAGGCACGTCCGCAACCTGCAGCGTTCGCAAGCTGAAGTGCGTCGGCGCGGGCGTGATTTCACGCTTCTGCATGAAGCGCAATTTCAGTGAAACCCAGAAGTAATCCGTTCCGGTACTTCCAGGTTTCCCGCAGTCTGCAACCAAAAAAAATGTAACCTGAAGCAAACAACATGAGGTATGACTGTATAACGTGGGGCAATTTTCTGTTACCTTTCTAATCTAACATTACTGTGCTGAGCTGTCTTCCTTTTCTGGGCAGCATTCATAATCAAACTCCCAGACACGTAGCCTTCAAAATCCACTTCTGGAGCTCCATTTCTAGACACTCAAATGGCATAGCTCCCTCGTGTGGGAACACATGTTCTTAATGAGTCAACAGAATTTAGCCGCTAGTGAATTGATCTAGTCTTGTACCTTGTATCTTCCTATGGGAGAGGATATGCTTCTATCCTAGGTAAGAACTGAATTGTCAGACAAATAGGCCTGCCGATTTCATTTTTAAAACTTTTCGTTTACCAACTATCTGTTCTGACTTGCTTTTTAGATATTTGATACTGTGGCCAACTGGCTTTATTTTCACTTTAGAACAGGAGTGCGTGGTAACTTTGTGCCATGCCCTTGTTCATTTCTTTTTGTTCTAATGCATATCAGCAAGGCTAGAGTAATCTAAGCTGTTGTGAGAACAAACAGGTTGGGTAAAATGGGAAATTGTAGGATTACTCATATAGGAAAGTTAAGAATTGTCTGTCTCATTTAACAGCTTGGCAGACAATATTTGCCTAGCAGTCATTGGTGCTTATAAAAATATTTTGCCAGTAATGAGAGCTGTAATTGCATCCTGAACACAGTATTGCAAAGATTAACACAGAAATGATTGTGTGCGCCCTTAGTGGCTATACTTTGGCTGAGCAGAAGTTAATGGTCTTAATGAGCAATATGCAGAAAAAGGACAGGCCTATGCTGGGCTAGGTAATGACCCGCATAGCAGGTGGCTAGTCTGTTTGTGCCTTCTGCTTATCTATAAGAATGGATACATCACAGGATAAGCTTGAATGGGTGCATTTTAAAGCCTTTTTGGAATATAGAACTGCTGTTTTTCATCTATCGTTTCCTCCGTGCAAAAAGGAAAACCTTCCCTGGCACTAAAGACAAAGGCTTTTTATATTCTGCTTTAGGCGCTGTTGCTGGTACCAGAGACCATGTGATCATACCATGATTTCTCTCAAACCAAAAAGCAAGACTTTGTTCTCATTGGTCTTTCTATGACCAGAAGTGATTCAATTTTTGCCTACTACAGTCAAATCTTGAAAAGTGTCTCCTTAGTCCATGATTCTGAAAATAAATAATCTACTGTAGATGAGATAAACTTTATTCGCATAGCCGACAGCCATAGCAATAAAAATAATCTACTGTAGCTGTAGGTATGCCTGCCTGCACATTTCAAATGCAAACTAACATGGGCAAATAAGGTATGAGGAGGCTCACTAATTTTTGAAACAATTTGTCTTTGCTCAGTTTACAAGGTCAAATACTGGACTCTTTAACTGATCTAAATCACATTTTTAATGTGTACAAGATGCCGAACTTTTCCATGGTGCTTTCTTTCCTCATTTTCCTGGGTCAGCTATTGGTTGCCTACAGGATAACATGTACTACTTCCATATCTGCAGGATCTGTTTCACTATATGCTCCAATACACATGGAACATACTATTTTCTTGAGGGTTTATTATACCTGCTTTCTATTTTGGCAATTTTTAGATACATCATATTAGGTGTCTATAGCTGATGCTGACCAAACCAAAACAGCTGTGCCAAATTATGTTTTCTATAGTGTATAGTTTAATTTGGTTGCTTGTACAGATGTCTTTATTCTGTAGCCATAGGTTAAAGCAAATACATCTGTTCAGTTAGGGACATTATTGGATCATCAGCTGGTTTTTGCATCAGCTGTTGTCGAGAGGTACCAAAATACTTTGGATGTATTGAATATTATTAGAATATATATATGGCAAGTTCCAATTTTTGTGCCCTTGTACATCCATCATAAGCATTACAAGGTAACATGTTACCAAAATTGCATACCTATAGTCTTTATGACCTTAGATGTTAAGGATCTGTGTTTCAAAATGACCATCCTACAAAATATAAAGTATGAAAAGTGGCCATTCTAAATAGTGATCTGTGGATACAACCAGCCAACCCCAACTTGGTCCATTAAACTGTGGCTCACAACATACAGTAACTTGGGTGCACCATGTCTGGATGCAACCAAGCAGTCCCTGAACTGTAATTTCATGCATTGTCATCTTTAGAAGGCTGACAGATATTTTCAAAGATAATTGTAATCTTTGTTCTTCGTTCTTTTGCAGTCTCTTGCTTTTCTGGTGATAGTGTTTCAGGAACATTTTTAAATCCTTATTTTAAAAAGCCATTTTCTGATTTCCTAACAGTTCTGGAAACAGTTCTCCTAACTGCTGCTGCTTAGGTGGTATCTAGCTAAACAGTTCTGCTAGTGCAAGCACTTTTGGCTTTACAGTGGAACTTCCCTCTCCCTCCATGGCCCCTAAATCTGTTCTAGGAGGTTGGTGGGGGGCCCACAACAGAGGAACTGTTTAGTGGGATATTGCCCTATGCAATTAATATTTCCTTTGCAACTCAAGGTTCTCTAAAGTGACTTTACTTAATGCAATAGAGTACAATGGCATTGCAACTGTAGTTTTTCCTAACTTTTGCAGTATACAGTACATCCTTTCCCTCCAAGACTGCCTCCAGTGAGCTGTTGAGTAAAGGCAGTTTGTTCCTGGTTGTGTGCTTCTTTCTCCATCCACCTCCCCACCCTAGGACTCCAGATGCAGCAGCTGTACTTACCTGGTACATTATATACCGGTAATTGTGTATTTCTTTTCTGGGGCAAGTGATCAAAATCCTCAGAAGATTACCAGCCTATAGTGTGGCCACTTGCAACCCTGATAGGTTTGGAGATTGGGTTGGCAAAGTTCTGAATTGTCCAAATTATTTGTCTCTAGTGTTGACATTCAGAATATACAACTGTTTTCTTTGGTTAATTTCCACTCTCTTTTTGTCCATAATGCTTTGTAATAGTTTATGTGAAATAACTATACACTATTTCAGCAACTTGTGGTTCTTGCTTGTAGGTTGTCAACTCTTCCCCCTCTCCCATGAATTCATGTTGCAATGCTTCTGTTATGTGATGGTTTCCTGTTCATACTTTGAAGCCTTTACTTTCTAGCTATATTGTGACACTTATTAACCCATTGCTTGCTAGGAGGGCTGCAGTGTTCCTGGGTCTTCAGTTGTATAGAAGGAGGGTCAAAATAGAGTCTGTAGATTCTTCATCTGGCTATCCAACTACTTAGCAGCACTCTACTTTCATTCCTACAAACAATACTAGGCCTAGTAGATGAAGGTTCAATGAAGGCAATCTCATGGAGTCTGTGCCTTGGTTTCCTGTGTGACTTGGATTAAGGATACCTTACTGTCCAGCCCATTAAAAATAGTAATTGAGAATGGAAGGATTTATCATTTCTGATAACTATCCTTAAGTGCTCAGTTTCTAACATCTTCGTTCGTATGTAACCTTAAAACTTCATTTTGCCTTTAGTTTGAATTATATATGGCAGGCATCCCCAAACTTCGGCCCTCCAGATGTTTTGGACTACAATTCCCATATTCCCTGACCACTGATCCTGTTAGCTAGGGATCATGGGAGTTGTAGGCCAAAACATCTGGAGGGCCGCAGTTTGGGAATGCCTGATATATGGTGATACATGATCCAGCCAAAATAAGCTGTGTTCATTTTGAAGGAAGATTTAATTAAGTACGTACTTTTCCATTGTTATTAATGGAAGTGGAATGTGCTTAACTGTTTTTAACCGAGTGAAGTGTGTTGGCAGTTTACCAATACCATTGTTCTAAAGATCAGTAGTGGAGTCACTACTTACGCTACATTTTGTACTTGGTTGTAGAAAATACATATATACTGCATCATCTGTGAAGGGCATCTGTGTCATGAACCATTGCTTTTCTTTAAAGTACTCATAACTAGGTGTCTGCCTGCCCTGATACTTTTGTGATGGCTATTTTGATGTATCTGCATTTTTGTTAGTAGGACACATTATACCTTCCTCTTCATAAGAAAAAAAAACCTTCAGTACTGTGAGAGCAGTATAAGGAACATCATGTGCCTATTTGTGTTGCTCGTTAGCAAAATGCCATAATTGCCGGCTCTATGGCAATGAGGAGTGAAGAGAGAATAAATATTTAATGTATCCTTTGCTCTGTTCCAATACTAGGGCTTCGCACATTTAGTCAAGCCATTTCTATCATCGAAAAAAGGAAAAGGAGGGAGAAAGGGTGTTCAAAATGTAGTGTGTGTGCTTTTTTTGACTCTGGGATTATGTTTTAACCATACTGCTGAGAGAATGAAGTAAAACAAGCATCATGGAGGAATAAAGAACTTGGATCCTGGATGCACCAAAATAGGATATACTAACTCAGAGCAGCAACCCATGTTAACCTACTGTGGGGGGAAATATACTCTAAAATGCTTGGGGCACTCTAAAAACTGAAGACACACTCTAAAAGCACAATCTACCCACTTCAGTCAATGGGATTTACTCCTCAGTAAATGGGTGTAGGTTTTAAGCCCATGTCTTGCAGTACTGTACATTTTAGGCATATTGGGAAGGATCTAAATATCATTTCTCTTTGTATGCTTCTGTTTTTCTTTGGAATATCCTTTTAGACTCAAAAGGGTGGAAGAGAAAGTCATTCAAAAATGACAAAATCTAAGTGACAGACCTGACATTTTCTTTTTCTGTAATTTGACCCTTGCTTTCTCGCTTGCTGTTTTCACTTGAGTCTTCACCAGAAACCAAACAAAGACACTGTGCTCGTTCAAACCACATCTGAAAGAGAATGGCCATAAAAATTGCCTGACTCAGAGATCCAAACTGATAAGGCAGTAGGACTTAGTGCATATCTTTTAGGAAGGCCAGCAGGTGTCCAGAAAGTGAGGTGATTTAACTGCAGAAGAGGATTTCAAACCCAGAATGGCTCACAACCTTGCCCCCCAATGAAACCTTCCCCAAAGGACTATTTGCTTGCCCATATAAGTGGGCAAATGTAACAAATACCAGTATGTGAAAATTAGGAAAAAGTCTCCCTATCTTGGTCTTAATCTCCATCCCAAACGCTCCGAGCCACTCCCAAGAATCCCTAGGACGAAAGCAGCATCGAATTTCCGCCAATTAAAAAAAAGCCTTAGTGCCACCCTCTTCCAACCAATCGGAGCACAGCAGCGAGGAGGCTAAGATTACTCCTAGGAGCTGTAAGGGGAAACGCTGGTAGGCAGCTAGCCAATGGGCAAGGTGCACTCCAAAGTGGGGTGATGCTGCCCAGCTAGAGAATTAGGAGGAGGAGGCTGGTGTTAGGAGGTAGCCAATGGCCACAGGGGGGGTGGGGGCAGGGTTGGCTGCTGCGCCGCAATTGGCAGCCCTGTAAACCACTTAGAAAATAGAGGCTGGGGTCGCTGCGCGAATGGGAGAGGAGCTGTCAGAAGAGGCTGTCTGCTGTCTGAAAGGGAGATAAGAGTGCCACCTCCCGCAGCCAATGGCTTCGGCATACCTGAACTGCGCAGCCCAATCGAGGCGTTGGTGGGCGGGGCGGCGGGGGTGAGCCGCCTCCGAGCTCTGAGGAGAGACTTCTGTGGTGGAGGTTGTTGTCGGCGGAGGCGGCAGAGATGGAGCCGTCGGGCTGGATGCGCGCCGGGATCCTCCTGCTGTTGGCGGCCCCGCTCTACGGCCGCGAGCTCCGCTTCGGAGCGGGAGCGCCGCCGCGGGTCCGGCGGTCCGAATCCGAGGGAGTGTGCGGCCCGCGAGACGGCGGCTTTGATTTGGAGGTGCTGGGCAACAGCACCCACCAGGTGAGGAGAGAGGGAGCCGCGAAGGAGGCGCCGGCAAAGGCGGACGCGGCGGGGGGAGGCGGGTTCGCTCTGGCGGGTGATGGGGGAGGCAGGTGAGGGACGCGGGGTGGAGCTTGACGCAGGTGCGGGGAGGGAGACGCACCTGAGGCAGCGTCAGCCTTGGCCTCGCCTCGGCGCCCCAGAACTCTCGCGGTCGGGTCAAAGGCGGCGCCTCTAAACATGTGCAGAGTGCGTTTCGCTGATAGCCGCGTAAAATACGGCAGCAGCAGGCAGCAGTTTCTCCTGGATCGGGTGGGGGACTGGGCTCCCAGGCCGGTTGACAACGTTGCTCAAAAGGAGGGTTGAACCCAGCCACCTCTCTCTGAGGAAACAGGCAGCATTAAGAAGCTTGAGTGTGTCTGTTTGTGTTGGAGTGGTGTGATGCAGGTCATATGTGGAAAGGAGGAGAGAGAGAGCTACACCTGTAGAAGCGAGAGTGTAGAATGGCCAGGTAGTTGTGTAAGGACGAGAGGGACTGGTGCATAGGTATAGTGAAGCAGGACAGATGGAGAAACGATCCAAAAGGAATGGGTGGACTCTCCTCTGCTAGCACCACTTTCCCCAAATCAAATGAGCAACCTCAGGACTGCTTTGAGGCTTTAAAATGTGGAAGATGCTGATCACTGGCCTCCTCTGCCTCATTTGGTTTGGTCCTGAGAGCATTTCCCCCCCACATTTGTGGGACCTTCATAGCTGAGAATCATTGACATTCATAGACTAAAGGCTAGTTTACAACACTGCACACAGCCACTGCGTTTTGTGTTAAAAGCTGATGTATGCTGTGTTCAGTATACGGGGCTGACATTCATGTGACCAGCTGCAGTTGCATGGCAGGAAGTTTCTAGAGTTTGACACCAACCCATTTCCCCAAAGCTCGCTGCTATACACGTGAACAAGCCCTAAATTGGTTTGTTTAGATGGTGGAACTTTTTCTGAAGGGGTTCAACTTCAGTTGGCTCTGCAGCAAATGTTCATTGGCCGCCCTGCAAAAATCTGCCTCTGTTAGTTTTGTAGTCTGTTGCACAAGGATTCCTTTCAGAATAAACAAGTTCTGCTTGATAGTCTGCATTTAGTGACTACATAAATCAGGGCATACTGGTGCATAAACAGTTCACCTGAATCTACCAGGTATGGACTTGGCGTACAATTTAACCAGTATTTACTGTGCTAACTGAAAAGCTGCTGAAAGTGGATTTGGGGTTTACATGGTAAAATCCCTTTGAATTGTTAGTTGAGCTTATGCTGAAACACTCATACAACTGCTTCACTGAGTGATGAGTATTGCATAACTCTCATTGTAGCAATTGGCTTGTGAATTGCCCCTGACTTGGAGGAAGAATGATGTAGGAGATGGATGTTAACCAAATATTATGGCTTTGTTGCCTGACTCTTAAATATGAGTAATATGGCTGGGGCTGTTCCCTGTTATATCAACCTGCCCAGATTGGACTCTATAATATCTGGATGGAACAGAAATGTGTGTTCCCTTGTCATGTGTCTCAAAAAGGGAGTATTACTGTAATTTACTAATCCCTACCAGCCAGCTGCTCTCAGAGAAAGTTTATTGGTGATGTGAGTGGCAATTAACTCAAACCAATTTCCTCATTGCTTTAACCAATCATTTCTTACTACAACAACCTTAGAATCTTCAAGTTAACTTTACAGCCTTTTAGTTAAGAAAGAAAGAAGTTACTGATTATTCCTCCCCCTTGATCTCATTACTTTCTTAACTATGCATCACCATTTATTTTTTCTTGGCTGACTACGCATTTCTTAAAACTGAATTCTGAAAAAAACCAAGTTTCTGCTTCCTTTCTCTTTTTTCTGCTTTAAATTTTCTTCTGCTAGGTAGGTCTATTATTTTTAAATATCTCTCAAGCTTGTAATTTTGGTGTTGCTTTGGAGTCTTAATTTCTCTCCCAGTACTCACTCAGCTGCTAAATTTCAAGGTTTTTATATTGGAATATTTATAACATTCACAATTATCTCTGTCTTGATGCAACCAATAATTTTGTGTTCACTCTTGTTATCTCTTTCTTTAATAAGTTGCAACACCTTTTGCTTAGGCCTTTTCTCTCAAATCTATCTTTTGTCAAACTTACAATAATTTTATTATTGTTGTGACCATGTTACTCATTTTATCTCCATCAATTTTGCTTTTTCTCTCTACTGCCATGTTTTTTTCACTTCTCTCTTGACCTCTGTTAAACCAAAATTATATGCTGTTAAACTAAAATTATATCCTCCCAATTCCATGCATTCTCATTTGCTGCTCCCTACCAATGGAACATTTTTTTTACAACTGGATG
Source organism: Darevskia mixta (assembly GCA_034641385.1). Lineage (NCBI taxonomy): Eukaryota > Metazoa > Chordata > Lepidosauria > Squamata > Lacertidae > Darevskia > Darevskia mixta. Next base: position 28,575,651 of record JAWWNH010000029.1, read on the forward strand.
TTTGCCTAGCTCCTTCTGTTGGTGTGTTTAAAAACAAAATAAGTTGAGTATTTGCTGTGCCATTTAACTAATCACGCACATCTTTCTTTCCTCTCCGGCCTTACTTAAATGGTAAGCTCCTATTGTATAAACACTAAGTGATAAATAGTAGCACAATAGTAGATGACATGCCTTATAGCCTCCTGTTTTTGTGCCCCATAATGTGTTTTGGAGCCAATAAATTCATTGCTTTAACAGGGTTCTCAAAGGGAGTGGGATAAAATTTTTAAACATGTGTTGACCATTTTTGCAGGAAGCAGCAGTTTGTTACCAGGGGAGTCGTGACCCCTTTCAATGTATCATATAGAATCATAGAACTATAGAATCATAGAGTTGGAAGAGACCACAAGGGTCATCCAGTCCAATCCCCTGCCAAGCAGGAAACACCATCAAAGCATTCCTGACAGGTGGCTGTCAAGCCTCTGCTTACAGACCTCCAAAGAAGGAGACTCCACCACACTCCTTGGCAGCAAATTCCACTGTCAAACAGCTCTTACTGTAAGGAAGTTCTTTCTAATGTTTAGGTGGAATCTTCTTTCTTGTAGTTTGAATCCATTGCTCCATGTCGGCTTCTCTGGAGCAGCAGAAAATATGTATCAAGGCAATTCGTAGGACATCAAGACCAGAGCTTTCCAAACTTTGCATATTGGTGACACACGTTTTAGACATGCATCATATTGCAATACACTAATTCAGTTTTACTAGCGACCCTGCAGGCTCTTTGCTCCTGGGGGAGTGTTTGCATGACACACCTACACATTGCAGCCGATACACTAATGTGTCGTGACACACAGTTTGGAAAGCTCTGATCTAGACCAAGCCATGTGCTTGTTGCAGGAGATCCAGTGTGAGATCATCCCTAACAGATGGCTCTCCAATTTCTGCTTGAAGACCTCCAGTGAGGCAGAGCCTCCTTAGGTAGTTTGTTTCATTGTTGAACTGCTCTTATTGTAAGGAAGTTTTTCCTAAGGTCGAACCCAAAAATTATCCTCCTGTAAATTAAACCAATTAGATCTAGTCCTGCCCTCTGGGGAAGTAACAAACAAGTCTTTGCCCTCTTTCATGTGACAGCCCTTCAGTGAGTCTGAAGGGTGCTGTCATGTCTTCTTCGTCTTCTGTTCTCTAAACTAAACATGCCTAGTTCCCTCGACTAGGGTTGCCATATTTCGAAAACCAGGACACCCCAAAATTGTTGAGCTTGTTTTCAGGAAACCACCGAAATGGTGGTGTTTTTAGACAAACATTTTTTAGACCAACACCAAACTGTGATCCGAGACATTTCGGAAATTCCTCCTGGACGTCATTTCCAACTTTGAAATCCCAGTAATGTCTGGGAAAATCTGGATGTAGGGCAGCCCTGCTTCAACCTTAACTTACAGGACTTGTTTTCTTTATTTTGCTCACCATCTTTGTTTCCCTGTTCTGAGTCCATTTTAGTTTGTGTACATTCTTCCTGAGGGGTGTTGCCCACATTGGCAGACCTTGGGGTCTCAAATTTCAGCAGCACCCTGTGCAACACCAAAGATTGGTGCCCCCTGCCCCTCTCACTCCATTCTAAATCATAGTTGCAGCTTCCCCTGTAGCGCCCCTGAGGCTCTGTGCTCAGTGTGACTGAATTGGTCGTGCTCCCATAAACCTGCCTCTGGTGCCCACGGTGTTCAGAAGGAGGTCTGACTACCGCAGAATAAGGTGGAAGTGGCAAACCCTCCCTCCCTTTCCACCCCACAATCTCCAGCAAACTTTTTTACTTCTCGTGAAGCAAGTTTTAAGTCATTACATATGCCTTGAATGTTCATTCCTCTTTCTTCAATTAACCTGCTTGGCTATAAACTGATGATTATGCTGATGATTGTGGTGAATTGTAATTCCTTCAGAGACTTTAATCAGGGTGGATCAGGAAGAACGCTCCAATCACAGAAAATAGGGAGAGTTTCATAAGCTCATCAGACAAGCAGGAGTTTTGTTGTAGTAATCTGCTGGGGGAGCTGGATAAGTTTTACCCGTCTTCTCATGTTCTGTTCCTGATCATAATGACAATGCACATTTCTTTCTCAGTGGATTTCTCATAGCTTAGCTTTTCAACTGAAATGTATTGCTCCTAAGAGGGGAAAGTGCCATATTTCCTTTCCCTGAGACCTAGATAACAACTACTATGCTGTTTATATACTGTAGTTCTAAATAATATTGCATGAATGAATTAAAACTCTGGTAGAAGCAGTAAACTACTATATCACAGGGCAAATGTAATGATATCATGAAATAAAGAATAAGAGGATGCTGCTGGATTTGGTGAACCTGAAAATCTTATCTGCCCTGATCATTTCCTGTTAGCAATGTTTAAATCCCTGTTATAGTCTTCCCCACCTAGCAGTTTATGCTGTATTTCCCCTCAAAATTTGATACTGTTTGTAGAATGAAGATAAAACATGTGTCATCCTTTATCAATTTGAGAAGAAGAGTGCCCAACACCAACTGTTCTCTGCTTTTCTAATATAATTGGGTGTTGTCATTTTGCTACTCCACCCTATATTCCCCCCCCCACCACATAGGACTGTCTTGCTTATGGTTTGTTATATTGCCATATTTGCATAGGTACATGTACAATTAACTCTTCACAGGTCTGTCTAGTGTTACAGTTTGTCAGCATGAGAATCCTATAAGCAGGAAGACACTGATTAATTGAGTAAATAAACAATTTAAACAACGCATAAAACCTAAAAGTACTGTTGATTATTGGTAAAAGAAAATCTGATTATGCCAACTCAGCATCCATTTACCAAGTGGAATGAGAGGAATGCCAATATATAGTTATTTTATAGATTTTTATGGTTACTTGCATGTGTTTTTATTTTGCATTCATCATCTGGGCTGTATTTGGAGGATGGGTGTTTTATAAATGTAATTAATTAATACAGAGCAAAATGTTTCTAAGATATTTGAAAACCGTACTAATATACATTATCAGAGCATTAAGGTCTAAACAGCTGGTCTATATATAATCCAAAATTGTAGAAATAATGTTCAGTTTTTCTCCAATACACTTTCTATGAGACACTATAGGTTCTCATTCTATGCATTCACAAAATGTAACAAACAGGAATGAATTGAGTGTTCAATGCTAACTTAATGTATTCTGCCTTCAGTAGAACTTTGCAAGGTGGAGACCAGTATTTGTTACCTAATGTACATCAACTTGAAATTCTTGAGAATGTTGATTAAACCAATCTTTTTGAGAATCTTAGCTGAAGAAATAAGTTACAGTGGTACCTCTGGTTAAGTACTTAATTCGTTCCAGAGGTCCGTTCTTAACCTGAAACTGTTCTTAACCTGAAGCACCACTTTAGCTAATGGGGCCTCCCGCTGCTGCTGTGCCGCCAGAGCACAATTTCTGTTCTTATTCTGAAGCAAAGTTCTTAACCTGAAGCATTATTTCTGGGTTAGCGGAGTTCTTAACCTGAAGCGTATGTAACCTAAGGTACCACTGTATTCACTTCTAGTCCACAAAGCTTTTTTCCTTTTTAGTGCAAAGCTTCTGTGAGGCTTGGTTCTATAATAAACAAGTCTCATAAGACTTTGGTGTCACAGCACAAGAAATAATGTGTAATTGTTTTCTTTTGGTGTCTGTTTTGTCATCACTGTCTGTGATAGAATAGATGGTGCCTGTTGGAGACTAGAGAGCCATTCTTGGCTCTGATACTTTCCTTTTGGGCTTTTGCACATTTAAAGGGAGTGAATTGCAAAAGCTGATTTCGTCTTCTTCAGCCCCCTGGCTCCAGTTTTGGATCTCTGGGAACCTTCGCTCATACAGGTGCATACAGTTGAAACACTCATTACTGTACTATAAGAACTTTTAAGTACAGGAGAGATCCCATTATACTCCTCCTTTAGTGGCTTTAGAGCATTTATGTGGGGTTTTGGTTTTTGGATCCCCCCTCCCCCAAAAGCCTCTATTGATTGGGATCTGATTTAGTATTTTATGTCACTTACATTCATTCAGCAAAATTCAAAAACAATCTTATGAACTGGATAAATGGCTTTTCCAGTAGCCAGATATATTTGAACTGAAATATTTGACTAGGGGAAACATTAAAAAAAGTGCACTTAATGTGGCTTAAATGTTACGTTCCATAAATTAAACATTTAACTAGGAAATTACTTTTATTTGAAATACCTGTAAGATAAGACTACACAATTTAATAACATACTTTTACCTTGTTTAAATTTTGTTTTTCATAACAGTTTTGACTGCTTTCATTGTAATGTGCTATTATATTTATTTCCTTGCTATAAATGATCTAATTACATCTGTAAAAATCTATCTAGTTTGACTGGTATTGAATTATTTTATGAAGCAGTTGCATTTTTAAATATAAAAAATCTATTGAAAAAATGTAGCAGTGGAAATTTTTGTACCCCACACCACTCATATGAAGCAGAGGGTTTTATATAGCGTAGTGTCTGTCCAAGAAGAGTGTTGAGAGTGCCAAATGCTGCTGTTCCTTCAAAGATATCCTTTCCCAGGTCAGTGTTGTGATTATTTCTTAAATCCTGTATTTCTACTTGGGTAAAAACACATGCCTCTTTCTCAATAAAACTTCCTAGGTACTGACCCCCCCCCCCCCATTGCATCATGTATACATGCACACTAAAAAAAAAAGTCCTACTAAAGGCCACTCTAATACCTAATCCTGCAAACCTTTGATGACTGGCCTTGTACAATAGCCCTTACAATGTTCTGCTTTCTGAAAGTTAACTTGAGAAAACTTGCTTATCCCATACGTATATAGTATGTCCTGTGATGTTTAGAGCACATGTTTGGCACAATAACTTAAGTTTAATTCTCACTGATATAATCTAGAATGATCCTTCTGGCATGCTTATCAGGAGAATCCCTGTTAATTCCCTTGTTGCAAGCAGCTCATTTTATTTTGCAATGTGGCGTGATTATTTAAATATGACTACAAGTCTCTACTCCTAATAATAATTTCACTATGTTGTGAATGCTATATGTGAAGATTGTTTACCGTATAACCTCAGATGCTGACAGTTGGTGATATCCAACTATCATGTACTCAGAGGATCCCCATTAAAATCAAGAGTTGGGGCTTATCCACACTTACCTTTTGCCCTGTTCTTTCCAGGAAGAGGTCTCTTATGTCCAAGCATCCCCCCCCCCCCCGCGCGAGCTTTCCCTGCAAAAACCCGCTCTTTAAAGCTCAATCGGTGCAGGAATCAATTCAGGTTTTCTGTGATTAACATTTACTCCAGTTGATCTTTAAAGAGCGAGTTTTCATGGGGAAAGCTCTCTAGAGCAAAAAAGGGTGCTTGGACACAGAGCTTTAAATTGTGGACTGTGCCTGGAAAGAGCAGAGGGAAAGTAAGTGAGGATAAGCCCCTCGTTGGCTATCACCCAGTGTATTATTTGTATGGAGATACAAAAGAATCAGCTTTGGTCTGTGGTAGGGAGCCAATTCCTTCAACATAAAATGTTTCCATTGGCTATTTTGCTGTGTGTTAGTAAAACCAACTACAATTTCCATTTTTACATAAGTGTTTTTTCCTGAATGATGTGAAGGATCCTTCAAGTGCATGTACTTAACTACCGTTAAGTCTTGTTGACAATAGTGGAGAAGGAATCAAATTTTCATGCTCGTTCTTTGCTGGATTGGGAAGTAGACATAAAAGGGCGGTTCTATAGAAATACACCATTTTGTTACACAGTACATGGCACTAAAGCTATTTTTAATAAAAGCCATAGTCAAACTTGAACAACTTACCTGTATTTTTAGATCTCTGATTAGTCATACCATACTATGAAGCTGAAGTTGGTTTAATAACTGAACGGGAAAGTAGAGTATAAATTCTAGTGTAAGTTATACCAAAAATTGTGCATTAATGTTTCCTAGTTGTGTGACTTCACAGTGAACTAACCTCATGTTGCCACTTTAGTTGCCATTTTCAGTCATGTTGGGTTGCTGTTGTGCCCCAACTTGACTTTCTCTATATTACCTGTGCTTCTGTTTTTTTCATAATCCAAAAAGATGGTGGTATCTGGTCAGCATGTTCTCCACATAATTTTCTGTGGCTTTTTGTGTTAAATAAGAGTATTCTTTTTGTGGGGAAGGTATGAGTTTTGTTCCACTGCCACATATTGTTGTAAACTTGAAAAGATCGAAAGCAAAATTGGGGTTGTAATGCATAACTACCAGTAATGGCTCTTCCAATGGAGTGGAATGGAAAAAGATATTGACAAAAGCCTGTTGACATCCCTTTTAATCTCTGAGAGCCCGTGTATTATAGACAGGGTTTGAATGTCACAGTAAGTTGTACTGTGGCTTCTAGAAATTACATGGACTCCTGGAGAGGAGCTCACAGCTGCTTTGATTAAACTAGGGTTTTGTTTAGTCCTAGCATGTTGTTGGAACTCTCTAGGTAATCATGAGCTCTCACCAAGGTTTGTTCTTGGCTTACTGTTTCACGTGAAGCAGCCCATAAGAAAGGAGCAGTAGTTGATCATCCTGCTTTTGCAGACAGTTTCAACAAAATACTGCTTGATTTTTGCTATTTGCCTAGTATCTTCACCAGATTCTGCAGAGAGAGATACTCCACTTGCTTTTCTTTTTCTTTTTAATGAAGTGAGATGCAAAGCTCTTTTGGTGATTTGTGTAGACCTGTCCTGAAATACTCCCTGCTTCACCAGTGGCAAATGACATTTCACAAATACAGCTAGCAACACTTGCTGTATCATAGTATAAGTGAACATCTGGTGCAGAGGCAACTAATAAGAATTGAGTCCTAGTGTTGAAGCTTCCAGTTTTGGGAAATACCTTCTTCAGTACAGAAAATGTTTTAGAACCTTGTAAGAACTACCTTGTTTATGGTCACTGATACAAAAGCTGTTTAGGACAGTTCTATGTGCCATGACTCCTGTGAAAAGTACCAGTATTTCATGCAGCAAATGTAACCAGTGTGAAAGCAATATATCCTCAGTGCAAGACATGCACATTGTCAGTCACACATGTGCACATGCCTTGAAAGTCTGATCAGAACAGGCTTCCCAGGTGCATTTTGACCCCCAGCATGGGACATTTATACTGTCAGGTCACATAACATTTGTGTTAATGCTGCTGGCAAAAGTGTTTGGTTTTAAAACTGCATTATGTAAAAGGAAATAACATTCCCCCCCCATCCAATGGGTTGCATATATATGCAGGGGCTTTCATTTTTTCTGTAAAATGGAATTGCACACATCATACTATGGACATTACTCTTGTTCATAGAAGAGAATAAGAAAACCATGTAGTTCATGCCATTCTGTGCATTAATGCATTAGACTCTAATGATTAGAGCAACTTCCTTGTCCCATATTTGAAAAGCAAAACAATACATGGAAAACACAAGAAAATGAGAAGTAGTCCATATGGCAATGTGACATATATCTAAGAGAGAGATACTTGGGAATGCTGTGTGCTTAAATATGTAAAGCAACCTTGGTTTTCCTGGAAATCTTTTTGCAATCGTATCCAATCTAACCTTAGTTTCAAAACAATTGTAAGCCATGATGGCTTCACCTTTAATAAGATGGGCAGTGTCCATGGATTCTGGCTTAGTTTGTTGGACAGACTGGTTTTTCTGGATTTGAACAAGTTTCTGGGAGTGCTGAACTTCCTTGTACCATTGTTCAGCAATTAAATAGCTATCCAATGTGCTGTAGAAGAAACAGGGCAGCAGTGTATGTTACCAAACACTTGGAGAAACACATATTTGCCAAGGTCATTATGGTAATATTGGGGGGTTTCTTTTTCTCTCCCCACTCCACCCCCACACTGGACTTACTTCTGGCCCTGGACTTGGCTGTAGCACAGAAACCAAGATGGTGCATTGGGTGGGGAAGGTTTAAGCATTTCCCTTGTTTCCATGTTAACATTACAAGGCAAATGCAGGGTTGGAGATTCCATTATTGCCTCTCAAGGTGAAGTTATGCTCACAGGTGACTAAATGAAAAGATAGACTAGCTTTGTCTAAAATAATTTCATTCTCTTCTGCTGGTCTGGGGAAGAAACTATAGCTGAACATATCTTGGTCACTAAATATTTGCAGTAGAAGGAGAGAAGATTGTTCTTTGTGGTCTCTGTGGAGTCCCATGTATGGGTTCTGTGCTTATACCCAGCCAAAGTCTAGGACCTTGTAGAGCAGGGCTGGGAACTTGTGGCCATTGAGATGTTGTTGGACTGCAACTCGTTCCTGACCTTTGGCCAGGCTGGTTGGGGCTGATGGAAGTTGGAGTCCAACAACATCTGGAGGGCTACAGGTTCCTCATCCTTGCTCTAGGGCTAGATGATTAATATTTTTGGTGGGAGGCCTGCACTCTGGGCATATTCTCAGGGGGACCATGACCCTTGCCTTCCCATTCAATTCCTCCTTGGCCGCCGCAGCAGTTGATCAGATAGAACTTTCTTTTTTTCCCTAGGAGGGAAGTGAAAATCTAGATTCCTTTCTCTTTTCTCTTGTTCAGTCGACATTGAGTTTCATTTTTTTTTCTTTTGGTGATTCCCTGTGCTTGCTCATGTTTCCGTTAGTGTTGACAGGAGTCTTATGATACAGTGATCTCTCTCTCTCTCTCTCTCTCTCTCTCTCTCTCTCTCTCAATATTTTATTGATAGAGTGCTCTATTTGTAGCAGTGAGTTCCTTCATTTGGGCACTACTGCTGCCACCTTTGCTTTAGTGAGTGGCACATTGTGACACCTTCCCTCTTTGTCAAAAGTTCACAAGGCAGACACACAGACAGGTCCGTCCTGGCTTTCTATAACCTTCTGGTAGCTGATTCTTGTGATGAATGCTGAGGCTCAAATTATCAGGGCTCCACTGCGACATAACTCTGCTGCATCTCAATCCTTTCACTCTTGCTACTGACAGCTGAATCTGCCTTGGTGGACTGTAGAGCTGTTGCAAGTGCTGTGGTGGTTTCTTCTAGTGAAATTAAGACACTGTCGAGTGTGGCAGTTGGCACACCCTCTACAACAAGTGTGCCTCTGGTCTTACTTAGTGCTGACTGGTTTGGTATCAACATTTCTCACAAACCTTGTTGTGGAGACAGTTGCTCTGATGCTTTGACTTGACTCATCAGGTGTGGAAGTCCAAGTGCATACCTTGGTACAGATATCGGCCTAGGAATTCACCTCGGAGGCACTTTCCCCATTGCTGGACAAGTACATTGACACAAGTACATTGGTATGAATGGCCAATGATAAGTTGTCATATTTGTCACTGAAAGCATGACTAAAAATAAAATAGAAGAAGGGCAAGGGAAGTAGGGGATTATCTCAGAACCAGCATCTCTAGAGATGGTTTCTATTTAGTCTTCTGCTGTGTTCAGGCTATTACTATCTCAGATCTTAAAGAAACTCCAGTACATGTCTCCACTGAGGGCGAAGTTCAGGATCAAACCCTTCCTAAATGAAGGATTCACTCACTTTGACAGTTCCACCATCATTCCTGGTTCTGTGATCACTACTCTCTGCAACATAGTTGTTCCCACAGGGTTTTTGTCCTCCCCAAGACTGAGGAAGTCCTCACATGCTTCCTGGTCTTGCTTCTAGTACAGATTGCTGCCACTTTGACCCCTGGTTACCCCTGGGATCCTATTGTCAGGAAACAGTCTCATTATTTGTACTGTGATCTCTGTTGTCCTTCAGTACCATAGAAAATTTTGGGAGCGATAGTGTATACTATGCATTATGAACTATGCCATTACATGCCCACCTTTAACAGGGTACTACTTTCCACATTGATCACATGACCTTCAAAATTATGCTCACCTCATTTGAGGCATTGGGAGTGATGCTGGCAAACATTATTTGATATGAAGGGTTTGGGTGAAAGAATCTGGCCTAGGATATCTTGCTGATCTATTCTAACACTATTGGCCTTTTAGATGAAGGTTCTTTCCTATAGGAATAGGAACTTTACTAGTGCTTTTAGCACTTTACTAGTGCTATCTGTATTACCAAACAATGTTCTCGCCTTCCTCCATGTTATGGATGGGAGTGGGACTAACTGTTGGGAGGTTGCAGGGCTGAAAATTTAATTGTAGGACTTCTGGGTGTGAGCACTGGAGAATGTGGACACAGCTAAAGAGGAAAAAAGGAATAAAAGTAAAACAGTTTAAATAACTAGCTGGATAATAAAAATGGTCTGAGTAGATAAATATATTAGAAGCTGGTTTGTTGTTGTTATAGGCACCATTTACTCCATCACTTTGCATTAGCAACTCCAGCAACCCTAATCGCTCACCGCTGCATAATTGAAGGTGTTGAGACAGAGCAAGCAATACCTCGGGTTACATATGCTTCAGGTTACATACGCTTCAGGTTACAGACTCTGCTAACCCAGAAATACTATCTCGGGTTAAGAACTTTGCTTCGGGATGAGAACAGAAATCGGGCAGCGGCGGCGCAGCAGCAGCGGGAGGCCCCATTAGCTAAAGTGGTGCTTCAGGTTAAGAACGTTTTCAGGTTAAGAACGGACCTCCGGAACAAATTAAGTACGTAACCAGAGGTACCACTGTATAGGGTATTGGTTTCAGTAGAGCTGAAGAGGAATTCCACCACTGGTCCTTGCTAGACCAGTGTTATCTGTGCTGGGTCTGAAACAGACTCCATGATTTTACAATACTGTATGCTCTAGTGTCCCTGAAACATTGTGAAGCTGAGCTGCTAATGGCCCTGCTTTGTGAATGTTGTGGTGATTGGCAAAATAAAGTGCTAAGTTGTGATTTTCCCTTCTCACTGAATGTTAACTGAGTTATCAACAGTATGTGTAAAGAATCCAAGAAAACAATATTCTTTAAATGTTTGTTTTGTTGTAGATCTTTCATTCTGTAAGCTACTCTTCTAAAGATATTACTATTTTATTTTGGACTTATTTCACAACATTTATATACTGTTTGATTGTAAACCTCAAAGTGGTTTACAAAAAAACTTGCTTGGCTCTCTTGTATAGGAGAGCCTATACAAGCCTTCACTGTGGTTGGAGTGATTTGGAAGCAGTATTTTTGTCTCTCAGCACCTATAATGTACCTTTTAGTGCAGTATCTGATTTGAATTAGTATTCGAACTTGTTAATATTGCAAGACTTCTGTTCTAATTTTTGGTTCTGTTGGAACTGTAGGGTCAGATAATATCTGTTAGGAAAGTCACTGTGCTCTAAGATGTGATTGATCCACTGTTGCCCCTCTGTAATTAGGTCTGGCAGGAGCTTGTTTTTCCAGATTCGTGGTGAAAATTTGTCACTGGTCGCCTCTAGACTGTATTTTGTGGAAGATTCAGTCACATAGTCCTCTAGCACAACAAACCCACTTTAAAGAAAACTGAAATTTTTGTGATAAGGAGAGTGACAGAAAAAGGATAATGATCAATTAATGAGAAGTCATATTACCGCTGCACAAACAAATCAGCGTGAAGTCTCATCATATACTGAATTCCATATAGCCTCCACACAAACAAATTAGAATGAATATCCGATAAGGTGCAGATACTATATAACCTCTCTGTGCAAGTTTTGTGCAAACAAATCAGGATAAATTCTCAATAAACAGGTCATATGGAAATGACAATTGTTACCTATAAGTAATAGATTAGCATCCTAATTTATTATTGGAATTTTTTGATTGAAGGGCAGTGCAGAAATATTTTGAGTAAATGATACAAGAACTCATTTTTCTTGTATTGACATGTTTAATTTTTGAATTTATGAAGGGTAGATTAGTAAAAATATGGGAGGAAAAGAAACAGCCTTTTTACATTCCAAGTGTTTAACTTGAATGTTTTGATAGACAAGCAATTCTCTGTTTGTCTGAAGGCAACAAGTCATTATAACAAAGGCTAAGATCCCAGATTATTTGGACTGTAAACTGGTGATGGACATTGAGTGTGAAAATATTGTTGAGTAACATGGGTATTGTTTCTGACATCACAGGAGACATACACTGCTAATGCTGCTTATGAACGTGTCTAATTTATTGTGCAATTAATAAACATCAATTTTATCTTTATTCTTCTTTCTTGCTCCATTTCTTTCACCAAAAGCTGTTTCCTAGTTTGCCTGTGCTGCTGATTCTTAATTTTAACTTGGCCAGTAGTTTGACACTTCTTAGCATCGCTAAACATATCTCTGAACCAGATATGGTTTCGAATCATCGAAGTGCATTGACATTGCCCCTTCTGTGTCTTTATTGAAGGAGCAGTTTGTACACAAATAGTTCTTAGCAGCCTCTCCCTTCTTCAGACTAGTTACTAATTACAGCCATGTTTCCATAGCTAAGAAGGGTAATTTAACCCCCTAGCATCTAATGATCAGCTTCTTACTTAGTTCTGCTTTCATAGCTGATACAGTTTCTTTGCTTACCTCTTTCTTTTATCGCTGTTCGTGCGTAGTATATTACAGGTTGCAGTTTTGGGTAACCTTGCTTTGTACCTTGAAAGTAAAATAATTTCAGTAATCCACAAGGAAGTCTGGCACATATCTGGTCCTGGCCATACAAGCTGACTCTGATTCACATGTTATGTTTTTGGGAAGTTTCCAGCCTTGCTGAAACTTGTTTGTGCCTCTTCTACCTCACTGTGTGGAGAAAGTGATGGCTGAATTGCTGTCCGACCTAGAGATATGAAGACTTGGTGGAAAATGAGGGAGGAATGATTTTCTCTGCTCCTCCACCATCAGGCCAGAAATGGGACTAGTGTTGAAAACAACATTCTGAAAGAGATGCTGGTTGAAATAATTTGGAAATAAGGGGTTTGGAATTATGGATTGTTTCCAAAGGTTTCTTTCCTTCAGAGAGAGAATAAGCTGTAAATCTCCTTTGGGAGAAAAGGTAGTAAAGAAATTACCGTAAGGGTTGAATCCAATTTATGTTATGCTCATAGTAGACCCATTGACATCATTACACACAGCTAATGTAGGTCCATTGATTTCAGTGGCTCTACTCTGAATTTGACATAGTTGGCTTCCACCACAAATAAATATAATGTTTTTTCGGACGCAAAATTCAAAGATGGTAAATAACATTGCTACTGTGTAGAAAATTGCTACAAAGTAGAAAACAAATGCTTTGTTAAATTAGTAAACTGACACTTTGCATATTGTGGTAAGCCATAGTCTGAAACAAACTAGGACTTACTATGAATGAGCAACGTGCTGGTACACGTTGCTTAAGTCACACACCCTCGTCCCTCCTCCTTTCTTTACCAACCCAGAAAGAAAGAAACTTTGTGTTACATGTGGATCATGTGATCGGCTTAGTGCTACATGTGAATTGGGCCACAAGAGAAATTCAAGGCTTGTTTGTTTATTCTATGGCTTTCCATTATGGTTGAAAACGATCATTATCTCTCCAGCATCCCAGTTTGTCTGCAGAAAAATGGGGGTTAATATTGAATCTCCAGGGACATGCATCCAAGTGAAGTTGTTCCTTTGTCCTTGTCATAAAGGGGAAGTGTATGGTTAAACCTCATACCCAGTTGTCACTTTTCTTTGAAATAAAGCACCGTAACAACTCTGAGCTGAGGTACTGCATCACGTCGTACTTCTCCAACATGCATTTTTATATCTAAGTTGTAAAATACAATTTGTATGTGACGAGAAAATATCTTCCCACTGGCCTTTGATTTGGTACAGAAAAGAATAAACAGCACAAGCCTTGTAGATGTCAATTCTTATATTAAAATAATTGCTCGTGAAAGTAATGGTGCAGGTTTTTTTTGAAAAGTCTCAATGTTGCTTGCCATCACACAGCCAATATATTCCACCAGTTTATCCATTGTCACTGTTCCAAGTCTTTAAACAGAATTCTCTCAACTCAACACTGAAGGATTAGGATCTTTCCAGTTCATAGTGGTGAATAACTTAGCAGCTGCTATTAAATTCAAAACTAATGCTGTTCCTGAAGTTCAGAATATTTCAGATATCTCAATATTTAACAGGTTGCACGGCAAGCTATTATTTGTGTAAAACTTGAGCATGTGACCCTAGGGAAAGCATTTTTGAAAACACTGTGGTCTGCAGTAGTTATTGTCCTTTCTCTTTCCCCCTGGGAACCAACAATTGCAACTGGATTCTTGAGCACGATAGTTCATCTTGTTTGCTTTCTAATCAATGTGACCTGGGAAAGCAGCATTTTTAGCACACATATTTTTTCATGATACGTTTTTGGCTGCTTTCACAGATCTGCACTGATATTGGAAGATTTTTAAGCATAGCTCTAGTATATACTCCTAGAGATACAGTTGGTGAGGCAGGGCTTTGTTGGCCATCCTTCTGTTTTCTAGTTTACAGCAGTGACTGCAGCCTGGCTAGCTTTTCAGACACCTTTTCACTGAATAATTTTCTAAAGAAATGCCTGAAGCAGCTGATATTATAGTGATATTCTGTTATATTTTACTCCAAGAAGACCCATTTATCTTAAATAGAACCCAATAAGGCAGACATGTATGTACAAAATATTTTTTAATGTGATCCCATTGACATCCCAAGATGAAATTTTGCAGGTAGCTCTTAGAAATATTAAATAATCAAATACAAATTATTGAAAAATTGTAATCATATTAATTGTTTAATCCCTTTAAAAAATTGTAACGTAAAATTAAAATTTAGAGTAAGTCCATCATGTGACATATCGTATTAAAGTTCATGAAGTTCTGAAGAGATTGGTGTTTTTAGTTTTGACGTCTCTCAGTCCTGGGCTGAGCTGTTAAGGTTTTTGTCACATTTTTGAAATTTCAAACCCTCATAACTAAAAAAAACGGGATGAGATAAAAAATTAAAATTTTAGATTTAAACTTAGTTTTGATCATTTAACAAGTGTACAAAATATTAAGAAAATTGGATGAAATGAGGTAAAAAAGCTGGATCACTTGAAATGGAATGACCGCGATCATTTTGGGTCCCAGATGCTTGCTGAGTTGTGAACAAAGCACTGTGGCATTCACAGTACTGCAGGAAACTTTGAGCTTAATTTGAGGTGGCCTTTAAAATTCTAAGATGAGGCCATCTATGAAGGTCTATTTTGCACTGTATTGCTTTCTGTGTTAACATTTGTCACACATTGTGTTTGGTGTATGTCTTTGCAACCATAAAAGCTTCTTCTGTGCTATTGTAATAACCTTACAGTGCAAGATTAATTGTGATTGAGACCCCATTAAGCAGGTGTTGGCACAGGTTTCAATGGATGTCAATTGTATAGGAGCTTGGGCTTGAAGTATATGTTACATTATTATTAATTAAATTTATATACTGCAGGTCTCAGGGTGGTTCACAAAATAAAATTACGATATAAAAACACAAAATACACAATCAAAATATAAACAGAAACAGCCAAATAACCCCCCAACACGTAAAAATAGTTTTAATTTTTTTTTAAAAAAATTAAAAGCACAAGTAAAAAGCAGTTTAAAAAATGTAAACGCAGTTCTGTGATTTATTTCATCTGTGTCTAGTGGCGTTTTATATATACATATATAAGGCTGCATCTGAGTAGAAAAGTGAGATGCCTAACTACTGTTCAGCTCAAAATTGCCCACTCCAAGGTGCTTTTTCACCCAGAGGAGTGGGGAAGGGAAACTATGGGGACCATTTCCCTTTTTGTCCTCTGGCTGAAAAAAGTAGTTCGGGAGAGGTGATTTCAAACTAAAAAAGGACAAGAGTGGGGAGTGTTAAGCAGCACACCTTTCATGTGCTCAGACTGGCAGGCTCCTTTAGTTTTAAAAGCAAACAGATCATGGAGGAAGGAATCTGAACTTGGCATACCATGTGGCTTGAGCCTTGGCTACATCATGACAGAATAATGCTGTTTTCTTTTGCACATGTGTCACAGGTGCTTCATTAGTATGTTCTGTTGAATCTTTCATCTATTCTCCATTGTTGTTGTTATTTTAAACTAGAGTAATTTTTCAATTCCTCATCCATCTCCTGAGAAATCTCTATGTGGGACAAGAAGCTACAGTTAGAACTGGATATGGAATAACTGATTGGTTCAAAATTGGGAAAGGAGTACGACAAGGCTGTATATTGTCTCCCTGCTTATTTAACTTATATGCAGAATTCATCATGCGAAAGGCTGGACTGGATGAAGCCCAAACCGGAATTAAGATTGCCGGAAGAAATATCAACAACCTAAGATATGCTGATGATACAACCTTGATGGCAGAAAGTGAGGAGGAATTAAAGAACCTTTTAATGAGGGTGAAAGAGGAGAGCGCAAAATATGGTCTGAAGCTCAACATCAAAAAAACTAAGATCATGGCCACTGGTCCCATCACCTCCTGGCAAATAGAAGGGGAAGAAATGGAGGCAGTGAGAGATTTCACTTTCTTGGGTTCCATGATCACTGCAGATGGTGACAGCACTCACGAAATTAGAAGACGCCTGCTTCTTGGGAGAAAAGCAACGACAAACCTAGACAGCATCTTAAAAAGCAAAGACATCACCTTGCCAACAAAGGTCTGTATAGTTAAAGCTATGGTTTTCCCAGTAGTAATGTACGGAAGTGAGAGCTGGACCATAAAGAAGGCTGATCACCGAAGAATTGATGCTTTTGAATTATGGTGCTGGAGGAGACTCTTGAGAGTCCCATGGACTGCAAGAAGATCAAACCTATCCATTCTTAAAGAAATCAGCCCTGAGTGCTCACTAGAAGGACAGATCCTGAAGTTGAGGCTCCAGTACTTTGGCCACCTCATGAGAAGAGAAGACTCCCTAGAAAAGACCCTGATGTTGGGAAAGATTGAGGGCACAAGGAGAAGGGGACGGCAGAGGATGAGATGGTTGGACAGTGTTCTCGAAGCTACTAACATGAGTTTGGCCAAACTGCGAGAGGCAGTGAAGGATAGGCGTGCCTGGCGTGCTCTGGTCCATGGGGTCACGAAGAGTCGGACACGACTGAACGACTGAACAACAACAAAATTTTTCAATTGCTGTGAGGGCAGCCTTAATTTAAATGTGTCATTCACCTACATTTAAGCAATTTCACAAAGTCAAAGAATAATACATGTGTGAAAAGAAATGACATTCTATTCTAGGGTAACTTATGCCTAATTAATGCCCTTCCACCGCATGGATATTTATGATTTGCTGGAGGCTCTAGGTGTCCAACAGAACTACGAGATGGAAGAAGGGTGTTAAAGCTTTTAAATGGCCCCAGGGTCTTGTCCAGGAGCTGTCAAGACTCTTTGGTGTGGTGTGACTCTGAACTCAGGCTTCTGGTTTAGCAATGGCATACAGATAGCATAGAATAAATAATCATGCTAGGCACCTTGAGTACACTGAAAGGACAGTAAGCTTCCTGTAACAGATATGTTGGAAGTAACAGGTGTGCAGCTTGTTTTGCTTTTAGGACAACGAACCATTACGTATTTTATATATGTAAACCACCGTGTGATCTTTGGATGAAGGGCAGTACCGAAATTTAATAAATAAATTAATAACAATAATAATAGAAGAGTAACCAAAGTGATCAAAAGCTGCTGGTGGTAACATACTCAGGGATTTCCAAGTATAACCTGGAATGGTTTGAGGAAGTCTCTACAAAACCATGAGGCTAGTGCTGCTTCCAGTTTCTCTCCTACACTGATAGCTACACCTTCATGGGTTACAGAGACCAAAACTGTATGCTATATTCTGCACCTCTTCCTTATTGCTTGACAGGCTTGAGGGATTTTATTATGAACAGGATTGTGGGAGGAGTCCCTGCATGAACTCTCTTCCCTGTTTTATGGAGTCAGCAAAAATCCAGTAATATCCTGAGTAAAAGGACTGAAGATCCATATGGCAATATATCAAATGCCAGCAAGACACATCTAGGAGAGCTTATTTTGGGTCATTTCCATGTGAGAATTTCATCCACTCAAACCCTTGCATAGGAAATTAAGTCTAAGCCATAGTAGTACAGAGATGCTGTTGGATCAGCTTCTGGGTTGTATGATGTGTTCTCTGAAGCTCAGTAGCTATTATTTTTCAAATAGGGCACATATGAGGCAATGTGATTATAAAGATCCCGAATTTGTGTCCAGGAACTGCTTGTTACCATGATTAGAGTGAATGGGAAATTGGGAGAGACTGTTTCCTTTCTGGCACTGGATGGAAGACTAGAGGACTGAACTATATTTCTAATTGCCTTTACAGCGTGTCTTCAATGATCTCAGTGGCTCAGTGACCCTATCCTGGATTGGTGACAGCACTGGGGTAAGTAATACAGATAGGTTGAACGGATTTTTAAATATTAATTTTGATGGGAACAAAAACACAACAAGTGAAATAATAATTCCTCCGAGTGCATGACTCAGTACTCCCAATAATGGATAGTTTTGCTTTAATCTTCCCACATGGAAAAGTGGGGTTGTTCCTGTTTGATGGGTCATGAATAATGATCCTCTTCAGATGTAGGTGTTGCAAGCCATTTGGGTTCTTCTTTTAGCTATTACCTTCCTACTCATGGCCAAGGAATAAGGGACACAGTGTAGGTGTTGTGTATATTGGGTGACTCACTCTGGATTTGGTAAGAAGTGTCTAACTGCCCATCCAGACTTGAGGTGAGAATTGCTTCAATACTGAAGTCTTGCCGAGGAGGAGGAAGTACTCACCGCCTCTTTCTTCACATCCGGCACAGAGAAATGCATCTCTCGTTGAAAGTGTAAGCAACAACCAATGTTTTTTGAGTGGGGCAACATACAGCCAAGTTCCAGACACACTGAAGAATTGCACTATATAGATATTGTTGGTTTCTGCTTCCCATTTCTCTCTCTGCTGCATCCTGTTGCATGACTGGTACCAGGTGTCAGCTGAGGGAGAAGGAAGCCTAATAGAACTAATATCTCAGCTGAACTGCCAGAGTGGTCCAGCTGTCCATCTCTTAAGACTCACCCCTGCCTCCATTTTTTTAAAAAAAGTTAACTATCAGCAAACTTCCTCTTTTGGTTAGAGTTTTGCTGTTTCTGCTTCTTGCCTAATGGCTAACAGTGCAATGGCAGTCATGGCTACTCAGAAGTATTTCCTATTGAATTCATTGGGGCTTACTTCCAGGTAAGTGGGGTTAGGATGGCAGCCTTAGAGAAATGCGATAAGAGCAAGATAAAATTAGATTCTGAATCCAATTTTATGACAATGTGTGATAATTCCAAAATGCAATATGATGTGCCCTAACTTACCAGGTTTACCAGGCTGCTGATATACAAAGGGATTATGGTACAATTTTGGGCTACAGTAACAGCTTTTATTTGATATTGTTCTGTAGTCAGAGAGATTAGCTATTAACTAAGAAACCTGTGTCAGGCCAATTACGTGTACCAGGGATTAGGCGAGTTTTTCTCTCTTAGGGAAAAAGCACCTTGACACTTCATGCTAGGATGTCAAAGCACGGGTGACTGTGTTAAGAAGTAGCTTTTCTAAAATGTCATCAAACAGAATAAAAGAAGTTGCCAAGATAAGACACAGCATTTAAAAAAATGAATGCAAAATGAATTCTAGTGAATGTTGGTGTATTCAGTTGACCTTTATAAATTCTTCCACACAAGTTTATAATGTTTCTGTAACATTTTTAAAAAATGTGTTGTGATTGTACTTGTGATGAAATATGCATGACAGCAACCCAACATGCCAAAATAAACCCAATTAAAAACATAAACTTGTGTTAACTCAGCCATGTACCCCCAAATATGTGAATTTGTCCTTATTGGGGTGTGATGATTACCTGGCTTTTAGACAGTGTGCGTGCTGGCTGTTGTTCTCAGACTATTGTTGCTAACAGGTTTCTCTTTCTCCAGGTTATTCTTGTGTTGACCACATTTCAGATACCTCTGGTAATCATGAGTTTCGGGCAGTCTAAGCTCTACAGAAGGTGAGAGCATTGTGTTGTGAATGTCTATGAACTGAAATGCACATTGTAATAAAGCCAAGAGCTTGCTGCCGATTCCTGTATATGAGGATTTGTGAGCAGCCTCACATTGCCTACATACAGTGGTTAGGGACAGGGCTTCTAAACTAGTGACAGATCACCCTCTTTACAAAGCCAGTGATGAACAGCAGGTTGAATAAGTGGGCAGTGTTGCATCCTGAGGCCTATCCTGTCTTGGGAGAGTCCAACTTTCAAAAGCCCAGCAGCAATCAGCTGAGGGATTTGCTGGTTTAACAATAAGTCATATACAGTACTAAGTGGTGTATTCTGAGTCGGAAGCCATTATCTCTGCCTTTTAAACAATGGATATGCTACTTTATTATCTAGCTTCCCTTAAGGGACTGTAAGTAAGCCATCCCCCTTCTGCCTGCCTTTTGGAAATCCTATAGGAGTAAGCTCCTTACTGACTGCTGCTACTGGTGTCAAGAAGCTTGAGAGGGTTTGAAGAGCTCACCTCTCTTATCTTTCCCCATGCTTCCTGTTGGGATAGAGCTTGTGTGAACCACAGTCCAAACTGCACTTTCTTTAGGTGTGGTTCCTTGCCAGACAGAAGCCAGACAGATCTTTCCTTCCTTGTTTCTTTGGTGTGGCTGATCTTCTCTTTTTCAGCGGCTGGAGAAAATCAGTTGCACCACAGACAGCAAGTCTTAAGAGCTAGGAGTAGCATCTGCTAAGAGTAGTGGCACACTTTTCCCCAGGCGCATTGGGAAAGGTAAAGGGCAGCTGAGAAGTTCAGGCACTCCCCAAATTTTGCTGCCCATTTCGACAGCTGGAATAGGCTTACAAGTGACCCTGCTTAAGAATGGCTCACATATGCAAAGTGTGACAAATTTAAAATGCTAGGTATCCTGAGAAAGAGAACTGGGAAAGACTCTAGAGCAAACCCAGTTCTCAGCCTTTGTTATTAGTTTAGAAAAAGTTTAGGCATTCTTTGCCATGTGCAGGTCTCTAACTCGAGGCTTCTGAAAGTGTAGGAATAGCATGGCTGGGTAGAGTTAGTCTTGCAAGAGGCCAAGACTTCTTATGGGAGTCTTGGCTGGTTACATGTGGAACTCGTAGGGTTAGTTTGTACATTACGGCTACTATAGAGCAAGGAGCTTCACACTGAACAAGTCCCTCCCTTGGAATATTTACCTGGCCCTGCCTTTGTTTTCTTGTAGATGCCAGGCGAAGTCCATTCTGCCCTCTTGGGTGTTCCCCAGCACATGATTACTTTCACTAGTGTTTCCACCTTTTAGACTGAATGCTCTTTTGTGGATTTTTAGTAACTGGCTGTCGATAAACAAGCAACTTTCTCTGCTGAGGGGCTTCCCTTTAATAAATGATCACCACTAGCACCTCCTTTGATTCCCTGGCTTTGAAGTTGGAAGTGCTTTACATCACTACTTCAGACGTGTTCCTGTTTAACTCTCTTACAAGTTGCCAGAGAGCTGTAAGCATGGGCAGTTAGCCCTGGGGAGATGGTCTACAAACCAAAGTTCAAGGAGGAAGTGCAGGTTTCCATTTTGAGGAGTTGTATTAAAACATTCAATATAAAGTGAGTAGGGAAAGTAATAGGTTACCTTAAAAAATAGAGCATAAGCAGCAATTTTCTAGCTAATTAAAGACTGAGTACCTTCTTCCAACTTCAGCTAGTATGCTAGGTATGGCTGTTTTGGGACAGTGATAGCTTGGCCACAGTGGTGCATGATTTGGTAACCTCTGGACTGCGCTATTGCAGTGCACTGCATGTGGGCCTACCCCAGAGGTTGGTTTGGAAATTGCAGCTAGTGAAGCCCAGCTTTTGGTCAGAACAGCTCTGCACCAGCATATTACAACAGTGCTGAAAGCTCTGTACTGGCCACCGGCACATTTTTCAGCTAGGTACAAGATACTGTTTTTTAGTGTACATAGCCCTAAATGGCCTAGTACCAGGTTACTTTAAGAACTGCCTTGTACACCAGCCAGATCACTGTGATCATCTGAAGCTGTCCTGACTGTTTCGCAGGAACCCTGTATTAGATTTTACATGTTCAAATGTTGCTACTACGGTAGGGTTGCCATACGCCTGGAATATCCCAGATATACCCGGAACACTGCAGTCGGAAGCAGGGTCCAGGCAGAAAATCCGAGTGTATGGCAACCTATGTCGGCAGTGCTTTTTTTGCCATTTTCCCGAAACTCAACAACTTTTGTGTCTAGATTTTTACTTTATGAAATATGGCAAGCCCACAGTATGGTACTATGGTCCTGGTGTTTGGGTGAAAAATTCTAAAAAATCTCAACAACTTTTTGGGTGTCAGAAACTTTACTACAAACATAGACTCACCACATTATTGAAACAAAGGTTACAAGGGCTGTTAAGTGACCTCCCACAGGGTGACCATAAAATGGTTTGGTTCCTTCTGTCATTTTTTTTGGTGTGCTCTGTTGCTTTAAGAGGCCTCCAAACACAAATGGCTCCATCTGCAAAACTATTCTGTACTGAGGAGCTTTTACACTTACAATGTCTTTTTATTTTTTTTTGCACCGTAGTGAAGACTATGGGAAAACTTTTGTAGACATTACGGATCTCATTAACAACACTTTCATCCGGACAGAATTTGGAATGGCCATTGGACCAGAAAATTCAGGGAAGGTAGGAAGTGGGCTTTGTTCCTATTTCTCCAGCTGCTTAACAAGTTTAGTGTTGCGCAATATAGCCTAGTTGTCCATATCATATTAAATCTCTGGAATACAGATTTCTGCCACAAAATCTCTACTTACCTACCTATCCACCCTACTCTCCACTGACTTGCTATATGACCTTGAGAAATAGCATCCTGCTTGATGCTTCCTGGTTGTATGTTGGAGCCATTACCTGCTTTTTCCAGTTTACCTGATTGTAGATTAAATCAAACTGTTACAGTACCTACGCAATCACACAGTGTTCTAGGCATGGCTGTGTGATTTTCACAAAGTCCCATCCTCAGAGCAGCTCAGTTTCCTTGGCAGAACATTCTGTAGTGCACTGTACGAAGTTTGATCCTAAAGCAGGTTGCATAGGACATCTTTCTAATAGTCAAATGAGTGGTGGTGGTTTTTCTGGACTTGTTAGTTTGCTGCCGAAACAGAAGTAATGTTTACACCAACATTATTGGTTTTATTCAGGTCATCACTGTTTCCTTTGGTCTTTATGGGTAGTATGGTATATTCCCACATGACTTCCAGATGGATTTGAGAAAAGATGTTACATCCTTTTAGATTGTCTTTAAAAAAATTAATGGAGTTCAGCTAAGCACTCATATCCTAGTGAAGCAGTCCCTTTGCACTAATTTGCACAGCAAACTTGCACAAGGAACATAAGCACAAGAAACACAGGGTTAGTGAGGGTTTCTGTTCTCCCACACAGCTGGGATTTTTATTCTGGTTTTTGCCAACTTCAAAACTGCACTGTTTCAAATAGCTTCAGGTGACTTCTTTATTTGTGATAAACTAGAAGCACAGATATGTTGAGAAGGGACACTGATCTTTATTTTTCTGGCTAGGTGATACTGACGGGGGACAGACCTAGACCATACCATACAGGAAGAATATTTCGATCATCTGATTTTGCTAAGAACTTCCAGTTGACAGATATTCCTTTCCATCCTTCAACTCAAATAATTTATCACCCTCAGAATTCTGATCTGTTGTTGGCCCTCAGTATTGAGGTAAGGATTTGGGAAGAATAGAGCTGTTGGTTCACTTATTCACTGGTAATTTAAGCACTGAAGAAGCCATTTAGGGCTCCTCCAGACATCCTTTTTATTATGCGTTCATGATTTGGACTTACGGTGGTATTGGAGCTGTTATTCCTGATCCCACTTTCAATACTGTTTAAGCCTGAAAAAGTTCTAGAGTGGGCATACTGCTTCATTTTCAGCCAGTGCTTATCCCATAATGTCCTGTTGAAATGCCTGTAACCTTTTATACCACAAATGTTCCGCTTTATTTTTTGTCTTGCTTTTATTGCACTGTAGTGCAAGAGTTCTGCTCCAAACAGCAGTAATGGCGTAACACTGGGGAAGCATTGTAGAACAACTAATAAAGTGGAATGATGGATGGCTCAGTATCAATCTACCACTAACGCACTATTATTGCGTCAGTGACATGTTGCAGAATTCACTCACAAAAAAGCTCTAGTCCGGAGAGGCTCTTAATGTATGTTTGAGTGGGTGGGCAGGAGGGATTGGCTCTTGCGTGACCCCTTGTGGTAATAATTGGCAGCATCATAGTTTGTCTCATCCATACAGCAGTTGTATGGTCATATTTACTGCTTTGCCCTAAGTGCTGTGTTACATAATGAAAGTGTGGGGTATATTTAAATGAAACTCATTGCATTGGCTGCATGAAGTTCTTTTCTCACAGGACTATGAGATTCTGTATATAGGTGAATCAAGCTTCTTTAAGAGATACAGTCTGACTTAGTTGCAGAACTGAAGTACGGAAGCCTCAGCTGGCCAAGAAACTGTGTCCAGACTGTTACTGCCTTCTGTTGTGTTTCTGGCCCCAATTCAAAGTGTTGATAATGAACTTTAAAGTCCTAAATGATTTGACACTAGGATGTTTAAAAGATTGTCCTCTCCCATATGAGCTTTCCTGCCCTTAAAATCTTTTATGGAGGTTCTCTTCCATGTCTCACCAACATCTGAGTTGTGCTTGGCTGTACACAACTGAGCCTTCTCTGTGGGCTCACCAACACTTCAGTTACTCTCTCAAGGGGAGTCACATCTTGACTCTTCTCTGATGGTGTTCCACTGCTGTGCAAGGATGTATTTTCCGGCAAAAAATTGGTCTACCAAATTGCTAATCTTATTCTCTGTGATATGTTAGCTGAAGTGTTTTCTCTGCTGCCTCTTTTCTCTGCCTTACTGATTATTTTACATTTTATTTTTTAATATGTTGGTTGGATTGTAAACCACCTTGAGCATTTTCAATGGAAATCTGGGCTTAAATATTTTTTAATGAATATTTTTAGCTCAGGCTTGAAAATGCTAAGCAGATGATGACTAATCCTTTCTTAATGTTTTCAGGGCAGCCTATGGGTATCTAAGACCTTTGGTGAGAAATGGAAAGAAATACACAAAGATGTTTGCCTGGCCAAATGGTGAGCAGCTGAAAAACAAACATGTTCCCCAGGGAGAGTTAGTAGTTTAATGTTCTCTTGATTACACTAGAGCTGGCTGCTTGCAAAAACAGAAAGATAACTCTCTTTGGGATGAAATTCTCTTGGTCTCTAATAGCCTTTCTTGTGGTCATGTTTGTACTGTATGCTTTTTTTTGGGAAAAGTTACTGTAATGCCTTCTGCATACACTGATGTTTGCACTACTTGAACACTTTGCATATGCAGGAAGAGCTCTATATAAAGGTGCAACTTGATAGCTGTGCGTTAAATTTTCCAGCTTTTGATCATTTTCACCTTCAGAGTACCAGGGCTGTTTGGAGAGTAGATCCAATAGCTTGGCAGTAGAGAACCTGCCTTCTGAATAGAGGGTCCCAGATTTCATCCCTGACTTTTCCAGTTAAATTGCTCTCTGTTACCAGTTGCTAAGTTAGCTAGCTTCTTTGCTCTCAGGACTTTGCTCTCAGTTTCCTTCCCCTTGACTTTTTCCAGGGGCTCTGGCCTGACCATCTTCTTCACCACATTCCTGAATGGCTCTTGTAGTAAGTATTCCCAAGTACAACAAGTAATAATGATGCATGTTAGTTGTTTTACAACTCACTTACTGACAGTCCATTTCGGAAGATGGCTTCAAGTGCTGGTTCTCACTCTTTTTAAACAGCTTGGGAACACAGTGTATAAAGGACCCCACTTCTCACACTGCTCAAATTCACCAGAGGCCCTAATCTCAGATGAATGGCTTTAATTGGTTATTTTTACTGATTCTTCTTATGGTGTTGCTCGAATTTTGGTTTATGTTTGGTTATTTTGAGTTTTATTTTGATACTGTGTTTTATTATTATTTTTATTATGAGCCATCCTTGGAGTTCTGCTAAACCGAAGAGCCAGCACCTCAAATGGACCTAGCATGGCCCTGCTTTAGAGAATAAGGTCTTTGAGGCTTTCTTTTCATTTGTTCTATAGCACCTTTCATGCATTACTCACATGAAGAGGGCACCCCATGTTGAAGCAGTTGCAGAGTCCGGCCCCTAAGGCCTGCCCCCTACATGTTTGACCACGGATGCCTGCAAAAGAGTAGGCTATGCA
Source organism: Darevskia mixta (assembly GCA_034641385.1). NCBI lineage: Eukaryota > Metazoa > Chordata > Lepidosauria > Squamata > Lacertidae > Darevskia > Darevskia mixta. The sequence goes on from JAWWNH010000029.1 coordinate 28,601,842, forward strand.
ATTAGACTTTTATTTTGCAGATTTCCAGGCTTATTGACATTTCAGGGACATTGTTGGGGGGGGAGGGTCAGGGATGGGGAACTACAGGCTCATGGGGCAGGGGCAGTGGTGTGGCTTTGCAACCCCTTCAATGGATGAAGTCTCTTTGATGTGTGTATTTCATGAAGAGGGCTTCTCTATCTCTCTAATCGGGGCAATGTTCATATACTTCCTCTTTCACAAGAAGCTGATCTTGGGTTACTTGAGCTGAAAAGGACCAAAGACTTTGGGAAGACATTCAAGACTATAGGAAGCAAAATCTACTCCTTTGGTCTTGGAGGACGCTTCCTCTTTGCATCAGTGATGACGGAAAAGGTAGGAAATTCAGTTTTCCTTTTCTATTTCCATAGGCCCCAGGAGTTTAGTTTACAGTGGGGTTTCCCCCCTATGATAGATAGCAAAGGAACCAGTGTTTGAATAATGTTGATGTATATTAGTTCATTTTTAATGCAAGTGGCTTTTTCTAGTCTGAGGGCCATTTTCATCCTTGGCCAACCCTCCAGCTGTAGAAGTGGCCAGAAGTGGATGACTGATCAGGCACCCAGGCCAAGGTTTAGCACCACTGATTTTTCAATTTAAAACTTTGGGCAAGATTAATGTAATCAGCCCTGTCAGCAGAAACCCTGTGCAAGAACTTTGACTTGCGCAACGGAGCTTCCTCCCCTCCACCCCCTGTGCCCCCCAAAATTTGCTTGGTGGGATGTCAGGATAAACCCTCAAACAGTCCAGGGATGGCAACCTGGGATGCCTGTACAGATGGAACGACTGGAAGAGCTTGATGTTAAATTCCACCCAGTGTTTTTACTCCTTAATAAAGATAACAGTTCACTATACAGTGAGGAAGTGCCCCTACAGCTCCCATCCTACATATATTGTATCAGGTCGATAAATAAGGGAGTTATTGCAGGGGATTACTTATTTCATGATGGGACGCGGGTGGCACTGTGGTCTAAACCACAGAGCCTTGGGCTTGCTGATTGGAAGGTTGGCGGTTCGAATCCCCACGACGGGGTGAGCTCCTGTTGTTTGGTCCCAGCTCCTGCCAACCTAGCAGTTCGAAAGCACGAAGTGCAAGTAGATAAATAGGTACCGCTCCGGCGGGAAGGTAAACGGTGTTTCCGTGCGCTGCTCTGGTTCGCCAGAAGCGGCTTAGTCATGCTGGCCACATGACTCGGAAGCTGTCTGTGCACAAACGCCGGCTACTCAGCCTATAGAGAGAGATGAACGCCGCAACCCCAGAGTCATCCGCGACTGGACCTAACGGTCAGGGGTACCTTTACCTTTACTTATTTCATATACTATCAAGACTATGTAGTGTGATTTTCTGGTATCCATCATGGAATAACCTCCTATATAAACACCAATAGTATCTAGGATGTGGTAGTATTTAAACAACACTATCATTGCCTTCACTAGGGCAATACAAGGCGAATCCATGTGTCACTGGATCATGGAGAAACCTGGAACATGGCACAACTTCCTTCAGTTGGACAAGAGCAGTTTTACTCTATCTTGGCAGCTAATGATGACATGGTGTTCATGCATGTAGATGAGCCTGGAGGTGAGAGAAGGGAGTTTGGTGTGGTGTGTACTTAAAAATCTTTAAAAGATCTGAATTTCAACATGCATTTGATGTGGGTTGCAAAACTTCGTATGGTTCATGAAGAGAATCAGCTCTTAAAATGTGAAGATGAACAGTATAGCATATAGGCATCTAAGGTTAATCCTTGAAATAACATATATGCGCTCATAATGGTAAAGCATTTGAATCATACGCTTGGTGAAGAGACTGCCAGAAAATCCTTGGATCATCCCTTAGGAAAAGACAGTTGTAGTTGCGTCCACACACTTGAGATCCTGGTGTCTCCCCGCTGTTCTCACTCTTGTTCTGTCAAGAACCCTGTGGCCCTGTTCATTTGTTTCATATAGTCCTCATTTAGTTCCCAATCCAGTTTATTGTAATAGTTTTAGGCAGCTTTGAAATTGACATAAGCATAGGTCTACCAGCTTTCTAGACCTGGTAATCTCAAATTAACTGTGATGTTGATAATACTGAAGTGAGAGTCCCATTCCTTAGGGACTCTTTGGAAGACGCCCACCCCCTACAACCTGTTGTTTTTCTTGCAGATACTGGGTATGGCACAATTTACACCTCTGATGACCAAGGCATCATATATTCGAAGTCCCTAGAAAGGCATCTCTATACCACCACAGGGGGAGAGACGGACTTCACCAATGTGACCTCCTTGCGAGGCATCTACATCACTAGTGTGCTCTCAGAGGGTCAGTACTCACTTTCTGCATGGCGTCATGGGGACTGATGGATTCTAGATTGGCTGTTATTGAAGTGAGGAATCTGTTAGGAAAGTAGCTGAAACTTTTCAGTGAGATGGAATTGAGGCATTTCTGGGAGTTCACAGACCCATTTGGGAGATCCATAATGCTTATGTTTGCTAATTGGTTTGAAATATCTTGTTTTGAAGCTAGGTTTTCTCATAGGTGTTTTGACTAAAGGAAACAATCATGTTACTGTCTTAGTTTGTCGAGGACAAGTTCACTTGTCTTGCAGTACTGGTCTCAATTCTGCTTTTACGAAGTTTAGGAATGATTAGGAATGATCAACATTGATTTGTTCCTGTGCCTACTATGTCTGTTAATACCCCATCCCTGTAAAGCAGGGATGGGGGACCTGTGGTTCTTCATATAGTCAGTTCTTATCATTCCCAGCAAGCATGGTCAAGAGACAGGGATGATGGGAGTTGTAGTCCAGCAACATCTGGATAGCCACAGGTTTCCCATGCATACTAGAGAGTTACTTAGTTTCAGCCCAGCTTAAATCTCTTTAGACAGTCTGAGTGAAGTAAGGAAGCCAAACTCATATGTTAAAGTGTGTTGTAAGGCCGATAGTTCCTATAGATGGGAATCAGGAGTGTCTTATTTGAAGCAGAAAGATGACACATCTGCACAGGGACCGGAGCTTTAATATCAAGCTGTGAATACTGGAAAGGTTGTCCCTGAAATAATGGCTGATGACCTGACATGGAACTCAGCCAGTGAGCTGCAGGAGCCAACCCAATGAGTCTCAACAGCGCAGTGTGGGACTAGCTTTGCAGTCTTACTCAATTTTCAAAGAGTTTGTCCCTCTTTTGCAAGATGTCTTGTCTTTTTGAATGCTTAGAATGTTGCTACATGACATGGGAATAAAAGAAAGCATCCATTTTTAATTATAGCAGGTGGCATTCAACCTCTGCATCCCATTAGTGAAAGCATTTCCACTTGTGCCACAGAGCTCTTCCCACCCCACCCCAACTTCAGCACTTACTCCACACCCTCCCCAAATATAATCCAGAGGGTTGGGGAAACCCATGGAACAGATTTAGGGGGCATATGGGAGGAGATGGGGATAATGTTCCATTTCACAATAAAATCCTTGCACTGATGGAATGCGAGACTTAGCACTGTATTGGGTTTTACTCAGAGAGTAAGTATGTTGTATAGAATTTATTGCACAAATACTTACATTTTCTAACGAAGAAAAAAGTTGAATAAAAACAGTTTGCAAAAAAAAAAAATACTTACATTTTCTCCTCTCAATCAGATAATTCCATTCAATCGGTGATTACCTTTGATCAAGGAGGGGAGTGGGTGCACTTGAGGAAACCTGAAAATGCCAAATGTGACTCAACCGCCAAAAATAAGGAAAAGGTTTGTATGTTTATATATTGGATGTAGGATAATATTGTCAGACCAAGTTATAGTTCTAAGTTACTTGTTTGGAAGTTGGTTCTACTGAAAACTATGCTTCCAAGTAAATTGAGTGCATGGCTCAAGTGCAAGATTAGGGTGTGGTGGTACAGGATGTGCAAAATCATAGTTAGAGACCAAATTTACAGGTCTTGAAATAGCATTAAACATATTAAAGTTGCTGTAGCCTTTGAAAAAGGGACCCAGGTGGCGCTGTGGGTTAAACCACAGAGCCTAGGGCTTGCTGATCAGAAGGTTGGCGGTTCGAATCCCTGCAACGGGGTGAGCTCCCGTTGCTCGGTCCCAGCTCCTGCCCACCTAGCAGTTCGAAAGCACTTCAAAGTGCAAGTAGATAAATAGGAATCGCTCTGGTGGGAAGGTAAACGACTTTTCTGTGCGCTGCTCTGGTTCGCCAGAAGTGGCTTTGTCATGCTGGCCACATGACCTGGAAGCTATACGCCGGCTCTCGGCCAATAAAGCAAGATGAGCGCCGCAACCCCAGAGTCGGACACGACTGGACCTAATGGTCAGGGGTCCCTTTACCTTTACCTTTAGCCTTTGAAAATGTTCATTAGGAAATTGGCTTACCAGTAGTTGTATTATCTCATGCTGCGTGGTTACTGCATCTAACTTGCAATAAAGATAAAAGTAAAGCATATTTTTAGGGATGTTTTGCAAGAGGAGTGGAATGCTCAACAATCTTTCTGTAGTGAGCTGGGCCCAAACTATGCAACAGAAAACAGTTTGTAATTCAGCCTGATTTAAAACAACAACAACAGAAGGGAACAGGCTTACGTGTGGAAGAAGCTGCCTTGGGCCATGTGCTATTCAAAACACAGTGTGCTAGCTAATAAAGCTTGGAAGCTTGGGTTCAGTTTGCCTTGGATTTGCACCAGTAAAGGTTCTCCTTTGTGGCAATTCTGTTGAAATTCAAGCACTTTTGGTTGTTTTGCTTTTAATAAGACCAAATATGTTAATGCTTCTCCATTTTGCCTCCTTTTCTTATTGGGGTTGTCTTACATTTACAGTGCAGCCTTCACATCCATGCATCCTACAGCATCTCCCAGAAGCTGAATGTACCAATGGCACCTCTGTCTGAACCCAATGCTGTTGGAATTGTCATTGCTCATGGTAATGAATTATCCTTATGCACATATAATATGATGTAAGATAATTGGCAAAGGATGAGGCTTTACTTGGGATTGTCTACTGGTTTCTGTATTTTACAGATCTGTTTTTTTCCTTCTTCTGCCAGTATGGGTGGGTCAACTTAGGAATGAATACAAGTGGTGGACCTTCATGAGAGAACTGTAGTGTACTCATATCCATTGTATTGGCAATGGCCTTGTGTTGCAGGAAGTGTTGGGGATGCCATTTCAATAATAAACCCAGATGTTTACATTTCGGATGATGGTGGCTACACCTGGGCACGGATGCTTGAAGGACCCCATCACTATGCCATCTTGGATTCTGGGGGCATCATTGTGGCTGTTGAGCAAACGGATCATCCTATCAATGTGATTAAGTATGCAGGAACTTAATTTTGTTAATACTTCTGTGGTGGGAGGATATGAGAAGTTCAGTGCCCATTTCCTCACTGTTACGTAACCTGGAACTATCCCTATAGAACAGTGTTACTCAAACTTGGGGGCCCAGCTGTTGTTGGACTACAACTCCCATCATCCCTAACTAGTAGGACCAGTGGCCAGGGATGGTTGGGAGTTGTAGTCCAACAACAGCTGGGGACCCAAGTCTATGAAACACTGCTGTAGAATGATGTAAAGGAAGAAACTGGGTTTCTCTCAATTTAGAATGTTTGAAAGGAATGAGGCTATCCTAACCACAAAGCTGTTGCTTGAGAGGAGTGGTTTCAGAAGAACCACTAATTTCTTTCCCTATTGTCAATTTTAAAACAAGCTCTCGTCCAGAACAGGCAGACATAAATATGCTTGGAATTCCAGCTAGGATAAAAGCAACAGACAGAAGAGGGATTATGTACTCCTTGCCCCCGTCCACTTCCCCATTGCAAATCACCTTTTCCTGGCACTCATTTGCAAAGAAGTCAGAGTCATAGAATTGTAGACTTGGAAGGCACACCAAAGGTCATCTAGTCCAACCCCATACAATGCAGGAACCACAGTTAAAGCATCTCTGACAGATGACCCTCCAGCCTCTGTTTCGAAACCTCCAATGAAGGAGAGTCCACCACTTTCCGAGAGAATCATAGCTCTTAACAGCAGGAATTTCTTCCTAAAGTTTAGTCAGAATCTCCTTTCTTGTAGTTTGAATTCATTGGTTCAGGTCCTAAGGCCCTCTGAAGCAGGAGAATAAAAGCTTGTTCCCTCTTCCATGTGACAGTCCTTCAGATATTCAAACATGGCTATCATGCCACCTCTCAGTCTCCTCTTTTCCAAGTTAGACACACCCAACTCCCTAAACCATTCCTCATAAGGCTTGGTTTCCAGATCCTTGATCATCTTGGTCTCCCTCCTCTGAACACATTCCAATTTGTCAATATCCTTCTTAAATTGTGGTCCCAGAAACGGACACAGTACAGCAGAAACCAAGGTTCTGATATGCAAAGTGGCAAGCAAGCATGTAGTTTAGTCTAATATTCCTGTCACCTGTCTTGCATCCCCAGTATTTGAGAGTGGCTGCCAAAAGCTTCATGAGGATTTCTGTCAGTCTAAATTAACCACAGTGATAATGCCAAACCTCCATTCCTAATCTTATCTGTTTCAGGTTCTCCACGGATGAAGGACAGTGCTGGCACAACTACGTTTTCAGCAAGGATCCTATGATGTTTACTGGCCTGGCATCAGAGCCAGGAGCAAAATCGATGAATGTTAGCATCTGGGGATTTACAGAGAGCTTCCTGTCTCGCCAGTGGATCTCGTATACTATTGACTTTAATGATCTTCTCAACAGGGAGTGTGAGTAATCTCTTCCTTTATAACAAATAAGAATGTTAGCCAGCTGCTTTTCTTCAAATTGTCTTGACTGTATCTGTGAATTTAAAAAAATGTGATGCAACTAGAGCAGGGGTCAGCAAACTTTTTCAGCAGGGGGCCGGTCCACTGTCCCTCAGACCTTGTGGGGGGCCAGACTATTTTTTTGGGGGGGGGAATGAACGAATTCCTATGCCCCACAAATAACCCAGAGATGCATTTTAAATAAAAGCACACATTCTATTCATGTAAAAACATGCTGATTCCCAGACATCCACGGGCCAGATTTAGAAGTCGATTGGGCCGGATCCAGCCCCTGTGCCTTAGTTTGCCTACCCGTGAACTAGAGCAGGCATCCCCAAACTTCGGCCCTCCAGATGTTTTGGACTACAATTCCCATCATCCCTGACCACTGGTCCTGTTAGCTAGGGATCATGGGAGTTGTAGGCCAAAACATCTGGAGGGCCGCAGTTTGGGGATGCCTGAACTAGAGCATCTTCAATAGACTACTGGTGTAATACTGTGTTTGAGGATGCACAGGTCAGGTCTTTTAGCTGCCTCTTCATGTGTAATCCTCACAAAAAAGTTAGTTCCTCCAGAGATGAGGAAGCTTGCCTCAGATTAATTTGGAAATTACTCAAGTTCTTTGCGGGCGGGGGGAGCAAAAGTTTTCTCCAATAATAATTTGGAATACCCCCCCAAAAAAAAGCTAATGTAAGGGCTCAGAAATATTGCACACCCATCTTCTCTGTTCCTTCTCCCTCTCTGAAAAAAAGCCATTTACGCCAGGCCACGTTCCTCTCTCTTCCTTTTCCTTACCTTTAATTGGCAGCAGAGGAAGGAGAGAGGTTTCCTCCCTTCTCCCTCTTTTTGTCCTGCAGCAGTGGGTAACAGCGTGGTAGGGCATGGGGAACCATGTGATATGTCCTCTCCCCCACAAAGACTTGAGAAAGCTACAGGGCAGCTCCCTTTAATTCCAGAGAGTACCTGCCCCAGTTCTGCACCACAGAATTCTACAGAAAAGCCCACAGAATTTTAGTAGTTTTTGGCTATTTCAGGAATCTGGCTATTATTCCCTCCTTAGGTATGGAGAAGGACTACACAAAGTGGTTGGCTCACTCCAGCAATCCCAATGACCCTGCAGATGGCTGCATATTGGGCTACAAGGAGGAATACCTGCGCCTTCGCAAGTCATCTTTCTGTCAGAACGGCCGAGACTACGTTGTGACCAAGCAACCATCTGTCTGCATTTGCACATTAGGTGACTTCCTTTGGTATGTTTGGAGAGTTCTTCCCATAATCTCTTTCCATGCTTGTGTTTTTACTGTTCTGAAATGGCCTGATCACACTCCCACCCCGCAACCCCTTTGAGCTTCACTGAAATATTAAATCAGACTCTGCAGTTCATTTTCTGAAATAGTGAGATAGGGAACCTGTGGCCCTCCAGATGTTGGACTGCAGCTGTAATCAGCACAACCAGCATGATTAGTGGGAGCTGCAGCCCAGCAACATCTGGAGGGCCGCAGGTTCCACATTCCTGACGTATGTAGAATTCTGGTTTTATGACTCTATAAGTGTGAGGTTTTTCAAGGAGGTAGTCAAGTGATTAAACATTGATTAAATATCGTGAAACTCAAGGGTTCTCAGAAGAAATGCCACATTTTGCAACCCAGATTCCATTATAACAAGATGTGCAGGTAGATACTGGTCTATTTTCTGTGAGTGAAGGAGCATGCAAGATTTTAAGCAGGCAGATCTTTCACAAACAGATAACGTGTCATGCAGATGCACATACCTACACCATTTATTTGAGACAAAAGTGACAGAAATCCTCTTCACTAAAAGAAATCATACAAACTCATTGTTTGTTCAGATCCAAAATCTGGATCTGAAGTTCTCGGACAGGAACTGGGGTGTTGGGAGAGGGGCAGCATTAGGGACAATAAACATATCCCACACTTGGGCTGTGTACACACCATACATTTAAAGCACATGACTTCCCCCAGAGAATCCTGGTGTCTGATTTACCCTTCACAGAGCTGCAGTTTCCAGCACCCATAACAAACTACAACTCCCAGGATTCTTTAGGGGAAGTCATGTCCTTTAAATGTATGCTGTTCACACAGCTTTAGACCATTAGAAGTTCCTACTGAGACTTCCTGTGGTTCAGGGTCTTAAGCAGATGCTGCTTGCATGTTCATTCTTTTCCTTGTAGTCTCAGGCTGGGAACTTGATCATAAGTTGCATCTCAATGGCTTCTCATTTAAGCTGCTAGGTTTTGCAGTCAATAGTCACATCTGATGTTCAGCTTTGCTTGTGTTTGCTGCTTTTAAAAGGCCCTCACGATAACTTCTGTGGGGAGCATTCAGCTGTGGAAAAAAGAACAACGAAAAGGGTGGAGTGTAATTTAAGAAGGCGGAAAATAGTGCAGACATTAGGGAGCAGAACTACGGTATGTTGCTGGTAGCTTGTTCTACTGGACTCTAGCATGTACTGGCTCATTCTGATGATCTGTTTAACTGAGCATTCATCCTGATTTGTTTGCACAGATATAATGCTGCACAACATCAGCACCTCACACTTTCCAGGGCATTTCCCCATCCCTTTTGTTACCAGAAAAATCCCAGGGTGTTTTGGCAGGGTGGGGGATTGTAAGCAGGTTTGTTGTGCAAGAGTGCCAAATTCACTTTAACTGCGCAAACTGAATTTGCTGGTATATGATTAATTCATACCTGAAAATAACGAGACTGAACATGGCCTTTGCATCCCTTAAACGTGCAGAGCCATAGTCCAGAGTACACAAATTACTGCAATAAATGTGTGTCTTGAACAGTGCTGGACTTAAACCTGAATGGCTTCCTTTTTAAACCACTCAAGGGGGCTGTGTATGTGTGAACTGAGCATGCCTTCAAAAAGAGCAAGGTGGAAATAAGCAGATATTTCCACTACCACCACCTTATGAGATGGCCAAAGCACCTTGCTTTTCTCTTGATATGTAGTATAAACAAAAGCACCACACTCACAGCAACATGGACCTCATTTTGGTTTCCAGCTTGGCAGGACTTCCTGGAACCACCCAAGCTTTAAGAAGCTGTTTTTAAAAGCTGAAATTTTGTGCACACTTGCAGCCATGGAAAGCTTTCTGTATGCTGGCTTACATCCCAGCAGTGCTTCCTGGTATACCCATATGGCTCCTGACATCACATAGTTATGTGGGTGTTCCAGGATGTTTTGTTGAAATGGAAGCCAGTGCAAGTTCTGCACTACTTCAAGTGAGCTCAATAAGGAAAAAGAGGGTTCCTTAGCCACCTCATATGGTTGAATAAGACAAGCAATGCACACACATACAAATGTCTACAAACGTAGCAGTGATGAAAGGTGCAGAAAACAGCTCCCCGGTTTGCAAAGGGGCAAATGACCTTGCAAAATTGGAGGACAAGTTTTAGCCTAGCACTGGTTTTTGAGTGCTGGGGAAATGGAGAGATCAATCTGGATTTCTCACAATAGATTTTGAGGCTGTACAAAACCAGTAATAACATTGATGTCAGTCTGGTTGTGGGGTTGTTTTCGAGGGCCCTAGAAGGAATCAGTACACAACATCTCTGTCATCTTCTCCCACCTGCTGTTGCTTTTTGAATATTTAAAAAACATTTTCATTCACAGCCAGTTTATCAAGCAGCACTGAAATGGGTTTCTGTTCTAATTTTTCAATTTGCATGGGTTCATTGTTGGCACTGAATCTGCTTTCCATCCAGGGCCACATTCATTGCCATGGATACGTGTGCTGCATATTAGCAAATTAGATTGCTAATGCTTGGTAGGAAATAAATCAGGGGTGGCGAACCTGTGGCCTGCCATTTTTGGTGACACACAACCCCCCCCCCTTTAAAAAACTTTTGGTACCTCTTATTATTTTTTTGAAAAGCTCCACATCTCTCTCTGGTGCAGTGCCTTCGTTAGGAGCTCCTGCAGGAAGGAAACAGAAAAGTATTCTAAAGCCTTTTCTCTTTCTTCTAATGTCTTCTAACATGGGAACCATATATTCCAGTGATGGCTAACCTTGACACTCCAGATGTTTTGGGACTACAACTCCCATCATCCCTGACCACTGATCCTGTTAGCTAGGGATGATGGGAGTTGTAGTTCCAAAACATCTGGGGTGTCAAGGTTAGCCATCACTGATTTATTCCTATGCTGCAGTGTCATTCAGAGTTAAGACCTTGAAGACATTTTTCTTTTCCTTGCTATTACAGCACTAGGGTAGGAGGAGAGCCCCCAGGCTAGCAATGGGAAGAAAAAACACAGGGAATTCTCCCCTCTGCCCTCCCAACTGAATCAGCGTTTGTCTTCTTGTCTGTTTGGTGTGTGTGTGTGTTGGTGTTGGCTATACCCACTTCAACCACACTCCCTGATGGCATGTGGCTCTTGGCAGTATGGCTAACCCTCAATACATCCATTGGGCTGAAATGTATTTGCCACCCCTGAAGAAACTGGATGCTCCATCATAGGGTAGTTTCTCCTCCTGAATGTTCTGTCAGTATAATGGGCCAGTGATACAACTAGGCATGTGAAGTATTATCACCAAATTCCCGAATAACCATTAAAATGTATAATTCTAGTTTGAGCAACCACATACTAGGTCTTTTAGTTGCAGCAAGAATGAAGTGATGCATGAGTTGATACTCATACTGTGTGTGGGTTGTTAACGTCTGTCTTCCTACTCTTGGGATTTGTGATGCAGTGATTTTGGCTACTACCGCCTAGAAAACCATTCCGAGTGTGTGGAGCAGCCAGAGCTGAAGGGGCATGACCTAGAATTTTGTCTATATGGGAAGCGAGAGCGGCTAAAGACCAGCGGGTAATTTTCTATGATTATAATAGTCAGTATTTTTGATGGAGGAGATGGCTTGGTCCTGTGTGTATTTGTTTTTATAAAAAAAATATGTGTAGGCTACTGGGAAGAGGACTATCTTCTGATGCCTTGCAAATACGCTGTAAAATTATTCTCTTCCTCTCTCTGAACATGCTGTGTTTCTGGAACAGTAAGAATCTCTCTTAAAATCAAAATATGCCCCTTGCTGTTGTGACCATGGCACTGTATCTCCCAGTAGAAGATGTAGTATAGCCATCTGTAATACATTTAAGGTGATTCATTCTGTATTCTGTGTTGGGTGGGGAGATAGTTCTCTAGATAGAACTATCTTGGCTTATAAATTGTGTGGACCAGAAGCAGCTGAAATAATTTAGCATGACATGTGCATTTATTGCTTGAGGATTCTTGACTTTCATGTCATGTGACTTCCATGTTTTCTTGGAGGCCACTGCAGCCCTATAGACCTGGCATGCATACCCCTCTAGGTGCCCAGCCCTGAAAGAATCATGGCTTTGGGGAATGTCGGAGAGGTGATTTGAAGATACCTAGCCTGGCAATGGTGAAACCATGTTCTCAACTTCCCACTGATGCTTGGACATGAAGGGGTTAGCTAATTTTAGGTGGCTTGGAAAGCTGTCACTAATAAAAGAAGCTTCGCAATAATAGATTGTTGAGACTCTTGTTGAATTTCAGATATCGGAAGATCCCAGGAGACAAATGTGTTGGTGGGGAAAATCCCAACCGTGAAGAGACTGATCTGAAAAAAAAATGCACTAGCAACTACTTGAACTCAAGCCAGCTGGTAAGTTTTAAAAAATGCAGAAAGAACTGTAGTGGGGCAAAGAGATAAAGAGAGGAAGGGTGGGCAACCTTTTTTTTCCTGTCAAGGGCCATATTTCCTTGGGTTATTCTGTGTGAGGCCACATGCTGGCAGGGGAAAGCCACTGGTGAGTGGAATCATCCCTTTTCTCTCTGAACTCCCTTCTCTTTTTCCTCCCCAGTGTGCTAGAGTGACAGATCACTCTTGTCAGAGGCCTGCAGTGATGGCTTGCAGGGGGTCAATTGAAATTGGGCTGAGGGCTGCATATAGTTCAAAGGCTGCAGGCTTCCCATATATATGAGAGGGAGAAAGAGAGTAATCTAACCAATGTAAAAAGAGTGCTTGAAAAACAGCCCATTTGTAGTTAATATTTGAGAAGCAGTTTTTCTTAAAATGCTTTGCCAATATTAACCTTGACTCTGTTCATGCAGTAAAATGAATGAGTTTTCCAAATTGGCTGTAGCTGCGGTTTGGCATTCTGAACTAAGTAGTCAAATTTCACCCTTTCCAAAATCCTCATGTGATCCATTCAGGACAAGAGAGTAAGACCTTGAGCTATGGAGAATATGCTAGAAGAATCATTATAGAAATGACTCAGTAATTGAAGTGATCTAATAATTTGTCATAAAAACTTAATACATCTCTCTCTTTTCTGTCTACAGTCTACTTCCTCCAGCTCCACTCCAGTCATCCTGGCTGTAATAGGCTTGATGCTTATGACTGCTGTAGCTGGAGTAGTCATCATTAAGAAATATGTTTGTGGAGGAAGGTGAGCCTTGGGAAGGGATTGGCAAGATCATTCTTACTTTTAACTATTATTCAGTTATTTTTATGCTGCCTTTCAGTGCCAGAGACTCTCCCACCACAGCTCAGAATTAAGAGCATGAAACCAATTCAAAACAGAAAAACAGTAGCCATGTAACATAACATATACATAAAACAGCAAGAGTTGTAACTATAAAATCACCAACCTCATTCAGTTAAAAGCAGATTGGGATAGTGAAGTCAGTATGGCCCATTTAAAACAAGCCAGAGAGGCTTCTGTGGGAAGGAGTTCCACAGGGACAGGGCCATCACTGAAAGGTGCTCTCATGTTTTTTGACCTGATAGATCTTAGTAGTTTGGGCCTGTCTTTGTGGCTGGTCTTGCAGCCCAAACAGAAGTGTAAGCAATTGTTCAAATTACCAGATCCCAAATGGTTTAGGACTTTAAAACTAACAACCAGTGCTTTAGATTGGACCTGAAAACACATTGGAAACCACTGTAGTCAGCACAGATGAGGCTTTATATCAGACTACAGTGGTACCTCGGGTTAAGAACTTAATTCATTCTGGAGGTCTGTTCTTAACCTGAAACTGTTCTTAACCCGAGGTACCACTTTAGCTAATGGGGCCTCCCGCAGCCGCTGCGCGATTTCTGTTCTCATCCTGAAGCAAAGTTCTTAACCCGAAGTACTATTTCTGGGTTTGCGGAATCTGTAACCTGAAGCATCTGTAACCTGAAGTGTCTGTAACCCGAGGTACCACTGTACAGCTGTTTATGGGGGCCAAGCAGTCTGCACCAGCTGGCGCTTCTAAATTGTCTTTAAAAGCAGACCCACGTACATACAGCACATTATAACCCAATCTGATGTAGCCAGGGCATGAATTACCACAGTCAGGTCCACTTTCTTCACAAAGGAATGCCACTGGCAAATTGACCACAGTCCATAAGGAGTGCCTGACAACTGATGTCATAGGTACATCCATAAACTGCTCTGAGTCCAGGAGAACCCCCAAACTGCAAATGTGATCATGGCAACCCTGGTCACACATTCCTAGATCAGCAGGCTTGCCTGCCCACAGTACCTCTGTCTTGCCTGATTTTGAGCTTCCCATAGACATCTAGTTGGCTACTATGAGAAGAGGATGCTGAACTAGATGGGCCATTGGCCTGATCCAGCAGGCTCTTATATTCTTGCCTTCATCCCTCATCCATCCCAATACCTGTTCCACAACTTCGCTAGGAGAGATAAAACTACATGCCAGCTGCATACCTACAACACTTTAGCCCAAAATGACAGATGGATTCATGTAGCATTGTTGCACTGCCAGTTTTTAAAAATCCTATATAGGTTCTAAAGATACCCAATGTTTATTGGCTTAGACCAGATAAAACAGCCAGAGAAATGGTGTCTCAGCAGCAACCCATATAAAGTTCTTCCAAAAGTCTCTGGACGTTATATTTACTTCTGTTCAAAGAATGTTGATGCTACAGCCATAGGGCCAAGTTCATTTCATGTGTGTTTGTCATGCCCCTAGGTTTCTGGTTCACCGATACTCTGTCCTGCAGCAGCATGCGGAAGCTAACGGCATTGATGGAGTTGACACACCAGATGCCAATAAAACGGGCTACCATGATGATTCCGATGAGGCAAGTGATTGTAGCTGATGTGTATGTGTGCACACCATGCATCTTTCTGAGCAGTACATGTTGGGTTAGAAAGATAAATTTTAACCCCAAGCATGTGATTTTGGCTTATGTCACTTTGAAAAAGAAATAGCTGTATATCTCTGGGGGGCTAAGTGGGTTGTATTTGCCACAGCAAAACCGCAAAGAATCATGATCATCAAATGTTAACAAGAAGTATTATCTATCCCTCTTTTCTTCCCAGGACCTTCTGGAATAGTGATATTGCAGATCTAACTAGAATTGGATTCACAAGGATTTAGATGCTGCTACAGAAGGGCACGAATGCAGACGGTTCATTTTACTTCTAATTTGAATGCCTTTTCCGTATCCAAGGGATTCTGTGTTCCTACTGCTTCCATCAAACTGTCTAAAACCAAGAAGGCTGCAAGAACTGCTTTGGGTGGGTGGGTGTAGAAGGGGGAGATACTGCAGCTCTGAATAAGGAAGAAGGGAAACCTTTTTTTTTAAAAAAAAAATGTAACTTTGTTTTAATCAGATTTCTTTTTCCAACTCTTAAAGGAAAACTAAATAGGAATGTGAAAGCAACATTTCATTAAATATTAGCATTACTAGGTACAACATACCATGCTACTAGGAGAAGGCTCCAAATCCCTGGGTGGGGACATGTTCCACTCCAACACTGTGATGACACTGCTTTGAAGCTGTTGCAGTGTGAGCAGCACTTCTCCTAGCAAGCAGGGCAATGAGATGCTATGGGCAGGGACTGAGAAAGCTAACCAGCATCCCAGGGCTGTGTGCCAAAACAGGGATGCTTTTCGTTTTCACTGAAATGTAACCAACTGGGCAGATGTGTGCCGTGCAAAGCAGAGATTATTCCAAGGCTAGAAGCAACTTTGTGGCTCTCCGATTCCAAGGAACTAAACTGTGAAATCGGCATGTGTGTTGCCATAAATCTAAAAAGCAAACGCATGGGGGTGGGTGGGTGGGAGGATTAAATTTATCAACTGTAAGACTAAGTATACAGATATTCCAGAAATATGACTTGTTTAGAATGTTATGAAGGAACAGAAATTGTTTGCTTTAAATCGGGTTCTTGAAGGAAAGTTTCGTTGCGCTATCGGCAGCACCATGATGTTATTAAGTGTTTCTAATTTTCATTATATTTTTAGATTATACGTAGATCAGTGGTTGCTACACGTGCACCGCTTTGCTACTGTGTTTTTCTGACTTCTGTTCAACAACACAGTTTGACTGTTATGTGCCATGTGGATTCATAACTATTTCTCAATATTTTGGGGGTTCACAGAGGGTATTGTGAATTGAACCTTGAGAAGGTAGTAAGTTAAGTTTCTTGAACTCAGTAGCTAAAAGTTGGCCTGTTGAGATGTGAATTGGCGACGGAGGCATCCCACTCCAGTAACTATTGAACCAAGGGATTCTTACTATAGGGAATCCATAGAAACACAAAGTATTGAGCCAGTGCGTGGCATAGGTAATATTTGGCTTCTGTTGCCTTGAAGGGACTGAGATGCTTGGAGAGACATGTTTGAACTTGAAAGACCTTCATAACATTCAGTAATGTATTTTCTTGAATTTTGATCTCCAGTGATACTTTTTACACTTATCTTAGGACTTTGTTCTATTCCAGCATAGGTGAGTGATTAGTCACAATTTGTCCACACTTCCCGCTACTTTCCCCCAGGGAAAACCACTCTTTTGTGCTTGATTGGAGCAAATGGCAATTTGGGTTGGGTTGCCATTTGTTAAGATCTATTGCTAAAGAGTGGTTTTCCCTGGGGGAAAGCAGCAGGACACGAAGAAGTGTGGATAAGCCCCTAGACAAAATATGATTCCCCACTCACCTGTGTTGGGAGCGTGGCAGGGTCTGAATACCTTCCACATACCACCTGCACCCTTAATCTTGCTATGAACACCTATACTGGAACTTGTCCCACTCTGCTTTTATTCCCCAAGTGTTCCTGCTGGTGAGGCAGCACTACCAGGAAGGTCTCACTGGAGGTTTCAGGGTGAGGCTGCCTTTGCTCCCTTGTGCCTAGCATGGTGCTAGGGCATGCATCCAGGCACGAGGAGTCCTGGGACACATAGCATACTTTCCCCAGGGTCTCTGGTGTGTGTGATGCTTAAGGACCACCTTCCCCTTACCCAGCCCCAGTACTTCCCTAAGATCATCAGAGGAAACCTTGCTGGTAATGCTGCAACCTGCTGAGTGTCATCCAGCGACAGTCTGGAAGTGGTCCATCTCCATGGTGGCATCTACCCTCTGAATGCCACCCTCCGCAATTTTTCAGGAGGCATTGACTGTTGGGTATTTCCACCATTAATCTTCAAAGAAGCAGATATTCAGTGGCTATCAATTATGCCCTAGTGGTTAGGACATGTTGCTAAAGTCACAGAGCTTTCCACCTCACTTTTGGGCAACAATGAGAGTCAAAAACATGAAATAAAGTGTCTGTCCTGGATTTGTTTTTCCCACAGTTACTTTGGCTTTACTGTGCTTTTTTTTTATTGGGCTCTTACTTCCTCCCTTACACCACTGCATCATTTGATTATATCTCAGGGTGTCATTGTCTTCCTTGGTATAAAATTATTTTGTCCCTTGCAGAAGGTACCAACGAGGAACACATGGCAAGGAGGAACATTTGTCCCTGGAAGACACTTGTAGCTTATTCCACTTCTTGTTTATTCTCACTCCATTTAAACCCGGTACAGAAGCACACTTGCATGTAAATAAGAGTGCTGTTTACAGTCAATGTTAAACTCACAGTAACTCAGCCAGGAACTGAAGGGGGCTCCATAACCTTGTGTCTGACAGCTGCTCCAAAACCCCTGCTCTTAACATATTTGAACTTATTGTGTGCATCTGTTCTGTGCAGAGCCAGGTTCAAATCGCTTTACTATCCATGTGATGTGGCTGAAACTCTTTTAAGTGCTGGGCTGGGATTGTGATGGAAAGCCTGTAATGTAGCTGGTGAAGACCTTTTCCATTTCACTGAGAACATAATCTGACTACTGACTCTTCCTATTGTATGTCCTATTTTCTATGTGTATTAAAGCATCTCTGGAAGGGTGGTTAGGTAAGGGAGTTCATTACTGGGCATGACCTGTTCCATTGCTCCATTTCTGTTGGTTCCCCTCTCATAAGACACTCACTATACATTGTGGCACATTGGCTTATAAAGTGAGAGCATTCAAGGAACTAGAAACCTCAATAAACTAACCAGGTCCTTGTTACTGTCACACACTTGCTGTAGCCTTGTCCTCCATAGTGTTGAGTATGTAGGTAACACTGCATCTTCGTCACTGCTCTAAGGGTGCTGCCTAAGTGACAAAGCAGTCCTGGAAATGTTGCCATTGCATGAGCTTTGAAGTATCATTGTCTCCCTGATGCGTCTGTAAGGCAGACCAGACCAGACCATGTGCATAATGGCTGTAAAATATAACATTACAAAAAGCCATAGCTAATACACTCCTCTACACATAATTTCTTAAGATGTACAGTCTGAGGCAAGGTGCAGAAGAAAAATAAAGGAGCCATGTATAGAGTTTGTAAATAAGCCTGGCTATATTATAAATTTGTACTGGTATTTTTCTGTATATTTGCAATATTTGGGTTAGAAATAAAGACAAAAATTGGGCTTTTATGTGGTCTGCCTTTACTCTTGTGAGTGTGAAACCCTGCTGAAACATGATCATAAGGAGCAACGTACATCATTTAGCCATTTTTTCAGGGCTGCTGCTCAGCACTGAGCAACTTAAGAGCCTGCTGGATCAGGCCAATGGCCCATCAAATCCAACATCCTGTTCTCAAAGTGGCCAACCAGATGACTCTGGGAAACTCTCAAGCAGAACCAGAATAGTTTCCAGCAACGTTTTCAAAAGAATTTCTCCCTCTGATTGCAGGCAGAGCACAACCATCATGGCTTGTAGCTGCTGATAGCCTTATCCTTCATGAGTGTTTTTTGACTCTCTTTTAAAGACTTGCACTACCTCCTGTGGGAGTGAGTTCCATAGGTTAATCTTATCCTGAGATAAACATAAGAAGTAAAGGTGTAGTTTTGTCTCTAGGACTGGCCTGTTCATGTGGCAGACTAAAGTAGCTGCCTCGGGTGGCAGAATCCAAGGATTCTGCGGTGGGTTCTGGCAAGATCTCGCAAGAGCACTGCAGATACCCCACCTACCCACCGCTGCTGCTGCAGAATTGAGAAGTGGCAGGTTTGGGGTTCCAGTGAGATCTCACAAACAGTCCTGTGAAATCTTGCCGGAACATATACCGTAAGTCACTGTGCAACCCCAGTAAGCAAGGCTGCAATGGGGTTGTGTGTGCAGGCTGGTCCTTCCCTTTTTCGTCTCTGACAATAAAATGGGATAGGCAACCCCTGTCTGTCTCTCTGGTTTCTAGCACTGGCTTCCCTGCCCTGGATATGGATGGGAAAAGCAGAGGCAATGGGAAGACTGTCTTGCCACCTTATGCTTGGCTGTCCTTCACTCGCTCAGCTACCCTGTTGGAGGTGCTGCAGTTCTCTTTCCCATGTGAACAGCCTGCAGTGTTTCATCTGCATTACAATTTCCCAGAGGTTGGAAGGTGTGTGTGTTTGACCATTCAGCCCTGGATATAGCTTTAGGGTGCGCTTTTGAACCTTGCAGAGTTTCATTTTCCCTTACTCTACAACCTGTTTTAGTAAGATGATCTGCCATGAAATAGTTTCCTTGGGCGTAATGGGAAAGAGCTGCTGCTGACCATTTCGATGGCAAAGCTTTGGAATCTGTAGACTCTTCCACAATAAGGGCTGGCAACATAGGCTCAAAGCTTAGCTCCATGTTTTCCTACACAGATAGGAGGGCTAAGAAAAGACTCTGGTACTTCCCCCCCCCCAGACACCCACTTCTCATACCCAGCACAGGCACCTGTGAACTCCTGGCATCAGATGCACCTTAAGGGCATGGTATGCCCTTGGACCCTAACCTATTTCTGCAGTAGCACAGCAGTTGCTTGTATGTTCTGTGCTAAGAATGTGTTTGCTGGTATACGGAGTCTTAAGATGGATCAGAAAGTGGCAAATGAGGAACTTTTCAATGCAAAGAGAAGCAGCGGAGAAAGGGTGACACATCTTGGGGATATTGTTCAGCCCCCCCTCCCCAGTCAGGGTTCCTAGAGGTGTGCATGCCACAAATCAAGTTGCGGACTTCAGTACGTGGGGAATATTTTTAATTCCTTCCACAGCTGCTACTTTTCCCTTGCAAGTTTGGCCTCCCCAAGGATTCTAGACCCATATTTGCTGCTTAATGTCTTATTCCATTCTGAGGATCAAGCCACACAACCACTCGCCAGTCCCCACTTTTTATGTGCTGTTTTTGTTTTATTCTTGGCTCTGTTTTTTCTTATCTCTGGTATTCTTCCTCCCTACCCCCCATCTTCTTCCTTTTGTGCTGTATGTACAAAATAGATATTTTTTGTGTGTGCCTGAAACTTATACCTAATTTTTATTTATATTTGTATCTGCCTGCCTATCATCTGCCTGTCTATCTAAACTTTCTATATATAGCACACACACACACACACACACACACACACACACACACACACACCCCTGCCTGGATAGTTTGTTTGAAACAAACTTGCACACTTCACTAGGAGAGTGAAGTTAGCATAACAAGTTTACCTTTGCTCAGAACATGCAATGTGCACAGGGGAAAAGCAAAAGGTGTGAGCCTCGAAGACATCCACTCTGAAACAAAAACAGGCAGCGAGACCTTCATTAGCATCTCTCCAGTGGTTGGAACAGGCTGGGTCATGTCACAGGTTGCTTTCCACCCGCCAGCCCTCCAAGACATCTTTTGACTAATAATGTCAAAAACTGTGTGACTTGAAATATAATACAGAAACAGATCTACTTGAAAAATGGAAGAGTAATTTGAGAACGTCTCCTTTAAATTCTTGTGGTCCATGTGGGGTCAAGACTTGGGGACCCATCGCAAGCATTCTCACAATCCTTTGACTGCATATACACTGTAAATGTTTGATGGGCAAACATTTAAACAGAATACAGCTGGCCAGTGCTATTTTTCTAGAAAAAGAGGTGCTAGAACTCACCGTGAGCAACTCCCTTGTTCTCTTATAATGGCAATGGCATCCACCTGAGAGGTGCCGTAACTGAGTTCTGGCAAGTTCTGGCTGAAAAAATGCTCTGCAGTTGGTCCATATTAAGAGGAGGGGAAAGGATCAAGTGACTTTTTGCAATGCCTCTTCCATCCCCTAACTTACTCTTCTATTGCAACAGTGCAAGTTTGCTTCCTGCAATCTGCCTATTGTTTTCCACTTTAAAGGGATGCCCTTTTCAGAATTTCTATTTGTTCTAAAGGACAGAATATGGCACCAAAAGAATGAATGGGAAATTGCTCATGTGTATTGCAATGGATATGAGTTACGTCACACGGCCCTACCAATGAACTTCTTTCCCATAAGGAAAAATGAAGAAGTACACCCCAAAGTATAGCACCTCTTTTCGGCACGCACACTCCCCCCCTTTAAAAGTGGACACTGTTGAATTACCAAATGCCAGATCCAAACTATAAGGGTGAGCTCATTGGCTACACAGGATCAAGTGTGACTAAACCATTTGGGGGGCTCTAATCCCCAAACCCACATTGCCACTTGTTTTTCCAGTACTTGCTTGTATTGTGAGTTCTATGTAATCACTGCATTTCTGTACTATCCTGTACTAAGTTCTTCTGTACAAAGAACTAATGGCAGCTTACATGTGGTTATTCCATCAACTACATGTATGAAAAAATATACATACCTGAAGGTTCTTTGCTCTGAATTTAATAATTGTTTTTCAGCTACTTCCCCCATTCCTAGGTGCCTTTAAATTCTTGGTGATGGTGCATGTCTGCTCAGCAGAAGCCCCTGAACTCTCGCCCTTTTATCAATCTGTTCCCAAAGGGATGGTCCCTAAACTAATTCTAATAGTAACAGTTCACTTTCAAGAAGTTAAGTTTTGCCAGCAGAGATGGAGGGGTAGAATGGCTCACTCCATCCTAGGTTGATTTCTGCTCCAATATGATGAGACAAATGATTCTCTCTGACTGAGCTTGCTGCCTTTGGGTGCTCAGATGAAAGAGTGCTGATGGGCAAATCTTCTTTAGTGGCAGCGTCAGTAAGAGATCATCCAAACCACTTGGGGTGGGTGTGTTTGTGTACCTAAGTCAGTCTGCAGAGGTTCTGAAAAGAGACGAAGACAAGGCAAAAGGAAAATGCTCCTGACTCCAGCGTAATTTACACATCCGTTTGCTTTGTTCTCTAAGTGGTATCCGGTTCAGACATCAGCCGTGAGGTATGATCCTTTGCTTCCACAGATCCTCTCATTGTTAAATCCTTAGTTTTAAAGTTACCCTTCCAGATTGTTGAACTTGTTCCTCCATCCTAAACATGTTAAACAGTAGAGATCATAGAACAGAGTCTTGTTCAGATGCGTTGTTCACACCGGGCCATTTCATATGTGTCCTACAGAGGATGCATTTCTTTGTGGAAAAGAAAGAAAGAAGATGATCCCAACATGGCTTTGTTCTGGTGACACAGAAATAAATTTGATATTAAAAAAAAATCTGTTGGACAGAGATTGGGTCCAGGTTCTTCCACTTTCAAAGTATGATGATGCAGTAGTCTGTTTCTGAAGGGGAGGGCATTTTATATATTTCTTTTTCACGTTTCTATAGAATGCAATAATGAAGGTTCTTTGCACACTTTACAATAAATTACAAAGATCCCAGTGAAATCCCCTGTTCTGTATCTTACTATGTGGATCAAAATTCAAGTTTGTATGGAGGCTCCGTTGTGAAGCTAAAGTCTGTTCTGAGAACTAGCTGTACTAGCTTCAGGCATAGCAAATAGCTCCTCAGTCCTCAGAATACACAATCCTGGTATGTTTTGTTGAACCTGTATCTAGACTTCTGCTTATGATTCTCTCCTGAAAGACCCACATGATTCTTAAATCCACTTTTCATGCAAATTCTTTGTGGGTGTTTTTCCATGGAGGAAAACCCTTATACTGGGTCACTGCTAGCAATGCAGGTGTCTGGTGATCTAAAAGAGACTTGAGTAGGAGCTTATTTATCCATGTTTGTTATTGTGGCCTCTAAGCCAGACCCTGGGGTGTGAATCCTAGTGCACTTTTCACTGCAGGCTATACATGGAAGTAGAGGTGCACCATAGCCCTCCTAGGACATTGTCCTTTTCACAGTCATAAACTCTGGGTTGTAGTCAAAGCTGCTGTTTTACTTGTGCAATGGAAATAAAGTCTTCCTGTACACACACAAAGTAATACAAAACAACAACAACCCAAGAAAACCAATTAAATTTTACACGGGGATGCTTTTTTGTCCTAGCCAATGTAACAGGATGGAGTAAAACATTTCCAGCAAAAACTGATCACAAAAACTGACCCACAAAAAAAAGTGGGTGTATGTGCCGAGACAGAATTTTCTGTTTGAAAACAAACAAAAGAGCCTATGGAAAAATAAACACCATGAAATCTATTGATTTATTTTGGTCACTGTGGTACTTTTTTTTGTTTCTTTGTCCCATCTGATGTTAATGTATTGAGATTAAAAATGCTCTGTGCCTTGTTCAAACACAAAGGAAGCAGACTTAAATACCCTTCTGACAAAGAGAAACCCTGGAGAAGCCCATTTGCTGGGGGGGGGGAACTGTGGTCAGCTGTGCATGCTGCATGGTTTGTATATTGCAGTGAATGCCTCCCTATGTGTCAAAGACACACAATGGTAACTTTGGAGGAGAGAGACTAGAAGAGAGAGAGAGAGAGAGAGAGAGAGAGAGAGAGTCCCTTTGGTCAAGTACAGTTGACAACCAAGACTCCCACCATCAATTTGAACTCTGCTGAGCACTTTAAATAAGGAACATTGGGCAGAGATGAAGTACAAATGGATAGACTCTGTTGGCACACATTGACATTCAAATAATCCTTGCAGACTTTCTTCCTTCTTCCTGTGCAAGCCGTAAGTAGAAAGTCAGGTGTCTCCTGACTCCTGACTCCTGTGGGCGGAGCTAATCACTGCCTAGAGGGCAGCGGCGCGCGCCTCGCGGCGCGCGCAGTTTGACCTATCTTTTGATAGAGGAGAGCTAGTCTCAAACGTTTACTTGGGGAGACCTAGGCTTCTTTTTTGAGTGTCCTGACTTCAAGCTTCAAGATGGAGGGTGAGGGAACAACTGTAGTCACCTGCAATTCCTGCGCAATGTTTGCCTTCTTGCCAAAGGATGTAGGCAGCTACACCTGCAGCAAGTGCAAGTTGGTTGCCCTACTAGAAGACAAGGTCCGGCAACTTCAGAAGGGGGAGGGAACAACTGTAGTCGCCTGTAATTCCTGCGCAATGTTTGTCTTCTTGCCAAAGGTTGTAGACAGCTACACCTGCAGCAACTGCAAGTTGGTTGCCCTACTCGAAGACAAGGTCCAGCAACTTCAGGCCCGTGTATCTACGCTCCAGAAAATTAAAGAGCTGGAGCTTTTCTTGGATGCAGCAGAGCACACTGTCTCCACCAAGCAGGAGACAGGGCACATCTCTGAGGAGGAGATCAGTTCCCCAACTCAGGAGCCAGATGTATGGAGGAACGTGACTCACAGAAGTAGAATGCCCAGGGATCGCTCTGAGTGTTTAGAACTACAAAATCGATTTGAAGTGCTCTCAAATCTGGAAGATGAAGAACAGACTCCATTGGAAGATCTCTCCCTCATCACAGTTGATGAGGTATATGAAGACGAGCAACATAGTCCTCTGGGAATGTGCAGGCGACCTTGGAAGGGACAGCACATGTAAGAATCCCGACCAAGCCTAAGAGGAGGCGTGTAGTGGTGATAGGGGATTCCCTACTGAGGGGTACGGAAGCAGTGATCTGTGGGCCTGACAAGATGTCTCGAGAGGTATGCTGTCTCCCCGGGGCCAAGATTCATGATGTTACAGAATGGCTGCAAGGAATAATTAAACCCACGGATAAAAACCCCTTCCTTTTAGTCCATGTGGGAACCAATGACACCGCAAGCCATAGCCTCCAGAAGATCAAAAGTGATTATGAGGCTCTGGGCAGGAAGCTGAAGCAATTAAATGCACAAATTGTCATCTCATCTGTCCTCCCAGTTGAACGCCGTGGCCCAGGAAGAGAGGGGAAAATAGGAGAAGTGAACAACTGGCTTCGCAAATGGTGCCGGCAGGAACGGTTTGGTTTCTTAGATCACGGTCTGCAGTTTCTTGAAGATGGACTTCTGGCAAGTGATGGGCTGCACCTCACAAGGGTTGGGAGGAATGTTTTTGCCAACAATCTCAAAAACCTCATCAGGAGGGCTTTAAACTGACTTATGTGGGGGAGGGAGACAGTGGTCCTGAAGGTAGGAGTCTATCAAATGCTGAAGATGATCATCCAAAAGTCAAGGACCAAATGGAGCAAACAGCGCACAGACCTAGTGGTGGGAGGAAAAAATCCTTAAGTAGGAGACTAGGGGGAATGATCAATGGTTTTCAATGTCTGTATACAAATGCACAGAGCATGGGAAATAAACAAGATGAACTTGAGCTCTTGGTACAGCAAACTAAATACGACATAATAGGCATCACTGAAACCTGGTGGGATGAGTCTCATGATTGGAATGTAGTAATAGAGGGATACAATCTATTTAAGAGAAATAGACCAAACAGGAAAGGAGGAGGAGTGGCGTTATATGTCAGGGCTGTGTATACCTGTGAAGAGATCCATGATTTAAAACTTCAAAGCCAAATTGAGAGTATCTGGGTCAAAATTAAGGGAGAGAAAAATAACAGTGATCTCATGGTGGGAGTTTACTATAGATCCCCAAGCCAAACTGAGGGCATAGATGATGCCTTCCTGGAACAGATGACCAAGCATTCAAAAGGAAATGAGATAGTAGTAATGGGGGATTTCAACTATCCTGATATTTGTTGGATGTCAAACTCAGCCAAGAGCATAAGGTCGAACAGATTCCTCACTAGCCTTGCAGACAATTTCATTGTCCAGAAAGTGGGAGAAGCAACAAGAGGATCAGCCATTTTAGATCTGGTCCTAACCAATAGTGATGACCTGGTTAGTGGGGTAGAAGTGGTAGGATCATTAGGTGGGAGTGATCATGCTCTTCTGGAGTTTATTATACATCAGAAAGGAGCAACCAAGCATACTAAGACTCAAATTCTAGACTTTAAGAAAGCCGACTTCAGAAAACTTAGGGAAATGCTGGGTGTGATCCCATGGTCAGTAATACTAAAAGGGAAGGGTGTTCATGATGGATGGGAGTTTGTTAAAAGGGAGATATTAAAAGCACAACTTCAAGCAGTACCAATGAGACGAAAACATGGAAGGTGCCTAAAGAAGCCAGGGTGGCTATCTAATGAACTTTTAACTGAGTTAAGATTTAAAAGGGATATGTACAAGAAATGGAAAAAGGGGGAAACCACCAGAGAGGAATTCAAACAAATAGCCAGCACATGTAGAGACAAAGTCAGAAAAGCTAAAGCACAGAATGAACTCAGGCTTGCTAGAGAGGTTAAAAGCAATAAAAAGAGTTTTTATGGGTATGTCCGTAGCAAAAGGAAGAACAAGGAAACAGTGGGGTCACTTAGAGGAGAAGAAGGTGAAATGCGAACAGGGGACGCAGAAAGGGCAGAACTCCTCAATACCTTCTTTGCCTCAGTCTTCTCCAAAAAAGAAAACAATGCCCAACCTGAAGAATATGGAGCAGATGATTCAGCAGGGGAAACACAGCCCAGAATAAGTAAGGAGGTAGTACAAGCACACTTGGCTAGTTTAGATGTATTCAAGTCTCCAGGGCCAGATGAACTACATCCCAGAGTATTAAAAGAACTGGCAGAGGTGATTTCAGAACCACTGGCAGTAATCTTTGAGAATTCTTGGAAAACAGGTGAAGTCCCAGCAGACTGGAGGAGGGCAAATGTTGTCCCTATTTTCAAAAAGGGGAAAAGAGAGGACCCAAACAATTACCGCCCAGTCAGCCTGACATCAATACCAGGAAAGATTCTAGAGCAGATCATTAAGCAAACGGTCTGTGAGCACCTAGAAAGGAACGCTGTGATCACTAAAAGTCAGCATGGGTTTCTGAAAAATAAGTCATGTCAGACTAATCTGATCTCATTTTTTGACAGAATTACAAGCCTGGTAGACGAAGGGAACACTGTGGATGTAGCCTATCTTGATTTCAGCAAGGCCTTTGACAAGGTGCCCCATGATATTCTTGTAAAGAAGCTGGTAAAATGCGGGCTAGACAATGCTACCATTCATTGGATTTGTAACTGGCTGACTGACCGAACCCAAAGGGTGCTCATCAATGGCTCCTCTTCATCCTGGAGAGAAGTGACTAGTGGGGTGCCACAGGGTTCTGTCTTGGGCCCAGTCTTATTCAACATCTTTATCAATGACTTGGATGATGGGCTTGAGGGCATCCTGATCAAGTTTGCAGATGACACCAAATTGGGAGGGGTGGCTAATACCCCAGAGGACAGGATCACACTTCAAAATGACCTTAACAGATTAGAGAACTGGGCCAAGGCAAACAGGATGAATTTTAACAGGGAGAAATGTAAAGTACTACACTTGGGCAAAAAAAATGAAAGGCACAAATACAGGATGGGTGATACCTGGCTTGAGAGCAGTACAAGTGAAAAGGATCTATGAGTCTTGGTAGACCACAAACTTGACATGAGTCAACAGTGTGATGCAGCAGCTAAAAAAGCCAATGCAATTCTGGGCTGCATCAATAGGAGTATAGCATCTAGATCAAGGGAAGTAATAGTACCACTGTATTCCGCTCTGGTCAGACCTCACCTGGAATACTGTGTCCAGTTCTGGGCACCACAGTTCAAGAAGGATATTGACAAGCTGGAACGTGTCCAGAGGAGGGCAACCAAAATGGTCAAAGGCCTGGAAACGATGCCTTATGAGGAACGGCTTAGGGAGCTGGGTATGTTTAGCCTGGAGAAGAGAAGGTTAAGGGGTGATATGATAGCCATGTTCAAATATATAAAAGGATGTCATATAGAGGAGGGAGAAAGGTTGTTTTCTGCTGCTCCAGAGAAGCGGACACGGAGCAATGGATTCAAACTACAAGAAAGAAGATTCCACCTAAACATTAGGAAGAATTTCTTGACAGTAAGAGCTGTTCGACAGTGGAATTTGCTGCCAAGGAGTGTGGTGGAGTCTCCTTCTTTGGAGGTCTTTAAGCAGAGGCTTGACAGCCACCTGTCAGGAATGCTTTGATGGTGTTTCCTGCTTGGCAGGGGGTTGGACTGGATGGCCCTTGTGGTCTCTTCCAACTCTATGATTCTATGATTCTATGATTCTATGATCCTCTCACCTTCCTTGCCCCCTCCTCATTCTCAATTGTGCAGATTGCTTTGAACAATACCATCATTTCCATGATTATCCCAAATGCTGCATTTCAGAGTGCATTTAAAGTCATATTTTTGTTTCCAGGGAACAGAAGAAAGACCGGCAGGCTGCTAGAAAATTCTATGGCACAGACCAAATAAGTAACTGATGCTACCATGGACTCTAATTCCAGTGCAGGGAATGGCACTGGCTCTGGCTTGAGTGACCTTTTCCTCCTTTATAGCAAGAATGTGTTTGCTGTCCTCTATGTCCTCTTCTTCCTCCTGGGCATGCCCGGAAACGGCTTGTTGCTCTGGATCCTTTTCCGAGGTCTCCAAAGAAAGAGTGGCAGCCACATCTCACGCCTGACGGAGCCTCTCTTCCTCAACATCGTGATCCTGGACCTCCTCTTCCTCCTCTACAATGCCCCTGTGATGTTTGGCAACATCCTTTTCCGGGACTGGCGCCTGGGCCGCCTGCTGTGCGTCACCAACCATAGCTTCTCCTTGTGGGTCTCCTTTGCTGCCTTCTATAGCATGCTGGCCATCGCGCTGCTTCGCTATATGGCTATCCTCCACCCCATGAGAGTGATGCCCATCTCCCAAAAGCAGATAGCTATCGCTTGCGGGCTCATCTGGGTGACCTGCCTTATATTCTCCACTCCGCTCTGGATTAATTATGAGATCATTCACGTGGAGGGGCAGACGTATTGCGTGAACCAAATGGCATGGAAGGAAATTAACCTTTACCTGCGGCTCCTGGGAGGGGTGGGCTTCCTGCCTCCCACATTGCTGATGGTTTTCTGCTACTTGAGGATCATCTGTACCCTAAAGGTTAGGAGAGGGCTCTCTATGCACACAGCCTCCAGCCTTCAAGTGAACTGGCGAGCTTCAGTGATCGCTTTGGTCACCATGGTGACCCTGGTGCTCATGTGGCTCCCCTATTGGCTGGTGATTTTCTTTATCAAGTACGACGAGTTGCTAACCACAGCCCCTATGTACTTGGCTTATCACCTGACGTCTCTCCTGGCCTTCGCCAACCGCTGCATTAACCCCATGATCTGCTTCTGCCTCTCTTTCCAGTTCCAGGCCAGGCTGAGGAACCTCTTTAGGAGGGTAGGAAAGGGAATTCGTCAAGTAGGTCCTATCCATTTGGGTAAGATAGAAGTGTTAGGCAGCACATGACTAAGGTGTACAATACACCTTGCTAAAGTTGTGTGGAACAAGCATTCATTATTTCCTTTTCCTGTAGCCTGTCTGAGGGATCCCTTACATCAGCGCTGGAGGGCCACCGATTCCCTGTCCCTGCCTTATACACAGAGCCCATAAGGAGAAAATCATACGTGGTAACTTAATTAGTTGTACTCGTTTAAAATATTTGAATCTACTTCTAGAAAAAATTGGTAACCCCCGGAGACCTTTAGTTTATGTTAAATCCTGTCTAGGAGCTTCATTTCCTAAAATGCCTTATGAAGCATTCCGTTGCATTATTGATTCACATTATTGATCAGTTCCTTTCTGCCAATAACATATTTTAACTATAACTTGAAGCTGATACTCAGCTCGTATCCATGCAGAGAAGGGCTGCCTTCTGTTTGGACTACCCAACGACACCTTTGAATTGGTTATTTCTGACTTGTTTGTGCCATTAATTGGACACAGATTCATTCCCAAGGAATATTGCATGTTCGT
This sequence comes from Darevskia mixta, assembly GCA_034641385.1. NCBI lineage: Eukaryota > Metazoa > Chordata > Lepidosauria > Squamata > Lacertidae > Darevskia > Darevskia mixta. The sequence goes on from JAWWNH010000029.1 coordinate 28,631,792, forward strand.
TTACCTGAAATGGTTCTAGTAGCAGCAACAGACAGGGGTCACTGGAGAGAACATTAATTGTGCTGAAGGCTTCCGGGCTGGGAATTAAGAGTCCCTGAAATAACCTTTAATATTTGAGTTGAGAAATCTATTGACTTGTAGAATGGGCTAATGAGGTCTCAGTGAGAAACAAGAGTGTGGTTCATTTTTCCTCTACCATTAACAACCAAATTATCCTATACAGCATAATTACCTGAAGCTCCCTAATGTGAAGAAGATATAGCTTTTTTCCTTCCCATATGAAGCTTCTCTTAAAACTTACCATTATTCTTTTTTTCATTGCCTTTATATCCCACCTTTTTCTTCGCAGAGAACAAGGTGGCATACATGGTTCTTCGACCCCCTTCAGGTGGGTGCCATTGCCATTATAGAAAGGAGGCATTTATGGTGAGTTCTGGCACCTCTTTTTCTAGAAAAACAGCACTGGTTCTCCCTAACCTCATTGAATCCTCACAACAACCCTGTGAGGTAGGTTAGGCTCAGAGACTGTGACTGGCCCAAGGTCAACCAGTGAGTTTCATGGCTGAGTGGGGATTTGAACCCTGGTCTCCCAGGTCCTCGTCCAACACTCTAACCACCACACCACATTGTCTCTCTTCTGCACTATATGCCAGAATATGACATATTCTATGACAATTCAACAATGATTGTCTTCTTAGTGTTATGGAGAAATTAAAAATGCCAGTACCCTATCCAATACAATACAAAGTATCAAATGGTTATACCTTCTATCCAAGCCTTCCTTAACCTGGTACCCTCCAGATTTTGGTGGACTACAGTTCCCATCATCTCTAACCACTGGACATGATGGCTGGAGCTGTAGTTCAACAACATCTGGAGGGCGCCAGTTTGGGGAAGGCTGTTCTATGCTGTAATGGATTTCATGTATAGGCATAGCTTGGAAAGAAATTGCTTGTGCAATTTTGCATTTCAAACCTGTCATTGCTTCTAGCTATGAACTCGGGGGGCCTTGATTCTGTAAGGGCACAACAGGCATTTAAGGAAGATGACCAGCATCCTCACAAAGCAACAATCCTCACAATTATTTTTACAATTATTCAGTTAAAAATTCCAGACAAATGCAATAGTAAATACATAAATGAGAACTAACTAATCAGACTCTGAACTAACGCAAAAGTCCAATAATAATAATAATAATTTTTTATTTGTACCCCGCCCATCTGGCCGGGTCTCCCCAGCCACTCTGGGAGGCTTCCAACAAATATTAAAATACATCAAAATCACAAGTTAAAAACTTCCCTAAACAGGGCTGCCTTCAGGTATTTTCTGAATGTCAGATAGTTGTTTATCTCTTTGACCTCTGCTGGGAGGGCGTTCCACAGGGCGGGTGCCACTACCAAGAAGGCCCTCTGCCTGGTTCCCTGTAGCTTTGCTTCTCGCAGTGAGGGAACCGCCAGAAGGCCCTCGGCACTGGATCTATAAAGGTTGCTAACCAATTCTATATTTCTCACAAAAAAATGGGGGGGGGGAGGGAGAGAACCATGTTTTTAAAATATATTTCTGCTTGCTGTCTCTTAGGCAGACATGTTTAGATTGCATTCTTATACACACTTAACCAGGGAGTAATCCCCACTGAACACGGTGAGACTTACTTTTTAGAAGACTGCCATAGAAGTTCTTCAGCGTGGAGCATAGAGCTGATATGGGCAGGAGCCAAACTCAACACATTTGAAATTGCTGTTCATGGGACAAGTGAATAGCCATTTATTTTCAGTGAGCTTCCCTGGAGAGAGGAACAAACCGTCTTCGTAAGATTTCATGCTGAAGCTTGTGGAAGAAGAGACCTCCCGGGCTTATCTCAAAAGAGTACTGTTAGGAAACCCCTCAAAGGACTACATTTCCCAGCACCCTTAACTTCTTAAGTTCCCAGGATTCCTTGGGAGAACCTGTGAGTGCTAACGTGGTATAAGAGTTCTTTTAATGTATGGTGTGTGTTGTGACCCAAAACTCTCTGATCATCACTTCACCCAAAAATTGTGACTAGAGAGGAGTGGTACAAGGGGCTGTCAAACCCATTAAATATATTTATATCTGGTTATCTGCCTAGCTCTGTCCAATTATTTATCCAATGATGTATCATGTTCACTTATCACAACATTTAATAAAAATGCTTTTTCCGAAGAGTCTTCAGTGGAATTGACAGTTTCTGTGAAGTATGAGGACTTTGAAAATCAAAGGCTGCAATCAAAGGAAGGGATAAGTTAATGTTTTCAGTTGCTTCCTGAAGCAAAACAGCACTGCCACACTCTTTTGGTTTGCAAATTTAGCTAGTGATTACTGCAACAAGTGAAATAGCCACTGCTGTAGTCTCCCAGTCAGCCAGGATTTGAGTCCCCCTACCCAGGACCAGCTCATGACATTTTGCTGCCTGAAGCACAGGGCAGTATTTATTTATTTTTATATTTATACCCCACCTTCCCTGTTTTAGCTTCACAATAGCCCTGCAAGGCTGGTTAGGGTAAGAGATAGTGACTTGCCCAAGGTCACCCAAGTGATATTCATGGTTAAGTGGGCACTTGAAACCTGGTTTCGCAGTTCCTAGTCCGAAACTCTCTAACCACTCCACCTGGCACTTCTCCCATTTCCAGGTACAACAGCTAACCAGATCACCAGGTTTTTGTGTTTTTTACTTCAAAACTAGTAACAGGAAAGCATCCTCCATTGCATCTGAGGGCAGAAGGCTAGGTTACGGGACCCAAAGCAGGCTGCACGGTACACACAGATCGGTCTGTTACCTCCTTCTGTCTAATAGTAGGGCCGGCCTTGCCTAGCTAACATTGACAAAGCTGAGTGATGTGTATACCTCTTTCACAGTGTAAGTACAAGAGCAGGAAGCACTCTTCCACATGCCTGGGATGTGGCTCCTTTATTTGAGCACTGTATTATTATTCACGATCTCCTTAAAGCAAGTTCAGTTACTAGGCAACTTGTTTAGAGAGTACTCAGGTTGATTGCTACGATTCACTCACAATGTAAAAATTGTGTCTCTGGGCATTAAAGGTAAAGGTAAAGGTACCCCTGACCATTAGGTCCAGTCACGGACGACTCTGGGATTGCACGCTCATCTCGCTCTATAGGCCGAGGGAGCCGGCGTTTGTCCGCAGACAGCTTCCGGATCATGTGGCCATTAGGGATGCCCTATTGTCAAGTGCTCAGGGAGAGAAACCCTGAGGGAACAAGAGTGCCCACAGGTGACATGTTAGTAACCCTTGTGTCCTCTAGATGTTATTGGACTGCAACTCCCATCATTCCTGACCATTGGCCATGTAGGCTGGGGCTGACGGAAGTTGTAGTGCAACACCATGTGGCAAACACTACATTGACTACACTAAGGTCTATCTACACCAGGCATCCCCAAACTGCGGCCCTCCAGATGTTTTGGCCTACAACTCCCATGATTCCTAGCTAACAGGACCAGTGGTCAGGGATGATGGGAATTGTAGTCCAAAACATCTGGAGGGCTGAAGTTTGGGGATGCCTGATCTACACCATTTCCACCACACAGGAAGACCAGGGATAGTCACGGAACATGCAAACATATACTGTGGGTAAAGAGAAGTACAGGAGACCTACGATTATCTCCTGAACGTGGGTTTGTCTTGGTTGTAGCTTTAATATTCACCTCCCTTGCAAACCATACCGGTGAGATATCTAACGACCATGCATCTTCATGGGGGATAGATTCCTGTGTATTGCTAGAGAGCTTAAAATATCTTCTTTGCTTCCCTCCCTCTTTACCCATATATCATCCACATGCTGCGACATGTGAATATTGTGTCTTTATTCTGCAAGCCCCGCCTCCTTCTCCACAATGACTACAGGGGGGGGGGGAGAACACATCTTATCCCCACAAGCCAGGCAAAGTAATATAAGTCACCATCTGCTGGGAACAGATATGGGGAATTGCAGAACTGATCTCTATCTCAACCCAGCTGCAATGATTTACAAGTGAATTGTGCCCTCTCTGATGTCTCTCCATAAAACACAATGGCCTGGTAAGCTTTCGCCCTTTAGCAATTGCAGCTGAATACTGTACCTAGAGCCTTGTTAAATGAACTGGGAGGAACATTTTACTCAAGGGGAAAGCAGTTTCCTTTTGCTTTGTGGTGGTAGTGGGGAGGGATTGATCTTTTGGTTTGGCAGTGAATGGTGTCAAAGTTAACCTTCTGCCGTCCCTTTGCAGTGCAAACCACAGGTTAAGCTGGTGAGTGGAGACATGTGGTGACCCTTATGATCACAATGGATTGTAAGAGATGTGCCCTTATGCTGACTCATGTTTGGAAGGAAGTCTCTACCTTGTCCACACTCCCAACTCTTCTTCCGAGATGCTCAGATTCAGCGGAGTATGGGGGTGCTGACCCATTCAGGGGCATGAATGGAAAGCAGTGCTTGAACAGAGACTCATAGACTTGTAAGGGCACTTCATCTCATGCAACTGCCTGCTCATTGCAGAATCTAAAACATACATCTGAAAGCCTATCATTTTTGTTATTATTGCTGTGATTTGTGTTTAATGCATTTATATTGCAATTTTTAATATACATATATACCCATTAATCAGGGGCCAGGACAATGATATGTTGTTGTTGTTGTAGATTCATATTTGCTCAGTTTCATCCTCACACTGGAATAATGGAGCTCACAACAACCAGCGAAGATTTCTTTCATGCTTCCAACAAGACTTTCAATGCTTCTTCTCATAGGACTGATGACAGCTTTGGTGGCCTGACGGTGACACAGCTGAGATACATCTTTGCTTCTTTCTGTGGCCTCATCTTGTTGGTTGGCTTTGCTGGCAACCTCCTCATGCTGCTGGTCCTGATTGAGGGCTTCAGGAGCAGCAGGAGCACCAACTCCATCTCTGCCATGACCAACACTCTCATGGTCAACATCACCATCTCTGACCTGATCTTCCTCCTCTACAATGTCACCGTGCTGCTGCTCACCTTTGTCTATGAGGACTGGGAGATGGGCTGGGCTGTGTGTGTCAGCAGCCAGAGCTTTTCCATGTGGACCATGTTCTGCAGCTTCTACAGCATGGTGGTCACCTCCATCCTGAGATACTTGGCAGTCGTTCATCCCACCTGCTCCTTCCCAGCAAATTCACTCCAGAGGTTTCTTCTCTGCATGGTCATGTGGCTCATGGGCTTCACTGTGTCTGTCCCCAACTGGATGCACCAAGGAGTCGTTGTGCTTGAAGATGCTCGATACTGTACGCTTCTGATGACGCCGAGGCAAACGTACCTGTATTTTGTTCTCTTTGGTGGGGTTGCCTTCTTCCCCTTTGTGCTTCTCTTGGTCCTGTGCTATTCCAGAATCGTCCATTCCCTCTGGTTCAGGAAGATGGTGGTGGTCCACTCGTCCACAAGCATCCGGCTCAACAGGAAAGCGACTGTCATGATCCTGACTGTATTGGCAGTTTTCATCCTGATGTGGATACCATGCTCGGTGGTGATATACCTCTCGGCCACCCACAGCCTCCCACAAACTCCGGCAGGATTTGTAGCCTCTGGCTTATCTAGCATCCTGGCTTATTCGAACTGCTCCGTAAGCCCCCTCATTTGCTTTTCCCTTTCAGATCAGTTTCAGGCTAGCCTGAAAAAGTTGCTTTGCCGACGAGGTTCCAGGTAACCCCAGGACAGAGTTGGTGGGACCCAAATAACTACATCAACAGCCTCTAAGAGGGAGCTAGATGCAAACTTAGGCTACTCAATCAGACCAAGCACTTTGTCATTTAAAAACAAAACAAAACACCAATGTGGACTCACTGTGCTTTGAAGAACAGCACTGATGACATGCATTATATGCTACTCCGTAGAACAGGTAAAGGGTAAAGGGACCCCTGACCATTAGGTCCAGTCGTGTCCGACTCTGGGGTTGCGGCACTCATCTCGCGTTACTGGCTGAGGGAGCCGGCATACAGCTTCCAGGTCATGTGGCCAGCAGGACTAAGTTGCTTCTGGCGAACCAGAGCAGCGCACGGAAACGCCGTTTACCTTCCCGCCGGAGCGGTGCCTATTTATCTACTTGCACTTTGACGTGCTTTCGAACTGCTAGGTGGGCAGGAGCTGGGACCAAGCAACGGGAGCTCACCCCGTCGCGGGGATTCGAACCGCCGACCTTCTGATCGGCAAGCCCTAGGCTCTGTGGTTTAACCCACATAGAATCATAGAATTGCAGAGTTGGAAGGGACACAAAGGTTTATCTAGTGCAACCCCTTGCAATGCATGAATCACAGCTCCAGAATCCATGGCAGATGGCCTCCAACCTCTGCTTAAAAACCTCCAAGGAAGAAGAGGTGGTCTTTTCCAGGGCTGAACAGCTCTTGCCATCAGAAAGTGCTTCTTAATGTTTAGCCAGAATCTCCCGTATAATCTTGCTTAGCTCTATCATCCATTATAATAGATCTGTAAAAGCAACCAATAACAAACAAACAGCATAACGTTACATTATTACGGGACAGCCATATCGTTTGGTCCCTTAATAGGAATCGGCAGCAATTAATTGAGTCACCTGTTCGTGAGTCTCTACTGAAAGACCCACAGGGCTTTGGCGTGCTATCAGGGGTTCTCCCTGGGGCTGAAAAACATGGTGCTGAGCCAGTCTCCGTCCCGTAGATGTCGCTGTTGCATTTTCAAAATTCCTTCGAGAGCTCCTTGCTGTAAATGGCAAACAGCTATGGAAATGCAAAGAGGAAGTCCGAGCACAAAGCAGCACTTTCACTGTAGATTTATTTTATTTTATCGCACCTCTTTCCAGTAGCTTTTCCTCTTTTCCTCCTTTTATATGGGCACAGGGCTGCTGGCATGTTTTCCTTCCTTTCCAAAGCAGTGCTTATTGCAACCTCCCCCAGGGGCTGCCTCAATACTCCTAATCACCAAGAGAATCTAATAACGAAGCAATTTCTCCAGCAAGTTGAATTGTTCTGATCCAATCCCCGTTGTAAATAATAAATCAGAACGCCACAAAGCAGAGCAGCAGAGGGGCCATTTTTAAGAAACGCTGCAGGAATCTGCTTGACGTAAGCAAGCGGCACGCCAACATGATTTTGATTGACTTTTCATCATTTCCCATCTCGCTCCAGAAGGAAAGGAAAGGCACATTTGCGCATACAGTGATGCTTCTTGCACCACTCAGAACATAAGAGCCAAAAAGCTGTGACAATACTCCGCCGATATCATTTACTACTAGATTTAGCAAGATCAGAGTGGGTGATGGCAGTGGGTGGATTGCAGTCCCTCCAACATTTCTCAGATGAAAATAGGGGAGTTTCTCACGCCCTGCAACTGACCCTCCTCAACCCCCAATTTTTGGACCTCCCCTCCTGCAGAGCATTTCCTATCAGAAGAAGGGTGAGTGCCGCCACCATGGCACCAATGGGTCGCAGCACACATGCCCTCCACTGTCCTGAGAAAACCCCTTAATCCTGATTTTATTTTATTCTTTGGTAGATTTACAAAAAGAAAAGCACACACCAGTGTATTATGTGGGTGGATGTGGGTGTGTGGGTGTATGGAAGTGGGTGTGGCCAGTCTCAAAAATAAGCATATTGGTGAGGGAGGAGGCGTGGCCTGGGGAAAGTGCTGTGTGGGGCGGGCGGAGATTGAGACATTGAATGGGACAGATTTGACTTATGGGCTGTAGTCTCCCCATCCCTTTCAGAGGCGTCTCTAAACCTGTGCTCCTGCTTTCCAGTAGACAGCATCCTGGATACTTAGGTGGTTCAGTTACTACTTCTGCTTTTGAACCTGGCATCATCATGGCCCTTGTCTAGCTTGGCGTCTGCTTCCACCGTCAGGCTGCCATGACTGCTGCCTGTTCTTCAGATGTATCTTGGGCATCCTGCATGTTCCCCTCTTCAGCTGGCAGACGGAGGCTGAGGTCAGAAAAATGTGACCCATCCTAGCATGTCCAGAGATTTAATCTCTTTACATTAGATTTCTATGAAATAAGGACCCACCTTGTTCTGGGATTGTAAATACTGTTTTTTTAGCATTGTTTATAATGGTTGGGACCTCCCTTGGGACCACAGGATGAAGGGATGGATTATTCATCATCATTATCATCACCATGATCATCATGGCATTATGATCTAAAGCCTGCTGCACCACTGTTGCTTCTTCTATGCTCAGGGCAGAGATGTCTGTTTCCTGGGACTTGGAGGACACCCAGCTGAAGAGAAGAGTTTCTCCAAGCTACAATTCCTAATCAGCTCTCTTGGTTGTGGGCCCCTCTGTTAAGGACCAGCATGTAGGTCAACTTAAAAATCATCATCATTACTATCTTATTAATCTTTACACCTTTGAAAGCTGAGGATGGAACCAACTTTATATAATCACAGTTAGTGAGATTAAGGCTGCAAACCTACACACACTTTACTTGGGAGCCAGCCTTGCTGAAGTCAATGGGGTTTGCTTTCAGCCACACATCCACTTCACCTCGATTTTAAATGGTTCTGTTTATAGTGAAAGGCTTCAGCTCTGCTAGCCTTCTGTTGGCCTACAATTTCAATGGGAACCAAACCTGGAAGAAGATGTCTGCAACACGTTGCTTAAGGCAAGGAAATCCTTGTTCTGTGAATCCACTCTCATTGGTCCTTCACTTCTAAGGGACAACTATTTTCCTGGCGTTTGGTTAAAGGCTGGCCTCTACTGAACTCTCTGATTTAGTTTCTTCTGCAAGAGCTGGACTGCACAGCACTGGAGGACATTTCAAAAGTCTCCCTGAATTTTGGAGAACTGGACAGGCCTTTTGAATGTTAATTGCACATTTGCCTGTGTGAATTCAATATACAGTGTCAGTTGTCCTAGGCATGCCACACTAATCACAAAAACCACTGATGGCTTTCAATTTCATAGTGAAAGACCCCAAAGCATTTAATTGCTTAGCTATAGTGTACAAACAAATTTGGTGCATCGATTTTTAAAGCTGCACCGGTTCCACCATGTTAACTTTGCTTGTGGGTGGATGCCCAAAGCATTTCTATCACCTCACCCTTTTCAGTTTATGAACCACTGTAAGTATCCATACTAGGATGAAGGGCAGGATTCCTCACCACATATTTGCAGGTTATACTCCAACTGTTTATCTGCATATGAAAAAGAATTCACCTATTGGTCAGTTTTTGAAAATCAGTATGTTTATCACGAATAAGCATACTGTATATGAGCTGGAACAACTGACCAGCATCACATCAAACATTTGGATTGTCTTCTGATGAATGAAGGAATCAAGTTTAAAAATTATTTTGAGCTCTTATGTTGCACTTCTGTTTTCAGTTTGATAATTAGCATACTAAGGACCCATGGTATTGCTGCATGTCACCCATGGGCGTAGCCAGGATTTTTGTTGGGGGGGGGAAGAGAACCTCAGTTTGCTATGTATTTTTATTGATTTTTATTGATGGGGGCCAGCTGCCCCTCCCTGCCCCCCCGGCTACACCCATGACGCCACCTCAATCTCTGATCTGTGCAAGTTTCCAAGGGTCCCAGGCATTTACCCAGGGTTCAGGTTTCCTCTGAAATAAGGGAGCTGTGATATCTTTATGATATATGATTTATTTACACATATAACGAGTCTATGATGGAGCATTAACACCCCAAGAGGGCCTTGCTTCCCCCTAAGCCACACCTTTTGATTCCAGCAGAAATAAGGCATGGCTCTCGCCCTCTGCTTTCCCAGCTTCCTGATTCCAGCTTGCAGCTCAACTCTCCCCTCTCAACTCTGGCTTTTTTTCTTTTTCAACTAACTACCAGTGAGTCAAGGGAAGGGACCCCATCCATTTGGTATCTGGCACAGAGCTACTTCCTTTGTTCCCTTAATGGCCTAGGCCAGGGGTGGCCAACTCCCAAGAGACTGCGATCCACTTACAGAGTTAAAAACTGGCAGTGATCTACCCACTTTTTTGGAGTTCAGGTCAAAGTTGTTGAGCTTTTTTTGGGGAGGAGGAAGGCCCGTTTTTAGGCATTCAGATCAAAGTTGTTGTTGAGCTTTTTTTTAGGGAGAAGGAAAGCACCATTTTTTGGGGGTGCAGGGCAAAAAATTGAGCTATTTTTAGGGGAGCCAAAGTTGTTGAGCTTCTTTGGGGGGAGCCAGTGATCTACCAGTGATCTACCACAGGCATCCAGTGATCTACCGGTAGATCATGACCTACCTGTTAGACGTGCCTGGTCTAGGCTATCGCCTCGCTAGGAAACAAGCCTAGCTTTTCCAGGAATGTGAATCCTTGTTTAAAATTTGGCACTTCCCAGACCCAGAAATTAGAAGCCTCTCAGCATACAACCTATTCCCCTACCCAAACTCTTAACAGTATTATGCAATTAATATGAGATGAGGACTTGAAAGGGTTTTTATTGTACTTTGCACACTTGGACTGACATGTGTACAATTTCATAGGCTGTTTGTGTAGTGAATAATAACAGAATCTGAAGTTTCTTGTGACGATCAGATTTTTATAGCAAAGCTTCTCCCCCTTTTTGTGTGTTCTATCTTCCCCACATTTTCTTTAGTCTTGAGAACTCTGCCAAAAGCAAGTTCTTGTAGGAAATTACGTTGGAGTGCAATGAATTTGAAATTTAGATACCAAGGCTGCAATCCTAAGCACGCAATCCTAAGTCCCAATAGGATCTACTTCTGAGTAGACCTCCATAAGATGTTCATACTCAAAAAAATCTGAGTAGGAAGGAGCTGGGACTGCTACATCTGTCTAAATCACGCCAGTAGTCCCTACGCCTTCTTGTGGTTCCTGTAAAAATGCTGCTAAGGGTTTTTTGATTTTAGGATTTTGATTCAAGATCTGCTTGTATGCATTTCTGTAATGATGTAGCCTGCACTTGCTTTTTGTAACCTTTATGTAGCTTAGTGTGTTTAATGAGTGCATGTATTTTGTAGCAATTACTGCTAAGTTGCAAGTTGTGTGGGTATATATCTAAATTATACAACCCAGTCACACACATAGGGAAAGAGAATACAATATTTTATCGGTAAGAATTTTGTTTCTAAAAATTTCCATTACTCTATTCCTTTTTCAGCATATATGTAACAACATTCAGGGCATTTCTCCGTCCTGAGAGTGATTTTATTTTTTTCTAGGTTGTCCTCCTAATTTGGGGACATCTGATAATAGCCTGAATAAACCATTTGTGCCACGAGATAAAAGCTCACACAGTGCTTTAATAAAAGGAATCATTTATTTCGGTTTAAGGCAGTCCAATAGGAACTATATTACATCAGACATTCAACGCAGAAAACGGTAGCATAAAAGAGAGAAAGGCCCTTGCCATGCAAATAAAAAACAGTCGTGAAGGGAGGAGGGGGAAATGGAACATGCTGGGTGGCTGGAATAAACTCCAGAAGCCAGGGAGAATTTGGATTTGGGGGTAGACTGTACATACAACAGGCTTCCTCTGAGGCTTCAAACTAGGTCACCTGGAGAATTCCTGTTGTTTCCACCACCTAAGATCTAGTCAATGGGCCTGGGATTCAACAGGTATGCCCAACCCACTACCTGACCTTTAAATGTGTTTGTGTCCAAGATGTTCGCCAGCACCTTCATAGACACACATTTGCATGCTGTATACATCGTGCTGATGTATACTTGGGAACAGGGCAGCTTCACCCAACGGGTAGGCTTTTAACAGGGATGTGGTGCACAAAACCATAGCTTATGAAGCACTTCCCCAGTCACTCTTGGGATGATGTAACAATGCACAGACAGATGGGGTACAAATTAGCACAGGCAAACACTGCTCAGTGGTACCTCTGCTCCTGCAGAACTAGACAGCATATTAGATGTGCCTCCCACTGTCTCCTGTACGGAGGCTTCTGCTTCTGGGGTAAATTTATTAATACTGCTAAGACAAAGGAGACAGAGAAACAGTATTCTCACTCGCTTACTTCTTTTGGAAACTGGAAGACCATATGCTCTTCAAGGTTTCAGTTTTAGAGTATAATCCACATCCCAAAGCAAAAGCAACGGCAAAGCTCCCATTGATCACCGCCAGTTCAGGATTGCCCCAAGTCTGTGCTATTCATCATGCAGGAAAAGTAATTTAATACAGCAACGCCATCCCCCAAACTCATCATTTCTGGTTGAGTTATAGGTGATGCTGACCCTTGCATCAGCACAGGATCTGTCCCGGAGAGGGAGACTCTAAGTGTCACTTACAACCACCTGGCAAAGCTGAAGATACTTGGAGTTCCTCAAGGACCAACAGAAATCCACCACTGAGCTCTGGTGAGTATTATAAAACTGCTGGCTGATTAGCTCTGTAACAACTGTTATGAGCCAAGCCAGCCAACCAAGACTTCATCTCAAAAGTAGCTATAAGTGGCCACTTAGACAGAACCACTTTGTAGGGGTTGTATTCAGCTAGGTTTTACTCAGACTAAACCCACTGAGGTCAATGGACCTAAGTTTGTCATGTTCATTAATTTCAATGGGCCTACTATGCATAGGACTATCATTGAGCACAACCCTAAGCCGCATGAAGTGCTAAAGGTGCCCTGAATAATGAATCATTCTTTGCTCTCATACATAAATTTATCCTTCCATTCCAGTCACCAAACTGACCTGGATCTTGTCCCAGTTTTGCCTGATAGTTACAAAGGTGGGTTAGAGAGCCACTTGGAGGAAATACTATATATAATTACACCACCTTGGTTTTTAAAAGTGTACTGCAGGATCCCATGGGTGTGCCTGTTTATAGTGGAAATTTCCCCCTTATTTCACTTGGAATATTTTCAGCATGAGCCTAGGTTTGGCAAGGTCTGGGCCAGGGCCAGTCATTGACTAGCTGTCCAGAGTCTTGTTGACCTATATTCTGTAGTCAACTGTTAGACTAGGACAGGGGAAGGTGATAGGGAATATAAAATCTAAGGATCTCACATAAGCAATGTGCTTCCTTTCACATCATGCTACCACCAGCATCTATCTATTCTCAATAAGAAGAATAATTTGGAAAGTGCTTAGCAAGTGCCTAGTATGTTCCCCAACAACTTCTGAAGTAGGCAGAGGAGAGTACTAGCTAGGCTACCTCTAAGTGCATCTTTCATCATGATTCCAGTTAGCAAACAAGCTGTCTAGCCCCAGAGCAGATCTGATCCCTAACAGCTAAGAAAGGTTTGGGGATCTGGCTCCCTGTGAGTTAAGACATCCCTGGAACACCTCAAGCAACCAGCTAAAGGGGAAAAAGGAGGGAAAGCAGTTTGGGATTTTACAAATGCATGAAACCCGTGGTTAAAAACCTTGCCAAATAAGGATTGAAACTTGAAAATGGAAGCTGGAGCATATTTTAGTTGGCCTACATAAAAAAGCCCTTCAAACCCTTAAGAACTTAATAAACAAGAACAGCACAGTCAGTAGAGCATGAGGCTCTTAATCTCAGGATTGTGGGTTTGAGCCCCACATTGGGCAAAAGATTCCTGCATTGCAGGGAGTTGGACCAGATGACCCTCAGGGTCCCTTCGAAGTCTACAGTTCTATGATTCAGCAATTAACCCTGGAAGCAGGATCTCACCGGCCATCAATCTTCTTCCCCAGCACCTTTCTTTCTCCTAGAACAGGGGCAGGGAACCAGGGGGCCTCTAAATTGCCAGTGGTGAAGCACGATGGTAGCTGTAGTCCAACAACATCTGGAGGGCCACAGGTTCCCCATTTCTGCCCTGGAGATTTGTGAATAGCTTCCAGGAGCACCGTACCTATCCTCACATAGGGGTGGCAGCTGCCCGACGTACCCTTGGGAATCAGTGGTGCTCTGGAAGGTGGATATGTGAGAGAGAATGAAAGACCCTGGTAGTATGGTTGGTTAGTGATCGGGGTAAGGGAATTGGATCTGGAATACTGAGAGACAATACAGGTGAAGGGGCGGTGGAATAAGGAGGAAGTGGCAAAGGGCAATATGACAGTAATATGCTGATGACACACAGCTCTACTTCCCTTTGACATCTGCAGGTGGGGCAGTTGATAGGCAGGACTAATGTCTTGCCTTCGTGTGCCTCTTCCACATGAGGCCCAGAGTATGGCAACACGAGAACTGGCCTTATCTGCCGTGACTCCCTGTTTATGGAATGCTCTCCCCAGGGAGGTTTGCCTGGCACCTATACTTTAGGGCACCAGGCAACACCCCCCCCCACACACATTTCTCTTCAACCAGACTTTGGGCTGGCTGATTAATATTCCACAGCTTTTTAAATGTGTCTGTGGGAAGGGGTGGCGGCGTTATTTTGTTTTTGTTTTAATTATTTACTTGTATTTTTATTCTGCGACCTGCCCTGAGATCTTGTGGCGAAGGGAGGTATACAAATTTAATAAAATAAACAAACAAATAATAAATAAATAAATAAATAAAATAGCGAGGGCTTCATTCATGAGTGAATCAGAATCAGAAAAGGGCACTTTCCTAGAATTTCTGGTTTTAAAAGGGATACGATTGAAAGATCTGCTTGGCTGAAGACTTGTGTAATGAGAGGTACTTTTAAATTCAGCTAAGTTGCCCTGAGTTGAGGACAGGGGTATAAACTGAAATAAATATGTACATAAACAATTTCCTAAACACATACAAAACCCCGCTAACCTTTATAGGTGCTTTCCAGGGGAGAGTTTGGAAAATTCTAGGAGTCCGAGTATGGTTTTGTGTCAGAGCACAGCAGGAGACCTTGTGGTCACCCAGATCATGTTGGACTCCAACTCCTGTCAGCCCCAGTCAGCATGACCAATGGTCAGGGATGATGGCAGCTGAGTCCAGCAACATCTGGTAGGTCACCACTACTTTAGAACAGCCTCCCCCAACTTGCTGCCTGCCAGATGTTTTGAGTTACAAGCCTCAATGGGTGCTGTCTGGAGCTGATGGGAACTGCAGCTCAAAACATATGGAGAGTGCCAGGTGGGGAGAGCAGCTTTCAGAGTTACGGTATATACAGGTTTTGTGATCCATGCCAAGCTGGAGTTTTTATATGGCAGGTCCAAGTTCTGCAAAGGCTGAAATGAAGAAAGGACATACCAAAGTGCAACATAGGGAGAGTGGAAAGAGCTTTGCCCATTCCTACTTAACCCTGGGAAGTTACTTTTCCCATCACTCTATGAATACATTTTTGAAGCCCAAACTTCAAGATCATCCCGACTGAGGATACCACTTGTAAGTTATCACTCTGATGGGCAGAACTGCGAAGAGGTCAAAAATAAGGCCCATTCATTCCCCCCCCTCAATAATGCCCTGTACAATAATGCCCTCTCAGATATCAAATCTAGACAGCAATTTGCTGAAAACCAGGGCTTTAAAAATGCAAAAGGGATTTAACAGAGTCACAAAAACCAAACAAGCAAGGGAACAAACAATCCAGGCCTGCACAAATATTTGTCAAAGTAGATTTACAAAGAATAAATGGGGGGGGGGGAGAGATTAAGCAATTTAGGGGCTGGATGCAGTACAAGGAACAGCAGCAACACCAGCAGCATTAAGAGACGACATCACACGGTCACTTGATCACAATATTCAGCCTGCCAGGTCAATCCATAAGCTGAGCCATTACAAAGCGAGGAAGAAGTGTCAGAAGACTTGAGGTGGCAGCTGGACTATACATGGGCTTAAAAAAGAAGAAGACCCCAAATCATTCAGCTGCAAAGGGTGGGGCAAGGGAAGATGCATGGAGAAAAGCTTCATCACACAAACCATACAGGAATGAATGATCTGTGCCTCCTTATGAGGCCTACCAAGACAGGCTGGACTTCTCTCACCGTGGTGATCTCCCCAAATAGGAAACGAGGAAACTTGCCAACAACAGAGCTTGTCCTTTAACAAAATGCAATGAAATTAAAATCCTTAATTCCCCCGGGTTTCACGGCTGGTCTGTCCTTCCAGCGATGCACATTGGGTGTGCCAGAATGGCAGCAATAAACCAGCTCTCAGAGAGGATTTTTTTTCTTTTTTTTTTGCAGAAAAGAGTACACTGTAGATTTTCATTTTGTGGTGTGATCACTGCCCGGATGTCAGTCTGCCCGCAGAAAGTTGAGAGCTGATCCAAGAGAGGGACTTGTGTTTTGTAGGCACCTGCCTCAAGTGCTGCTTTCCTCTCCTGGCGCTCAGATTTCTGTCTGAAGGGTGTGGCCTGTGGGGGTGTACGGAGGTGGAGCTGGGTTGGGTTTGATGCCGCGTCCCTTCATGTAGGAGATGAACTGGTCGGGGATCTCAGCAAGGACGTCCTTAGCCAGCCGAGCCATACTCAGGACGTGGTTTCCTGTGCGGTCAATGTAATCTCGGAATGGGACAAACTGGGAGAGAGAACATGAAGGCATGAAAGGCAAATCATTCAAAAGGCAATATATATCCTTACAACTGAGACTTCCCTGATCCAGGAAGGCTGGACCACATTAGTATAGAAAGATCACAGGTGGCAAAACTCGAGCAGTTCGCCAGGCAGTGATCATGCCAAAACCTCCCCAGCTTTGATAGGGAAACAAGTTTGCAATGGAATTTGCTGCTCTCTGGTAAGTTAAACTCTTTTGATAGGCTATGCCTTTTAATTGTTACTCACCTCAAATCTTCAGGATGGGGTGGACTACAGAATTAAATACATATTAGAAATATAGGAAGTTACCTTGCATCTTTTTTTTATATAAAAAACACAATGTTTATTTGATTTTACAAAAGTAAAGTTATAACAATACCAAATAGATCATCATATTTAGAGATTTCTCTGAAGCTCCAGACTTCCATGGGTCCTATTGTCAACATTTTCAAGTGCATATTATTTCATCTCTCTCTCCATATTGTCCATAGTGTTTGTTACATTATAAGTGTTATTAAAATCCTGCTAATGTTTTCATCTGCTTACAATGGTCTCCTAAATAAACTATAATTGTTTCCCATTCTTTCTTGAATGGGAAGTTTTTTGACTTCTTGGTTTCTGAGCTTCCTGGTCAGCTTTGCCATTTCGGCATAGTCCAACAGGAAGTTGCCTTGCATCAAGACACACTATTATTGCATCTGGGCCAGTCTAAGGTGACTGGCAGCAGCTCTCTGGAGTATGTACCTGAGAGGTCTTTCATGACACCTTGCTATCCTATCCTCCTTTTAACTGAAGATGCCAAGTATTGAGCCTGGCACATTCTGCATGTGAGGACGTGCCCCTTCACTGAGCTGTTGCCCTGGCAATAGTTCTCACCCATCCCTGACAGCCTTGTTTTCTTTCCTCTATCCAGGTGCATATTCAGAGTGATGCAAGACAACTGGAGCCAGGGAACTATGTAACTCAGAGAACCCTGTCTTGGCACGTTCAATTCAGTGTGGATCAGAAATGGTTTGCCTGGTGCAGCAGAACCATTATACTAGCTTGCCAGCAGGTGGGTTGCTTACTAGGATGGGCAGGGAAGTCAGTGCAGTGCAAAGATGCCAGACTGGCTCTGTTAGTGTGTTCACACCACACCAACCTCACCCGCCCAGCAAGCAATAGAGACCCATCTGCTGGTAGTGGTGACTGGTGTCCCATTAGGACTTGTGAGCTGGAAGGTGGGGGAGTGCAACTGTAGGTGCAGCCAGAGCCAACCACAGGCAGAGCCAACTTGCCCTGTGAAATATACTCGGAGTCAAGTGTGAATTTCATTACCCACGTGATTGGCTAATTCCAGGCTACTCCTGTAGGCCAATCAGGTTGCGGATTCACTTCATCCAGGAGCCTGATTGGCTGCTCTTGCAGGCCAATCAGGTCGCTGATTCACTTCCACCGGGAGCTGGATTGGGTGGCTCCTGTGGACCAATCAGACTGCTGCATTCTGGATCCTATTGTTCTAGGATTCAGCTCAGTACATAACACCCCGGTTTTGTCCTAGTTTTCCTCCTCCCGATTGAGTTTGGCAACCCTGAGACTAAGGAGGAAGCTGGCAGGCAGTGCCACCCCCTGGGTTGGTTGTAAGCAGGCAGGCAGGTGGGGGTGGGCTGAGGGCAAGTTCAAGGTTGGTGGGGCAGCATGCCATTCCTTCCACTGGACAGGTCTCCACTGCCTGCCAGGAAAGCAGAGTAACAGCTACTGTTAGGTCTCCTCACACACTGAAAGTGAGCTGAAAACCCCCACACTGACAAACACAAGACAGCTTTGAAGCATGGAGGCTCTTCAGTTCTTGCCTGTTCAGCAACAAGACTGGCACACAAGGCAGATTATGGTTTATTTTTAATTTTTTTAAAAAAACATACCTGGACAATGTCACGTTCTGCAATCTTTCCACGGGACGAGATTCGAATGTCATCTCCATCCAGCTCCACCATGGCTGTCCATTGTGGGGAGGGATGAATGGAAGGAAGGAAGGAAGGAAGGAAGGAAGGAAGGAGGGTTAATCATACATAGCATGAGTAAGGGTGCAAAGGAGTCAAAGACTGCAGGAGGCCCACAAAACTTCTCTATGCTATTATCCGAAAAAGGCAATTTGAGCAAAGAGCTCCACTATCTTCTTTCAGAGAGTCAAGCAGGAAAACCACCTTCAATTTTCATTTCGCGTATTGTAATTTGCTCTACTGATGGCCCTATCAATGTCTGTTTCTCATTGCTCACTGCAAGATATACTGTAATTAATCTGTTATATTTTACCTGTTGATTTCACTATACAGCCTTTCAGCCTTTTTTTTTCTTCTGCATCGGGGACTATCAAATCTGAGGCATGGAGTTTGCAATTGGTGGCATAAACACATATATGAGGAAGGTTAGCTGTTGCTTTGCAGCACTTTCTGCATACAACCATACCTTGGTTGCCAAATGCCTTGGAACTTGTAGCTTTGGCTACCAAATGATCGAAAAATGGAAGTGAGTGTTCTGGTTTTCAAATGATTTTTGGAAGCCAAACGTCCAGCGTGGCTTCCACAGCTTCTGATTGGCTGCAGGACGCTCCTGCAGCCAATCAGAAGCCGAGCTTTGGTTTCCGAATGTTTTGGAAGTTGAACAGACTTCCGGAACGGATTCCATTCAACTTCCAAGGTACGACTGAATATCACACTGGGCTAATCATGCATCACATTCAATGCCTATGCGAATATTTGCAAATCTATAGTGACTATAGGGCTGTGCACAGCTGCCCCTATCTGCCCCGTGTCATGGATGCAGGGGCCCCGAATCAGGGTCACCTGCCCTGAGCTAACCTGGGGACCACCTGTAGCCCTAAAGTAGTTTTGGGGAGGGGCTTCCCCCCAAGTAAACATTCAGCCAGGAGCAGGGGGGTGGGGAGTAAACGTTGCTCTGTGTCCCCCTGACCAAGAGCAGTGGAGTTAATTCTTCTGGTTCTCCTTTGCACCTAAAGGAGCACCCTTCTCCTTTTCAAGTGGCTTTTCTGCGTGGATGTTGCTTGCAAAGGAGCACCATGCAGGGGTGTAGCAAGAGTGGGTGCGGTAGGTGCGGCACACCGTGGATGCCCCTACTGAGGGAGGGGGGTGACAAAATGGCAGGCAGCACTCACCGCAGGGCCTGCAAAGCACCCGAGCCATGCATCTCAGGCACCTGCAGGCTCCACAATGTCCGCCCGTTGCCTCCCCCCAGCTGTAGGGCGCCCCCATCCCGCCCTTCCCTAAGGGCGCTGCACGCCCCATCCCTACTAAGGGTGCCGTGCGCCCCCTGTCCCTACTATGGGTGCCGTGCGCCCCGTCCCTATGGCCAGTTAACTCTGCCCCTGGGTGCCCGAGAGGCTTCCTCTGCCGCTGGCACCATGCCCACTTACCCTCTGCAGGTGGAAATGCAGTTGGGCTTAAAGGGGGTTGGCAGGTACTGTCATTCCCCCATGCAGAGCACTGGGGCTTGCAAAATATGCCACACAGCACCATGCAAGCCCTGTCATGCCTTTGCCTGCATGGCTTGATTTCAAACCATGTGGGCAAAATTGGATTAACTGATGTCAGGTGACTGACAGGTGGGTGGCCTCACTCACCAGCCAAACTGAGCCAGATGGGGGAGATAAGGATCTGGTTGGATGGTATCAATGCATTATTTACAATATACCGTATTTTTCGCTCTATAAGGCGCACCTGAGCATAGGACGCACCTAGTTTTTAGAGGGGAAAAGCCCCATTTTTTAAAGGATCAGCTCAAATTCCTGTAGCTTCTTTTGCAAAAGAGAAAAGCCCCATTTTTTGAGGATCAGCTCAAAGTTGTTGAGCTTACTTTGCAAAGGGAAAAAATCCTGTTTTATGGGGTTTAACTCCCAGTTCTGCAGCTTCAGTAAAGGGAGTCATTTCTACAGTTTCCAGACAGATAATCTAATCAGCCAGTCACATGTCGCTGGGGAAACAGCCTCCCTCTGCAAGGGGGCGGGGCTGGAATCTCTCTCCCTTATCTCTCCCCCCAATCATTTGCTGAGCAGCTGCTCAGCGGGCTTCCTTTCAACACCCCCTTCTCTCTCTTTTTAAAAAAAGCACGATCTGCTTTTGCCCCTGGGCAGTTCAGCTCCAGGGACCACACACTCGCTCCATAAAACGCACAGACATTTCCCCTTACTTTTTAGGAGGAAAAAGTGTGTCTTATGGAGCGAAAAATACGGTATGTTTTTCTGCTTTCTGAGAATGGCTAATCCAGTGTCATCACTGGTATGCAAAGCTGCAGTGGGTGGGTGATACCACAGTTGCTGGGGGTGTTTTTATCAGCACTGCTATATTAGTGCCTATTGCTGGACATGGTGCTATTGGTTTTGCTGCTGGCTACCGGTAAGCATAGATTGCAACTATCTCATACTGGCCTTAACCCCTGGGATAGCAGCTGCCATTGTAGCAGGAGCCTAGGATTCAGCCTTTCAGCCAAAGCATTAGAAAGTCCTCATATTTCATGACTGTTTGCACAAAAGTTCTTACCGTCAAATTCAGCCTGTCCGACTCCTACAATGATTATGGACATAGGAAGCTTGGCAGCCTGAGAGTCAGCAGAAAAGAAGGAAGGAAGATGTGTGTGGCAGAGGGTTGGGGTTGAGATGGGAAGGAGAGGAAGAGAGAAAACAAGAGCATGAATTCAAAACAGAAAGGTGCCAAGTGATGTGTCAGAAATCAGGACATAGATTGTGTGGGGCAGAGATGGGATGGGGAGTCTGTTGCAAGACTGTAACTCCCATCACCTCCAGGCAGCACAGCCAGTGGTCAGGGATGCAACAACATCTGGGGAGTCCCAGATTCCCTACCCCTGGGCTAGCTTTAGCACTGCTTGGTTATGAATATTTGCATTAAAGGTAAATAATATTGGGAAGTGGGAGCAGAGCAGCTGTTGCTTGCCTTTGGCACAGAAATATAAGAAAGCTAGAACCAAAACCAGCCCTAATTATAAGTGGAAGACTATAGTGATCTAGGCCTTTGAAAGATATATCCGTAATAATTTTATAGTTATTCATTTGTATCAGGCAGGGGAACCTTTGGCCCTAAAGATGCTGCTGAGCTAGAACTCCCATCAGTCCAAGCAAGCATGGCCAATGGCCAAGAATGTGGGGAGTTGTAGTTCAGCGACATCTGGAGGGGAAAAGGTTCCCCACATCTGATTTATATAATGACTGGTGGAATTTCAAATGCCCAATCACATGTTCACATGTGGAACTTGAATAGTGGCATGGATTGAATGGCAGTGCAATTCTTAGCCACACGTTGAGAATGTGATCCTCATGTGCGATTCACAAAAATCAGTTGTTGTGATAACTACACCAGGGAGAGCAGAACTTGGGACTTTGAGTTCCCCCCGCCCCCCATATTCCGTATGAACAATGAAGAGAGATTTGTCTTTTAAAATGCATTGCTAAGTTTGCCGCTGGTTGTAATAGCATATTGCCAGTCTAGCCCCACCCCCACCCCTCTGCGGCATATTTGTATATTTAACTCTGTTCGCACTTTATACGTGCAGACTTTGGACCTTTTAGCAAAACATTTTGAGAATATTGTCATGAGGGAGATGGGGCGGGAGCCGATTCACACTCCACGGTGCTAAACTAACATAGTCATAGAATCAGAATTAACCCATTGTCACAACTGATTTAGCAAGGAACTGCTGCTACCATAGAAAAAAGGAGCAGATTCACTCACTTTATTTAGTCGCCTCTTCCAATTTTAATAGGCTAAGCCCTTCTGTTTGCTTATAGAAACAACCCTTTCTGAGACCTCTCCCTGACCCTAATGCTCTCTTACTTGCTAATGGGCTTTGCCATTGTTGTTATTTAATGAAATCATAGTGATACGCTTTGTGCTTTCTGCTTGCCTGCCAAACACCTTCAGGAACTCTTTTGTTGTTGTTGTTCTTAACACACACACACTCTGCCTTTTTATCCAATTATCAAGCTCCCCCCTCTTCTCCATCAGCAATCGCTGATTGTTTTTAGCTGTTAAAAACCGCAGACATTGTAATCATCAGTGTGCTCTTTGCTGGGGCTGATCGCTGGAACAGTTTAATAATGAGCACCCCTCATCCACAACACAGCGCATGGAAGTGTCAAAATGGCTGCACGGGTAGGAGGAGATAAAAGGAAAATTGCCCCAAGAAGTGATTGGGTGCTTAAAGCAATTATGGTGCAAATAGGAAGCTGCTGTGAGTTCATGTGGTCCAGCTGATACTCAACCGTTGCCTGGGAGGCCTGAGTTCAAAGCCTGCCTGAGCAATGGGCAAATTAGCCTTGGGCAAGTCATTTCCTCTCACCCTTAATCTTTCATCAGCTGCTTTGATCAGGCAAGAGATAACAGAGGATGGCACACAGTGGTTAAAAGAGCGAGTTGGGAAGACCTTGGTACAACCCAAGCTTTAGGCATGCTGCTGGCTTTGGTTTTCCTCATCTTTAAAATGGGGGTCTACTTTATAGGCTTGTGCAGGGGTTACTAATTAAGTTAAGCACCATGCGAGTTCTAAATCTAATTAGAAGTGCTGTATCAGTCATGTTGTTAACATGAGGGCAGAAAATGGCTACAAGGTAAAGAAGGAACAGCACATTTTTTTTAATACTATTTAGTGCTCCTATGTGGAGCTCCTGTGGGGCTAGTGAATGTTTGACCTTTTTGCAGTGGGAAAACGGATCTGTGCTGTGGCTACATCCTCCCCTGCCCCCCCCCCACCGTGGCTTGAAATAAATCCCAGGATCTTAACTCTCTAGCATATTACATTGCCTACCTGAAACTATTTTACCCCCCCCCCAATCCTGGCAGGTGCAATTACACCTTTGTTTGTTGGCAGATCTTAACTCCTGGGACAACACCCCCAACCAGAATCACAGAATCACAGAATCACAGAATCATAGAATCATAGAGTTGGAAGAGACCACAAGGGCCATCCAGTCCAACCCCCTGCCAAGCAGGAAACACCATCAAAGCATTCCTGACAGGTGGCTGTCAAGCCTCTGCTTAAAGACCTACAAAGAAGGTCTTTGGAGACCTGTGCTACTCACGTTGACAATAGCTTCTTTTGTCTGGGCCATGTCCGAAATCACGCCATCAGTGATGATGAGCAAAACGAAATACTGGGAACCGTCCTGCACAGCTGCAGCGTACCTGAGTTTTGGGAGGAGATCATGTGAATTTAGGAACAGAGGCAGGAGTGTTGTCAGGGTGTTCCGAATTCTGAACTAAACACCCCACATTCTGAAAGACATATGGTCTTGTAGTAAGGTTAAAGCTTCCTGGGAAATGATATATAATGAATTGAAAAGGATGTTTAAAATAGCATTAAGAAAAACCCCAGAAGCTTTTCTTTTGGGAATTATAGGGACAGAACTACCTAAACTGTATAGAAACTTATTCATGCATGCTACTACAGCGGCAAGAATGTTACTCGCCCCAAAATGGAAAGAAGCAGAAGTCCCAGGAAAGGAAGAATGGATACAAAAACTTATGGAATATGCAGAAATGGCAAAACTTACCGGAAGATAATAATAATAATAATAATAATAATAATAATAATAATAATAATAATAATAATAATATATTATTTATACCCTGCCCATCTTGCTGGGTTTCCCCAGCCACTCTGAGTGGAAGAATAAGAAATCAAGATAACTAACTTTTTTTATAAAAGAATGGAAATGGTTTATGTAATATTTACAGATGAATAGTAAACAGATAAGAACATTGGCAGGATTATTGTAATAACCTGCAGTTTTATAAGCAAGGAATTTCGTTTCTTTGGCAACTGTTCATAGGACCTTGTCCTGTTTTCCAGTCCTGGATGATGATGATGATGATGATGATGATGATGATGATGATGATTTTGGAAGGGATGGGACTGAACATAGTTGTGCCACCAGACTGGAAGAACCAAATGTTTCAGAATGGCATCATTTGGGGAATAAGTGATAAAGATAAGGGTTAATGGTATGTCTAGTTCAAGCATATTAGGAGGAGATCTACCTCCAACATCAATTACTTGAAGTAGTATGATACATTTTGTGCTTCAAGGGTTGGCGGAAGAACGAAGTGTTCCTGGCGCAACAACTGGATGTAACCCTAGTTAAGGACTAGTTCACATGACCACTGAAGTACAGGCATCCCCCACTTATTCAGGGGTTATGTTCTGGGCCCCTACTCGCATAAGTGAAATCACATAAAGTGGGGAACGTCTAAAAAAAGCCTATTTAAAACCCTCTTAAATGCCTATTTTATTTTGCTCTCCTGCTCTCGCTCTCTCCCACTGTCTCTCCCTCCAAACAACTCTCTCTTCAACTAGAGTTGAAGCTCTGGGGCTGGCTGGAGGCTGGAGGCTGCATGGGGAAGTGGCTGCTGCTGCTGCGCTTCCATGTGCATCAGCTGTTAGGCGGGGAGACTGAGCAGTCTAAACAAAGTCCTGCTGCACCTCCAGTCTCTTTGGGGCTTCCTCCGCCATCACTGATGTCCTCTTTGGGCTCTGGGGAAGGTATCCTTGCAAGCCACAAGGACTCTCCAGCTCTCTCCTGCCATTTCCTGGTATGGTTATGAAGTAAGGAGAACTTTACCAACCCACATTTTCATTAGGCTACGCTGGTGTGATAACACTTATCTCGCTACGTGGTTTGTAAGAAGCTACCAGAATGTCATCAGCCATCCAAATCTGCCCATAAGAATAGGAGTTCTCAGTACCTGCGGGTCACTTCCAACCACAGCTAGCACATAGCTGTCAACTTTCCCCTTTTTTTGCGGGAAATTCCCTTATTCTGAATAGGATTCCTCACGAGAAAAGGGAAAGGTTGACAGGTATGAGCTACCATTTGTCATGCTTTGTGACGATACCTTGCACTGATGAGACATACCTGGCCACGTGGTTAACCACCGGTGCAAAGTTAGTTGGGCCATAGAGCTGGACGGTCTTGAGGCTCTGGTGATAGGCTTCAAGGATACCTTCTATTCCACTACAATGAGGATTGTCAACATTGCCATTCTGCAGGAGAGAAAGGGAGAGACAATTAGGGTGAAAGCTCCTCAGGCACAGTGGCTGATTCCTTGCCCTTTTGGGATTCCCCACCCCAGCGGCGCAGCTAGCTGCTCGGGCACCTGGAGCGGCGCACATGCTGTGCACCTGGGGGCGGGGCGATCCACACAAGGGGTGGGGCGATCTGCCTACGGGACTGGGTGATCCGCCCGGGGGGCGATTGGCGGGGCAGCGATATGCCCGGGGTGTGTGTTTGTCACCCCCCTCTGGGATGACACCCGGGGTGGACCGCCCCCACTGCACCCCTTCCTCTGCCACTGTCCACCCCATTCTCAATGTTTGGCTCAGCTGATGGATGACCATCGGCAGAGATCAATACACTGGCTAGAGGAACTGCTAGCTAAGGGAGTGCAATAAATGTCACCCATCAGATATTACGCTGATGCAAAGGGAGCTGCCTCTTGGGAATTAGAGGGACAGCAACAGCAAATGGAAATGATGACCCTTCTTTGCATCTGAAGCTCATGTCAACTTTTCAAAGAGAGACAAAGAAACCAGCCCCAAACTTATCTAAGTCAGCCCCAGGACTCTCGGGTGTTCCTTGCCAGGTAAGCCTTCAAGGATGAGACCATCACATGGGAAAGCAAAGGTGCATAGTGCAAACCTATTCATATTTACTCAGGAGTAAGTCCTACTATGTTTAATGGGGCTTGCTCCCAAGTAAACGTGTTTAGGATTTTATTCTTAAAGATTTAAGGATTCTGCTGTTGGTGAAAAGTTCCCGTTGAAGGAGAACATGGGGATTTTTCCTTCATCAGGGAATGTTGGCAGATGGGCCCCGTTTGCCTGCCACTGGATTCAATTTGAGGCAAAGTATAAGAAGCTGTTTCTGAGTGCTGGTGTGATTCCAAGGAAGGTGTCAGTACCAAGGGGAACTCATGAGACACACGCCCATCCGGAGGAATTTTGGCTCCAAACCCAAGTGCTGGGAACATTTTGTCACTGTCATAGTCCTGGATTATCTCGCCAACAGCCTTCAGTGCCATTGCATAGGCATTGAGCTGGTATGGATTCATGTAGTGAAGGGAAGTAGACTGAGAGGGATTCCCTGCCAAAGGGTGGGGGGAGAGAGAGAGAGAGAGAGAGAGAGAGAGAGAGAGAGAGAGAGAGAGAATGAATTGTAGTTGGTTCACTGTCTGGTAGACTGTAGTGTGGCATTCATGAGGTCTGCATGAAGCCTTAGGAACAGAGGAAGCTCCTAAGATGTATCCCACCTTCCAAGGTTGAAGATACAGCACACTTACTCAGAGGTAAACTGCAGCGAAAGTGATATAACTTATTTCTGACTAGGCACATACGGTATTATGCCTCTAGGCTACAGTCCTACGCAGACGTACAATTGAACACAATGAACACTTTTGAGAAAACATGCTGTAGATTGCACTGTAGATTTAACAACTTCAATACCGTAAATACGCGCATCTCCAAAAAGAATTATTTAAACATTGGGAAATCAAGTGAACAAAAACTTAACAGCAGCTCTGCGAGACATCTGCTGTAAAAAACTTACCATTGGAAGCTGTGAAGTCAATGGCCACTGTGAAATTGATCTGCGTCCTGAAAAAATGTCACATCACATTACTTAGTCAGATTGATAAATCTGTAAGCATTTTGATTAGCTCAGAACCTTTGAGTGGAATGACCAACCCAAGTGAATGTCTAGAACACCACTTATCCATCTCTTTCCTGGCTCCTTTCTCTTTCCATCTGTCTCCCACAAACATTGCGTTTTGTAATCATTCAGAGTTGGATTCAGTTTTTGAATCTCTCTCTTTAGAGTTGAGAGAAGATGCAAAAAGACAGGTTATGCTGCCATGTGCCTTCTACACACACTTGGCCACATCATACACTGTGAGCAACCAATGTTTCTGTATTATTTATTTTATTCACGGACTCCACCTAATACGCTGTCAGGTTGGGGGGTTCCCGAAGGCAACCTGGACAAAGTTCTTTATTAAAACAACAAAACAGTTCATAAGTAAAATCACAAGGTTTTAACCAACTAAGTTCCACTCGGAGAAGACTCCCTGGAATTAATATACCAAAGTTAGTATTGCCCATCAATATAAATGGGTCTACTCTGAGCAGAACTAATACTGGATTCAACCCACATAACAGGCACACACAACAGAGAGTGGCATCATATTCCTTGGAATCCTCAACAGCCTATGTGGACAATGTTTTTGCACTGTACTGGAGAGCAAAGCCCACTGGACATAGTGGGGGCTTACTTCTGAGTAAAAATACACAAGACTGGGTGTTAAAGAGTTCCTGCATGTTGGCACTGATTCCTGAGAAACCAAGGAAAAAACATGTTTGACACTGCCTTGGGGTGTCTCTCAAATATATGTGAGAGCAGCAGGCTCTTGCCTTTGAAAATGTGTCACCACCAAAAAACAGTAAAGTAGCATTATAGGGATGGGGGTGCTGAACCATCCATCCTCTTCCCATTCTACCCAACCCTCCCACCCTCAGTTTTTTCCATAGCTGGGTTAATTTATAATATTGGAGCCTAGCTAGGGCTAGTACAGTGGGGAGAAAGGCTATGGGGAGGAATGCAGTTGGCAAAGAAAGTGAGCATCCTCTTATTGGCACCTGGGGGATTCATCCAGCAGCACCCCCATAACTACATCTGCTTGGGATTGCTCCCTAACCCTGTGACTTTACTACTGTTTGAAAAACAAAAGTCTGTTTCTTCATACACAATCCCATCTTTCCAGGGGGAAACAAAGGAGCTAATTGCATGGCAAGCTTTTCTCTGCACTTCCATTTTATCAGTTCAGCAGAAGCCAAATAGGAATGTTTAAGATGCGGAGCCTCAATTCTTCTAGGCCACCCAGAGTAAGAGGGTTGCACATTTCTTGGCTGCTTCCCTTCCTCCCAACTGCAACAGCTCCAAGTCCCAGAAAGTCCCTTTGAAGCTGTGAGTAAAGCTACCATTGCTGGACAGTTTTCGGCTAATTAGGCCAATTTGACCAAATCCTGCTATCTTTTCAGCTGGCATTATAACACACATTTTATGCCCCAAATGATAGACTACAAAACCATAATCAGGCAAACCGGGTTGCCTGGGTTCTCGTTGACTTGACCAAGGTTAAACGAAACTAAACTCTCCAAGTCCTCTGCTGGAGTCACTGCACCTTGGCTAGAGCACCGTTGCTCTTGACATATGAGAAGGAAGGGTTGGTAAAATATCCCCAATTAATACACAGACCAAACATGCTGCTTTTCATTGCAGGATGTCAGTAGGCTGAGAGGCTCCCTTGTAACATCTTTCTTTTAATTCATTGATTCCCCAGAGCCTGTTTGAAAACTAGGGCATGAATGCGGTACGCACCACAGCCCAGCCACTTTATCTTCTTCAGAGGCACAGCATAATGCTGAAAAATATGAAATTCTTCCTTCCCGGGTGATGGCTCACTGTTAAGGAACTTGCAGCCCAAATGCCCACACACCAACACAGAACTGAGCAGAGGTGTACCTAGGCTCCTTTGCGCCCTTGGCAAGGAGCTGTATTGGCACCACCTGCCCCTTGTACCCTAGGCGAGGAGATGTGCCCAGCTGCCGAGTGCAGCGGAGGAATAGCATTGGCCCAGGGAACATGCAGATGGGCAGACAGGCTCCTAGTTACTCAGGGCCAGAGTGGAGAGGTGTGATTTTGGAGGGCCCCCGGCCCTGTGCCATTGCTGGGTGCCAAACTCACCAACCCCTAGGTATGCCCCTGGAACTGAGTACTATGGGGCTTTAGGCTCCTAAGTGTATTCACCTGGGGTCACGGACACATTTGCAAAATGGATATGTTGTTGTGGGTGCCACACCTCTCCCTTCCCCAATGGAACCTTCTTTGGATTCCCCATAGGCTTGAAGTAACTGTTCTGCTGGTTAAAGAAGGCTTCTTTCAAGCTCATTTTGTGGTGGGAGGCAGGTGGGGATGGGCACCAGGGAAAACCTTTGTTGACACTTCTGTACCTGAGGCTGCCATGTTGCTGGCCCATGGTGTACAGCAGGGGTCAGCAAACTTTTTCAGCAGGGGGCCGGTCCACTGTCCCTCAGACCTTGTGGGGGGCTGGACTATATTTTTGGGGGGGAAATGAACAAATTCCTAAGCCCCACAAATAACCCAGAGATGCATTTTAAATAAAAGGACACATTCTACTCATGTAAAAACATGCTGATTCCTGGACCATCTGCGGGCTGGATTTAGAAGGCGATTGGGCCGGATCCGGCCCCTGGGCCTTAGTTTGCCTACCCATGGTGTATGTACAGAGTTGCCAGCTTAGGATTCCACCATTGCTGCATTACATTATCTTCAATAACTGATGATAAACCAATAGTTATAAATGTCAGGTGACTGTGCCACGTGGCATTGCTAACAGCACAGCACATCAGTTATACATTATGTTTTCTTTGTCTTACTAGGACTGGTACGAAGCAAGTCCCATTTCTGGGCTCCATCCCAGTGGATGAAGAACAGTGGTTTAGAGGACAGCTAACATTAGTGCTGATAAAAGGGATGATTGAAAAAGCTGCCTGCAGACATTTCTCTGGCAGCCTTCTCAGATGAGATTCCAAGCCTGTCATCTCCTACCCTCAGTCAATATCAGCTGCTCCCATGACAGACCCTTCCTTCAGATGTTGTGCAACCACTGTAATGAAAGAATGCGGCTGTCAATGGAAGATAACATTTTAAACTTCTGGTTAGATAGGCAGAGACAAGGCCAGTGGGAAAGGACTTTTTGTTTTGCTGATGTTCTGAGATCCATTGGGGTACCAGAACTAGTGCAGATACATGGAGTGTGATCCTCATCTGCCACTATATATAACACACAGGCACACACACATACAGGCAACATGGGCATAAAAGGGTGTGTGTGTGTTTAAGAAGGTTGGAGTTAAATGGCAATGGTATGGTATTTCCTTGGAGATTTGAGGATAAGAAAACAGGGACATAACAACCCAGCTTTTGCAAGGCTCCATGTAGTCCATCGTCCTGTTTCCTACATTGTCTGTTAAGAAGCTACTGGGAAGTCCAATAGCAGGACTTGAAGGCAACTACTCCCACTGTTTCTCTCCATAAATACCTCTGAATCTGGTCACAGGCATTGATAGACACATTGCTGAACCTAAGTGTAAATTCAATACTAATAAAAAAAATACCCCCTATCATTAAAGTATTGCAAAAGAAGTAATAAAGAAAATGAATCTTTGCCTAGCTGGCTAATGGCTCTCCAGCACCAGTCTGTGAATGAAACAAACTTCATTTATGGATTATGCAGAAATGGCAAAACTTACCAGAAGAATAAGAAACTAGGATAACAAACTTTTTCTAAAGGAATGGAAATATATCGAATATTTACAATCAAATTGCAAACAGATAAAAACACTGGCAGGACTATTGTAATAACCTGCAGTTTTAAAAATATAGATATATGAAAATAGATGAACAAAAGAATGATTTAATATAACTTTATATATGCAGGGAATTATGATAAAAAAATTAATGAACTGCAGAAAGAGGAGGAAGGAAGTCGAGTTTTGAAATGTTTGATTTACTGTTAAACTACTACTGAAATGTATATAAATGAAAATCATAAATAAAATTATGTATATATAAAAGAAACAAGCTTGGTAAAATAGTCCTGTTGGGAATCCCAGTTCACCCCCACTAAGTGAGAGGGCAGGTGACTCAATGAAAGGAAAGGAATAATTAACAAGCTATTAAACTGGTGCATAATTAAATACCTTATTTTGAGATGATATTGATAGAATTCTGGCCCATAAAAATGTTACAAGAGGAAACGCATTTAATTCCTTATGTGGGAGAGGTAATAGAGCTCTGGCCTTCAACGGCTGGGAATGCCATGCTATGTAATTCAAGGAACGTGCGTTTGCTTGCTGATGAACAATTCTGACTCTGATTTGTTGCGGAATAAACTGTAGAAATCTCTGTGACCTTTAAGCTTTTTTGTTTTCTTTTTCGAATCTAAATCTTGTTCTTTTAGGAATTCTTCTGACAAGTTAATAAAGGCCTAACAACCGGATTGTTGTTAAGTGCTCTGAATGAACTTGTATTGATTCCCAGAGTCTGCTGCCACTCAAAAGGCGCAAATTGATCTCTGGCAGAATCTTTTGTGACTGGACAGTGTTGCGTTCTTGCACAAGCAGGATGCTGAGCTAGTGTAACTCCGGGATGGCTGGAAGAGGCAAAGCCAACATAAATGCCCACATCTGAAGGCGAGCATCATGTCCAGCGCCTAATTTCTAAATAGAAACCAGTGCTCAGCTCTGCCTGGAAACCACAATCCCTAATACTCAAAATATGTGGGAACTTGTCAGGGGTGGGCAAACAGAATTGTTGACAGGACAGACGGTCACCAGGAGTCTGACAGTGCTGTAAAATTGGTTCGAGTGAAAGAGGACACTAAGACCTGACACTCCTCTTGAAGACACTCAGTTTTGTTCAGCGTAGGAACAGCCAGTGGTCCTCTGTTCGCACGTATCCCCTCCCAAACACCCCATGTGTGCAGAAAGAGAATCTACTCACCCTCCTTTGATATAGTCTAGAAATGTGTGCTCTGATTCTGTAGCAAACGAGAGCAACGTCACCTTGAAAGTAAAAAAAATGGGAATGCTGTTATACAGGAAACAACGAAGTAGTTACAGGCAGAGGGTGATACTGGTGAGTTGCAATTGATCATGGGGCCACATCATTAGTGCCTTAACTTTTCCAGCCCCATACAACTCCCATTTCCAGGGGGATTCTGTAGCCTTATTTTCACAATTTTGAAACCAACATTCACCCCCTTTGCCATGGGAAATCAATTCCTTAAATTCACGGAGAACAAATCCCGTTTTTATAAAGTTGCCAGATCACAACTTGGAGAATTGTCTCACAGCTTTAAAAGTGTGCTGATGCTGAATTGGGAAACCACAGGCTCTCTCTCCTGCTTATTTCCTGTCCCACAGTTGCTATAGTAAGCTGGTGCGTTACATACTAGGCAGAGGAAGTTGGGTGTAGAAAATTGCCTTGCACGAAGTCAGACTGTTGGTCCATCATGCTCAGTATTATCTAGGTTGAATTGCAGGGGCTCTCCAGGGTTTTGGACAGGAATCTTTTCCCGGTCTAAGCTGGAGATGCCACAGACTAAACCTGGCAGAGTTGGCCCTGCAGTTAGGCAGAGGGAGACAGCTGCCTCAGGCAGCAGATCCCAGGAGGTCGTGAGTGGTGGAAGTGAGGTGTTGGAGGTCAGAGTTGTGCGTGCCTCGTGGCCTGATCTGTGCCCCCTAAGCTAGCTTGCTGCTCTCAGGTGTGGTGGAGGGTGCTTTCTTATAATCAGTGTTTAAATAAGATTCAACTATCATAGACTCTCTCCTCTATCATAGACTCATAGAGCTGGAAGGGACCACAAGGAACATCGAGCCCAACCCCTGGCAATGCAGGAACCTTTTGCCCAACATGGGACTCGAACCCACAGCCCTGCCATTAGGAGTCTCTTGCTAATCTTGCACATAGTTTCTATACACTGAATGAGAGAGGGAAGTGTCATCTTGCTGCCTCAGGCAGCAATATCTTGGGTCAACCCTGGAACTTGGGGACTTCTGTATTTTAAGCATGTGCTCCACAACTGAGCTACGACCCTCCCCAGTGGGTGGGGCTGGCCTTGCTATTAGGCAGAGAACTGGTGTGAATAAGGTATTATTCATTAATTAGATTTCTATACCGCCCTTCCTCCGAGGAGCACAGGGAGGTTTACAATATAAAAACACAAAAATATGTAACATGGTGACAAACAAATGCAATACCCACCACAGTTTAAAAGGCCATAGATTGTTTAATTAGCCAAAGACCTGAGAGAAGAGAAATGTTTTTGCTCGGCGCCTAAAGATATGTGATATGTTAGCAACAAACAGCCAGGACAAAGAGTGCCCATCCACAATATACATTTAAAGAACTATGATATCACTTTAACAATAACAGCTTTCCCCAAATAATCCTGAGAACTGTAGTTTGTTAACGGTCGTGAGGGTTGTTAGGAGGCCCCTATTTCCCACACAAAGCTACAATTCCCAGAGCACTTTAGCAATCAACCCCTCTTCCCAGAGAACTCTGGGAATTATAGCTCTGTGAGGGAACAGGGGCCTCTAAGCAACTCTCCTTAACAAACAGCATTTCCCAGGGTTGTTCAGCTTTACATTTTTTTTAGTGACATAAAGCCAACATTAAAACAATGGTACTCACTGTTCCTGAGTTATTGTATTTCTTTTTCTTCATTTTCTTTTTGGGATTCACTACCTAAGAGAGAAAAAAGAAAAGAAAAAAGACCTGTGAAGGTGAGGTTTGAAAGACAAAGGGCTCCTTCAGATGTTTATTGAGCATTCATCCCTTGATCTCCTTGCACAAAAACGTATGTGCAGGTTTGTAGAGATGGGAGGGGGAAGAGAAATTTGATTCTGTTAGCATTTAAAGGCAAACTTACCTAATTTGCAATTTCAGAAAGGAAATGTGAACTGAAACACAGCCATCCTTTGAAATTCGCACGTCTCTGAATTTTGCAATGCAATTTCCAGCCAAGTAATGTGTACAAAAATGCATGCACTGGTGTAAAATGAGCATGTGAATATATGCATTAGTGAAAATAATACACAAACATGTTTGGGAAAATTGTCTTGCTAAAATGCGTATATTAGGCAAAGTTGCATACAAAAAATGTGTATATTAGGAGAAATTCATACAAAAATGCTGATGAATTTTCATGAGGACCTTAAAAAATTCAAAAACAGATGTGGACACATGGAGAACTGAACTTAAGGGTGGAAAAGTGAGAAACAGAGAGGAACAGAAATCAACATTTTCTCCCACCACTAGAAACCAGACAGTGGGCTCTTCCAGACTGCAGCTATTTTCAGGTAGAAGAAGAAGAAGAAGAGTTTGGATTTGATATCCCGCTTTATCACTACCCGAAGGAGTCTCAAAACGGCTAACATTCTCCTTTCCCTTCCTCCCCCATAACAAACACTCTGTGAGGTGAGTGGGGCTGAGAGACTTCAGAGAAGTGTGACTAGCCCAAGGTCACCCAGCAGCTGCATGTGGAGAACGGAGACGCGAACCCAGTTCACCAGATTACGAGTCTACCGCTCTTAACCACTACACCACACTGGCTCTCAGGTGGGATTCAATCACATACTAGCAAATCCAGTTTGTGCAATTAAGACTGATTTAGTGCTATTGGGAAACAATCCCAGTAACTGAATCCAGTAGTAGACCTTGGGGTCTCAAATTTCAGCGGTGCCCTGTGCAACACCAACATTTGGGACTCCTGCACCTCTTGCACTCCACCCTAAATAATAGTTGTGCCACCCCTGGCAGCGCCCTCAAGGCTCTGCAACCAGTGTAGCCAAACCTGTTGCACTCCTCTAAATCTGCCATTGTTGAATCTCCCTGCAAACAAATCAGGATGAATCACCAATAAACAGGTCATCTGGAAATGACTTGTATCCAGTCTTCATTGGGTATTCATTCTGATTTGTTTGTGAGGTAGTTATATGACACTAAGCATTCATCCTGAGCTGCTTGCTTCCTGTTAACCATTCCTTTGTTTATTCCACACCATTCAGCACATTTTACTGTCACTTTTCTGACTGCTATGTCTTCTTCCTCCTCTTCCTCTTCTTTTTTCCTAAGGGAATTCGTTGCACCAGAGTGACAAATGACTTTAATCTTCTTTAATTATGCAAATCAGTGTTTTTGTAGTTGTTTTGTTTTTGCGTGGAGTGCCCTATCTGAGTGGATGGAGCAGCCAAGTAATTTCGTTGTTCCCGAAGGGGACAATGACAATAAAATATATTCTATTCTATTCTATTCTAAACCTAAACCTCTATTTGTGTGCCTCCTGGAAAATAGTGACAATCTGGAGGGACCCTCAGGCAGATGTTTGCAACCCACTGGACTGCAGTGTGTTGCTGAGTAGAGAGTGCTTTGAGTAAGTAGAAGCATTCATTTATATCAGTGCCATCAATGTAGACAGCACTTTGCAGAGGAGGACATCCTTCAAGGAATGAAGAATTATCCGAGAGGAAGAAGAGGGAAGGAAGAAAAGATGCACAGATATATGTAAACGATGGAGATGGGCAAGTGTAGCTGCATGTCCTTTGGCTTTTTTTGTTTTAGTTGCACCTCCTTAGGCTTTGTTTCAGCTGGGATGGGGAGCAGGGGGTTAAGTCAAAAGCTTCATGAAAAAAGCAGCTTTGGGGAGGGATTTGCAGGAGGATCTTCTTCATCCTTGCAACAACCATGTGGGAAAGGAAGCCGAGAGAGACATGCTGAAAGTGAGGCCAGCCAGTTAGCTAAGACAGTGTTTCTCAACCTCCTCGGGGCAACGGCACACCTGCCCCATGGAAAAAATCTCGCGGCACACCACCACCACATGCACCCCGACCCCCCCGACCCGGGGGGCGGGGTTTCCACGCGCCCTGGCGGGAGGGAGGGGAAGGACCCAGGCGGGCGAAAACGGAGCGGGAGATCGGCAACCACGGCGGGCCAGGCGCCCGCCCCCCCTCCGCCTCCCGCGCCCAGCCCCCCGGCAGCACCTCCACCCGGCCCCGAGCGAGCCCGGTGGCACCGGCACCTCCCGCCCGTCCCCGACCGCGACCGGGGCGGCAGAGGCAGCGGGCGAAGCGCCCGGCAGCCCCGGCGAAGGCGGCGGTCAGCAAGCGGGAAGCGGAGCCGAGGCGACGCCAGCCCGGACCGACCCGGAAGCGGAAGCGGCCCAGGGCGGCACAGCAGCTGGTGTCTTCCCGCGGCACAGCAGCCGGTGTCTTGCGGCACACTACTGTGCCGCGGCACACCGGTTGAAGAACGCTGAGCTAAGATGTGAAACTGGGTCTCTTGGGGTCCAAAATCAGCTCTGCCCCAAGGATTTTTCTAGCAACAGTAACAATCGTAGTGCAGATACTTTCCTTTCTGGTGTTCCAAATGTAAAATATGGGCTGATTCAGCTGCAACGTTGTAAATACATGGCAGCATCTGACTCCACTCAAGTTTTATTTCTCGGGTCTGCTTTCACCCAGTCCTGCACACATCCCACAACTGCTAGGCTCTGCAGGCCTGTTTCTGTGCCATGTGCTGGCTTTAAACACCATGAGCAGGACTTGATAAAGCCCAGCAGTCCATTAGCTCACCAAGCCTTGCACACCACCACCACAATTTGTACCCTGCCCATCTGACTGGGTTGCCCCAGTCACTGCATCTACTGCTACAGTCTGCTGCCAGCACAGTAGTCTTGACACATGTTGCTATGCTGATGCATCTTGGGTTGGTTTGCACGGTTGGCTACTCTACTGATAGGGCTGCATCTATGCTGCAGTTCAGAATGTGGTTTCAAGTGCAGAATTCAGTGTCCTGAGAAGTTTGATTTTCATCCTTTCTTTTTTTTAAAGAAGGGTTCCATTCCTTATTACGGCATTGACAATATACTTGAAAGCATAGAGGCAATGCCTGTTGAAATCTCAAGAGCTAGAAGTGCTGTTGGATAAAATTGCCAATGCATAATGCATAGGGATGGAAATAGCCATGTGCTCGTCTTCATAGAATCATAGAATTGTAGAGTGGGGAGGGACCCCGAGGGTCATTTAGTCCAACCCCCTGCAATGCAGGAATCTTTTGCCCAACGTGAGGCTCAAACCCACAACCCTAAGCTTTACCAGCTCATGACTAAGAGAACCAGAATAAATTCTGCAAAATAGTAAACAAGGCAATTACACAAAATAGGTGAGATGCAGGTTTATGTCGGCTGCAGAATTCAGATTTTCCTGGTAAAGGGTTTAGATTGTCATGGTAGAGAATTTTATTTTATTTTTAGCAGAAGGTACACACAGCCCCAGTTTCAGTGTTGCATGTTGTTGTACTGCAACAGAACAGCTGTCCTTGTACCCCATTCTGTACACCAGTCTGCTGCTGCTGCGGATCACTGAGCTCTTAGAATTGTTAAAGTGTAGGATGCTTTGAAGAAAGACCAAGAAGCCAAATGATCTGAATGTTTCTTTCTGTACCAGATCTGAGACATCCCCTGAGATATAATTGATGCAAATTCAAACATGAAGTAGGGAGTCATTTAACTGTAGCAAGAAAGCACTGAAAATGCAAAGCAAACATTCTGTATATAATCATACTGTAAACAACCACAGCATGTGTACAGATTCATCTTCTATAAAAATGGAGCCCTCATGCTTCAATGGCCTGACGTTTCATAGGGAAAATAAAGCACTATTTCTGCACTGAGCTCAGATCCCAATGGCCAAGTTCTAAGCAAGCCATTCTGGGTTAGCAGAATTGGGAAGGGCTACAGTGCAATGCCTGAGCACATAGGTTCAGTTCCCACAATCTCTAGGTAAGGCCACAGGGCTGTCCTTTGTCTGGCACCCTGGAGAGTTGCATTGTCCATTGTGTGGACAATGGGTCTGACTCAGACAGTTTCCTCTGTTCCTAAATTCAAAGGTCTTGCTTTCCATCTAGGCTTGGTTCCCACAGGACCATAGACAAGAAACCATCATCGTCTCCCAACCCTAGCTTCATCCCCAATAAACAGCAGCAGCATTCCTCCTTTCTATAGCTTCTCTGAACTGCACACACGCACACACACACACACACACACACACACACACACACACACACACACATATATATATGTCTCCACTTCATAATTAAGCCCCGAAGCCTTCATCACACGGCACCAGCCACCTCTTGGCAGTGATGAAAGTGGGACAAACGTCTGGCAGGAGCTGCTGTGCTCAGAATTCGCTTCTGCTGTTTTATTTTTTTAAAGAAGTGATGTACATGATAATCACAACTTAAAATTAATGTGAAAAAAGTGGAGGGGCTGGTTCTGTATCAACCTTTTAAATTGCCATGCCTCAGTGGCAGAGAATCTGTTTTGCACACAGACAACCCAGGCATCTC
The DNA here is from genome assembly GCA_034641385.1 of Darevskia mixta. Taxonomy (NCBI): domain Eukaryota; kingdom Metazoa; phylum Chordata; class Lepidosauria; order Squamata; family Lacertidae; genus Darevskia; species Darevskia mixta. The sequence goes on from JAWWNH010000029.1 coordinate 28,670,187, forward strand.
CAGAGATGGTTTATGACTGATGCCTGAGCAATACCAACTTCAAAGGTGGCTCCTCTGAGGTGCGGCTGGCGGGAACGAGGCTGATTCCTTTTTTGGGGTGTGTGTGCCAAGTATTAGAATGAGTCTTATATATATATATCAGCTTGTCCTTTCATTGCTGGCATACCCTCCAGCATTTCTCTGGTGAAAATAGAGACATCCTAAGGAAAAGCAGTATAGGCTATTCCGGGGTCAAATCAGAAACCAGGATGGCTTCTCTAAGTCAAGGATGTCCCTGGAAAACAGGGACACTTGGAGGGCCTGTGTTGGTGAAAGGTGGGGGTGGGGGTGGGGAGAAGGAACACTTCCTGCATTTTGTGCTGGCTCTGCCCATTGGAACTGGTAAGGTAGAAGGCAGGGAGACAAACAGCAGGCACATAACCACTACCTCCATCCTCTCTACTGAGTTCTGCAAGGGTGGCAATGAAGTTATGTAAATACTAGACCTAGTCTAAAGCATATTCAAAGTACATTTCCGCTTTCTTTCTTTCTTTCTTTCTTTCTTTCTTTCTTTCTTTCCTTCCTTCTTATTTCTACCCCGTCCATCTGGTGAGTTTCCCCAGCCACTCTGGGAGACTTTCAACAGAACCTTAAAAACAGAATAAAACTTCAAACATTAAAAACTTCCCTAAACAGGGCTGCCTTCAGATGTCTTCTAAAAATAGGATACAGTAGTTGTTTGTTTGCTTGACATCTGGTGGAAGGGCAGGCGCCACTACCGAGAAGGCCCTCTGCCTGGTTCCCTGTAACCTCACTTCTTGCAGTGAGGGAACCACCAGAAGGCCCTCGAAGCTGGACCTCAAAGAATTCTGGGCACTGTAGTTTGCCCCTCACAGAGTTATAATTCCCAGCAACCCTTAACAAACTACAGCATGCTTTGAGGGAAAGAATGCTTTAAAGGTACAGCATGTACACCGCCTGAGACAAAGGAGGAAGCTGACAGGCAGCGTAACCCCTTGGACTGGTTGAAAGTAATGTTGTAAGAATTTAAGAGAGTTATCTAGATTCTTAAAGAAATCAACCCTGAGTGCTCATTAGAAGGACAGATCCTGAAGTTGAGGCTCCAGTACTTTGGCCACCTCATGAGAAGAGAAGTCTCCCTAGAAAAGACCCTGTTGTTGGGAAGGATTGAGGGCACAAGGAGAAGGGGACGACAGAAGATGAGATGGTTGGACAGTGTTCTCGAAGCTACTAACATGAGTTTGGCCAAACTGCGAGAGGCAGTGAAGGATAGGCGTGCCTGGCGTGCTCTGGTCCATGGGGTCACGAAGAGTCAGACACGACTGAACGACTGAACAACAACAACATCTAGATAAAGGGTTCGATTCTGGGTGGAATCCTGAACCTCGGCAGGACGTTATTTTGAAACCCCTGCCTGCGCAGAAAAGACAGAGACCAGACCAGAGTTCTAATGGAAAGCAGGGCGGCTAGTAAGCCTGATCTTTATTAACAAATACTGTTGCAACAGGGTTCTCACTCACCACATGCTGGATGGAGGAGCAACCTAGAACAAAGGTGCGCCCGCCCCTATATAGACATTTTGAATCCCCTGCCCTGGACCAAGACCACCCCCCAGAAACACCATGCATACACCATAGGAGGGGTGTAGCTCGAGACACCCCCCCCCCAGATACATCATGGTTACATCATGAAAGGGGAGGTCTGGTGGCAGCAATGTGAGCATCCTGGACCCTGCCCCCTCTTGTCCTCCACTAAACACCCACCAAGTGAAACAAAAGAGGTATTTACATTTCCCTGTTTCTCAGCCAAGTTAATCACACCCTTTTGTCTTCATCTGGGTTTGTTATCTCTGGAATGGCTACCTGTCTGGCACTCAGGTATCAGGATGCCAGGAATTATCACTCAGACAGAGGGAGGGCTGCTGAGTAGCTGGAGGGGCAACCCCACTTTGTTCCTGAGACAAAGAAATACACACATGTGGCCTTGTTTGCTTGGCACACTTATGAACATTTAATATATATATATATAAAAGGCCTTGATTTCTTATTACAGTAAGAAGAGAGACCTGTGGGGGAGAGATGAGAGCAGACTGAGTTTGGTGGGGCAGCACCCCATTTGCCCTCAGGAAAGAGCTGTCACTGGTCCTTCCAGTGCTTTGACAGAAGCCTTACTCTCTTGCTTTGCTTTGTTCATAACGCAGCACTTCAGATTGTGCTATTTCAGTTCCCTTTTGCCAGCATCTCAAAAGGCTCTTCTTTTCCGATCCTCATTATGATAAATGGATAGGTTCCCTTTCCCAGGCAGTGAAATGATTTTTACCTCAGTCGTTGGAAAGCTCTCATTTTGAAATGCAGCTCTCTCTCCCTTCTTATTCCCTCCACCCGTTTGTGTGACTGTATCCTGATAAGATCTCAAGAATCCATCCAGAACAAAAGGCATTAATGATTTACACAGATTCTGCCTGAGCTTCTCTCCCTCCTCCTCATGTCCCCCCCCCCATCTTTTCCTGTTGAGGGGAAAAGAAAAGCTCTGCCAGGGGATCCAGTTGTGTCTCAGTCAGGTCAATCATTTTAGAAAACCGGCCTAGAACTGTCACAATGGATAATATTAAAGTGGAGCCGCTGAACACTTAACACATGCGGAGTGCAAAAAATGTTAGATAACGGGAGGGAGGAAACCCAGACATCGAAGCTAAGGGATGAGTGTGTGAGTGTGTCACTGGAGTGATTCGTTTTCAGTTCCACATGGACTTTGCCATCTGCTCATGGGGCCAAATTCTCCATTTGAAGAGAGAGGCTCAGATCATCCCTCTCACTGACGCCAAGTGCAACTCAGAAACAGAAAGGCTACAAAGTAAAATAAAATAAAGAACTTATTCCAAAGGTGGCAGTGTGGCACACATCAGAATTCTCTCCTTCCCCACTGGAATCGTGCTCACCTGAGTGGCAAAACTGATAGGCACTGTCACCCATCACAGAAACCAGCCCAGCATTAGAGACACACTCAGGCTAACTAGAAGGGAAGTGGAGGAGCTCTCTTCACAATGATGTGTCAGAACATAGCAAGGGGGCGCGATGTGGAGAACTGAGCTCCTTTTGCCGAAAAAGTGACAGGAACATGGGCTACGGAAACACAAACCACCTAGGAGAGAAAGACCGTGTTTATTTGATTTCTTTGCTTATTGTTATTTATAACATCTCCTCAGCTATCCTTCCTCAATTAGTTCCCAAGCTGTTGCACAATTCAGTCACATCTTTTAAACAATTGCCGAAACAAATCAGATCTTTACTTAGCTTTGGCCTGTTGCATTGGTCTTCAGTGGTCGCTTATGAGCATCAATCAGCCACCCCCAACCTGATACCCTCCTGATGTTGCTGGACTACAGTTCCCATTATCCATGACCACTGGCCATGTTAACTGGGGCTGAAAGGAATCCAAAACATATGGGGTTGGGGAAAGTCTGGTTTAACTATTACCTTGGTGGATGAAATCAAGGTCCATCTAGTCCACCATATTATTTCCATCTGTGGCTGGCAAGACGCCCTATTGAAGCTCACAAGCTGAATGTGAGGCTTGATTTAACTGCTATGGCTATAGCTACTGATACTAGACCTATTCTCTTCAAATTTGCCTGATTTTTTTTAAAAAAGCTGCTTTTGTCACATTTAAGAATTGCTTTGAGCCAGAATGAGAGAATCTATCAAGCTGATCCACACTTTTGCTTCCTAACACAAATGAAAAAGAGGCACTCCCACTCCTGCCCCTCGCTATCTGGAGACAGAGGCAACAGGAACAGATAAGGTTACCTCAGGTACTTTAGATGTCAGCTGACAAAAGAGCTTAAATTATCTAGTAAATCAAAGCTAAAAGGAAAACCCATAGTGGATTCACAAGCGTTACTGCCAAGTGCCTCCAGCTGAATTGGCGCTACAGATAGCCAAGGGATTCTTGCAGTTGCCTTTCCCTAATAGAGATATTTGGCATGAAGATATAGCTTGACGGAAGTGAGTTTCTTTGAGACTGAAGCTGCAATCCTATGTCCACGTACCAGCTGAACTAAAAGAAACGTACTTCCAAGTACACATGCACAGATTGCACAGTCAGTTGTCCACAGTGACCAAGCCACGCGATTCACTTAAAATTGTGATAGTGCACACAGTTTCATTTGCTGGTGAAGTGGAGTCCTATGTCAGACAAGCGGGTCACAGCCATTGGGGCTCAATCCATTCCCCACCCCCGGCAATCCCTCAGCCCTGTTCTTATTAACTGGTGCAGGGTTGCCAAGATACTGCAGACATTGCTACCTTCCTACCTCACCAGAGTGATACCTCTGCACTACAGTAGGGGCACCAAGACCTTGTGACACAGCAGCATTAATATCTACTGCTCTTGGCACTTGAGCAGAGTCAGGTTTAGCCCCGTTCCTCGGTTGCTGAGGTCTCATGATGGGGCAGTTTAAATGCTCCCACATGCCCCTGAGCTTCGGCTGGGTTTTACCAGGGGTCAACTTTTTAGTGTGGCAGAACTTCTTGCCAATAGAGGTTCGGCACAAGTCATCTCTGCTCGTTTTGAGATGACGGTAACAACTCAGACGGAAGGAAGACAAAGTCCCTACCAGAGAGGAATGGCAAGCTAAGCTGGTGGACTATGCTGAAATGGCAAAGCTGACTGGAAAACTCAGGAACCAAGAGGACAAAAACGTTAAAAAAGAATGGGAAAAATTTATAATGTATCTAGGAGACCATTGCAAGCAGATGGAAACACCAGCAGGGTTTTAATCTCACTTGTAATGTAACAGATACCATGGATAATTTGGATTGACATAAAATATAGAGTATGGAATAATGGGCAGTTGTAAATGTTGATAATAGGACCCATGGAGAGGGTGGGGGGAAGTTGCGAGATTCAGAGTAATCTCTATATATGGATATGCATCTGGATTGTTATAATTTTATATTTGTAAAATCAAATAAAAATGTTTTTTTAAAAAATAGATTACTTTAACAACTGTATTTTTTCCAGACAGGCCTTTCAAACCTGAGATTCTTGGCCAACAACATCTCGCTGATGTGTTTGACATTTCTATTGCGATACTGTGTTTGTTTTGTCTGTATACCACTTTGTGATCTTTTATATAAAACTGTGGTTTACACAAATTTTAGTAATAATATCATTGGTGCTGCTGCTGCGAGATGCAGCCTACTGGTGTTCTCCCAGCACAAGGTGAGATCCTGTGAGCTTTCTGCTGATCCAATAGGGCAAGGGCAGGGAACTTCAGGGACATGCACTAAATGTAACCCTCCAGGCTTTTCTATCTGGTCCTCAGGAACCTCTCAAAGTCACAAACTTTCATGAGCCACACACCTCACCACCCCTGCTTTGCATCCTCCTCGAGATTTTTCGCCTGGCCAGAAAGTGACATTGAACTCTGATAATGCCCCTTGTTTACCTGGAGGGAGCATGGAGTGTGGGGTGGGGGTGGGGTGCAGAAACGAGCCTGCTGTCCAAAGGATAAAATTACATTTCCTGCTCCACCCACCACTGGTAAAAGGGGAAAAACAAAATTTCAGAGGCAGACCTTTTTGCACACAGTTATCTGTGGGTTAAACCACAGAGCCTGGGGCTTGCTGATCAGAAGGTCGGCAGTTCGAATCCCCGCGACGGGGTGAGCTCCCGTTGCTCGGTCCCAGCTCCTGCCCACCTAGCAGTTCGAAAGCACGTCAAAGTGCAAGTAGATAAATAGGTACCGCTGCAGCGGGAAGGTAAACGGTGTTTCTGTGCGCTGCTCTGGTTCGCCAGAAGCGGCTTAGTCATGCTGGCCACATGACCTGGAAGCTGTACGCCGGCTCTCGGCCAATAAAGCGAGATGAGCGCCGCAACCCCAGAGTCGGACACGACTGGACCTAATGGTCAGGGGTCCCTTTACCTTTTTATAGGCAGGGATAATTGCTCAAAAAGAAAGGAAATGGAAGAGAGAGAACAAAACACTATTACTATAGTATGTGATGGCTAACCTTGACACTCCAGATGTTTTGGAACTACAACTCCCATCATCCCTAGCTAACAGGACCAGTGGTCAGGGATGATGGGAGTTGTAGTCCCAAAACATCTGGAGTGTCAAGGTTAGCCATGGTTATTGCAGACCAGCTTTCTCTAGAAGGCTGGTGCAATAAGTTATTTTCTGTATTGACGACTGATGGTGTCAAAAATAAAACAGACTCATTTTTACTGTTTGCAAGTAAAAGGGCACATTCCTAATAGTGCCATTTAGAGTATATTGTTTTTTTTAATGGAAACGTCTTTATATAAAGAGTGTTATATAATAATAACAACAACCTGAGCAATCTATACCCAAACTTCTGTTTCCAAGCTCCATTAAATAATATGCATTCCGTAATGGGAATCTGTAACTGCAGAGGAATAAAGGAAAGCAAGAGGCTGCATACAAATGTTCAGTTAAAAATAATCTCAGCCAAAAAAAGAAGGGGAAAAAAGAAAGGCTTTAAAAAGATTATTTCACAAAGCATCCAGCAAAACTCAAAATCTTTGTGAAAGAGTTGGCAAGATGCTCCTCCTTTTCCTATTCCTTGCATGTGTGCCCTCTGATATAAGAGTAATATAGGAAATAATTTCTTGAACCTTTTTCTATTTATTTGGTATTAACTTGAAGTATTAACTATATACTTGAATCTATTGTGCTGAAGAAATTAAAGCTTATCTCCTAGTCTTCAGACACAACTCTCATTTGAGAAGTTGCAATGAGCAGCACAATAACATATTACAACTTCCCCTTTTGCCATACCCTACAGAAGGACAAGTTGCTTGCAGAATTTTTGTTTATATGATGCAAACACAAAATCAACATTGCAGAAAAATGGGGGGGGGGGAGGGGAAATATTTGCTTCCCACTTCCAACCCCACTGGGTCATTTTATTTAGCTAAGTAGCAATTTTAAGTCACTTAAAAGGAGAGGACCCCCCCCCCCGCTTCCCTTAAGGGGGTGATCTCACAGTCTCTATGAGTAGCAACAATTTTCTCTGTTGAAATTCAACCTTCTACAGCAATGTACAGTAACTGCTCCCTTTCTAATTTATTTTAGAGCTGATGTAGAAAGAAAGGGTGAATTCAGGTGTGCAAAATTGGCCTTTTTCTGTGTGTACAGTAGAGGAGGAGGAGGAGAAGAAGAAGAAGAGTAGTAGTAGTAGTAGTAGTAGTAGTAGTTTGGACTTGGTACCCCGCCTTTCATTCCCCTTAAGGAGTCTCAAAGCAGCTAACAATCTCATTTCCTTTCCTCCCTCAAATCAAACACTATGTGAGGTGAGTGAGGCTGAGAGACTTCAGAGAAGTGTGACTAGCCCAAGGTCACCCAGCAGCTGTATGTGGAGGAGCGGGGAAGCAAACCCGGTTCATCAGATTAAGAGTCTACCGCTCTTAACCACTACACCATGCTGATCAACATACCTAAAAAAATTCCTTGCACAGCTATCTTTCCCCAAAACTCTATCTTCAATGGACATTAGTCAACAAATGATCATATTTAATTTGTTTAACTTGTATAATAAGCTACTAAAAACCAGTGATGTATTAATTCTCAGTAGCCTGAGATCCAGTCATTCAGTGCATACATCTTAATCAGATTTTCTGGGCCCAGTACTGTTAAGCATAATTGCTTAATTGTATATTGAAATGGAAAATGAGTCTGAATGTGTATTGCTAAAGGGGAATGGAAAATTCCACCGAAGCTAGGAAGAGCTCTCTGAGTACCTAAACAGGTTGATAATTAACTGTTGATGTATCTCTGCTGGCTCACTCACATGGTGTTTAACTTAAGATCACATGGGAGGGTTATTCAGTTGCAAATCCCTATTTTGGGTGTGTGAGTTGTCTTTTCTCTCAAACCACAGAAGACAAAGGAGTGCAAATGAGTCTCTTCTCTCCAGGCTAATGGACTCTGTAGGAGAGAAAGAGCTCTGTTTGTCAGCTCTGACTGTAAATAGTATTCGGTATTTGTAAGAAGCTGAACTTGTGCTTGGACAAGTACATGATATTATGCAACTATTTGGATACATCATTTATTACTTTAAATCTGTTTGAAAAAAGTTGTGTTAGTAAAGGTTTGAAACTATATTTTGGGTCTGGATAATATTTATTCCAAGAGGAGTCAGTTTTTACTCATCTTCTTGCTTCAAGCTGTGCAATATTAATATCTGCAATATGTACACTGTGTGTGGATTGGGTCCTCTGTCCCACTTGCAAAAGAGAACACAAGTATTTGCAACACTTTGTGCCACATGCAAGTAAGACGATGTCTGACAAACAAAATTCTAACATGTGAAGCTTTTCCTGTAAATGTATTTCCACACTAGAAAAAGCTTAACTTGTTGGATTTCTGCCTGCCACACAGCTGCTAATGACACAAGAACCCTGCTCTCCCTCCAATGCTATTCCTAAACCATGCAAACAAGCGTTATGAGTTGCAAACCAGTTACCGGTATATTACTGGTACAGTATAGGTCTTTCATCAAATGATCTTAGGCTGGCAATACAATATTCAGAGCAAGACCAGGAAAGGTATTTCAGATGGCAATGTGTGTGTAAAGATATTTAAGGTTTACAGCAACTAGATGCCCATGCTTGGATAAATTCAATATGAAACTGTTAAAAAGAAAGCTTTGTATTCTAAGAGCATGTGTTGCGGTTATTTATTATTTATACCTCAGAATAACTACAGCAATGTTATCAGCACAGGTCAACCAATCCTTTTTCTTTTCTTGAGCAAAAAGGATATGAGTCTCTGTCATGAATATACCCATTTTAGTTTTATACCAGCAGCAACAACCCACCCCAATGTATCCCACCATCATGGGTAAGAAATCACCGCTGTGCCAACTGCATTTCCCTAAAAACTCACATACCAGAAGACCAGATAGTGGACTGCATTGCAGGGTTGCCCTACACTGCTACTCTCTCACACTCTGCCCCCTGTAATATTGCTACAGCAACACTGGGCTACTTTGCAGGGGTGATGTAACCCACACTTTCTCTGCCACAATACCCACCTTCTTGCAATATAGATATGTGATTGATTTAATGCTTATATACTCAAAAAACAAAATAGTTTGCATGAAATTAATCCTCGGTTAGGAAGAGCAATAAGCTCTTGTCTTTGCAGCTCCCTTTTGCTTTGGGGTGGACATGCTGTTGCCCATTTGCAACTATACTCAATTTCTGGATTTCTCTACTATTTTCTTATTGCAACAATCACTTCTTTATCAGAGAAGATGGGAAAACAGCTTCAAAAGAAGCACTTAGTCATTTCAAAATGAACCAGGAAGTCCTTTCTCTATTGTCTGAAGAAGGAACTTCCCTGGACCATTTTGAAGCCATTTTGGGTCTTCCCTTGGGCTTGTATGACTCCAAATTTCTACCTAGCAGTTATTACCTAATGAATTACCTGGCCACTTTTTGGCTAAACACACTAAGGTGGGAACAGTCTCATATCTCACAAAGCAATTTTTTTCAAATGGTGTCTGCACATTTTTTTATCATAACTTTTGTTCCAAAAGGGTTAGATACTTTTTTACAAATGAAATCTAGAATCTGGATCCCTTTCTGGTTCTGGGCCCCATGAAGATGTATGCCCTGCACACACCTCATCAGCTCTGAGCTTCACCCTTCAAACTCCATCCCAAACAGAGTTTTTCTCTTGTCTCAATGGCTATCCAGATAGATGGACTCATTCAAAGCTATCGTTTTATTGATATAATAGTAGTAGGATGGGATGTGATCATCTCAGTTGCCATGGCTAAAGGTACTACCTTAAGATATGCCAAATACAGCCCACTATCTGTTATATGATCAAGGAATCATTCACAATAGCATCTAAATTGGCCTTCGCCAACCTGGTGCCATCCAGATGTTTTGGCATACAACTCACATCAGCCCTGCCAGCATGGCACCGGTTGGGTGAATGCTGGTCTAAATCCTTCATTAAGTGCCAAGTTCAGTAGAAAGCTTTAAGTACAATAGCATGTTGAAATTCATGACCACAGTTATAATTAACACAAACACACCACCAATCTTGAGTTAACACACACAACACTGGGGGCAGAAAATTGCTACTGAGTCTGTAGCACTAATAAAGTTAAAGGACACAATCCTTTGGGGAGTTCAGCTGAGAAGGCCCAAGTGAAGTGAATGGGAGCTGCTTTTGCACAGCTTCCATTAATCTCAATGGGACTTACTTAGGAGAACAGCATAGTGGGTTGTGCCCCAATATGCTCTGAGTGCCTGGAAGAGGCCCCTTTTCTCACAAAGCTCTCTTGGGTCAGTGTCAAGAACGCTTCTGCCCTGATGTTTTGGGGACAGCTGAAGAAGTCACTCACCTCATAGACATTAAATTGGCTTTGTCCTCGTGCCAATTCACGGTAGCTGGTCGTAAACTCCCCAATGAAGTCGTGGCTGTTGAGTGGGAAAGAAATTGCTATGAACAACACCGTAGAACAAAGGTTCTCCCATTCCATCACCTCCTCTACTTGATAGGCCTCTTTTTTAACCAAATAATAATAATGATCCCAGCAAATAAGTGACAAGATCCCCTTCTCATCCCTGCCACACCCACCTTTCATTTTCCTAATGTGAATCTTACACATGTGGCCCTGGGGAAAAATGTTGTTGTTGTTGTTGTTGTTGTTGTTGTTGTTGTTGTTGTTGTTGCTGCTGCTGCTGCTGCTGCTGCTGCTGCTGCTGCTTACATGATTGGGGTGGAGAATGTATTCTGCCAGTACAATGCATAAGCCAAATTCCTTTTTACTAAATGTGTTGATTAATGGGAGAGGGGTCATATTTTGTATAAATTGTTTTGTTTTGTTTCCTGGGGATCCTCAAAGAACCTCAAAGCATTTCACAGACCTGCAATACACAACACTGCTAAATTTCTTCTATCTAACTTTGGTTTCAGTCCAGCTCCTCCTAGCCAGAAAGGGTAAAAAGAAAAACACCACACACCTTTTTAAACAAAGGAGTTATAAATGCCACTTACCTGCCATCTCGGTCCCAGTCATATACTTCCACCTTTATAGTTCTGGAAAAGATGACATTAACGGTCATTCCCAAAGCAAGCTGCCATCCCTATTGCTATCACTTCAGTGTCTTTCTCTCTGTGGAAATCATTGGCAAGAAAAATGTCAAGCTGTACACGAGAGATAAAAGTTATCCTTCGCAGAAAACCTGGGGGAAATGAGCCCCAGTGGGATTTTGGTGATATTAAAACTGCACTGCATTCTTTCTGTGGCAGGGAGTTTACTGTGTGGGTCCTGCAGTGGCACTTCTGAACCATTTGGGAATGAGGTTTCTGTACATTCATATACTATAGTTAAATGAGCATGTGTTTAAGCTGATGAGCTGTGTACACATATATCTCCAAAGCACATTCAGAGCATATTCTTTCCCTCAAAGAATTTTGGACACTGTAGTTTGTCCCTCACAGAGTTACAATTCCTAGCAACCCTTAGAAAACAACATTGTCCAGAGGGGGAAAATGTGCTTTGAATGTGCTCAAAAGGTATAGTGTGTATACAGTCATGGCTTTCAATGTGTTAGGCAAATTGTTGCCAGGGAGTGATCTGGGCAAGATGCCATTTTTTCTAAGCCCTCTCAGAATGTGTCCTGGCAGGGAAAGGAGCCAGACACCCCCCATTTCTTCCCATCCCCAGTGGCCAGCCCACCCATGAAAGAGAGTGAAGAAGCTGCCTCTGCCCCTGAGGTGGTGCTCCTACAGGCCCTCTCCCCCTTGCCTTCATCACTGGCAGAGCGTGGCAACTGCATTGATGCCAATTTCTGGTGACACCTTGCAGGATCTGGCTGAAATCTCACGGGTTCTCATGGAGAGTGACAGATCCCGTGAGATTACAGTGAGAACTTGTGAGATCTCACCAGAAACCCGTGCCGATGCCAGTGGTGCTGTCAGTGCCAGTGGCCTGGCAGAGCAGGGTGGCCCTTCCCATCTTGCCTCAAGCGGCAAAAAGGGGACACACCACCCCTGGAGCCATACTTTAATAAGTGAAATGTTGGGATTTAAAAGATTCTGATAAATAAGCAAATAAACTCGCTTTGCTTTGTCTTTGAATAATGAAGAAACGTGATTGGATGCTGCCAGATGAGCTCTCTAGGCTTTGTTCAGTTGCACCAGGAAACAGTTTCATCTTTGATTAACAGATGGACCCACTGCGGCCAAGTTTGCAAACCCAGCGTCTAAAGACTATTTTGCTTACAACGACACCAGCTGTTCTCATTACTCCGAAGAAGGCAGTGGAGATGGCGGCCATAATCACTTTCCTCCTACTGTCCCCCTTCCTATGCTAGGTCCCCAGCCGCTGGGTTGTTGTCAAGAAATGCCCTTGGCTAGCCAGCTTCTTAAACTCCTGTTAGAAGAGTGACAGTGATTAATTCACCCGTGGCTCCATGCATGTTGACAGGTGACAGGTGAAGTCTCACGGGCATTGGGGAGAGCGGAGAAGTCAGATCACTCTTTCAACTCCAGTTGGAGTTCATTTGCAGAGAATGTGCCACGTCCCCCCAGTGACTTTTGCAATTGCTGCCTAAATATTTTCCCTCCCTCTTGAAGCTTGCCAGTCTGCAAGCCGAACGGCTGCACTAGCCAGCAAGTTATAGAAAATGAATGAGTGGTAAAATATACAGCAAAGCTAGACTTTCATCAACGAATAGATAAGCTTTCCTAAAAGGCCATGAAAAGGGGTAGACAGCAAATAACAATGAAACATACTCATGAAGATGAAAGGACGTCGGATTCCAGTTGTGTGGGGACTAATGGATAGCCAATGAATGTGAGTTCTACAAATCCTTATGCTGGCTAAGAGACTGCAAGGTTGGGAGGACACACCCGCCATCTTTCACCCAGTGGTCTAAAGACCTCACTCTCTTTTCTGTGTTTGATCATATGGCTTATAACCACCAGTTTTGTTTAGATACCTACCTGGACTGCCTACATGTTTAAATCAGAATTGATAAAATATTCTTTTTGTGTTAATGTCAGCTGTCAATATTTCTTTTATGATGTTAGCTGCTCTGAGCCCGGCCTTGGCCGGGGAGGGCAGGATACAAATAAATGTTGTTGTTGTTGTTGTTGAACTATTACTAGTTTGCTTTTCTCTTCTTTCTTTCTGTTATATTCATAAAATCTTTTGTGAAAAACAGTTTTTCTAAAAAGTTGAAAGAATCTTCACAAAAATATTCATAAACTTAAGGATGGCAGCAAACGAGAGATGCTGTTATCTCTTGGTGAGCTGGGAGCAGAGCGCAGAAAGCAATCAAGGCAGCCAGTGGTCTGCTACATTCCTATCTCAAATCACTCCAAAGCTCTGCTGAAGGACAATATAGAAATCTTTTCAATAATAAATATATCAGAGGTGGGGAACCTTTGTACAGCAGGCTACATTCCATCCACGTAGAGCTTTCCACAAACACCTATATATGTCCATTGAATCACAGAGCTGGGAGGGACCTCAAGGGTCATCTAGTTCAACCCCCTGCGGGAATCTCAGCTAAAGCACCCATGGCAGGTGGCCATCCAACCTCTGCTTTAAACCCTCCAAGGAAGGAGAGTCCACAACCTCCTGTTCCACAGTCAAACAGCTCCTACCGTCTTATCCCCAACCCAGTCAAGCAAGAGGCATTATAACAGTTCAAACTTCAAACTGGAGATTTCTCGCCTAATCAATGATGAGGGCTGTCTATGGGTTGCAAAGTCCAATGGGACAGCACTGATAACCTCTTCTTGGGTTGAGAAGTGCTGCTCTGATCTAAAAGGTAAAGGTAAAGGACCCCTGGATGGTTAAGTCCAGTCAAATGCGACTATGGGGTTGTGACGCTCATCTCACTTTCAGGCTGAGGGAGCCGACATTTGTCCACAGACAGCTTTCCGGGTCATGTGGCCAGCATGACTGAACTGCTTCTGGTGCAACGGAGCACCATGATGGAAATCAGAGCGCACGGAAACGCCGTTTACCTTCCTCCCACAGCAGTACCTATTTATCTACTTGCACTGGCGTGCTTTCGAACTGCTAGGTTGGCAGGAGCTGGGACAGAGCTCACTCTGTCGCACTCCATCGCTCTGATGTGTATCGCTACTTGGACAGTTAACCTGTGTTTACAGTATCCAGAACGGAAGATGGCAGTTTAAGCCCTAAAAAACAGGCAGATACTCAATTTAAAGCTTGCCAGTGGGTAACATCAGGACACACATTCTCTTTCTTGGGTCTCTGTGTGCATTTGCTATTCCCTTCTACAAATGAATTCCTTTCAGTCTCTGATTTTAGAATTTCACAAATTTCTCAGAACAGACATACACACTATTTTTTAATGTGGTAAACCCATGAGCTTATATTGTCTTATCAGTTTAATACCCTCTAAATATTTCACATTTCAAAAGAGCGACACTCAGGTGTATTTATTAACACCCCTATTCTCACACCAAGGATCACTGCTAGACATCCCTCCCTATACGCACAATTATACCTTGTTGAAGGCTCTTCTCCACCTGACAGGAGCTGTGTCCTGAAAAAGCCTGAATTTTTTTTTTTGCACTGACTTAGATGCATGCTCTTTGGATTATATGATGGAAAAACATGATGGTCTTACAGAGCTTTGTTCCATTCTGGTTGGTGGAAATTGCAGCATTGCGTCTCAAGCAAACAGTATTTTCTGCCATCTTTAACTTCTTCATCTGCTTATGACCAAGTCCAAACAAATTATTAAAATGACTCCCACCCTCTTATTCTTGCAATTCCTGCATTGGATCTTTAATTAGTTTGTTTCGACTGCTGCGTGGGCCTTCCCCACCCCCACCCCTCATTTTTAGGTGGTATATTTTTAGCTTTAGTTGCCATGGAAACATATGACACTGGGACCAAGCTAGTCACCGATCGAGACAACAAATGCAATCTTCTCCTCATTCTGTTTCCTGATTGAAAGTGTGCTTTCAAATATTAACCTTTTCCTCATCCGGTGGTTGGAAATGACACCAGGTGTTGGCTGCAAATCCTGGCTACTTATAGGGTGGGTGTTTGTATAGAAAGTCACTACCTATAGCTGTATTTAGAGCTCTCTCATATCTGCTGTCCCCTTGATTCCTGTTTCTATGATCATCATCCATGATGATCCCCAGATGATATGAACAGGCTTACGGTACATCCATACTTGCAGAAGTATAACCGGATTTAGTGGAAGAAACCCTAAAGAAAAGTGAGGGAAGACAGTTCGATGAAGACTGAACTGCTTCTGACTGTTGTGGGGCAGGGGTGGAAAGTTGGAGGTGGAATGTCATATCTTGGAAAATGCCATGGCTAGCTGACTCAGATCCTGAGCAGGAGCATACTGAAACCTTCTGTTGCAGTTCCCTTCTTGTTGCCTTCCAGTCTTCATTAGCAATAGCTCCTGCAGCTCTCCACCCATCCTCCTCTACATCAGACCCAAGCAGACAAAATGTGCTCCAACTCCATATATTTTATTCTCTGTGGGAAGCAGGTTGGTGAAATCGGTGCAGTCAGCATATCTCAAAGACCTACATCCCAGTACGTTTCCAAGCACAATTCAAAGTGTTGGTGCTGACCTTTAAAGCCCTAAACGGCCTCAGTCCTGTATACCTGAAGGAGCGTCTCCACCCCCATAGTTCAGCCCAAACACTGAGGTCCAGCGCCAAGGGCCTTCTGGAGGTTCCCTCACTGCGAGAAGCCAAGTTACAGGGAACTAGGCAGAGGGCCTTGTTGGTTGTGGCACCCGCCCTGTGGAACGCGCTCCCATCAGATGTCAAGGAAATAAACAACTATTTCACTTTTAGAAGACATCTGAAGGCAGCCCTGTTTAGGGAAGTTTTTAATGTTTGATGTTTTATCTCATTACTACTACTACTACTACTACTACTAATAATAATATTCTGTTGGGAGCTGCCCAGAGTGGCTGGGGAAACCCAGCCAGATGGGCAGGGTATAAATTATTATTATTATTATTATTATTATTATTATTATTATTATTATTATTATTATTATTATCATTATCAAAGCAGGCTCAGTATTTCTGCTGGTTATTATTATTTTTTAAATTATCAAAAATAAATGTGAGAGCAGAGATCTAGCACTCACTTTTGATTATCATGAGTTAACATGTTTTTTTAAAAAAGTTCTTATAAAATTCAGCACCATTTTAGTGCTAATCTCCGTTTGTCCTAATTCACATGCATTTTTGAAAGTGATTTTCCTTAATATAATGTATTTTTGTGTGTTGTTTATATGAATATATGTATTTCAATGCACACTTCACCCTAATATTCTATCTCTACCTCTTTATGACCTTATTATTTTGCTACTGTTTGCTTTAAACTGACTGTAATTCTGTGTTTTGTAAATTGCTACAACCAGCCAGTGTGGTGAAGAGTGGGTAAAGGTATCAACGAAAACGGAATGCAAAATGTTTGGTTGGAAAGTTACATCACAAAATTCAGAGAAGCTCAAATTTCGAAGAGTAGCTGCCTTTTGGTTTGTGTATTGCTCTGGGAAATGAGAATTAGGCAGCTTCACATAAAAATGTGAACTGCATCTCTCTCCATCCCCAGTTCCCTGTCACAGATAGGTTTAGCCTTTTCATTTTACCCAGGTAAAATGCAGTGGCAGCCAGAATCATATTTCACATAAATTAAGCCACCTCTAGAGGAGAAAAGTGATAGCAAAATTAGAGACCAACTAAGTTTGTTCTTGGTATGAGCTTTCGTGTGCATGCACACTTCTTCAGATACACTGAAACAGAAGTCACCAGACCCTGATATATAGTGAGAGGGTGGGGAGGGGTATTACTCAGAGGGGTGGTGGAAATGGGTGAAAGGTTGATAGGTGTGTATTACCAAGTATTACCAAGTATTACCAATATTAAGTATTACCAAGCTTAAAACCATGGAGAGACCTGGTCTGAACAAAGACATTGGATTCTTATCTCATTATACATGACAAAGCTTTTTTAACCTTCTCACCCCTTGCTTTTTCCTGTAAGACTAATTGCAGCCGTTAACAGTCGTCAACAGGTTTACCACACCTATCAACCTTTCACCCATTTCCACCACCCCTCTGAGTAATACCCCTCCCCACCCTCTCACTATATATCAGGGTCTGGTGACTTCTGTTTCAGTGTATCTGAAGAAGTGTGCATGCACACGAAAGCTCATACCAAGAACAAACTTAGTTGGTCTCTAAGGTGCTACTGGAAGGAATTTTTTTTATTTTATTTTGTTTTGACTATGACAGACCAACACGGCTATCTACCTTTAGCAAAATTAGAATAATTTAGAAAACGAAACAAATACTGTTAAGTGGGGGAGTGTGAAGGGTGGGTGAGAAACAATGAGAACCAACCCTGAAGGAACATATCCAGCCCTTTGCCTGTCTGCTCTGAAGGCCAAATAACTCACAGGGTTTGCAATTTTTTTATTTTAAAGCTAGAATTCAACCGTCTGTGTCGCTGTGAGAAGAGCACTCTTGGCTGGAGGAGAGAGACCTGTTCCTTTTCAAAGCAAAGAAAATGGAAGGCAGGTGATAATGCAGCGAGTTTTCAGTTTTGCAAGAAGCAAAAGGCCAGAATCATTTTGACCGTTCCTTCGATAATCTCCAAACTGAGGCCCTAGTACTGCAAGGTCAAGAACTGAATACATCTCACCCTGTCTGGTTGCTATTCTGATTGATGCGCCAGGTCTAAATGTGGTTCCCAAGAGGAGGATTCTAACCTGTTCTAGGGCATTGCCAGATCTAATTGTTTATTAGTCTCTTCTAGTATAGAGCCTTCACCAGAATAGCATTTTTGAACAAAGTTCTGACCCCCACCAATGCAGCCCCTGACATAAATTAGCAAGCCGTGATGAATTCTGACCGGCTCCAAGAGACACAGACATAAACATCTAGAGGGAGTTGTATTAGAGGGATGGTGACAATAATTAAAGCTGATGGCAGGCCTTCATGGCAATAGACAGGGCTCCCATGTGTACTCTAAGCAGAGTAAGATGGATCTTGGGCACTGCCAAGAATTGCCTTCATAAAATATTCTGCAAACTTTATAGTAGCATCATTGCAGATCCAGCATTTGGGTGGAAAACCTTCACCCTGAAAAACTTAATGGCAAGGTTTCTATACATGCAAAAGTCTTTTTTCTTGGATCTGCCTATGACTGGGTCTCCAATGAGTCTACCATAGTAGTATCATTGACACAAGACATTTTCTCTTTCATTCAATATAATTCTCTTCATGAAGGAAGACAAGGGAGAGAAATGAGAACTACTGCCCAATTTGTATGCTGTATGTATGTATGTATGTATGTATGATCACCTCAGGTTTCTTCTGGAGAAGCTAAAAAAAATAAGGGAAAAAAATGGGTAGAGTTGAAAGGCTCCAGAAAGGACGCTCAACCACTGAGAAGCAATTATGAGTCTGTCAGTTCAACAGTACCATCAGACTGACCCACTATTTTCCCAAGCTTATTCACCTTGTTTCATTGGTAGAGAATCTGGCTTCTCTACATGCAAATCCAACACTCTAGCCAAGCCTTTGCCAACCTGGGCTCCTTCAGATGTGGGGAGCCAATGTGGTGTAGTGGTTAAGAGCAGTATTGTAATCTGGTGAACCAGGTTCGCGTCTCCGCTCCTCCACATGCAGCTGCTGGGTGACCTTGGGCTAGTCACACTTCTTTGAAGTCTCTCAGCCCCACTCACCTCACAGAGTGTTTGTTGTGGGGGAGGAAGGGAAAGGAGAATGTGAACCACTTTGAGACTCCTTCGGGTAGTGATAAAGCAGGATATCAAATCCAAACTCTTCTTCTTCTTCTTTTAGGCTACTCTGGGGCCGATGGGAGTTGTGGGGTAAAACATATGAAAGACTCCAGGTTGGCAAAGGCTGCTCTCATCCACAACTGAACATCTGATTTCTGGGCATATGGAATGTACAGCCAATGGAATCATATGCAGGTCCCAATGGAAATCATTCCTCTAATATTATCCTTGTAACAGGCACTTAGAAAATCCATTCTATTGGCAAATAAAAAGACATGGACCTCTCAGTGCGGATGTGTGGCTAATTCAAATAACTGTAAAATGAAGCACAGTGGGCGATGCTATGGTTGCATACACACCTACTTGGGAGTAAGCTCCATGGAATTCATTGAGGCTTTCCATTGAATAGACACGTACAGGATTGCACCAAACATTCCATTGCCTTCAAACTGCTTAATGTAATCCTGATCGTAGCCAGAATTTCTAAGCAATAATTGCAGCACTCAAGTTTCATGTTGCTTGCATAACCAGCAATATTGCATCGCTAAGTATATCAATCTGGATGTACTTAGCTGCTCGGAAATGAAAAAGTAAATCTGTAAATAAAATAAAATTAACCGAATCAATGGATTCAAATCACTCCCATATCAGCAACCACTCCCAAATCAGCAACCATCAAACTTGAGAATTTATGAAGATGGGGGTGGAGGGGACCAAAAAGCACTTGGAAACCCATTCACATAAATAGAACTATGTCATTAGATATGTGGCTAGCATCCAAAAACATGAGTGCATCCCAGGTCTTATTAGGCCAGTAGTCACTTTCTATAAGAACAGAATTTGTCAGAGCAGAATACCCTGAAGGAAATGTCTGCCACCTCATTGGGTTGTAGTAATTTGTCGTGAATGCTAGTTTGGGCAAAATTAAAGTCACAGTTGAGCACACTGCATCCTTGTAGAATGGGCAAGGCTAAGAAAAAGGCAATCCAGAGCACATATATTTGGAAGTATGTGTGGAATAATTTCACACTTACTAGAAAGCAAGCCCCACTGAACTCAATGGTATTTAGTTCTGAGCAAACATACATAAGACTGCTCTGAACAGCTGCAAGAACTAGAGGGCTATTATGGGCTTGGATTCCTGAACCCTCTTTACCATTCCTTTCTCCCCCCCCCCCACTTGTGAAATGGAGCTCCAGCGACATGGTTGTTTGTGAGGATTAATAAGATAACCATAGCAAAACTCTTCACATGCCTAAATGGTCATAATAATGCACTGACAGAGTGTTCTCAGCTATATTTTTTGACAGATACTTCGGAGTGCAACCTGGAGTCCTTTGGAAAATAATGCATTGTGGTTTTCCTTCCATTTTAGCAAGATAGCCATATGATATGAAGCCAAGAAGTTGCAGCCAACTGGGTCACTTTTACACCTAAGAAAATATGCCTTGTGGGAGCCAATATTCTTATAGATTCTTCTCTTTATTTACTTCGTTTCAGGAGGAATTTTATTTGATTCATGTGCTTTTAAATCTCTGAAGTCTGAGCAAAGCAAAAAAGTTAAAGGGAATTGTATTAAAGGATATGAAAGCAAATCATTTAGGAAAATGCAGTGAGCTGTCAGCCCATTTCTGGAGAATGACTGAGCAAAATAGGTATGAGGTACTATATCTTACTGATTTAAGATTCCAAGTTACACAGAACTCTTTATCATGAAACAGAATGAATGAATAGGTCCTAATATAGTGTCTTAGGCTGCAATTCTACACTTGCTTACCTGGGAGACAACCCCACGAAGCTTACTTCTGAGTAGATGTATTAGGATTGTACTCTCAGTCACATTTTATTTTATTTTTTTGCTTTTTTGCCAAGAAATGATATCGCTCCACAATGAAGGGGGTGGGGAAGATGTTTTGTTCATTTGATGTACACTTTGCACAGTATAAGCTGGGGTTTTATCACCAGGAACCACTGGCATGGAAAACAGCTTTGTAAATGTACACCAGGGCTAAGCTTCCAATCAATGGTAAATGTTGTAGGTTTCATGGTGGTAAGAGCTGCAATTAAAGCACAGCTCTCAAGCTTGCAAGTGTAAACACACGGATGCTGAGAGTGAATTCTATTGTGTTTTATGACAACCACAAGCTGAGTGAAGAATATATTGCACTGGGTAATGGGCCCAATCATTCTTCCTGTAATTGGCATTCCTATGTACAAGGCTCTCTTATTACGCTGATTAACATGACTGTCAATCCCCTCCCAGCAAGACTATCTCTCCTGAATTGCTACTGACCTTTTCTGTGGTTTTAGGCATAGGAATGCTAGCTGCTTTTTGCAAATGAAACAGATAATCCATCTGCAGGACATCTTCAATCACGCCTTTCCCAGGCCTTTTAGTTCATTTCCATCCATCAATCACCCATTAAGTACATCTCTGTTCCAAGCAGCCTTCTCTAGGGAGTCCTCTCTCTTCACACCACCTCCACTTTTGCCTTTTTAGTTCTGTTGACAAAACCTGAGCCATCTAATTTGGAACAGATCAGAGCCCCAGGTTTTTAGATTCTCTTAAGTCCCCAGGGAAGAGAAAACACTTGCATCGCTTTGTTACTGGATGTGACAATTTCTACAGTATACAGTGCATAGCCAGTTGGGTTAATCATAAGCCATAGCTTATAGTTGACCTTGGTTATTGTTACAGGTAGGTAGCCGTGTTGGTCTGTCATAGTCAAAACAAAATAAAAAATAAAAAAATTCCTTCCCGTAGCACCTTAGATACGGTACCAACTAAGTTTGTTCTTGGTATGAGCTTTCGTGTGCATGCACACTGAACATACCATCATTTAAACTAACCAGAGTTTGGACATAAACACGGAACTCTGGTATGTTTAAAAGCAAGTCTGACCTCTTCCTCATGTGTGCATATAATGCTGAAAAACAGTTTAGTGATATATCAGGAAGGGGTCAATATGAAGCAGGGGTATCTCCTACTCCACTGCTCCAGTGGTCCACTCATCTTCCCTTCTTTCACCCACAGTGAAGGCCAGGCCATTCGGGCAAGTGGGGCACTGCCCCAACAACCTGTCAGCTCCTTCCTCCTTGGTCTTAGTGTTGCCCTTATAGAACTTGGCAGGGAGGCAAACAGGAAGGAAACTAGAATTAGCTGGCTTTGCCTCTCCTCGGCTTTGGCTCCACCTACTGTCTGGGCTCCCTGCAGTCTGCCCTTCCAGTCCTAATGGAAGCCAGTCACCACTGATCCCCCACTCTCAGCTCAGTTTAAATCCCACTCACTGCAGCATGTGGGTAGTGAATGAATTGACTGAGTACTGGTGGTGGTAGCACAGTTAATGCATATTACCAGATCTCACTACACAGCTCTGAAAGTTGCAGGAGGCTCTCAGGGTCTGGCCCCGAAAGCCTTAATCCTCAAAGGGGTTGTGATCCTTATGAAGTCATAGAATCAGTGCAGTTGCTAATACAATAGGAAGAGGTGAAATGGACAGTTACTGTTTGCAGAGGCCAAAGGGAGCCGTTGTCAATTGTTGCATGCTTTTCTTATTTTGAACCTAAGAGCAAAAGAAAGTTCCTGCTCAACCGGGTCAAAGGACCATGGAGTCCAGCTTCCTATTTTTCCAACCGTGACCATCCAAGGGCTTCCAGAAAGCCCACAAGTGAAGCTTGAAGGCAAGAGCGCCCCCTGTAGAGCTTGAAGGCGACAGCACCCCTGCATTGCTTATCCCCAGCATCTAGTATTTGGAGCGCCACCATTTATTAAAGGAAGTGTTTTCACAGAGCCAGCCTTAAGAAGAAGAGTTTGGATTTGATATCCCGCTTTATCACTACCCGAAGGAGTCTCAAAGTGGCTAACATTCTCTTTTCCCTTCCTCCCCCACAACAAACACTCTGTGAGGTGAGTGGGGCTGAGAGACTTCAAAGAAGTGTGACTAGCCCAAGGTCACCCAGCAGCTGCATGTGGAGGAGCGGAGACGCGAGCCCGGTCCCCCAGATTACGAGTCTACCGCTCTTAACCACTACACCACACTGGCTCCCTGGCTTAACAATCCTGAGCGCCCTCACAAGGAGCAGAAGCCTCCCCTGGAGATTCAAAGGAGTGGAAGGGCAGAGGAGGGCAGGCAGTGAGTAGAAGAGATAGAACGCCGGTGAGTAAGTGCATGAGAGAGACCTGTTTGGGAGTTGCAACTTTTGGGGCATCTGTGACATTATGTTGGATCTAAGCCTCCCTCAGTGTTGCTTTCCTGTAAGACCTCCTGATCCTTTCCTCTAATGAACCAACACACACAGCTGTCAAAGCGGCATCTCATTCCATGGGGTCTGTACCTGTCATAGTCTCCGTTGCACAGGGCCCGCACCGGGATAGCAAAGGACTGCCATACAGGGTTCAAAGTGTTCTTCACCACTTCGGTTTTGTGGCAGATGGTAAATCTGGCAGGATACAAATAAGGCCAGTTGAGTTAGGGTAGAAAGGGAAAAATAAATAAGAACAATGCTCCCCTAATGTCAGGCAGTCATGGACAGCGGCAAACTAACACAAGGTTGGACCATGACCAAAATGGATTACTTGCTTTTAAAAATGTAACAACTCTCTAACAAAGCACCACCTTAGTAAAAGGTGTCTGGAACTTCCTCAATGAATCTAGTCTTTTGGATGAGCCTAAATAGAACTGCATACAACCAAAGGGCAGCATCATAGGCCTTCAGTGCCAGCAGATCAAAATTTTGAAGCCAGGGGTTGGGAACCTGTAGCTCTCCAGATAGTTTTGGACATGCAACTTCTACCAACCCCAGGTTTAAAAAACAAATTTGTGTTTCCTTGGCAACTGAATGAATGAAATGGCCTTATACAGCTGGTAGTAGCTGTCTGAAATCCTCAGCAGAGTCTCCCCTATCTTGGGGGTGGGGGGTGGAGAACGCCAATGAAAATGGAAAAGGAAGCAGAAGCTGCTGTGATTTGCATTCTCGTCTGTGGTCAGGAATGGAAATCTGCCAAGCAAATTCAATTGGTGTCCACCAATATCATTGTTATTATTAAGTCTGCAGATGATACGTAATGACATAAGAAGAGCCTTCTCTATCAAGCCAGGGGCCATCTAGTCAAGCTTTGTATTCTCATACCAGCCAACTAGACACAGGATCTGAACACAACTGCAATCTCCCCTGTTGTGGTTTCCAGTAGCCCTTGCCAATTCATGCAGTGACTCCAATCTAGGGGGCATTAGACTCTGGATCAAACTGGGGACCCCCATCCTGGATCCACTCCCAAATAAGTTTGGGGTGGGGATTATATTTAATTAGGCATTTAAAACCCTAATTAAACATCTAGCTGAAAGATCGGCATGGGAAGGAGACCATGCATAGTTCTATTCTAACCCCATTTAATTAATATGTAATTAATTCCCCCCCTTTTTTACAGCATTTTGATGTTTCCTTTACAATGAAATGTGAATGTAAGTTGTGTAAACAGTTATGTATGTTATGTAAGTTAGGTAACTTATCTTAAACAGGGAACATGAAATGTATAAGGTAGTATTTGGCAGAAACCAAACCTCAGCAAAACAGAAGCAGAGCTGATTTTGATTAACACAGGTTGGGACAGAAACTGTTGCCAGTTCAACCCTAATCCTTGCCCTGCTATCTGATGGAGATGCCATGTTCTCTAGTCCATTGAAAATTCAACTATGATTAAGCATCCCTTTTATTTAGAACTGTCAAGAGGAGAACAATGTTGGTCATCTGTAGACTACCAATGCCTCTTCTATGCTTATTAACAGCTATCTTTATCTGTTTTAAATTAAGCATATAATTTAATCTCTAACTGGCTCTGCATACAACCCAAGCAGTATTCATAAGCATTTTTTAAAAATGGCCTTGAGAATCATTACATGCAGGCAGCTTGATTCTCTTTTGTCCCATATCAAGAAGCAGGTTTAAAATCTCAGCCAAAGAACATCCTTATGCTGCTGATTTGAAATGATTTTGAGAGAACAATTTCTTAGTGACCTTGCCTAAGTGTAAGTAGACCCACTAGGAAGTCACATCAGAACAGGTGTCAGTCAATTTTTGAGGACTGCTAACATTGCAAAACGGGCTGCGTAAAGATGGATTAATTTCTTTCCCCACCTTGCCTGAGGGGACATTGCACTGCAAACACTGGGTTGTTTAGATCCAGTTTTTCTGTGTCTGCAATTGGTATGTGTGCATCCATATACTCTGTTTTCCATCTTAAGTTTTCCATAGTTGTTCAGCTGTTGTTACCTAGTTTCTAAGCTGAGCCCCTTGTTTGGAGCCGGAGGATGGGTTTATAATACTTCTATTGTTAGAAAAGGAGGGCAGCTGCACCATGGATGTGGTGCCCAATACATTTTGAACAAACTCATTATCAAGGGAAATGTTTTATGCTTCTTGGGTGTGTGTGTGTGGAGTGCTTGGGACAACGTTTTGCGACAGGCCACCTAAGCAAGTTCTGTTACAATCTAAATAATCACCCTGCCCCCAAAGCAAAAGCACTTCGACTTACGTCCCATCCTCGTTACTCCTGTAGAACACCATGAATGGGTCGGATTTTCCAAAGAAATCTTTCTTGTCCAGCTTGTTGGCACAGAACTGCATTGTGGCCACATCCTTGGAATGGGGAACAGAAAACATATCTATAAACTATTTGTTTGTTTCTGAAAATATTTATATACTGCCTAATTTGCACACATCTCAAGATCAGACTGGGCTGCCTGTACCTGCAATTTGCCTGTAAGACACCATCCGTGCAATTGCTAATTGTGTATTTGTTGTCTTTTTTAATTTGGCCCAGAGATTCTGAGTGCTGCACTACACTTTCTTGGTAGTAGGCAGGTATGAGAGGGAGCCAGAGTATCCAACCTTACATGTTGTTTGTGAATTCAACTCAGTGCGCAATTCTTCTTCCATTCACCTGCCAAACTCTCAGCTAATGATGCTACAGGCTGTGAGCCTCTGCCCCTCTTCAGTTGGAAATGAGTGACTCACCGTGTGAGTGGTGTAAGCATTTAATCTTTCAAAGGATACCATTGTAGGGGAGCGAATAGGAGGAGCACATCTTCAAGAGTGGAGCAGATTGAGGGCAGTTGGGATGTCGTAACTCTGTCCCAGGTGTGTCACTATTGCCTTGTCATGTGCCCCCCCCTCCTCTTGTTCCCATTGATCTGTCTTGGCATCATGGTTTGTTAATAAGTACCTAATACTTTTTGAGAGCCTATGCTGAAAAGCATTCAAGAGATGCAAATCACAAATAAAGTCTGCAGAGCTCAAAGGCAGCAAAAATCTAGGGTAGAGAGACAGGCCAACTCTTCCAAGAATTAAATGGCTGCCTTGTCCCCACTCAATGTGCACATTCTCGTGCTTCCTAAAGGAAGTTTGGAAACCATTGCTTTCTAAGCTAGGACCTGTGGGATGTGATACATAGATAGCAGTCAAGTACAACATTCCTTGTTTTCCTAGAGTGAACTTGCAGGGAAATGTTTGGTCCAGTCAGTAGAAAACTTCCTGTTTCCTCCTGACTGGGACATACTTCCTCTTGCATGTGACTAGAGGTGGGCATGACCTTACCTGCCCAGGTAACACAAAAGGACAGAGCATGCTGCACACTCCCTCTCTCTCACTTCCTCTCGTCGTAGAACCAGCATCTTTTCAGCTAGAGATGCTCTGTTGGCCAACAGAGGACAAAAGGACTATCCATATGGGATAGATTCCACATGTATATATTCTGTAACTAAGTCTGCCTTCAGGGATCCATCTGTGAACTGAATGTGTGAGTAAACTTATTTTATATACTTTACACAAGCCTGTGCCGTGTCTATTCTTTTAAGAGGGAGATATAAGGGAAATTACCAGGAATCTATATTGAGAAGCTTAAACAAGCTTGCAACCAGCTACCCGCTGTGCGTTTAAAAGGGGAAAGTAAAACTCTGCTAAGTTATAGAACTTGCTAGCGCAAGTTAGGAAGGATATTATTAAACAATATATCCTCTCCTGCCTCCCTGAACATTCCCACAGGACCAACATCACTAGTGCTTGTAGCAGCAAAGCAGATGGTGGGATAAGGAAACCCACCAGATGATGCATTGTGCTGATAAGAGTAGGGAGTGGAATGATGCTTTAAGCAACCCCTGATCTCAACCATTTCCCAACAATGGTCCAATGGCTTTACTGGTTCAGGAGAGAGCATCTTCACCACTGTCCTAGAAGATGCCTGCTGTGATGGTCAGCAGCAAACTATCCTTGAGGACCATGGTAGATGGTCTAGAGCAGAAGATGCTCAAAAGGCTCTCAGGAGATGCAGGATGCTCAGCCAGAGGTCACCTGCTCCTTTGCACAGCTTTAATCCTTGGCAGCACTGCTCCCTGATCAAGCCAAAAACAGCACACAAGAATCAAGCAAGCTGCTCCTGATCTGGGGACAAAGTCAAAATGGAACAGTGCAGAGGTCTTGGGGCATGTTATCACTTCCCATGGGGTGTCCACCAGATAATACATGGTATCCTACATGCTGCTTTTGGAGCAGAGAGCAAAAGCTGGGTTGTCCAGGAAAAAACAGCATGCAAGTACATTCCTTCTGCCTTGGCAGGCACCACTCAAAATGTGATGGCCGATCCACGCATCCATAACTTCCAGGAAGGAGGGGCAATGATCTCATGGCTCAGAGGTGTGAATCTCTAATAGTAGCTTAGCTAGAGAAGGTCTAATTGTTCTCCCAGCTGGGGTTAAGAAATTGGCCATTGATCATTTACAGTATGTTGAAATAGTAATTGTTTGGAGAACTGGGATGTGCTCAGGCAGTAATCTGTTCCTGCACTCCCCAATCCATAGAAACGAAGGAGTGTGCAGGTTTGATTTTCTCTTATCCGCGTGGCTTCCCATTATCAGCATTCAGGATAAGATAGGGAGGGAGGCAAGAAAGTGCTGGGTAGGTTAAGACAAGGCACTTGGAAAATCAGGGGGGGACGCAAGCAAGTTGAATTCCTTGGGCTGATGGTGCAGAAACTGCCAAGGAACAATGTCACTGAGTGGAAGCACAGTTAATCCCATATGATGCATTCCCATACTATCCTCAGCACAGAGGGAAAAGTTAAACCAGATTCTAGCGCAGGCTGCAGAACGGCTCATGCAGAGCTAATTGGTTCTGTCTCGGTTCTTTCAGATCGAAATGAGTATTAAATTCTCTTTATGGCACAACAGATGGTATGCTGCTTTGGATGCATTCAAGCACATTCCCGAAATTCTGGACGGACATCAGTGTCACAAACAGCCTGCATTAACCAGACAGTGCAAGTCTCGTGAGCTGGGAGGGTCTGTGCGCTGTATGTTTATGAGCAAAAAGTGTGAAGAACTTTGTGTTGCTTGAATATAAGTATTTGGTGTGGTGCATCCATCTGCACAAGTCTGCCTACAGAAAGACAAATCCACAAATGAACATGTGAGAAAGAGTTGGTCTGTATGTCTTTTTTTAGCTGTGCAAGTTCAACATAGGTGTGTGAAGAGGGGGGTTAAAAAAATATTGTAATTGTCTGTGTAGGAGAAAAAATAGGATTTCCTTCCCT
Source organism: Darevskia mixta (assembly GCA_034641385.1). Classification (NCBI taxonomy): domain Eukaryota; kingdom Metazoa; phylum Chordata; class Lepidosauria; order Squamata; family Lacertidae; genus Darevskia; species Darevskia mixta. The sequence goes on from JAWWNH010000029.1 coordinate 28,698,590, forward strand.
CTTGCAGACGTCAGCTGTGTGGGCGAGAGAAGGTGACAAAAATGTAGTGATACTGTTTGTGTTCATTTCTGTATGTGGGAGAGAAAGGGAATGAAAGAATCTGTCTTTGCTGATGTTTAGTCTCTAGGCAGTCCTGTCTTTCTCTTAAAAAGTTATACACCAACTGTGCTGTTTTGTTCTGTTCAACACCAGCAGCAAGCCAGTGGACAGATTCTGACGCTTGTCAGGGGCTGACACTTGACTCTTGTGTACCTGACAGTTGGGTTCAACCAGGCATAGGCTTGCCACTTGCCATGCTTGCCCATTCTCCTCTTGTCTCCCCTTCACAAAACAAATTAGTGACCGAGAATGCTAGGAAGAACCTCGATCCAGATGTGGTAAGATTTTCCTCTGGAAGAAACCTGATTTTACTTCATTAACCCCTTCGGGACAGATAATCCAAAGAATTTTCTGTGGCCATTTCCTCTGATGGAGCTGGCTGGGGAAAGGACCCTTAAGAAAGAGAGCCAGTGTGGTGTAGTGGTTAAGAGTGGTAGACTTGTAATCTGGGGAACCGGGTTCGCGTCTCTGCTCCTCCACATGCAGCTGCTGGGTGACCTTGGGCTAGTCACACTTCTCTGAAGTCTCTCAGCCCCACTCACCTCACAGAGTGTTTGTTGTGGGGGAGGAAGGGAAAGGAGAATGTGAGCCGCTTTGAGACTCCTTCGGGTAGTGATAAAGCGAAACTCTTCTTCTTCTACTTCTACTCTTCTTCTTAAGAAAGGAGGAAAACATTTTAGCAGGTTTGTATGGCAAGTCAACCCAGTTTTGAACAGCTTTCTGCTTTGGAATATGATGGGGGGCAGAGATTCAGATCTGTGCTGGAAGCCCAATGAGTATGTGATCAGCCATTGATTCATTACATTTTTATCTTGCTTTTCCTTTGACGAATTCTCTCTTTTATCTTTTATTTCTCTCTTTTATCCTCACAGCAACCCCTTGAGGTAGATCAGACTGAGAGAATGTGCGACTGGCTGGAGATCACCCAATAATGTTGGGTGGGTGTGTATTGACTCTGACAAGTTTTGCTTTGTTGCATTTCTGTAGGTTCCGGCTTTAATGGTTTATTTTTACTTTGTATTTCAATGGGTTTTTTTTACTTATTCATTGTAAACTGCCAGGCAACTACGTACTATTAGGCAGCACACAAATGCCACGCAGACACAGACAAACACTCCACCCATACAATGCTATGCAGATATTCATTTGTGTTGTGACACCTACCTACCTCTACCCAGATACTGCATCCCTAATGGTTAAGGCATCAGATGCATTTCTCTGCACAGCAAACCTTTCCACACACTTCTTAGTTCTTAGTTGCTGCCCTTGTTTGTCCTTTAGTACACAATCTGAACTCTTAACTTCCAGCTGTGACCACACTTTAGCCACTGACGTTGGCTGTAATCTCTGTTCTTGCTCTGAGAGCTGTTGAGAGGAGTGTTTGTCCAGAAACTGCAGCCGACAGTGAGCTTACATGGTAGTCTCCCCACACACACACACCACACAAGCGATAAAGAGCTGAAGGGAGTGGAATCTCTCATTACAACCTTATGACTCTCTAGAGCTGCACATTTTCTATTTCCACATTACAACTATTCTGGTCTCTGCTGAGAACTTCCTGAACAGTTTGTCCAATTGCACAACACATTGTTCCACCAAGGCTCTACAGTACATACACATACATGTACCATGTGTCCAACACCTCATTTCAGTGTTCTCAGAGGCGTAACATGGGCAGGGCTGGGGGGGGTGTCGCCCCGGATACAGTTTTCTTTGGGGTGCATTCCTCATGACGCCCTGCCAGCCCATGGGTTGATGGATACAAGGCAGAATTAGCATGCCAGCACACCATCTGCAAGGGTGAGAGATTTTGTGTGCCAATGCTGCAAATGTATGAGCCAGCATGCATTGTAGGAGCACTCAAATGAGATGAACAGTTGCATGGATTTGTCAGGGTATCTACTTTGTCCGTGTCTCAGCCTCTCTCACCATACTCTGCATTATTATACAGCTGATCTTCATGAGCCATGAAGTATGGTAAGGACTTAGAGAAGAAAACACCTTGTTCTATATGATGATCCCGTGGTCTTTTGAACGCAAGACACCAGCAGACAGGAGCTTCCCTTGCTCCCTCAGGAGCAGAGGCCTGACCAGAAGCCCAAAGAGCAGAGAATTACTTACTCGGCAGTTACCCAGTTCCTCAGCTGACAGGATAATGGTGCCACATTTCTTGCCTGGAATCCCCCTGCATGAAGAAAGAAAATGGTTCAGCAGCTGGGCAGAAGATGAAGAAAGAACAAGCAACTGATCGATGCTGCCAGCAAGTCCCCCTGGTATTGGTTGCACTATAGGCTGACTGGCAGCTGCAGTGAGCCCCTGTGAAGGCATGCTGTCAGCATCAATCAGTTGTTTAGTGCTCACACGGCACCTTCAAAGAAGCTTGTTGAAACTGCTCGATAACAATCACAATGAGCCCTGGCTGGAAAAAGTCTAACTTCCCAACGCTCATGTAGAAAGCTCAGATGGGAATATGGGCTAGGGCTTCCCACGTTCAAAAACTAGCATTTCGCTACGGTGGTTTTCCGACCCGGGTCTTATCCTCAGCCCCAGCTTGAAACATGAGGCCCTGCTGCATTAGGGCTGTCATTCTGTTGCTTAATTTATTTGATTGCTGTTGCTTTTTATTTTTTTTGTCTGGGAAGTTTTGCTGGAGGCTGAAACATTAAACTATTATAAATAAATAAAAGAGTCCAACTGAACAGCCACTTTCAGCCAATCCTGTGCATGCTTACTCAGAAGTAAGTCCCCCTGTGTTCAGTGGGGCTCACTCTTGATAAGTGTACTTCGAATTGCATCTGCAAACATTTCTGAAGGTGGCAAAATAAAGGAGAAGCCAAGAAGGGCTTTTTCCTCCCCAGATGAAAAGATGAAGCTTTTGGTTGATTTGTGGTACTGGTTCTGCAGCTTGAGACAAACTGAAATATTTATTTTGAGTGCACAAGTAAGTAGGACATTGAGAGACACAACTCACCATGGAGCAAAACTAAGAAAAGAGGTTTACTTCAACAACACCCCCCGCCCTCCTTTTTACTGCCAGCATCTTTGAATAGAACAATTTTGGCCAGCTTTGTGATTTACAATCATTCTGTCCATTCAATTCCACAACAGCAGGAAGCCCTGCTGGGTAATGATCACTCAAAACGAATCCATCCTGCAGGCCAGATGACAAGTTTATTTGTTTGATGGGGTTTGGAAATTAGGAGTAAGACAGTAAGCAACTGACGTGACCTTTTCCCAGACGTCAAATTTTTGTAAAAGAAATCCCAGAAACGACATCACCCACGGGCTACCTTAATTATGATTTCAGTCCTTGAGCAACTTCTTGCACAAGAGGAAAAAGTAGGTATTCGAGCACAATGTTTGTTGGTCATCTGAACACTTTCTCATGAACACAAGTTGCAATTTTGAGCACCACCACACATACTTGGAGTACAGCAGCATGAAGTCCTAATTTGTGGTGGTGACAATTAGCGAGATGAGCGCCGCAACCCCAGAGTCGTCCGCGACTGGACCTAATGGTCAGGGGTCCCTTTACCTTTATGACAGTAGTGCAATTGTGCACATGTGTGTGGCCTTGGGACAAATTTCTTCAGGTTTATAAATATGTGAGAAATAAAAGGAACAATTATGATGAAGACTGGGTCTACTGGGGAAACAGCAGCAACGTACTGAGAGGGAAGCATGCATGCACCCTACTACATGCAACAGCAGTGATGATTGCTGGAATATGCAGGAGACATGGTTATATAATTTTCAGTTCTAGCCTACCTTTCCACTGCCAGAAAGGAAGAGAAACTGGGTTGGGGAAGTTTTTTGACCCAATGGGCCAGACATTTATCTCCCCTACCCCCACCCAGGCCACCTGTCAGTCATCTAGCATCACAATGGTGCCATGTGATGGATAGGTGGGTTGTCCCACCCACCTGTCAAACTTGGCCCTGAGAAGGTGGTGGGTGACATCGACCAAGTGCAGTTGAACTCCCTGCACATCAGCTAATGTGTGGGCCAATGTCAATCCTGCTTACTGAAGGGCATTGCCAGCCAGGAACTCAAACTCCACACCCACCAGCTGATGCACGGGTGTGTGTTTTCAATCCTGCTTTCAGCAGCCATGTCTCTGCTTGGCCCATTCCTGACATCACATATGATGTCAGGTGTGGGGCAGGTGGGCATGGTTTGGGGGAAATGACCTGGCAGGCCAAATGGAGTATAGATGTATACTGCACTGCTAAGATGACCATTATCTGAACCTTACAATCTGCTGTAGGTTTTCACATAAGTATGGCCCTTAAACTAGGCAGCAGTAAGATCATGATTAGGTTAGTGTGCTGTTAAGAACCGAGTGTTTGCATGCACCCTTTCACCGCTTTTTATCAATAATTTTTAATGTTTTATGCTTTTGCCAATTGCATAAGAAGTTTTCTTGCTATGAAAAGTTTGATAAATAAATAAATGCATTTAGATATGATCCAAGTTAAAAAAAATCCCTGCTCAATCCAGTGTGTTTTAATCTGTTTTTAGTGTATTGCTGATTTTATTTTAGTTTTTAATGTTTTAAATAGTTGTTTTTCATGGCTTTTCTAACAAAAAAAAATCTTATTGTAAACCCCGTTGAGGTTTTTTTTTGGCAATCTCAAGGTGCATAAAATTTATGAAATAAAATGCCTACATAAAATAATAAGGCACAAATCTACCTCTGAGCCTATGGCTGATTTTGTGATGTATCAAGGACAGAAGTGCCCCTTTTTGCACTGTCCATGTATGAAACTACCTGCTTTGGATGTTACACATCTCCTCTCTCTTCTTCCTCTGTTACTAGAGTCAGCCATATGTGCTATGCTCTTGTGAGGATTGATGACGTAAGTATTGCTAACACTGAAAATAGTGTTAGAAACAATGGGCTGGTCTCAGTTGTGTGTAAACCCAATGGAAATATCATCTGAACTGGGGTGGGGTTGATAGCACTAACGTAGTTCTCTCCAGCAATGTGGAATTCCATCTGCAGAGTGAAAAATCTACTCCAGCCCACAGCATCATGCTCAGAATGGCGTAGGACAACCATGTGGAGGTACCACCATTGGGTAAGAAAGAGTGGTGTTCTTTGTGCAAATTACGCTTATATTTAGCAGTGGGTGAAATGTGCTAGGTCAGTGCTGGAATTAGCAGCCTTTCTCCTCCCACTTTCTCCTCTAGCACTTGGTTCCTTAATATATGCCTACATGCCAACCTATGATAAGAAACAACAGGGTTATTTCTAGGGTGGGAGAATAAGAGGCCTCGGCATGACTTACCCATTGGAGACAGATGGCATAGGCTTCCCGGTTTTGGAATGTAATGTAAAGGCTCCCATCCTGGAAAAGGGGAAAGGAAAGAAAGATGCCTAAAACTTCAAATCCTACTGATTCCATACTTCTGTGTGCGCTCTCTCTCTCTCTCTCTCTCTCTCTCCCTCCATCATTTCCTGTTCATCCAATGCAACAGTATAGACTGGAATTGGTTCTGATTTCCTGTCCTAAATATGGCGGTTACTAGCTTCAAAGCTCTGTGCAGCTTTGGACCAGGACACTTAAGGGATCACAGCCTTCAGTACAAATGTTCAATACATTTAGTTAGGTTAAACATACGAAACAGAAAGGTGTCCCCATTCTCCCTGCCAAAGTCTCACTTACCAGGATTATGAGGCAGTGGCGACTTCCAGTGAGATCTTGTGAAACTCTTGTGAGATCTTGCACAGCACTCACAAGATCTTGCCAGAAGCCACTGCTTCTCCTCTCTTCTCTGGTGGTGATGGCATGGGTGGTTGGGGGGTCCGTGTGGGTGCTGCCCCACAGAATTCCACCACCTGAGGCAGCTGCCTCAGTGAACCTCATGGGCAGACCAGCTCTGTGTGGAGGCTCTTCTGCACATCCCATAATCAGCTGGAGTGGGAAGAGCTGAAAAGGCCTTTTTTGAAAACATACCAGATGCCAGTGAGTGCAAGCTGCAGTCTAGTCTCATGTTGAGTTTCCCATGTGTTTGTTCCTTGCTTGGTTCCTGCTACATCAAGCAACTACTTACATGATCAAAACTATGCTTGCAGATCAAATATTAGAAAGGCAGGGCTTTCATATCACTTCACATGTCAGCTCAAATAGCAACCTTTCAAGTTCGTGGTAAGTAACCGAGCAAAAAGATATACTGAGCAATTACATGCATGTGTGTGACTCAGACCTCAACCTAATAAAATAATGGCAAATGACTCAAGATATCCTCCCAGTTAAGCTACTGAACAGTGAATCAGCCCCCTGGTGCAAAATGGAAATTCCAATATGGTCCTTGCTCTCCCTAGGCTCACAATGGGACCCTCTTGGATCCCATGTCAAAATCACTGAGCTCAGAGACGTCTAGCAGTGTGGTTGCCTTATTAGCTCACAAATAGCCTCTCATTAACAGCAGGCAATAGACTCATCTGGCTGTATTGGGGAGAAGAAACTTCTGGCTGTGTTTCCCCAGAACCCTGCTTTTTGTCCGTAAGCACTCACCCCACAAAAATTCTCACTTCTTGAAAACACGCTACAGACTCTGAGGGAAATTGCATTCAGAGAGATAACATCATGACAGAATCTGCACGCTTGCCAATGATCAAGCACACCATGACCTTGACAAAAGTTCGACCCGGGCTCTGGAATTCAACTTAGCAACTTAGTGTTTGTGCGTAAGTTGGAGACACATTGCTGCCATGACGAGGTTGAGCTCACCGCTCCAACCTCTCCCAGGCTGCTAAGAACAGTTAAACCTTTGGACTTCCCCTGTATTCCTTGGTTTGGGGGCCACAGCTATAGAGACTGTGATCAAGTCCCCTCCGTTACTGATGCAGCTTCCTTGATAACATTTATAGAACCTGGCTCTAATATTCCTTCCTCCTCTCCCTGAATGCTCTGAAAGAGACATGGCTCAGAGACACATCTGGAAAGCTGCAATTTCTAATCAGTTTGGGTTTCCTTCCACCCTGCAAGGACATGAGACTGTCCTGTATTTCACAGGTATGAAGAAGGATAGACACAGGACTGCTTCATCATAAGCAAATGATCTCATTAAATCAGTCAAAGTGATCTGGTATGGAACAGCAGAGGCCAAAGTGATAGTATTTTGGGGACCAGCGTCAACACCATTCTGAAGAGTGATGACTTCTGCCAGGATGTGGCATTTTTCAGCTATCAGCTGGCTTTTTGCCCAAGACCTAGGACATTCACAGGTAGTGGACTCAAGCATCACTGTTGCCCATTTTGTACATAATCCTAAACTACCATTTAGTTAGCCCCAGGCACTTAGTTAGCCCCAGGCACACATGCTTCCCCTTCTCCTCTTCTCTAGCGTGGGGGCAAAGAGGAAGCAAGAAGCAATGTTACTGTGCTGGTCCCGTGGGTTACCCGAAAGGCAAGGTCCAAGTCCGGTCCGTGGTCAGAGGTGCAACATAAAGGCAGTCCGTAGTCACTGAAGCTGGGTGCAGGGCAGGGAGTCAGGCAAAGTCAGGAACAGGTAGGCAAGCAGGGAACCAGGGCAGTTCAGGAGCTCAGGCAGGAAAGCAGGACAGGTTTCAAGCAGGAACTGGTCACCAACAATGTTGCTCCTGCAACTTGGGGCTGGGGCTGGGGCTGGCCGGCTTTTATCTGCCCCGAGGCAGAGGGCGGCCCCAATCCTCTGGTGACTTGCCTCTCCTGGCTTGGAGGCAAGCACTCCTCCTGCGGGAACTCAGTTCCCTTCACCTCTCTGCCCTGAGCCTCTGCAGCTCAGGAGAGGCTGGAGGGTTACCAGGGGCTGGGAGTGAAGCACCTGCAGGCAATGGGTCCTCCACCCCATCAGGAGCCAGAGCAGACTCAGCAGATGCCTGCACCTGAGGATCCAGCACAGGCGAGGACCCTTCAGACTCAGGCCCTAGCCCCGACTCTGCTGATTCTGGAGGCGGGGAATCCTGTGCAGGCTGGGATCCCTCAGGTTCAGCATCTGGGTCTGAATCCCAGGCCATCACAGTTACTGCTTTTAAATTAAGCAGAGTTCCTTGTGTCTTGGGAAAACTCTATGGTGAGTTTAAATCAGCCTTCCTCAACCTGATGCCCCCAGATGTTGTTGGACTAAAATACCCATAAGGCCCAGCTAGTAAGGACAGCTGAAGGGCACCAGGTTTAAATCCTGGTTTGTTCAAACAAGCCAGGATCAAACTGCTTCCATGTCATTTATTACCTCATATCCTGTCCTATTTAAAGAGGGCTCCAAGTGGGTTACACATATTATTATATATCTATCCTCTTTGCTGCTCTTTTTTGTGATGTCAGCAGCATAGGAAAAGAGGGGGAAAATAGGCTGTGGCCAAATTCTGAGAGCCATGAGCTGCTTCTACTGTGAAACTCTGCCAGTTCCTGCTCCAACTGGAGGGCTGAGATTACATTCTGAGGCTCAGCAAGGCTTTTTTTTGTCTATCCACTACCAGCCTCACGTTCAGGCTTTGGTCACCATGCAGTCAGAGTGATGGTAGGTGGCAAAGGAGTAGAGATGACGGATCATCGCAGCTGCAGCTACTGACAGCGAAGTGAGGCAACCTCTCTCCCTACCAGCTGGAGAGAGCATTGATTAAGAAAATTGCAGAGTCCGAGGACATGGATTTGCCGTTTCCCCCAGAAGAGGAGGGCGATTTATCCTGCACTTGCCATCAGTGAGCAAGAGTCAGCTTGATCAGCTTCCAGCAGCACCAGTGTGGCTATTAATATAATGTATCTTGCTCTATTGAACACCCCCTCTGAGCCCTAATACCTACCCTACATGGTGATCAACTCTCCATCAAAGGACAGAGGCAAGAGAGGGTCTGGCCCTAAAACACTAAGATAGGAAAATAGGCAGCACTAAGAAGAAATTTAGGATCAGCAGCAGGTTCAAGGTAAAGGATCACAGAAGATACAGGACAAATAGAAACAGGTAGTCAAGTCAGGATTAGGGTGATATAATTTAAAGTGAAATGATGTTGTGCAGAAATGGCTAGCCAGCCTACTACATCCAGTATTTTCCTGCTTCTCTTTCAGGGGCTGTGGGGAAGATGAATCCAAAAATGCCAAGGCAGTCAGGTCAGTCTCAGCTTGCCTCTATGGGTCAGTAGGGCGAGGCCAAGCCTTCCAACGATGCCCTGGCTGCCTTCCAAGGTCAAGTCAATCCATATAGAGTCATCATGTTTTGGGTTGTTGAACATATTATGCAATATGCAACCAAACCATCGGTACTGAGAGGAGGCTGCTGAGAATACGAGTGATGCACATATCCAGGAGTATCAATCTGTCTCACACCACAATATTCCATTTTAATGACACTTTGACCACTTGCCCCATTTTCTGCCCTGCCATTTATGTGAGATCCAGGTCGGGAGGCACAGTGAGGCCATGAAAGAGCCTCCTTTGACAATCCTATCCAATGGCTCAGCTGATTGCCATTGGATTTCAGAGCTGATTTGCTCACTGCCTTCACAATGAAGAAAATGCACAGAGTCAAGCCCATGGCTGTGTATGTTCTAGAAGTCAGTACGGGAGACCCCTCTCCATGCTTGCCATGGGAATCAGCTGCAGCTTCCAGGCGTGCCTGTGAAAGCTGGGCTAGTGCAGAATATCCACACATCCACATGCACCGAAGAAAGCTCCAGAGGCAGTTATTTGCTTCCTTCTGACTTGTACTGCTTGCGTGGGTGAGCGGGTGGGTGATGTGGCAATGGGTGGCAAGTGAGGATTGCTCCCAGGTGGCTTCAGGGTCACTGCCTCATCTGCCCATCCATCTAAGCAGCACCCATGAGAAGGACGCACGGAAATTAATCTCCCACTTTGCTACTTCCCTAGAGCCATTATCACTTTGCTCAGTCCTGGCACAGTTCCGACAAGCGGCAGCTGAGGATCACTCCGCCTGATACCTTACTACCTCCGGTGGGGGAAGTGGAGCCCCCAGCCAATTGCATTTATCTCTAGAGCAAGAAGAGTCTTCTCCTTCACATTCTGTGTATCCGAACAGGAGGAGCTAGCTTGATTCCATGCATCCCCTCATTATGAAAGCACATCAGCTACCTGACTGAGTCGCTTCTACTTAACTCTCCCGTTACCTGTGCTGTACTGAACTTGCCCTTTGGAAAATGCATAGCATGCTTTACTTGTGCACTAACATCTCTCAGAGCAAAGGGGTGCACCCAATGTGCCAAACACATTTGGACTTGTGAAGAATGACTTCTGTAATAGAAATCGAGACTCAAGTGACAAATGACTGTCATGCATGGAAACCGTGCTGAATCCAGTATGTGTGAGCGAGGGGGGGGGGGAAGGGGAAGGAAGGATAATGAATCATTTATCCTTGGTTTAAAAAGTCAAAAACTCTCAAAGCACAGGCATCATATGAGGAGAGGAGAAACAATCTTGAATTAGCTTAGCTGGAAACGGTGCTTAAGAAATCTGCCACTATTTTGCTAGCATGGGATTTCAGAATCAGCAATGAGGAGAGGCCCACAATTGTGACTGGAAAGGTCAGAAAGGCTCTCCAGCATGCTGTTCCCACTGCCTACGTGTCCCAGACCTTTGCTGGAGGAGGACATCCTGGCTGTGAAGAAAGCCAATTAGAGCCGGAGGCTGACTGCAATAAGTGGGTGATCCCAGAGTGGCTGCAAACTCATGTCAATGGCCAGCAAGGTGTGTTGGAAATGCAGAATCCGCCCAGCCCTTCTATGCTGTTACACTTTGTCAAGGTACAACTTCTGATGAGGCAAAAACACTAAACTGGGAGCAGTAGAAAGGGGGGAAAACTTATCTGGAGGTCTAGTGCAGTTCAATATTAAGGCCTGAGACCTTCCTGCCCCTTATCATAAGTTGTCTTGAGGCTTTGTTGTGGGTGACTAATAAATCAAATAAATATAAAATAGTACTTTGTAAATTACCAGTGGTTTAATAGTTAAATGCTGATCGCAGAAGTTGACCATAAATCTAACTGTGCGTTTGTGCATCTGGGGTGGGGTAGCAGGTTGAATTTAGATTTTCTATCTCACACACCAAAATTTATTATGTTTTATTGTGTTTTTATGTGTGCTCGAAGCTGCCTAGGGAGCTGGGGTGACCCAGCCGGGTAGATGGGGCAATAGTAATAGTAATTAATAATAGGCTGGCCCCCTGGGTATGCTGAGGATGGTTCTGTGGATTAATAATACCAAACGCCTCATTCTGTGTTCCATTATCACTTTCACTGAAACAACTCTCTAACTTAGTAGGCTACAAACAGATGTTCAAAACAGAGGCCAATTACGTTCTGTCTCCCAGGAGTTGGCTGTTCCCAGGCCGCTCTCTCCTTCGTACTATTAGCACCAAATCACAGACTAGGAGATGAAAAGGCAAAGCACTGTGTCAGCAGCTCCTGCATCTTGTCACAAATATGCCTGGTACCTGGAAGGAGGGGGGGGGAGGGAGACACACGCCAAAACATGGGTTCTGTAGCTGTGCTTGAAAGCCCTGCTCACACCTCCTGGAGATCCAAGCAGAACAAAGATTGTGCTGATGTAGAGGTACATCTTCTGCTCCCCTCTGTGTTTGTTATTAAATCAGTGCAGTTGCTGGTTTGTCGTGAGCTCCCTGACAGCTCGACAGCTCTGCCTGTTGCGGTCCAATCAGTCTGTCCACACTAAACACAAAATGATTCTGCACTGTGGCCTAGGAAGGGTTGCTGTTTTCATGGAGGATAAGACTATACTTTACCTGTCTAAATACTAATTGATGAGGAACATGAGCAGAACATGTGCTCATGTCCTGCTTGGGGGGCTTCCCATAGCACATCCTCCAATACGGCATGGCCCAAATCTGGGATACCATTTTCCAGGTCTGAAATCCTGTGTGAGTCACATGGCACACATGTGTTTTGGGGGCACTGTGCAAGATCGCATACCCGACAAATGCTTTTTTCAGGGTGAGATCTCAGCCTGAAATTGTGCGAGAACAAGGGGTCCAAAATGGCCTCCGTACTCTTGCAGGGGGAAATGGGGTGTCCCTGTTTTTCCAGGGCAGTTGACGGGTATGCCATAAGTATTTGGTTGGCCATTGTGGGAGCAGAATGCTTGCCCAGATAGGCCTATGGTTTGATCCAGCAAGGCTCTTCTTACGCTGTTCACCTGTTTACATTATACATTTAATTTATTAGAGTGCATCCATAAGTTGCACAATGCTTGGAGCCTTTAGCAGCCATAAGTTAAAGTCCGTCAGTGCTGATTCCAGTTTGCCTCCAGGAGCAATGAGGAATGAAGGGTGTGGTCTTCAATCCTCTAATACACATGGATGTTTTCATCTCTGGTGTCCTCAGGCAAGTCATGGGCTTGGATCCTAATAAACAGAAGTGTAAGCCTATTTGAAGGGCTGTAGGGAGTCAGTCCTCTTTCAAAGGTGTCCTCTGTTTGCTTTAAAGATAGGTAAAGGTAAAGGGACCCCTGACCGTTAGGTCCAGTCACGGACGACTCTGGGGTTGCGGCGCTCATCTTGCTTTACTGGCCGAGGGAGCCGGCGTACAGCTTCCGGGTCATGTGGCCAGCATGACTAAGCCACTTCTGGCGAACCAGAGCAGCACACGGAAACGCTGTTTACCTTCCCTCTGCAGCGGTACCTATTTATCTACTTGCACTTTGATGTGCTTTCGAACTGCTAGGTAGGCAGGAGCAGGGACCGAGCAATGGGAGCAGGGACCGAGCAATGGGGATTCGAACCGCCGACCTTCTGATCGGCTAGCCCTAGGCTCTGTGGTTTAACCCACAGCGCCACCCGCGTTTATCTTAAAGATAAAGAACCATAAAAATGGAGAGCAGGAAGTCCATTGGAATTGCACGTTAGCAGTCTGCGCAGCTGCACAAGTCACAGGTTCCCTTCCTATTATGTCAAGATGTGTTTATTGTAATTATTTCTAAATTTGCATCTATATACCCGGTACATAAATCACCATATGTAGTTTTATGCATATTAGTATCTTATTTTGTCTTCTTTTTTGGGTGATGCAAATCCTCTTTACTACCTTATTTTCTCCCCACCATGGAAAAACATCGCAGGGGAGTTGGAGGATCCCCTTGAACAGTGTGGAAAGAGCCACGGGAGGCTGCTGGAGAAGAAGGAGGTGGAGTCATAAGTTTGGTGTGGGCACCTTGCACAACTTTCCCAACAGACATTTCAGGTAGTGCAGTATGTGTGTGGGGTGGGGAGATAAAGTCCTTTCCCCACACAGTTCTTTCTGCTGACAGGTCTCAGGATCCAAGTCCCTATGCCCCAGTCTTTATTCCCCTGCCTATAGAATGGGAATAACACCGACCTATATTCCAGGGTTCCCGTGAGGCAGAAACAGATGAGAATTGGGAGCGCATTTTTTTACACATGAGAAGAGCAGTACAAGGATTAAATAATGATTTGGAAATCTGCTTCCCTTTATTGTTTCTTTATATCCAGTCAGGGTAGGCACTTTGTACCTGCTGCTTCTCTAAGGAGAAAGCATGGGGTTCTGACTTATTTCCAGCAGTAATGATAATTAATTCCACAGTGGGTTTCCATAATGCCCCCCACCCACTAGGATGGACTGCCTTGCTCCTTGCAGTCACCCTCCCGTGGTGCTTTTGAATTAAAAAGCAGCTTCTCAAAAGACAGAAAAAGTGAATCTTTTCCCCCCACTGTATGAATCTTCATTTCCAATTATGTCTGGCAATTGGAAGTGGTCCCTTAGCTAGGGTTGCCATATTTTTAAAAGTAAAATTCCTGACACCGGCAAAGTTGCTGAACTTATTTTAGGAGACCACCAAAATTGTTGAGCTTTTCTTTAGAAACCCACCAAAATTGTTGAGCTTTTTTGGTTTTGGGGAGACGCCCCCATAGTGATTTTAAGCTTTTGGAGCTGCCATACACCCGGGTTTTCCCTGACATTTTGCCAGTTTGGCAAAATCCCCCCCCCCCCACCGAAAACCAGGACATGTCAAGAATTTTCCTGACCTATAGCAAGTCTACCCTTGGCACCTGCTGCCTTCCTGAGGCTCTGGAGGGAATGGAAAGCTACACTTGTATGATTGTATTGTCAGAGTTCTGCACTCCCAACAGTTGCTTCCCATTGTGAGTTCAGAAGCGAGGGTCAACTGCAGGACACAGTCTGCATCCCCATGCCTTTCCTAAAAAAAAACACCAGGACTTATCCAACATAAGATTTTGCTAGGCTGATATCCTGAAAGTTTTCCTAAACCTGCTTTGGCACTGGCGGAGGAAGGGGGTGCAGTAGGTGCAGTCCACCCCGGGTGACATCCCTGAGGGGGGGGTGACATCGCCTCCCCGCCCCCCTGGGATGCTCGCCCCGCCCCCAGGTGCATAGCATGTGCGCCATTCCGGGTGCCGGAGCAGCTAGCTCCGCCTCTGTGCTTTGGCCAACCTAGTGTCTTCTAGCTGTTCCGGACAATCACTCCCGTCAGCCCCAAACCAGCTTCCCCATGCAGAATGGGGCTGATGAGAGCTGCAGTCCAAAAACTTCTGGAGGGCAACAGGTTGGCATTCTAAAATTTAAAAGCTACTACTGCTAGAAGGAAGAATACCATTGAGGGAGAAGACTGGGTGGGGGAGGAGTCGGAAGCTGAAGAGGTAACAGGGCATAGTGAGCTGGGAGAGTCTGTGGCAGAGAAGTCCAGAGGCAGAAACTGATGCAGGAGAGGAGGGAGGCCAAGTCAGGCTGGTGAGGAGTCATGAGTGTCTCCCTCTCCTGCTATGACAGCAGCGGCGTAGCTAGCTGCTCGGGTGCCTGGGGTGGTGCACCCGCCCGGGGAGCAGGGTGAGTTGTCTATGGGTGTGGGACGAGCCAGGCAGGGAGCCTGCGAGGAGGCCACCTCCCCCTCTCAGCCACCCTCCAGCTGAGGGGGAGGCAGCAGTCTGACGTGAGCCCTATGTCGCCTTTTCGAGTGGCACAGTGGCTGTAGGAGTCCACCCACCTCCTCTCCTTTAGCTGCAGGGCTAAAGCTGCAGGTCATAGAATCATAGAATCATAGAGTTCGAAGAGACCACAAGGGCCATCCAGTCCAACCCCCTGCCAAGCAGGAAACGTGACGTGAGTGGACGTGAAACAGGTGGACGTGAGTCCCATGCCACCTGAAAAGGTGGCACAGTGGCTGCAGGCACCTGAGCCACTGCATCACTCCCAGGAGAGATGTGTGGCTCGGGTGCACTGCAGGCCCCATGGCAAGCGAGTGGTGCCCAGTGCGCCCCGCCCCCTCTAGCTACGCTGATGTAAGACAGGATTTCCTGCCCCCTGGTCTCCCAGAACCAGAAGAGGCATGAAAAGGGCAGAGGAGAGGTTGGCTTTACATAGGCACGGTCTCTGATTGCTTGGGGGAAACCCTGGGGAGGCAAGGACTTTCAGTCTTGGCAACTGATCCATGGGGTCAAACTTACTGGGGATGAGCTGCAGGGTTCATTAGGCCAGATACTCTGCTAAGTCCGTGCAGATCATGTTCTTGCTAATAAAGAGTTAACTCCAACTTGAACAGTGCAATATACTGCCAGCTTGCTTCTGTCACTTGGCCAGCGAAGGGTGGGGGTGGGGAGATAACTATGTGGCCCACTGGGTAGATCCACTTCCCCACCCGTGTTTTAGAGTGCTCAAAACCTCATATCCTTACTTCTTTATTTACTATAGTTAAAGGCCACCCCTTAGCCATAACGGCTGCTGTAGAAGAATTCACGGTTAAAAGCAATTTAAGTCCAGTCAATTAATCCAAAACATAACACAAGAGAAGAATCAGCAGGGCAATCAAAACAGAACATCGAAATAAGCAAAACAGAACAGCAAAAAGGGGTTGCTTAGTGTCAAACTAGATGGAACTTTTCACACATTTTTAAGCAGTTGTTTAAGACTAGCCATGTTTCAAAAAACAGCCCTGGGACCCCGATACAAAATGGGATCATGGCACAGCTGCTATTGACTGTTTTTGAAACAATATCCTACTTTATTAAATGACTATGTACAAATCACAGTTTCCAGTGTCTGGAAAAAATGGGAAACTGCAGCTTGCCTCAAATCATGAGCTGATTTTCTCTTTCATAAAATCTAAGGAGAGGGCATAAGCCTGAGACTGGCCACAGTGTATCATCCTAAGATGGGTTCAGCATTACTTTTGAAAGAGATAGATGGCATGTTAAAAATGAAAAATAAAAATAAATAAATGTAGGGCTGGAGGTAGTTGGAAATGCATTGGTTTACAGAATCTGCACCAAAAGTAATTTTGAGAAACTGGAGAACGGGACCAAAAATAATAACTTGAAATTCAATAAAGACATATGTAAAAGCATTATACCCGGGGAGGAGGGAGGAATCCTCAAAAATTATATTTGTTTTTCTAGAAATATGAAAGAAAACTAACCAAGATAGGCATTTCCAATACAAGCTAATGCAGATTGCAAATTAAATAAGAGGCAGATGCCACTGTGGGATGCATTAATGAGTCCAGAGAATAGAAAGAAATGTGATAAATGATGTGGATTATATATATTAGCCAAGAGAAAAGGTTCAAGGAGCTGGATGTTATCTGCGGCACACATATACATATATTCAAGTTTATTGGAGAAAAATATATGTTTAGCATTCCTAGCTCTCCATTCCCCTGCCCCCACATCAACATATTCACTCAAAAATATTGTTGATTTCAGTGGAACTGATTTCCTAGTAAACGTGTTTAGCATTTAAGACACTGTGCGAAACAAAACATTAGAAGTCTCCCTCTGTAAATGCTAGCAGAACTTATGTCATGTGGCTATGATTTCCAGAGGAGTAGCATAATGGCATTAGCTGTCACAGACTAAAGCCCACTTCTTCAGATGCATGAGGTAAAATCTAAAGGATCATTCTCAGCACCCTCGCCAAACCTATCATTCCCAGGAGTCTTTGGTGGGGAGCCATGACTATTAAACCGCTACAGAACTGATATGGAGTGCATATATGTGGATGATTTTCTCTTGTGCTTTCATTTAATTTGACTGGGCGAGGAAGAACACCTCTGCTGCAGGCTGCATCATGCATTAGCAACAGCAGTAGCTCACATTTTTATCCACTCAACGATGAATCAGTCAGGAAACCTGTACAGCGGCCTTCAGCAACCTGGTGTTCTCCAGATGTTTTAGACTACAGCTCCCATCAGCCATTGCTGTGCTGGCTGGAACAGATGGGAGTTGTAGCCCAAAACATCCTGTGGGAACCAGGTAGACAAAGGTTACACCAAAGGATCTCAAATAGGAATAAGACTTGTGTGATTTCATCTACTATTGGTTTGTAATGGCTACAGCTTTCTGCCTAACTTTATAACTTGGCAGACAAACAAAAAAACAACCCATCAGGCCCCCAGGAGATATAGGGAGTGAGCACTCACATCAATGGCTTCTCCAAGCGGCTTCCTGGTGACCCAACAATCTCACCCAGTGTGCAGAATGTCTGGCCAAGGAAATCCTGATGAAGGAAATCAATATAATCATTATGAAACAGCACAGGTCCATTGGAGCTATTTCCCTCTGTCCAGGGATCCCCAGAAACTGAAGATGAGAAGATGGCCTGGTAAAACCCTTATCTATTTGTGGAAGAATCCAGTCAACAAATTCAACATTCCTGTGGGGATTTCTCCATTTAAGTTAAATATGGAAGAAAAAGACCATGCACATCAACATTTCCTGCCTGTTACAATATACTGCATCAATATATTATTTTGCAAGAGGAAGAGCTGACTTGTTGTTGTTTTTTTAGGATGGTTCAATTTCCCCAAAGCTGCAGGAGAATTCAAGATACAGCTGTGAATAAATCAGCCCTTCAGCCAACCCACATGGCTCCTTGCAACAGATGTTACTGGAGCAACAGGAAACTGAACTAAGAGGAAATGGCTTCCTTACCACACCAATAATCCCTGAACTGGGCCCATGGCATGCTGCTCTAATCCTACAACACAGGGGAGGCAGCTGTTTCAGATCTAGTCCAAGGAGGGCGGGATACCAGTGCCAGAGTCTGGGTCTGGTTGGCTTCTATCCATCTGTACACAGATGGGTGCATGTCCTGCTTAGTCCTGCTTTGCAGTGAAGTTGAGATGAATTTGGCTGTCCTGCCTTCAACAACTCCAGGTTGTGCTGGTAAAACAGAGGCCGGAGGAGACAGATGGTGGGCTGGCCAGGAGTTTTTGTCTGACATACAGGTGAAACTCGAAAAATTAGAATATCGTGGAAAGGGTCATTTCTTTCAGTAATTCAACTTAAAAGGTCAAACTAATATATGAGATAGACTCATGACATGCCATGCGAGATATGTCAAGCCTTTATTTGTTATAATTGTGATTATTATGGCGTGCAGCTGATGAGAACCCCAAATTAACAATTTCAACTTTGGGGTTTTCATCAGCTGTACGCCATAATCATCACAATTATAACAAACAAAGGCTTGACATATCTCGCATGGCATGTCATGAGTCTATCTCATATATTAAACTCCAGTAGCTAATGAAAACAATTGCTTACATAAATGGACTTTTCCACGATATTCTAATTTTTCGAGTTTCACCTGTAGCTCCTCAAACCTACTTTGCCTGCTTATTCCAGGACTTTTGCTTCTGCTTGATTTCCATCCTCTGTGAATCTCTGCTTTGGGCCTGCCCTGAATTCCTTCCCAGTCTTGACTCTTTGTCTGCCCCTTGGAAGCATCCATGCCTTGTGCATGGCTTTGACCCCAATCTGCTTCTTCCCTGAACCTGCTGGACCAGATCTGGCCAAGGGTAACTGGGTCTCGTGGCACTAGAGTCATTGTGACTTACCAGAAGGGAGAAGTGGTGGGGAGATTGATGCAGTGTTCCACTAGGGTGCCAACTCTCTGCCGCTTCGTAGCTCTGCCTCCCAGTAAGACACAGCGATGCCAGTGCCAGGAGACCAGATTAGCACTGCCCCTCCTCACTGGTTGCTCCTGGCCCTATATGGTCCCTTGCCTATTAGGGTGGTGTTATGTACTGAGTTGAATAGGATCCAAAATGCAGCAGTCTGATTGGTCCTAGAACAATAGGATTCAGAATGCAGCAGTCTGATTGGTCCGCAGGAGCCACCCAATCCAGCTCCAGGTGGAAGAATCCGCAACCTGATTGGCCTACAGGAGTATCCCGGAATTAGCCAATCACATGGGGCCCATTGTGTAAATAATGTATATAAAGTTCTGGGGGAACTTTCATTCCTCGCTACTATGAGCTGAATAAAGAGCATGAAATCCACACTCGACTCCGAGTATATTTCAGGTGGCCACATGCAACGGAGGACAGTGGTCCTATCTTTAATAGCTGTGTGCCACATTTTTGCACGTCTATTTTCTCAAACAGAGGCATCAGCATCTGCTGAAATTTCCTCTTCTGACCAGTTATTCAAAGGTACAATAATCCTGCCCGCCTTTTCACATGGTCACCTTACAGTAAGTAAATAATGTTCAGGGATGATGGAAGTTGTAGTCCAGCAACATTTGGAGGTCTAGAGTTTCCCCCCTATCCCTGATGTAGGGAAATTAGAGATAGAAGAACTGGAGGGTGAATAAACAGAACAAGTAAAGGAACCTTAAACTAAATGAGGAAAAGGAAACGATAACTAGCTAAAAGAAATTAAAAGCGGAGAAATTATTATCATAATCATGCGTGCAGACAAGATAAGGGAGGTGTCAGAATACTAAACAGAAACCGAAGCCGGGAATAGGGAAGACTGATTAAAAAGAGAATTGCAATAATCCAACAAGGACAAAGAGAGAGAGTGAACCAAAGTATAGACAGAATCAGCAGAAAGAAAAGACTGGATTTTAACTGGATTTTACAACACAGGGGAGGGGCCATTGTACAAAGCACATGATGATTTGCATGCAGATAGTCCAGGGTTAAATCCCTGGCATCTCCGGTTAAGAAATGTTCTGCTAGCAAAGGACGGGGAAGACCTCTGCCTGAAACTGAGGGGAGCTGCTGCCAGTCAGAGTGGGCAATATTGGGCTAGATAGGCAAATATTCTGACGCAGGATAGGACAGTTTTCTATATTCCTAACAACGGAATTGGAAAGGAAAAAAGGAAGACAAGGATTAATGGGTAAGTATCTCAGAATGGATGTGAAAGGATCACACGAAGAAGCAGAGAATGTGCCCTTAACTTACATGTTTTGACAGGTCGGGGCTCTTGGAATCCACATCATAGCTGCACAGAAAGAGAAGCAGAAACCATATATCACATTCCAACCATGTCCTGCCCTGGCATTTTGTATTCTGCAAAGCCTATGCAGCAAATCAGAGCATGGCAGCTAGGAGAATGCAACATCCATGGAGAAGGAAACAGCTGCAATGGTTTTCAAGGCCAGGCAAGCAAACCCACTACCTTCCTTATGTGGGTTCGTATGCTTTGCATCTTGAGAGTGGACTTGGATTGTCTCCTTTATCCATTACTTAAAGCAACCTTCCCTTTCCTAACCTGTGGCCCTCCATATATTTTGGACATGTGCTCCCATTAGCCCCAACCAGCAGGTCTGTGTTGGCCGGGACTGATGGGAGTTGTAGTACAAAACCTTGGGAGGGCCCCCAGTTGTGGAAAGCAACAGTGGGGAGTAGCTGCCAGGGAGGGAAGAGTTAACCCTCCCCACCCTCTGTCCGACCATGAGCTGTCCAAAAATCCTTGCTCCCCACATAGCAACCAGGTCTTAAAACACCTAAAAGACCAATTGGCACAAATGGGAGTTTTCTTTCCCAAGCCTAACTCCTGCAGAGTTGTTGATACAGGAAAAACAATTATTTGGATAGTATCTGTTCTGTGCTGGAGAATGGTTTGTAGGGGATAAAATGGCAAAGGATAATTATGAGGAAGAAATTTGTGTCAGCATGACTTTCTGCTCCCCAAGGGGTCTCTCCCCCCCCCCCCCATGCCAAGGGCCTTTGGCAACATTGCTCAATAAAGTGTGGATCTCCTAAGTAAGGAGGAACTTTGGAGAATCCAATTTCAGGGCAGAACAGTGTAAGAATTCCAAAGGAGAACTGACAAAGCCTGGCTCGATAAGGCAATAATCCTGAGATTAATTGGAATTATTGCTGCCCTTGGAGCTCTGAATAAAAAGAAGTCTGCTGAATTTCAATGCACTTGGGGCTCCTTTCTGTCTTTGCAAATCCTAGCAAGAGAAATGTGCATGCTTCCTCTTTGTGATATCGTCTCACCAAGCCATCGGATGTTACCCAACCCAATAACCAGACTTGTTATTGAAAGGTACTGGGCCCCTCCAGACTGCCTGCCTGCCTTCTTGCAGGTGTATTCTGCAATGTGTCATTGACACAGTCCTAGCGGATCAGGGTGTGGATTTACACCGGACCATCCACACATCAGTCCGTTCTATTCGTTGTTCTGTGATGCTTCCCCAGCGTCACTACTGTATTGCCATCTAGAGAAGCACTCTTGCGCTATAGCAAAGCAACAGTGGGAGGGTGCAGAATATACTAGAACATTTGGGTATAAGAAATCGCAGCATTTCAGCAGGGACTGGCACTGACTAGAAATAAAGCAATACAGTGGTATCTGGTTACATACTTAATTCATTCCGGAGGTCTGTTCTTAACCTGAAAACGTTCTTAACCTGAAGCACCACTTTAGCTAATGGGGCCTCCTGCTGCCGCTGCGCCTCCGCTGCCCAATTTCTGTTCTCATCCTGAAGCAAAGTTCTTAACCCGAGGTAATATTTCTGGGTTAGCAGAGTCTGTAACCTGAAGCTTATGTAACCCAAGGTACCACTGTATGTCTACCCAAAAACATTTGCAGGCTCAAATGGCATTGAAGGTGGGATCGCATATAACTCTCCCGATGCCATGCCATGATGAGCACAAATGGTCATGAATGCACCATAAAAAGGACACATGGAGGGGCCATTGAAATTCTCTTTGCACCTTCTCCTCGCCCACACTCAGAATGCCCCGAGCGATGTCACTCACAGATCGAAACGTAAATTCTGCTTCTCTTCAAAAAAGTAATCGAGGATGAACTTGCGCACAAAGTCAGGGTTCAAGGTGTTGTCAATGACTTCGGTCCTGCCAAACTGTGAAGGGAAGGAAGACAAATGAGATACAGTGCAATGGTGCATACGGTGGCAGGCGGAAGCCCCCAACCTCAGATATATGCTGCTGAGGCCTGGGTTGATAGGGACTGACCAGGAAATGGGCTTGTGGAGAGTCGTTTCATTAAAACTTCAACCCAATATGTGGGGCTATGAAAAAGATGAACTCCAGGGCATGAGGAAAAGTACTGAAAATGAACCTGCCAATATCAGAATGCCTTTATATAGATTGGTTGACAAAAGCATGAGGCAATAATGAGTTACATTATTTATTGTTACATTTATATTTCACCTTTCACGGTTCTTTCCCTCCCCATTTTATCCTCACAACAACCCTGTGAGGAAGGTTAGGTTGAGAGATGGTGGCTTGCCCAAGCTTCATGGCTGAGTGGGGATTTGAACCCTGGTCTCCCAGGCCTTAGTCCAACACTCTAACCGCTGCAGCGCACTGGGAATGCTCAGTCATTAGGTGCAAACTAGTTGCGTATTGCAGCAACTGATGCACATGGTGCACCCTATGAAACTCAGCCTACTAAATAGGCACAGCTGAAGGATATGGGAGTGGTTTGACCTTTCTAGAGATAGAGAAGGGTGTGTGGAAAAAGAAAATGTTCAAACTGAGGAAATGCAACAGTGAAAACAGAAAGGGGGTGGACAAGAGAGTCAGTGTAAAGACAGGAACCTCTTAGATCTGAAACTGCCAATTTCTTGTTTGCATTGTAAGTATGGTAGCAAAGGGCAGCTGTCTTTGCACAAAGCTAGCCTACCAAGAGTTCATTAAGGCTGTGTGATTAAGTCTCTCTAGGTGCATCAATTAAACGGATGTTAATTATACGTCATCAGTCCTCAGGGGGTCACAGAATAGCGGGGTGGACTTACGGAGCCTTCCTGTCTGCTAACAATTAATATCTTTAGGGGATAAATTAATCCTATGACACAATCATGGTTTTGTGTGTGTGTATGTGTGTGTGTGTGTATTCCAAATCGTAATGGGTGGCGTCTGATGGGAGATACTTCCAAGACCATGGAGAAAGGAATCTGCCCTTGAAGAAAATTCAACTCTCGGCTGTTGTACAACCTGAGAGGTAGGAGAGCCCTGTTGTTCCTTGTGAACTGAAGGACAGAAAGATGAAGATACAGAGCAGGACCTGATCATCTTTGTAAGAGTGCTGAATTTGTCAGCTGACCACTTGATGGAACTCATTTCAATTGCTGTTTGTAAAGCAACAAAGCGCAGACTGGAACAAACCTTGGAAGTTGCCTTATATCAAGTCAGACCATTGGTCCACCAAGCTCAGCATTGTCTACACTTACTGGCAGTCACTCTCCAGGGTATCAGGCAGATACCTATCTCAGCCCTACCTGCAGATGCCAGGGATTGAACCTAGGATCTTCTGCATGCGTTTTGCCATGACTGTGAGTTTGCACTGGTGTGGTAGAAGCACTGTGGGTTCAATCTCTTTCCCAACATGTATATGCCATGCATGGGGAAGAGCCGTGGCTCAGTGACAGAGCATCTGCCTTATGTGCAGAAGGTCGCAGGTTCAATCCCCAGCATCTCCCAGTAGGGCAGGGAGAGGGATTCCTGCCTGGAACCCAGGAAAGCCACTGCCAGTCAGTGTAAACAATACTGAAGTAGATGGACCTGTGGTCTGATCTGGTATGAGGCAGCTTCCTGTGATCCTACATATTTTAAGAGCAGAGAATAAAAGGGAAGTATTCTTAATAGGACTGTGGTTGTGAAAGAACAGCTCACTGAAATTCCTGTAGGGAATCAAGGCTTCTGGATTTCCCCATATCTCTGCCTTAGAGATCATAAGATACTCAGAATGATTGGGTGAGTTAATTCATCTTCTTTTGCAAAGGCCTTTAGAGAAAAGCAACACATCAGACCGCTGCAAATTTGTCAGATTTTATATATCCTACTCTACCTCCTAGAAGCTGGACAGCATAAAGAGTGTTACTTCATTTCACTTTCACAGCAGCTACAGTATGAGGGAGATTAGGATAAGAGAAAGTGATTTGGCCAAGGCCACTCAGTGAGATCCCTGGTGGAGCAGGGATTTAGATCCAGGGATCCCCTTATCCAATTCCAAAATCACTTTTGCTATGACAGCATTTAAAGAGGATGATTCAGTTGTGAGCTGATTTTTTTTTAATGTGATCTATTGCATGAAATACAAGTCCCAGAAAGGTGTTGATATTGGAGTGTTCCACTTCCTGGCTTAATCCGCATTGCAAAGGCTACCCAGAAAATTGTGGACTGCTCAACTCAACACATTGTTAGGGGGTGTCATTTAGTTCTCCAGCCATCCCATCCCTCTATTAAATCAATTCATAACAGCTTTCCCATTTCAGGCTCTGTCTCACAATGGCTGTGTGAAGCCACCCGCAGATTCACTTTTTTGTCTTTCATGAGAAAGGGGAAACAAACCCAACAGGGAGAAATATCTCATTGAGGCACTTGGAATTATTTGAGCTCTGCAAATTAGACTGATCTCAGTTACAGTGATAATAACACTAAGCTGATCATGGGGAAAACCAAGCTCCCACTTCTTCTTCTTCTTCTTCTTCTTCTTCTTCTTCTTCTTCTTATTTCATCTTTTCACCTTTCTTCTTCTACAACTATAAACTACCGTAGGTAGCAGTGGTCTCTGTGTATACTTTGTACAGTGACTAGTTAATTTAGGTGATCAGAACTACTAATGACATTGCCGTTACATGCCCTCCAACATTTCTCTTATGAAAATAGGGACGTCCCATTCCATAATGATAATTTTACTATTTATACCCCACACATCTGACTGGGTTGCCCCAGCCACTCTGGGCAGCTTCCAACACATATAAAGACAAAATAAAACATTAAACATCGAAAAAACTTCCCTATACAGCAGGCTTCCTCAACTTCGGCCCTCCAGATGTTTTTGGCCTACAACTCCCATGATCCCTAGCTAGCAGGACCAGTGGTCAAGGATGATGGGAATTGTAGTCTCTAAACATCTGGAGGACCAAGGTTGAGGAAGTCTGCTATATTGGATTGCCTTCAGATGGCTCAGGGGGGTCAGATAACTCCATACCCTCCAACATTTCTCCAATGAAAATAGGGACATTCTAAGAAAAAGTGGGACATTCTAGGATCAAATCAGAAACTGGGATAGCTTATCTAAATCAGGGACATCCCTGGAAAATAAGGACATGTGAAGGGTCTGTCATTATTATTAAGAAATACAGGCCTCTGCCCCAATCTTAGATCATTATTCCAAAATTTAAGCTTGCCCGTATCATTATTCCTTAGTTGCAATGGAAACATGGCAGGCCTTGCTTGCATTTTTCTGTGTATGATGCTCAAGAATTAGGATGACAAGGGGATAATCGGCAAGAGGATTAATATGCAAACATCTCCAGGAATAGGCCAGAGGGTGAAAAGCTTTAAAGTCCTGTTTTATTCTTACGGTTCATTTCTTTGACTCTCTTTCTGTAAGGCAAAGTGTGAAATTTAGGCAAAAAAGTTACTCTAATGATAAGAAAGAGATTACATGATACAGTGAGAATCCTGTGGAAGTAAGTCTTATTATGGCAAGGGAAAAAAGAAAACTAGAAAAACACACATTTCTGACTGTGAATTTCTCTTGCCCAAGGACTCCCATTCCTCAACCTCAGCTTGAAGCACAGGTAAACAGGGTCAACACAGAACGTTGCTCCTCCACAGGGAGCACCTGCCCTGCTCTGCCCTGGATAAAAAAAATCATGGTGAACAGCGCAAAGGCCGACATCTCTGATAATGAAAAGTTGCACTTTCCTTCCATCTCATCACCTCAAGGTTTAGCATAAATAAATCCATGCTTGCCTATTCAAAATATTTACACTTTGTTGACTGAAGAAGGAGCTAAGCACAATATATAATTATAACTAATTCCCATATAGTTGGTACGCTTCCAGGCAGAGGTGGTGAATGGAACTTCTTTGTCTGAGTCACTCTCAGGATGCATCTGTTATGTTAACCAGGGAGACGGACAGATGCCGGAGCTTAAAATAATAATATGGAATAATTCTCCCAATTTGCCCAGAGGGCCACCTTGTCACAGGCTGAGCATCTGCTCTTTTTGAGAAAGCAGAGGCATCAAGGTGTTCTCAAGCTGAACATTTCTTAATGCCATTTTTTGAAAAAGGAATTCAGGAGAGATTCGAGAATTGTACTATTGGCAAAGCTACTTGGGGAAATAAGAAGATAAGACAAGCCTGTTCGGTCAAGCCATCTAGTCCAGCATCCTGTTCTCACAGTGGCTGTCCAGATGCAAGCTGGACATGAGAGCAACAGCACTCTGCTCACCTGTGATTCCCAGCAAGTGGTATTTAGAGGCAGCTAAAAGGTAAAGGACCCCTAGACGATTAAGTCCAGTCAAAGGCGACTATAGGGTTGCGGGGCTCATCTCGCTTTCAGGCCGAGGGAGCCGGCGTTTGTCCACAGACAGTTTTCCAGGTCATGTGGCCAGCATGACTAAACTGCTACTGGCACACAGAGGACCGTGACAGAAGCCAGAGCACACGGAAACGCCGTTTACCTTCCCGCGGCAGTGGTACCTATTTATCTACTTGCACTGGTATATTTCGAACTGCTAGGTTGGCAGAAGCTGGGACAGAGCAATGGGAGCTCACTCCATTGTGGGGATTCGAACCGCCAGCCTTCCGATCAGCAAGGCCAAGAGGCTCAGTGGTTTAGACCACAGCACCACCCTTGTCCCCTTGGTATTTAGAGGCATACTACCTCTGACAGCACCAGCCCAGGAAGTTTTTTCACTTAAGGCAAAACAGAAAATGGCGCCCTCCCCACCTCCTCCGCCACTGCCACCGCCCCCTCCACTGTTGTCTCTGCCTGAGGTGATTGGAAGTGGCCCACAGAAGCCCAGGCAAGCGGAAGGAGGCTGAAGATGAGCAGGCAGCAGCAGAGGGGCAGCAGTGGAGGAGCAGGAGGAGGCAGGCGACAAGTGACAAACACGGGAGGCAGCAAGCAGCACACTCCTCAAGGCACAGATCTGCCACCCCTTCCAGCTGTCCCCAGCCTGCTGCCTGAGGCAACTGCCTCACTGTGCCTGCCCTGACAGCAAAAGTAGAGCATAGCCATGTTTAATTTTTTTACATGCAAGAAGGTTTAGGCAGCGGCCAGGGAGGAATCAGACATGCAGACCTCCTTGTCCAGCCTGAAGTGACATTACCTAAGATAAAGTTGATACTTCTACAGGTAGAAATATGGCCTCTTACAACTATTCGCCGCTCTCATGCCTGAGCACTGAAAATCCTGTTCTTACTTCTTCCACTTCTGAGATAAGATTGGGGAAGCACCCTTCCAAGTCTTTATTCACGAGCTAGAAATAAACCTAAGCTTCCTGATGCTCCCTCTTGCACCCTGTACCAACTTTCATGCTTGCAATCATAGAAGAGCAGAAAAGACGCAGATACTATCCCGAATGACTGGTGATGCCAGAATCAGAGTTCTTTCTTCTTGAGTCCTGAGCGACTGCTCTGACAGTTGAGCTGTTTCAACCCCTAGACGGAGGCTCCAATTAAGCCAGCAACATTTGCTCAAGCACTGAACAGGACCAATTTCCTACTTTATCCTCCACATCATCCCATGATGGTTACTGTCTTTTCCACATTTTTTTCCATGCTTCTTTACTGCCTCCACTGGGAGGTGAGATGCGGATGGTGGGTGGATAGGTAGGAGCTGGGGGATGCAAGCCTTGCAGCTGTACGGCAGTGGAGATACAATACAGGAGGCCAAAGATAGCCTCAAATATTATCTCCAGATATGGGGCAGTGCTTCAGGGAACAATTATCTGTGATGAGTGGCAATATTAACCACCACTTCATTGTGCTAATTTGTGTCCATTGTGCAATAACACAGAATGCCATAAAATGTTCTGAGAAGCAGCAGATGAGTTGATAGGCATGGGGCCTG
Source organism: Darevskia mixta (assembly GCA_034641385.1). Lineage (NCBI taxonomy): Eukaryota > Metazoa > Chordata > Lepidosauria > Squamata > Lacertidae > Darevskia > Darevskia mixta. The sequence goes on from JAWWNH010000029.1 coordinate 28,726,752, forward strand.
CTTTTAATAATTAAAGTCAGCTCTGGACTTAAAAGTTATTTCACACCAAGGGGACTTTGAACCTCGACAGAATCATGAAATGGACCAGGTCCCCAGCTTAGACGAGAAATCAAGACAGCTCAGTCTAAACAAGCCAACAAATTTCAACATCGTCCAATGGGACAATGTATATTTTATGACTCGAAAAGTGTAAGAGTGAGCCCGAGGGAAATACCAATAGGTACAAGATGGTTTTTTAATAAGAGTTGTTTCCCATGCTTCAACTCACTTGCTTTTGATTGGCTTATACAGGCAGTAGAATCAAGAGGAAACTCTTTTTCTGGATGGTAGAACATTAGTTGGCATGTCAGGAGTCAGAAATCCTAATGCTCTCCTGCCATGCACACACCTGAAGGCAGAAAACTAGTGTGGCAAAGAGAAGTCTAGTCTCTTCCCTGGCAAGCTGTTTTCCTATGGCAGCAAACCTCCTCCCTGCAGGAAGCATCACACTATAACCTTAATGGCCCCTCCAGGCTTGTGGTTTTTTGTGGGCACATCCTACAACATGTCCCTGATGCAATAATAGAGCATTAGTGCTACATTCAATTGCGTTTGCATTTAAAGGGAAGGCATACTTTCCCAAACAATGCAAGCGTTGAAATGCAGCCATCCTTTGAAATTCACACTTCTCTGAATTTTGCGGTGCAGTTATCCAACCAAGCAATATGTAGAAAGATGCACATACTAGCGTAAAGTGTCCATAAAAATGCATATATTAGTCAGCGAAACATACAAAAAAAATCATTATTTTAGGGGGAAATATGCATATATCAGGCAAAATTGAGCATATTAGGAGAAATTTCCACTAAAATGCTAATGAATTTTAATGAAGACTAAAAAAAGAAATCGCAAACTCAAACAAGCAAAGAAGAATTTTGCACCCCACACAAGTCATTACAGCAGCACAGTCAAACATCTTCTCATGGGAAATTATACAAACTTCCAGGCAATTTTCCCACTCAGCCCCTTGTAGCTTCAGGAGAGAGAGAGAAAAAATACACCCATTAAAGAATATTTTCATGATTTAATTTTGCAATTTCTTATATATAAAAACTAAATAATTAAAAGTGACATTTTCTAGTTTGCTTGTCATTCTTTTCTTTTCTTTTTCCCTTTAAGTTGAATGAATGCCTAAGCTGCAGTCCTACCAGGGAATAAGTCTCATTGAATTCAATGGGACTTACTTCTGAGTAGAAATCCATACACTTGCATTCTAAGTATCTATATAGAATGTTTCCTAGGTGCTCAAAGCACTTTGAGCACACCCCATCAGCAATCCTCCCAGCAATGCAGTCAAACAGGCCAATATTATCCTCGTATTGCTGATGGGTTGGAGGGGAGTGAGACTTGAGAGGTGGTGACTTGCTGTGCCCACCCAGGGAATTCATGACTGCAGTGGGATTTGCACCAATGACTTCTTGGCGCACAATTCACTCTGTTGAGCTCTCGATAAGCCTCGCTCTCTTCACTTTCACAAACAACAGCCCATGGTGTTGATTTGGCAATTATGCAGCTCACAACACTGATTTGGGTGATACAAATGCTATCTTCAAAGAGATGCCAGACCTCTTCCCTTTTAGTTTAGGAGCTTCCTTTTTAGTTTAAGAGCAATACCATGGACAACACAGGTGGCCCTGTGGTCTAAACCACAAAGCCTAGGGCTTGCCGATCAGAAGGTCGGCGGTTCGAATCCCCGTGACGGGGTGAGCTCCCGTTGCTTGGTCCCTGCTCCTGCCAACCTAGCAGTTCGAAAGCACGTCAAAGTGCAAGTAGATAAATAGGTACCGCTCTTGCAGGAAGGTAAACGGCATTTCAGTGCGCTGCTCTGGTTCACCAGAAGCGGCTTAGTCATGCTGGCCACATGACCCGGAAGCTGTACGCCGGCTCCCTCGGCCAGTAAAGCGAGATGAGTGCCGCAACCCCAGAGTCGTCCGCTACTGGAACTAATGGTCAGGGGTCCCTTTACTGTACTTACCTTACCATGGACAGCATCACAAAGAGCTAATTTGGGCTCCCTGTTTTACTACTTGCCCAATATTCTCTAAACAGAGCTCCTGATCCAAAGTACTAACAGTTTGGATTGAACGACTGCTTAGAAATCTGAGAATTCTCTCGATATTAATAAAATAAAATAAAACCTGACTGTCAGGCAGTGAAATGTTTGGCCAGGATTTGTAATGTTATCACAGCAAAATGAGAAACTTGCTCTGACAGCACTCACACGCAGGCACACATGCACACGCACCCTCCAGGGTCTTTCTATTGCCAGACTGCAAAAGAGGAGTTTGAGTGATCCTTCCTTTTTCCATCAAAGGCTCTATGGAAGGAATAGGAAGTTGTGGCTCCCTTGTGGAACTAGGAAGTTAACTAGGGTGGCTACAACTCCAAGAAAGAGGAAATGCATCAGCAAAACTGAGTACAAAAGAGGATACAGATCTACATTCATTTCTATTCATAGGCACAAATTTAGAAATAATGTTTTATTGAAAAAGAAATACAATGCATCTCACCACAGGGGGGATCGAGACAGGGACCAGGTGACCTGTGTGCCGGCTTAGTCTGCTGTCCAGACACTCACTCTTGAGAGGCAACCCCTCCAAATAGAAGACACCTTCTAAAAAGAGGATTACCCCCTGACAGTCTTTCAAATGTCCTCAGTGAAATATGACACATGATCACCTAAAGTTAACAGAGTATACCTATGTAACAGCAGTGTAGAGTCTAAGTCTGTTTCCTAGTAGGACAGAGGTTTTCAACCTTTTTGAGTCCACTGCTCCCTTGGCCAACTCCATTCTTTCTGTGGCAGCCTTGTGGGGCTCAGGAGCCCAGTTATGTCACCCCTTGCCTGCAGAGCTGACAGCCTCTCACCCTTTTTTGAACACCCTCCCTTGTGGAGTCTTCCCTCAGCCTCCTCTCCCCGCTCCTTGGGAGTCCCCTGGGCAGCCACTGCTGCTGCCCCTGGTCTCTGAGCTGCCCCCCCCAGCCCCAAAGAGAGGTGCCTCCTCACACATGAGAGGGCATCAGAAGAGAGAGGGAAGGAAGAGGGACAGAGGCCAGTGTTGCCCGTGACACCCCTGGCCAAGGATGGCCCCAGCCTTGGAGGCCCAATGAAGACTGGCCAAAGGTGAGCGTGAGGTCAACACCTTACCTTGGAAAGCAGGCCCTGCACACAGGAAGCACAAGAAAGGCCAGTGCAGTGCCTGCCTGCCTGGCCTCCCACTAGTCTGTCCATTCCCAACAGCAAGGGCTGACAGACTGGCTGGCTGTGCTACCTCACCCACTTGCCTGCTTACTCCAGGGAAGCCTCAGCTCCTGCCAACCAGCACCCCCTGGCCAGCCCCAGAGGCACCATTCATCTGTGGAGCTTGTAGTCAGGGCTGCTGCAACAAACAGCTGTGCAAGCCTTTAGGGGGCAGGGACATGAGAGGGCATCAGAGGAGAGAGGGAAGGAAGAGGGACAGAGGCCAGTGTTGCCCGTGACACCCCTGGCGAAGGCACCCCAGGATGCCATGGCACACTGGTTAAAAACCACTGCAGTAGACCTAAGGTCCTCAACAGGACACTCATGGGTGCCGTGTTGCTTGGGGTCAGGTTTAGGCTAAAGTCTAGACTGGTCTTTCCTTCTACTCTGGCCCCATCTGCACTACGTATTCAAAGCATTCATACCACTTTAAACAGTCAAGGTTTCCACCCAAAAATCCTGGGAACTGTAGTTTGTTAAAGGTGCTGAGAGTTGTAAGGAGACCCCTAGTCCCCTCCCAGAGCTACCATTCCGAGAACAATCAATCCCTCCTCCCAGGTAGTTCCTGGGAAACAAATAAAACTTAATGTTGAGGTGCTCATATGGTCAAACCAGACTTTACAGAACAGCAACTTTCTCTCCCTACTATACACCTTCACTGAATGGGGTCATGTGACTCCATAAGTTCACTTCAGAGTGAACTCTGAAGTGAACTTATGAAGTGAACATATGTTCACTTCAGAGTGGATAGACTTCGAACAAGGCATCATAATCAACCAATTGCTTCCAGTTTGCAATGGTGTGCTTAATGTCCATCTGCTCTCAGCCCAGTACATGCTGGTAGTGGGGTAGAAGTCCCCCCAATAATTCAAAAATGATCGTCACCCCCCCCCTCTGTAATTCAAGCACTGACTCTGTGGAGAGAAGTATACTTTCAGCAGCAGCCTGATGCATGTAACTGCTTTGGAATGTAAGTTTCAAGCACTGGTAGTGTGACAAAAGTGGCAATATATGACAAACAATAACTGTCATTTACGGACTAGAGACACTCAAGTCTGGAGGAGGGGGGTGGAATCCTCCAAATGCAAGTATATATAAGAAAGAATGGGATTTTATCATTCCTTTTTTTTCCCTTTTCCAAGTTTCCCTTTACCTGTGGCGTCAAATTGAATGGGTTTGAATTTTATGCTGAGACAAATAAACCAACTTAAAGCCTCCTACAATTAAACCAGTCTAGCGATCTTTCCCATGTCTGCTCATTGATGTCATCCCACACTGCTTTATGCATATTCAAATGTTTGAATGATTATGTTCCACACTCAGGGGATTGCTGTGGAGAAGGCCTGTTCCCTTGTTTCCGCCCAGCGTGCCTTAGTCAACGCAGGCAGGAGGGCCTCTTCTCCAGCTGAGCGCATGGGGTGTGCAAGAAGGCCATACAGGAGATGCCTTGCCCCTGATCTTCCACTATCCAGCAATAGTAAATTCTCCAAAAGAGACAACCACCAACAGCCTATAGAGCAGGCATAGGCAAACTCGGCCCTCCAGATGTTTTGGGACTATAACTCCCATCATCCCTGACCACTGGTCCTGTTAGCTAGGGATGATGGGAGTTGTAGTCCCAAAACATCTGGAGGGCCGAGTTTGCCTATGCCTGCTATAGAGCATGGATTGCAAAAGTGGCTCCCCCAGGTGTTGCTGGGAGACCCACCATCCCTGAAGGCTGGTTATGTTGGTCAGGGCTAGATGGAGCGAAACAACATCTGCAGCACCATGTTGCTACCGTAACCCTGCTATTCTGCACCTCTCGCAAGATCTCTGCACAAACCTCCCTGTACACAATCATGGCTCACAGCACAGATACAAAGTTGCCCTGCCCTGAGGCCAGCTGACCTCTTACTAAGCAGACGCCCAGCGAGAGTTGAGAAGTTAATTGCCATGGAGAAGCAACGGCCAAGCTCCTCTTACAACAGCAGCTCAGCCAGGAAGTATTGTGAGAATGTCCTATGAACCTTCCTTTCGCCTGACAAAAGTAGGTTCTACAAATAAATGAGGATCTTGTCTGTATTGTAAATGCAGACAGGCAGGACAGCGCTCTGCAGCTGCATTTCAAAGGATCCCTTTTTTACAGATGTGGCAGCTTTTGATACGGGGGTCCTACTGCATGCATGCAGATGTGCGGAAGGGAATGTCCATGTGTGATAACTATGAGTGCCACTAAACTAGGTTAGAATAGCCTGAGCTATATTGCCAAGAACGTATCACAATATTGACTCCTCCTTGTATGTATACTTCTCGTTTTGTTTGTACCTAAATATTTGCATGTGTTGCTGGGTACACTCAATTAGGGCTTGGCTGCCTAAAACTAATTGCTAGTATCCTCCTGCCAAGAATAATTGTTTTTTTTCCAAGAAATGACTTCTGCATATTGGCACCACAGCTATCCCTAGACGCTACACCACCCTGAGTAGGCAACCGTTGACTTCAGGCATTGGCTAGATGGGATTCTGCTCCACAGCTTTATTTACCTGGTGATTTATGAGCTTTGGACCCAAGTAGCAGCTCCATAATGCCAGACCTCAGGCAGTCCTTCCATTGGCCTGCTGTAGCTTCTCAGTCTTTTTAGTGCACTAGATTAAGCTGAGGAAACTAGCTTATTACAGAGAGGGGACTAAATGCAATTTGGTACATCCTGCAAGTTCTAAGCAAGCACACACTGAGCTGACTGACGGCAGAGTGGTTTTAGTGTGGCAATAACCTTATTTACCCGAATGGACCAGCCTCCACTGCAATAGGCCCAGCATGCCCCTTAAATTTTTAGTTTTTCCTTCCCTTATCCCCTGATTTTTTCCCCTCCTAGTAGAGAAGCCTCTCTGAGGATTTTCCAGCTCAGCTGTGCTTTTTGCTACATTTCTTTGAGCTCTGTCTTTTCCCGCTGCTAGAGATATGCATTGTGGTTTTCTGGTACAGTATAATCTAATTTCTAGTTTTGGTTTCTCAAGACTGGACTGTCTTGTATAACTTCCTAAAAGCACACACGCACACAGAGTAAATGACAAACCAAAACCACATTTGTTCATTCAACAGTCAACAATTAAAGTGCATATTAATATAAAATGTACCTTATTTTATAAGCATAAATATATCTCTGAATCATCCGCCTTAATCAAAATCTGAAAATGAAATTAAGCTTAACCATGTGTAATTTATTGCAATCTTCTCTAATGAAAGTTGTGATTATAAAAGATAACTGAGGGGGATATGAATGCTTTAAATTAGGATTAATTAGGTTTTTGTCAGCATTGTACAAAATTAGGACGTGATTGCACATTCAACCTTCCGCAGGCAGAGCTACACATGAGGGGTGGGGTGGAGGGGGGGACTAGTATAAAGGTCAATGGATCTCTTTTTCTTCTCTCCCCATCACTGGCCAGTCCTTGGCTGGACTCACACACACAATGAGGCATTGATACATCATGGTAACCTACAGATGGCTAGATGCATATATGGCGATCATTTTGATATATGTAAAATGTGTATGTATAAAGGCACACATGAATGTGGATATGTGTTTATTTGTGTATGTATATATGGGGTGGGGTGGGGAGAGAGTGAGAGAGATGCATTTTATATAACTATATCAAAATAATCCCCATATATGCACCCAAAATCTCAAGGTGAGGTATATTGGGAACAAATAAGAAATACAAATACATGAAATCAGAGACTAAAATTGATTATATAAAAATGAAAGCAATTTAAAACCTCCAGTCATCCTCACAAACATTAATATAGTCAATCACCATTAAAACAACCATCAGCAAAAGCCAGCGAAGAGGATACAAATTAGCGACCAAATGCTTGACAGTCAAGGTAAGTCTTGAGCTGGTGTCAACAAGATACCAATGCTGATGCCAAGTGGGCCTTCCTGGAAACAGCATCCCTTCAGTCTGGGGCTACTGCTAAAAAGGCCCCATCTCTTGTAATAGTCCCCCCCTAATACTTCTATAAGACGAGACAGTCTAAGGAGGGCATTTAATGCTGACTTATGGGTTTGGTTAGGTTCATGCTGGAAGAGTCGTTTGTAAAGTACAGGGATTCTCAACCATATATGGCTTTATATGTCGAAAGCAGCACTTCATAGTGGACCTGAAAGCATACCAGAAGACAGCGCAGCCAGAGTAGAATCGTTGTTATATGATTGAACCCTCAGTCTGGCCACAGAATTTTGTTGCAGCTGCAGTTTCCAAACTATCTTCAAAGGCAGTCCCCAAAATAAGAGTAATCTAACCGTGGGGATACCAGGACATATACTACTAAAGACAGGTTACCAGCATCCAGATATGGGCGCCTCCACTCCAGTGACCATAATGGATCCAGAAGTGCCCCCAAGCTATGAACCTCCTCCATCAGTGGGAGTGAGACCCCACCCAGAGCTTATAGAATGCCACTTACCCAGACAGCAGAACCACCCACTAACAGTATCTCTGCCTTATTTGGATTGAGCTTCAGTTTACTGGCTCTCATCCAGTCCATTATCTCAGGCAGGCACCAGTTCAGTGCATCCACCAAAACAGCTACCGGCAACGAAAAGGAGAAGCAGAGCTACGTGCCACCAGCATATTGATGACAATGCACTCCAAAACTCTTGGGTGACCCCACTCCGTGGTTTCATGCAGATGTTCAATAGCAAGGGGCTGAATAATATCCCTCCAGCACTACTTTATGGAGTCACCCATCTAAGTGGTGCCAGAACCATCACAAAGCAGTACCACCCACCTCCAATATAGCCGCTTCAGAAGGATACTATGGTTAATAGCATCAAAAGTCACCAAGAAATAAAGGAGAATCAACAGCAAGCTCTCCCAGAGGCAAGCTGGGATGAGAGGAAGAGGGGAATAGTTCATGGAGCATCTTGAGGAGCTTGAAATTTGCTCAGTTACACTGAGTGGCTAATGCTAGCAGAATGGAGTTGCTATCTCATGCACTCATAGCAGCTAAGTCAACAGCCCAATACCTACAGCAGGATGTGCTTGTAAGGGTACTCAGGAAGCAAGTCGTATTCATTTGCCTTTCATTTTTGTCTCTCTCTGGCTTTTGGCTGCTTGTTGTTTGCACCCATCAAAGGCTCCACTTATATGCTCATAGCAACCTGGACAGCACAGCATCCTGGAAAGCTCAATTGGTTAGAGTTGGAATGTTGCCTGCACCACACATACTAATAATATACGATATCCATGTTGCTTTGCTGGGCCCTATGCAGACCCCTAGTGGTCTTCCATGTCATAGAGGGGAAAGCTGTGCGGGTAGTAATGTGGGCCAAGCCTGCATATCAGGAGATGAACCATAAAGGTGAGAAAATCGAGGTACAAAGCAGGGAAATCATTTGCAAATACTGCCCAAGGCATCAGAGGCAGAAAAGTGGAATTAAATGCAGATTTTGATCACCCAACATCTTTCTAAGACCAGACCTGTTCCAGTCAAAAATGAAAATAAATGTAGATACATACCTCTCTCCACTGCTTGGTCTCTATGCCCTGAGTATACAGCACACACACTGCAAAGGGAAAACAGCTCAGCTCAGTCACTGGCAGAGTGAAGGCAGTGGTATCATGCAGCATTACCCAAATCCATCACAAGCTTCTGCAAAAACAGGAACCCAGCAAGCTTAACTATAGCCTGATTCCCCATTGGTGATGGGGAGGGGGATCCCAAAGGTTTGACAGTTGGGATCTGTTATCTCTCTTTTTCCCCTTTCTACCACATTGACAACTGTGTAGAAAACCAGCACCAATGCGTTTTTCTGCACAACGGATAGCATTGTGCACAAAAAACCTATCAGAGTCAAAAAGACAAAAGCAGGGCCACTCAGTTCTAGACTTGGGGCTGATTCCAATGATGCTCTTTGCAGTGATGGAAGATCCAGTGTAGGGTTTGGTCCGTGGAACAGAGAGGGAGGCACTTTTTGTTGGTTTCCCTTCCCCCCTGTGATATCCCCACGTGCCCCCAAAATCTGCTCCAGGGGGTTAGGGGAATCCTTTTGAGAAGTATGGGAGGTGGGGTGCTGGATGGGAGAGGGTGGGGGGGATCAGTGAAAACTGCTTCACTCCCCCGTTCTGCTGATGAAAGATACTTTCATTAGCCTAAGGCACTGATCAAATATGACCCATGGTATGTGGACAGGTGGAAGTTGATTTCTGTAGAAGCAGCCCAAAGTTCTACCCATCTGAAAGGGTGGACCATCTCTCCCCTCAACCATTTTTCACCCTCTGGCTCATGGATTTGCTTGTTTTTTAGATGCCCATCAGAAAGCAGCCTCAACCTTCTATTATGGCAAATACAAACACAAAGGCCAGTCTCTCATGGTTTAGCAAAGGAACTATAGAAATCAAAACTAGATCTTTAAGGGTGTCTGTTTAAATTAGCCAATAATGATACCTTCATTAATGTATTTGGCTCCCTTTCAAATACTCCCCATTAGCAAAAGCACGGTGGAGATGTAGAGAAGATTAATGAGGTTTTAATGAAGAGCCGCTGCCAAGGCACCGGCAAACTGGCTGGCAGCAAAGGCTGCTGCCCCACCAAGATTTGATCAGGATCTGTTGCTTGTCCTCCTTCATCTGTGTGAGCTGCTAAGGGTGCTGTCTATGTTCCCAAAGGGACATCTCAAAGAAAATGGCATTTTGCAAGTGGAGCCACCAACCCAAGTGGAGTGCTCCTCTTTAAGGTTCTAGCCAGCCAGCCATGTTGCCAACCAGGAGTCAATGATTCCAGAACACCATCCGGCAACTTTAACTTCAACTGATGTCAATGGGAGAACTAAATTTATGTCTCAGAGGTTAAAATCAATGGGATTTAAACTGCTTAATCTTGTTCATCATGCCCAAAGAGTGTGGTCTTTTATTCATTCATTTATAGCATGTATAAACATTAAAAAAAAAAAGAAATCTCTAAGCACGGGGAGGGGGGAATCTAAGCAGTGTTAGACTCCAAGAATCCATGTATTTGAAATGTAATGCATGGATTCTACAAGAACCTGTCAGCTAATCACAGAAGTCTTGTAGCCAAACTATATTATACAAAGCAGTGAACCTATATAGAAAATGTACATACATGGGTCAGATTTGGAGAAAGTATCCTTATCCAGAAGATTTCTGAAATGAAAAAGAGAGAGAGAAAGAATTACACAATTTCCAGTACAGAGCAAAACTAATAATAATAATAATAATAATAATAATAATAATAATAATAACAACAATAATAATACCAATTCAATTTAAAAAGCGGGCTCAGGGCTGTTAACAGCAAATATAAAACATTGATTAAAATGTGACTTAAATGCACAGTAAACAACAATGTTCCAATATACAGTCATACCTCATGTTACGGACGCTTCAGGTTATGTGTTTTCGGGTTGTGGACCGCAGGAAACCCGGAAGTACCAGAACGGGTTACTTCTGGGTTTCGTCACTCGTGCATGCACAGAAGCGCTAAATTGAGCTTTGTGCATGCACAGAAGCGCCAAATCACGCTGGTGCCTGCGCAGACGCAGTGCTTCAGGATGCGAACGCTGCGGGTTGCGGACGTACCTCCATCACGGATTATGTCTGCAACCCGAGGTTCCACTGTACAATAGTAGAACAGCAGTCTTCTACTTGGCATTGCTCAGGAATTCTAATAAACTGAAAAACCAGTGCAGTTTTGAAAGGTTCAGTCCACCATCATGATTCAAGATGGTATCCAACTACATCCAAGCTTAGATGAAAACCATCTCCTTGATCTCATTGTGAAAAATTGCATGTCAAACTGACAAACAGCTTCAAAACGACTCTCTTGTAGTAGCAACCAGTTCCGTAGGCACATTCAAAGAAGAGTTTCTTGCTCGGCTAAGTTGTTCCCAACTTTATGGAGATCTAAACCCCATCTGTGCATTTGTGATGAATGCATCTGGTCTTGACGTGGGACACACACACACACACACACACACACACACACACACAAGCCCATCTCGACATTCCTGCACATTCCAGCTCCACATCCCACATCCAGCACAAACATATCATAGGGAGGTGCTAAGCACATTCAGGTAAATGTGCTTAGAATCCTCCCAGCAGTTGGGAATCTTGTGTTATCAGGGCTCCTGATCAAAGGGCAAATTCTAAGCACATTTACTCAAATGCACTTTAGAATCCCCCTTCAGATCATCATACTGAATGTGGAAATGTCTGAAGTGGAGCCAGCACACACAGGAGAATTGGAGTGAGGCTCCATGTGTGCCTCCTCTCCCTCCCCACTTTAAGCCTACATGTATTCACCCTGAATCCACAAAAAGGTTTCACAAAACATTTATTCCGAATGTAGACAGAATGTTGATTTATTCTTAATGTAGACCAGAATGTTGGCATGCAAACACTTTGTCCTCCAAGGTATTGATTTATTTATATCAATTATCTTCCCCATTGAAGAGCAGCCACCTCCTGCATCCTGAGAGATTATGGAGATTTTAGGACTTTTTCTATAGATATTAGGGGAAATGAATGGTTGATAGCACAAAGGAACTAAATAAAGGCTCATATATTGGATTCACCTGTGAAAGTGTTTGTTCTGCATTATTGAGTCCGTTCTTGAATTGCCTCCATCTGGGAATGTTATGGAATGAAGACAATGCAAACAACAATTTTATGTTCTGCTTACTTCATTTTGTAAATAAAATATGGTCATAGTGGAGTTTTCTCTTTAGGAGCAATAATGATGTATCACAGAATAATTCCATACTGAAACTATTCCTGCCCTATGCAGACTGCACTTGCCATGCTGACTTATGTGCAACTGAGGTTGATGCTGGCTGAGTGGTCCTCTGTGTAGATGATGTGTGCAATTTAGACCATACTGAATGCATCATCGCTACATGTAAATAATGCCTATCTACAAATGGACTCTTGTTTAATATGAACAGAGGGGAGGAAAAAATGCTGCAAAAATAAGTTAAGAAATTTAAATTAAATTTAGATGAAACATTTGTTCCATGCCAGGTGGTGGGTTACACTTAGACATCTTTGTGTGTTCTATGAATAGGAAAGTTTGTCATACATTTTACTATAACAGGAATTTGTCTCAGGGTTTCTGATACCAGCACCCAATGTGTCTGAAAGTTTATAGCTTCAGTTCCTTCAAGATCCCTTCCCTCCCTTTGCCCATTTGATTAATCCACAGTCCTCAAGATGACAAGATTCTGGGAGCTGTCCAGCACTTGTGGTGCTGAATGCAGTCAGAAAAGTCTGCACTTAAGATCACAGAACTGTAGGGTTGGAAGAGACTACAAGGACCATCTAGTCCAATGCCCTGCGGTGTAGGACACTTTTTGCCCAATGTGGGACTCGAACCCACGACCCTGAGATTAAGCATCTCCTGCTCTACCAGCAGAGCTATCTCAGATGAGCTGCTACCATAAAAGTTAGTGGGATCTTTTGCTGACTTGGATGAACTTTGGATTGGGCCCTAATGGCAGAGAGTGTCGGCAATGAATAGCAGAGATAATGAAGGATTAGAAAGGGCTTAATAGCATTCCAGTTTCAGAGCCAGAACTTCTCTGAATGTTTCTTTCAATAGCTTATCTTCAAAGCATGCAAGAACACCAATTAAATGTAAGGAGATATGCAGACTGAGTGCAGAGGGAGCTTGCTTTAACTCACTGGCATACTCATTCCAGGAAACAATATTTCATTGCTTTAGAGACAGGCTCAACTTCAGGGATTGCAGCAGGTCAGGCTGTTGCATCTGGGCAATGAAGAAAGTTGCTTTGAGTCAGCACAACCATGTGGTTCAGTAACAAGGGAGATATAAAGAAGCCATAGTATTGTTTTCTCTAGATTGCTGTCCGTGAGCAGGTAAGGTGTGTTGGTGGGATTGCAGAGGGCACTGAATACCAGTCCCTGACTACAGTAAAACATGGAGAACCGAAAGCTGCAGTACAGGAAGCTACAGAGAGTACTAATTACTGAGTGATTCATCCACTGTAATTCTTTCTAAACACTCGGAAGATTTAGGGGCATCTTGAGAAGGATAATCTATCCCCTTGTCTTAGGAAGTGACAACCAGTGATTAAGTAAGCAGAAAAACTCTACTTGGCCTGTTAACACCCATGGATAATGAAATCAGAGGGGCAGAGAAATTCTGGGGAAGCTGTCGGTTATTGTTGTAATTCCCTGGGCTGCAGGAGCGTAAAAGGAGGGTGGGACTGCACTAGCCTTTTTTTGTTTTTTGGTGTGACACTTTCCTGGCACTTTTTGACGTCCGATGCAGACAGCTGGTCCTACCTTGAACACTTTGTACACTTGTCCTCTAGCAAAAATATGGGTGTGAAGTAAGTCTCCAAAGATGGAATATGCAGTCTCAAGCAATGCCCTGCCAGACTTGTTTCCACGCATGGGCTCTGGTTTGCAGCAACTGGTGTTGAAGCACATAGTACTTTAGAAGTGATTTATAAATAAGAAAAGTAGAGTCTCCTTTTTGACAAGACTGAAAAATGTGGAATCCATGAGCCTCTAGCTGTAATACTGCAAGAATGCTTTGGTTGAGTAGGATGTCCTGCCCTGCAGTGACAAGCTGCAATTGCTTGACAACGATGTGCAGAGATGGTAGAATTTGTGTGGGTGGCCACCGCAAATTACCTGAATGACCCGTTAAGCGTGAGAAGCATACAGAGAAAAAGAAGCCCCCTCTTGTCCCAAACGAGACAGAATAACATGCAAGGAATTGGCTGCCTTACATGCAGCTCACCCTGAAGCAGAAGAACGAGAAGTGAAGCAGAACCGAAATCAGAACAGTGTGAGAGCAAGAGAAGGAACTGAAAAGATAAGGAAACCAAAAGACCAGAAATTAGAAATATAATAATTCCAATCAAATGGGGACCATTTGTCCTTCAGACAGTAGCGCTGGCCTTTTGATGCTACCTAAAATACCACTCTCCTCTCAGTACTGGTTTCCTCAGGGAGTTCTTGATACATCACCCTCTTCCCTCCCTCCATAGTGTCTCTCATTCCTGCAATAATAAACAGCCCATTGGGATAGAACAAAACCTCCTCCAGTCTCTCCATTCATTGAGCAGCTATGACTTTCTGCTGGAGGACAGGGCTTGGATAACGATCCCGCCCCCAGCTCCCCCACAAAATAAAATAATACTCTATTGGCAGGGTAAGTCATACAAGGGCTGCCAAAAAATACAAAAAGATTCACTGCACATGAACTAAGCAGATTGCGGCTGCATCACACTGCAAGGATGGGAAGGGAACCCAGTTCAGAGCTGATGAAGAAAAGCAGGTAGAGGAAGCAAGGAGAGCAGGAGACAGGTCCATGGGGAAGCAGCAGAAAGGGTCAGACAGTGAAGCTTCCAGCCCTAAAGGGAAGACTTAAAATGTCTATTGAAGGCTCTCAGTCCTGTCTACCCAGCTATTTTGTGTTATACATCAGTAAAGACAATAATAGCATGTTGAAGGTCTGAGTATTCAGTCCTCAAAGCCTTAGTGGAACTCCCTGGTTCACGGGCCCCACACTCACAGAAGTGTATAGCAAAGCAAAACAACAACAAAGCCAGGCACCCCCTGGTCAACATTAGGCACTTTATAAATAATAATAATGTCTTTTGAGAGAACAGGAGACCTGTGAAGAGTGGGTGGAGCTAGAGAAGCAAAAGGTTGTGAGCGTTGGGTGTATTGGGATCTAAGAGTGGAGAGATAAGGGGGGCAAGGGCCTTGAGGGTTTTGAAGGGGATGGCGAGAAATAAAGGGAAACCAAACACCTCTATTTTCCAAAGCATCAGGCCCAAATCAGGAAACCAAATTAAGACCCAACTTAGATTATCAGAGGAGATTGTGAGGACTAAGGAAGGTTTCAAAGCACTCTAGGAGCAGGACTTACAACTGGTGACTGAAGACAATAAATGGAAAAATCTCCGGAATAAAGCCTCTTTGAAATCTGCTTCCACAAGGGTCAGAGGGAAGTTGCTCTACATTGGCCTACACTGGCTCATCTAGTCCAGCATCCTGTTCTTACAGTGGCCACCAGAAAAGAAGAGTTCAGAATGCCTTTCTGCCAGGAGTGCATCGTTGGTGAATGTTGTTAATGGGATATGGAAAATGAAAGAGAGTGAAACTGAATGTCAATGTAGTCTCTTCACTGCATCAACAAATAGGAGAAATGAGACACCAATCAAAGTGTCATTTGTGAATAACAGCCCAAGCCACCCACATTTCTCTCCTGGGTGGTTCTAGCACTCTGACAAAAGCTATATGCTGACAGCTTCTCATATAGACAGAAAGAAATGCAAACCAAAATATGTCAATTTCCTTCTCAGCTAGAAACTATAGATCTGGGTCACTGAAAAGGCAACAGAGCCTAGTTTTTAGAACTTTATGATTACGGAATTATCTTTTAATCAGCTATTTGTGTATGTAACCCAAAATTGCTCATGAGAGAAACAATGAGCAAAAAAAAGTTGTGAGGTTTGGGGACATCAGCTTTCCAAGGATTTGAAGTCCACAAAAGTACAGTCATCCACAAGGCCTCATTACTGAAATCACTGGAGGAAGAAAATTTAGATGGTTAAGACTAAGGAGCCTGGCAATAGTGTACAGTGTAGTGTGTCAGAGATGCTAACCTGGCCTCCTAACCTGACAGGCGAGTCACTGCTGCTTACCAGGATTAGACAATGACTGGCATGGTGCGGTGCAAACACACCACAAGCAGAAATAGATTGACACCACTGGTGCATTTGCACTGCACTGCCCTCACCACTGCCTCTCTCCTCCCAGAAGCAGCAACTTGTCTGCTGGGAGGTCAGATAAGAGCCTTTGCCCCACTGCGCTGTCCGCTACTGGAGCCTGGATGTCCCCTCTTGACACAACTAGGAAACACCTTTTGTTCACCCAAAACAATCCCAGTAGCAAACACAGGCTATGATGCTGCCACATATGTAAGCCAACATATACCCCATGGATTTTGTAGATATCCAACCTTAAATTTATAAATTCACTTAATAAGCACACAGAGAACACAGTTGAGTTATATCTGGGAGATGGGAAGGCATACATTTCAAAAAGGCACTAGTGCATAACAATTTTCATTCTTTAAACAAATAATGTGCAGGTCTGTACTGGATGTTCCCTAATTTCAATATTCACTTTGAAAGAAGCACATTTCTGTTAGGGTTTTAGAGGCTGACGGGTATGTCATTTTTGGGACACTGTTAATGATGTAATTTATCATAATTATTTTAATGTTTCTGTTCATTATGCATTATGCTTTTATTTTCCATTAGAATCATAAAATCATAGAGTTGGAAGGGATCCCAGGGATCATCTGGTCCAACCCCTTGCAATGCAGGAATCTCAACTAAAGCATCCATGACAGATGGCCATCCAACCTCTGCTTAAAAACATCCAAGGAAGGAGAGTCCACCACCTTCAGAGGGAATCCAGTCCATTGTCAAACAGCTCTTACCATCAGAAAGTTATTCCTGAAGTTTATTCGGAATTTGTTTTCTAAAATCCATTGGCTCAGGTCCCATCCTCCAGAGCAGGAGAAAACAAGCTTGCTTCATCTCCCATGTGACAGCCCTTTAGATATTTGAAGATGACTCCTCTCAATCTCCTCTTTTCCAGCCTAAACCAATCCAACTCCCTCAACCATAAGGCTTGGTTTCCAGACCCTTGGTCATCTTGGTCACCCTCCTCTGCCAACATTCCAGCTTGGCAATATCCTTCTTAAATTGTGGCACCCAGAATTAGACACAGTATTCCAGGTGTGGTCTGACCAAGACAGACTAGAGCGGGACTATTACATATAGTCACACTGTTGATTCATGTCAAACTTGTGGTCCGAAACTGTGAAGAGCTGTCCCGAATCTTGCAACAAAAGTAAGCAGTTCTTCAACACATGGAAGAAAACTCAAAACAAGGCGAGGCCAGTCTTTTTTATTATTGGAAAATATCTGAAAAGCTTTCTGTAAGGATCATAGAATCATAGAATCATAGAGTTGGAAGAGACCACAAGGGCCATCCAGTCCAACCCCCTGCCAAGCAGGAACACCATCAAAGCATTCCTGACAGGTGGCTGTTAAGCCTCTGCTTAAAGACCTCCAAAGAAGGAGACTCCACCACACTCCTTGGCAGCAAATTCCACTGTCGAACAGCTCTTACTGTCAGGAAGTTCTTCCTAATGTTTAGGTGGAATCTTCTTTCTTGCATGCAGTTGAAGTTGAAGCATGCAGGGGGATCTCACCCTGTGTTTGTGAAACAGACTGGGAGCCTGAAGCCAATGTTTTGGCTGGTAAATTCCAACATCCAAACACTCCTCCTACTGGCTACCTAAATGCAGGACAGTGGAAGAATCTTTCTTGTGAATGCCCCTCCCTCTCTGATGCACACTCTCCACATTGCCTCTTTTCTCTCTCCCATGCTCTCTTCTGTATATCTCTATCTTGGGACCAAGCCACCTGTCTGTCACCATCCTTCTCTCTTTTCCAATGCATCTCCCAGCAATCTCCCCCCCCCCAATTCCCCCCCCCGTGTGTGTGTTTTACTGCAGCCCTTTCATTCTCTCTCCTCCCATTTCTGCCTTTCTGTTCCTGCTTTTCCTCCCAGACAAACGTACTGTTCACAACGATGCTTCACTGCCGCAAGAGCAATGTGATGCTGTGCTTTCCAGACTCAGTGTGGTGTGGAGTGTCTTGAAATCTGGAGGTGGGTGGTGTTGAGCAAGTTACCAGATGTCACAGATATGTTCCCAGAGTGCGGATGCATGGCACCATCCACAAGGTATTGGCAGACCAGAGGAAACTTAAGGTTTGCAGAACTACCCCCCCACCAAAATAAAACCTTTAGAAAAACCTTGAGTGTGGGGTTGAGATAAAGTCAGCTCAGCAAAGGCTGAACATGCTCAGTGGGCACTGAACACTGATTGACTGCTGGAAGGCAGGAATGGAAAAGGGAGCAGGGAGGAATGGATTATCCAGGGAAAGGGCATAGCTGGCTAGAATCCTGAAGAGAAGCACGCCACGCTGCAACATTTACAGGCACAAACTACACCATGCAAGCATGTTGTGAAACTAAAGTGCCCGCTCTCAACTTCTCAGGGGGTGGAATATAAACAAAATGATTCCTCTTCAAAGCACCGGCATGCTGCAAATAGGCTTGCCATCTTTTCACTGGCAGGGCTCCTGTGCCCCTTGAAACCTGCAGGCCAGGTTGAAATTCAGAATTCTTTCCCAGCGTGGAGAAAACAGAATAAGGAAATTATGCCATGCAGCTGCCAAAGAGACCGAGCTTTTGTCAGGGAGGAATCAATGACCACTATCAGCAAACTATATAATGTGATGAGGGGAAAAATAAACTCTACTGCAAGGGAGAGCCAGCCCATTTTCTCTTTGTGTTGCGGTTTGTGGTCATTCTGGCTGCCAGTGCATTTAAATACGTAGAACACTATTTGCAAAAGAAAGCCTAAATCCATTTCAGTGGAACATAATTCATCACTATAATGTGCTGGTGATTGATTTACAACCCAATCCTTTGCAAATTTACTCAAACATAAATCTCTCTTACTTCCATGGGGCTTGCTTCCTCTGTAAGTGTGCATAGAACTGCTCAACACATATATCACCCTCGACTCCTAGGGGCCGCTTTGCCCCCCCAATAAAATATTTGAGGGGGCTGCACACGCACCCCAAGTTGCTGGACATTGCCCAACTTCCAATCTCCTGTTGTAGGTACAATAACGTTGCATTAACGCCTGCCTTGGAAGCACTGCATCAGAGGAACTTTTGCTCTGCACTTCTCATAAGAACTATGTAATAACATGAGGGCCTCTAATGAGCTCTTTAATTTTCTCAGACTCATAACTGTGTTTGCATCCCCCTACGCTATCAGCACTTCCTGCTGCAAAACTTTTCCCTCCACTTTCCTCTCGCCTTTGCACTTTACAAAGGGTGAGAAAGTCACCCTAAATATGATGACATGGCTGAAAATGTCTCTCCAGTATAATTTGTTTCCACGTTCCATGCAGTTCTGCTCAACCCTCTGTAATACAAGGTGCATAATTGCCTCCTTCTCCTGGGTTAACTCCAGACAATTAAGCCCATCGAAGGCATCAGCTTTTGTCATAAACAAAGTACCTTGTGATGATCTTCTGTTCTCTGTCACCAACTGCAGGAGAAAGGCTGTTTTAATTCTCTCCAGTTACTTTCCACATTTCCAAAGGGCTTCAACTTTGCTAGACTTTTTAATTGCTTCATTATTCACTCTGGATATTCTCTCCCTGTCATTTTTTCCCCAAACAACAACTCATGGTTCCATGTGTAAAGTTAGAAAATATGCTAAGGCCCAGCTATCAGAGTTGCCTTCTTTTGTAAAATCTGGTACAAAATGCATTGGGCAAAAGCACTACAGCTGGTCAATCCATTTGATGCCAGTCTCACTTAACATTTATACTTGGGAAATAATATTTGTCTCACTCTAAGTTGTCTTACAGTAGTGTCTAATGTGTGGGAAAAGACACATCTCAAATTAATGTCCCAATACTTAATGGGATGCCTCTGTTGACAGGAACCTGTCCATACCCTTAGATCAACATCTGAGACCCTTCTTCAGGTAGAGGAGCCAACTTGGGCCCCAGACTGTGGGTGCCCAGCGGCACACATTGCTTGACCTCTGTCCGCTGCTGCCACTTTCCAGTGCCATAGTGGTGACTGGGCCAGGGCCTACGCCAAGAGGCCTCTCTTGGGAACATGCTTCTGCAGCGGCGGTGGGGGTGGGGCGGTGGAACATGGGTGCCCACGTCCCGTGGAGATGGTGGAGGCAGAGGCCCCAGCCCAGTCACTGCCACAGGCCCAGAGATAGGGAGATAAGGCAGTGGTGGTGGCAGATGGAGGCCGGGCAACCACAGTGAATATTTTGTGGGTGCCCAGACACCCTGGGCCCCCTGGAGATGGCACCAATGCCTCTGGGTACCCGCTCGGAGGGAGATTCAGAGGATTGTGACAAAAGAGAGGGCTTTTTCAGTAGTGGCCGCTCTGCCATCTGTGGACACTCTTCCCAGTGAGGACCACCA
Organism: Darevskia mixta; assembly: GCA_034641385.1. NCBI lineage: Eukaryota > Metazoa > Chordata > Lepidosauria > Squamata > Lacertidae > Darevskia > Darevskia mixta. The sequence continues at coordinate 28,747,129 of JAWWNH010000029.1, forward strand.
GGCACCAACTTTATATTAGTTTTGGATTAGTCCTAGGATGAAGGGTGGTAAAGAAATTTTGATGCTGATGCTGATGTGTTGCTGGGAAGCCAAAGTCAACTGTTCTCTGCTTGTGCATGTGCCCCACATGTGACAGAGCTCCATGTCTCCACTTGGCTAGGGCTACTCTCATAACTGCAACCGAGTCCTGCCATTTGGTCCCACAGGGAGTAAAGAAACAGTGCGGAAATGCCAGCTTCAGATGGAAACAGAGGTGATAGCAATGCCAGGTTTATTGCTGTGCTAAGTCAGAATTTCAAGTGGGGAAAGTGGATTTTGTAGGCTTCTACATGTCCCTTCATTACTGCACCAAGAAGGAGCTGCTGGATTTCTCCCTGCGTTGAAGCTGCAAAAGGCATCTGGGAAAGGCAGCAAGAAGTAATTGGAAATGGGCTAGAGCTCAGTGGTAAAATCACATGCTTTGCCTCTGCTTCCAGCCCTGTGGAAGCCTCCTGTCTGCAACTGTGAAGAGCTGCTGCCAGTCAATGTCTATGTAGACATAGAGAGCCAGAAGGATAATGGGCTAACTTGATAAAGGGCAGCTAGCTATGCAAATCGCAAGAGATAAATGAAGTTCCACCAGGTAATAACTAGTCTAACGAGGGGAGAGACGGTTAATACCACATGCTTAACATTAATTTCTGCTTGATTTAGTGCTGCAGAAATTAACACTTCTACAAGATCTACTGGAGTGTATATGCATATAACTTGAGGGAGGAAGGGAGGGTTTTGAGGGTAAAGTAATCTGTATATGACTAAGGAGGAAGGAACACCAGTCTTGTACACCTAAGCAAAATAAAAGCAATCTTCAGCCAACAGGAGGGGAAGGGGGGGAAGTCCTTAGAATCACAGGTCTTCTTTTCTCTGAAAAGTGAAGCCAGGCTGAACAGATCCAGACAACAGCTCCCAATTTCACCTGATCCAGTAACAGCAGCAGCAAAATGTAATATTAATTTATTTGCCACTTACTAAAGCAAAGTGGCCATCCATCAACAGCTGGGAATTCAAAGACGCAGATGGGAGGAGGAAGAATTATGAGACTGCTCCTCAGCTGGTACAAAACAGGGAACCTATGTTGTAGCGAACTGTGTTCCCCCTAAAATATATCAGACAAATCTATGACATACGACCCAGATTTTGCAATTGCTCACACAGTATATAGGCCAGTTTTATTACTATTAATATACAATCATAATAAATAAGAGCAAAAGCAGTTTCTTGGCATACTCTGGCTTTGGGAGAAATACCATGTAGGACTAAGTCACTGGTTACATCAGTGCAAGGATTTCTTCTTGCGCAATGTAATGTTCTCCTTCTCCTTCCCCTCCCCCCATTACCTTTAAAATCCATTATTGGGGTTCCCCCAAACTTCTGGAGCAGATCTGAGGATGGCATTGGGTGTACACAGGGGGATGGGAAGACATTCTCCTCATGCAATTATTTAGTTGAATATTGCCCTTCATAAATACTGGTACCATTATTTGCTCATGCCATATTTGGGGTCCATTGTGAAGGAGGTTCTGAGTTTTGACAATATAAATTCATTCTAACATGTTATCTCCCCTGTTTTTACTTTGGATTTGGTAAAAACTTAATACAAAACTCTGTTTTATCTTGAGTTTTATGTTTACTCCTACATGGAGCTTTCAATGTGTTTTTATTTTGCTCTTTCTTGATGAGGTCTGCAGACTGAAAGAGCTGGCCTCCATCAGCCTCCCAGTGGCCCCCACCTAGGAAGGGATGCCAGGGCCACTCTTTTGGCACTGAGCCCCACTTCTGCCATGGAACAGAAGTGCTGCCAGTGGAAATCCTGCTAGTAACCCATCAAAGGGACTTTCTGGGGTGGGGCTGAGGCATCCCACGACCACTATATGTAAGGGTCTGGTGACTTCTGTTTCAGTGTATCTGAAGAAGTGTGCATGCACACGAAAGCTCATAGCAAGAACAAACTTAGTTGATCTCTAAGGTGCTACTGGAAGGATTTTATTATTATTATTTTGTTTTGACTACAGCAGACCAACACGGCTACCTACCTGTAACTAGAACATTTCAAGAAGTGTATTGACTCTTCCGGGAGAGTCAGAATCCGGTGATTCATCGGGATCACCAAATATATTCAGAGCACCAAAAATATTCTTCTAGATAGTGAGGCAGCCTTATCTCTGCATCTATTAATTGGAAGCCACACGAGTCACTCAAATCCATTGACTTTCAGAAATGAAATATGCATAGTTTAACCTCACTGTTAACCCCCCTCCATGATGCTGTGGAGTTCTATGGGGCTTGGGGGGTAGCCATGGCAATAAAGCATTAAGGAAGAAATGTTATGCTGCATTTTCTGCCTTGGCAGCACAAGCTGCCCTGTGCAATGGAGGGGGATTAATATTCCTTGAAGAAGATCCAAGAGGGAAACCTGAGAGTCATCAGAGAAATGCTTTAATCCTATTTAAAGGCTTGTTAAGGCTGATGCTCAAAACTGGCACTGAAAGTAGGCTTTTGCCCTCTTTCATATTTGCTTTGCATTAGAAGAAAATCAATCAGAATCCGGGTGTCTGGTTTACAGCTGTTGGAAGAGCGCAACTTCGAAGGCACGGCACCCACGGCTCTCTATCTCCTCCTTAATCACCCTCACAAACGCACAACCCAGAACGCCATCGAGTGAAAAACCCATCTGCTTTCATCCAGAGTCTGCTGCATCGGAGAGAAAGAAGCCTAGATTGGGAGATTTGTCAGGCCCGCTGCGGGCTCCCTGGGATCTCAGCCTCCCCCTCCCTTCCCTTGTAGTGAGAGAGACCAAACAACTTGAAAGATGATGGAGGCTGCGCTTATTACTCCCTCAAGGATTTTCCAGTTAATGAGGCTGCCTCCCCTCGGCCCAAGCTCTTTACTCTGGTACTGTTTCAAGGAAGACCTCGGCTCGCTACAAAGGGCACTTTCTGAAGTTGCCTTTTCAATCGCGCAAGAGTCTCACTCTAAAGTTAATTGTCTCCCAACTATATGCCGGTTGAAACTGGTTCCTCCAGAGGAGTTATGAAATGAAACCAAGCAATAAACTCTCGTAAGGATAGAGCGGTTGCGCATCTCACACAGAGCTGACTCGTAGGGTCTGCAAGGATGCAGCACCAGTCTTGTCTGCCAGGGAGGCTACAAGATATGGGTTACTCTGGGCCAGGTTGCCCCTCTTGAAATGATGGAGATGTTCTGCCATTACCCAGCTTATCCCATGACAGAGCTACCATCCCAATTGCAGCTGCAGACACAGCTGTGGTGTCGCCGTAAATAGAGGTGGCAGCGATGCTCTGCTGTGCCTCGTTGAAACGAGACCTGGGAAGGAAGATTAATTAAGGAGGGATGAAGCGAGTAAAGTGGAGAGAAGCAGAAGAGAATCATGTTGGAATTTAAGGGCGGGAAGCACCTGTGGAAAAGCCAAGTACTTTCCCCCTTTGGGATCGATGGTCCTGTGCTGACAGCAGGAAGCCAGTTGCTCCTCCATCAGTCATCCTGACGGTTGCATAGACAAGCAGGGAGTCTCTTGCTGTGTGCTGAAGCTTGTGCTGACTGCAGAAATGGGCAGGGCATGTTGCAGACTTGAATTAAGCAATGCAAAAATACTACAATAGCATTCCTCCTTTACATTAGAGGCCAGAATTATTGGGTCTGTGGTCCTTCCTCATCCATGCAGTGCACCCCTGGGATTCGCCAAGATCTGGTAGAATCTTCATGCCATTTCTGCAGCCATCCCATCAACATCTGGTTGAGTAGGGATTTGAACCCTGGTCTGCCAGGCCATAGATGCGGGTGGCGCTGTGGTCTAAACCACTGAGCCTCTTGGGCTTGCCGATCAGAAGGTCGGTGGGCTCCCTGCCTCTTGGGCTCCCTGCCGATCAGAAGGTCGGTGGTTCGAATCCCTGCGACTGGATGAGCTCCCATTGCTCTGTCCCTGCTCCTGCCAACCGAGCAATTCGAAAACATGCCAGTGCAAGTAGTGGTGGGAATGTAAACAGCATTTCCGTGCACTCTGGTTTCCATCACAGTGTTCCATCGCACCAGAAGCGTTTTAGTCATGCTGGCCACATGACCCGGAAAGTTGTCTGTGGACAAACACCAGCTCCCTCGGCCTGAAAGTGAGATGAGCGCCGCAACCCATAGTCACCATTGACTGGACTTAACCATCCAGGGGTCCTTTACCTTTTTTTACCTTACCTAGTCCAACACTCTAACCATTACACCATACTGCCTCTCATTACCTTTCCCAGGCCTGAAGAGATGTACAATAATAACCCAAACCATAGAAACGCAGTGGAAACATAAACCAAAACTTCCCATTCGTGTTTTCTTTTAAGCCAGAAAACTTCAGCAGCAGCAATACAAAGCTTTAGAGCCAAAGGCTTTTTGGAAAAGATAACCCTTCATCTTTTCTGAAAAGCCAACAGGGAGAAACAACTAAGAAACAACTGATGACCCTCTTCTGAGAGGTTACTCCACAGCCTTGGGGCAATTTGTCATAAAGGTCCTGCAGATGTAGGGGTCATAGGTTTCTAAGGTGTGCATTTCAGGCCAGGCCACAAAGGACTTGAAAAGTTAAGAACCAGAACCATGATTTGGGCTCAGAACCTAATTGGCAGCCATTGCAGCTGCAGACAATCAATCTGAATATGTTTCTGCATCCCAAAATCTGACAGGAGGCAGGCCTCGTATAGAACGCATTACAGCAGTTGATCTCAGAAGATATGCCAATTTGCATGAATGCAGATATCTCTCTTTCACTACATCAAGAGGCACAGCCTTTGTAGATAGATATATCCGATGTTGCCATCTCTTAACTTAAAGCTGCGTAGTAGCAGGCATGGCGGGAAAGTAGCTCCTTCCTGATAACCCTTGACACCTGCCTGCCAAAAAGCAAAGGAGACTGTGAGAGCAACTGAAATATACTCGGAGTCGAGTGTGGATTTCATGCTCTTTATTCAGCTCACAGTAGCAAGGAATGAAAGTTCCCCCAGAACGTCTGCTTTATATACATTATTTACACAATGGGCCCCACGTGGTTGGCTAATTCCAGGATATTCCTGTAGGCCAATCAAGTTCGGATTCACTTCCCCCTGGAGCTGGATTGGGTGGCTCCTGCGGACCAATCAGACTGCTGCATTCTGAATCCTATTGTTCTAGGACCAATCAGACTGCTGCATTCTGAATCCTATTGTTCTAGGACCAATCAGACTGCTGCATTTTGGATTCTATTCAACTCAGTACATAACAGCAACCATAGGCTCTGGGCCTGAGCTGATGGAGAAATTGCTACTCTGTCTATCACAGGTAAGGCAGCCCCCATCTAGAGCATTAGGACCATCTACCCCCCGCCCCTTACTATCTATCTTGACTGGTTTCGGTCGCCGCTTGTTTGACCTCATCCACAGTAAGTGCAGTGGTCTCTAAGAGTAAACATGCCCAGGATTAAATTGCCACAGACCTGTATCTCCCTTGAATGTTTCTGGTGAACTTTGAAGTCATCTAAAGTTGTGGCCATAGTCACATAGTGACATAATTTAATTATGCAACCTGCCGCACTCTCCCCACAGGACTTGGAAGCTGGAGTTTCCAGGGCTCTAAATCAGGCAGGGAGCCTATGCGAGAAGGTTCCTCACTAGGTCAGCGGCCCCTATAACGGTAGCAGCATGTGTGTTGGGATGGTGTCACCTTTGCTTACTTGGATGGGGCCAAGGCAGGGCAAGGTGGTAGCAAAGTCGGGGCTTCACAGACACTGCAGCTGAGCCACTGCTGCCAATGAGTGGCATAGGAAGGGGCGGAGCGCCCCGGGTGCCACTCTGGGAGGGGCGACAAGATGGCCCCTGCCTCCCCCCAGCTGTAGAGCGGCCAAGGGCACGGCGTCCGTACGGGATGCCGCACATGCGCCGCCCCAGATGCTGGAGAGGGTTCCTCCGCCACTGCTGCCAATCCAACAACAGTTTAGAGCAGTGATGGCTAACCTTAACACTCCAGATGTTTTGGGACTACAACTCCCATCATCCCTGACCACTGATCCTGTTAACTAGGGATGATGGGAGTTGTAGTTCCAAAACATCTGGGGTGTCAAGGTTAGCCATCACTGGTTTAGAGCAGTGTTTCCCAACCAGTGTGCCTCCAGATGTTTTGGGACTACAACTCCCATCATCCCTCGCTAGCAATACCAGTGGTCAGGGATGATGGGAATTGTAGTCCCAAAACATCTGGAGGCACACTGGTTGGGAAACACTGGTTTAGAGGATGGTGATAGGGTTGTGCTTTCTTGACCTGGAGAAGCCCTAGCCTCGGAAACAGTTTGAACCTCATCTTCATCAGAGTCCTTTCACACTGCAAAATCCCCAGGCCATGACCTGCAGGGTTAAAGGGCTCATCTCTACTCTCCCCTTGCCCAACTCTAATCGCACAGAGGGTGAACTTATGGTCCACATCTGTAGATGGGTGGAGGGCCAGCCATGGTGACCTTGGAATCCTTCTGTGACTTGTGGGGATGAAATACACTGATTTAGTGAATCTGATCCCTCATGAAAGCTCTGTTGAAACATTAGAGCCCTTCCCCCGACACTCTGGAGCGAGCCTTTCCATTTGCAAGGAGAAAACAGAAGGTCAAATTTACTAAAATATGGAGCTGGAAGCAGTGAAATAGCTACAAAATCCAAGCTTTGAGGAGAAAAATGAGATTTTTTTCCCTCAAACAGCTGGCTTCTTCATTTGCATATGTCAAAGGTCAAGCACTGAGATCACAGGCTGCTACAGGAGTGAGTTGTTACTTTGGGCTTCCAGCTGGCTCCCCAAATCAAATGTGATTTATCATTGTAATCTATTATCCTTGTGCATTATATATTATAGATTTGAATTTACATTCACAGCGTAGCTCTGCTGGGTTCCTTGCTCTTATTGTATTACTGAAATATTGGAATATTCTGTCTTTCGCAGCTGCATGCAATCATCCTGACTCCTTTTACAATCTGCTCTGCTCTTTCCCTTCTCTTGTGCGTAGGGACGGTTGCAGGGAGAGAATCTAAGTGGTGCTAGCCTCTGGAATGGGTTTAATCACCAGAAGAGGAATAGGGAAAACTTTGGCCCTCCAGGTAGACACCAACTCCCAGCAAGGCCAATGGCCAGGGCTGGTGGGAGCTGTAGTTCTTGTACATAAGAACACGAGGAGTGTCTGCTGGGTCAGGCCAGGCATCCTGTTGTCATGGGGGCCACCCAGATACCTCTGGGAAACCAGCAAGCAGGACCTGAGCACAAGAGCACTCTCCACTGCCACCCCTTGGCTGGCTTCCAACAACTGGCATTCAGAAGCATATCTGCCTCCAGCCCTGGAGGCAGAGCATAGCCATTCTGGCTAGCAGCAATGGATAGTCTTCTCCTCCATGAATTTATTCAAGCCAACCAAGCTGGAGGCCATCGCTGCCTCCAATTTGAGCGAGTTCCCTAGTTTAATTATGCACTGTGTGAAGACGCACTTTCTTTCATCTCTTCTGAGTCTTCCAACTTTCAGCTTCACTGGATGCTCATGAGTTCTTGTGTTAGGTAAAGGTAAAGGGACCCCTGGCCGTCGCGGACCACTCTGGGGTTGCGGCGCTCATCTTGCTGTATTGGCCGAGGGAGCTGGCGTTCACCTTCCAGGTCATGTGGCCAGCATGACTAAGCCGCTTCTGGCGAACCAGAGCAGCTCACGGAAACGCCGTTTACTTTCCCGCCGGAGCGGTACCTATTTATCTACTTGCACTTTGACGTGCTTTCGAACTGCTAGGTGGGCAGGAGCTGGGACCGAGCAACGGGAGCTCACTTCGTCACGGGGATTCGAACCGCTGACCTTCTGATCAGCAAGCCCTAGGCTCTGTGGTTTAACCCACAGCGCCACCTGCGTCCCCCTTGTGTTAGGAGAGGGGGACAAAACATTTCGCTGTCCGTTTTCTCCATCCCCTCTGAGCAATGGGATTGGGCAAGTAAGTGGGCACTCTTGTGAGTAGGCTGGGTCTGCTCGTGCCTGTTCATGTGATGGTGCCTTTTAGGGGATAGAGGTGGGGTCCACTCAGCTGGTTCGCAGGTGCAAGCCCCTCCAAAATTGCCATGAAGATCTCCTAGCAGGAGCCAGAGCAGGGGCTGGTTCCTTCGTGTCTCCCTCATCAATGGCATCTGGTTGGCCGCTGTGAGAACAGAGTGCTGGACCAGATGGGCCATTAGCCTGAACCAATCCAAGAGGTTCTTCATATTTTCCATCCTGGCACTATCGTCCCATTCCTCTCCCCACCCCCACCAGTCCTGCCAAGATGTTTTTGTGGGGCTCGTGACACAAATGACTTTCAGGAAAGATGAAATTCGAACTAAAAGTGGGGTAGACGAAGAGCTGACAGTGTTGACCTAGCTTGGGGTTTTCCTGTACTTTGTTGGTTGGGTAAACCTCAAAGTTGCTAACAAAAACAAAAAAACAGAAAACCCCCACCATCTTTCTGCATTCACTCTTTGGGGAAACACGGAGGAGGAGGCAATGCCTCTGGCAAGTCCAGACCTGATAGCAGCTACATTTACACATTATTTCTCCTCCAAAGCTCAGTCACCACCTCTGTGACATGGCTACAGTTGGAGAAGCCAGTTGCTAATAGGAGTTGCTGACTGCCACAGTGGGGTGATGGAAGGGGCAGCTGAATTCCCCTTGCAGTCAGAAGCGGCAGCAGAGGCAGGATATGTCTCAGACAGCACCATGCATGCACACAGTCGCTGAGTGGCAGTTCAGTCATCACAGGGCAAGCACATTGGAAGGAAATAAACAGAGTGCCGGGCAACTCTTTCGATCGGGCAAGCAGAAATGTTTGCACTGATGGAGTGAGCTGCCCTCTCCTTCCCCTGCAGGCTGTTCTGGGGATTCTCCCAATCTGTCCTCAAGACAACTGAGGGGGTGCAGGGGACATGTGGAAGGAGGTGGGAAAGCCCCATTGCACTAGTGGAAGGTGGTGGACTCTCCTTCAACAGAGGTTTTTAGACAGAGGTTGGATGGCCATCTGTCAGGAATTCTTTAGTTACGATTCCTGCTTTGAAGGAGGTTGGAGCAGATGACCCTTGGAGCTGCCTTAAAGGTAAAGGTAAAGGTACCCCTGACCGTTAGGTTCAGTTGCGGATGACTCTGGGGTTGCATGCTCATCTCACTCTATAGGCCGAGGGAGCCAGCGTTTGTCCGCAGACAGCTTCTAGGTCATGTGGCCAGCATGACAAAGCCGTTTCTGGCGAACCAGAGCAGTGCCCTGAAACACCGTTTACCTTCCCGCCGGAGCGGTACCTATTTATCTACTTGCACTTGATGTGCTTTCGAACTGCTAGGTGGGCAGGAGCTGGGACCCAACAACGGAAGCTCACCCCATCGTGGGGATTCAAACCACCAACCTTCTGATCGGCAAGCCCTAGGCTCTGTGGTTTAGACCACAGCGCCACCCACCCCATGGAGCTGCCTTACAACTCTACAATTCTAAGTCCTTGCAGAAGCAGAGCAAGGTGGGGGCGGTCCACCCCGGGTGTCATCCCTGAGGGGGGATGACAAAATCCTGGCTGGGTCCAATCATGGCTGGGCCGGATCGCACCCCCCGGCTGGCCCACCGCCCCCCAGCCTGGCCAGCATGCCGGATCACGTCCCCTCAGCGGGTGGCCACTGCGCTGGATCACACACAATCGCCCTGCCCCCTGAGTTGGGAGTAGCAGGCGAGTGGCGCACCATTACTCTGTGCTCCCAACTGGAGGAGGCAGGCAGGCAGGCAGGCAGGGGAGAGGACGGGAAGGAGGCAGGCAAACAAACAACTAGGGGTGGGTGGGAATGGGTGCCACGCCCCCTGTCCTGTCTCTCCCTATGGACGGTTCACCCTGCCCCTATGGCTGGTTTGCGCCGCCCCAGGTACCCAAGAGGCTTCCTCCGCCACTGAGTCTTTGCACAGGGAGGGTTCATTAGTTGAAATCCACCCTCTGGGCAGTATTCAACTAGGTCTTACTCGGAGTAGACCTATTGAAATCAGTGGCCCTAACATAGTTATGTTCACAAATTTCAGTGGATCTTCTCTGAGTAAAACCTAGATGAATGCCTCTCATGGTTGCTTCCTGGCTAGTTGCCCTCATGGACAACAACAGTTTATGCCAGGGCAACTAGACAGTGAGCAACCATGTGCCTGTGCCATGCTCAAAGAACCACCACTGCTTCTGCCACCTGCTGTCTGCTTCCAATGTAGGCAGGAATCTCCCTCCACCTCAGAATGACCTGCTATAGCAGTCAAGGGTTTCCCTCATTGATTGGCTTCACCAGCCACTACTGGTATGAGTTAAATGATTCTAGGAGAGTAACATGCCCCAAAGGGACTCAAGCTGTCTCATAACGGAACAAAGATATAAACTTATAAGCTACAGGACTCTCCTCACCCCAGAACACTCTTCGCCACACAAGCTCCGCCTGGGGCTGATTCAACTATAACAGTCAATATACATACACAGATGACTGTGTATATCCTCCTCCTCCTCAGGCACACAAAGTGGCTGTATCATATATAAATTAACAACAGGAATCACTTATATGAAATATCTTCTTCAACACTGACAGCTTGGGTTGATAACAGTAAGAGTTGTTCTTTTTTTGTCCAAGCTGATCTTGGCCAGCCGTTCCTTTTGTGGTTTAATCTGCTTGTTTGTGTGCTTGTTTTCCAGCTCAAACTCCACAGGATCTCATTGCAAGAGCGAAGGCATGGTTGGTCTGATTCTTGTGATAAAGAAGGTGCATTATTTGATCAATCCCATTGTGCATTTTTATTGATACATTTGTCAGAACTATTATTAGGGGAGGAAAGGGGAAATTGCAGGAGGAATCCTATCTTCTCCCAGTGCTTTCCCAGGCCAAAGTGTCAGAATTATTATTTATTATGATGATTATTTATTGAATTTATATGCTGCCCTATATCCGGATATCTCAGGGAGGTTCACAGAATAAAATCAAAATATAAAACCACAAAATACATAATCAAAATAAAAACAACAACCCAATAACCCCCCCCCAAAAAAAACACATTTCAAAAGTGGTGCAAACAGGTGGCGAATTAGGGAGATTCAAAGGGTTCTCCATCATAGAGGGGTTTATATTTATTTTACTTCCAAAGATGGCACTAAAATTGGCAAGTCATATTTCAGGTATTATGAGAGGTACAGACTCAAAAGATTTGTCTCCAAAACCTCATTGAATTAAGTTCCAAAATTTCGATCTATTCCCCTCAATAACAGTGAGAAACAATGATTTCCAAAGATTTTCATAATGCACATTTTTTTATCCCTTATCAATGTTTTATACTCTTGTCATTGCTGTTGTAGAAGAGAAATGTGTTAGAACTATTAATATGGGAGGAAAGGTGGAAGGAACAGGGGGGGGGGGAGTCTACCAAGATGTCGGGTTCTAAACATGGAAAACCAAAAGATCACCAATTTGACACACTGAATAATAAACTGCTTAAACAAGAGAATTATTTTTTTAAAAAATCTATTGAAATGTACAAAAAAGGAAATGGTTAAAGTAATACATTGGATATATGAAACCTATTGCAGAAAGAAGGGCCACAAAACCGTACGCAGCACAAATGACAGACATCTGAATGAAAGATGTCGCCAAGGAGATGCCGACACCTGACTTTTACTTTTTCTTTTTCCCCAGGTGATAAATCTGGAAAGAAAAAAAATCCCATCACAAATGGAAGTGCCAGCAGAAAAGGTTTCAGAGAAAATTGGTAGGTTAAACAGTAATAAGAGACCAGTCCCAGACAATATACACCCAGGGGTTCTGAAAGAGTTCAGATACGAAAAATCGTTGAACTGCTCATTCCAGTTTGTAACGCAAGACAGCATCTATCTTGGTATCAAAGAACTGGAAGGCAGACAATGCCACACAAATCTTATTAAGTAACATCTGATGTAAATGCAGGGCAGGGAGGATAGCAGTAATGATCACTAGAAGCAGAGAGATGAAATTCTTGAATAGAAGTGACATGTTGAAGAAAACTCAACATGGGGAAGGCCCATAACTCAGTGGCTGAGCACATCAGAAGAGCCTTGCTGCATCAGACCAAAGACCTATCTTGTCCAGCATTTTGTTTTCCACAATGGTTGACCAGATGCTTATAGGAAGCACACAAACAAGACATGAGCACAATGGCCTTCTCCTGTTGTTATAGCCAACAAGTATTGAGGCATGCTGCTTCCGATTCTGGAGGTGGTATATAGCCATCATAGCTAAAGGTAAAGGTACAGGGACCCCTGACCATTAGGTCCAGTCGTGACCGACTCTGGGGTTGTGGCGCTCATCTCGCTTTAGTGGCTGAGGGAGCCGGCATACAGCTTCCAGGTCATGTGGCCAGCATGACTAAGCAGCTTCTGGCGAACCAGACCAGCACACGGAAACGCCGTTTACCTTCCCGCCATAGCGGTACCTATTTATCTACTTGCACTTTGACATGCTTTCGAACTGCTAGGTTGGCAGGAGCAGTGGCCGAGCAATGGGAGCTCACTCCGTCATGGGCAGCCATCATAGCTAGTGGTGACCAATAGCCCTTTCCTACATGCATTTGCCTAACCTCACTTTAAAGCCATTTAGACTAACAGCTATTACTGGATTTTAGCCCTCTCCAAGCATTTGGGCAGGGGTGGGGGCAGGGAACCGCTAGGGGGAAGGCCTACATGTGCCAGCCCTGACCTCAACAGGCCCATGAACATTGGGTGTATATGATCCACCTTGAACTTTTTGCACTGCATGGGATGGTCTGAAGGGGGCTCTCAAGCATGTTGAATGAATTTGTCATGACTTCAGATACTAGGTCAGAGGCTATGGTGCCGGCTGACTATGGAGCCAGCCCAGGTTCCTGGCTCTGAGCCTGATACTGGTGATTAAAAGACCAGGAACTCGAGGCTAGAAGGAGCCCAGTTAGATAACATCACCAGGGTCTGAAGCAGGGCCAAGACCATCACAGACACTTTCTCTTGGGCCTGAGTACTGAGTGTCTCCCACAGTACTTTGCCAGTCCAACAGCACAGGGAGCACACCAGCAGGGAGGCCATGGGATGCAGAAAATGTGCCCTTCTCTAGGACAAAAGGTTGGCACTATCACAGTCCCTAGTTCTCCAAAAGGGAGCAGAGCCTAGGAGTAGACTGGAGGCAGGAGCTTGAAGGCCTCAGTTTCCTTCCAACCCTTGTCAACGCAAGTTGCCCACTAAGAGCTCTCCATGGCAACTGATCTGCCTTGCTCCTTTATCCCCTGGTCTCTTCCACACAGGACCAACAAATGGACTTTGAAGCCTCCTTGCAATTGGAAACACATTGTGGGCAGGCTTCCAAGGACGTTCAACTCAACCACACCCCCTTCAGACCTTTGTGCTAAACATGCAAAGGACAGGAATGAAGTCGGGTGGGGCCAGCATGCACGGGATATTGGGGGCAGGGGTGGCATTTTACCCTCGTGTGTTCAGGCCTGTGCTTGCAAAGGGCCTGTGTGGTAGCGAATTCCATAATTTTAGGTGCTAGGAATGATTTCTAGCTGACGTTTTGGAGAGCAAGTGTCAGTCAGAAGAAGACAAGAACAGATAGAGAGATGGATGGGTTAACTCAGAGTAATGCATTGCCACATCGATCATGGTTCACAAATGTATTACAGCTGGCCTATCTTTCAGTAAAAGGGTTCCATTTAATGGTTGTGTGGAAGAGAGAATGTCAGCGGTTGGTGCTCATCACATCACCTAGCATCAGGGTTTTTTTTTGGGGGGGGGAGAAGAACCCTGCTGCCACTCCCATCTTCTGCACAACCATTAATGCTGAAAGGTTAATGATCCTTATGCTCTAGCTTCCTTGAGTTAGGAAGCAATGAGGTTCCTTGGTTTTAATGTACAATCCAGAGTATTAACTGTTTCCTGCATGCCTTTGACTTAGTGGGCTTTTTCCCATCAATAGTCCAGAGGCTTCCCTTCTAATGCAGCTTCAGTTATTGGGACCACATGGGAAGGGGGAGAGAATTAAACTTTCCCTCCACAACTCCTATGCTCCCACTGCTACACAGGCCCCCTCATGGCTGCTATTTTACATGTTTAAAACATATGCAAGTCTATTGCGTTCACATAGTTTGACCCAGATACACCCAGAAGCAGATGGACCTCCCTCCTACTGGGTTTTTGTGTGGCTGGCAGTGCAAGGACCAGATCTCAATTAGTCAGCAGCCCACTGAGAAAACACTTTGTGGTTACAGAACTCTTATGAAAAGAACACACTGCTTTGAAAGATCCAGCAAGCCTCCTTCACAGTGGGCTGTAGTTAGATCTTCAGGCACCTAAACCCAGTGCCTGGAACTCTAAGCTATAGCCCAACAGGACGCCAGGCTGCTGGAAATTGTGGAGGAAGAGATTCTTCCCTCTGGGAGTTATAGGTGTATAACCCTCTTTGCCTGAAGTTTTTTCTGGGCCTGAGCACTACAAGCAAAAAGATAAAGGAGCCCTTTTTTCACCTGTTGAGCTGTTATTCCAGATGTTGAGTGCACAATGAGAATCTCAGAAAACAGGAGCTATGCAAAACAGCTGGGGTTTGGATGAATTTCTAGCATCATGTAATTACTGTTAATTTGCCAAAAGATTGCTCTAATCCTTTCTGCTGTAGCCTGAATTCCACACTGTGAAATTGAATGCAAATGCATGTAACAAAATACCACAATTCCATTGTGAGCATACGTATAGACTGCGTTTCTGTTTCCAACTAGAAGAGTCAGTCGGTGGCTGAGTGGACCCAACAGCTAGCTTTTCTCCTCAACTGCACATTGAAAAGCTCTTCATTCCCTCATTAAAAAAGAAGAAGTTATCCTTATGAACCAAATTCCCTGTCGTACACAAAGAACAAACTTTACTGGAAGTTGTGCCCCTAGCTCTGGCAGGAAAAGTAGAGTACGATTCATGTCACGACCCACATCTTTTGTTCCATTCAGAAACCGACGAGCTTTCGTCGAGACCACTCTGAAACCAACACATCTGATTCACTGGGATGAATTCACACTGTCCAAAGGCTGATCTGCAAATTGAGTTATCTGCAAGCCATCTGATGAATGAAAGGAGATGTGTTTCAGTGGGAGCATATCAGTAAAGCCTCCCAATAAGGCACTTGCTAATATCCAATCACAACTTGGCACTTTTCAGACGCAGACATTAAACATTACTAATGGTATTTAGATCTATTTTCCCCCTGGAAGCATTTTACCAAACAGCAGCAAATTTCCAGCACTACCCATGCATCATTCCACAAGTGAATTACAGACATTTCCAAATAAACCACTGTAATCAGGTATACTTTTCATTTGTTCTTGCAATTTAATTAACCAGAAACAATTTTACTAGTTAAAGTACAAACAGATAACTGTGTTTATTGGAAAGGAAAGGAGAGAGAGCTTTGCATGTTTCCCTGCTTGATCATCTGGAGGCAATTCCTATTCACCACAGGTAATCAGGTGAGTGGCTGTTTACAATTTACAAGTCTCTTTTAATCCCCCTTTAATAAAGCAATCTAATCACAAATTATGTTCTAAACAAGGCTATTTTATGTATGAAAGAAACATCCAGAGCGACAGATATTTCTCCTTAATTCTGCATGCAGAGATTTGTTTCCATCTATGATGCAATACAAACAAGAATTGCAGCTGGAAAAGTTTATTTATTTATTATTCATTTCATCAAATTTATATGCCAGCTATTTTGTTTTTTGATCCCTCACAGCATCTGTATTTTCTCCTTTCCAGGAAGCCTGAGTACAACCTGAAACCTGCAAAGCACCTGAAAGGGCCTCCTCTCACTCCCTGCTTCCATCTGAACACGTTTAATGCTAAGGGGGCCTTGCTGCCTTGCACAAAAGAGTGTTGTCCCTCAGAAAGTGGGGCATGAAGGAATGCTGCATGCAAAGTCCCATTCCGATTCAGTACTGAACCCATTCACTCCACTTGGCTTGGATTGCACTGTTAAGAAAGCATGACGGCGTGTGATTCAGTCTGATGCTTCCTTCGCAATAAGCCTGCTAATTATATGCAGCTAGCAAACACACAGAAAACCCCGTATCTTCTCAAGGCTGAAATGAAGATCCAAAATGTTACACTGCTCAGAGGATATCAGTGTAGGAGGGGAAAGCTCTACTTTCTGGGAAATCACGAAGGCACTGATGGGAGTTGTAGTCCAGCAACATGGGGTATCAATAATAAATTATTAATTACTATTATTATTATTATTAATTACCGCAGGTCCCCCATCCCTGCTAACCTGGAGCACATCACAAGACCGCATTATTGTATCTGTTAAGTAAAGTGGAGTGACTTCTCTTTCCCACCCACCCTGCCCCCCAACTGCCCACCTCCTTCTCCTTACCAATTGTACATACGTACAGCATAACTATCTTGCATTAATTCCAAAATCCACAGCTGGGCAATGCCTTTATTAAGTCCAAGCAAAATGTCTCAAAATAGCAAGCAAGCTTTTCAAATTGAGCGGAACTTTTCATCAGCCTGCACATAAAGCAAGCAACCTGATGAAGGCTACAGAACTCAAAAGCTTGTTCATTATTTTGTGACATTTTAGTTGGTCCTGATAATTATATTGCCCAGCTGTTGACTTTGGTGGTGGTTATTTTTCGCTTATGGACAAAAATGGCTTCCTATACTTTTCCAGTCTCATATGAAGTGATCTAGCAGCATCTTGCAACATTAAACGTTAAAAGGATGGATATGGCAGGGGTGGATAAATTGCAGTCCTCCAGATGTTATTGAACTATAATGCCCATCATCTGTGGCCATTAGCCATGCTGGCTGGGATTGATATGACCTGGGAGAGTCCCCCTATTCTATTGTTTGAGAAACGTTTTGTGTAAAAGTAGTTCAGTTTTAGACAGCTGTGCAGAACAATTCCCTGCAGCCCTTGATCAGCATGAGCTTGCCAAGAACAACAAAAATAATGTGTGAAATCTTAAAGGTGCTGTCTATATTTATATAGCAGCAAGATTTATATATTGTAAAACCACTCATGTTTTGATGTTCTATATAAGTGTTGTATTTGTGGAGCTTAGTAGAAGAAGAGGAATTTATTCCTCACTGGATACATATTCATTTCATTATCAAATAAGAGAAATTTTATCCCAGGCTTTACAAATATTTCCTTAAATTAATTTGTTGCAGTTGCAGCAGTGGAAGCTACAGTTTCATATAAAGGTTCCTTAGAGACTAAGTTAAACCCCTGGTCCATCTAGCCCAGAACTGTCTACTCCAGGGATGGTGAATTTGCATCGCTCCAGATGTTGATCTATAGCAGGCTTGGGTAACATGTGGCTTTCCAGATGTTGATGGACTACCACTCCTATCATCACTCACTACTTGCCACACTGGCTGAAACTGATGGGAGTTGGAAGTCCAACAACTGTTGGAGGGCCACAGAGGTCCCACCCCTCATCTTCTCCACCTGGAAGCTGCTCTCCCAGACCTCATCCACACTATACATTGAAAGCTGTATCATAGCACTTTAAACAGCCATGGCTTCCCCCAAAGAATCCTGGGAAGTGTAGTCCGTTAAGGATCCTGAGAGTCATTAGGAGGATCCTAATCCCTTCCCCCGGGACCCAGGTGGCGCTGTGGGTTAAACCACAGAGCCTAGGGCTTGCCGATCAGAAGGTCGGCGGTTCGAATCCCTGCGACAGGGTGAGCTCCCGTTGCTCGGTCCCTGCTCCTGCCAACCTAGTAGTTCGAAAGCACGTCAAAGTGCAAGTAGATAAATAGGTATCGCTGCAGCAGGAAGGTAAACAGCGTTTCCGTGTGCTGCTCTGGTTCGCCAGAAGCGGCTTTGTCATGCTGGCCACATGACCCGGAAGCTGTACGCCGGCTCCCTCGGCCAATAATGCGAGATGAGCGCGCAACCCCAGAGTCGGTCACGACTGGACCTAATGGTCAGGGGTCCCTTTACCTTTTTAATCCCCTCCCAGAGCTACAGTTCCCTGGAAAGAAGAATTGAATATTATACCATCTTGAGGATTGTAGCTCATGGAGGGGAATAGTGGTCTCCTAACAACTCTCAGCCCCTTAAACAAACTACAGTTCCCAGGATTCTTTGGGGGAAGCCTAGACTGTTTAAGGTGCTATGATACTGCTTTCATAGAATCATAGAATCATAGAATCATAGAATCATAGAGTTGGAAGAGACCACAAGGGCCATCCAGTCCAACCCCCTGCCAAGCAGGAAACACCATCAAAGCATTCCTGACAGGTGGCTGTCAAGCCTCTGCTTAAAGACCTCCAAAGAAGGAGACTCCACCACACTCCTTGGCAGCAAATTCCACTGTCGAACAGCTCTTACTGTCAGGAAGTTCTTCCTAATGTTTAGGTGGAATCTTCTTTCAATATAGAGTGCAGGTGGTCTTGCCTAGCCTCACCACCAGCGATGCCAAGAACTGAGCCTGGGACCTTCTCAATGATGAGCAGAGGCTCCGCCAAGGAGATGTGGGTCAGTTCTCAAGGTACAGCTTCACACAACTCCAGCAGGATGAAAATCAGCTATCACAGGTCTAGAGAGCAAGAAGGAACAGCCCAAACACCTCCATCACAATCTGCCTCCTTTGGTGAAGAGTTCTGAGCTCAGTATACTTCTTGAGCCATATGCAGTGCCTCACCTACAAAAGTTGACCCAGTGATTCTTGAGGCATCCTTCCTCCTTCACCAATAGCCTTGCTAAAGTGAGGATCTGGGACGCACTACAAGGCAATGGGATCCGGACCATGAGCTGTCTACTCAAGAACAGGAAATGTACAACAGAGACCCCCAATAACATCTACTATCTCAAGTTCTCAGGCAAGGCAACCGATGCGTGGATTATTTCTATCTTCTGTGGCTGTGCTTCCCCCCTTAACTCAACCGCGCCTTTTCTCTCAAGTTTCCAAACGCTTTCCAATCGGCCTTTCAGAATCCCAACCGAATTATGGGGAGAAGCAGAAACTTTGAGCAAGCAAGCAGCAAATTGCACACCTTTCCCCCCTCGCTGAAAATCTCTGCCAGCAGCTGCTGGCTGCGCGAGGATAAACTTGCTGCCTTCCTCTACTTGGAGCTGTGCGCGCCCCCCAAAGGCAGCAACACCCCGACACACGCGTACACCTTGCACACGAGCCCACGCGGCCTCCCATTTACCTGCAGGAGACGGTGACCTCCACTTTGGTGGCGGGGATGCTGCCGGTGAGAGGGTCGAAGTCCCGCACCGACGCCATGTCCTCGAGTTTGTCCAGAACGTCCTCCTCCATGGGGGCCACGCCGGAGAGGGCAGCTGTCGGGGCTCGACGAGGCTCCCGGGCGCCGGGCTTGCGGGGCGTGGAGAGTCCGATCTTGCTCGCAGGGAGCTCTCGCCGGCTCAGCAGGCTCGCCCTCCTCGCTTTGCCTCGGCGCTGGAGGCGAGTGGGGGGTGGGCGGTGGGCGAGAGAAACAACCCCGGGGCTTGGAGAGAGAATCCGAGCGCGCTCTCCCCGCGACACCAAGACGCACACACAAATACACCTACCCTCCCTCTCCCCGGCGATCCTGTTCTCTCTTTCTTTCCTGGAGTCCGCGGAGTGGGATTTCGAAGGAGCTCCGCCCCCTCGCAAAAACAAAATCACGGGGGAGCAGCAGCCCAGCCCAGCCGCGCTTCGGCGGGAGGGAGAGGGAGCCGCTTCCCCAGTTTCCTGCGCCCAGTGCAGGAGAGGAAGGCTGGGAGTAGTAGGCTAGTAGGAAGGCTCCTGAATCCAGACCCCGCGCGAGTAGAGTTTGCCAGACGGGGCGGTCGCTTCGTTGCGCGGGGTCTATCAGGGGTTCCTGTTTCTTCTTCTCCTTCACCCAGTGGCGCTGTCTCGAGGGAGCTGCTGCCGGCGTCTTGCGAGTGAGAGGGTTTGTCTACGTCCGGGCATGTGGGAAAGGATGCGCATGGGGCTGAGGCTGATGGGATCCTAGAATCGTAGAGTTAGAAGGGATCCCGAGGGTCATCTAGTCCAGCCCCCTGCAAAGCAGAAATATTTTGCCCAGCGTGAGGCTCGAACCCACCACCCAGAGATTAAGAGGCTCATGCTGACTGAGCAATTGAGGGGGGAAGGGGGCTTTCCCACATCAGGGCCTCTGGCCTCTGGTACAAATATAGGAAGCTGCCTTGTACTGAGTCAGACTATTGGTCCATCTAGCTCAGTAATGTCTATGGTGGCTGGGAGCGGGTTCTCTGGGGTTTCAGGCAGGGGTCTTCCCCAGCCCTGCCTGGAAATGCCAGGATTGAATCTGGGGCCTTGGAAGCAGATGCTCTACCACTGAGATGGTCCTTCCCGTAAATGAAACATTGTCACATTCTGCTGCCTCACTGCCCTACTCCAAGGACCATGCATGTGACACATATGATCATGACAAGCTCATACACGCACATATATGTCACATGATTAACATTTATGAGTAGGCGCTGTGGGTTAAACCACAGAGCCTAGGGCTTGCCGATCAGAAGGTCAGCAGTTCGAATCCCTGTGTCTGGGTGAGCTCCCATTGCTCGGTCCCTGCTCCTGCCAACCTAGCAGTTCGAAAGCACGTCAAAGTGCAAGTAGATAAAGAGGTACCACTCTGGCGGGAAGGTAAATGGCGTTTCCGTGCCCTGCTCTGGTTCGCCAGAAGCGGCTTAGTCATGCTGGCCACATGACCGGAAGGTGTACACTGGCTCCCTCGGCCAATAAAGCGAGATGAGTGCCGCAACCCCAGAGTCATCTGCGACTGGACCTAATGGTCAGGGGTCCCTTTACCTTTACCATATACAATAGCAATTATACAAAATATGAACAACTCAAATAAGCCAATGCAGGCATTCATATAGGCTGAGTGGACAAGTGTGCAAACACTCTCATATGCGAGGACTCTAGAAATCTACGTGGTTGTAATGGAGATAAAAATCATAGAGTACAGCCAACGTTCTGTAGCAGCCAGTGCCTCCCCAAAGTAGAAGGGGTAGAGTCCCACCCAGCAGCATTGCATGCTTTGCTGGCACCCAGGGTGTAAACACATGCACCAGGTGGGCCTAGGAGCTGGGCACGGAGAGTAAACTATACCTGCTATGCAACCCAACCCTCACCACCTCAGGGGCAGGGCATGGGAGGTCCACAGGGCTGCAACACCCCAACCCACCCCATGCCGCCTGCCTGCCTGTGCAGGGGGGAGCCCAGCCAGGCAGCCATTCAGCGAGGGGGCCAGAGGTGCAGTGGCAAAGCCAGGCCAGACTCCAGCTGCCCCCGCCCCCAAGTAAATAAATAAAATTACTTAACTGACTGATTGCATCACAGATAACTCTGTTCTGCACCCCCTAACATAAAGCCAACCCCCCAAAAAAACCCACAAATCCTGGCCCATGACCAAGTATCTGGGAAACCCTGCTACTTGCTCCCAACATGTGCAGCGATGGTTGTAGAAAGATGCAGGGCAGATTTCTCAGATAGCATCACCACTGCCTAATCCAAACCATGTTAAAAGTCTCCAATCACTCTTTTTTTTTGAACAAGTCAATGCACTCTTGCAAATGGCCAGAACCCCTATCAAAAGTTTCCAGGATAGTCAACTGTGCCCTGATTTGGAGAGTTGGCAAAGAGTCAGGGGTCAGCAAACCTTTCCAGCCGGGGGCCGGTCCACTGTGGGGGGGCCGGACTATATTTTGGAAAAAAAATATGAACGAATTCCTATGCCCCACAAATAACCCAGAGATGCATTTTAAATAAAAGGACACATTCTACTCATGTAAGAACATGCTGATTCCCGGACCGTCCATGGGCCGGATTTAGAAGGCGATTGGGCCGGATCCGGCCCCTAGGCCTTAGTTTGCCTACCCATGGCAAAGTGTTTCTGGAATTATTCAGGCTCCAGATGTACAACCTTGCAATGCTAGGAAAAGATGGTTGGAGGATTTAGCCCCAAGGATGTTCCTCATTTGCAGCCTGAGGGCCACATCTGCCTGTGAGCAAACTTCTAGGGGCCACCGACCAGATGTGGGTGCTGCCAGATGCAATAGTGGCAATAGGGCAATGGATAGGACTCTTAAGGTTACATTCCAGCCATGCCAAAACCAGAGGTTTCTGCACACAGACATCTCTCTCAATCTTCCTTCCAGGAGCCTCTGAGCTGTGGGAGGCAGTGTGGCCTCGAGAGATTCCCAAGGCACAAATGGAGAGGTCTGGGGATCAGGTTTGGCCCCAGAGCCTGAATCTCGCCCCCCCTCCCTTCTGAATCAGCTTTGTCCAGATCTCTAACTCCACCTTTTCCATTCATTTATTATACAGTGCAATGTTCTTCATGCCCTAATGCTACTAGGCAGGGCCCAAGCACTAGGCTGTGAAAAAACAAGGACAAACTGTGAATAATGCAAGTAATTCTGCCTTCTCTTTCCCCGCCCACCCTCCAACCACCACCCACACAAAACAGCCCCAGAGCAAATATTTATACTAAATAATTGAATGCAATTCTGTGCAGAAGAGTTTTTGGAAAAGAACTAGAGAGTGAGAGAGGTGGGGAGCAATTTTGAAATTTTGTAGCCAGCTAATCAATTGTAGCTTTGAAGGGTAATTGTGTTGTGTATTTGTGTTTTGTTTTGCTGTGCAAACTGTTGTCACACTTTTCGTATTGCTTGATAAAATATTGCCTGCTCAAATAAGAAATGAAAACCTGGCATGTTGGTGTGTCTCAAATATAACCCAAGAAGTTTAATTTCCAGCCTTCCTGATTTTGGCTGCAATCTTAAACTTGCTTACCTGAGAGTAAAGCTACTTAACCCAGCAGGGCATACTTCTCAATAGATATGGATAATATTGTACTGCACACTGAATATGTTAGTTAACTATTATTCTACCTTTGAAAATCTGCAGTCCACAAAGAAGTTACTGTGATTATGATTATGTATTAAATTTATATACTGCCCTTCATCACAAGATGTTCATGCTACACATGCATAAGCAAAAATATATGCAAGCTAAATATATGCTTATCCAAACTCAACTTTTTAAAAACCAAATTAGAGATGAGAATTAAATAACATGACAGCACATTCCTTTAATGTGGACTTTTAATTAAATAAATATACATAGATTCTGTTTGCTGAGTTTTACTTTTATGAGTTATATTGGCAGCTTCTACATACAAATTTTGCCTCAGGTGCCCCTGGGCAGAGAGTATAGACAGACAGACAATGGTGGCATGTTTTCAAAAGTTATGAAGTTATGCTTCAGCTTGGATTTGCTGTGTGGCTTTTTAGAACAAGTAAAGTGGGGGGACATTTTTCTCCCTACAAAGGGCTGAATGCAAAAAATAGTCTACATCCCTTGGGATATTACTCTCTCTCTCTCTCTTTCATGGCAGCAGAATGTGGGCGTTGTTATTGTCTTGTAACGAAGCATTTTGGAGTCTGAAAGGCAGGAATCCAAAAACCAGGCAATACGTTTCTTAGAACCAACAAGTACATTGCAAAATAATGCACAAGCAATACCTCTTCAGTCTGGATGCTAAGCTAAATGAGGGCTGTGGGAGGCGGGGTTGGGGGAGGGAGGGAAAAAGCTGGACATGATCTTGGAACCCCAAAATCTGCCATTTCTAACAGCCAAGATGACATGTAGGAGGTGTTAGGAAGTCTTGATTAGATTTCTTTCTGCTGGGTGCAAAACAGGTTTTAGGTTGCACTTGGGGTTGCTGGGACAAAGAACTAACAATATCTGTCCCCGCATATTTTGAAAATATAAAATCTGGCAGTTATTAAAATCTGTCTCCAGCAATATTACAAAGTATAATGTGACCACTCCTCTGGAAATAATAGTTGTAATAACAGTAATAGTAGTAATATGTTTAGGGAAGTTTTTAATGTTTGATGTTTTATCGTGTTTTTAAAATTCTGTTTGGAGCTGCCCAGAGTGGCTGGGGAAACCCAGCAAGATGGGCAGGGTATAAATAATAATAATAATAATTACTACTACTACTACTACTACCATCAGTGTGCTTTGCAGAATGCAAGATGACAGGTCCCTGCCTTGAAGAGCGTACAGTCTCAAATAACATGGTTTATTATCCTCTGGGAGAAGACAAAGCCCTTAACTCACTCTCTCTCTCTCTGCACACTCATATCTAAGTGTGCATGCACATGAAAGCTCATACCAATAACAAACTTAGTTGGTCTCTAAGGTGCTACTGGAAGGAATATTTTTATTTTGTTTCATATACCCTATATACTTGAGTATAAGCCTAGTTTTTCAGCACATTTTTTTGTGCTGAAAAAGCCGCCCTCGGCTTATACTCGAGTGAGGCAGTCAGTGGCTCCTATGGGGCTTTCCCAGGTTTTTTGTGGTAAAATTGGGTGTCTCAGCTTATATTCGGGTCGGCTTATACTCGAGTATATACGGTATATAGTTATACATGCACACACTTCCATGTTTACATATAAACAGTACAACAAAGGCTGCACACATGGCATGTATTTAAAGCACACACCCACACCCTGGTAAGAATTCTGGGAACTGTAATTTAAGGGTACTGGGAATTGTAGCTCTGTGAGGGGTAAACAACAGTTCCCAAGATTCATTGAGGGAATCCATAACTAACGGTATAAATGTATGTTGTGTTGGCAGCCTGTTAATCTGAATAAAGTGGTTGCCGCATGAATTGCTGATGGACCATCTGAAGCAGAGCCTGAAGTTATCATTTTGCCACTGAGCATAAAAGGCTGGTCATGGCTCCCTTGGCATCATTTCCCAGGCACCTTATTATGTGGAGTTACTCTCTTCCTGTGGGTAAGCTTTTGTGACCATGATAACATGGGGAACCATTTGAACTAGGAATGGACGTATCTTCTTAGATGCCTCTAGGGGGGCATTTTATTCATCTTTCAGGAGTTGTCCAAGATTAGCTCTTCAGATTCAGTTGAGGCCTCGGGCTTCTTATCCAGCAAAGACCCTTTTGTTGTCTTGCTTGCAGTTCACTGGCATTTGCTCTTCGTAATGACTGAGAACAAATCTCGTCACGTTTAACAAAAATGAAAAAGAAAGTGGCAGTCTAGAAAGAGGACTTCCTCATGATATCACTAGGTGTCACTACAACCAATAGAACTCTATTATTTAATTTGTAAATTATTTTAAGTTTTTTAATTATTCTATTAGCATTAATGTTGTTTTAAGAACATAAGAGCCTGCTGGATCAAGCCAATGGTCCATCTAGTCCAGCATTCTCACAGTGGCCACCCAGATGCTTCTGGGAAACCAACCTTCATGCAGGACCTGAGCAAAAGAGCCTTCTCCCCTCCTGTGGTTTCCAGCAACTGGTATTCAGAAGTATCACTGCCTTCCACTGTGGAGCCAGAGCACAGTCATCATGGCTAGTAGTCTACAATTGCCTTCTCCTCCAGAAATTTGTCAGTTCCTTTCCTAATGAGCTTCTGTAGCACACCATTCACCTTTTTCACAGCTTCTGCAAACTGGGTCGACATCTTCATCAAGCTATCCACTACAAACCCCAAGGTCTCATTCCAGGTGCATCACCACCAGTTCACACCCTATGAGTGTATATGTGAAATATTTTATTTATTTATTTATTTAGCCCTGATATGCATCACTTTACACTTGTTTACATTGAACTGTCTCACCTTCAGGGCTTTTATTCCCCCCATCAAGAACTGTTGGGACGATTCTATGAGCCCACGCATCATACACACAAGTGCGCATACACACACACGTGTCGCCGCACCATGTTGGCATGCCACGGTGGCTCCGCGCTGACCGGGGGCTACGCGTTGGCAAGCCACGTTCTCCTGAGGCGCCGGGGAGACTAACACTTCTCCGAAGGAACAATGGACCATGGCAAATGGTGGTAAACATTAGGAGCTACATGGGGTGAGCACGAGGAGGGTGCATGAAGAGGAGCATGGAGATTGAGCACGTACCTAATGGCGGGGTCCTGGGTGAGGCTTGGGGGTGTCACCCTATCCCAAATAAGGGATGGAAAGTTTTCAAAAAGTTTCCCCTGTTGGGGCCATCTTTATGTTAATGTGGTTAATGTTTATGCATGAGATAAAACTCAATAAAAGGAAGGTCCGAGAGAGATCTGGGTCGCCTTCCCGTTATACATCATCCTGTCCTAGGGTCTCGTTTTTTCATCACCTCCGCAAAGAACCCACTTGAACTCAGTTCTGGCACCTCTCAGGTGGGCACCATTGCCATTATAAGAGAACAAGAGAAGCATTCATGGCAAGTCCTGGCACCTCTTTTTTTTTAAGAAGAAGAGCACTGCTCGCTTTATTTTAGCTTTGGATAACCACAGAGTTTAAAAAACACACACTTGAAAATAAGCTCGCATATAAGGAATGCTAAGGCTGTGGCTGTCTGAAAGCACTGCTTGGGTAATGGGACTGGGTGAAGGGGGACAATCTGAGACTTTATCCAGACAAGATGGCAGTACTGTTGACTGGTGGTTCACCCACCCTGGTGAATGATATTCAGTCTGTTCCAGATGGGGCTGCCTTTCTCCTAAGGCGCCAGGTTCACAGTCTGGTGTTCCTTCTGGATCAAACATTGTTATTAGATGCTCAAGTGACTTATACGACATGAAGAGCCTTTTATCTTCAGCAGATATGCCAGTTGTGACCTTATCTGAATGGAGATTGGATGGCAAAGTCACATATAGATTCTTGTAATACATGGGACTACCTTTTAAAATGGTCTAGAAACGTGTTGGTTCTAACCATTATATATGTGCTTGTCAGTTGCATTGTCTTCCATTTGGTTTCTGGACTGGCTTTTGTTAGTGGCAAGGAACGTCCAAGTTTGGGGCAAGAACTCTTTGGCAAGACAACACCAGAGATTAAAAAATCACAAAATATGCAGCAAAGTAAAGCATGTAAATATAGGTTGTTAGAACTTTGAAATATGCCCTTATGAGTTCCAAAGTTTCCCTCTTCCCCTAGCTCAGAAAAAGTTTGGTAAGTTAAAAATGGTTTGCTTACAAACTCTGCTTTTCCATGCAGCATTCAGAAAAAGTTGCACATGCAATAAAACTTGGCTTAGTCACAGTGGTGAAAGCTCCTAAATTTTTGGTATAGAGACTTGAGAGAGGCTTGTAAGACCCATGTGATCTGAGCTGCAGCAACCAGCTCAGACTTCACACACTGAGCTCCTCAATAGGCTTGATTGTCCGTTTGATCCCAACATAAGGGAAGTGGAAATAGCTAAGCCTAGCAGGACAGCTTAGTCTATGGTATTAACCCCTTCATGCATTAATTAGACTTAAGCATGTTGGTTATTTGGGACATGACTTACCTAAGAGTCTCCTCCTTCCATATTTACCCACTTGAACTTTAAGATTCTCTTCAGAGATCCTGCTCTAGAAGCCCACACCAAATGATGAGGCAGGCAACCACCAGGGAGAGGGCCTTTTCAGCAGTGACCCCTCTCCACATCAAGATTCCTCTGTACTCATTATCCCTAGTCAATGTATCAAAGTTAGTGGGTCACAAGAATAATAGATTGAAGTGGGTTCTTTTGGAAGAAAAGGCAGAAAAAAACTAAGTGATACCAATAACTGATATTTAGACTGGGATGAACTGGGCATTTGCAGAAATAACCCAAGAATATCTGTTCACCCTAATGTGATTTTTAAAGAAGTTATGAGTGTGAATAATGTGGCCAGCAATCTTTTAATTTTTTTAATTTTTGGAAATGACAGATCCTAGAAGCCTGGTTATTTTAATCAGGACAAATTCTGATCTCTGCCTGTGAATAGCTGTGTTCAAAGGGTGCATGTTATCAGCTGCCAGTTGCCATTTTTGCTGCAGGGAAAACATAGCTTCAAAGCTATCCTTTTGGGATATTAGCAACATTATAACAAGAGGGGAAAGAAGGAAAACAATAATGGAATATAAGAATCATCTATTACCTAAGCATGAGAATATCTTCATAAAGTAAAGGGCTTATGGATCTACCAGTTACAAAGATCACCTGCATTGCATTTCTATTATATAAGGTGATTAAATCCATCCAAAAAGTCTTCTGTTGCAAAGGAGGTCACTTAACAAAAGGTGCTCTATTGAAGCAGTTCAGTAAGCAGCATTCTGGTTTATAAAATCTCTATAACAGAGGGACACAGGATGCTATTTTGTACCAAGTCAGGCTAGTTGTCCACCTAGACCCCTACTGCCTGCCCGGATTGCTGGGCTAGTTTTTCTATAAGGGCAATTTCCCAAAAGCATCCATTCCAGAAAACCTAGGGCAAATGGGTCAGTCAATTTTTGAATTTTAAACTGTTTTTAACTTATGAAGTTGTTTTTTTCCATAAGAAAATGTTTGGTTTAAATTAAAAATATGTATAATTGCTTTTATAGATGAAGTTGCAGAATTGTTTTCATTGCAGATATTTTTTTATTGCGAAATCACATCAGGATATTTTATAGAATGAAATTAATAAATGGGATTATAAATGAGGCTTCCATCAAAGTGGCAGTAGTAGGTAAGCCATATTGCAAGATGTGGAGATTGATTCTTGAAGAGCATAAAAAATTTATGTATGAACATGCATCATATAGACCAGAACAAACCCATTTTTTTTAAATTTATGTGTTTGTTTCGTTTATGAACCACTGTTCATAAAACACTCCTGATTTCAGACATGTAGGATCACTCCCAGGATATAGTTCGAATGTATACACCTAGGATTCATCACTCAGTTGTGAAGTCAGAGTGAAACTGGCTTTGGGCAAACCCCATCAAACTGCAGAATATTTCAGAATAAACCAGGGGATTGTGGGTAATTGTGTGCAAAGTCATGTGTACACAGATTCAAAGAACAGGGGTGAAAATGCACTGAAGCCAGAGTAAAGGGTTGTGTGTATAAACTCTGAGATAGTTGTGTGAGAAGCAGAATGCTCTCAGGTGGACTGACTGTCCTAACCAGGATCTCTAACCATACCAAGTCAGTCAGTTCAATTCCACTCAGTTTCCTGACACTAAAACAGTCGGGCTCCTAATTGGTAGCTATTATTTAACCAGCAACCTATACAAATTTTTTTCCAATTACCTGGCACCAACATGGATAATTGTGGGCTTGGTCCTGGTTTTGCACCCAGGAAGCCAACAGCACTGCCTGTACGCTTAGAGAAAGTTGTGCAATGCGGGGTTGTGGAGGTGTGTGTGTGTGTGTGTGTGTGTGTGTGTGTAACGCCAAGGAAGGCAAACTTTCATTTTAACCTTTCCTAGTTTTTTATAATATAAAGACATTTTGAAACTTGTGACATTTTTCTTTTCTTTTTTAAAATACTTTTTATGCTACTGGGTTTAGAAAATAGCACAGGATTCTTTTAATGAAGTGCTACATTGTAGTCTCCACCGATGTTTCTGCATAATGACAATATGCTCTGCCTTTTCATTTTACATTATCATTTATTATGTACATGAATATGTTCACTATCATTAAGGTGCTTTCCCCCCACCCCCAAAAAATTGAACAAATGCACACTAATTAAAATTCTCGGTTTAAGTATGGATTATAATGTCTTTTAATATTACTTCCTAAAAATAGCCCACTGAGTCACATTCAGATGAACTTCCTAATTTTCTTTCCCATATACAGTCACAATACACAACTGCCTATTCAGTGACATCAAAGCCCTGGGATCATTTCCTTGGAGACAGTTTAAAACCCACACCAGATGCGCCAACAAGGTAGGAGGTCTCCCAGTATTTAATGCTTAGACTGATGTCATTACACATCTTATATGCAGGGAGCGGGTGGCGCTGTGGTCTAAACCACTGAGCCTCTTGGGCTTGCTGATCAGAAGGTCGGCGGTTTGAATCCACACGACAGGGTGAGCTCCCGTTGCTCTGTCCCAGCTTGTGTCAACCTAGCAGTTCGAAAGCATACCAGTGCAAGTAGATAAATAGGTACCCCTGCAGCTGGAAGGTAAACAGCATTTCCGTGAGCTCTGGTTTCCGTCACTGCGTTCCGTTGCACCAGAAGCGGTTTAGTCATGTTGGCCACATGAGCCAGAAAGCTGTCTGTGGGCAAACACCAGTTCCCTCAGCCTGAAGAGAGATGAGCATGCACCCCATAGTTGCCTTTGACTGGACTTAACCATCCAGGGGTCCTTTACCTTTTACATCTTATTGTTGCCTGATGCAGTTGTGAAGAGTTTCCTTTGCTCACTTATAAAAGGACATGGGCATCTGCGGGAATTTTTCCAAAGAAGGGGGCCAACTAAATACTCCAAATAAATAAATGAGCATAACTAGCATCGGAGAACAAGTCTACCTGAAGGAGTGTTTCCACCCCCATTGTTCTGCCCAGACACTGAGGTCCAGTGCCGAGGGCCTTCTGGCGGTTCCCTCACTGCGAGAAGCCAAGTTACAGGGAACCAGGCAGAGGGCCTTCTCGGTAGTGGCACCCGCCCTGTGGAACACCCTCCCACCAGATGTCAAAGAGAAAAACAACTACCAGACTTTTAGGAGACATCTGAAGGCAGCCCTGTTTAGGGAAGCTTTTAATGTTTAATAGATTATTGTGTTTTAATGTTCTGTTGGAAGCCGCCCAGAGTGGCTGGGAAAACCCGGCCAGATGGGCGGGGTATAAATAATAAATTATTATTATTATTACCATGCTTGGTAGATCTGGTTCCTGAATGGTAGCAAGACCTGGGTAGACCTGGCCTGAGAAACTTGTATTCCAGGTCTACCCCTCTGCTGGGTTTTTTTTTTCTGTGGGTAGACCTGCTGTCCATCTCAGGTGGACCTGGCATCCAGACAACATTTGATTCTTTTTACAACCCTCTTTGCTTATCTCTTCTACAGGGAAGGATGACGTTTCAGGGAAGCAAAGGAGTCTGCTGCTGTCCAGAGCACCTGTGAAACTGTTTCACCTCACTTAGTCCCTAATTTAAAAAGGGTGGTGGTGGCGGTACCACCCCCCACTTTCCCTCAATGAAAGTAGTAGCTTCAGTAAATTTAATATAGCAGGATGCTGCAGGAGGAGCATGCATTCAAGTTACATACACTTTTCTCCAAGTGCCTTATTAGTCAGTATCTGCAGCGAAGAACACCAAACAGTAGTTACCCTTAAAAGCGCTGCACAGTTTAAAAAGCAATGGGGGCTTAAAACAAATATAAAATATTACATAATAACGAACTGTTAATGATACATACAGTGTGTTTATTAATAGGGCAATTATTCTCTTCCATGGCAAAGATGTTAAAAGTAGGGCACGTTATCTAATTCTGCAGCATCTCTGCACCTTCCGAGCAAAGTAAAGAGCATTTGGCATGGAGCTGCAGAAAGTCAAGCTCACTCAGAGCAGAATATTTTTGTCTTGATTATTTCAGTCAATTATTCAGGAGCAGGAAGCATGTTTTAAACCCAGGCTAGTTTATCTAAAAATGCCTTCTCCCCAGAAACAGTTCACAAGGAACCAAAAGCTGGAACCTTCTCAACTTTACCATGACATGCTGAAGGGGGTCACCTCTTTAGTCCAGCCACTAAGGGTGGGGGCTCATGGCACCTTTGGCCTATGATGGGTTTTTTTGTAATCAGTACGAACAGGTTATATTGTAACTGAGGCTCTGCCC
This sequence comes from Darevskia mixta, assembly GCA_034641385.1. Classification (NCBI taxonomy): domain Eukaryota; kingdom Metazoa; phylum Chordata; class Lepidosauria; order Squamata; family Lacertidae; genus Darevskia; species Darevskia mixta. Next base: position 28,778,813 of record JAWWNH010000029.1, read on the forward strand.
CTCCTCCCCAACATAAATCCTGGCTACGCCTATGCTGCCAGCAAGCAATATACAAGCCCTCCAGTACTCTGGTAATAAGGGGAAAGGCTCCACATTCTTGCTGTTCCTGAAATACAGTCACCACCCTGTTGACCCTGTTTTAGTCAATGCAGAATAACTGCAACCACCCTGGACTAACATGGATTTGAAAACCCACTTTATGAGCGTGCATTGAAAGTTTGGGGTGATTTCATTTTCATGACTCTGGATGCATTAAAAACTAAAAAGCGCTCAGCATGCACAGACAAACTGGTGTATGTGTGTGTGTGTGTGTGTGTGTGTGTGTGTGTGTGTGTGTTAAAAGTTAGCATTTTAAATTAGTGCTGAGATTTTTTACAGCCTGATCCTAAGTGTGTGTGCGCTTGGAATTCATTTTGAAGTCAATGGGACTTATTTCCTCACTAGGAGCATAGCCTATTAATGAGACTGCCAGCCACAATACAGATTTTGGAAATCCTCCTTATCTTCTTGGTTGTGCCTGCATTAAAATTTAAAGAGAGCTGGCTGTTCCATAGAAAAGGCCTCCCTTCTGACTCTTTATATACTTGATTATTTACATTTGTCATATATGGCATCCAATAAAAATGCAAAGCAAGAGAAAACCACATGTCCTTGGAGGACCTGGAGTGGAACTGCAGAACAGAAGAGAAGCATCCCTGGAAACAAAGATGCTAAAGGCTAATTTTAAACCAGAAAGAAGCTAAAGGAAATGATAAACGCCATTATGTTTAACATGAAGGCAGTCTCCCCATTGCTCTCATCATACCGTATACATAGATAGCATTCAAGTGAATTGCAGTTAGGACCGGGCAACTTGAGAATCAAGGCACTTCCAGACAACCTGTTTATTGAAAATTCAGCCTGATTTGTTTGTGAGGAGATTAGATGATGCTGGCTATTTAATGAACATTCACTCTGCTTTGTTTGTGGGGAAGTGTGTTTTCCCCATCACTTTCCTTACTGCAAATAGTCTGGTTTTTTGCTTCTCCACCAGCTTCCTATATGCCCTTAAAATATGTTCCAGAGCTGGGGGGGGGGCATATGAAGGGGTATAAGAGGAGGAGAGGAAGGTAAAGTCTCTCTGTGTGAATGGAAGGCAACACTGGATTCTGCCTTCACTAATGGGTCGGCCCCTCCATCCCAGATTTGCCACCTGAAGCAGGCTGCCTTATCCTATCTAATGGTAGGACTGGCCCAGCATAGAGTCCTCAGCTCCCTCTCTTCTCTTTTTTAGAAATTCAGCACTGCTTGCACTTATCGTTTGATCAGAGTGGAGATTCCCAGCATGGTTGCTGTGGTGGAGCAGAAAGAGGGGGATGAGACTGCTCAATTTATTATTTACAAAGAGGTACTAGCTGTTATATTTAGCTTACATAGATGATTTCTGCTTTAACAATCCAGCTGTTTTAAAAAATCTTGGCCCACTTTCTCTATCCTGTGCATGCATCTGAAATCATCATTATTGCCATTGGCCATGAAGAAGCTCATCATGTGCCAGATACTAAAACTAACTAATTGGAGGTATGGGGTATGCCTTTCAAACACCTGAAATTCCTGGCCATTTTCAGCTGGGCAAATACGGGTGGCTGCCGGTGTCCCTCTCCCCTGTTTGTAGCGGGGCTTGAAATTCACATGCTGCCTTATCAACATTCACAAAGACAGAGCACAATACAAGAGCTATATACCAAAGAGAGCTGTGCAGAGGACTCAACGTATTTGCAAAGCCTGCAAGAGCAACGGTCAATTACAGATGATGGTTATTATGTTTTATTTCCCAGAAAACCTGCACTGAATATCAAACAATCTGAATGTGATTGAGTGGCATGCAGCAGGTGCATCAGCAGCTATCTAAATCAGTAGGTGTCAATGCGGGCATTTTTTGCTGCTGGGAAGAAGGGGGTGGGGTTCTAAAAATACAGACATTTTACATTAAGAGCATCAAGTCTAAGGGTCAAGCCCCACATTATGTTAATGGTGTGAATGCCATTAATGTACTTTGTTTTGTAAAGTTCAAACAGCAGTTGCAGGGGTCCCCTTTGAGTACCTGGCTCATGGCATGCAGGGAGGTGATGTTAACCCTTTCCCCTCACTGCAGCCCCATACCTTCCAACATTTCTCCAGTGAAAATAGGGACAGCCTACTCAATAATAAATAAATAAATAAATATAATAATAATAATAATAATAATAATAATAATAATAATACCCTACCCATCTGAATGGGTTGCCCTAGCCACCCTAGGAAGCTTCCAACACATAAAAAACATGATAAAATATTAAACATTTAAAGACTTCCCTATACAGGGCTGCCTTCAGATGGTTTGGGTATCAGATAACTGTTTACCCTCCAACATTTCTTCAGTGAAAAGAGGGGTGTCCTAAGGGAAAGCGGGGTATTCTGGGATCAAACCAGAAAACAGGAAGACTTCTGTAAATCCAGGAATTTCCCTGGAAAATAGGAAAACTTGGAGGATCTGCAGTCCTGATGAAAATCTCTCACACACCCCTACTATAAGACACCAGACTGACACTTCCATTGGCTCCAACGAACCATGCCTTCAGAGCCAAGAGCACACCTATGAGAACTGTGGCTATTTAGAAGGGGCTCCCTGCTCCCCCTTCTTTAAAGGTAAAGGGACCCCTGACCATTAGGTCCAGTCACGGACGACTCTGGGGTTGTGGCGCTCATCTTGCTTTACTGGCCGAGGGAGCCGGCGTACAGCTTCCAGGTCATGTGGCCAGCATGACTAAGCCGCTTCTGGCGAACCAGAGCAGCACACGGAAACGCCGTTTACCTTCCTGCCGGAGTGGTACCTATTTATCTACTTGCACTTTGACATGCTTTCGAACTGCTAGGTTGGCAGGAGCAGGGACTAAGCAACGGGAGCTCATCCCGTCGCGGGGATTCGAACCGCCGACCTTCTGATCGGCAAGCCCTAGGCTCTGTGGTTTAACCCTTCTTTACAAAGGAGTTAAAGCCAGACTGTGGCCACACACCCCAATGCGCTGTTATTCATTAGCAATGCACTGTTTCTTTATGTTAAGCCTAGGCAGTCTCAAGGCTTCCAAATGGCCACAAATGCCCCATTTTTCAAAGTAACACCTCACATCTGCCTCCCTAAATAACTCACATCAAGAAAGGTTTCTTCTGCTGCTCAAGTTAGATAGGAAATATTGGCCTGCACTGCATCCCTTTCAAAGGTGTCCTTTTTTGGCCTCTTTCTAATTCTGAATTTCCCTCTCAGTCCTAATTACCGGTACCTTACAGGTAGACGTGCACACACTCTCTCTCTCCCAAGCAAGCAAGTCAGTGCTGCTGAATAAGCAAGGCCTGATTAATGCAGGGCATCACTCCCTGTCACTGCCTGCCTATTGCGCCTGACATATTCTGCCAGCAAAATGATGATTAAATTGGGGTTAGGGAGAAGAGTCAGCCCTGTGCTGCTATTGCCCCTGCATTTTGCGCGATGGCCAGTGTTGGGGCATTGATGGAAAATGATGTTCCAAGGCAAATTGTGTGCTCTGTTCCTTTTCTGTTCACACTCAGACATACAGCTGCTCCAATGGAACACACTTTTGTTCATCGTCATTGGCTTATCACAGCTGAGCCAAAATGCACACACTCATTGATAATTCTGGCAATATATTATTCTGAGCTGAGCCTTGGTCTGTTGCCAGTGAGCCAAGTGACAATCTGACAGTCTCTCCAAACCCAGACAGTTCAAAAACAGCCAGTGAGCACAAGATAGCAAGGTAAGAATGGAATAATTCTGGCTTTCTAAGGTGGCAAAAAAAAAAACTAAAAAAATAAACCATGGCCCTTTGCTATCTTTGCAAAAATAGTCTTGCTTCCATCACACTTAATGAGAGCTTTGTCGCTGACTTGGATGGAGCCAAGATGTAACTTTTGCATATTGAAAGGCGACAAAGCTTAACTTCGATATCCCAGGAGACGCAGGGCAGAGGTGGCTCTATAAACCTGTTCCCCAGAGCTCCAATCTGCACAGCAGACCTGAAATTACCTGGCTTATAAATTTATATAATTGCATGTGTATATGAGGATTTAGGCACAGGGACATTGTAAGGGCACATCTGTGTTTGCTGTTTACCACAAGTGCTGATTTGAAGCATCTGTTATATACACCTGTCTTACATAATCTCTTCAAACAACATATGGGAAGAGAACGTGGAGTTGTGTAGTAAGATGTCATTGATTGCATACACATGGCATTTTATTGTAGAATCAATGGAGACTAAGCATTTATATCTTTGTCTATGTCATCCACACGAAATCAAGATTCATTGCATATTTTTTGCCCCTGAAAAGGGTTTCTTGAGAAACTGTTTTCATTCTGAAAATAAAAGCTCACTGCAGATTGATACAACATTACCCCAGAGTGTGGCCATTTGAGAACAGATGTGGGCAGCCCCAACAATGGCAATGACAGTCTCTAAAGGCACCCTTGCTTCTAGGATAGGTTTGGAAAATCTGTGCCTACCCTCCTGACTCAGATGGCCCTGACCACTGCCCATGCTGGCTGGGGCTGGTGGGAGTCCAGAAACATCTGCAGGGGCTCAGCTTCTCCATTCTTGGCCTAGGAATGTCTCAGAACATATCAGGTTGTATCCCAAGTTACCGGTATTTGACAAGTTAAGCATAAATTGACTTTAATCCCACTGATTTCATGTGGACCCAAGTTCAACTAATTTGGGCAACATATTACTGTTTACTCTGCCTCCAGGGCACTCCCACCTTTAGTGTACAAAGTCAAGCACACAAAGTCAAGTCCCTACACTGTGGCTTCCTGAGAAATACTGCTGTTTGAGGTGCTTTCCCTCAAACCAGCATCAGCACCAGTTAAGCTGAGGTGTGTACCTTTGAGACAGCTGTTGCACACGTGCAGACGACAACTTCAGTGAAGAGGAGGTTGTGGATGTTGCCAGCGCAGAGAAACAAATCCTGCAATGCAGATCAGCTGAAGATATCTCTGTCCCCTCTCTATCAACAGGTTTACCACAGCTATCAACCTTTCACCCATTTCCACCTCCCCTCTGAGTAATACCCCTCCCCACCCTCTCACTATATACAAGGGTCTGGTGACTTCTGTTTCAGTGTATCTGAAGAAGTGTGCATGCACACGAAAGCTCATACCAAGAACAAACTTAGTTGGTCTCTAAGGTGCTACTGGAAGGAATTTTTTTATTTTATTTTGTTTTCCCTCTCTATGGTGTACAACAAGGTAAACATGTAAATTGCAATGCAGCAGAGAAAAGTGACATTGCTGTATTTTAAACTGTAAATGTGTACACAGCCTTAGTCTGGATCCAACCCAGAGCCGCCGCCACACACCATCTTCCATATTCCTTTGTGCACTTTTCCCTTCTTCCGCTTTCCTCCTTCAAAATGCCTCCTTTCCTCAGAAATATCTGCATGGGCAGTAACAACCGCCCACAATGCCAATCAATGCCCATCTTGTCACCACACATGCCCACTCCTATATATACCTCTGTACAAGCTGACAAGTGTCAGGAAATATCTTTGAAATGCTGACACTCAGATTGTGTCATTCCAGCCATAAATCTTACCCCACCCCCCATTAACAGCAGCAATCTCACTTCTGTACAGAGTAGCTGAAAACCCTCGGGGGAAGTTGATAAATTTAAGATGATGAAATATAGGCTCTACTGATAGTCTTGAGGAATGAATTTCGGAATTGCAGGGTTCTCCCCAGCCCCCACCAAGAAGTCCTTGTTCGTAACATGTTAGCTGCCTTCTGGAGCTGTATGGCTAGTAAGTGTTTGCTGGGCTGGGGACGCTGAGTTTCTATGGTTAATTGGCAATTAGATGCTGATTACATTTCCTGTAAGACATTGTCACTGTGAAGCCAATAAGAGACAATTATAATTATAGTGTAATTTGCACTCAGTTCAAAAGCTATTGGTAAGCTCCTGCGTTACATTATAAGGACACTGATTATAGCGAATCCAGCGTGCAAGGAAAATATTATATTACTCGTCAGAGATTCACAGTCTGATTGTGGGCTCATTAATTCAAAAGTAAGACCCACCGAGTTAAATGGGGTTTAGCAGTATGGGCCAAACTGCACATTACATTAAGTAAACATGATGAAGACCTTTGTAACAAGCAGCAGCCATGAGGGAGTGAGAGGAATCAGCATTGGAGACGGAGACATTTTAAAAATAAAAAATATATTAATAACTCTATTGTGTGGAGGTAGAAGTGGGCTTCTGGAATTCTTTTGCATTTAATTTGAGTCAGCTTGATAAGACCAGGGTACGGTGATTTTAGCACTGGGATTTATTGTGAGGGGATGCACAATCGTTTCCGAAACGCGTTTCTATTATATGGTGCAAGGGACGACACGACAAACGCATTCAGCAAGCAACTGATTTGGAAAATAAGGCAGGAAATGTCTAAGCAAAACTATTTTCAGATGGCGTGCATATATATTATTTGCTTCCAGTAGAAGTAAAAATAGCAGTTAAGTCCTGTTTGCATGAAATGCAGCAGTGTGTTAAGACAATACACTAAAATAGGCCATAAAATCTAATCCTTAAAAAAAAAAAGTCCAACAATCAAATTGATCTTTAAAGGTTCCTCAGTCAATTGCCTTAAGAACAACATGGACCATCTGAAGATATCAGTAAGAGAGCAGCTGAAGGGGCATTTGATACGGAAGACCTCTCTCTGCCAGTGGAGCAAAAGATCTTTGGGCCCAGAAAAACAGATGGTATTCCAGGAATGGTAACACACGCATAAGATCCTAAGCCTTCTCTCTCCTCAGAGAATGATCTTGGGGTCTCAAATTTCAGTGGTGCCCCAATGTGACGCCAAAATTCAGCAACCCTCGACCTCTCATGCTCCATTGTAAATCATAGTTGCACCCCCACCCCTGGCTCCACGCCCAGTGTGACCGAACCAGTTGCGATTCCCTAAATCTTCTTATGTTCTTTCTTTGATGAGCATCACCCACCCCACAGCTTCCAAACAGGCCAATGGCTATATCGGTCCAGGAGCTGGCATTATATATCCCCTCCTATTGCTTAGAGCAGTGCTGCATTTCCCAGAGTCCCTGAGGAATCTTAAACTGTCTCCCACCAAACCTATTGAAGCAAAGCAGCAACAGCCTATCTACCCTGTTTCTCCTAAAATAAGACGTAGCCATAAAATAAGCTGTTGCAGGATTTCTACGCATTTGTGAAATATAAGCCATACCCCGAAAATAAGACATAGTGACACAGCGCTTCTCCCTTAAGGCGGTCTGGATAGGCGTGGCTATGCAGCGTACTGACGCGGAGTGGTTAAAATAAGACACCCCTGAAAATAAGCCATACTGTGTTTTTTTGAGGGGGGGAAATATAAGACAGTGTCTTATTTTAGGAGAAACACGGGTATGAGGTGGACTGAGAGAGCCTCCTGGGGTGGTGGAATCCATAGGGTGGTGCCCCCACAGGTGCCCCTTGTGCCCCCACCCGGCCCTACCAAAGAAACTAGTAGAAGGAGCAGTGGGTTCTAGGTTCCAGTGAGATCTCAACAACAACAATTTTATTATTTATATGCTGCCCACCTGACTGGGTTGCCCCAGCCACTCTGGGTGGCTCCCAACAAAATATGAAAAACACAATAAAACTTCAAACATTAAAAACTCCCTGTACAGGTGTTTAAAAGTCAGATAGATGTTTATTTCCTTTCCTTCATGGGGTGGGGTGGGGGGTGGAGGACACCTTCCTGTTTTGCTTCAGGTGGCAAAATGGGGTGGAACTTATTTCATCCCACAGTCAGTAAGGGTGGAGAAGTTGCCCATTTTGTGACCAGTCAATCCTGGAAAACTCAAGTAGTCAAAAGAGGCAGCTCCTTTGAGCTTTCTTAAGTTACAGTATGCCTTATGCACCCGGAAAACAAAGCCACAGTAACCCCACGGTTACTAGGCAGCCAGCTCCATCCATACACTAACCAAGCTGCTTTCAGGTAAACTTTAAGATTGCTTTTCTCTTTTAGAACCGATTGCAGATTGATCATCTGAAAAGATCATTGCAGCCCCTCAAAAGCTTTTCTTACGGAAGGAGAAAGCAAATAGTGTTAAAAAATAATGTTTCCTCCCAGCTCATCACACTGAAGAATGTAATAAAACATCTGGGAGAGTGAAGGGGTAACTTGAGAAAAATGAAACACGATTTTCAGAAAGCTTTATTTTCCCTCGTGTTCTCTCTATTGAGCTCTCCCCCCCCCCGACTTCACAATTCATCGCAAAGAACCAAGCCAAAGTGGTATAGTGGCAGGAGGTGAGGGTTGAAATGGCTATGAAGTCATTGGGTGACTTTGGAGCAGTCAGTCTAATCTACCTCACAGCAGTGCTATGGGGATTAAATGAGGAGAGGGGGAACCTTTTATACCACCCCGAGCGCCTTGGAGAAAAAGGTGGGATATAAATGTGATAAATAAATATAATATATTGTCACCAAATTCAGTCTGTCAATTTTGGTTTCTTTCCATTTCTCATTTTTCCACATTTGTTTTTCTTTGTGCATTTCATGAAGCTTAAAAAATAATAATAATATCATTTTAGTGCAAATTTCTCCCAATATTTGCAAGCTTTTCTCCCTAATATGACGCAGATTTTAATATTTTCACTAACCCGTGCATTTTTGTACACACATTTCCCCTCATATAGTATTTCCACACACATTGGGTGGGATCCAACTAATGAGTCCTGTCAGCGGAAGCCCTTCAGAAGGATTTCCTCTTCTGCAATGGAGGCTCAGGGGAACCTCCAGAACAGAATGTGGGGGAGAGAGGGGAGGGTTGGCTTCATCTGACAAGCCAAGATCCTTTCCCTAATGGAACGATCCCCGGTTGGTTGGAAAACTGCATTCAGAGAAGTGCACATTCCTGAGGACAATTGTGTTTCGGTTGGCATATTGTTTCGAGAAGCGTGAATTAGATAGTTTCTCATTAAAATGCAAACAAAATGGAATTTCTCCCTCGTCCCTAGTCATGGGTGTAGGTGGATGATCTGGGAAATCAGAGCATTTTGAATCAGTCCACTGATGCATATGTGAAACCCAGGAATGACCTAAAAGAGATGCTGCACTTCTGTGTGATGAATTATGAAGATTTTAACCTTTAAGTCTGAGATTAATTTATTTTTGAAGGGGGGGGGGAGTAATTGGAGATTTTCAGGTGCATAATGTGAAGACATAATGTGAAAAGCCTTTGATTACCAGGCAGTGCTGATACACTTCACATCACAGTTTTTTAAAAAAAGTATTGTAAATTAAATTCTGGAGAGATTCTGCCTATTCCTAGGGCCAGCCCACCAAGGAGGCCAGGTGAGGCAACCAGCTTGGGCAGCAGGTTCCACAGGGGCACCAGATGCCAATGCAGATCTTCACTCACTCCTCCTTCCCTGGCGGGGAGGGCGTGTGCCATTTTGTGGTTCACCTCAAGTGCCACCATGTCTTGGGTCGGCCCTGCCTATATACCTTTTGAAATGCCAAGGCAGTCCGATTTAAACCTCTAACCGCTTCAGCCCTGAACAATTCGGGGAATCTGCTTGCATTTCCTCCTTCCCGAGCACCTGCTTGCATAGTTCTAGCTCCACATGACGGCCGCTAGTAAAATATCCAGCATTATCTTGCCAGTCCATTTGGAAGAATAGCACTGCCGCCTAGGGGCCGGCTAAAGATGTCGCAACACCAGGATAGTTATGGTGGGGAGTTTCTTCCCCACCCACTTTTCTACATATCAAGCAATGCAGAACGATGGGAACTAAAAACAACATACTGTTTGGACTATATGGAACTCGCCAAACTGACCGGGAGCTACGCAACCAAAGGGAGGAGATGGTGGAACAAGATTGGAAGAAATTTAGACTATATCTAAAAAACTATTGTAAAATTTAAAAGATAGGAAAAAGTTGGAAGAAAAGTTATCTTACAGAATAGAAATTAGGATCAAGTAATATAGATGTATGACTTTTGGTTAAAAAGAATACAAGATGAGAATATAAGCAATTGTGAAAAAAATATTTAAAGATAAGAGGAAATTACTAAAGATGATTGCCAATGAAACACAGCAGGGGGGACAGGAGGAAGTCGCCCCAAACAGGATTAGAAAAGTGGAAAGGGAAACTATGATGTATGTTTGTGTGTATGTATTTTGTATTTTGATATTTTGTTAGGTATTTTGGATTTGGATAAGTTTTGTTTATTTGTTTTATGTTTAAAACCCAATAAATATATTCTAAATAAAAAAAATAAAAACAACATATTGTTAAAATAAGCACAAAATACTGTTGGTTATTGGGCAACCACCACCACCACCCCTTTTAAAGCAAGATTGCTTGTTAATAGCCCAGATTGATATACATTTCATTAATGGGAGCTAATGGTTGGGAAATAGTTGGAGATGGTTTTGCAAAATGCAATAGTTCGTTTGGATGCTGTTGCATTAATAACCCTAGTGGAGAGAAGTTTGGTACTTTTATAAGTATCAGGCTTGAACGCAGAAGGAAAGGTTGTTTTTAAGCAGAACAACATAGTATAAACAAGATAAAATACTTGCCCCTTCAGTTATCAGGAGCTCCAGGGAATGAGAGCACACTCTGGCTGCCCAGTACACAGCACCCTCCTGGTCTGGGTTGATGTTGACGCTCAAAAGTCAGATCCATCAGAGAGATTTATGTACCTTAGACCCTTAGTCCTGACTGGCCTGGTATCCAAATGTCTCACACCTGTTCTAGAAGCAATTACTGAGGTATTGTGAGGGACGGTACATCCCCTGCCAGGTGACCTTAAGCTAACAGATGGGGCTAGTATAGTTAATTAATCTTGCTGTCCTACTGCTGGCAAGCACTCAGCTTTCAGCCAGCCCAAAAGCAGGTCCTCCCACAGCCTGCTAGCATTCATCTCTGAAGCGCAAACAGCAAATCAAGACATGAAAGCAAACCCAAAAGCCCTTGAGAATGCAATACCCTTGAGGATGTGCCAATAAGCAAGGAGGAAGAATCATACAAACCAGTTGACCCATGTGCTCAACAGGCAATATTCTTTAGCAATAGGTTTCCCCTACAGAGATTATCTCATAGGTACTGTAGGCTGGAAGAGCATTGATGGTAACTTCTCCCATCTATTCCCAACCTAAGTGATGTAAGGTAGGTGAAAAAAATGCATTAGTGTTTCAAAGCAGATTGTAGCTGAGTAATGGCTGAGTGCTTAGTGGGGTGGAAGGTCCCCTCTTTCTCTGGGAACCTGATGTGGGGTAGGGGATCTTTGTCCAGAGTGTCCCCCCTGCCCCCTGCTGCTTGCCACCACAGGCACTAACATAAAACCCAACTGATTTCTCTATCAACCCCAGGGCCTCAAGGAAGTGAGCAGCACCTAGCGGCAGCAAGCAAACTTAATACAGTCTAACTCTGATACTGACTTGGAAACTGTAAATCAGAAAGGCTAAAAAGAGCGCAGAGCACCCAAGCTGGCTTGCCTGAAATCGTGCCAACTGGTCTGCTTAATCTGACAGTGAAGTTCATGAGCCACCAAGCTCACGTTGCTGGCGGGTGGGAAAAGTTCAACCAGCATCATGAAATGTTTAGCCTTCTCAGGCAGAAGCCATAAGAAGATTCTCATAATCTTCAGAATACCAGAGATGATTGAGAAGAAAGCTGTAGAGATTATACGTAATGTCCCACCAATTACTAATAATTAGCATTTATTATATACATGCAGAAAGAGGAGAGGAAGTAGAATTCTAGAAAATGTAACCAAGGTACATGGGGAGCAGGAGAGCATGAAACCTCCGGGAAAGGGGGTGCTCCGGAGAGCCTGTGTGGTGTAGTGGTTAGAGAGTTGGGCTAAGACCTGGGAGACCAGGGTTCAAATCCCCACTCAAATATAGATTAACAATTGCACTTTAAAATAATGATAGTAAAAAAACAGAACTGAGATGGATGTAGAAATACTTACAAAATATTTTATTTGGTTATAAAAATGCATTCAAATAACACTTGAGTTACCAGAGGCAGCCCCTAAAGAAGTGGCAGGGATCAAATTTATTGTGTAGGACACAAAATATTTAAACAAGGCATACCTTGTTTAGATCAAGAGATGCACTGATGCCAGTATAAATCAGTTCGTTAATATTGCTCATGAAAGTCTGCTTCCCAGATCAACGATGCAACATAACCACTGGACTTTTCCATGAAGGCATGAAATCTTGCCTTTTTTGAGAAACAATTTAATGGTATTTTTCAAGCCTTTTAACCATGTAATAAATGATTGCCAACGATGTGAATCTGATTCCTGGGAATCTGATTACTAGGAAAAGAATGACCATTTACAGCCTTCTGTGTTTTGAACATGGGTATATAATGGTTATGTGATCTGCTGAAATCATTTTGGGAGGGGCCATGTAACAGAACAACAGCAACTCAGTTTCCTAACATGTGCTAGTGGTTAGCATGGCATTCTTGCATACATTATGGGGCTTTCATAGCCAAAGTCCCACCCCCTCACTAGCAGACTCTTTGTGCCCTGAACAGCCGCAACAGCCATGGGTTAAGCGTTCTGTTATGCCCCATTCTCAGAAAACTAAGTAAGTTTTCTGCCTCATTACTAAGCTATCTGCCTCATTACACTACTATTCCAATCACATATCGACTCTGGCTCTTGAAGTTGATTGATGTTATCTACTGTGGGAAAATGGCTCACATGCCAAGATCAAGGGCATACAACTGCATCTAGCCACCTAGAACTGGGCCAAAGAAACCCAAAGCCTGAAAACAAGGTTATGGTCAAAAGCAGCTCTGACTGTGCCAATTAAGTAGGAAGCCATGGGCTCCAGAACAGGGGCTGCTAGCAGCCAAAGGAATGCACCCTATTCATAATGCCAGAGCAGCTGGAATCATGGAAGTTATATTGATGGGGCTGTTTGCATCCTTTTGTCCTACCCTAAGTTCATGTTGCTACCCTTGAACAGAGTTAATTTGTGTGCAGATCATAAAATGCTAAATTGTACTCCCAAGCTCTCATTAAAGAAACACAGGCAGATGTAACCCAGAGCATTCTGCCTTTGAAGGCATCAGGGTGCCACAGAAACTGTGTGCTGACATGGGCTAATCCAGCTCCAGGGAGGAACTGAGCTCCATGGATTACTTTGATCTTCCTAGCCTGGGGAAAAAAATCACCTTCATTCGGAATGTAAAGTGAATGTATCTGTTTTCTCTCCTGGCAATTGACTGGATATGGGAGGGCCACATCCATCAATCTCACCCCGAAGCCAGGATTCTTCCATGCTGAACAGAATTCCAGGATGAACAGGCCCATGCGAAAGATTCACTATGTGAAGCTTCTAAATAAAAGTTTTCTGCAGAAATGAGAGAAGACATCAACAGTGGAGCTCTTGAGGAATTGAGAGCATATTCAGGGAGCTGCAATACAATTGCTAGGTGCTGAAAAAGGAGTAAGGTTTTCCTAAAGTTTCATCATTATATAGAGCAATACCTTAGAATCAGTTAGCATTGCCCTCTACATAGCTGTTATAACTTTAGAAAAACAATTTTGTGCCTGTGGAAACTGATGGTATGATTTGAAGTCGGAACTTCACCGCCGCAAATCTATGCTAGAAAATGCACTACTTGGAGCTACTTTTTGCCAGGATAAATTGAAAGATTTGGTTAGGTTGTATCTAATGTTGTCCGTGCACAAATGGAAGAGACTTCTACTCATACAGCAGGACTCCACCTTCCTCTTCTCCCCCTGCAGTTCCCTACACCCTCAAATCTGGCTCTGGAAAGAGCAGATTTTGGGGTTGCATGGCGGGAAAGAAAGCTGAAGTCAATCTACACCCATGAAAGTCCACACAAGCAGTGCTGGATTCTGCCCCCAGTATTCTCTTGAGAACAAACACTAACCCTGAAATTTTGGGTTCCCTCCAAACTGGTGCAGTTGTTTTGCAAGGAACCCCGGTTTGATGTATCAATTACTCAGTTTGGGGGGCGCTTCCACAAATGGGTTTTGTGATGCAAAACGACTGCAAAACTTTGGCACCGGTTTAGAGGGAATCCCAAATGTTGGGGTTTGTAGTTAATGAAGTTCAAACACTATAATAGGAAAAGGTGACTTTTCAAGATTAGAGTGGTTATACTTTAATAGTCATTCGGATGAGGGGGGTTGTTGGTTTAGGTACAGATTTTCAATAATGCAACTTGTAAAAGGTATACTTGGAAGTATAGGGCAGCACTGCCTTGAGACCCACACAGACACCCATTACCCAATATGCAATTCTGATGACTTACAAAATACTATATATTATCTTATTTCTGGTGCATTTAAGGTGGTTTGTTTACTGCACTCCAAGTGGACTCTGGGGGAGGGGGGGGGAAGAGACAGAATAAAGTTTAGAAAGCAACAGCACTGAAATTTGGTGGTACAGGCCCTGTTCAAATGGGCCAAATAATTTCTTGATAAATTTAGCTTTACATTTTTGAAGAAATGTTAACGATAATTTTAGAAGACACATTTTAATACAGGAGTATCCTGCACCTTAAAAACTAGCAAGTATGTTTCAGAACAAAACAATTATCATCTTAAGAGACCAAACACAATGGAATACCATTAGATTCAACACAAAATTCTCAAATCTCATTTAGCCTGATGGGAAAACCTTCACGAGCTTGACATCATCCACTGGACGATCTTGTGCATTGGTTTCCACCATGCCCACTCTGTTGACTATGCCAATTCCTTGGCAAATACGTCCAAATATAGTGTGCTTCCCATCAAGCCATTGAGTTGGTGCTAACGTGATAAAGAATTGGCTTCCGTTGGTGTCAGGGCCTGCATTTGCCATAGCAAGAATTCCTGCACCTAGAGAAGAAAATCTTATGTTAAAATTGGCTTGGGAGTCTAAAGGTACCTGAATACAGACAAAGTAAATGGGAAAATCTTGGTTTTTTAAATGATACACCAGTCCTTAGAAGTGATCAGGACTTTGTGACAGAGGTGCCTAACCTGCACACCTCCAGGTATTGCTGTACTGCAACTTCTAGCATGCCTGAGCACTGGCCATGCTGGCTAGGATTAATGGAAGATGATCCAACAACATCTGGAGTGCCATAGATTAGCCACTTCTGCTCTATGAGATCAATGGAACTTCTCTATAGTGAATGCAAGACTGCTCATGCATTCCAGCAGGTTCAGATGGTTCCCGCCTCCCCTGCCCCAACATACACACCATTGTCCACCTATTCACTTTCCTTGGAAAATCCATTTGGATGAAGTTTTCACTTCTAAACTAAGGCCGCTCGGAAATGTATGTCGTGTGTGTGTAAGGTGTATAAACTTGAACATAGAAGCCTATTTCTTACAACAATACTGTATGGGAAAAGAATGTAAGCTGTACTATGTGATGATGACAGTTTAATCTCCTTCCTGCTCCTGTATACTAACCAATAACTAAATGGATTTTTTTGAAAAATGATTTTTCATATGCAAAGTGGAAACCTAATGATACATGATTATATAGCATAAGCAGTTAACAAATTTAGATGCCAAGTTTTACTGACTTAAGATTCAAGCCACTCTTATGGCTCCTGAGGGCCATATCTAACACTGCAAGTAGATTTCTGCTTGTACAAGAGCACTCTCTGTTCCTCTCCTCCCCACTCAAGTCTCCTGCACTCCCCCAATCTTCCAGAGCAGATCATGGGACTGTTGGAAGGGTGCTAGAGAATAGGGGAATCCATTCTGCCAACCACCATGACCCTGAAGCTCTTGCACTGAAAGCAACTTTAAGCTTGGAAACTGCCATATTCATGTGGTGACAGACTTGATCTGAAGGACTCAAAGCACCTCTCAAAAGATTACCTACCTGTAAACTTTAGTTCTGGATGGAGTTCATCTTCAAATTGCTTGCCATAAATGGATGCTCCTCCTCTTCCTGTCATAGAACAAGACTAGGTAAATCAATTTGCAAAGTCACAGTTGGGACAGAGGTATACTGAAAGTTCCTTGTAAATGTGCAGTACCAGACCACCAAGATTTATTTATTATCTCCTTTTATTTTATTGGTAAGAGAGGAAGTGCTGACTATTAATGGATATCATAATGCTTCTGAGTAAAGGGAGAGTAGCCATCTGTTAAGTCAGAAATATTTATGTTATCTTACAGCAGGGGGTCATTTGGCCTCACCAAGTGTGATAAATGTGTTCTCCCATTCCTGCAGAACATAACAAGAGCACTATGCTGGATTTGGAGGGATGATGATGATGATTGCAAGATCTACTATCCTAACATCACCTTTACTATTCATATTAGTTTGCACCAACACTGATTAACACAGTATCTGAAGCACATACTTTGAACATATTCTTACCAGTTCCTGTTGGATCACCCCCCTGAATCATGAAGTCCTTGATTATCCGATGAAACTTTGTGCCATTGTAGTAACCTCGTCTGGCCAGTTCAGCAAAATTTTTACAAGTTTTTGGTGCATGTTTCCAGTATAGCTCCACAATAATGATGCCCATTCTGCAAAACACAGGCAGAGGAGGATTCCAAACACATTTGTTACATCACATTGATTCAGTGACATCGAGGTGAAAAACCACAACAGTGTGTCTTCATATTACAATCTATCAATTTTATCAGGTTTGTTTTCTAATCAAGATGCAAAACATTAAGAATAGCAGCTTTAAAACCTGATGAAGATAAACAGCTTAGATTTTAAAAAACTGTGAAAGTGGGAGGTGTTCGCATAGAACTGAAATTATATCAAGGAGGGCACTAAGGTCAGTTGCCACTATTGGTATCCACCAGCCACACCCTAGATGACACAGGAACTGCACTTTTGATAGGAACAGTAGGGCCCTCTGGCAGAAACGGTCCATGTAGTCCTGTTCCTCCTCCTGTGTGTGAACTGATAATATATCCTTGGTCAGACTCACCAGCCTGACTTCCTCTAGGGTGGCTCCAGCCCCAGCTCCACCTGCTCGGCTTGCCAAGTGGCTTCTTTGAGTGCAGTGGCTTCTGACTCTGGGTGTGGGAAGTGGACCAGGGTGCTGCTGTAGCTGCACTGGCTGGTCAGAAACACAGAGACATACAATCATTCAGGTACCATGAAGGTGTTTAAAGTCAAAACCTGCATTTTGAACTGGGCCTATAAGGAGTCAGTGCAGTTGACAAAACAGGGATGTAACATGATCACAAAGCCTGGTCTCAGTAGTGATCTTGTAGCCGTATTTTGAACTTTCACCAGTTTCTCAATCATATTCAGTGGCAGCCCCATTTATAATCCACTATGGTGATCTAATACGACGGTTACCCAAGGGTGACTGAATATTGCCCCTTCCTTGTAAGCATTTGCTTTTAGCCGTAATACACTATTCAATGTGAATAGGCTCACAACATATTATATTACTGCATCTTCATAACAGGCAAAGCTGCATATGTTGAGCTTCTGCCCATCATAAAGATACTAAAGGCAGAGGAGCATAAAAAGGAGGAATAGGGAGCTTATAGGTCTCCAGACACTGGATTCCAACTCCTATCGGCCCCATGGCTGCCTGGCCAGTGATCAGAGATGATGAGATTTGTACATATACAGGGAATAAGAAGCATAACAATATGTTTCTGTATCTCTCCAAGCACAAGAACTGGCTGTTCACCCAGCTTTGTCGCCATCCTTTTTAAAATACATATTTGTAATTGATTTTCCCTTTGTTGAAACACACACAGGTTTCTGGAGAGAGAGAGAGAGAGAGAGAGCAGAAATTAAGCAGAATTTGGTAGCTAGTATATAATTAGCCAATGTGGAAATCAGTTCTCAGTGGCGGGCCGGGGGAAAAATCAACTGAAGGCAAATGAGCTTTTTGACAGCTGATGTAAACACCAGTCTTGCCTCGTGCCGGGTCAGACCATTGGTCCCTCCGACTCAGCATCATCTGTGCTAACTGGCCTTCCGGGGTCCCAGACTCTTCCCCAGCCCTACCGGGCGACGTTACTTTACCACTGAGCCGGGGCCCTTCCCTCACTCACGTAGTCTCCAAAGAAACAGTGGGCGGCTGCCACGTATCGGGGGGCACCGCAGCCATGCTTCACCCACGCCGGACACACCTTCCCGCCGGGGGAACCAAGCTGGCAGAGCACACTTCCGGTGCAGCTGCGTATGCCGTCCCCTCGCTCTCGGGGAAACGAAGGCCGAGGCGCGGCGGACAAGCTCCCGCAAGCCTCGGGCCAATCAGCGCGCAGGAACGAAGCGGGTCTTTGTGACGTCGAAGCGGGAGGGGAAATTCGAATTTGTTTATGCTTCTTTTCTCGACGCTTGCCAAAGCGCCGGAGCTTCGCGGTGAGAGCGAGCGGGAGGAAATGCCCGCGCCGGCGGGAAGGGGTTGCATGTCGCATGGCGGCTGGGCCCGCACGTGAATGGGTTCGGCGCTGGATTTCCCTGGGGTGGGGGACTCGCAATTCGGATTTCTTGCCTGTAACCGCTTTCGGGCAAAACTAACAAGCCCATCAGCAGCTGCGTCTTTTTTCTTTCCCCCTTAACAGCCCAGTCCTAAAAGCATGTTTACTCGGGAGTTAGGGCTGCAATCTTGTGCACGTTTATCTGGGAACTGAAGTCCTCACTGAACGCAGAGGGGCTTATTTCGAGAAAATGTTCGACTCCTTTACTTACAACGATAGGAAGGCTGTGCACGACAGAATAAAGCAACGCAAATGTCATGTTAACATCCACGAATCAGTAAAACCGGGTATTCAAATAGCAGAGGCTCCTAAATCCTCTGAGCAAAGAAACACATCTTTAGTAATCGGCGCAATGCCAGCATGCGTAGGATTGCCTTGCACCTTTCCATGAAGCGTGCCTTGGAGAATGCAAACTCCCGTCAGTGGTTTGACTAAGGCAGGAGAGAAGATCAGAGACATCGCTGCCTCATGGAAGTATCTGCCAGCGTTTAAAAACATTATGGCAGTGAGCGGGACTCGGGAGAAGCACCGAACATCTCTCGCTACCAATCTTAGGGCAGATAAGTGACGAATGCACTTCTAAAACAAGGCAGCGGGACAAATAAGAATGTGGTGACTGGGATAAACTTTGCCCCGTGGTGGAGGACGCTGGTTAGTCTGGATGCTAGCGTCTACCTTAAGCTCACGGGCAATGGGGCTGCATTGCAGAATTAATGGAGAGGGAAAATGAGCAGATATTGCTGATTGCCCCGTCCCGCCTCATGTCAACACTGCTACCGGTACCTGCATTTTATTCAGTTGTAGCGGGAAGGATCCAGGATACCTTTAATTACGACTAGCTGCAAAGCCACCATACAGTGAGCATGCTTTGGAATTCATCTTTTTAAGACCGCACAAAAAAGCAAACCCGTGGGGAGAGAGGACCGGAAAAGGCTTTATTTGCAGCGGCAATGGGAGGTGCTTTTGCATACCGGTACTTAATATTGGAGTGAACGCCCGGTGATTGCTCTCCCTTTAAAACCAGAAAAGCCACTGGTGATTCGAGACGGAGGAGAGAGGTGTATCCGAGGTACCTGGGCGGTGGCTACTGTGCTAAGCGGCAGCGTTGAAATTATAGAATGCTTGCTATCAGTGCAATATAATTACCGCAGAAACAAACAGCAATATTTGACCTCGGAAGATTTACCAGGGCAATCCTCAGCGTGGTACGTTAAAATAGATCATTTGTTTAACTAAAGAAAGGTAAATCTCATGAAAGCATTCGAGCCTAAGGAACTATGTTTAAAACATAATAATACTTAATACAGTGCTATCAGTGTACATGGTGTTTTGCAGAATTTTATAGGCAAAAAAGGATGGCTAGTACCTGAAAGTGTGAACAATTAAAAAGTATATTCCATATAAGGACTGTTATTGCTGCTAAGCAGGCTAGCCTAGCTACAATTCAGAAAGCTGTTTCTAAGTAGGTTACAAGTGGTAATAGAATATGGGAAGTAGGGGGAGTGGAGGGAGAGGAACAGCAGGTGAGAAAAATACAAATCTGCAGCTTCTACTAAAAAAAAGTATCAATTTGGTTTCTAGTAATGAAGTACAGCAAAATGTTGTATTTGTCTTTCTTTCACTGTTTGTTTGTTAACACTTTCTGGTAACCAATTCTCAGCATAATTTTCTCAAACCAAATCAAACCCCAAACTTGTCAAGCCAAACCCAAACTCATGCTATTTTCATGTGGGATGGTTCCTGAAAAACATGGAGTGGCCAAATGAAGGTGAGCACTAGAATATCCGTTGCACTCTATGACGTGATTCATATGTAACACTAAGGCAAACCATGACTTACTACAAACAAGCAAATGTGTGGGTTCCTGTAGCAAAGATCACAGCAGCTTCACCTCTTCCCTGGTCCTGCTGCTGCCACCAACTTAGCTATGGTTTGGACCAATGGTCTGAATCCAAGCTCATAGTTTGTATCACTCCAGACAAAGCATGAGCTATAAGTTTGGTTCAAGGTTTGGATGTAATGCTAAACCAAAGTATGGTTTACCCCAGAGCAGCAAAACTGAAGAAGGAACAACTCACGTTTGCTCATTCATGCTAAGTCATGGTTTGGCCGTGTGTGTGTGTGTGTGTGTGTGTGTGTTTTTCTTTGGGTAGAACAAATGTGCTGGGTCTTTGCAATGAGGAATTGTTACTCACAACTTTCTAACTGGATGCATTGATTTTGGTTTCTGACTAGTTCAGTGTATACTACTTAGGTCCAAAGCAACTCATTTCTAAATTTTATATCAACAATCTTCTCCCTATCCAAAAAAATAAATAAATCTTTTATGCACACAGGGGCTGCATGTAAACTGAAATATTTTGAGGAAGTGGAGTTTTATTATTTTTATGTCATGCAATATTTAGAGCACATCTTGCTGCCAGATCTTATATAGAACTAGGTGCACCTAATCCAGTGATTTCAGTTAACTTGGGTGCATCTAATTCTGCATAGGACCAGGCTGTTAGTTGTATAAGTTCAGATTCCCTTAGCATCGGTATACTGACTTTCTACCATTCTCAGTACATATTAATTGGAAGTGGATCGAGAATATACACGTGTTTTAATTCCCTGCTCTGCAAAATATTCCTCACACAGTTTTGGGAATGGCATCTTCAATACCCAGGCATTTTAACTGAGAAAATCTCAGTTCTACTGCAAGCCAGGAATTACCTTTTATTGGGAGGATTCCTGCTTGTATGGAGGTGGTAATTGTGGTGATTCCTGCTTAAAGTTGGTAATATGAGCAGGTAGATAGTCAGGGCTCAGTGAGTACTTGTAATAATAATGATTTATTCTTTTTCTCCAGACATAAAATTTATTATTGAAGAGACACTGGATTTTAGTCAGTATTCTCCTTTTGACGGGTAAGGTTGTTTGACGAATTGAATCCCTGGTGATGTAAATCAGGGTGTGTGGCAGTACACGGGCGACTTCTCCTGTCCCACCCCCAAATCTGTAAATAGCTACAGTAAACCTTCATTAAGCAGGTCTGTCAGAATCTGTAGCAAGGCTGCAGTGCTTGCTTAAAGTGTGTCTGTATTGCTAGTATGTATCAAGGGATCAATCGCCTGCTTAGAAAGACCTGCCCCATTCCTTTTGTAGGGAGACACTGGAACAGAATGACGTGGCACAGCTATAATCAAGTTCTGATGGAAACAATTCCTGTAGGTCCAAATGTAATGTGCAGCATCCTTTTGCTGTACAGTGGTACCTTGGTTCCTGAACTCAATCCGTTCTGGAAGTCCATTCAACTTCCAAAACGTTTGCAAACCAAGGTGTTGCTTCTGATTGGCCCTGGAAACAATGCTGACAGCCGAAACGGATGTTCAGCTTCCCAAAAACTTGTGGGTTTGCGGCGTTCGGGAGCTGATTTGTTCTGGAGCCAAGCCGTCCGGGAACAAAGGTACCACTGTAGTCACTTTCCTGCTTTAGAACACTCTTCTCCCTGGAGAAGCTTGCAGTGCCTGGTTGAAACATACTTATTCCCGGAAGGTTTTGGAGATACCGGTACTTAAGTCACTCTGGTACTAGCTGGTACCTAAAGTCTTAGTCTGTTTGATATGCTGCTGTTTTATCTGTAATATAAGGGTATTTTAGTATGAGTTAATTTATTGGTATTATGATTTTAGTTATTGGGCCAGATCCAACCCAATGTGCTTGCAGAAGCCACCACAATGGCTCCCACCAGCACAGTGGGGCCTTCCTTCCCCCACCCCCAACTCCCCAAACCCACTTCTCTAGATTGGGAGAACCCCCAGATCAGTGTGCATGGGGAGGAGTGTGGGGAAGCGTTGAATAGCATGTCGTTGAATCTCTCCCACTATGTTGGAAACAGCATGGATTTGATTTAAATCAAATCAATTTAAATCACTAGTCAGTAAGACTTGATTTAAATCATTTTTTTACAGAAAGACTCATTCTTGCTGGTATAATCTTATTATTTACAACCAGAGGAAGGTTTCATTTTTGGAATAATAACTTTTCAGAGTAGTTTTTACAGTTATATCAAAAATTACTGACTTGGTTATACTACTAGAAATACATAGACAGATAATTATGAAATTATGGTGAGGTTTAATAAGTGAACTGTTTATATTTGGACAACTTTTCTGCTGTACTTTATTGGAAGGAGAAAAATAATCATTTCCTTAATAACAATTTAAACAATTTATTTAACTAAAGCAATAACATTATAGCATATGTATCCATGTTTGTTAACTGATATGTTTAAACGTTTTTTTTATTAAAAAAAACCTTGGACTGAGTTTTAGCACACATGAAAAACTTAAAACAAATCCTTATTTCCTGATGAATAGCCTTTGGACTATAATGTAACTTAAATGGAAAACTATCTTTAGAAAGATTTTTCCTCCAAAAGCATTTTATTTTAAAAATCTGATTTAAAAAAAATAAAATCCGATTTAAATATTTTTTTAAAATACATTTTTTAAAATTATTTTTTAAAAAATCATTGATTTTTATCCACCCTGGTTGGAAACCACCCTGTGATTACTTTGAAGTGAAGGGCAGTCTATAAGTTTTGTTTCTCAATAAGGGGCCAATCCAAGATCCTGGCCCACAGCGGTGAGGCTCGATGGAGTGACTTAGTCGTCGCCACTTCCACAGCCCTGCTGCTTCTGCCAGCCAGGGTGAAAGGGAGGGGAGAGAGTGCCTGCTTGCTGTGCCAGCTGACTCAGCAAAGAGGCTGGATCAGGTCCGTTGCCAACAGCAACCAGCAGACCCTGTGCCAGCCCAGTCCTGCTCCGGAAACTCCCTGGTTTGGGGATTTGTGCTGGCTTTGGGAGATGCAGTTGGTGGCAGGTTCTCTTCGCTACTTGGATGGGGCAGCAGCAGAGGCTGAGGCAGCTGGCTGGAGCTAGGCAGAAGGATACCCCTGCCACATCCAAATGCCATAGAATCAGAATTGTAGAGTTGGAAGGGACCCGAGGGTCATCTAGTCCAACCTCCTGCAGATTGCTGTGTTAATAAAATAATACACTTCTAATTAGAAATCAAAGACTAGTCTTTTGAAGCACTAGCGTTCACAAGTTTTAGAGAGCCAGTGTGGTGTAGTGGTTAAGAGCGGTAGACTCATAATCTGGGGAACCGGGTTCGTGTCTCCGCTCCTCCACTTGCAGCTGCTGGGTGACCTTGGGCTAGTCACACTTCTTTGGAGTCTCTCAGCCCCACTCACCTCACAGAGTGTTTGTTGTGGGGGAGGAAGGGAAAGGAGAATGTTAGCCGCTTTGAGACTCCTTCGGGTAGTGATAAAGCGGGATATCAAATCCAAACTCTTCTTCTTCTTCTTTATTCAGTTTTTATCCCAAAACCGATGCTTTGAATTCTTCTGTGGGATGGGAAGCCTCTCTCATTGCATTGCTTTTTGCACAGTGCTTGTATATTTTGCCCAATACGGTTCCCTGATGATTCTTGACTTTCTTGCTTCAGACAAGAGGAGGAGGAAGAGGTCTCTGGCATTTGCCCCACTGAGTCCAGTGAAAGGTGTGTGGCCCAGTCAATTGACGCGAACATTTTTTGGGGGGAGAGTGAAGGCATGGCCTTGCTGTGGAGCCCTCTGAGTCCCGAAAAGCTAGAGGAGATAATGAGGGAAGCCAACAGCCTGGCTGCACTGATGGAGGGGTGTGAGCTGCTGGAGAAGGAGAACGGCAGCTCTGGGACAAGGCTTGAGGTGGTTCCAGATATTGAGCCTTTGCCCTCCATCGAATCTTTGCATGCGGTGAGGAAGGACTCCAGGGCCCCCAGACGAAGGACATTCAACGTGAGCAACAGCCCTCTGAAAGCCCTGCTGCCAACCGTGGGACCCGAAAGCTGCTGCTCTGTAGGTTCCCCCAAAGCTCCGCTTCCAGAGATGGGAAGTCCTACTTCCTGTGTTGCAGACCCACCTGTTCCCAAAAGACGCCAGAATAAATCAAATGCCTGCATCCCCGACAAGCAGCTCCCCAAGAAATCCAGGCCCGATCAGCCACTCAAGTCACCGGCAGCAACGAAATCTCTGGACCTTAAAAAGGTACCGTGGCAGCAGCGGGACCAATGCAAATTTCATTTGGAGCACAAAGTGTGTGCTCAGGGAATCCCTGGCTTTGATCCTGATTCTCTTCCTGAGCTTGCATGTGTCAATTACTCTTAGCTGTGACTCCTGTGCCCACTTAGCTTGGTGTAATTCCCACTGAGGGACCCAGGTGGCGCAGTGGGTTAAACCACTGAGCCTAGGGCTTGCTGATCAGAAGGTCGGCGGTTCGAATCCCTGCGGCGGGGTGAGCTCCCGTTGGCTCGGTCCCAGCTTCTGCCAACCTAGCAGTTCGAAAGCATGTCAAAGTGCAAGTAAATAGGAACCGCTCTGGTGGGAAGGTAAACAGCTTTTCCATGCGCTGTTCTGGTTTGCCAGAAGCGGCTTTGTCATGCTGGCCACATGACCCGGAAGCTGTACGCCGGCTCTCAGCCAATAAAGCGAGATGAGCGCCGCAACCTCAGAGTCGGACAGGACTGGACCTAATGGTCAGGGGTCCCTTTACCTTTACCTTTAATTCCCACTGAACTAAATGCGACTTTTTTCTGATAAGACACGCAGTCAGTTTCTGGTAGCTGCAAATGCCCTATGAATCATGCTGTTTACACTTGCATTTGATGAGGGATCTTCTCCTGAATCTGATCTCCAACCCACGTTCTGTTGAGTAATTTCCCAGGGCTGCGAAACAGCCTGGGCCCAGGGGAATGTAAAAGGGCACCTTCAGGCAGAAGGCTCCAGGGTTCCAAGCTGTCTTTCTCAGAGGTGTAGAGCTTGTTCCCACTTCTTTTCCAAATCTCCAGCCTGTTTCTCGTGTCTTTTGGCGCAGGCAACTACCAGGTGCAACAGGAAGGAAAGATCAACTCCACCCACCCTTCCCAAGCAAAACAGGAAGCCCCTGCCAAGTCTGAGGCCTCCCCTTCAAACCAACAGGAAGGGACCTTGGAGGGGAACAGAGAAATCTTCTGGCAAGGCCTCTTCTTCGGAGGGATCCCAGGTATTTCTGATGGGTGGCACCAAGGAGGGGCGCACACAGCAGGCAGGGTAGAATTAGGCATATCCTTCAGTGCAAAAATATTCAGGATAGACAAAGCACTTCT
The DNA here is from genome assembly GCA_034641385.1 of Darevskia mixta. NCBI lineage: Eukaryota > Metazoa > Chordata > Lepidosauria > Squamata > Lacertidae > Darevskia > Darevskia mixta. The sequence goes on from JAWWNH010000029.1 coordinate 28,804,498, forward strand.
TCACACTGCCTGGTTGAACTATTCACTCCCACAGGAGGTAGTGATGACCACCTGCTTGGATGTCTTTAACAGAAGATGAGACAAATTAGTGGAGGGATGGGACTGTTAGTGGCTGCTAACCACAATGGCTAGGATTCCACCTCCAGTAGCTGAGGCACTGTCTCTGCCAGTGTTAGAAACCGAGATATGAAAGCTAGGAGCAAAATGGCACCTTAAATCTAAGTTAGGGGCGCAACAATGGAATGTCTAGGCACGCTTTTTTAATAACAAGAATACAAAGCTGAAAATGAATGAACTGCAGCCAGAGTTCCATTTTTCACATGCTCTAGTCCTTCCCCTGCCCACCCCCCTAATATTCTTGAGAGGGTCTCTTCTCCAGTCTTCAGAGAGTACCTGGAAGTGGGGAGGTAGAAAAAGGTCCTCCTTTCCTTCTACTTTGCAGTTTTAATCTGAAATCTTAGGCGCAGTACTGCACCCAGAGCTCAGAAACTGCTCACGCTAAGGAAATTCCCTGTCACAAAATGCGCCTAGAGCAATGGGAGTTTCAAACACTGGTCTCTGCATGCCAGTGGTTGGGAATCACAGGCAGGGAGAGTGCTGTTGTGCTCAGTTCCTGCTTTGTGTCTTCCCACAAGTTGGCTGTGATGAGAACAGGATGCTGGACTAGGTGGGCCATTGGCCTCATTTAGTAGGGTTCTTATGTTCTTTAACAGAATGCAGAATATAGGTTCCCTAAACTAACATCTACAGGAGTGAACTGTTTACCTTTGTTAATGTGAATGTACATTCTGGAAATGGAACTCCTGCATGTTACTTGTGCATCTCAATTTGTCCACATACTCATTGCAGTGAGACCTGATGTACTCCAATGCAACTGCTGTTAATGTTAAGCAGCCATTCCCAAAAGATAGTTGCTTTTTTTTTTTTTTTTGCATTCTTCCCGCTTGACCGGGGAGAAATATTCAAAGTGGTGGCTGCTTTTGACATAGCTTGCTCTTCTTTTAAAAATCTTGGCATTAGCTTGGCATTAGCTTGGATCCACCTAGCAAAGGTAAAAAACCAGTACCATATGCGAAAGCAAGGCTGGGCCCCAGGCTGGATCCGCTGAAGACTGGTCCTGTGAAGAAGGCCTCTGCTGCTCCAGAAAAGGTGGCACATCTCCAAAAGGCAAATGCAAGTACTGGTAAGTTGTGGTAGAGGGTTCGTCATTTGGATTTAGTCTTCTTCTCCCTCCCACTCCCATGAAAGGTCAGTGCCCAGTATGAAGACACCAGAGCACAGAATCTGGCATAAGAGTTTGCCTTGCTGATGCAGACTCAGCTTGCAATCCTATCCACCCTTACCTGGCAGTAAGTCCCATTGAACCCATTGGGAGGAATTCGATTCAAAGTAGTGCTATGGCAATAATTCTGCCAGTGCAAGCTTTTCAGCTTGCTGGGCAGAATGGTCCGCCCCCACCATGTGCTGTTCTGGGGTTTCCCCAAAGCTGCCAGCCAATTTTGGGAGGGATAGGGGGGAACCCTGTTGTGTTAGCTTCTCCTAGTGGGACTTTGTCACTTGAATGAGGACCAATAGGACTGACTTCTGAGTAGATATGTATAGGACTGTGTGGTAAAATTATAAAATTCAGTTCTTGACCTGGCACACCCATTATTTACCAGGTGCTTAGTACTTAAACATCTGGACTTGAAGGCTTCATGTCTGCAGCAGGAGAAACTATTTAACTTATTTGTAAATGTGTGATTTGGTCCCAGTGCAGATTCTTAGAGGGCTCCCATAGCTTGTTTGCCCCTGCTGTGAACACTATCTGACTTTTGTTTCATGCTTGTTCAGAAAGTCTATTATGTGTGCCGTAAGACAACTTCTGTCTCCTATCCCACGACTGCTAAGTGCACAACCTCTGCCGGTCGCTCCTTATCAACATATCTGTTTATGCCTGCTTTCTCTTTTTCTCTGCAGATCAGGCGGCAAGTATGGGCGGCAGCGCCCCACAATTGCAGGCCAGCCACAAGCCTCACAGCAGTTGTCGTGAGATTCAAACCAGGAACACTGCCAAGTCTGGGCTGGCAAGCAGACTGCCGGTGTTAAATTCTGACAGTAAGCATGCAGTTCCAGAATGGCCCAGGCAGCTTAAGTCACTGGGTTTGGGAGTGGGATCTGGCAGGAAGGATATTCTGGAAAGAAGGGGAAGAAAACACAGAGGGTTTTGAAGGAAGCTGATGGGAACATAGGAACCTGCCTTATGTAGTCAGACTGCTGGTCCTTCTAGCTCAGTACAGCCTAGAGCAGTGATGGCTGACCTTGACACTCCAGATGTTTTGGAACTACAACTCCCATCATCCCTGACCACTGGTCCTGTTAGCTAGGGATGGTGGGAGTTGTAGTTCCAAAACATCTGGAGTGTCAAGGTTAGCCACCACTGGCCTAGAGTGAATGGAAGCAGCTCTCTAGGATTCCAGGCATCTTTCCCAAGGCTACCTGGAGGTGACAGGGATTGAACCTGGGGCAATCTGCATGCAAGGTAGATGCTCTGCTGTGGCCCTTTCCTAGTGGTCCTGTTCGCAAAGGTGTTTCTAGGAAGGCAGGCCACCCAAGCGCCACTCAGCTGTGAATGATATGGCTGGACTCCTGTGGAGCAAATGCTGGTGCTCATTGGGATATAGGTCCATTAGCATGACCTGCATTTGTACACTGCTCTGCCTCTGAACTGTGTTCCCTTGGTGTGTACACGCCTTCAGATCATTCAGGTTTCAACGAAACAACTTCAGCTGCAACTTCCAACTTTGTTCCAAGCCGTTTCCATCCCTGGAAACCATGAACAAAACCCCAAACCAAGCCGGGAAACACTGAGTGAAATGGCTAAACTAAAATGGTCCTGGCACTTCTTTTAGGAACTGCCTATTGGCCCATTTAACTCAGAACCGCCTGCACTGGGAATGAGTTTCAGACAGAGGTCCTTCCCAGTCCTACCTGTAGATGCTAGACATTGAACCTGGGACCTTTTGCATGCAATAGCTCTACTATTGGGACATGGGCCTTTTCCAAAGTATCAGTTGTTCTGATCACCTACATGCCGATCTCTTGAATTTCTCTCTTCCCCCCCTCCCCCAAAGCACCTGCATTTCGACAAACAGTCCCTTCCGGCACTTCCCAGAACAGCAGGCTGCGACTGCCCAAGAAGGCAACCTCTGGCAAGTCAAGGTGAGGGTCTTTTCAGAGCCTGTTTATACCTGCTGGGCTTCTACCACATATCTCCTCCATTTGGAGGAGGCCTAGGTTCATGTTTTTGTTTTTTGATATGTTTCAGCCTTGCAGCGAACGGATCTGGGGCTGGATGAGTGTGAACCCACTGAGCATTGCCTGCTCTTTCCCTTTTAACGACATTCCTGGGTGCTTTTAATGTATGGCCCAAACTTGCATGGTGAAGGAGGAGCTGCAGCCTGGGAGACTTGGCCAAGGCTTTGCTGACAGAGAGAACCACACCTCCATGATCACTGGCTGAGGGCTGGTGGGAACTGGGAGTCAAAACCTGGAGGGGCTACAGGCCATCTCTGCTATATGATTCGGTATGTCTGTCTGTACTGTACTTATTTTTGTTAAAATATATACTTTTTTAATAAAACAAAATATGCTTTTTAAAAATAAAACCAATGGAGAAACCTAGTCTGAATATGGAATACTGTAATGTAAACAGCTATCAAAATAATGTGTGGATCTGAGACGCAAGTAATGGAACAGAAAATCTATTACCGCCTTAGTCAAGCAATGTGCTGGGAGGTGGGAATGTATATTATTGCTTTCTAGGTAACAGTAGCTGCCTCCTTCCTCTGGGTGTGAGTGTATGGATGAACCATCCATACAGCCTTTCCTGGAACTGGTGGGTTTTGCAGATGGAGCCTACTGGACAAACTGGCTCAGTTAAGGAACCTACTGTGTTTCCAAGGAGCTGAAGAATTTCTTGCGAGTTACCAGTGGTCATGCTAGCATCAGAGCTTGGCAATGGCCTCCCAATATTTAAAGTGTTGCAGCTTTTCCTCCTGGAAGATTAGACCAGTATTGGTCTGCCTCCTTCCCATTCACCCAAGCAGTAAGAAAACTCAAGAGCTTCAGCTCTGCCAAATCTTGCTTATTGGTTTTCTCCAAGACATAGTTCTCTAGCACAAGATGTGGGTGTGGAACTGAAATGAAGTCACCTGCACAGAACTATGGTTTTATTGTTTAGTAGGTAAGGGGAATGAACCCTACAGTATTTACATTAACAACCCTACCTGTACACTTCAACTATTTTGTTTCCAGGGAAGAGCCAGCATCACAGCAGTCGTTAAAACATTTTGTTCCTCTAAAAGGTGAAATCGCCACATCCCCCCCCCCACCTCTGATCTCCCCCCTACACCCTGGCTTGCTAAAAGGGAGAAGAGTTAGGCTTCTTAGGGAAAAGTAGAGTTGCCATTCTTTCCTGGTAATGCTTCAGCACCTTCAATAGCTACCTGGCAGGCAGAAATCCAACAGGTGTAGCATTCCCTTCTTCCAGCCTGAAGACACAATCACAGAAAAGAAGTCTGTTGAATTGCTGTCTGTCGTGCAGCAATCCAAGGCACTGGTGCCCTACCAGCAAAAGGAGGCAACTGTATCTGGCTTCTGGTTGAGCTCTGCCGAAAATGACCCCATTGCAGAGGAAGGTGGTGGATTGACAAGTCGGCTGCTTTGGAGCTAATATTGACACGCTGAGTCCACAAGGACATGTGCTCAGGTTGGGACGGTGGTGGCTGCTCGTTGGCTGTGAAGTGAAGGATGTGGTGAGCTGCGCAAAGGAGCAGAGCCAAAGTCTGCAGCAAATGCAACTTCACTGCAGGTGCCAGTTCATTCAGACTCTCGAATCCTATTATATGGTTCATTTAGTGCAGGAACAGGGATGTTGCTGGGCTCCAGCTCCCACCAGCCCCAGCCAGTAAGGGATGAGGCAGAGTCCAGCGGCATCTGTAGAGTCCCTGGTTCCCCATCCCTCCCTGACAGAGTGCCACAGGGTTAGCCGGTCTACCTAACCTCCCAGGTGGAAGATCCATGTGGCGGGCTGTGCCTTCTATATGATGCAGCTGAAGATGATTAACCAGGAGTAGGCTTCTTCTCCCTGCACTCCCCTAGACGTTTCCTGACTTCACACACCTTTTAACTTAACACTTCTGGTTCGAAGGACTTAGGTGGTGGTTTTCTCTCCACCCCCTTGACTCTCTAATTTGTCCCAGCCCTTCCCCTAGGATGGCACAGCAGCAGGCAGATAGTTGCCAGTAAATATAAGAATACACATCAAAAAGATAACAGTAAAAAAAATAAATTAAAATGCAGACACGCCAAACACATAAATTCTATAGATGGGCGAGACTGGTTCTCTGTGGACGGCAGATTTAAGACTCAAAAAGGTTTTGCAAATTGCAGTAATGGAGCAGAAGCTGAGTTCTTGCATGGTGCTTCGTCTAGGAGCTGCTGCCTCCTCAATCTCTGGTGCTTTTAAAGGTTTCATTAACACTTGGTCACAAATGGAGGGACTTGCCCTCGCCACTCCAATTCTGCCCAGTCTTGGACAGAGTAATGGGGCAGAAAGACAGTTTGTTCTGGAAGTTAACAGCTGCTTCGAGAGAGCTTGTGCTGAATAATTCTTTCCTCAATACTGCTTTTCAGATCTGTTCAGTTAGCGCTTTCTCCACGCGAGAAAGAGCTTGCATAGGAAGTTACGGTAGACTATTCTGTGCACGGGGGTTGCAGGCTATAACCTTAGGTTAGAAGTACTGTAGGGATTGGGGTAAAAGGGACCCAGTTGGCGCTGTGGGTTAAACCACTGAGCCTCTTGGGCTTGCTGATCAGAAGGTTGGCGGTTCGAATCCCTGCGATGGGGTGAGCTCCCATTGCTTGGTCCCTGCTCCTGCCAACCTAGCAGTTCGAAAGCACGTCAAAGTGCAAGTAGATAAATAGGAACCGCTCCGGCGGGAAGGTAAACGGTGTTTCCGTGTGCTGCTCTGGTTCGCCAGAAGCGGCTTTGTCATGCTGGCCACATGACCCGGAAGCTGTACGCCGGCTCTCGGCCAATAAAGCGAGATGAGCACCGCAACCCCAGAGTCGGACACGACTGGACCTAATGGTCTGGGGTCCCTTTACCTTTAGGGATTGGGGTGGGGAGCAGGTTGAAAGCTCCCCCCTAGTACAACTCCTGTGTCTTTCCTGGTCTCATGGCAAGCGAAAAAGGTAGCAGGTGAAGCTTTTCCTCGTATGCAGCTTCGGTAACAGGAATGGCTGCACCTGCCGGCTAGCTGCTTGCCGTGCAACCTTGAAAGAGAAAATATTTGGCAAATGCTGGCAGGAAGAGATGCATCCAGCTTTTCCTGTGGGGGCGGTGTTATGGAAGACATGGTATCAGTAACTGTTGGTCCTCCTTCCAAGCCATAATTCAGCACCACAGAAGGTATTCCTGGACTTCTGCAGATACTTCACTGGAGTCTAGACATCCGGGACGTTGCTTGCTCTCGCTTGGAGTTAGCAATGCAAAGTCTGAGAGGGTAAACTTCTCTTGTTGCCTCTCCTAGTCCATTTCTGAATTGGTTCTGATTGTTCCGTGTGTCTAAAGTTGATCAAGCACATGCAGCTTTTGTTCTAGATGATTTGGTAGACCAGCAAGGACCAAGGGCTGCACCCAGTTCCCTGTGCTCAGAAGCCTCGGTCACCTACGGGAGGAGACAGGAAGTCCAGAGATTGCTTGATCTGCATTTAGTGCTGGGATACCCATAAGATAGCGGGAGGTAAGAAGGCCCTTGCCTGTCTGGACCACCCTTATTTCAAGTCTCCATTTAGCTTTAAATATGAGAATAAGTTGTCCCAAGTGGGGCTGGATGTCAAAGACAGCCTAGACTTGCAGGTGGAAATCAGTCATGATACTATTGTTTTGGACAGAGAAGTGAGGGAAACACCAGTTTCTCCTTTCACTTAAATGGGCTTACCGGGGACACTAGTTGGAAGCAAGACTCTCTCTGGTTAATCCATGTATTAAAGAGGCTGGAAATGCTTAGCGTTGTAGGCGGCTGCTGCTAAAGTGCCAGGCTGACATTACACAGGTTCATGAGAATCACATCCATGTCAAAACATTCCAAGAAAAGGTTAGGAATTGGCAAGGACAGAGGCCACTAAAAAGGCCCGACGGCAATGGCCAAGATTCCTAGAGGCGGCGAACACAGAGGCCTTGGGGTGTGTTTTTTGGAACCATATCCTTTGACAAGCCGGACCATAGCAATGGTCAAGTCTCAATTAACTCCTCATTGTGCAAACCTCGACCAAGTCAGTTCAAGCGCATCGTATCTTGCGCCCCGGCTAATGAGACTTAACATTGCTACGAATCTAAAGATGTAGCCCCCCAGGGGGCTTTCCACCTCTTTTAAATTAGAACATCCTTCAGCAGTGGACAAATATTTTTTTTAAAAAACCCCACAACATCAAAATAAACAGTGCCTTCACCCCTCTTCCCCCGGCCGCCCTCCCCCTCTTCCCCCAACTCCCTTATCAGAAAAATCTCTCTTCTCCCCCCACCCCCACCCAAGGAACGTTATAAAAAAGTACTTTCCAAAAGGACCCAGCATGAAAATCCCCATTATGAGCAGGCATCAGGCTTGGCTGAGTGTAGAAAAATGAAGGCTTCTGAGGCAGAAAGGCAGCACCCTGTTGGCATGAGAGCCAGGCGCTATTGAGAGACGTCAAGGCAGCATCCCGGCTCCAGCCTGGCAGCACGTGGACCAGGTGCTGATTGGCTGAGAGGAGCAGGGAGGTGGGACTTTTTTTTTCTTTTTGTCATTGTCTACGAAAATAATTGCAGCATGGGCTGACGGCTCAGCAGGCCACACCCACGGCGCTCAGCACCTTGGTGGGCTGCCTCTTGGAGCATCCCCACGGGGCCAAGCCACTGGATTGGCAGGCTGAGCTTGGAGAGGAGTGGCTGTCGCAACCCAAAAACGTTTGAGAAGGATATTAGCCCTGGTCGAGGAGCATTTCCACGGATGCCAACAGTGGCCCATTGGGGAGGTCCTAAGCCCCTGGTCCCACTGCGCAGTCTGGGGCACTGAGGCTGGCCCAGGGAAGGGGCTAGATCCACAGCAAATCTGTCCAGTCCACGGCTGTAGGTAGCATCATGGCGATTCGCGTCCTGCGACAATGGCTCTGGGTTTCTGTAACAATCCAACCACTCTGTTAAAACTGTAAGATCAGGAAAAGCCTTTTCTTTTCCTTGAGGCGAGGTGACACTGCGCACCTGTAGGGAGCGCCAGTGTATGTCTACAGAGTCCAGGGAAAGCTATTTGAACGATCCTTTCCTTCTCAGTTCTATGGTTGATTGGCATGGCACAACCAAGATCTCTGGCTCCGAAACTTTTCTATGTGCCAGATGGCCAGAGACTGTCCTGCACATTGTTTTAACGTGCCTTAGTTGCACCTTGGGAGGTGTGCTTAAGCCCATGCTACTGGGTCATAAAAAGCATGATTATGATACACACACACACTGCAGGGCGGGGGGGAATGAGGGCTATCTCATGGTTTTGTTTATATGCAATTGAGGTCTTAGAGCCTCCAAAGGAGTCAGCTTCAATGCAAAGCCTGCCTACTGTCTCCAAGTGGCACTTAGCATAGGTCTCATGCAGGTCCCTCCCACATGGCCAAGTCTGTCATGCCCTCAGGCTTTAATTCAAAGTTACCATTTGAGGAGGAAGATGCCATCTGCATTTGCCTCGCACGTTAAAACCTACGGTGTTCAGTGCCCCCTGGCGGCAGCCATCTTCGAGTGCGCAGGCTCCTAGCTCAGCCCCATTGTCAGGTATGCAAGCATCTTCACAGGTAATGCGTTTCCAGAAGCCTGGGCAACGCGGTTACTGCTGAGGCTCCCCCAGCCCAATTCCGATAGATAAGAAAGAGAGAGAAATATTCCAGACACACAGCAGTTCCAGACTGGGCAACAAAGCATGAAAATCCCTGAAGACGTGGAGGTGGTTGAGTTTGTGTTCCTTGTTTGTCTGTTTCCACAATGATCCAAAGTGCATCGGTTCAAGTAGGTCCGCCTCCTGGGACCTGCCGTTCCCCCCCGTCCCCCCAGGTGCCGGGGCGGCAGCTCGGTTTTCATTTGGCACTACATATGGTGGGTCCGGCTCCCTGGGCCGGGCTGGGCTGAAAGAGACAACATTCCTCGCTGCGGTTTGAGAGCAATCCTGGCTCCCGGACTGGCCAGAGCACAAGGGAAACAGAGCCTGGTGCAGGCGTTGGCGTCAGATTGAGGTTTCATCGCTCCTGCTCAGTGATCAAACACAAAGCGAGACGGGGGGACGGGGGGGAAACACAAACACATGAGCATGGTTGTGAGCAGGTTTGAGCAAAGCACCCCCCCTGGGGCTCGCGTGTTAATGGAGGAAATTAAAAAACAGAAATCTGGGCGAGATTGAAGCGAGAGGGGAGAGAACGAGAGAAAGACAGAGAAGGGAGGAGAGGCTGGGTTAGTGCCAGAGAGCTGAGGAAGAAGTTAGAATAGGACAGCGTTTCCCACCCACATCCACCCAGCCCCGCCCAGGGTCAGGATGGCTCCTAGCCCAACCCACTTGCTCAGGTCAGGATCTGCAAGGCAGGCTTGTGCCCAGTCCCTGAGCATCTTAGAAGAACACAGGAGAGTATCAGAGCCCATTGCCCAGAGGAAAGGATGCCTCATCTCAGGTGGTCCGAGCGACTATAGCCTCTGGCCTCAGCCCCAGGATGCTATTGTCTCCCAATATCCCACTGGGCAAATTGGTTCCCATGCCCCACACACATTCCAATGAATCTCCCCCCTCCCAGCCTACAAGGGGCAGCAAAGGGACGGCTGACACAGCCTGTTTTTTAAGGCTGCCTCGACACCTTTTCCAAATTGAGATGTGGGGCATGGGGTGGCTACTGAAGAAACAGATACACTCCTGGCCACGTGCCAGGTCAGGATCTAGCCCGTGAGTGGAAAAGGCAAAGGAAATAGAAATAGAGATTCTTAGCAAGCCCATGTGAAAATAAGGTCCAGGGGAACGGCAAGAACGTTTAGCGAAAGCTACAAAGGATCTAAGGAGCTACAAGGCAGCAGACAGGGGGACGTTTTTAGAGAGGCACAGCCTGGGGACAGGTGAGACACAGCGGAGTCGCAGCCCGGAGGATCCGATGCACCAGGCATGGTGTGGACGAGGGGGCTCCACAGAGGCGGCGGGCTCAGACGAGTGGGCTGTGGAGGGCATCGCCCCCCAGGGAGACGGCTCAGCCATACTCACTCGGAGCCCGAAGAGTCCTCATCCACTGTGCCAGTCTTTATGCTCATGGTGATGGGCGTAAGGCCATTGAGCTGCTCCTGCAGAGTCTGGCGGGGGCGCGGGGGCCCTCCTCCACGGCTGCCGTCACTCCCCGAAGAGCAGTGCGATGACACCATCCCTGAGCGGCAGCTGGAGAGCTTGTTGTGGATGCGCTGGATGCTGTTCTTCTCGCTGATGGGCGGCAAGCACTTCTTCTTGAGGATGCCTGAGGAGGGCACAAGGTTCTGAGGTCAAGGGAAACGTCCTCACTGGGTGGCAAGGTTGCCAATATGGAACGGGGAATTAGCCAATCCTGGCTTTCTGGAGCCAGGTATGGGCAATGGGGGGGGGGCGTGGAGAACTGATGTTGCGGGAGAACAGTCCCCATCATTCCTGACCATTGGCCACATCAACGGGGGCTGGTGGGAGTTGTAGAATCACAGAGTTGTAGAGATGGGAGGGATCCTGAGGGGCATCTAGTCCAAGCCCCTGCAATGCAGGAAATCTCAGCACGTGGTTCTCCCATCCAATTTGAAACCATACCAGGCCCTGCTTAGCTTTGCAAATGTGCTGGCAGTTTTATTGCTAAACCATTAGCTGCCAAACAATATCTGGAGGGCCACAGGTTCCACAGTCAGTGGTCCAGTATGCTCAGCACTTCAGACACAGGATCCCCATTCTGCACCATGTAAAAAGGTGCTTCTGCCACCTGTATTTATGATGCCAATCAAGAAAATGTGTGTGCAGCTGCCAGTCATGCCAAGGAACCATGCAGTGTACTTATGCCCACTCTGATCCCCACAAATCATATTCACCCCCATGAAATTTCACCAGGTAACTAACTGCTTTGAATCCTGTTTCTGGGCTGAGGCTTTAGGTTGCTGAATCCTGCAACTGATATGACGAATAGGACTGGGATTCCAGTACGCAATTCTGCAAGGTACCACAGATGGAGGGGGTCCCTTCTAAGATTTCATGGGTGGGCAGGTGAGTGGGCGTTGGGGTCTCCCACAGTCAAACCTCCTTACCTTTCTGGGGCTGGGCTGTGGGGTGAGGCAGCGAGCCCAAGATGCCGTCCCTGGTCTGTGTCTCCCCGTTCTCTCTGGGCATCTCCTCTGTGGGCCCCAGCCGGTCGTTCTTTCCCATGGGCTCCACACGCAGCTTCTCTGAGCCAACATGCCCATCACTCTCGCTAGCGGTGGTCACAAAGTCACCTGGCCAGTAAGGTTTCCCAGGGCCAGCGAGGTTGTCCACTGGGGGGAAGGGAGAAAAGAAACCTAGGTTTGAACACAAAGTCTGCAAATTCTGACCCCATCCCACCTGTCCACAGATAAGAGGGCTCAGATATCCCTGGAGCTTCCAGAAGCTGTGTTTTAAATCTGCTTTCCACCCCCCACGTCCAATAGTTTCTATTGTTTTTTATGTTGTAGAGAACCCAAATAACCTATGGTCGGCGGGCGGGGGGTCTTTATAAATGAATAAAACAAATAAATAATGATATTAAGCCATCCCCGGCATTACCCTTTGGAGTGCTGTGTGCTGGCAGCTTCTCATTGTTGGGGCACAGCAAGTTTTCCCAGCAGGGCTCCCTAGGAAATTCTTCATCCTCCTCACTGTCAGAGGAATGGGTGGAAGCATACGAGCCACTCTGGTCATCCTCCAGGGAGAGGTCGCTGTCTGAGTCAGTGTCACGCTCTGTGGCCAAAGGGAGTGGTGGTTAGAGAGAGCGTGTTCATCACTGTACCTAGGTGGTACAGTGTAAGAACCATCCCTGTTGAAGAACCATCCCTGTTGCATCCAGTCTTCTCCTAGCTGGCGCCACACACAAACACCTGGTATCCCTAACTCAAGTTGGTTTTAATCTCAAATTTGCAAGGGTCCTGATGGTTAATTGGAGCAGTCCTTACGAACCAAATCAGCTGATTTTCGACATGTGTGGAAGCAGTTCTTTCATGCATTCACTTCTCTACAGGCTCAGTTCACAATGACCTACATTTATCACGCTTCCATCGAAGAGATATTCTGGTGACGGCATAAACAAGGAGTTTCGAGCTGTGCATGTATGTGGAATTCCTCTTGGCAATCACACAACTACTTCAGCAAGTGCCCATCTTAGCTCAGAATCTATCCCTCTCTCATACTCTCTGTCAGTTTGATTGTGTGAAATGCCTCTGATAATCATTTGGATAATTTTTTAGGAACAAAAACAAATTCCAGTGGTGTCTGTGTTTTGGGAGGCCAATCTACATGCAATGCAGGAGATCTGTAAACGGATCACCTGACTTTTTAATATACTATTAAACAGGCACAAAATTTGGTGTCAGCAGAACTAGGAGAGGTGGCTTTAACCTCTCCCTCCTATGCCACCTCCCCAAGTTCTTATCAGCATCCAGGAGAAAGTACGGGGGTGGGGGCAGGATCAGGGAAACAGTGTGAGCAGAAAGGGTTAAGCACTCCCTTCCACAACACTGCTATAATCATCAAAGCATGAGCTTATTGTGCCGGTTTTAAAAGTAAAAACAGCCACCACCATTACTTCTACAGAAACTAAAAAATATTGGACATCCAAGTTATGTGTAATTTGATGTAAAGGGTCTAAACGCATGCATCTTGGATCGTCCAATGTTGTTTAGTCCAGGGACCACCAAGCACTAGAAATGAAGCTTGCTGTTTTGTACCTGTTTGTCTTTGATCATGTTATCATTGCTCAAATTCTGTCCATCGCAATTTGCATTTCATTAAATTTGTTTGCTCTCAGCCCAGTATGATGATTTATGAAAACAACGCTATTGTTTTCAGTCCTCCTGAAAATGGCATGATCGCCTCTTACATAACGGATATAATTATATTCCTACATTTTTCACTATTTACAGTACTGCGACTGTAAGGGCCTTCTCGGTAGTGGCACCCGCCCTGTGGAACGCCCTCCCACCAGATGTCAAAGAGAAAAACAACTACCAGACTTTTAGAAGACATCTGAAGGCAGCCCTGTTTAGGGAGGCTTTTAATGTTTAATAGATTATTGCATTTTAATGTTCTGTTGGAAGCCGCCCAGAGTGGCTGGGGAAACCCAGCCAGATGGGCGGGGTATAAATAAATTATTATTATTATTATTATTATTATTATTATTATTATTATTATTACCGATTGTCCATCATTAAGAAGCCAACTTCCCCAGTCACTTTTAGTTTAAAAGCCTTATTGGAAGCAAAACAAAATATTTAAAATCTTTGTCTATCTGTGAATGACACAGATCCTCAGCAAGATATCCACACTGTGAAAAAAGCACTGAGACACAACAACAATTCCAGTCATCTCCCTCACCCTCCCTTCCCCTTCATCTTGAAAAACTCCTGTGACATTAAGAACTATATCGCAGCACATGCCATAGTTTTAAAGGCTATTTTTGAATACAGATCCATACAGTTCTGCAGTTTTGTTTAGAATTTGCCCAGTTCTCTTCTCCTTACCGTTGTTCTGATCCTTAGCTTCCAGGAAAAGTGAACTGGGATCTGGAGGCCCAATGTGCACCTGGCTGTTGTTCAAGCCAGATTCCTCCCTGTAAGGATAATGCAGGAGAGATTATAGCTGCTCGGAGTGCAGAGGGGCAAACCTTATGCCAGGCAGGAAAGTGGCTATAAATTCTCTGTACACCATGTTCCTGTGAGTGTTGAGCATATTCACCTTGAGGGCAAGAAAGACTTGCATCATCAACATTATAAAAAAGCAAAAGACCCTCAAGGCAGGCCTTTGCTCATGTCAGTGACAAGTGGTTCAGAAGAGGAGTTCTCAAGTGGCTGTCCCTTATTCTGACTTCAGCAATCCAGAAGGAACACTATTTGCTCTGTTCTTCCCTGAGTGATCAACATCAAGAAACATCCTCAAACTAAAATACTTAGTTACAGCAGTGGCTTTAAAAGAGAGACAGATAGGCAAGCCTCAAAAGAGCAAGGAAGAGGCAAGCCTCAGCGGAAACTCTCCTTCAGGTCATAAGAATTCAGTTTAGTGAGTAGTTCTAGTAAGGTAACATCTCGCAAACTGTTGCTCTGAAATGGTAACAGGGAATACCACCTACCCCCTCTGCCCAATATTAATTCTTCCCACCCTATTTTCACATGTCCATTGTGCAATGAAGGGAGAGGGCCCTGGAACTGGAATTAAAGGTAAAGGTAAAGGAACCCCTGACCATTAGGTCCAGTCACAGATGACTCTGGGGTTGCGACGCTCATCTCGCTTTATCGGCCAAGGGAGCTTCCAGGTCATGTGGCCAGCATGACTAAGCCGCTTCTCGCGAAACCAGAGCAGCACACGGAAACGCCGTTTGCCTTCCCGCCGGAGCGGTACCTATTTATCTACTTGCACTTTGAGGTGCTTTCGAACTGCTAGGTTGGCATGAGCAGGGACCAAGCAACGGGAGCTTACCCCGTCGTGGGGATTCAAACTGCCAACCTTCTGATCGGCAAGCCCTAGGCTCTGTGGTTTAACCCACAACGCCACCTTGTGGAACTGGAATTACCTGAGCACAAAAGGGATGTAGCTGTGCTGACTCTTGCCGGAGCGGACAGTGCTGTGCAAGGAACCAGTGGAGTCCCCAAAGGGCGTGTGGTACAGCTGCCCATCAACATAGGTGTTGTTGCAGTTATAGGCCTGGTGAGAGAACACTGTGATCAGAGGAGAGGAAACCCTAAGAGCAGCAGAGGGGCAGGAACTGCCTCCCCTTGTATATATCTCCTTTCTTCTCAGCAAATGCATCCCAGAGCTGGGAGTCTTTTCCCCACCTGTGCCACCCCTATCATTAGGCAGAGTGAGGTGGCCACCTGTGAAGACAGGGACGAAAGTGTTGGAGATTCATTCCCTGTGTCTGCAGTCATGGGATTGTTGTCTATCACATGACGGTGTATGTTTTCATTCCACAGAGTGGGAAGTGAGGGAGACAGGATGTTTGTGTTACTGTGTTCCGTGAAGTGGGACTTTTATCCTTTGTTTTTTCTCTCTGCCGTCTGATGCTAGAGAGAGAGAGGGAGCCATGTTGCAGAGCTCCATGTGTTTATATGTAAATAAAGTAAATTAGCCAAAATGCTGAGTTGCTTAGGTCTGTTACGCAAGCTGAGAAGACTCTGCGGATCCCTGAGTGTGCTAATGCTTTTTGGCATTAGTCGCTGTGATGTTTGGGCAGAAGAAAGCTTTTGAAGCTCCCAAACGACCAGGAGGGAGAGAACATGTCAGTCGGGCATGTGTCTCTGCCAGGGTCCTACACGAGAGTAGGACGATCCTGCTAACAGAAAAGGTGTAGGTAATGCCTGGTGAAAACCTCAGAAGTCTGTGGACTGGAGGTTGTGTACGATTTCCAGTGGCAGTGCCGTATATCACTCCTGCTCCTTCTACATGGCTAGCAATAGCAGAATAAATCTGGCAAAGCAAGCAAATACCTTCACATTTGCTTAGTTGCATTGATTCATGTAGGCTGCCAAATCCAGCTTCTTTTCTTGGCATAGAATTGGAATCTGATTTGTTTTGTCTTTTAATAACAGAGCACACAACTAGCATGGCTGCATTGGGCTGGTATGATAAACCGTGGTTTGATCATGATAGGAATAATAAGCCTAGTGCCCTCTCACCCCGGGTCTATGCATTCTGCTCTCTCCTTCTTTAGTACAGCCACAATGAGGAACGCCAAAGTTTTTACTTCTGTAGTTTGTGGCTTCTTCCAAACCCAACAAACCGGCTATCTTAACTTTGGTTTGTTTAAAACAAATCAGCCACAAACCATGAACTAAGATTAGTCAAAATTTAGGGTTAGACAATGATTAATTCTAACTGTAAATGAAAGCTTCAAATCTGTTCCTTGTGGATGTACTAGAGGAGAAGAGGGGATAAGTGTGTAAGCCTGAGGTTTGCCTAGGATTCCTCCCATCAAGCTAAACCACAGTTTATTATGATGTCCAAATGCATGCTATTGAACACCACCTGGTCATACATACTGATTTTCACTGTTCCTTGCTTAAACGGCTACTGGGTTGCCACTTCCTCAAACACTCACCGCTGTCAAGGTAGATTTGGTGGTGAATGTGGGGTCTGTGCCATGCTTCTTGCCACAACTAGATCTGAGAGCCTTCCTCACTTCTTTGCACAAGAGGACACAAAGGATGAAGATTAAGGGCCCCTGTGGAAGAAACCAAACAGATCACAAGTCTTGACTGTCTTAGCCTGGAATATCCCAGGCTGCATTCAGGCAGACATCAACAGCATCAAGGGGAAGCCCGTCACTTATTCCCACCTTCCATCCCAAATGGCATCGCTGTTCTCTTCCCACCTGTTTCTTCTGACTCACAAAAGCAAAGAGTAACACTTTCCTTCAAAAACATGCTCAAAAGCACGATATCCAAAGTTTGCACTGGACTCCACAAAATCCAGTCGGGGTTTCATTAGGCCGATATGGATGAATCAATACAGGTGTAAACAATTTCTATATGGATAATTATTGCTGTTTTTCTTAAATAGCACCTAATTTATATAATTCATGTGTTAGCTTGGAGGAGGAAATGCGGAATATTTTTTTTTCTACTTTAAGCAAAGCTAGAAATCAATCCTTTGGGGGGAAGATCATATTCCAAACTAGCATCTTCCTCATGACCTAAGCACAACAGAAGTGATTTGCCAACTCTGTGTGTGCATGGAATCTAGTAACACCACTGGACCAACATGACTGATCTAGGGAGATTTCCCACCAACTCCTTCCCACCCACCCCACAATGAGCCTCTGCCTGGTGCCCAACATACCTGGAGGCAGTTGAAGCCAGCAAAGAGGTAGTGGAAAAGGATGGCATCGCTGTTGACAGACAGCAGGGCCAGCAGCCAGGTGATGCTGATCAGCAGCAGGGAGATGAAGCCTGAGCGCAGGCCGGAGCTGCAATGAAGAAGGAGCACAGTCAGTGGGGTCTCTCCCACACAGCCCCCATGGGACACATGCCATCCCTGGTCCCCAGCAACATGCTCTTCACATGGATCCCATGTGCCAAAAGCTGTGGGGCACTCTTGGCTTTGCCATATCAGTTCTAGGCTTTATGGGGCGGGATTATGTAGTGCTCTCAAGAATGCTGGAAGTATCAAGGCTGGGTTGGGTGTCGCAGTGGGTGGCCGTCAACAAGGGGGGAAATGACTTGGCCAGAGTTCGGTAGGAAGTGAAAGGGCGGCACAAAGTGCTGTACGCAGAAAACAGCAGAGGATGAGGAAGGAGGAGCGGGATTTTGCAGCTGGGAGAAAGCAGTGTGGCGAAGGCAGCAGCGGACATGGCACAGCAGTGGGGGGAAAGCACATGGCAGCAGAAGCAGCAGAGATGACCAAGCAATGGAATCAAGTGGCAAGACAGTGCAGGAGACAAGACACACAATAAGATGGTGATGTGCCTTTATTGTGGTGGAGCAAGAGCAATGCTAAGACTCACACTGTCCCCTTCTTCTCAAAACCCTGTTGCTGAGCGGCACAAGTGGCCTTGGTGGCCAGGATGTAGAGGAAGACACTCATCTGTGAAGAGAGAGAGAGAGAGAGAGAGAGAGAGAGAGAGAGAGAGAGAGAGAGAGGAAAGGTTAGCACTAGCTCTCTTTCCAGCCAATCCAAGGGCCTCCCTCAAACCTGGACTATTCCCATGCCATTGGAGTCAGGATCAGCCCCATTTCTTTAGAATGCTCTGGGCTTCCCTGTCTTGCAAAGATTAGCTCTCTCCCTGTATGATGGTGCTGGGGGTGGGGTGGGGTGAACCTGGAGGCCCCTGCCACAATGGGGAGGGGGGGAGCTGTGATTGAGGAAGGTGCTTCTTTCCAGTTCCACTCCTGCAGGTGATGCAACGGGATGCTTTTCTTCCCCAAGCATCTCCCAGACATCTCCAATGGGGAAAGAGGATTATGGAACTAGACAGCCTCTCTACCCATGGCTGGGGCAAAACTAAGCACAGAATGGAGGATCTGGGTCCCACCTCCTCCAGCTCCTCTTTTTCTCTATTTATAGGAGGGTGGGGAATGGTATGTGGCTGGCAACCCAGACACTGACAGCTGATCATCGTCACCAGTTGTTACCAAGCTAGACAGCAAAGGAAGTGTCCTTCCCCAACAGAGTTTGAAGCAGGTACTGCTGGTCAGCTGACTGGAGGTGCCTGCAAAACTTAGCTTTGGGCAGGGATCAGCTCCAGTGTGGAACTCCAGCTGGGAGCCCCTGAG
Organism: Darevskia mixta; assembly: GCA_034641385.1. Lineage (NCBI taxonomy): Eukaryota > Metazoa > Chordata > Lepidosauria > Squamata > Lacertidae > Darevskia > Darevskia mixta. Next base: position 28,823,030 of record JAWWNH010000029.1, read on the forward strand.
TGGAACCAATCCCAGTGGGGGCTTGCATTCAATTCCACATTTACAAGTCACCAAATACAAGCTGGTCAAGGAGCAACCAGGAGCACACTCAAAACCATTCCTGTGCAGCCAGGTCTATAACAGCCCCCACATTTGACACCACATCTGACATCAGGTGTGGGGCATGGGGTGGGAGTGGCTTGGGGAAAGTGGGTCAATTTACAACCCTCCCTAATTAGCCTTATTAGGGTCCACAGGTTCTGCAACGATGATTTAGTGCTTTTCCCAGGGCATCAGAATGGTCCCCATAAGGTCAGGCAACTTCTCTTTGATGGTATATTTACATTTGCTTTTCCTGCCACCAGCCCCTTGTATCTCTACTCACCGCAACAGCAAAAACAATGGGTCCAGCGAAGCTCCAAATCAGTGTATCATAGATGGAGAGCCAGCAGAAGTCTGGGTTCCCATAGCCTTCAGGATCCAGGCCCACAGCAAGTCCTAAGCAAGGATGCCATGCAGAACCATCAGCAGAGTAGAAGCATCTAATCACAGTCAGATAAGTAGTTCACGGCCAAAATAGCAAGAACTAGAACTGAAATGCACCAATACTGCTAGGCCTGCAGCCAGTCCATCTCAGCCCTATCCTTGTTTTAGGCCAGGCTTCTCTGACTATGGTCTGGCCTCAGGTGCTCACTGCAGAGCGGGCAGGGCAGAGCCACTTGCCCCCACCTCCTGCTTTCCAAACTAAGGCTTCACAAAGGGATGCTAAGGCCTCGGAGTGGTCAGGATGGCCCCTGAGCTAGGAGATGTTGTGTCTGGTTTGGGCCCCACCTGTGATGAATGCTGGCACGCCCCATCCGACCATGTAGTAGAAGCGCATGGGGCCATAGTTGATATCGCGCACCTCGCTCAGCATGCGGTAGATGTGCAGCGCTTCCAGCAGTGCCCAGGCAAAGGTGCACATGTACAAGAAGTGCAGCAGGATGGCAATGACTGTGCAGGCAAACTGGCAAGGAAAGAGAGAAGGGGAAGCGGTTAGGAGACGCCAGATTGGCACCAGCAGCCATTAGCAATGGGCTCCCCACCCACGACGGAGATCACATTGGAGCCTCCACCTATGGCGGTGACTGGAATCATGGCCCTGGCCTGTTGAGCTGAGCTTCTTCTTTCCCTCACAGATTCCCACCCCACCTCACCCCACCCCAGAAGCTCACTGGAAGGTCAGCCTGATTGATGCCCAGGAGGAAGATGAGCTCAGAGAGGAATAGCGCCACCACGAGGTTCTTGCGAATGCTTTGCTGGTTGGATCGCAGGGACCGCAGGCCAACCAGGAAGAGGAACGTGAGCAAGAGGCTGCCCAGCGTCACAGCAATGGAGGCGTAGGTTATGGTCTTCAGGGGCAGGATCTCACCATTCTGGGGGAAAGAGAGAGAGGGAGTGTGTATCAATGGACACATAAGAAAGATGACTTCGCAATGAGATCATGTTCTTCCACCCTTGTGAGGCGGAACAAGGGTTCTTCCACCCTTGTGAGTTCTTCCTCCTTATCCCCACCACAATCCCACCCCTCTGTTTAGCGCTCTCCCTTCAGGTCATCTCCTGGAGACGAGCCCATGATTGTGTCTCTCTCACCTCTCTGCGAGAAATGTCCATCAGCACAGCAAAGCTGGTCATGTGGTTACACTGGCAGCTGACATGGGTCTCGTTCCTGAAGACAACATCACAGCCTTTGGCTGACCAGCCACCAGTCCCACTGACCCTGGGAAAACAGCAAAGTCAGGGTCAAGCTGCCAGCCTTAGGGTGTCACTGAGTGCCTCTCCCTCAACCCCCACCCCCCAGCCCGACATCCTTCAGCACCCAGGCCTTGTTCTCTGGGCAGTGGGACTCACAGAATGGAGTGGTTCCAGAAGACGCAGATAGGTTTGGTCCGCTCCTCCGTTTCCAGCAGCCGGAACTGCACCGTGATGGGCTTCTCAAGCGCCCGCTGCATCAGGGCATCGTTGTCATGGATGCTGATGCTCACCACGGGAGTGTTGATGATGGGCCGCTTGGGGACTCTGTGAGGACACATGGCACGCATTGAACCACATCCCCGTTTCCTACATGGGCCTGTAAAGTGGCCCATCCCACTGCTTCCTGACAACTGCTAGCACCACACACTAATACAAAATAACAACAAAAACAATGTGAGAGCCCTGCTCCCTATTTAAACCACGGGCACTCTGCATGGTCAGAGGTGGGAGACATTTGTCAGACTGAGGGTCACATTCTCATGCAGACAACCTTCTGGGGGCCGGAGTCAAAGGCAAAAGTGAGCGAAGCAACAAACATAAACCATACCTTTGTACAGCAGGATGCATTACACACACACAGAAAGAGAGAGAAATCCCAGAAACCCATCTACCCTCCATCCAGGCAAGTAAGACGTGTTATCAGAGTTCAGTGACACATTCCAGTCAGGCAAAAACACTCAAAGAGAGTGTGATGCAGGACCAGTGAGGGCATCTGGCCTAGCAAGAGTGGACATGGCTGAGGAGAAGGTGTGCCCTCAAGAGAGTCCCAAGGGCCCAAGAGAGGGGCCTGGAGGGCCACATTTGACCCCTGGGACTGAGGTTTCCCACCTTCGTGCTTGGTTGGCAGGGGGCCAGGAAGCCATATAGAAGCTGATGAGGCTTTAACAACAGAGAATGGAGCCCAAATCCTCTAGCATATGGGGTGTGTGTATGAGAATGACATGAACGGACCCCTTTGCAATGGATTTTTGAGGTCTCTGAACTGGCCTGCCCTAAGTATGGCCATTGTGTATAATCTCCGGTATCTGAGGAGTCCCTACACCCTCTGCTTCTGAGTATGTGTGTATATTTGGGGTGGGGGCAGGTATATGTTACCTCAGGCTCCGTTTATCTGTGTCATACTGCTCTGGAAGCAGACCAGCCAGTGTGCGATAGATGATCACACTGGCAATGGCCTGTCCCTCATTCAGATCTGGGTGCCTCTTCTGTCTTGTCATCAGGGCAGGTTCTTCTTCCTCACCGGGGAGATGCTTGGCATTGGCCATAGAAGGTTCTGGAAAGTGAGCATAAGACATTGAGTGAGATATTACTTTGCCTCAGAAGCAGGCCAAGTCAGGCTGGATCCTCTATATTTTATTTCCAGAATTTATAGACTGCTTTTCTGCACAAAATCGCCCAAAGCAGAGCTCTAGTTATCTTATCTTGAGGGGAATCTTCCATGGACTTACTGGACTCACCACCGCCTGTCAAAAAGGGATGTCCTGTTAAAGAAAGCCCTACAAATGGCCCACTGTCCCCAACTCTTTCTAGAAAGCCTGGAAATGTTTGTTCCCAAGCCTATAACTTACGTTTGCTCTCTGGAGCTTTGAAGACACTTTCAGGCAGGATGACGGTAGTCTCTAGGTCTGCAGGTTTCTCACCTCGGAGTGCCTCATAGTGAGGCAGCTTTGCGCCAGCAAAGTTCATTTTCTCCAGCCTCACTACAGAAATAACTGCCCAAGAAAAATAATGCAAAAGCTTCTTATCATTAGGCAAGCCAGCTGAATGTCAACTTGCAGCTTGGGCTGGAAGTGCAGGCTTGTTCCTTCCTTCCAACCCCAAATTTATGACTACTGACCTATTACTCCCAACATTTCCCATAAGCCCTAACAAATTTTCCCATGAGTACCAACTCTAGACTTTGGGCCAAAAAACCCCGTAAGATTTCAAACCATAAGACAAGAAGTAAAGCACATAATCAGAGTGTCTATTCATAGTAACAGTGGTTAACAACAGGGCTCTCTCTGAAACCACCTCACATGTTAAATGAATGTAGCTGGCAGCTGAAACAGGTGGAGGTTAGAGCTGTTATAGTTACGTTGAGTTACTGTGACCTCATTTCGAATTCATGTTTACAAAAACCTGTTTGGCGCAAAGTCTGTTGCATTTTGCATTGGTGTTAGGGTCGCAATATTTAGTTGATTCACTGATTAGGTGAATTGATTAAAAAAACAAAAAAGGTATCCTTGGTTCATCAGGAAACATCTTTTTAAAAAATAATAATGATTGGCTTTTTCAATAGAAGAATGTACAGAAATGGTGTCAAGCAAGCATCATCTTACAAGAGAGATGGGGAGCTGTGGCCTTTCTGCTGGTGATGGACAGCAACATCCCATCTGCCCCAAACAGCATGCCCAATGGTTAGGGATGATGGGAGTTGTTGGTGGATGGCACCTAGAGGGGCACAGGTGCCACATCTCTATCTTAAAGTAGGCATTCCCTCTCTCACACAGAGAAAATGCCTCTTCTAAAAGTCTGCCTGTCACATGCAAACACATGCAGACATCATCACAAGTAAAATTATTTCTCCTTCAGTAGCACTTGCAATGCATTAACAGTATTCATCTGCAAATGTATGCATACTTAACTGATGGCCTCATCAACTGAAATGCATACAATTAGTCGATTTGATTCGCAAAGATTCCTTTCATTGGGAAACAGCCCTAATGGCAATTATGCTCTCACCGATGTTGGGTGTGATTATGGTGAAGGGGTTCAGGTACGTCTTGCGCATGTTCTGGGCCAGAGTGCTGGCGTAATCTTCAAAATTCTTGAGCAGCTGTGCCGTGCCACCCTCTGACTGCTGGATCAGCTCCCAGTGGCGCTTGTTGCCATTGTCCAGCAGAGTGCTGCCCACCTTCAGCAGGTTCTGCAGGGCCAAAGGAAAGCACAATGAGAGATCTGCAAAAGTGGTGTGTAGTTCCTTCAGTGGGCAGGACAGAGGACTGACTGCGGCCAAGCAGCTGCAAGAGCACCATCGCAGGACAGCTTGCCCGTTCCTGGGATTCCCATGCAAAGGGACAAGCAGCTGTCTTGGTGCTCACAATGTTTGTGGCCTTTGAGAGCCCAGTGGAACCAAGAAAGTGATCTTCACCTGCTGATGCCCATTGGAACTGGTAGGGCATAAAACAGGGAAGTCAACACTCAGTGAAGCCAGAAGCTAATGACAGACAGAGCCAATGGCAAGCAGAGTCAAATGATTCCAGCTTTCTCCTCATCCTTTACCCTGGTGAGTTCTACAAAGGCAACACTAAGACCGAGGAGGATGGCCAGTGTCATCCCATGGACTGGTAAAAAGTAAGAAGGCAGGTAGGTGGGCGGGTGGTAGCGAGGGCAAACTGAGTTTGGTGGAACAGTACCTCTATTGCCCTAAAGCATCAGCCTCCCCTGCTCACCTGAGGATTTGGCTTTGCAACTGGATCTGCTTAGGATTGCCCCGTACCATACCCCTTGCCAGCTGAGATCCAGGCCAGTGGAATTCTCGGTCTTGGTTATGAGATATGAAAGCCAAAGGGGCCATGGGTCAGAGCAGGTTGCTCTAAACTCAAATGATGCAAAGAGTCACATTCCATCCAAGCTGAACTGACCTTCTCCAGCATTTTCCAAGTGCAACACTGAGCAACTTGGTTCTCCCAAAGGTGCAACAGGATGCTCGTCATCTGCTGACCCACTTGCTTTGGGAGCCCCTTCTGAAGAAGAGCCTGCCGGATAAGGCCAATGGCCCATCTAGTCCAGCGTCCTATTCACTCACAGTGGCCACCCAGAAGCCTGCGAGCAGGACATGAGCATAAGAGCACTTTCCCCTCCTGCAGATTGCGGAAACTGGTACTTAGAAGCACCACTGACTCCAGCCATGAAGGCAGAGCACAGCCATCCTGCCTAGATGCCCTTGACAGACCAGGCAGGCACCATCACAGCAGCTTTCTGGCACTACAACAAAACCTATTCCGTGTTTTGCCTGTCCTTTCCAAACTTGTGTGTCCATTTGCCGTGACTTTCACAGTTATAGCCTCGTGGGAACTTGAGCCCATGGGCTTACCTCCGTGAAGTGCACGTCCTGTGTTGCAGCCAAGCCAAAGCCTTCTTGGGTGCTTTCATGCTTCAGGAGCTGAGCTGAGAGTTGATAGGCCACCTTGATGTCACTGCCAAAGAAGCTGGCCGTGTTCTGCGTGGCGTTGCAAAGCTGGAGAGCCACCCGCTGAGACTGCTCCGTGTCCAAGATGGACTCGTTCCGCCACAACCTCTCGGCCTACTCAGCAAGGAAGAGAAAGGCACTCAGAAACCGGATCACAGACCAAATGCAGTCCCCAGGCTACTTCAATCTCAGCTCCTAACTGCAAGAGATAGTGAGAACCATAACCCTGCAGGCTGGTTGTCCGGGCTGGGCTGACACTGTGTCACTCCAAGCGCTGAATGAAGTGCTTGTCACACCATTCAGCATCCCAGAGACCTGTGCTTTCAAGATTTTAGCTCTTATGGCTGTAAGATAAGCATGGAAATTAGAGGATGATGCCGGGTGAAACCTCCAAAGCTAGAAGGGGCTTGCTGTGGTCAGGAGGTGGAGCATCAGTGCTCTATATAGGTCCTAATCCTTCACAAAATTGAAGAGAATTAGAATCAGTTATGCCAAAGATGTAAGCATATACCCATTGTAAATTTTGCTATAGCTTTTTGCAATATGGAAAAACAGTGGGTTACCTTGCTTAATTTGCTCAGGCCTCAGATATGGGTTAGCTTGGTACAGGTTAGAGAGTGGGTGGGTGCATTTGCCTGCAGAGCATATGCAATTGTGGTGGTTGCGAGAGCAAAGAAAATGTAGAGTGAGAAAAGAGCACTTACAAAACCCTTGAGAGCTGCAAAAGTCAGCGAGGTGCAGTTGAAGAGGTTGGGTGCCAGCCAGCCCTTGTGTTCATCGCAGTGGCGCACAGCAGTGCCTATGGGGCAGCAGGAGGGAAGGGTGAGGACTCTGGCCCACATGTCACAATACACTTGTATGCATCTAAGGGGCCATCGGACTCTTTGTTGTTGCTTTGTTACTACAGACTAACGCAGCTACACCTCTGAAACGTACACTGGCTCCCAGTACGTTTCCGAGCACAATTCAAAGTGTTGGTGCTGACCTTTAAAGCCCTAAATGGCTTCGGTCCTGTATACCTGAAGGAGCGTCTCCACCCCCATCGGTCAGCCCGGACACTGAGGTCCAGTGCCGAGGGCCTTCTGACGGTTCCCTCGCTGCGTGAAGCCAAGTTACAGGGAACCAGGCAGAGGGCCTTCTCGGTAGTGGCGCCCGCCCTGTGGAACGCCCTCCCTTCAGATGTCAAAGAAAACAACAACTACCAGACATTTAGAAGACATCTGAAGACAGCCCTGTTTAGGGAGGCTTTTAATGTTTTATAGATTACTGTATTTTAATGCCCTGTTGAAAGCCGCCCAGAGTGGCTGGGGAAACCCAGCCAGATGGGCGGGGTATAAATAATAAATTATTATTATTATTATTATTATGAAATTTGCAAACACTACTTTGTATCTAAGCAAACAGGCTGGTTCTTTCTTTCTTTTTTAAGCTAAGCACATGGGGAACCCTGGACCAGAAGCAACGCAGACCTCCTTGGCATAGCTGTCAACCCTCCCATTTTTTGCGGGAAACTCCCATATTCCAATGCCGTTTCCCGCTGCTATCCCGGATTGTTGATATCCCTTAAATTTCCCAGATTTCAAAGGAAGCAACTCCTCTCCCTCCTTGCCGGCCAGGGAGGCTCCTCAGCTGCGTTGCTCGGCTGCCAATAAGGAGTCTGAGACTGACTGGGGGCGGAGCCTGCATGCCTTATGCAGCCAGACCCTCATGCCCAACCAGACAGACAGCCTGCCTACCATCTATGTGCTCGCTCTTTCGCTCACCCGTTCACGCACAGCCTCTGGAGCGCAGGGTGGCGAGGCTACTTGGTGCCATTGCACCGCCCTCGCAGCATCCCTTATTTTCAAATCCGAAAGTTGACAGCTATGCTCCTTGGTGCCGAGGAGTGCTTGGTTCATGCAAAGCTTATGCGGAAATCAAACTGCCCACCCCACATCCACACAATATACGTATCAAAGGTGCTTCATTACCGACAGATCCTCTGGGGCAAGGTGCAGCTGCAGGCAAGCCAAAGCGGGTGCGTGGCCACCAAATGTTTGCTTCGATGGCACGTGGGCAGCTATCATAATTCACTGCAAAGGGGGAAAGCAATAATTTGTGAACAGGGATTTCCTTTCCATGCAAACTCACTGTGGTTCTTCAACGAGGCATGTAGTCTGGACGTCATACTCTTGCAAATGTTTGGTGCGCTCATATGTTTGGGGCAGAGAAGCATGAGCAATGAGGAATCCTGGGTCGTCAAGGAAATAACAACCCGCTTCTGAGATAATTGATTGTGCTGTGATTCCTTGCTGTATTAATGAATTGTCATGTTTAGAGCTAATTGTTTGTTTGTATTGAACCTGAGTGCATCAAGAGAAGATTAGGACAGAATGTGATGATGATGGTGATGAAAACTGGAGGCAATGAAAAAGGACAATGACCTTGTAGAACTAGAGCTGAATCCATCTCCTCACTTCATCCAGGCAGCCCTCAGTCCAGGGGTGGCTAACCTGCAGCCCTCCAGGTATTATTGGATTGCAACTTCCACCACTGCTGACCCCTGGCAGTGCTGCCTGGGGCTGATGGAAGCTGGAGTCCAACAAAATTTAGGAGTGGATGATCACAGGTTCCCCCTCATTGCCCCAGTCACTCAATGAATACCAGCTAGGGAACACCTTTCACGGAAGGGAGACCGATCAGCAACATCACTTATCCAGTCCCACAACATGGCCAGTGATTTGACTTCTTCCCTGCTTCAGCTCAGCTTAGTAATGGAATTCCGTTCTACTCAGCCCATGCCCAAGGAGTTACTGCTGACCTTCACAGCCATTGGTGGAGACTTCTGCAAAGGGGTTGTCGCAGCGGTCACATCGGCGCCCAATCACGCCCGGTTTGCAGGAGCACTGCCCAGTCTCAGCGTCACAAGTGCGAGAGAGAGAGCCTGTGGCGTAGCATTCACAGAGCAAGCACATGCCACTGTCCCCTGGTCGATAGTGGTTCTCCTATGGAACAACAGGGAGGCACGTAAGTCCCAAGGAGCAGGGTAGAAGACTCTCTGTAGCTCAAGAGCAGTCTACAAATCTCCTGGCCAACCCAGCACCTAATCCCTCTCCCAAAACCTCTTTAGAGTCAACAGCAGTTTATTTTATTTAGGAGATTTATAAACCACTGGATCAAAGAGGTCTCTAAGCAGTGTACAAATAAAACTGCAGACAGAATACAGCTAAAAACTACAAACCAATTAAAAACAAATGAAGATAAACCCAATAAAACTTTAAAAACAAAGGTAACCACTTCTTTTTTGCAAAACATATAAGTTGAAATTAACTATTCTCCAAGTACTTCCTGCAATAAATGTTGCTTCCCATTAAAACACAGTTCACTAACACAATTCACATACACCCACCAAGGATGAAAATTCCCAGGGTACTGTTATGATTACTACGAGTCAGTGCTTTTTTTCAGGGGGGGGGGGTGCAGGGGGATGCATACCCCTAAACATTTTGTGAATCTTTGTACTTTTGTCCATTTCCTGTATTTATTTTCCCCGATTTGAATTATAAAATGGTGATTTTCTTGAGTCAAAATCCTAAACATTTTTTTTAGAAAAAAGCACTGCTACCAGTCATTTCTAATCTAACTCACCCTCCTAACAATTCTGTGAGCTATGTTAAGCTGACAGGGAGAGAGAGAGAAAGGGGGGGAGTGGTTTACCTGGGCCACAGAATGAGCTGCTTAAAGCAGGAACCAGCATCTGTGCCCTATCTCTTGATTTAGTGGTTTTCATACCACATTCAAGGGAACTCCAGAGTAGCTTGGAAGATTATCAGGATTTCTCAATTAGAATCGCCAGTCGTGCTGGACAATGATCCCTGCAAGACAACTGGGTCACCACAACTGCTCATCCTCTTCAGCAGAGATGGGGAACCTGTGGCCTCCATATGTTGTTGAAATCTAACTTCCAGTATGGCCAATGGTGAAGGGAGTTGTAGTTCAACAACACCTGGAGAGCCACAGCTTCCTCATCCCCTCTGTCCTACAGTGTGCAATTGTAGGGGGAAGTTGGGTGTCTTTTAAGTCAAACTCTCTCAATTCAAGAATGTTAATACCCGAGGCCCAAAAAACATTGCCTGAAGCCCACATACTGTGTGCCAGAATCTTGTGTGATGTGCTGGAGTTCCTCAGCAGACAAGTTTATTTGGAAAGATTTCTGAAGGGAGAATATTTAAAAGCCACTCTCCTAACTAAATAGTCACCATCTGCCCATGGATGGAACAACCGCCCTGCCAACAACTCCGGTCCCTCTTCAGTCCTCCTTAAACCCTCGCTTGCAGCTCGAACCCCAACCGGGACCACCAAATAAGGCAAGGCCCACCTTGCAGCGACACTCTCCGTTGGTTTTGTTGCAGTCAGGGTCAAATCCTTTGCCGACATCACAATTGCAGGGTCCACATATAGGGTGCCCCCACCACCCCCGTGGGCAGGGCTGAGCAAGCCTGTCACAGAGAGAGCATAGGGCCTGTTACAATCACACAACAAAAATAAGAACAAGCCCAGGCAGCAGCACCATATATGTGGGGGAGAACAGACGAGAGAGAGAGAGAGAGAGAGCTGCCAACGACAAAAAAGAATATGCATCCAATACTGAAAAGCCTACTTTGAGAAAAGTCTTGGAAACTAATTGTGCTTTGAGGCACACACTTTAGGGGGTTACGCTGTATGGTGTTGCCTCTTTCAGGCATCATTCTTTAAATCTTCTGCTCCCATGTGAATGATGACAGTTGTGCTTTTTAAACCGTTGATGAAGAGTTTATGGCTCAACATATGTAGAATTTCAACATATTTGCTTATATAGAGTCTTTTGTTGTTGCATCACACTATGCAAAGCAACCTCCCTGTCTTGCATAGACGCACAAATCGCACTGTCAGCTATGTGTACCTTCTGCACTCACCACCTAAATGCATGGCAAGACTGTCTCCTGCTTTCATACCCACAAAGCCCTTACTGCATCTACTACATTCCTGGAATGAGAACATAGAAGCCAATATACACAGTAACAGTGGGTGCACTCTCTACCGGTAGCAGCACCAATGGAAATAGCTAAATTTTGGAAATTAGGTGTGGGGCTGACACTTGACTCCTGGTATATGTGTGTATGGACTGTTGGGTTAGTGGAAAAAATTGACGTGCCAACTTCATGGTGCCAAAGGGAAACTGGACCCATTATCGTTCTTTGTAACCTGGCAACCTTTTATCTTGTACATACATAAGGACAACCAAACTCAAAGACCACTGCAATCACAATCTTTGGAGAGACTTAACGAGAGTGAAATCATTGATTTGTTATGCTTTATGTCTTTTCCCTGTCGATGGAACAACCATCTAGTTGCATTTTGTTAAACGTGTTTGTTGATTTCTCAAAAATTCAATAAAAACAGTTCTTTTAAAAAAGACTCTCCATTGGGCTGATCTTTCAGAGAAACCTGTTGGCACAGACTAATTTAGAAATATGCCCCCTCCCACTACAACTGCTTATTCACAGCACTTTCAGGTACAGAGACGTATACCAATATCCTCCCCCACACACCTGCAGCTCTTCAAGGATCCATTTCTACATGCACGCTGGGAGTTGCACACACCTGCCAGAACAGTCGCCCACCCACCCATGCACACCCATCAGATGCCCTTTTGCAGAGCAGCAGGAGGCAACTCACTTGTTCTCGCAGTATGGCCCAAAGTAGTTGTCCGGACACTCGCAGGTGTAGCCATGGGAGGAGCTGGGCTTGCGGGCGCACACAGCTTGATGCTCACAAGGGTTGAGTGAGCAGACATTGGCGCAACTGTCACCATAGTAGCCTGAAGCAGCAAGGGGAAAACCTTGAGCCCTATGTCATCCTCACCAGTGTAACTCTGGCCAGAAACTCCAACGTAAGGGTGAATGGAGGACACCCCAAACAAGAGTTTCCAGCTGGGCACAGAAGGAAGGGAACCACCTGTCAGGGACTGGACTGAGGAGGGGTGGTGGAGACCTCCTCCCCATCCTCCTGAACCTTCCAGAGAAGAGGGAGACGGTATAGATTTACAACAGTGGTTTGCAGAAGGTCACGGCTCAGAGGTAGATAAGGGACAAAGTTGGGAAATAATGGGAGAAGAAGAGGAGGGGGAAGCAGAGCTGGAACAGCTGGCTGACACGTCATCACTAGAAAGCATTCCAGACCCCCCTTCTCCCATAACCAGGCAAGCATTGAAAGTAGGAGAGCAAAGAGCTAAGAGGCAAATGGCCCTAAGCGGCCACCGTAAGGTGGGTGGTGTGGTGACGATTGAGGAGAGAAAGGGGGTGGAGATTACTCGGAGCAATGCCATTACTCCAAGAGGGAACATTTCTAAGCCTCTCTCTCTGTGAATATTGAATAAAAGACAATGGTAAGAGCTTCCTTGTCTATTTATTCCTGGAAGCCTGCCGTGGGGGGGGGGGTCGGATTCCCTGACGCCTGACACTACCCCTCAAGGTGCAGCAAAGAGTAACAGCTGCAGAGGGGAGGGATGGCTGGAGAGAGGGGAAGCAGGCTGGGATTTATCCCTAAGCCTGGATAGCACAGAGTCTCTGAGGTCATTAGAGGTGGGGAACATGTGGACCTCCAGATATGCCTGAAGTACAACTCCCATCATCTCCAGCATGTATAGCCAATGGCCAGGGTGGTGGTGTTCAGATTTTCAGGTGGAATCACAGCTAGCTCTGATACAATGAAAATGAGGCTCCATCTCTACAGTACAGGAACCCTGTGTACCTAGTTAACCCTAATGACTTAGCTTACCCTGTATCACACAGTGCTAAACTTTGGAGGGTACCAGAGTGGAATCTCTCTAGTACTTCTTGGGGAAGAGTAGCAGCAGCAACTTTTCCATCGCCCCTTCTCTGCCCACTCCCCAACTGACCTGGGTCGCAGCTGCAGGAGTAGCTGTCCCAATCGTCATTGCAGTAACTGTTGACAGGGCAGGGGTTGGAGTCACAGGGATCTGGGATACTGCAGCCACGTTCCACGTTCACCTTCTCAGCCTGGTTCACATTCAGAGCCACAGCACTGGCTGACGTCTCACCCATCCTGACACCCTGGGAATAAAGAGAACACGGTGTGTGTGTATCAGGTTGCAGCACCACAGAGATCCAGCTCTTAGAAGGGCAGACACTGGCACACTTGCATTTCCTAGTTAGAATTTGCTGGCTGCTGTGTGCGAACTAAGGGGACTTTCAGACTGGCACTATTTCTGAGTGGGATTCGATCACATCCCAGCAAATTCAGGCTGTGCAATTAAAGCTGAGTTGGATGAGCTCCTGCAAAGCAAATCGACTTCTCCAAAAGATCAGACTTTTTGCAAACAGGAAAGTAATGGATAACATTGGCTTGGCGCAACATTGTCTACAAATACTCATTAAATAGCTGGTGGCACCTAATCTCTCTGCAGAAAAATCGGTCTGAATGCTCATTATAAACAGGTTGTCTGGAAGCAACCTAAATGGCCCCCCTATTGGAAGAAGAAGAAAAAAAACCACCCCAGAAATAAGTAAGTTAGGCATGAACCACTGCAGAACTGTAGCCCCTAGATGGCGCTGTGCTCCCTGCAATAAAGGTGCACAGAATGAGTAAGGTCAGAGTTTGCACTTGGGAGAGTTGCACAAATCTGATAGCGATTCGATTTGTTCCAACATGCATCTTATCTGAGGTACCACACACTAGACCCATAACCATCTGCATGGCAGGCAAAACCAAATGTGGGCGTCCGAAAGTGGAGAGCAATAAAAATAGTGCTGCTCTGAGATTGCTGGTGATCTTATTTTAAAAGGGACCATCAGTTACACCCTCCTTTCCTCCTGACAACAAAAAGAGAGTGACAAATGTATTATACAAATGCAATCTACAACCAATCAGCAGGCCTGCTTCAGCCACACAGTTCCAACCACATAGGGTTGGAGGGTGAGAGCGTATAATCAAATGATTGTTGAATTGTACAGCTGGAAGATACCCAACAGGTCATCTATTCCAACCCCCTGCAATGATGGTTGTCCTGACTGCAAGTTTCCAGGTGGGGATATGTGGCAGCTTCTAACTTTGTGCATACACACACACACACACACACACACAGAGAGAGAGAGAGAGAGAGAGAGAGAGAGAGAGAGATGCAGACAGACAGACATGCACCACCAGACACACAGATGCACAGAGAACACATGACACATAAAAATCTGCTTGGGCTAATTAGCCCTGAGAAATATGTCACTGGGAAGAAAGCTAATGGGAGAAGAGGCAGTGCCTGCGCCTGGCTCAACGTGGACCTGGGCATTACCTACAGCCCAGAATGGGGCCACTGATGCTGGCTCCTCACCCTGCTTACCTGCATGCAGCCACGGAAGCCTTGCTGCACTTCCCCCTGCTCCCCAGGAATGCCGCCTATGCTCAGGTTCCGCACTTTGAGTCCGTGCAGCTCGCTGCTGATGTTGATTGCCACCTGGAGGACAGGTAAGAGACAAAGCAGTCATCTGGCATTGCTTTCCCCTAATATTCTGAAGAGGCCACAACACTTGAGGGGGAAGGGGAATAGAGGCAGGGCTTTTTTTCAGCAGGAAGTCGTGGGAATTCAGTTCCAGCACCTCTCAGGTGGGTGCCATTGCCATTCTAAAAGAACAAGGGTGAGTTGCAGCACCTCTTTTCCTAGAAAAATAGCACTGGGTAGAGGTCAGGGGTGTAGGCCATTGGAAGGTAGGAAGGGGCTGGAACTAAAACAACAGTACATGTTGGTTGATTGGGAGCAGGGAGGGACATGAGCAGAGCTTATGGGAAAGCGAGTCCAGTGTTAGAACAGCCTGGGGGAGAAGTCACAAAGCTGGCAGCTATTGTCACCAGTCTATCTCGAGAAAGAACGGAGCGCACCTCAGGGTGAAGTCAACTCGCTCCCCATACCTGATGCAAGCCGTAGTCAAAGGCCATTGTGGCTAAGCACTGGGCTTCCGGGTTGTCCCTGCTGCTGCGCAGCTCTAGTTGCATGTGATGCCAGTCCCCATCGTTCACCTTCACCTGGTGCAGCCGCAGGGCGGAGACCCGGCTGTTGGCACGGTACACAGTCATCAGCATGTTCCCTTCGCTCAGCTGGAAAAGAGGTAAGAAGAGGGTGAGCCTGGCGCTAGCTGGCATCCTCACTACTGGGAGCAGCGCATCAATTGCGCCTGCTCCTGATAACCTTGTGGAGCAAAGAACCCGCACCCCCTCCAAGCTCTCTACTTCTTGCTTGCGGTCTTCTCCAGGCCACCGATCCACAGCGTGCTGCTGCCCTGGCTTGGAGACTTACCCACAAGGTGATGGTAGAATGCTGCCCGGCTGCCGCATGCAGGAGGACGCCGTTGCTCTGCCGAGTACGGAACATGAGTCCAATGTGCCATGGAAGTGTGATGACCAAAGCCAGGTTGTTCCAGATGACCATGCTGTTGCCCAGGAAGCGTTGGGGGTTTGCCATTTCTACATGGTGGGAGACACAAGTCAGCAAAAGCAGGCACTGCTATCGCCGGAATATGGGTCCTGCATGCATGTAAGCCACAGATTTCCAGTCACACCCTGCAACAAGGCTGCCAGCACAAGTCTGAAAGGCTGCATGCGCCTCCTGAGGCATACTTGTGCAACTCTGGAACTCCGAGCTCCACTTTTGCTTAAAAAAAAAAGTAATAAAAGAAGGTTCTAGCCTTCAGGGTTACAGAGAGGCCTGGAAATATGGCAGGCTGATACATACAACCTTCTTTTCTTTTTATGCAACTCAGAACAATCATTGCAGGGTGAACTTTCCTCTTGATGCAGACATATTATTATGGCCTTTTGAAATCATTCTCATGGAGTAAGACAGCAAGTTATAAGATCCTATTACTTTTCTCTCCAGGGCACAATGGAGTACTAAATGTGCATTTATGCAGTAGCTCCCCTTCTGGGCCTAGAATAATGTTCTGGTGACAATTCAGAAGCAGAGGAGAAATCCCGGGGAGGGGGGGGAGCAATGTGGAGGAGAAACTCTGCATTGGCACCAAACACAGAGTGCTTTTTTCCTTCCAAGGAAGTGGGCATGGGAGTAATTAATGTCTACACAGTGCATCATCTGACTGGCATGTCAAATGCATGTCAAATGAGTGCATCTGAGGCAGAGATGAAACTCATGGGTACAGCAGGAGGCCTTTGTTAAATCTCCCACAAGTGTGAGGACAAACATACTAGAGTTGTATTAATCCATCTCCTGACCCTTCCAGTGAAGGATGTTTGGAACACTGTGGGATAAAAAGTATAGGGAGGGGAGGGGATGAAGGGGAATGCTAGCAGGTGGGATCTGAAACCCCCCCCCCCATCTTATTGCCAGGCATTCTATGGGTTTGGGACAGGCATAGGCAAACTCGGACCTCCAGATGTTTGGGAACTACAACTCCAATCATTCCTGACCACTGGTCCTGTTAGCTAGGGATGATGGGAGTTGTAGTCCCAAAACATCTGGAGGGCCGAGTTTGCCTATGCCTGGTTTGGGAGCAGGGCCTGTCCCAGGGATGGGGAACCTGTGGCCCTGCAGAGTCTATTAGACTTCTGCTCCCTTCATTGGCCAGGATGGCTGGTTGGAGCTGTTGGGAGGTGAAGCTCTGCAATATCTGATGGGTTAGAGGTTCCCCATCCCTGGGCTAGACAGCACCCCCTTGATCTTTGCCTGCTTGTACCGAAGGACTAGACGCCACCTTCAGCACAATGGCATTTGTGGCAACTGTGTCCTATGCAGCTGAGTAAACAAACAGCTCCTGTTTACTTACACTCCCAGGCCTTAGCAGGTGGGTGTGAGCTACCTCTCACTCTGACACCCAGAAGTTATTATCACCATGAGCCAGCATCCAACATTTTCTGAGCTACTGTTGTATTATGTTGACAGCGGCAGCAAAATCTTCCCAAAGCTCATAAACCTAAATGGGTGTTACTGTATGTCCTCCCTGCTACCCCCGCCCCACACACAGGGATTGGGACTGGACAGAAATATTCTGTTAACATCCCATCCCTTATTCTAGTTTTCCTCAGAAGAAAAAGCCAGCAAAAAGCCCTCCCCCCCCCCAACATCCTTGCTGCCAAACTATATGCAACATGAATCAAGTTGCTTACTCTTGAGCGCAGCCCAATTGGAGCGGTTCAGAAACTTCCCCCGATGCAAATTACAGGAACTGGAGATGGTGATGGATCTGAATTGGGACCACCACTGAGGAGAAGGAGGAGCCCCCTGCCCGCCCCGCCCCCACACTGGGGTCCCAATCTGGATCATGGCCAACCCCACTCACTATTTCTGCAAGGGAAAATTCTGCGCTCAAAATACGTGATTAATGATATATGTAGTTTGGCCTTCCGTCTCCCAGGGACTGTTCAAGCTGCCTTATCAGAGCTACCATGTCCCCATAGCCTCCCTTCTTTCACAGCCTCCACCCTTTACCTTGCTTGCAGTCCTTGCCTCCGAAACCCAGCGGACATTCGCAGCTGAAGGTGTCCCACTGGTTGACACACGTGCCACCGTTGTGGCAAGTGTTGCTGTCACAAACGTTCTTCTTGGCTGAACAGCCTAGAGGAGAAAAGTGAGACAGCGTTGGAAAGGATAAGGGCAACAGAAGATTCTCCAGGGGTTGGAATGGAGTGTCAAGGCAGGCAAGAGAGGAGGCAACTGATGAGAGTAATCAGGGACAGGACTGAAGCCCCCCATACCTGGCACCGTCCCATTGTTGGCAATGTAGTCAGCCATGTCCACCTCTCGGTTATCGATCAGGAAGTCCCGAATACAGCCTACAAAGTGCCGGTTCCGTACTGGGAAGCTCTCGGGCAGGTCAGGAACGCCACCTAACAACAGTGGACCTGTCAGATCCAGGGACCTGGGAAGCCAAGACAGGAGTAACTCAGGTGGTCAAGTTCAACAGAGGGAATGGCAGATTAAGATACCTCTTCTGACCCAAGTAAAAAAATCATGGCTGGCATCACTGTGGTCTTTCAGGTTGAGTGAGTGACATCATCAGAGCTATAGGTACCTGGATATGCCAGGACCTTTGAAGAGTCCCACAATGGGGTAGCAAACAGCTGAGCTTTTAGTCTAGACTTGTCTCTGTCTGTGTAAAGTTGTAGTAGCAGAAGGTAGTTGGTGAAGACTGAGATGTCCAATAGCTCAACAGTGAAAAATAGTGCTGCCCAGAATATAGTCGTACCTGGGAACTCAAACACCTTGCGAGTCGAACGTGAGTGTTCCGGTTTGCGAATGTTCTTTGGAACCCGAACATCTGACGCGGGTTCCGCAGGACCTTCCTGCAGCCAATCGGAAACCGCGCCTTGGTTTCTGAACGTTTTGGAAGCCAAACAGACTTCTGGAATGGACTCCATTTGACTTCCGAGGTACGACTGTACAGCAGTTATTTGAACTTGGAGATCAGAGTGGTGACCTTTTTGGCTCCAGGGCCAGGATCCTTATCAAGATCAGCCTCTAGGGCCAAATGTATCAGCTGGGCAGGACCACTGATCAGTCAATACCACATGGCTGACTAGCCTTCGTTAGTCTCCCCATCCTTCACTTTTAGTCTCCAATCTTCAATCTCCACTCATCAGCTGAAAGGTCATTAAGTGCAGAGGCCAAACTTTCCCAATTGCTCTACTGAGACCTCCAACTGCAGGCTGAAGGTGGATTGTGAAAGCTAGAAGAGGCGAACGCTATCCCACAGGGCATGATCCTAATGGGAATTTCCCCAGTGAACAATAAGCACAGCGGAGCCAGCCTGGCTCTAGCTATGTCTGCTCGTTCTTCATTTCTCCAGGCTCATTAGTTGTGTTTATAGCGCACATAAAATTCTTACTTCTTGGTGCCTGACTGTGTCCCTTGAGCTGAGCAAGAATAGTTTCCCAGCATGGAACCAAACTTCAAGGCCACGGAAGTGTCACAGTCATCCACTGTCACCACAGCCACCTTCTGGTCAGAGGGCCCCTGAGGAACTCCAGACATCCCCACGATGGGCTGCGGAGAAAAAGCAGAATCCTGATGCAGCCAAGTAATGGCCATGGCAGCACAATCAAAGGAAGAGCAAGGTATTGTCTAGACACGTGTTGTGGGACTATAACTCCCATCATCTATTGGCTGTGCTGGCTGGGGCTGAGGGGAGCTGGACTCCAACAACGTCTGGAGGGCCACAGGTTCCCCATCTCTAGTCTAAGAGATGCCAGAGCAGGTAAAAGCTCTCTCCCAGTATCTCTTGAACTAAACGTAGGAGGAGTGGAAGCTGCCTCAGAGCAAGGCAGGCCAATGGAAAAGCAGCCATGCTGGCAGCAGTTCTGGAAGGATCTTCAAGGAGCTGAATGTCTGGGGCAGACACTTGCAAAGCCCTCCACACATCTGGGATGCTGAGCACTCAACAAGCAAGTGGAATTCTTCCCCTTGCAGTTTCACCTCATGTTTATGTGCGAAGCAGTGATTCTAACATAGCATATTAGAATCATTGTTTCACATGTAAACATGCCGTAAAACTTCACAGGGCAAAATTCCACCCTATTATCACCCGGCATCTAACAGTTGTAGGGAGAGAACCGGGGGCTAGAATTTGCTCTAGATTAATGAATCTACCATAAAAGACGGTTCTCTGTGTGTATGCTCCCCCGAGGAGAGCTGAACAATCTGATCTATAGGTATAGACCCAAGACACAAATACAGTGTCCCATATTGATTTAGCAGCAGACAATGCCCAGCTGCTTCCAATAAGTATCTCTCAGCAGCAAGAAGGATGAAAAGGCTCACTTTAAAAAAAGGGAGACCTGAAATTCTTGTGGTGCCTAATTCTGCCACAGAACACACAGAAACACACACGTGACCCCTGTTTTAAAAAGCACTATGTAATCACAACACAAAGGAGACGAATTATCTTGCAAAAGACTACAGAGGTGTGATGGACCTTTGATCTTAGGCAGTGCCTCTATCTGTACCAGTGCATTTTAAATGCACCACTTCCTTTTCTTGTATATTGTTCTTACTGTTCCTAAGCAGTTTGCATATATGTAATGTTTGTGCGTGCATGTGCGCGCACACATGCACACACATTTTGTGCACACCTACTTCGCTCTCCCACGTGAAGTAGGTCACTTAATGCATTCTGAGGGCAGTGTTGTTTTAATCTTTTTAACGCCAAATGCATAGGCAACCAGAGTCAGGTTCCTATTTTTTTTAAAAAAATCAATTTATCGACCTACTGAATAGTTTGACCATAGTTCTAACTTTCATAATGTTACAATTTCCCAGCCCCACTGAAAAGATTAAGGAAATAAATACCGCAGAAAATGTACACCACGTCATATTAGTTATAGTAAGGTAGGAGTTGGGGAACATGTGCCCCAATGGACGTTGTTGGACTGCAACTCCTATTAGCCCCTAGTCAGCCTAGCCAATGATCAGGGGTGATGGGAGTTGTAGTCCAACAGCATCTGGAGGGCCACAGGTTCCCCAACCATTGCTGGAAAGAGTCCCTAAAGCAATTAACAGCATTAGATTTTACAGATTTCCACAGAGCTGCCAATGTGCAGAAAGCGTTGTACAGATGACATGTTCATCCTTATGGACTTAACGTATTTTGCTAAGCGAGGAACAAAGTGCAAATATCTTTCAATAGCTTCTCCCCTTTTATACACAAAAACTGAGCAAGGGGAAAACTGGAGGAGAATCTACCATGAATTTTGGAAAGTTGTTTGCCTGATCGCTATGAGTTTTGACACTTCTTAAGATATCGTAAACAACTTTTGCATGACAGTCCCCGATATCAAGGAGCAGGTTTCTGTCTATGTTTGGATACAACGGGACACCATTTTGAATCAAGGTAGTAGTAGACTGAACCTTTCAAAACTGCACTGGTTTTAACCACAGAGTTCAAAACGGCATTGATTTCTTGATTTCATAGAATTCCCAAGCCATATCACGGAAGAGACTGCTAGTGTGAAATAAGCAAGCGTGTGCAAAATCAGGCGAGAAAGCAATCAAAGCTTAAGAGGGGTCTCTCTTGGGGGGGGGGAGACTGGTGAGGAGTGTGCACAATATGTTCCACTGGAGGTTATATCTGTGTGCAGGTGCCTATTAAAGGATAATCCCAAAATTAACCCCACATTTGGCCACACGTTGTTCCCTTTTGTGATTTTCCTACTGCTGTCTCTTTTCCATTTCGTCAGGCACAAAAGGTATATGAGTGCTTATTTAAATAAGCACGTCTATGTTCCAGTGGCTTTTCATTGGTGGCGGTGGTTGGAATATTTATTTGTGGGGAGCTTTTTTAAATAACATGATTACCGTGTTTCTCCTAAAATAAGTCACCGTCTTATATTTTTTCCCCCTCAAAAAAACACACTATGGCTTATTTTCGGGGGATGTCTTATTTTAACTGCTCCGCGTCAGTACGCTGCATAGCCATGCCTATCCAGGCCATCTTAAGGGAGAGGCGCCACGTCACTGTGTCTTATTTTCGGGGTATGGCTTATATTTCGCAAATGCGTAGAAATCCTGCTACATCTTATTTTAGGAGAAACAGGGTATATACCTCTGTGAATTTTGTGGAACTCTCTACGAAGATAACTGCATGTCACTTTAGCCAGCAAGTGACACAGAGTGTGAGCTTCTGTCCTGGACCCCTTTTGTGTTTGCCCACTGGGCTGGCGTTCAGCCTAAGCCCCCCCAACCCCACACATGGCAGGAGAAAACCGCAGGTCATTAGTGACTCTCTTTTTTTGGCGTGGGGGGCTGGACCGTAGAATCTCGAGAGCGATTCAGAGGCTGTGGCAAGGAAACATGACAGCACCAAACAAAAGGAAATGCAGCTGGGGGAGAAGGAGGGGAGGGTGTGGCCATGGCAACAGGTCACAGCACAGCACCAAGGGACTGGCAGGCAGCCCAAGCCTTCCCTCAGCTTTTGTGCCACTCCTTCCTCAGAACATGTAAAACAAATGGGGGGGGGAGAGAAAACAGCTCAAAACACAGCCCTCGCCTCAGCACCAGGATCAGCCAGGAAAGTTCCCCAGAGCAGGAATACTTTTCACGTTACTGCCTGGTACTTGGTACAGGATGAGTGGCGAGGGTGGCCTGAGAAAGGGTTAAGGCCTCTCTTTTGCACAAAAACTGCAAGCACCATGCATAATACAGTGGAACCTCGGTTTTTGTGGGTCTCGGAAACCGAACAATTTGGAACCCGAGCTCCAAAAAATCCAGAAGTAATCGCTTTCGTTTTCAAACGTGCCTCGGAAGTCAAACGGCTTCTGAGGCGCGTTTTTCATTTTCCCCATTGACTTTGCAGCCCCATTGATCCTCGGTTTTCAAACATTTTGGAAGTCGAACCATCTTCTGGAACGAATTATGTTCGAAAACCAAGGTTCCACTGTACCATACATGAACGGCACCCATAATGTGTATTTTGTGCTCAAAAACAAGATCCCAAGTATGAAAAGTATTATTTCCCTACCCCCCCCCCCACCCCAAATCTGTTTGCCTGGAGGCATTTTTATTTATTTATTTTATTTTTTGTACATGCAGCAAAGAACCAGATGAGAAGCTTTTTACAAGCCTGGAATAAATTTATGCCAAGAATGGCCTGAAATCTAAGGATTTACAAGTCTTGGAAATGAACTTCCCCCTTCTAGCCAGACAGCCAGTTTCATAGCAGAGTGACGTGTCCTCAGGTAAACTCACCACCAAAGAAGTCACAAGACACACCCTTTTTCTTTTTTCTTTGAAGCCAAGCAGGACAGAGAAATGCTGCTCTTAGGGTCCCTCCAAAACTATTCTTCTTTTTATTGAGCACTCATTGTTATTTGTGCCCATAATACAACCAAGGAAGTTATATGCAATCAAGCCTTCAATACCCCTTGTGCATTCAAAGGTTTTTGGAGTGTCATACTCCTTCGCTCACAACAGGTGCATGCCCCGTAAAATCCCGTAAGTTTTCATTGCTATATAGCACAACAGAGCCCTTCCGGATGGCAATAATGTGGTAACATTGCAGAAGCACTGTAGAATGACTTATGGAGTGTGGACGATCCAGTATAAACCACCCACTAATGCACTATTATTGCATCAGTGGCATGTTACAGAGTATACCCACACCCACAAAACAAGCCCACAGAAACACCAGCCTGGAAGAAGCCTCACTTCCCATCACTACTAGCAATCAGAGCGCAGCTCAGCCCCCAGGAAAATTCAACAACGCAAAGTTAATGGTGAAGATCCAGGATTGCAGAAGGGCAGCATTGCACTTGTTTGTGTGAACCACCACAGCACAAAGCTCATGTTGGGTTGGGTGAAACAGAACAAACTGCAAGATGAATCAATGGAATAGCGTGGAACTTTAGCTGGGGATAAACACTGGCTTCAAATATCAGTTCATCTCCCCTACTCCCACTGGGCAGCTAGAGGCCAAATGAAATGTGACTTTAAATGGTTTTTGTTTTTTGCATTGTCTTATGCATTTTGCATAAGGCAGCGATGTGGAGCTTAACCCTTCCCCGCATGCTTAGATCCTGATAAATACTCTCCATCTTTGGGAAGAGCTAAGTGGAGTTTTCCACCTAATGCAAAATAACAGCACTGGAAGAACTGGCGACTTTCATCAGGATCAAGGCAGGAGTCGGGGGGGGGGGAGCTAAACTCTCCCTCCCTGCCTGCGACAGTCCTAATCCTGTTCAAGTCCCACTGCTGTGGCTATTTGCATTTTAAAGCACCATGCCCATTAAATGCATTTAATGCCACATTCAATTTAGAGAAATGCTCCTGTTCACCAGGGCCATCCTTCGCTGTGCCCCCCCCCCCCCCGGTCCAGGCTGCTGCAGCAACTCCTTCCAGTGCCTAAACAGATCCCACACTACACAGGCTCCTAGCCACAGCCCTGCTTAGAGAGACTCCACACCCCATCTCAAGGCACATGCCTGTCATGGAACCACAGCTGCAATGTCTGCTACACCTTGCCCTTCTGTACTCTCAGGTTAGCATCAACGAGGGAGAATGAACCTTTGGGTTGAGAAATTCACAGCTGAGTGGACATTTGGACCTGGATTTCCCCATTTCAAGCCCAATATTATTAGCCGCTGTGTTGGCCGGCACTTCTGACCACAGTGCAGTCAATGGGCTTAGCTGCCTCCCCCTCATTCCGTTTCTCACTCCAACAATGCAGCCCCAGCTCGAATCATCCCCTTGCCAGTTCCTGGTGAATCTCATGGCTATCCTGCTTTTGAAAGGCAGGATGTGAATCGTTCTGCTTCGGCTCACCACCCCCAACCCCACCGTGTCTTTCCACCACAGCGGCCTCTGCAACTTTTACCTCCCGTGTTCATGTACTCAATTCCATCCAGCTGGCCGCATGGAATGAGATGTGCTAGAACGCCTGGAAACTCCCCCAAAGTGGGAACAAGGGAACTGAGCTCGCCTCAGGCAAACAATGTGCTCCCCTACCATCATTTAATGGGGACAGTTGGTGGAAGCAGCACACTGCTCCTCCTCAGGGAAGAAGCAGCCCATTTGTGGAAAGAAAGACCTCACTTCCCAGGCATCCCAGCTCCTGCAGTTCAGCGGAGGAGGCAAGGCACCCTCAGGGGCTAGGCAGGCCTTCACATGCCTCGCCGGGGATTCACATTGGTTTTTATGTGCTGCGCTTATTTCTCCGATACGAACAACAGAGAGGGAGCGAAACCCAGAGACTGTTTGCCTTACCTAGAACCTAAAGGGGCATAAACAGCGGTGGAGCCTTTGGGGATGGGCGGAGCAGGGAGGAAGCCCACTGCGGCAGCACCAGCCCAGCCACTGCTTCAAGGGCCCTCGTGTGCCAGAGCCCATCGGAGGAGAGGGGCGGCAATGCTGCCACCGCCTCTCCTCTTCTCCGTCCCTGCCTGACCCAGGAATGGAGCTGCGGGTGGCTGGTGGCGTTGGGCTGTCGCTCACGTGCCGGAAGCATATTGTAAACCGCCCTGCGATCCTTGGAGGAAGGGTGGTCTAGAATAGGCCCATTAACTTCAATGGGTGTATTTTGAGTAAAACTTAGCTGAATTCCACCCCAGCTCTTAATTACTAGGATAGCCTCTGTTCGGCAGGGAAAGAAAGTCCATGGGAATATTTCCGCAAAGGAAATCGGGTGAGAGCTAGCGTGGGTGTGACTTGGAGGAAACACAGCGCTGTGGCATGGTGGTGCCACATCTTCCCTCTTGCCCTGGAGTTGCAGCTCAGGATCCTGCCCTCCAGGCCACCAAATTGGCCGCAGCATTTCAGCTCACTTTCCTTCGATTCTGTTGTGACCGTTAACTCATTCTTCCTTGGCACGCCATGCACGTGCAAGCTATGCGAGAGGCCTGAAACCCACATTTCTCCCTAGGTTGCTTGTGGGGCGTCTACCCCTTGAAAGCAGCAGGACAGGGAGCTCTGGGGTCAGGAGCTGTCTATGTGCAGCATTGGCTGCAGGCACTGGGAATCTGGCCCCCCGCCACGTGAGATAGCAGGAGGTAAATTGTCTGCTGGCACAGAGGCAGTGTGCCTGGGTGAAGCTGCTGCAGGCAATCCAGCTCATCAGTACTGACGCCAGTCTCCAGGAACATTCCCAGGAGTGGGAAGGCCAACACCCCGTCCCAACTAAAGGGCTGTCAAGCGGGAGCATGCAGCCGGACTCCCCTGGACTTCTGCAGGGGGCTCCAGCCCGGCTGCTCAGGGATTCACACCCCCAGCACAGGGCTCTCTATCTCTCTCCCACTCATTAACTCCCTCTAATTAGGGGGGGGGGGGAGTTGGCAACTTGAAGGAACAGGTGACTAATTGTGCAGCCTCACATTTATCATCTGTCTAACACAGGGGTGGGGAACCTTTTGGGCCTAGCGGGCCAGATCCTTATCTGTCCCCACCCCACGGTGAGTGATTGGCAGATGGGTCATCCTGCCCACCTGTCAAAGTCCCCAGCGCAGTGCTTTCTAAGTCCTGGGTGCCAGATGCTTGGGAACTGTAACTCTTGGGAACTGTAGCTCTTGGGAACCGTAGCGTGGGGGTGGGGGCTTTGCCAGTCCTGTGCTCTGCAAAGCAAGGACAGGGCTGGTAGAGCTGATTTCTGCAGGGATTGGCTGCACGACAGGGTTCTCGATAGGCAACTCAACTGTGCCACCAATCCAGCAGGCCTGAACTCACCATCCAGCAGCTGGGCAGTGACTTCAAACTGGCTTTCGGAGGAAATCGGCTGCATAATCAAGTTCCTCACAGGCCAACCCAGCTGCATCTCTACCTGCTCCACATTTTGCCACAAGGTTGTCAGGTGTGGGGCCAGTGGGTATGGTAGGTAGAGGGTGTGGTAGGTAGAGGGACCTGAACCAGGCCAAATTTGGCTTGCATTCCTGTGGTTCCCCACCTCTGAGTGTAACACGGTGCTGGTGCTAAATGTGTTAAGCTCTAGTTATCTGATTCCCTTGTGTGTACATCCAGTTCCTGTGCAACACAGCCTTGTGTGGTCATTACTGCGTACCTTAAAGGAGGACACTGGTACAGTACCCAAAATTTCAATCATGTGGTAACCAGATGACCCACTCAAGGTCTGATTGGCCTGACAGAGTTCTCGGGGAACGACTGGAAGACTGGGGTCCTGTTTGAGTCCCAGGAAGGTGAGACCTCAGCTCACCATCCTTCTATGTACAACTTTGGTTACGTTTCTCTGCCCAGGAGACAATGACAAACCCAGCAGTACTGCACTTTGGTGCCTATGAAGTGATTCCTTACATCAAGTGGGGCTGCTGGTGGTCTAGGCTAGCTGTTCAGAGAACTGACTGTGGATCCAGGCCGGGGGCTCTTTGTCAGGCTAAGTTTGGAAGGGGGGAAAATGGAAGGGGGAAACCAAATGAGTCATAATTCCCTCCCGGGAACGGAAGACTAGGCAAGCACACAAGGGCACAGCAAGTGGGCACGGCAGGGAAGGGCTTCTCGCAAGAGGTTGCCTGGCAATTTCTGGCCACCGCCTTGTTCCCCACCTCCAAATCGGTGAGACAGCAACACCTGACCCCTGTGCCATTCCAGTCCCCTGGGCTGCCCCAAGCTTATTAACTGAAGCAAGCAGCTGCTTTGCGACAATTGCACCAGCTGCTCACCTCCTCCTGCCCCCTGTCAGCAGCCTCCTCATTAGAAACTAGCTTCTTGGGACTTCATCATGCAGGGACCACCAACCCTCCATCCTCCTCCCCGCCCCGCACAAAAGTCCCTGCGCTGAGGGCACTATGAATGCTAATGGTGGGGATCTTCTCGAGCCCAAAGGAGCCAGGAATTGGTGACAGCAAACCCGTTCCCAAAAGCTCCTGCTGGTCTTTGAATATTTCATGGCCCCAGAAGCCACCCTCACCCTATAAAGC
This sequence comes from Darevskia mixta, assembly GCA_034641385.1. Classification (NCBI taxonomy): domain Eukaryota; kingdom Metazoa; phylum Chordata; class Lepidosauria; order Squamata; family Lacertidae; genus Darevskia; species Darevskia mixta. Next base: position 28,850,367 of record JAWWNH010000029.1, read on the forward strand.
AGGGAAGGTCTCCTACTGCAGGAAACAACAGAAATCACCCATCTCTCTAGACATAGGGTGCCAGTGGGGAAAGCTGGCAGGAATCCTCTACAGGCTGTTATGGGCTGGTGCTGACAATGTCACCATCTGCCCTGTTGTTCAGGGCAAATTGAATCCGTTGCTAAGTCACGTCATCAGTCGCGGCTGGTAGGGCAGATGGCAAGGAGGCCAACAGTAGGGGGAGCCAGAGGCAGCTAATTCTGGTTTTATCCCCTGCTGAGTTTTAAAAGAGCAATAGTGGGATTAAGGAGGAGGAAGGGGACAGGCAGTGCCACACCCTGGACTGGCTGTGAGATATAAAGCAGGCTGGCAGAGGCTGGTGGAGGCCAGAATTAGGTGCCCCATTTGACCTAATGGACCAGCCTCCACTGCATGTCACTTCTCCCTATACAATATTACAAAAATACAGACACCGTTGTCTGTCCCTTCGGTGAAAACTCTTCTCCGTACCCCTGGGCCCATATCCCTTTGGCTACTGTAATATTTAGCACTGTGCTGAAACGTTTCTCCCAGTTTCTCATAAACTTTCTTCCCCTGCAAAACGGGATTCGGTTTTTCCCTCCTCTTTCTCAGGACACTTTATAATGTATAGTTTTGGTGGGTACAGGGCTGAACTTACCCTATCACTGCGAGGTGGATGTGGGTGATGTGCCTGTTTTAGCTCCATTAAACATTTCTCCAGCATTTCCCAGCCTCTTGAGCTGCCTGCACTTTCTGATCTGAAAAAGCCCTGAGGGAGAAGTCACCTCTTCCCCTGCCCTGAGCTGGGGAGGCTAACCACCAAGAGCCTGAGATGGGCATATTTTGCTTGTTTTGTTTTTAAGGGAAGTTCTTCCAGGTAGCTTTCAAAAACATTTCCATGCCAATTTCTTTAAACTTGAAAAAGATGAACAGCTGTCATCAACAGGCAGCTTCCCCATGTTCCTGTGGCTGCTAGGAAGTCCAGCTGAGGATATTATGGCAGTTTCAGGAAGCATAGGTACCCAAGAAGGCTGCAGAGTGCAGCTCATCAAAGGGAGGATTTGTAGAATGAAAAAGAAAGAACACTCACAAACATCCATGGGCCACCTTGAAAACAAGAAATGTAAAAAAAAACACCTGCATGTTTTGCTGATATTTTCCCTCCCGTGTGATAATTTTCAAATTCAATTTATTTTCCCATTCATTGCTGAAAAAACAGTAAAAAGAAGCAGAATACATTTTTGGCACAACACTAGGAATCATCTCACTGGTGTTCCATTGTCTCACCTTTTCCCACGCACATCCATCCAGACCTTTGCTGCCAAAAATATTCACCTCTGTTGCTGCTCTGACCATGTGGCTTCCATCTTTAAATCCCTACCTTGGCTTCCTGCCTACTCTCAGATCCCTCACAAGCTTCTGGTACCGAGACCCTGCCCCTCCATCCTCTCTCTGTGCTTATTTCCCAGCACATCCATTCCCAGCTTGACCAGCTCCACCACCCTCACCATCCAAAGGTCCCTTGAACCTTAAAACGACTCTGCCCATTTCCCCTTGTTGTCCCTGGAACTGCTTCTTGGAATGCCTCCATGAAACCATCTCCCTCCTCAAACCTCACCTTTTTCAGGAAGCCGTTGGGTCATTTCCCTAGTCCAGGCATGGGGACCCTTTGGCCCTCCAGATGTAGCTGAACTACAACTCCCATCATTCCTGGCCATTGGCTACGCTTGCTAGGGCTGATGAGCATTGCAGTTTGGCAACATCTGGAGGGCCAAAGGCTCCCCATGCTTGGCCTGGTCCCTGCACCTTATTGTAATAGTTAAAGTACATGGGTTTGAAATAATCACATATTCCTCTCTGCCTGCTCATGATTCCACTGCCTGCCACATGCGCCCATGTTTAGTTGTAAGTGCCTTGGGGCAGGGACCTGTCAGACCTCTTCTCTGTAAAGCGCCATGTATGCAGATGGCCCTGAATTAAAAGTGAGGGTGGAGATGAGCTGGGCACAGCACCAGCAGGCCTGCAGAGTTGTTAAGGCAGCAGAGAGCATTGTTGGCTGCTCGCTCTCCACCTTAGAGCAGATTTATGCCATGAGGTGCCACAGAAAGGCACTGGACATAGTGAAAGATCCATCACACCCTGGTCACTGTCTCTTTGAACTTTTGCCATCGGGTCGGAGATACAGGACGATGACAACAAGAACAAGCCGTCTTAGAAACAGCTTCTTCTCCAGAGCAATCGCGGCGTTGAATGGGAAGCCTGGACTTTGAATTCATCTAATCTTACCTGTTATGTTTTATCATTGTATGGTTTTAATCAGTGTGCATGGTTTTAATCAGTGTTTTTGTAGTTGTTTTGTCTTTGCGTGGAGTGCCCTATCTGGGTGGATGGAGTAGCCAAGTAATTTCGTTGTCCCCGAAGGGGACAATGACAATAAAATATATTCTATTCTATTCTACGAGGGTCCTCTAGTTCAACCCCCTGCAAATGCAGGGATCTTTTGCCCAACGTGGCGCTCGAAGCCACAACCCTGAGATTAAGAGCCTCATGCTCTACCAACTGAGCTACCCAGTGAGACTTACCTTGTTGTAGTAGTGCAGGTGGACGGTGTGCCACTGCCCATCGCTCACGCCCCCAGGGATGAACGGGGCTACCGTGCTTGTTGACTCTCCTGAGGGAGAGATTAAACACAACTCAGAGAGGGGGGAGAGACTCTTGAGAAGAGAGTGCCTCTCCTTGCCACCATTTCCCATAAGGGCTCTGAAGGAGGAGCACCTAGGCGAACAGTGGGGCAGGTAAAATCCTGCAGCAGAGCTGGGGAAGAGATAGGAAGGCTTGGAGATAATGGGGTAAGAGCCAGAGGCTGATGGGTTAGGAAAACAAGGCCTGGTAAGGGAATTTCAACACTGCTAGGATGTAAGGTGGGATGAGCAGAAGCAGAAAAGCCAAAGGGGTTGGGAAGAAACCATACCTGCTGAGAAAGTCAGCTGAACTTGCTCCTGTACAATCTCCAGGGCGACGAAATCATGTCGCTCATTGAAGCGCCCGTTGTAGAGAAGCAGCCCATCCCGTTCCTTAGTGGCAAACCTGCCAAACAGAAGAGAATGGTGAGCCCCTGTACCCAGGATCCAGCATCTCAAAACTCCATCTCAAGACAAGGCAGTAGACGGAGAAGAGCTCAGGTGATTGATGGGAAGGCAACAAATATAATCCCTGTCTGGGCAGAATCTATAGGCCATGGGTGGAGAACCTTTTTGCATAGTGTCCCAGAAAAACCGGACATCCAATTTCCCCCCACAAGAGTACAGCAGCACAAACACATTTTTTCCGGTGCACAGCCCCACCATTCAGCACATCTTTTAGGCTCTGTGATCTCATGCGGGAGCACAAACGGGAAGATGCACATCCCGGTTCTGGGACCCAACATTTTGGAGGATATGTTTTTGGCTCATCAGGCCAGTTCCTTATCTGGATCTAGCCTTGCAGGCCGAATTTGGCAAGTGGGTGGGGTTGCCTACCTGTCATTCACCTGACACCACAATGACATCAGGTGCCACCACACACACCCAATCCAGAAGGCTTCAGCTCTACCACACATCAGTGGATGGGCAGTAGAGCTAAGCAAGGCCTGCTCTCCCTTGTGAATGAACAATCAAGGCTCCCGATTGAGCGCTGGCAGCCACGTTTCTACCTGCCCCACACCTGAAGCTACATGTGGTGTGGTTTGGGGTAAATGGCCTTGAAGGTCAACTTTGAACCCCCGGCGGGCCAAGTTTAGCACACAGGCCAGATGTCCTTCCACCCCTGGCATATGCCATCATCTAGCCTGTGATGGCCTTCTGCATTCTACATAGGACTAACAGTCCAGTCTCTCTAAAATTAATGGATACAAATCTAACATCAGAAACTGGAAGAAGAAGAAAAACTAGTGGGGAAGTTTTCAACCTCCCAGGGCACTCTGCAATTGACCTTAATGTGTCTATATTTGAACAAAGGAACTTCAGAGGGAGACTGCAATGTGAAACTGCTGGATTACAATTCATCAAGAAGTTCAATGTTAGCAGTCATGGACTGAATCAGGACAATGGATTTTTTTATCACACTATTGACTTGCCAGTGGTAGGGTGTCTGTGCTAGCATCAAGTGCTTTTTCACTGTTAATCATGTAATGATCACGGTCTCAGTACTTTTTGTATTTCATTGCCTTCTGACTTTACTGTTTGCATTCTCAACCACCTCACCCGCAACCATGCATGTCAATTCAGGATAATACATACTGCATCTGATGAAGTCCCCATGAAAGTGTATGCCGTAATAAATCTGTTAGTCTTTAAGGTAACACAGGATTCTTTATGGGTTGAGAGGGGGAGAATTTAGGAAAGCAAAGACCTTTTGATTCCTTCATACTCACACACAGCACAGCACAGCACAGCTGTATATATGACATGCGGAACTGGATCCTGGGACCTTAAACTTTTATCCTCTGCATGCATTCACACACAGAGGCAGGTCAAAGGCACCAAGCAGCTGGGAGCTCTTCCTGCATGTGTGCATGCTGCTGTAAACAGACCTGTGTGTGACAAGCAACGTGTGGGATTTGCACATGGAATATCTGGTGAAGGAATCTGCCATGTGTGAAGTCAGCCTGGCCCTGAGCTGTGTGTTGCTAGGTTGCCAATGATTTCCCCAAGCAAGTAAGCCTAGCCTAACAAAGGCATTCCTTTGTGATTAGGTGTGCGGCTCCCTCACACAAAGGAGCGCCCAAGTAGGCTGGCTCAACCATGATTCATCCTGGCACCCTTCCCCCTCCTCAACCCTCCATTCATTCCTTTTGGCTGCATGTGGCTCTGTGAGTAAACAGAGCCAGGGACGAGAGCAAGGGGCTAAGTGTGGAGGCTGAGCGTACAAAAGCAGTTCTTCCACCGTGCAGGCTCTATAGACCCATCAGGAAGATGCCCGTGCGGAATTTCAAATATGGTGGGCGCTTGCACATAATTGCAAGGACTCCATCAATGCCTCCCAAAACTCAAGACTCACAAGTTGCAGCGCAGGGGTGGGCAGACTTTGGACTTGCAGGGTCTACTTTGTTCCCTCCCCCCTAGAACCTGAGTTCCACCAAAACAATGGCTGGTGGAACACAGAACTAAGAACAGGGCACCTCTGAGCACGTGCTCAACTCAGAAATTTATTTTCAGTCCCAGCAGAGCTAAATTCAGTCCTGCGTTCCTTTAACTGAAGGACTGCAACCTGACATACTGATTCTCTGCAGCCAGAGCTTCCTGCCATCCTTCCTGGTGGAGCGAAAGTAATGCGGTTGCTGGTATTGTGCTATATAGCTTCATGTCTTCAGGTCAGGAATGGAGAGCGATGGAAAAATGGAATAGAGGAATTAAAAGGTCTTGATAAACAAGCCTGATCCCATCCGTAGGTGCCACACAGCTCCATCCTCTTTCTGCTGCCAAATTGCTAAAGGGAAATTGTGTCATCTTCCCTCATATTTTGGGAACTCTTGTGCTTCCTGGAAAAGGGTCAGAAAGGGGCAACTAAAATGATGGAGCAGCTCCCCTCGGAGGAAAGGTAACAAGAAATGGATGTTTTCCTGGGCATTTGGGCAGCACCAATAATTAGATGTTGTTACTCAATGTTTTTTATGTATTTTTATTGCTGTATTTTAGTCTTGTTCTTGAAATTGCTCCGGGACTTTTCGTTGTAGGAAGTGATTCACACATTCAATGAACCTTACCTAACCAAGATGTATTTATTTATTTCTTATTATTGTGCCTTCCCCCCTCCCCTGTACACCATTTTTCAGGCAGACCTCACAAAGAAGTTTACATAAGTTTATTACAGCAAAAGGCATAATAGTGGTGATTTTTTTAAAGTTACTACAGTACGGAAAAGACAACTTGTTTGCTTAGAAAAAGCTGCCACAGTTTCTTCTCACTTCACCCAGGGCAAGATGGCGGCACTTCAGATGCTCCTGTGGCTGCAGTTGTGAGGAAAGAGGAGACCCTGTGGGAGCAGGCCCAACCCAGCAAGCATCTTCTCATGTGCTTACCTTCATCTTGCCAATAATCTGTATTTGAACTTAATTGAATTTGGTGCAAGTCAAGAAACTAGGTGGGGAATAAGAACACAAGAATAGCCTGCTGGATCAGACCAATGGCCCACCTAGCCCAGCATCCTGTTCTCACAGTGACAAGACTAGATGCCTGTGGAAAATCCGCAAGCAAGGTTTCAATCTCAAGGCCTCTCGCCTCCTGTGGTTTCCAGCATCTGGTATTTGGAAGCATTTCTGCCGCCAACTGTATGAGGCAGAGCATGGCCACCGTGGCTAGCAGCCATTGACAGCCCTGCCATCCATGAATTTGCCCAATTCTCTTTTGAAGCTATCGAAGTTGGTGGCATCACTACCTCCTGGGAGAGCAAGTTCCATACTTTAACTGTGTGAAGAAGCACTTTCATTTATCTGTCCTGAGTCTTCTGACATTCAGTTTCATAGGATTTCCATGAGTTCTAATGTTACGAGAGGAGAAAAACTCTCTTCTCTATCCACATTCTCTGCGCCATTAATAATTTTATAAATTTCTACCATGCCGCCGCTTTTCTCTTAAATGATAGGGCCATTGGAGACTGCTCCTTATCAGGGTTGCAAAATTGGCTTCTCGTCTGAGCATGGCAGGCCTTCCCCTTCCTGGTGACTATACTCTGTGTTGCTCTTGTGGGCTGATTTCATTATAGGCTGTCAGCACTTGGCAGCTCCCCCCCCCCCAATCACAGTAGTGTGACAAGTATGCAGAGCAAATTGAGGAGCTCCAACTAACCCTTGTCCAGGGACAAAGAGGCCTTGGCTGGCTGGCTCTTTTGTGCTTGGCTAACAATAGGGATGGAGCTGCAGGGATTATGGACTGGGCAAAGACGCGAAAAAGGAGGGAACGCTCTGTGTTACCATCAGCGTAGCCCAAGTGCATGCTGCCTGGATAATGCCCTTTGCCAAGAAATGTCCTATCTATGGAAAAAAGAATGGGAAATGAGGCTTACCAATGATAAAACCTTTGCTGGGCTTCCCCCAGGAGGAGGTTCCTTTCTGGGTATTGTTAGCAGAGAGATGTTGACGATAGGAGAGGAAAACACTGGGCAGTGACTGCTGTGTCCCTTGTTTCCAGCCTGCACTAGAGGTCTGGAAAAGTTCTAAAGTGACCAGGTGCTGGAAAGTGAGCGGTGGGATCCCCACAACCCCTAGCAGCAAATAAAAGATGTATGGCAGCTCCCCAGGTCAGCACTTTATCACAAAGCTAGGCAAATCCTGGGGGAAGTAGCTACCTTTTTTACAGAGGCCAGACCTGCCCTTCACTGTCATGATGAGGCTGGCTGTGCAAACAGTTCCACAACTATGGGCAATATAACCCATCTTCATGTGGATAGGTAGGAGCCTAAGGCAAGGTGCCATGCATCCCTGGCACGTATGCCCTACGTAATGTAACATCAAGAAATTTAACATCAAGAAATGACTCTTGTATGTATGAGATGTATGAGAAAACATTGTGGCAGCTGTAAATAGAGTTTGTTCTCCCATATTCTATGATCTAAATATCTTAGATAGCAGGGTCAACTATGTTACTAAGTTAATAATCCCAGCCCAACGTAGGGCATTTATGCTGGCCCGACTGAATGTCTTTCCAGCGGCATTTGTTAGGGGTAGATATCAGAATATTCCCAGAAACAAGAGATACTGTAGATGTTCCCTGAATGTCCTGGATACTGTAGAGCATATTCTCTTTCATTGTCCACTGCACAGTATGCTGTGTGAACGTGTGCTGTCCCCCCTCCTGGGTGGTTTGAAAACGGTGCATGGTGGAAGTGTTGGATTCTGTCTGTCCGACATTGATCAAAGGGTGACTGCGGGGGTAGCAGAGTTTTTGGCAGCAGTGCTCCAATGAGTAGTTTAACAGGAAAAACTCCAGATTTTATATATATATATATACATACAATCAGCCTACGTACCCAACTGTTGCCTCCTTGTATATATTTTAAGGCTCTTGTACGCGATTTTATCTCTCGTGGTTTTATTTGTAAAATGCCTAATAAAGGTTTGATAAGTATGAGATGTCCCTGAGGAACAAGTGCTCCTGTCTTCCATTCTTTTATCCCAGTCCCTTTGATACGGTTTCACAGTGAGGCAGACACACATGTGTTAACATGCATGCCCTCCCTCAAATAATACTGGGAAACAACTCTTCTCTCTGCTCTTCCATTCAAGGGCACATGCTTCCCGGGAAGAAGGGAATGCCACGGCAATCTGCCAGGTTCAGCTCTTGACACAGATACAGTTGTTTCGCTGGTGCAGACAATTATCTCCTCCTGGCTTTTGTTAGACTGTCAAATTTACATTCCGTCGGAGGGCAGGGAATGGCAACTAGGTGTGCAAATCCTTGTACAAGTTGGGTGGCGGAGGTGGAGGGGAAGCAGGGGCTGCGTTGTATGCAGGAACGCACCTCTCAATGTGGGGGCATCTGCTATCATGATGCATAGTCTCAATGCAATGAGCACACTGATGTACAGTTGCGCACACACTGCCATCCGCAACTGCACATGCGCAACTACAGAATCGTCTGCTGTATGGTCTACACAACAACCCTCCTTTTAAAAGTTTAAACGACTTTTTAAAAATTCCAGCCAACTTTAAATGCATTTAAAATACAAGCTGCTGGAGTTTTGTACTGCTGTCTTTACCGTGTTTTCACTGCCGCTGTTTTACTGATATAATTGATTTGTACTCTGTTGCACTTCCTATCGTGCCATACGCCACTTTGATAATCTTAGCAGAAAAGCAGCACAGAAATATGAAACTAAACAAAACTGAAAGAAGAGCAAGGCAATATAAAATGGAAATTGTGATACAGCCAGCCGTAGTTCACATCAGTTTGTTGCAAGTGTTTCCACTGCAGGAGCAGGGGGACAGGAACCCCACGTGATCAGCAGTTATTTGGAAAAACAGGATCAAAGAAACTCTATGGACTTTTCACAGATATACAAAAGCATGGAAAGGCATAATGGAAAACTCTACAGAAGTAAAGTGGCAGGTTTTGCACACCTTGTACCCAGAGGTATACCAGACTATTATTGCTAGCTTCATGTTTGAATTGGAACTTCAACCTGTTTCTTTTGAAATCTGCTCTCTGCATGAACAATGGAAAGAAACTTTTAATTTGAATCTCCATTGTTAAAGATGGTGGGAGGAATTCAACATGGAGCTAGAGCAATTGTTCTGTCACAGCACAAGCATTTCCACTTGCCAGACAGAACAATCCACCCCTCTCCTTCTCCTGCACACTGTTCTTGAGTTCTCCTGACCCCTACCAATGTCAGAGCTCCAACGGGTGGTAAAGGCAAAAAGGGGCCAGACTGCAGGCATGTCAGGGTGGGATCAAGGAAGGCGGGGGTCTCTGTCCTTTGCCCTATGGTATTCTGTAGGGTGCAGTGCCACAGGTAGAATTACCCCAGGTGATCTAAGTGGTCCTACAGGTCTATACAGGGCTAAGTGGTTTTTCAAGGAACCTGGTCCTGGGTTGTTCAGGTCTTTATATGTTAAACATGATCTGGAACAATCGTAGCTCATCAGCAGCCAGAGCAGTGCCTTCTGCACAGGTATATGACGCAGCAGCATTCTAGATCATTTCCAAGAAAAGCTCCACACAGAGCACATTGCAGTAGTCCAATTGTGAGGTAGCCAATTCATGAATCTCAGTGGTCAGGAAAAGAATGCTGTTGGTGTACCAACCTCAGCTGATAACAGGTGTTCCTCACCACAGAGGTTGTTGTTGTTCAGTCGTTCAGTCGTGTCCGACTCTTCGTGACCCCATGAACCAGAGCACGCCTATCCTTCACTGCCTCTCGCAGTTTGGCCAAACTCATGTTAGTAGCTTTGAGAACACTGTCCAACCATCTCATCTTCTGTCGTCCCCTTCTCCTTGTGCCCTCAATCTTTCCCAACATCAGGGTCTTTTCTAGGGAGTCTTCTCTTCTCATGAGGTGGCCAAAGTACTGGAGCCTCAACTTCAGGATCTGTCCTTCTAATGAGCACTCAGGGCTGATTTCTTTAATAATGGATAGGTTTGATCTTCTTGCAGTCCATGGGACTCTCAGAGTCTCCTCCAGCACCATAATTCAAAAGCATCAATTCTTCGGCGATCAGCCTTCTTTACAGAGGTTACCTGAGCCTCAAGTGCAAAGAAGGATCTAGGAATGGCCCCCAAGTATGTGTCTGTTCCTTCAGAAGGAGAGCACTCCTTTCAAGAACCGATGGATCCCCCAACTCCTGGAACTGAGAACCACTCACCCACAGAGTCTCTGTCTTACTCTCATCCAGACCACCAATGCATCCAGGCACTGATTCAAAAAAGTCACAGGCTCTCCTGCTTCAGAAGCAAGAAGGAAGTAGAGCTGGATGTCAACCGCATCCTGATGACACTATGCCTCAAAACGCCTAATGCTGCTCCCAGTGACTTCCTATGGAATAGGTTTGGTTCTTCGTTCAATGTAAGCAAGTTATTTGTTGTGTAATTATTTTGTAATCACTGAATTATTTTTGCTTTATGCTCTCTATAATATTGTACAATACAGCTTCCTCGTCTTCTTTTTCCTCCCATTCTAATAAACAATCAGCACTAATTGCATATTAGCATGGGAGGGGGGAAAGAAAAAGAAGAAGGAGCAGCACCATACCATGTCTCACGGAAGCCACAAATAATTTGGCTGTAGGAGGTGATAATCACAACAGGCGGAGGATATTCCATCTTTGTCTCTCGCAAAATGGAAAGATATTTTTCTTCCTGAGATTAAACCTCTGGAGCAAAGTACTAAGCAGAAATTAGAAGTTTCTGATTAAAAAAATAAATCAAAAGATCATGCGACCAATACTGAATCTAAAATAGATGCAACCAGTGCTTTTTTTTTTCTTCTAAAAAAAATGTTTAGGGGTACTCTCATTTTCCTACTCATATTGAAGCCAAACTTAGATTCACAAAATGTTTAAGGGTATGCGTCCCCCCTGTGCCCCCCCCCCCAGAAAAAAGGCACTGGATGCAACAGAACAAGGCTGGCATCCAATGTTGAAAAGAATCAGAATAGTGGGGATGGTGTATCTTTAGGACAAAAATTTAAAGTTAAGAGTAAACCATCATTAAAATTTCTGAGCAAGGTGAAGAGTTGGAGAATAAGCACTGCAAGGATGATTCCTTTGCTGATGTTAATTACTTATTGGGTGGGAATTAATGTCACACCCCATAAACAAATGTGAGACACTTTCATATTGTTGCTCACAAGCTTTGGATTTGCATTCTGTCGACACTCTGGAGCTAGCTTATCTGAAAGCACATTTCAAGGTCAGTTTCAGTGAGGTCAACACATAGTCTGGACACAAGCAGTGTACCTCTTCAAATAATAATAAGAATAATAATAAGAAGAAGAAGAATAAGAATAAGAATCTTGATTACTATCTTTTCCTGCTTACACAACAGAAGTCACATAAGCAACGGCTACCTCACCCAAATCCTTGGGTTCTCAAAAAGATAGGAGGTGGAAGTATATAGGTGGGTAAGGTGTGTGTGTGTGTGTGTGTGTGTGTGTGTGTGTGTGTGTTTGCCTCTCTTGCTTCTGCTCTACCCACGTCACCTCCTGAGACGCTGAAGAGAAGCAAGAGCATGGAGGTGCACAAGGAGGCATCTCTTCTGCCCCTTCAGCCTCTGTCCAAGAGATGCCTTCATAAGGGTACTAACTGCAACTTTAAGGAAGAGCTGGATAGCTCAGTTGGTTAGCTGTGCGGTGCTGACAATGCAAGGTTGCAGGTTCAGAACAGCCGCATATCCCTGCATTGCAGGGGGTTGGACTAGATGACCCTTGGGTCTACAATTCTAGGGTTCATGATGGCTTGTCTGGTTACATGGTTCTTTACTTTAACCCAAAGCTGGGATAGTTCAGTTGGTAAAGCATGAGACTCAGGACTGTGAGTTTGTGTCCAACATTGGGCAAAAGAGTATTGAGCACTGCAGAGCATAGGACTAGATGACCAACTCATGGTCACTCCCAACTTTGCAATTCTATGAAAGCCTCTCCTCCCCATGATCTGGGATACATATAGCAAAGGGACAGGTGGAGAGTTATTGAAAAATCTCCTTTTCCATCCTTGTTCGTGGCACGCAAAAGAGAACTCTTGCCTGCTTGTTTTTGTAGATTTGGAAGCATTAATTATTCTTTTTAAAGAAAAATCCAGCTTGTGTGATTTAATTTTTCTTCATTCAGTAATACCCACATACCACGCTGCTGTACAGTAAAAAGGATGGAGAGGAAAAACCTTCTGTGTTATTATTTTCAGCTTAGACTGAGGAGTCAGAACATCTGGTTCATAATCAAATGGGGAAGTTTTTTCTGAGGGAGAAGCCTGGGGCCAGAGGAGACTCTGCTGTCTCCATAGAGAGCAGGTTAATTGTTCCATGCTGGCAGCAGTGAGAATACTGGTATTTTTAGTTGTCAGATGAGAGAAGGAGCGGGAATGTTTTTCTCATTGAGATCTAGCAACTTGAAATTTGAACCTGACCGGAATTGTCCTCACCGAACAAAATTGAAACATACAACCTGTTTCACCACAGGCTGTTTATTCAAAGGACGGTTTGGCAGAATTCAGACTTGGTGATGGATGGCTTGCCTCATCAGATTTTGTCTGACTTGTCGCCAGAAAACAGACTCTTGAGATTACTTTCCAGCTTCAGCAGATAAATATTAATTAAAGGTACTTTTCGGCTTCAGCAGAAAAATATTAATTACAGGTAGGGTGGGAGCCTTTTAAATTATCAATTTCCCAGAAAAGGAAAAGTGTTTGCATGCACACCCAAGAGGAAAGAATCCTCTTTCTACAATGATTAGGAGCTCTGAAGATACCTGGCGGTGGTGGTGGTGGGTCTTCTTACTCTTAGGCTGTGCACACACACTCCCCTTTACTCTGAATCTAGTGCACTCCCACCACTGGCTTGTGAAGCTGTGTACACATGTCAGCCGCATTCCAGACCTATCCTGTAGTTTCTTGAGAAATGCTGCTGTTTGATGCATTTTGCCCTAAACCATCTATACTCTGGAGGTTGAGGAGGAGAGGGCAGAGGGGGAAGAAGGAGCTGCGAGTGGAGAGGAGCCCCTTCCCCATCCTTTGGGCCCCCGGGAAACTCAACAAACCTATTGTGGAGTGTGTGGAGGTTGTGGCTGGGTGAGACGCAGCTGTGGGCAGCCTGAGGAGATGTCATCCATTTTGGGCCTGCCCATGAGGGCGTGCCTGGGGTGGGGGGCTGGGTTGATGTCCAGGGGCTCTTCCCGTCGTGGGACTTTTGTGGGTGACCTGGGAGTTTGTTTGTACCCTGGGTGAGAACCCGGAGGCTGAGAGGGAAGGGTACATCAGAAGGGAAATGAATTGCTATTGATTTTTATATATTAGTAAGTTTGGATTAATGTAACGTCTCCACCCCCACCATTCAGCCCGGACACTGAGATCCAGCGCCAAGGGCCTTCTGGCGGTTCCCTCGCTGCGAGAAGCGAAGCTACAGGGAACCAGGCAGAGGGCCTTCTCGGTGGTGGCACCGCCCTGTGGAACGCCCTCCCATCAGAGGTTAAAGCAATAAACAACCACATGACCTTTAGAAAATACCTGAAGGCAGCCCTGTTCAGGGAGGTTTTTTAATCTGTGATATTTTAATGTATCTTTATATTTGTTGGAAGCTGCCCAGAGTGGCTGGGGAGACCCGGCCAGATGGGCGGGGTACAAATAATAAATTATTATTATTATTATTATTATTATTATTATTATTATTATTATTATTATATGTAACTCTGCATTTTTGAAATATTTTGTTTGAGTTGTCTGTTTCTGTTTTTTTGTGGACTGATTAGAGGTATTTCTTATATTTTAAGTGGTATAGAAATTAAATAATCAATAATCAATCAATCAACCAGCTTCAATCCCATCTGAAAACATAAGCCATATGAAGACATCTATGCCTCCACTTTCCCACTGGCGTGGACAGACAGCTGCAGACTTGGGGACACATCCAGCCATGCTGCTACATACAATGATGTCAAAATGAGATTTCAAAAGAAGCGCGGTGGTGAACACGCTTGCAGTGTTTTAAGCTGCTAATGTACACATAGCCTTAGCGAGCATCCACACTTTCACTTAATCTGTATTTTGATCATACTGTGTACTGATTTGTTCCCCAGGTCTGCAAGCTTTTTTCTTTGTTCTGTGGTATTCCTTGTAAAAATCTAATCTTACCCACTGAACTGAAGCTCAGTTAAGCAAAATCTCTCTTCAGATTTTCTGTGCATCTGTTAAGAGCTGATTCAGGGGGTATAGGACAGGATTTTTGCAAAGCGCAGCCACAGAACAACAATAAAAGCTCTCAGACCCGGGGGAATTAATCGGTACATAGTTCAATCAAAATACAGGTCAAGTAAAAGTGTAGATGAGCCCCTAGTCTTCTTCCCTGGGATTTTCCTAAATACATTTATTTTAGTTTTGCTTTTTTAAAGAAGAAGAAAAAAGAAAACTTGCATAGAATAGTGGCAAACAGAGACGCAAATCAGGAAATCCCATTTGAATCTTGCCTCTGCCACGATCTCACTCAGTAGGTGATGTGAGTCAAGTTACTCCCCGTGTAGTTATGCCTAAACTATATGACATGTGTGGGTTTTTAAATGTCAAAATAAAATAGATTTGGTAGCAATAAATGCAGCAGAGGTGTCCCAATGCCTCCTAGTTCAGAGCGCCACAAAGAGCAAAATGATGCCTGGGGACATGGTAGCTTCTGCCCTGGACGCCCCTTCCCCCCAAAAGCCAAGCGCTACTTACGTGAGGGCGATGGTGAAATGGAATCGCTGTCGCAGTCCCTTGAAGGTGAGGAAGGAGTGGGCCGGGAAGCTGCGGGTGCTCATCTGGCAGTAGGGCTTCTCGTAGTCTCCTGACAGGCAGTCGCACTTGAACCCGCCCACCAGGAGATTGACGCAGGTGCCGCCGTTCTTGCAGACCCCCGGGGTGCAGCGGCCCAGGCGGGAGTTCACCTCGCAGTTCTCCCCTGCAGCAGAAGCAGAGAGCAGCCGTCAGTAGCTTCAACACCGGGTCATGTTGCAAATATACAGGAGCTTCACCACGCAGGCCCCAACCTTCTCATGGTCAGGAAGAAGAAGAAGAGTTTGGATTTGATATCCCGCTTTATCACTACCCGAAGGAGTCTCAAAGTGGCTAACATTCTGCTTTCCCTTCCTCCCCCACAACAAACACTCTGTGAGGTGAGTGGGGCTGAGAGACTTCAAAGAAGTGTGACTAGCCCAAGGTCACCCGCAGCTGCATGTGGAGGAGCGGAGACGCGAACCCAGTTCCCCAGATTACGAGTCTACCGCTCTTAACCACTACACCACACTGGAAGGGAAACAGTTCAAAGTAGCTCCAGGCCAACCAACATTGAGGGATGCAGTGCAGGGCCCTCTAGAAGGATGTGCGTTGACGCTCGCAGGCTGCCTACGGACAGACCCTTGCTAGGCAACTCATAAAAAACTGCTGAAGTGCAAAGTGCTTTAAAACCTTATCTTTATTCATTGTCACCAGAGCCCTTTGGGATGGATCATTAATATTCCCATTTCACATACTGGGAACTAAGAGACTAAGAGGATAAGTTCCCAAAGGCCAATCAATGCATTTCATGGCTCAGCAGGGATTTGAAGCCGGCCAGTCTCCAGAGGGCCAGTCCACCAACTGCTCCACCAACTTGCAAGGTGAGCAGCAGAGGCAGCAGGCAGAGCGGCACAAAGGGGGCAGCAGAAGCATCCAGACAGAAATAAGGAGCAGCAGGGAAGAAACACAGGGAGAGCATGATCAGGAAGAGTTTAACGGTGTTATCTGATGCAGCACTGAAAGCAGTGGGGCGGACTTCTAAGTAAGAATGCTTAGGGTTGCTCTCCAGAGCTGCACTCTGAACCGGACTTGCTATGAAGCAAATCCCACTGAACTTGCTGGGGGCTCATTTCTCAGTCAAGATGCTCAAGATTATGCTCTGCATCCGAGTACATCATTGGGGAATACATTATCCCTCCTCACCACTGCCTCTCCAGCCACTGTTTGCTCCAGAACAGGGCTGGCAGAAATATTGATATATCACCCAAAACCGTTTTGAAGTCCATATCATGATATTGGTTTCATAATTTCTGACCTGGCAATATATCGCGAATCATGATGTGGGTGTGGGTGAGCTATGCAAAAATCACAATTAAGAAAACCGTGAAGCCAGCCAATGCTTCTCTCAATTCCTGCAGCTCCTGTTAACTCTGCCAGCTCTGCTCTTCCCTGCCTCCTGCAGGGACAGCGAATCACAAGAGCAGGCAATGGCAAAAATCACGATGCGGGAAAAACCATGAAGCCAGCCAATGCCTCTACATGGCTGCATCCTTATTTCAGGCATTGTGATATATCATACATTGCAATGCTTAGCTGGTGATATATCACAATGTTGAAAACCAGATATCGCCCAGTCCTATTCCAGAAGGAAACGGTCATGGGTTTCCTGATGTCATGTCTGCTTACGTCCTAAATGGGAGGGATCCCAGATTTTGGGGGTTCATAGTTAATAAAGCTTTGGGAGGGAGGAAAAGTTTCCCCAAAGACAGATGCTGCAGGAGGAAGCATTTTTTACATAAGAGAAGGCTGAGGAGAAAGAGAAAACCAGGAGTAGGGATTTGCTGGAAAGTAACTGTGAAATAGGACACATATCACTGAATTACGGTATGTATGATTTTGAAACCTTCAATACAAGAAGCTTCCGGTATCACTGGGGTTGTCTAATACAGGCAACTGGGTGTTTAACCGTGCCTTTGGAGATAGGGAAAGAAGTATGGTAAGTTGAGGGGTTTGTCCCTATAAGGGGCAATTGCCAAGAACCAGATCAAACCTTTCAACTGCTGGCAATAAAAAATAATCTGAGATGCAACAGCTTTGGTGTTGTAACAAAGATGCTCATGGGCTGATGAGAGATGACAGCCAGACTCTCAGCTGGTGTATTCTTTCTTTTTAATTACTTCACCTGTCAAAGCTTTTTATACAGCAATTATGCAGGGAGGCCCCCCAAAAGCTCAAGGCCATGGTCCTGTCCTCAAATCTACACCTGTGGTTCAAATCAGCAAAACAATAGGTGTTGGCCTCAGGATGAAGCCATCACAAAATGTGGATGTGTACATCATTCATAGCCCTATTGAGGCATCTATCTTCCTGGTTAAAGCCACACACAATGGGAAAGTTTGAGAGAAGTGTGCTAGCTCTGCCCCTCACTGTTCCCCCACTGCCCTTCACAAGTTGGGGAGGGGGCAACACACAGGAACATGAAGCAAATGGAGCAGGCTCCCCACCTGAACTCAAGGAGGGAGACAGGGCAATGCTAGCACCCCCATCTCCTTTTCCCACCTTCTCTGTGTTGTTATTGAAGTTGGTTACTCTAATGACAAATGTTAACATGAAATCATAGAATTGTATCATAGTCGAACCCCCAGCAATGCAGCAATATGCCGCTGTCCCGTATGGGGATCAAACTTGCAACCTTGGCATTATCAGCACCATGCTCTAACCCACTGAGCTATCCAGTGCTGACATATTTATTTTGCTATTTTGTTTTACTATTGCATCGATGTCCCAACTTTTCTCCAAGTTAGAGAAAGCAACGTACATGGCTCTTCCCACACTCCAATTTTAACACAACAGTCCTGTGAGGTAGGTCAAGCTGAGAGAGACTTGGCTGGCCCAAGGTCACCCAAAGAGCTTCACAGCTGAGGGGGATTTGAACTCTGGTCTCCCACGTGATAGTTCAACACTCAAACCACAACACTACCGGTATACTCTTTTGTATTATTTAACTCTTCACTGTAGCCAGAATGGCTAAAATCATACAAGGGCTTGTGAGCACAAGGGCTGGAGTTCTGTGGGACAATATCAAAGATCTTAAGAACTGGCTCAGTCAGTAGAGCTTGAAACTCTTAATCTCAGGGTTGTGGGTTCGAGCCCCCTGTTGGGCAAAAGATTCCTGCATTGCAGGGAGTTGGACGACCCTCACGGTCCCTTCCAACTCTACAACTATATGATTCTTGAAGTTAGCCGTTTTGGTATCAGTTTATACTTTATTCCCAGAGGCTAACCTGAGTTTGGTTGTGGCTGGAACTTATCACTAAAGCAAAATGAAAAATTAGCATACAAATTAGAAGCTCATCTTAACACTATAGCATAATCTCAGGTACTGTTTCTGGACAGAAATATACAGTCCCTGCCTTTTGACAAAGTGTTCTGTGTGCAAACACACATATATTCACATATTATAGGAAGTATTTTTAAATGTTCTATTTCCCCCACCTCCTTTCTTGGGAGCCATTCTTAGGAACCAAAGGGGTTATACAAATAATTTTATGAACGAAACTGTCCTTTTCTGACCTCACTTTGTCCACAAATTCGGGTTTGGGGCTGAATTTTAAGAGTGTAAACCTTGGACTGCAAGCTGAGTTAGCGCCGCCCAGTCTAATTTCCCAGAGTTCTGGGAAATCCCGTCTGCTTTGGTGAAAAAGTTGACTAGTCAAAAGGTTTGCAAATGCATCAGGCTCTGATTGAAAAGAACAAAGATGCCCCACAAGCACACATGCAGCCTGCTTTGATAATCATGGAAACTGCTTAACAGTGGGATCACATCTTCAAAGAAACAATGCTCACTTCCAAATCATGTGTTATTGGAAAGAAAAACCTCTCCCCCTGTGTTGCTGGCAATAAAGAGGACTGATATATTAGGCAGCTTCTTATTTTAATGTGGTTTACACTCATTTCCAGGTTCCCAGGGCAAGGGGGGTGGTTTGGAGATACTGCAGGAGACCATGGGGTTAAAAAGCAAGGTCTGGCAGCAGAAGAGGGCAAAAGCTGAAATTAGAAGGGGACAGACTTTCATGGTAGTGCCAAACAAGCCAAACTTATAATTTGCAAACCACAAACCTTAAAACGGTTTTTCCCAAGACTGTGTGGAAGAGGAGGAGGAATCAGAAGATTCTGCGCATAGATAGCAGACATTCAAACTTTTGTATTCATTGATTTGCCACTGCCACGTAAGCCGTAACAGTAACCACAATTCACATTAGACTGTATAGATTAAGCCACTTTGCATATCTTTGTTTAATTTGCATAGTTCATTCTGTTTCTGCAAGCGGAGGTGGGGGAACAGGCAGCTGAGCCTGGCACCAAAGCCTCACAACCTGTAGAGGAAATCTGAAATTGAGCCCCCTCCTCCAGCTTCTGGGATTTCATTAGGCATTGCCCACACACCGTCAAGCCCCACTTCTGTCTTCAACAGGAGGTGGCATTGCAGGCGTCACGACCGACCCTGCTTACTGGGCTGGGAATCAGCCCAGTACGTTGGGGGATTTCCCGCCCGCATCACACTCAGGCCGACCAATCAGGTCGACCTGGGGGCGTGCCTTGCTGCCATTTAAGCAGGAAGCGGGCGGGTAATCCTCCCTTCTCTGCCCCGCTCCCCAGCTGTTTAGGTTCACCCACCATCCCGCCCTTACACTTAGCCCTTGACCTTGCTATGGACTTCGGTTGGTTGCCTTGGTTGGCCAAGGGGCCTGGTAGTTCTTTTTCCCATTTGGACTAGCCATTCGGGTTTTTTCACCTACCTCATAGCAATCTGTCACAACTTTGGTTTGGCGGTTAGGCATTGGAAGAATTCGTCATAGAGCTGAGGAGGGGAGGTAGCGCCATCACCTGCCCCTATCTTGAAGGGTATTCCGGTAAATGGATTCCGGGGGCGCGGCCATGTCCGAAGCCTAGGGAGGTTAGGGCCCAAGGCACGCCCCAACGGTGATCACAGGGGGAGTTCCATGTATATCAATGGGGCTCCTTACTGGGGATTAACCCTTCCCAGACTTCCAACACACGGGTTGGGGTCGGATATAGCCTGTTAGGGTCCAATGCCTAAGCCAATACCGCTCTACATCCGTAACCAACAAAGTTGTGGCCTTCACGCCCATTACAATTCATATAACGTGTCTGTGTCTTTACTTCAAGGGGAGGGGAGGGACATAGCCATGCAAGCCTAGCTATGTAGCCATAAGGGCTGAAACCCTCCCCCCACTTTTTCTTCTAAGTAAGGTTAAGTCCCCCCCACCCCCGAATGCTGAACAGTGTGGCATTGCAAAATAAGACTCAGCTCCACCACTTCCTAAATGATAACTTAATTATCATTTCCTATCATCCGCACCCATTGTTCTTTGTCACATCCACAGCAAGTCTAGAGAGCATTTGTTCTCCCCCTCTTCATTCTTGGATCCTTCTTTTTTTACAATATCTGAAAATTCTAACATGCTTTCTGCTAATCATTTGTTTCTCCTGAGGGTACACCCTTCCCTTCAGCCTTCTCTTTAAATATGATTTGCCTGTTAAGACTCTCTGTAATCTTCAAAGCTTTCTTTTAAATCCCTTCCAGTTTGTCAACATCTTTAACTGCTGTGTGTTCAGAGCAGAGCAGACGACTCCAACAAGTGAGGGAGGAATGACGAGAAGCTGGGTTCTTCTGAATGGAGGTTGCCCACTGACTCCCATCAAGGAGGACATGTTTGCACAGGTCTTAAAGTCCTGTGTTTTAGTCTGAGCCTATGCATATATACTTGGCTTTAAGTTCCACTGGGCTGAATGGGGACTTGGGATATATTCCCAAATCAGGGTGCCTAGGATTACATGCTTTAATACTGGTTTCTAATTTAGGCAAGGTTCCCAAGAGACATTGTAATAATGCAGTGGTAGGGGAATCCCCATGCCAACATCCCACCTTTTGTCACTAGGCTTCTATCACACCCCAAAATCCTATTATCAGATGTCCTCAGACCAACCTGGGACCACCTTTATTTGTTTGTTTGTTTTTACTTTATATGTCCAAATTTCCCCTCTATTTGTGATCAGATCCAAAGAAGGATAGAGCTCTTGCATCTTTAACCGATGCACAGAAGAGAGGATTTTGAGTGTTGCAGCTTCTCTCATTGCTATATTACAAGCTGTAGCAAACAACTATTCCTTTTCCTCAATGTCTGTTAAAGTGAAATGAGCTCTCTCCCCATTGGCCTCTGATCTCTCCTTATCAACTTTCTCTTTTAAAAAGAAATATTGCATACACACCAAAAAAAAAAAAAAACCCAGTGATGATGCCACTGGTGCAACCCACCTTAGATCAGGGTGCAACCCACTTGCAGGTGCTAGCCAATGCCCTTAAGAGAATATATGAGTAAATCAGTGTGATCTGTGAACTACAATGAACTGCTTCAATCTTATCTTGGCTTATTAAGTCAAAGCATGCATGAGCCTTTTGCTTGTTTGTGAAGCCTCTTCACCTCACCCTTCATGTGCATTGCAATTAATACAGGAAGCCTCTAATTAAACATAGTTTCCCATTTCGTTCAAAGTGGAGAACTAGGGTTAGAGTATCAAGCTATTATATTAAAATAACTTTACACTGTGGTATGATATCCAGATTTGCTCTGAAGCTGGTAAACCACAGTTTCCCAGTTTGAATGAAATAAGAAACTGCGGTTAATTAAAGACTTCCAGGTTTAATCTGTCCTCCTGCCAAAGGGAGGAACAAAGAAGCTGCTTGCATAAGCAAGGATTTTGTGCACATCTGAGCTTAATAAACTGAGATAAGATCATCCAAACATTGCTGAGGGTGAGTGCAATGCTATCTACAGTTAGTGATGAATTACCAATTTGGGAGTGGCCACAGGAACCCAGCTTCATTATGTACACACTATGTAGCAGAGCTTTCAAAATTCATTGCATTGTTTCAGAGATTGGCAAGTCCCATGCCCTTGTTGAAGAAGCTACACACCTCACCTGGGTTGGGCAAAGAGAGCAAATGTTCCACCCAAACACTGGGTGACCTACAAATGTATCTTCTATGGCTGCAGTATGTCCAGAGACACACAGCAGGCACATAATGAATACCTTTGGCTGAGATCTAGAAAATGCAGTATCATCACTTGGTCCTGATGAAATCACTGGAACGTACTCATGCGTACATGTGCTCAGGCCTCCAGACAAAAGTTATGAAATCTCCTTGAAGTGCAAAATGAGCAGGAAGCACCTGAAGTGGAGGCAAGCCTTCGAGGGAGCTTCTCGGAGCTCTTCTTAAGGTTTCTGGTTATGTGACACAACAGACCGACAGACTGCAGACGCAGCATCTTCTTGCTGGATTGGCTTGCGGGGATAATTTAATAGAAACTTGGAGTTCCTGCTATTCCTTCCCAAAGGCATATTGTTAAACTGCATGGGCATTTTGCAAGCAAGGAAGGAAGGGGTCAAATTCCTGCTTATGAAAAAGAAAAGGAGTTGCTACAAAAATCTACACTAGGTGGAGCAACAGCTTGCGGTCATGTTAAAGGAGGGGGGTCAGCAACTGGAGGCCTCCTGGCCAAATTCAGTCCTACAAAGTATATTAGTTGGCCCCCTTGTTGCTACCCGAGATGCAAAGAAAGTGTGCGGAGGGCAGGGATTACAACATTACTTGTAGATCTGCTCACCACCCTCCCTCCTGAATGCTGCTTTTGCAAGTAATAAACATGACTTTTTATCAAAGGAAGCATTTGCTGCAATAGGAGCTAAGCTGGGAAAGTCCTCCCCAGTAGTGCATGGCTAAAGGCAGCAGTGCTACAAACCTCTCCAATGCCAGGCATCAAAGACTTGTGCATAGGGATTCAGGAGTTATGGTGACTACCAGAGAGGACAACCTCTGACAATACCTTGTCCGTGGTGGATGGTGCCCCCTGAAGTGAGGCTGAAAAAGCCCATCCAAGTTGCTCACACCTCTTCCTGCCGCTTAAAGGTAAAGGTACCCCTGATCGTTAGGTCCAGTCGTGGACAACTCTGGGGTTGCGGTGCTCATCTACCTCTATAGGCCGAGGAAGCTGGCATTTGTCCGCAGACAGCTTCCAGGTCATGTGGCCAGCATGACTAAGCCGCTTCTGGAGAACCAGAGCAGCGCATGGAAACGGCGTTTACCTTCCCGTCGGAGTGGTACCTATTTATCTACTTGCACTTTGACGTGCTTTCGAACTGCTAGGTGGGCAGGAGCTGGGACCGAGCAATGGGAGCTCACCCCGTTGCAGGGATTCGAACCGCCGACCTTCTGATCAGCAAGCCCTAGTCTCTGTGGTTTAACCCACAGCGCCACCTGGGTCCCATTCCTGCCGCTTACCTGCAGCAATAATTTAGGAGCCCCCCTTTTTGAAGCATTAGTTAAAAGATTTCTCATGCAACGTACGTGCTTCTGAGATGATATTCTGTGCCCTTTTCTTTGTGTCATATGCAGGAAACCAAAGCATGGAAAAGAGACAGAGCATGTCCCTGCTATTAGTACACTCCAGCCAAAGCAAGAAGCAGGCGCTTGTTGGAATCATAGAAGCCACAGGACTTAAGCCAAATATACGCTTTGGCAACAATGTTAGTCTGTAGCAAGGGCCAAAGTGAAGGTGGCCATGTGCCCTGATCTAATATGAAGTCTTCTCTTCTCCAAAGCAATTTAAATACACAAATACACACACACACACACACACACACACACACAATTAGAGAGAGCAATAGCTTTTAATTTGCCCATCAAAACTCAGCACCTGGACAGCAGACTGAGGAAGGCACAAAGGTCACCAGGGCCTAATCTTCTTCACTATGATGAGATATCCTACATTTCTATTAAATTGTAGTGATTTTTTCTATATTTGCATCTATACATGAGTGCATGCAAATTATATGTAGATATGCACCCTCTTTTTGTCTTTGGGACGGGATAGCACATTTCTTTTTTTTTGGAGATGCATACCCACCCTAGCCAAACTTCGATGAAGCACAAAATGCATGATTGCAATTCACGTAGGTACTTTGTTCTAGCCCCGGGGGAGCCTGATCAGAAGCAAAACTGCAGTATGTAGGAAAGGAGTTGATCTTTTCTCTCACATGCACTTAGCCTGCACCATGGCCCCGCTGAAAATCATCTGGCAAAGCTGCCACTCAGCCTAGGAACGGAAGGCGCGACTGGCAACAAGCAATTTTTACTAATAGGGTGGATCACTTTAGGGACACTCACAAGCTTTTGGTGAGATGCCTTGGCAAAAAAGGCGGTACATAAATGCAATAAGCAGGTTAATAAGATTACCATTGCCCTTGGCAGCAGAACATCTGAAGGGAAGCTTTAAAATGTCTGGCGTTTCGTTGTGTGTGGTTTTTTTTAATACTCTGTTGGAAGCCTCCCAGAGTGGCTGGGGCAGCCTAGCCAGATGGGCAGGGTACAAGTAAAATAATAATAATATTACTACAAGGTTTTGGAGACTCTGTGTTGCATCACTGCTTGTCATAGAAAGTGCTGGGACTGTCCAAGGTACAATTGGTACAGGACATTTTAACTTCACTGTCCCTCCCCAAACCCCCACCCACTCCAAAAAAAACCTCCAGAGTAAAGGCATGACTACACTTCCTTCCCTTTCATAGGGCTCATTCTTCTGTCGCATCCCATTCTCTAATCAAAGCTTTTCCTTTCTCTGCTCTGCCCCTCCCCCTACTCCCCCAGCCCCTTCCTCACACCCTTGACAAGCGTCTCCTCCCCCCCCCCCCACCACTACTCCTGATCTCCAACCCTGTAAGGGTTTTCTGAATAGAAGATTTATTCCCAGCCTCTTTCTGGTTCCCTCACCCTAGTGACCAGCTTTCGTTGCCAAGGAAACCAACCTTCTCCCACAGCGCCCCTCCCCAATCTTGAGCAGACAAAGCCCCTGTTCCCCCTCCCCCCCCCAACGCTGTCTGCCTCCCTCTTCCCCCTCCACCTGCAGAGGGAGAGTCGGCATCAAGGAACGCCACAGCAGAAATAAAGAGCAACATCAGGGAATGGTGGTTGGGGGCGTGTGGCCAAGGACAAGCCATCCAATGAGAATCCCAGTTCCCTCTCTGCCCGGCCAATCTATTCAGGGTCCCTCATACACATTGGGCAGAGAAACATCACCCCTACTGGGCATTTGCATGGGCACGGGAATTTGCCTTTCCTGGAGACCCTGCAGGAACAGGAGATTCTTTTGGGAAAGAACTTCACTAGCCTCTCTATGGAGAGCCCATCTCCCTGGGCCCTTGATGTCATGCTGTCTTTTAGAGGAAAGGCCAAAGCTCAGTGGTGGGGTGTCTGCTTTGCATGCAGAAGGTCCCAGGATGTCCAGGTAGGGCTGGGAGAGAACCCTGCCTGAAGTCCTGAAGAGCCCCTGCCAGTCAGTGCAGACAGTACTGAGCTAGATGGACCAATGGTTTATGACAAGGCAACGTTTTAATTGTTGGTGTCCAGCTTGTAATTTCTTCTAAATTCTTTGGGTACATATCTCCTCCGAATAGAACATTTTGGTTCTGCCCTACCTATGGTGGCCTTCATGATTCTCCTCTTCCACATTTTTATCCTCACAAACCTAAGACATGGGATGACAGTGAATAGCCCAAGGTCACCCAGGGAGCTTCACAGAGGAGTACCAATTTTAACCCTGGTCTCCTGCATCCTAGTCCGTTCAATATCCCTCCACATTCTGGAAAGAAGGAAAAGAAGTGAAAAAGTTGGGGTGGGGTGGATCTTTTTTCATAGGGCAGAAAGTTGGGGGGCATTTAAGACTACATAAACAATTCAGGCTCCAGACCAAGCTGGAAGCCATATAATTTATTGGGGATTACTTCTGAGTAAAGGTAAAGGGACCCCTGACCATTAGGTCCAGTCACGGACAACTCTGGGGTTGCAGCGCTCATCTCGCATTATTGGCCGAGGGAGCCGGCGTACAGCTTCCAGGTCATGTGGCCAGCATGACTAAGCCGCTTCTGGCGAACCAGAGCAGTGCACAGAAACACCGTTTACCTTCCCACTGCAGCGGTACCTATTTATCTACTTGCACTTTGACGTGCTTTCGAACTGCTAGGTTGGCAGGAGCAGGGACCGAGCAACGGGAGCTCACCCCGTCACGGGGATTCAAACCGCCTTCTGATCGGCAAGCCCTGGGCTCTGTGGTTTAACCCACAGCGCCACCCACGTCCCTTTACTTCTGAGTAACGCATGGTTATTGTGGCATTAATCCACCCTAGCAATTGTGATGGCAAAGACCCCTTCTAAACCAAGGTGAGACACTTTTCAGTTTAGTTAACCACTGAGCACATACACAACTGCAATGCTTATGCAAGGGAGAGTGGAAAGAAAACCAGAACAACTTGGCCCCACTGACCATGTGACCTTCTTATTAGCCCCCCCACACAAGCCCTTTGGCCACAGGCTCCCTGACCAGGTCCAGGGGACACCAGGCACCACTGCTCAGAGACAAAAGGAAACAGGTTGAGGAGCTTTGGTTTGTAACACAGGAAGCAGGGGTCATGTCCTGTTGCTCATCATCGCTCTGATCAGCATGGGCAATAACACTGGATTCCATTAACTTGCATGCATTTTCAGTGTGGCTAATACTGCAACTATTTTTGCATAATGATTCTCCACAATGCCCCAACCTGGTCCCCTGCAGATGCTGCCAGCCAGCCATGTTGGCTGGGGCTGGAGGTGGGTTGTAGTCAGAAACATCTGGATGGCACCAGTTGTGGAAGACTGAAATAGAATGATGACAGCAGCTGGCTGCTATTAAGACCCTGGGGACCTAAAAGTGAGTTTTGGTTAACATTAGTCGCAATGGCATTCTATGGAATATGTTGTTCAGCGGGATGTTAACAGGAACTCACTGTTAGTCCTCCAGTCACACCAGCTACTATCCTTTCATGCTACTAATAACCCCCTGTTAACTTATCTGATACTTTTCATCCCATGGGGGATAGTATACAGGTGCTTATAACTTTTCACTTATGGGGAGAAAAGCAGCCGGTGTGAGATTTCAAACAAGAGAATGGACAGAAAGGAAAGGGTCAAACAGGCCGCCGCCACTACTGTTTTCAGCTTCCCTGGTTGGTTTTCGTTTTTTAGAACCAAGATTGGGGGAAGTTGATTACAGCGTTAACGTGCCTAGTTTTACGCAGACAACTGCTACTGTGTAGGTGTCAAGAGAGCAAGAGATAAAGACATGATCTAGAGGGCATATTTTAATGCATCAACTCTAACTGTTGAAAAAGAAATGCAAACATTTCACCAGGTGCAGGTATACAAAGCAACAACAATAATAAAAGGAAGATTTTTTTCCAACAGTGTATCTTAGCTGGGGGGCAAGTGGACTTGGCTGCATTCAGAACAAAAGAGTTTAAGCTGCTCATCCTTATGCCAGATGCAAAAGCTACGTCTGTCTTTGAATGTGTTGAGGGAATGATATATATATATATATATCATCTGTACTTATTTTATTTCTGCTTTGTTGCATATTTAGTAATACCACTACATTAATTCATCTAAGATTTATTTCCATAATTGAGATTAAGGATGGAATCCAGCATCGCACTATGATTAATGTTCCGCCTGCACAAGAACCTATACTTTCTAGATAGAATGACCCCCCCCCTCTCCTCCCTGAATGCTGCTCTGGGGTTTCTCCTGACCCCTCCCCCCAAGCCAATTTTGGGGGTGCAAGCGGGGCAGAGGGCATTGTGCAAGGGGGAGTGCTTGCGCAGCAGTGAATCCTGCCCATATAAGTTTCTCAGCCTTGTTATTCAAAGTCAACATTCCAGATCAGCTCCTCACCCAGCCCCAACCAGCCCATCTACCTTGCTGTTAGGGTGGGATAGTGCATTTATTTAACTGAAGGATTCCAATTCCTAGAGGTGGTTTAAATAAATAGAGCAAGTTAATAATTAACAGTAAACAAAACACATGTTTCCTTGTGGCCCAGAACGTGAAGGTGGAAAAAGTAATGGATAGCATGCAAGCTTCACTTCCACCAGTGGCGAGAACCATTAAGCAGATGGCCAGGCCCAAATCCCAGTCGAAGCAAAGGGTGGCACAGAATTGGGAGACCTTTCAAAAAAAGCGGATCAGATCACCCCAGAGAAATGATGCTAGATCTGAGATGATTGGACAGAGACTCTGACAAGAAGCCTGCAAGGATCCCAGGGAAGGCCAAGCAATTTGAGTGGGTCGGCCAGATGATCTGTAGGAGCAGGCGTGGGAGAAGATTTCACTCTAGGCGATTAGCACAGACAAGGGGGTGGACATGGGCTTTTTAGACACACATCATGCAGAGGATTAGCGCCAAAGCTGGGATTTCTATTGGTGCTGGGGACCTAGCCAACCTCGCAGCAGTGACTCTCCTTCCCTTTCTGCTGCATTCTTCATACCGTAGTTGTGGGTGCAACAACCACACACACACACACACACACACACACACACACACACACTGCAAGTTGTGAACCAAGCCCTTCCCATTTGACTTGCAAAATAAACATACCACGGCACAGAACCAAGCTGATCACTTGACATTGGTACTTGAGAATTTAGGCTGTGTTTATATCCTTGGGATAACCCAATGGCAGGCAGCAGGTCACCAAAGTCACACAGACGTCCTCTTTGTGGCATGGGAGGGGGCACCTGTAGTACCAGAAACCCCTTTCCTGGATCACGGCTTGCAGCAACAGACCCAAGACAATGCACCTCCCTGTCTCCAATATTTTCAGGTAGGCTTTGCCCTCAGACCTCTAAGGCTCCTGCTATGCGGAGCCATGTAAAAAGATGCTCTCTCCCCCCTTTCTGCCTTCACGGCATCAGTGGCAGACCTTGGAGTCTCAAATTTCAGCGGTACCCCATGGAATGCCAAAATTAGATGCCCACCCACCGCTTCTCGTGCTCCATTCTATATCATAGTTGTGGAGTGCACTGCAGCGCCCCTGAGGCTCGGCACTCCCCTAAATCCACCTCCGGGGGCATGGAAGCAGAAGCACTGCAACTGCAGGTAGGAAGAGAGGAGATCCATCTCTTGTGAACCTATGAGCCTCCCCAGTCCTGGCAAAAATTGCCCCCTCCCCCAAGCACACACACACTGCACTTAGGGATACTGACAAGCTGGAACGTGTCCAGAAGAGGGCAACCAAAATGGTCAAAGGCTTGGAAACGATGCCTTATGAGGAACGGCTTAGGGAGCTGGGTATGTTTAGCCTGGAGAAGAGAAGGTTAAGGGGTGATATGATAGCCATGTTCAAATATATAAAAGGATGTCATATAGAGGAGGGAGAAAGGTTGTTTTCTGCTGCTCCAGAGAAGCGGACACGGAGCAATGGATTCAAACTACAAGAAAGAAGATTCCACCTAAACATTAGGAAGAACTTCCTGACAGTAAGAGCTGTTCGACAGTGGAATTTGCTGCCAAGGAGTGTGGTGGAGTCTCCTTCTTTGGAGGTCTTTAAGCAGAGGCTTGACAGCCATCTGTCAAGAATGCTTTGATGGTGTTCCTGCTTGGCAGGGGGTTGGACTGGATGGCCCTTGTGGTCTCTTCCAACTCTATGATTCTATGATTCTAGGAAAGGCCAGATGGCAATCGAAGTCATAGCTGGAGAGGGGTTGGTTAAATTTCCCCATGTCCTGTAACCCCAATAGAAAGTGGGGGTATGGATTAAATTTGGATAATTCCCTGATGTGGAATGAAGTTGACTGAGATATATTATACACTGGAGGCCATTTCTTAAACAGACTATTTAACTGGGAGAAGCTGCTATACCAATAGGTAATGGGAATCACAAGTCCTGAGCATACCAAGCATGCCGGCCAAGTGACCGAGAGGCACACACAGACAGGCAAAC
Source organism: Darevskia mixta (assembly GCA_034641385.1). Lineage (NCBI taxonomy): Eukaryota > Metazoa > Chordata > Lepidosauria > Squamata > Lacertidae > Darevskia > Darevskia mixta. The sequence goes on from JAWWNH010000029.1 coordinate 28,880,188, forward strand.
ACATGCACACCCACACCAGACTCGTTTCCTATCGCTTTTATCTCTCAGCAATATGCAAGGGGTCAGGAGAGGAGAACTGCTCATTGTCCGTACTGGGAAAGCTATCGGTGAATCTGTAGCCAGCCTGCCATTGTCCAGCCCTTTGTGCAAAGAAATCCGGCTGAACTGGGGCACAAACAAGGGGCCATTCATATCCCGGCCGCTGCATCTGTTGTATCACAAACACAACGGAGCAGCAGGAATGCAAATAGCAGCAACACCCCAGGGCCAAGGCAGGCCCCCACTATGTTAAGCAGACCAGCCCCAGAAAAGAAAAGGTCCATCCCAGCTAGCATTACGCCATCACGGAGAGGTCATCTTCCTGTGATCTAAAGCAGAGAACCATCTCAGGGAAACTTGCTGCCCTCCCCACCCCCAAAATGTGTTCCTAATATAGCCCAGCTCCAGACAACAAATAGTGTGGGTATCACATTCGCATCCCTCATTAACTGCCCTTCAGAGAAACATATCTGCTCCTAAGCAAAGTGCAGTAAGGCAAGCGACTCCTAAGAATCAAGGCATATAAAGAGAGAAAAGCAAAGGGAGATTTCTTTGAGTTCTACCATTCCGCATAAACACACACAATTTGGCAAGGGCAGAAGTCAGCATCTCAACTTGGGTGTTAGAGGTGCAAAGGCAGGTTTGAAAACTTAGGTCCAATACCTGGTGAGATCTTAGAAGCCAGGAGGAGTCAGGTGAGGTTGAGTGGCATTGACAGTGGCCAGGAGATGAAGGAAGTGCTCCCATTACTGCCTTAGAAGTTGGGTTTCTGTTTCATTTTCTGGTATGTTTCCCACAGCTCTTTCCTGCCAGCTGTTCCCATGAGCACAGCTTAAATTCGTTCCTGTTTGTGTATGCTCCACAGGTGTCAGCACGCCATCAACAGGCCAGGGATGCCTTTTCCCTATGCAAATGCTTTCTCACCTTGCCTAAAGTCTAATTAAAACATCTCAAGGACTCCCTATCAGTGTGAAGCTGGCATCAAACAGGAGTAACTTGTAACAAAGCGCGGAATAATAAAGCATTTTGAATAAAGTGGGTCGTGTGAACACACATTAAAAACCTGAAAAGCAGTGAGTGCTCAGTAAACAGGAGTGTGAGCCCAGCCCCTAGTGCTTAAGAGGAACAGAATAAGCTATGCAATGCTGTTAAAGAGGCGCAGCAGGGCTCAATTTACTTAACTGACACAATCTGTAGAATCCAGGTTTTCTAAGAGCAGAATTTAAGTTACTTTGGTACTGATCTTTCTTTCTCTCTTTTTTTTCTAATTAGAGCAGTGAATACACACACACACACACACACACACACACACACACAGAAAGTAAATAAATAAATAAGCAGAAAACAGGAGGACACGGGGCCGTGTCCAGAAAGTGGTGTTGGGGGATGAGTGTTCAGACCCCTGGGCTCTCACTTGTGGGGTGCCTCAGGGTTCCGTCCTCTCCCCCATGCTTTTTAATATCTATATGAAGCCACTGGGAGAGATCATCAGGGGGTTTGGGCTGGGTGTTCATCAGTATGCAGATGACACCCAGCTCTACCTCTCTTTTAAATCAGAACCAGTGAAGGCGGTGAATGTCCTGTGTGAGTGCCTGGAGGTGGTTGGAGGATGGATGGCGGCTAACAGGTTGAGGTTGAATCCTGACAAGACAGAAGTACTGTTTTTGGGAGACCTTTAAAGCCCTAAACAGCCTCGGTCCTGTATACCTGAAGGAGCATCGCCACCCCCATCGTTCAGCCCGGACACTGAGATCCAGCACCGAGGGCCTTCTGGCGGTTCCCTCATTGCAAGAGGTGAGGTTACAGGGAACCAGACAGAGGGCCTTCTTGGTAGTGGTGCCCACCCTGTGGAACACTCTTCCATCACATGTCAAGGAAATAAGCAGCTATCCTATTTTTAAGAACAAAATAAAAAATGAAGATATCTGCAGAAGTGTGCATGCACACGAAAGCTCTCTAAGGTGCTACTGGAAGGAATTTTTTTATTTTTTTATTTTATTTTGACTATGGCAGACCAACACGGCTACCTACCTGTAACTGGAACTATTTTTAAGAGACAGCTGAAGGCAGCCCTGTTTAGGGAAGTTTTTAATATCTAATGCTGTATTGTTTTAGCATTTGATTGGGAGCCACGCAGAGTGGCTGGGGAAACACAGCCAGATGGGCAGGGTACAAATAATAAATTATTATTATTATTATTATTATTATTATTATTATTATTATTATTATAAAAACCAGAGGATGAAAGAGAGAAGGAGGCAATAAGTTGTGCGATGGGACGGATTGTTTATACTGCATGAGAAAAGCACAGCCAACACTCACCTGTGTAGCCCTCTTGGCACTCGCAGGTATATCCTCCCTCGCGGCTCCGGCACTGTCCGTTGCTACCACAGGGGTTGGAATAGCAGAGGTCAATCTCGGTCTCGCAGTAGTCGCCGGTGAAGCCAAGCGGGCAGCGGCAGCGAAGACCGTTGACTGGGTGGATGGGGCGGAAAAGAATGGTGTCAGAGGCAATGAAGGGTGCCGAGCTGTCAAACTTCAGCACCGAGACGCAGCGCATGTAATTCTCGCAGGGCTCCCGCAGGCAAATGTTGTCGTCAAAGGGCAGGACTCGCTGCTCCGAGATGGCGGCCAGGAGTGTGCGGTTGAGGTACAGCCGCTCCTGCAGGTCCTCGGAGGGGATGTAGCGCCCGCCGTGGGCCCCGTCCGGCAGCAGCACAGAGAGGCTGACGTTAAGGATTTGGGTGGCCTGCACATCCGTGTCGTTCTGGATATTGAAAAGGACGACGTGGTCGCGGGAAGCAGACAGCACGGCCGCCACCCCTTCCAGGAAGAGGGCCAGCAGCGGGGAGAGGAAGCGCTCCTGGGACATGTTTTCCAGCCGCAGAGTGATGCTGTTGGTCAGCATCTCGTCGGTGATGATGGTCACCTGGAGAGTGCACTGGGCCGCCACACTGTGGATCCCATCTGTAGGAAAGCGAGGAGAGGAAAGAGTTAATGCTGCTTGTTCAGCACAGAGGAAGGTGCAGAGGTTCAAGCAGAGAACCCAGTTAGTGTCATGCGACAGGAGTGAAGACAGAGGAGTTCTGGCACTCACCATTGCCAAAACAAAGAGCAGAACACAGACTGCATCTCGGTGCTGCTGCTTCTGTGTAGGATAAGCCTCATGGCTTCAACCTGGCTACTCTGGTCCATCAAGGAGTTGACTCTACCCTCATCAGCAAGGAAGAGGAAGAGACCAATGTCTGGGTGGCCACTGGAGACCAAGGGTGGAGCTAAGGAGACTGCTCTGTTCTCAATGAAAGCATTTCTGTTTGTCTTATGAAACCATCTCCCCTTCCACAGCACACTGGTTGTTTTTTTTTTGGGGGGGGGGGTCTTCCAACCCCCTGGAGGCCATGGGGTGCTGCATAGGGGGAGGCTTTGAGGTCCCTCCCAACTTTATGTTTCTATGATCCGATTTTGGTTTTTCTACACTGGCTTATAGTCTGTTTATTTCTGGGTGCAACTTAATGCGCTGTTGGTTTAAAAAACAAACAAACCAATAAAGCTTTAAAGAGATCAAGATCAGGATATTTGAAAAACCGCCTCCTTTCAGCTATCCATTACGTTCACCTGAACAGCAGCCTGGAGGAATATTTTCAGCCCCTTATGTAATTCCAGGAGTGTCTGCATTTTCCTTTCTAGTTATCACTACCTGATAACTACCGGTGTCATATCAGGCACCCCTTACATCCAGGGGTATTTCAGGCATGGCTAAATTGCATGTTTCATCATGGAAGAAAAGCAGAATGTAAATGTAATAATAATTAAAAAACAACAATCTAGATTCTTAGGGCAGAAAATACATTTCAAAGAGACCTCGAGCTCATGGAATTTGCGTATTACTTTCTCCCCTCTTACAGATGATGTCCAGTTACAATGCTGTTTTATTTACTTCTTACATTTGTGAGATACCTCATAAAATAAATTATCTAAGTGTCATATAGCATATAAAAGGAAACACAATAAAAACATACTACAATAAAACCACAGACACAACCAGAGGGGGGGAAATACAAATACAAAACCAGCCAGTATGTATATAAATATACAAAGCCAGTATGATAAGATATACCATACCAGAAAGAACTAAAACAGCCAACAAATAAATACACTAAAACCACCATCCATATTGTAAGGACGTAAATCCAGATTTAAAGGACGTAGCGCCCAGATTTAAAAGACCTAGGAGAACAGAAAAGCCTTAGCCTTGTGCCAAAAAGACAACAATGTGGGTGCCAGCCAAGCTTCCCAACAGAAAGCATCCCATCTGTGGGAGCACCGCCACCAAAAAAGCTCTCTTTTTGAGAGAGAATGCAGCAGAATCAGATGGTTTATTCCTGAGGTAATAGAGTCAACTGTTCTACTTCAGATTGCCATGGGGGGGACCTTGTAATATTGAATTGTTTCCCCATGTACCAAGTTTCTTGCAAATAAAAGCCAAGCCTTCGAATCCCCTGTCGATACAGGAAAACCACTACTATACCATCTCTGATAAGTTATTTTATTTTTTTAAAGGAAAGCACTCGAAAATGTCAGGACTCCTCCAACTCATTATCACCTCATTTGGCTGCATGTGCAGACCAGGACCAAATAGGATGTGTGATGTGATCCCATCACACTGTTGTGCTTCATCATCAGCTGCTGGTAGTGGAAAGAGAGAAAGCAATGATGTAATGTCACACATAATGTTATATACTGGATCTTACAAGGGAGCAAGACACATTTCGCATCTGCTTCCACCCTCAGAGGCACTTCACCTGTTCCAAACAGGGAAGGTGACAAACAAGCTTTTACCCTGGGATTCTTCTGTGGGCGTTGGAAGGGCACCAAATATCCTAAAACATCCAGGAAACAGGGCTTTGCCCCAAAATCAGAGCAGAATTTATTTTAAAGCGAGTTCCCAGAAGCCCCAGGCAGCCATTCCTCTCAGGAGCATGGTGCGACATATTTTTACACAAATGAATACTTGTCTAAAATTATTAAACATGTGGCACCATCTTTCTGAGAGGAATATTCCAGAAATGCCAATAGGCAGAAATGTGGGGGCCCACCTTTAGTCGTAATGCAGCATGAAGCAACTCTCAGAAAACCAGCATAAAAAAATCAAAATACGCCAAATTACCCAAGTAGTCCTTTCTAATTATTACAGTCAGTATTTACTATTTGCAACTGCACTGAGCTAGATGTGACATCTAAGAAAGCTTTGTCACTTTTTCATTGTAGTAAATTATGTCTGCGAGCAGATATCGTCTCCTACTCCTGCCATCCCTTTAAAGACCCTCCTCGCTCCACAATTCCTGATGTTGTGACCTGCTTCCATTATCCAACTGCCATCTCATTAATGAAACTCCTCCTGTTAGAGGAGCAGAGGCCCCCTACCCTCTACAAGAGGTCAGAGTCATTAACAGGGCACTGAGGTGAGGAACAGAGGTTTTCTCGCAGAGCTTCTCTGCCGAGAGGAAAGATCTAGGCATGGTTTCTCCATTCACAGCTAGAACCTTCTTAACTTGTCCTGAAAGATCTGCTTTCAAATCCAAGTCAAGTTTCAGACTCACCTGGGGATCAGAAATGGCCTTGGCCATGCATCTGCATAAAAATTTACTGGGTGGTTAGAGTGAGGGTTTATCCACACTTCCTCTTTTCCCACTGCTTTCCCCTGGGGAAAAACGCTCTTTAGAGCTCAATTGGAGCAAACAGCAAACAAGTTTTCTGTGGATTGCTGTTTGTTCCGATATAGAGCTAAAGAGTGGTTCTCCCTGCGAAAGGAGAGGGGCAAGGGGGAAATCACTTGGACCCTTGCCTGGAAAGTGTGTGTCAAGCGGAAAACCACTTGGACCCATGCTTTCTAGCCACAGGGTGAGTGGAAGTGTGGACGAGCCCCGAGTCTTTCTCCTGAACCTATTGGCTGCATATACATCTATCAATCATAGTCTCCTTCTGAGCCACCTGTCAGTGTTGGGTATTGGGGCCACTGCTTGGCCTGCCCAGTAGTGAGATGGCACAAGGCAGTGCTGGGGGTTTACTGCCCCACCTTGCAGGAGATGCCTGTGGAGTGCCACATGGTGCCATCTCATCCCCCACACTTTTTGCTTGCATAAGATCCATAGAGGAGATTATTTCAAGGATTTGGGGAAGGAATGCTGACGATACTGACACAACCAGTGCTTTCTTCTGGGGGGGACACATACCCCTAAACATTTTGTGAATCTTTGTACTTTTGTCCATTTACTGTATTTATTTTCCCCAATTTGAACTATAAAATTGTGATTTTCTTGAGTCAAAATGAGAGTACACCTAAACATTTTGTTAAGAAAAAAAAGCATTGTACTCAACTATAACTTTATCTATATCAACAAGGCACTAGACTTACTGGAATGGTGCTCAGAAGCAATAGTGGGCTGGATGCAGGCAGCTAAACTGAAACTCACTCCCAACAAGACAGAGCGGTTGGTTGGTGGTCCAGTCTAGGAACCTAGTCAACCTATTCTGAACAGGTTCACATTCCCCTCTTGTAGGATTGGGTTTGCATATTTGAATCTCTAATACCAGGTGTATCGAACAGGATACTAATAAAAAGATGCACAAACTCTTAGGAATACAAAAGGATATAAATGGATGGCTATTGTAAGATAATCACAGCAAGCTCTGCCTGCACAGGCAAAATACTACAGTCAAATACAGTAAAAGTTTTCTTCTCCTTCTCCAAGAGGGACATGGCTATATCATCTCTCTACCAATGTTTTGTCCTTCTGTGTTCCAGATCCATCTCTAGTGCGAATGAAATCCATATGCCTCCAGTGTGTCTAAATAGAAGGGAGTTTGGTACTGATGAGGCTCAATAAAGCACCCAGAAGCTGTGGCCAATGAAAAGAGAGGCATTGAAAATGATGCATCCTTCGTAAGAGTGGAACAGGTAGCCCAGAGCAAACAAAAAATGGCAGGAAGGATGGTCCTTGTTTCTGTCCCTCCAGTGCTTGGCTCAAGCAAAGGGAAACAAAGGGAGGGGAATAAAAACAAATGAGCTGCCTGGTCAGGAAGCAGGGGAGGAAACTCAGGCCATCCTGTTGTTAGCCAAAGGGCTGGAGCCACCTGGCAACCACAACTGGGAAGTGAAGGTGTTCTGTGATACTGCACTGAACTGGCAAGTCACCAGGTAACAACATTCCACACACAGAGGTACAACACCACGCTAACCACACATATGTGTGCGCGCACATAGCTGGGGCCTTTCTTTTTTTACTTATGCAATTCTGTAAAGTGCTAAGCACATAGATGCTGTTGGAGGGGAAATAAAACACAAAATAATTATAACAATAGCAATGACTACCCACTACCAAATCAAAGACTTGGTGAGTACATGATGGCATAAATTAGATAAATTTATTGTCATTGTCCGTATATACACAGTATACACAACAATGAAAATCAAACACCCAAAGACCGGATTTACCGTACACATTTGCACATATCTCCAACACTCTCATCCTATTAAGACATAATCTATTAAAACATAACATAATCCAGAATGTAACATAACCTATTAAAAGCATAACATAACCTAAAACCTATCTCATTCCTTACTACTCACTGCTTGCTTTTTCTTACTACTGGCCCTGAGATCATTATTTAGTGCAAAAGCTGTTTCTCCAGAAGATATACAATTTCAGGACTATCAGTTCCCATGCCCAATTAAGCAGTAATGAATGCAAGGCTTCCCCTCTCTCACACATACAGATGCCACGGGTGTGGGTGTGTGGTGTCTCCCATCTCTTATCTGTTCAATCCATTCCACCTCCTAGAATATGAAACCAAAAGCAAAGATTGTGGGATGTATAACACTGGTGCAGTCAATCACAACATTCCTAGAGTGTACACAAAGGGGCCTTGGTCCTCCAGGTAGAGTTTCCTGTGCCAAGGCTGAAATCACTTCCTTTGTGTGACCAGAAGTGGGAGTGGCCTTACCTGTAGCTATTCAAAGATACAGGTGAGCTGCTACTCTCCCTCTCTTCCCACCAGGACTCCGAGGATGCAACATCTCAGGAGATGCTCTCTTGGCTTCCAGCCAAGAGAGGCCCACATGGAGCCTTTCTCCCTTAAGGAGAATCTCCACATGTAAATACATTTAATCTAAGCTAGCCTGCCTTTCTGAGACTGTAGAAGCTTGAAATGACTGTGAGTAAAACCTTTATACTTTTATAAGCTTATGTGTCGTGTATTTTCTTTTAAGAGGGAACCAGGGGAAATATGTGCCAGGATCTGCCTTATTCTAGAAGTTCATAGGAACTTAAACGCCACGCTTTGCTGCGCTTTATTGGGGATGAGAAACTCTGCTAGTTTGGAGCTTGTTAGCACAAGCTGGGATAGGAAATATTAATCAATATTCCCTCATCCACATTCCCTCTCATCTCCTACAAAGGGTTTTGAGGCCCAGAACTGTGTATTTTGTGTATTTTTAAAGGATTGCTTTGGATTGTGATTTTTGGCAGAGTAGTATTTTTCTGTTTGCACTTCCTGGTAAGCACATGGTCTTTTGTTCTCCATTGTGCTGTGAAAGGGGGATTAGCGACCCCTCCCCTCCCTCAGAGCTCACAGACCTCAGAGGCAGTGAAGATTAGTTTGCATTTTGATTTTTGAATTTTAGCCATTTTTGGGAATTTTTGAAATTTTGAAAAATTTTCAAATTTTTGAGAATTAATATGGCAAGCTCAGGATTTGATAGTGAAGCAAGATCAAGCTTTATGCTGCTGAATGATCGTAATTTTGTGCAATGGAAGCAGCGCCTTTTAGTGCATCTTGGTGCAAAGCAAGTGATTAAAGCGGTGAAAGATCCCAAACCTGATTCAGCTGATTTAACCAAGAAAGCAGATTGGGAAAGGCAAGATGCAGAAGCTAAACACATAATTTTGTGCAGTTTGAAAGATGAGCATTTATCTCTGATTGACTATGAAAGTGATGCATCTCAGATTCTAAAGGATATTGAGAGGGTTTATGGACAATCATCAGAGAACTCTTATAGACATTTACTGGATAAACTGCTGAAGTTAAAGATGAATTCTAGAGAACAATTTACAGGGCATTTTAAGGACTTTAATGAAATTGTTCAAAGGATTGCCCTAACTCCCAGAGCTTTTGATGATGCAACCAAAGTGACTTTTATGCTAGCATCATTAGGAAAAGAATTTACTTCATTTAAGAGTATAATGGATCACACAAGAGATTTGACTTTTAATGAACTAGCAAATCACTTAAGAGAGGAATGCAGAGATTACCTTGATTCTCCACAAAGGAATCCAAGGAGGGACACAAGCTATGTTTCTAAGCAATTTCCCAAGTCTAAGGAAGTGTCCAAAGATATAATATGCCATAACTGCAATTTAAAAGGGCACATTGCAAGGAGTTGCCAGAAGCCCAAGAATAAGTCCCGCCCCTTTCAACCAAAAGGTGAAAAGAAGGGGGGTCGCGAGCGTACATTTCTACTGCAAGAAAAGAGTTTAAATGTGCAAAGAAATGAAAGGAAAAGTGACCAATTTATTTTAGATTCAGGAGCCACAAGCCATTTTGCGCATAAACGAGAATATTTCAGAGAAATTAATGATAGTGAATGGACTGAAATCCAGATTGCTGATGGAAATGTTCTAAAATCACAAGGTGCAGGTTCAATGCGTTTGAAATTCAAGGTGAACAATGAATCTCTTGAAACAACTGTGCCTAACGTTCAATATGTCCCAGAATTGAATTGTAACTTGCTTAGTGTGTCTGCTTTAGACAAGAAAGGTTTCAAGGTTACATTTGCCAATGGAGAATGCAATGTAACGAAAAATGATGAGGTTTATGCTCAAGGGAAACTAATCAATGGTGTTTATGAGATTAACGTTTCAGAAAACCAATCAGCACAAGTCGCCCAATCCAAGCAGAAGCATGAAGCAGATCTGGAGCTCTGGCATCGAAGACTGGGTCACCGGGATATCAGAGTCATCCAGGAACTGCAGAATGGAGATCTTGTGAGAGGTCTACAGGTAAACAAAAGTAACACACCCACACCAAAGTGTATAACTTGTGTAAGTGAAAAAGGAGTCAAACCTTCTTTCCCACGTTGTGCAGAAAAGAGAAGCACAAAAGTTCTGGACATTGTGTACACTGATTTAGCTGGACCTATGAATATACCTTCCTTAGGAGGAAATAAGTATATTTTGATATTTTTGGATGATTATTCAAGGTTTTGTGTGGGATACCTTCTCAAAGAGAAGAGTGAAACAGTGGAATTGTTCAAGCAATACGTAAGCATGGTCAAGAACAAATTCCGGCGAGCACCCACCACCCTAATGTCTGATAATGGTGGGGAGTTTTGCTCACGTGAAATGGAAGCCTTCATGGCTCAGGAAGGCATAGCACATGTGACCACAGTTAGCTACACACCTCAACAGAACTCTATTGCTGAGAGGAAATTTAGGTCCATCCTAGAGATGACAAGGTGTATGCTAAAAGGATCCAACTTGTCAAAGAAACTTTGGGGCGAGGCAGCAAATACTGCGATTTATATACAGAATAGGCTGCCAACAAAAGGCACAGAGCGCACGCCATTTGAACTTTGGCATGGAAGAGTCCCAAATTTGTCACACATACGTGTATTTGGAAGTTTGTGCTATTACCACGTGCCCAAGGAGCACAGACACAAACTTGACTCCAGAGCAAAGCCTGGTATCCTAGTTGGATACGCTTCTGGAGGAAAAGGCTACAGAGTTGTGGACTTACAAACAGGGAAAACAAGTTCACATCACGTGATTCATTTTGAGGAGTATGAAAAGGCTGACACAAGGAACACAGCAATTGACTGTTCCAATGAGCCACCAACAGAGGAGTTTGTAAGTTTTCCTTTTGAAGCCATACCAGAAACTAATCCACCTCCTAGTATTGTACCTCCTAGTGTTGTAGCACCCCCTACAGATGACACCCCAGAAGACGCGGAGGACCAGATGTCAGAAGGCTCCAGAGACGAAGAGGACCCATATGCAGGGATGCCGCCATTGGAAGGAGATGAGGAAGCTGATGCGGTTCAACAAGAGCCAGAGGTCAGACGTTCCTCCAGGTCCAACAGAGGCGTTCCACCACTACGACTGTCCTACTTTGCAGGGTCGGCGCCACCACAGGAACCTTCCACGTGGGAACAGGTTCAACGGTTGCCAGCTGCTGAGGCCAGTCTCTGGAAGCAAGCCGCGCAGGAAGAGATGGATGCACTGCATCGCAACAAGACCTGGACCCTGACAGAGCTACCTCCTGGTAAGAAGGCAATTGGGTCCAAGTGGGTGTTCAAGCTTAAGAAGGGGTCAGAAGGGGAGGTGCAACGCTACAAAGCTAGGCTTGTAGCACAAGGATTTTCACAACAGTATGGCGAAGATTATGATCAAGTATTTGCGCCTACAGTGCGATATAGCAGTGTTAGATTACTCCTAAGTATTGCAGCCTCTAAAGGGATGAAAGTCCGTCATGTCGACATAGCAACAGCTTTTCTTCATGGGACGATTTCTGAACAGATTTATATGAAGCAGCCCAAAGGCTTTATCAAGCAAAATGAGGCACATCTTGTATGTAAACTTCAGAAAGGAATTTACGGTTTGAAACAAGCTGCAAGAGCATGGAACCAGAAATTACATGAAATGCTGGTTCAGCTTGGGTACAAGCAGTCGACAGCTGACAAGTGCCTGTACACTAAGAACAGAAATGGACAATTCTCTTACATTCTGGCTTTTGTCGATGATTTATTAATATCAACGTCCAATGACAGAGACTATAAAGACATAGTCAGACATCTCAACAAAGAGGTGGAAGTAAAGGAATTGGGACTTGTCCAGTATTACTTGGGAATTCAAATTGAGAGAGAAGAAGACGGCTCATTTCTTCTCAGCCAGAAGCAGAAGATAATAGAACTGATAGAAAGCATGCAGATGCAAGGTGCACACCCTGTCGCGACACCCATGGCCACAAATTTTCTAAAGAATCAACAAGATTCGAAGCTGCTGCCAGACAACAGTGAATACAGGTCAGCGATTGGTAAACTTTTGTATTTGGTTACTACCAGCAGACCTGACATAGCAAGTGCAGTGGGGATCCTAAGCAGAAAAGTAAGTTCTCCCACTGAACATGACTTGGGTGGGGTCAAGAGGGTGGTGCGTTACCTTAAGGGTACAATGAATTGTAAATTAAAATTGCCAGCTGTAAGGGACCCTAAGTTGGTTGGGTACAGTGATGCAGACTGGGCTGGGGATAAGGCGGATTACAAATCCACAAGTGGTTATGTTTTTATGTTTGGAAATGCACCTATCATATGGGGCAGTTATAAACAGAAATGTGTAGCCTTATCGTCCACAGAGAGTGAATATATTTCAGCTTCGGAAGCATGCAGAGAGATCATCTGGCTGGATCAACTCCTGACAGACTTTGGTTTGCCGAGAAAAGGACCTGTCAGCTTGATGGAGGACAATCAAGGCTGCCTGCAGCTAGCGCAAACCGAAAAGTTCCTTGCACGTTCAAAACACATTGGGGTCAGGTATCACTTCATTCGCCAGATGATCCAAGATGGACTAGTAGAAATGTCCTACTGTAGTACACAGGAGATGACTGTGGACATTCTCACGAAACCCTTGCCACGAGAGAGTTTCCAGAACCTACGTGTCAAGCTGGGACTCTGGGTGGTTGAATAAAGTTGTTTTATGTTTGTTAAATGTTGTTCAGACTGAGAAGGGGTTTGTGGGATGTATAACACTGGTGCAGTCAATCACAACATTCCTAGAGTGTACACAAAGGGGCCTTGGTCCTCCAGGTAGAGTTTCCTGTGCCAAGGCTGAAATCACTTCCTTTGTGTGACCAGAAGTGGGAGTGGCCTTACCTGTAGCTATTCAAAGATACAGGTGAGCTGCTACTCTCCCTCTCTTCCCACCAGGACTCCGAGGATGCAACATCTCAGGAGATGCTCTCTTGGCTTCCAGCCAAGAGAGGCCCACATGGAGCCTTTCTCCCTTAAGGAGAATCTCCACATGTAAATACATTTAATCTAAGCTAGCCTGCCTTTCTGAGACTGTAGAAGCTTGAAATGACTGTGAGTAAAACCTTTATACTTTTATAAGCTTATGTGTCGTGTATTTTCTTTTAAGAGGGAACCAGGGGAAATATGTGCCAGGATCTGCCTTATTCTAGAAGTTCATAGGAACTTAAACGCCACGCTTTGCTGCGCTTTATTGGGGATGAGAAACTCTGCTAGTTTGGAGCTTGTTAGCACAAGCTGGGATAGGAAATATTAATCAATATTCCCTCATCCACATTCCCTCTCATCTCCTACAAAGATCGCTGAAGAAGAGACCAGCTGCTTGCCAGAAACAAGGAGAGGAAATGCCCAGGTAAAACCAGGTAGCTACCACTGCTTCCTGCCCTGCAGCAGGTGAGAGAGAAATCAGGATATTGGCCTAGACCCTAGTAGAAAGGCTTCTCCCTCCCTTCTTGCTTTCAAGGCAGGATGGAGTTGGTCTGTCCAGCCCTCCAGTTTAATCAAATACTGTCAATAATTAACTGCTTTAATCTCAGCAATGGCAGGAATCCACTGGTTGAGTAGATGCCAGGAGCTATAACTATCCCTGGAAACCTGCCCCCCCTGCACACACACTGAAGAATTCCCTTGGGAAAGTGTCTCAACCCCCATCCGGTTTCGATTAGAGACACTTCAGTTGTATTTCAGATTTTACTGTGCGTGGCACAAAGTGAAGAGGAGCCCAGAGCAGCAGCTATCAAAGCCTGGACTAGAAATATAGCTAAGCTGGGGCAGAACTGTGCTGTGGGAAGGCAAACAGTCTCTGCGCTGAGCCTTCTGAGCCAGCGTGGTGTAGTGGTTAAGAGTGGTGGACTCGTAATCTGGTGAACCGGGTTCAATTCCCCGCTCCTCCACATGCAGCTGCTGGGTGACCATGGGCTAGTCACACTTCTCTCTGAAGTCTCTCAGCCTCACTCACCTCACAGAGTGTTTGTTGTGGGGGAAGGGAAAGGAGATTGTTAGCTGCTTTGAGACTCCTTAGGGTGGTGATAAAGCGGGATATCAAATCCAAACTTCTCCTCCTCCTCCTCCTCTTCTTCTTCTTCTTTGTAGCGAGCGCTCATGATGTGGGTTTTTAGATCCAAGAACATATCCACACCTGAGGCACTTTTACAGCACAATTCCATACATGTTTACTCAGAAGTCCAACTGAGCTCAGTAAGACTTGCTCCCAAGTGTGTAAGTACAGCACTGTAGCCTGGGGTTAATAATGGGATGCTGATCCCATTTCCAGTAGGGTGGTCAGAAGGTAGATTGGGATCTACTGGTAGATGTCTGGGCGATTTGCAGTGGATCAACAAGGACTTCCAACTCTCAGGAGGAATAAGAAAATGACTTTTCCCATCTTAATTACACTGCTGAAATGAAGAAAGCAAATCAGGACTTTTGTGTGAAATGACTATGGGATCAATCCAGTTCTGGCATTGAAAACCAATTCCTAGCACCTCGTTTCATTCCCCCCCCCCTAATTTCTGTTTTTGGGGATTTCTAATTCTAAGTGTTGCACCTGGCTCTGGTTGGCAGATCTTTGGGTTACAGGAAAACCAGACAAGCCTGAGGTTTGCCCACCTCTTGCCTAAACTTCTGATCTACAGATGAAAATAATGCTACTACTTTACCTTCAGGGGAGGAAGACCAGGGGTCTTGGAGCCAGAACTTCTGGAAAGGAGGAGAAAGAGAACTTTTTCTGTTTAAAAAAAATGTTTCCAACAAAGAAATGAAGATCTGCAGAACTAAAAGAATCCAGCTATTTAGTCCAAGAGAAAAGATGGAAGAATCTGTCAAGGCAGAAGCTTCAGAATCCTGCCGGCTGGCAGCCTCTACCTGGCAACTGCTTAATGCCATCCATCAAATGAATCTTAAGGCTGCTGAGGCCCATTCCACCAGCCTTACAAACTGAATGTGGATGAAACCCTGCAATTATTTAGCTACATGCTGCTAACAAAATTCCAGGAGGGAAGAGGGTGGATGGCCAAACAATGTGTGGCAGAGGCAGACACGTGTGTATAAACCAAGGTCTGCCACAATTGCATAGAATGAAGGTTAAAGGGTCTCATTTTAATACGAAAGTGGCTGGGGTGGGGGGCACCAAACTCCCCCAGGCCGTGGCTTGATAGCCAGGCTCTGATACCGGAAATGAGCCCAGCTGTCAGAAGCAGAAGCAAGCTGCAGAGGGTTCTGCACTCATTCATATGCCCTTTTTGCTGGGGACGGGGGACACACAGGCATCCTGGTTTCTCCTTGTGGCAAATCAAGGTTTAAACACAGAGCTCTGCCACTGCTGCCAGTGTGGCCGTGAAGCTGCAGAACTCAGGAAGAACCACCTACGAGACATAAGCCTGTTTTACGTTACACAGCCATATGTGTTGCAAAGTGCCAACTGATGAGGCTGTCCTTCTTGACTGCTTTCGTGCATTTCGGAAGTGGCATCGTCTCTCATCTCTCATCGTCTCTCATCTCTGATTTCCTGCTGAAATTCACGTGTTTCTGTCTGTCTCAAAACTGATTCAATTTCCTCTGTGGGAACTAACCTCCAGATGGTTGCTGCTTGTAGCATGTAATCTGGGGAGGGGAGTTAGGAGATTTGGAGTTTAGAAACTTTTAAAATCTGTTTTGGAAGACAACGAAGGGTGACGCACAAGCCTCCTTAGGCATGGGGTTCTCTACAGAGGAAGGGCATTAGAAATCCGGTTCACCCACAGGTTAGGCTGAGAGGCAGTGACTGGCCCAAAATAATCCAGTGGGCTTCATGGCTGAGTGGGGATTTGAACTCTAGTCTCCAAGCACTACGCCACACTGACTCCTTGAAACCATGGAGAGCTGCCACAAGGCAAGGGAGACAGTAGAGGGCTGGTAAGGCAGTTCCAGGCAGTTCTGTAAATCTTTATAACCCAGGAAAGGTCCAAGTTTCTATCTGTTGCACAATACCTTCCTGCATCTGGAGAAATGGGCTCTAGCCCATGAAAGTTTATAATACAATAAATCTGTTAGTCTTAAAGGTGTCACAAGACTCTTTGTTGTTTTCACTGAGACAGACAACATGGCTACTGCCCTGGAGCTTAGGATATCTATCTATCTATCTATCTATCTATCTATCTATCTATCTATCTATCTATCTATCTATGCCCTTCTTACACTAATATTGCTTCTCTTGAGTCAGCTACTGGAATGATATCAAGGTACTTCCCCAAAAATTGGAATGACTATGTACTACTTGCTCTCTTCCACCCCAAACCTCTCCTAATGTTGGCACTGCACTCTAGTTAACTGCCAATTCTGTAATGTTTCCTTCCTGATTTTAGGCTTGTGGAGATGTGACTATCAGGGATGGGTGCTGTTGTTTTTTAAAGGACATTTGTCATCATCATGACAGTTGAAGGCACTTCAAAATGTCAAAAGCAAAAGGAAAATTAAAAGAAGCGAACAAGCTCCCATGACAAAAATGAAAAGATATATTTGTAGGAGGAGGGTGGGATAAAATGTCAGAATGGGCTAGAACTGTGGGTCACTGGGATTAACAAGCCCAATGCTGAGAGGGCCCTGGGCTGTTAAGAGTCTAGTCTGGATTCAGCATTATGATAAGATGCATCTGAACAGCTGCCTGGGGCAGCACTTTGCAGGGACAGCGCTCAGTAAGTCATACATTATATACAAAGAAATACATTTGCATGGGGGGGGGGGAATCACAGCTTGGAATTCACAGAAATGCTGAGGGACGGGCGAGAGAGGGAGCAAAGGCTCACCAGCAGAAAGCCACAGCCTGACAGCCAGCAAAGTGAAGGAGCACAATGACAAGCCATGGCAAGGACCTACAGGTCATGGTGTATGGAGGAAAGAGGGATTGCATATTTTGTCTAGGACACCCCATTGGAAAGTGAGCACTGATCAGTTCAAATGAGGTGGCACCCCCCCCCAAGAGTAAAGGACTGCTGTGTCCTTCCTATCTATGAACACATCTCTGATTGTTTGATTCAGGACTCTTTCCTTGAACCTGATAAAAGGAATAGAACCTGCGGCAGACGTGGGATCTGTCCCCCTCCACAGCTTGCAGAACTCCATCAGCCCCAACCAACATGGTCAATGGTCAGAAATGATGGGGGTTGTCATTCATCTGGAGAGCCACAGGTTGCCCACTCCTGCTCTAAAGCAAGATTAATCCCTCTCGCCCACCCTTAGATCATACTGGAATATAGTCATTTTCAATGACCAACCCTCAAACTGCCTCATCCTAGACCTAGTGCATGGCTGTTCTGTACTTTGGTTCTGTTTGCTCCATGCATAGGGTCTCAGCCTTCCTCTCTGGAAGCAATGCCTTGTGCAGGCAGCACCTGAATCTCTGCCCCCCTCACCTTGCAACTGTATACACATGACCAACACCCTGGTAATAAGAGAACACCACCAGGGAATATTGGTTGGTGCATAAATGCTTAACAGTGTAATGACTATGCTGAGTCAACTGCAGTTAATTATAATAATAACTACAACACCAACAGTAATTAAGCTCTATTTCCCTCTGAAAACAGCTTCCTTGTGGTGTTTAGTGAATATTTCTGCTAAGCAGATAGGAAGTCTATTTCCCATCCAGTTCAGAAAATGTACAACGGGGCGGAGATGAGAAACTCCCCTCATTCTCCAGCAACTCCTAGATTGCCTAATTCACAACCTACACTGGAAAGCCAGATTGCATCCTTTCAGTGAAATGGATGATTTCCTTGGCCTCCTGGGACATGCAAAAAAACAGTAGTTTTTCCAGAACCTATGACACTCCAAATGGTGTTAGCATCCAACTCCCATCAGCCCCAGCCTGCATGGCCGGTGGTCAGGGATGATGGGAGTTGTAGTTCAGCAACATGGGGAGGTCCATAGGTTCCTTACCCCTGCCCTAGATGCTCAGGTAGCAAGAAGAATGGTTTTTGTGGTTGCTTAATGCTAACTATACACTTGAGTGCTCCTGGTAGCTCCCTGCCTCACAGACACCCCCTTCCTTGATACACATGAGGCTCTATAATAGCCTCCCTACTGATGTGTGGGGTGGCTTTACCTATCCTATGTGTGGCCTGATCAACCATGGATGATTTGTGGTAGTTCTTAAACTGTCCAGAGATTTCTTCTTGGCTCATATCCTCAAATAAACAAGACTTAAGAATTGTTAGGCAGATAAGAATTAATACGACACTATTCATTTCCTGGAGTTTTTGTGCTTCAATTCCTTCAACTGCAGGCAGGCCATCCAGAGAGACAGTCCCATGATACTTCCTAAGATCTACATGACAGCTAATCAAACTGCCTAGAGTAAGGCATCTATGACCTCCGAGGACAGATTTCCACTTGGATGCAAAAAATGAGCTTTCTGCTTTCCTCACCCTAGGAATATCTCAAAACAGCCTCATGGCAAACCACTCTGAGCCACTGTCCCCTCACAGTTGCCCGAACATGGGAGGACTCTTCTGCTGACAGTCCACAATATTGGCCTTTGCTGAACTGTCATGTAAACTGAGACCCTCCTGTCAGAGAACAAAGGTGAAGTGGAATTCTCTCTCACTACACTTCTTCCCGCAGCCCCGCAGCCCGCCCACCTTCCAGGAAAAGATGGCTGCTTCGCCGTAGCTTCAGGGTCTCCATGGCAACAACTACTAAACAAAGCATCAAGAGGGGCTGGACTTTTTCCTTGAGACACAGAAAGGGAAAGAGGCAGACTTGGCAATGCTACACTCAGCACCTCCCCTGACAAAGATGATGTTCCCAGCTCAGAGAGGGCAAGGGGCACTGTAGCTTACAGTACCTGTCAGCTGACAACGGGGCTTATGTAAGGGCTTCCTCTTCTTTTTAAAATTGCATTTTGTGACTGAACAAACTAATAAACAGCAAAGACGGTGACAGTAATAATGAAAACAGGGAAGGCTCTTGTGACACCTTAAGGACTAGCGGTTTTATTATGGCTTAAATTTTCATGGACTACATCATCAGATGCATGCAGTGACATCAGTTCAGGTATATACATGGTTGGGCCTCCTGGTGGGGGGATTGTAAACACTGAGGTCAAGGGGAAATATAAGCCAGGAAAGTACAGACTGTGATAATGACATAATGCACAAAAACAGGCATCCTGGAATTGGTAAGCCAATTAACACATATAATGTGCAAAAAAAGAGCATTTGTCTCAGTTCAGTCCACAAGTGCTCAAACTGAACCTCTTCATGTATTGCAATTCAGCCCGTTCACATTATGTACCTGACAGCTAAGGCTTTTGTCTAACGCAGCACTAAGTAACCGTCCAGGGGTTCCCAAAATCCTCCAGAGCCAACTTGAAGAAAGCATAAGGCATGCATAGCGAGAGGAGAAAAAGTCCTGTGGCACAAATGGAAATCATTGCACCAATGGAACACTTACTTAATGCTGCACTGGATAATGCAAAAGGATCTCACTCCATGCATCTGAAAAAGTGGGCTGTAGTCCACAAAAACTCCTGACATAATATATTTGTTGTTTTTGCTGCAAGAGACTAACATGGCTACCCCTCTAGAAACAATACTGAAAATACAAAACAACATACGTTATTTGCATCAATTACTGCAATACCCAATGTTCTTTCTTCTTTGCAGTATGCTTGTTAGTTTAGTTATTTGACTATTCTCATGCTGCTGCTTCCATTGAGGAGAATGGGTCAGTCCTGGGAAGCTGGGGGTTGAAGTGCATAGAATAGTGACCTAGCAAAGGGTGGTGTTGTGATTTAGTGTGTTGGAATTTGGCCGGCAGACCCGGTTTCATGCCTCTAATCAGCCATGTGGCATGTCTGCAATCCAATGCACAGTCAACCCAGAATAAGCACCACTGAACACTTGTAGTTGCATAAGTTAAATTTGTACACTGAGCTGTAATAAAAGATCTGCAGCTGGCTAAAATACAGCCTTCAGCTTTCAATTAGAAATGCAAACAAGCTTTCAAAGAAAGATTTAAACTGATAGCATGAAGTAGGAAAGAAGTATGTAGCCTCTGTCTGATTATTTTCATCATTCTCCAACTTTCTCTATGACAGAGTCTATGCTAAACTGTCACAAACAGAAAACCAAAAATAAGCAACACAACGGCCTTTTTTCTTATTTCATAAGAGAAAATATATATATATCACTTTCAAACCATCGTTGGCCATTGTGTTGCTTATTTTTGGTTTTCTGCTTAAAGAGTGCAACACGCAGGTTTTTTTGTCGTGCTTAGTAAACTGTCACAAACAACAGCAAAACTTGAAAGCCTCATTATCACCTCAGTTGGTTCCCAGAGCAAGGAGGACCTATGAATTACCCTGGCAGATGGCAACGTCACTCCTGCTCTGAGAAAAGTCCTAGAGCTGCACTTTCTTGCCCATCTCCTGCCTACATTCCCACTACACTACACCACTGCACCATGAACTATTACTTCTCTTCCATTATAAGCATTGTTATAAGAAGCTAGTTGTCATCTTCAAGAATAAGAAACAAAAGGAGACAAGGTGATATCTTTCCCCAGACTGGCTTCTGATAGCAAACTTTCTTTGCTATCAAGCAGAATGAACAGGTTGCTTGTCCTCAGCTTAAGTAAAATAACACATCAAATATTTAAGCTACAAAAACACAGCAGCCTAGTCACAAGTTATTTAACACTTCAAATCCAATGCACAGTATTATGTGTCTAAGAGTGCAATCCTATGCATGTTATCTCAAAAGCAAGGCCAGCTGTGTTTAATGGGACTTATTCTAACTCAATGATGTCGCTCTGAAGACTAATGAGGATCATTGAATTGCCACTCTTTAACTACTTAATCTCAAGTCATTACACCCTGCCTAGGACTGTGAAAGCTTCAGTTCTATAAACAAGGGGTGACTACTCTACCAGACACAGAGCTATTGTTGCACTCCAATTCCCATCATTCCTGACAACTGGCAATGCTGGCTGGGGCCGATGAGATTTGGAGTCCAACAATATATGGAGGGTCACTGGCTCTCCACTACAAACTTAAGGAACATTTCCTATTTGATAAATGCAAGGAATCCAATTCAAAAACATATCCATGAGATCAGAGACAAATGGGAGAAAATGAAGAGAGGCAAAGTGATGACAGCAATTGGCTCCTTAAAACATTGATGCAAAACAGAAGACAGCAATGTGTTTGCTTGAATTAATGCATTTAGAACTTATTGGGAGCTCTTAATTCACACCAGCGTTTATCTTAGCGCTACCCAGATGCACCAGAAGTATTTACTGAGCATGGGCATCTGAGCCCATCTGACAAGTATGAGCCACTGAAAGTAACTTGTGAGAGTTCCGGCAGGAGTTCCTGCAAGAACCTGTTTCCAGCGGGAAGATGGCGATGGCAGGAGTGAATAAGGGAGGAGAAGTAGAGGCTACTCCTCCGGTGTCTCTGGAAGCGACAGTCGGGGAGGCCTCAGGCTCAGCAGAGCAGGGGACCAGGGACTCCGATACTGGAGGGGATGCATCCCTGGCCAATGTCATTGCCACCATGGAGACAGAATCTTCCAGTGGGAAGGATGCACCGGAGGGTGTTGGCAACAGTTCTGAAGTTATGGATAATCAGACTGGCTCAGTAGACGAAGAGAACGTATGACTGCTGGGAGAAATTGGGCTGGGGGGTACTACACAGCCATCTTGACTAGTAGCCATTGATAGTCTTATCCTCCATGAATGTGTCTAATCCCCTTTTAAAGCTGTCCAAGTTGGTGGCCATCACTCCATATTCTGGAGCAAATAGCATACCAGTTTAACTCTGTGCTGCGTGAGGAAAAGTTTCCTTTTGTTTGCCAGCATCACTGGATGCCCCTGGGTCCTAGTATTATGACAGAGAGATCTATTTTCTCCACATCATGTATAATTTTAAACACCTCTATCATGTCCCTCCTTGATCAGTCTTTTTCTAAAACTTCACTTGCCCAGAGGAAGAAGCAAACATGGTGCTGAAACACAACTTCCATCAGCCTCAACCAAATGACCAATGATCAGAGATGATGGCAGTTGTAGTTCCCCATCCCTGTTCAAGATGATGGGTCCCATGCATTCATACTTTACGTTCCATGATACTCCCCACTATTTAAGTTGCTGGAACAAACCTCGGAAATGTATCAGTGTTAGAACTAGCTAAAAAATGCCATTTGATTTATTTTTATGCAATTGCTGATCTGCCTTGAATCAATTAATAAATTTCCCAACCTGACATGGATGAAAGAGCTTTGCCTGCACACAGTCTCCCCTGTGGGCTGGCTGCTCAGACCTAAGGTGCTTGGTTACTAGAAGGGAGCAGACCCCATAAATATGCTCCAAGTCTGAATCCCCTTGTGTATTGATCTAATAATACATGGATGGTGGTAGCTCTGTTCATGAGTAAACAACACAATGAGTAAACAACAGGGCATGTGTTCCCTCCATAACATAAGCATCAAAGCCCCACACATTTTGAGATATTCAAGCTCATATTCTATAAGGTGTGTCAAGCAGCACACAACTGATTAATTTATTTCACAGAAACAGAGATGACGGGAGCCAAAAGGCCACAGACTCCCAAGGTCCTGCCCCCAAAGTAAGGTCCCCCCAGCTACACACCTGCATCTGCAAGATGGGCAATGCAATTGAGAACATAGTATGTCGCAAGCAAAGGGCGGGTTCACAGTGGAAAAGGTGCCCGCAGAGCGTTTTGTAAGCTACTCGTTCGTAATTCATGACTTCCCAATGCAAAGGACTCAAAGACATTAAAGGCTGCATTGAAGTGAAAGGAGTTCTGCATTACAAATTCAAATGCAGTGAATTAATTGCACATTAACAAATTAATGAGTTATAGATTCTTGAATGATTAACTGTGAATTATTTGAGTCATGAGAGTTGTTCACAGCAGAGTTCATTTACTCAAAGGAAACTGAACCTTCTTAAAAGCACTCTGCTATATTTTTCTTTAAAAAGGGAAATCCTGGCTTTGTTTCAAACACTTGTTTATTCCAGCTCTTGCGATGGCATGGGGTTGTTTCCAACTATGTCTTACTCAACACAGACTCTTTGAAATTGATGGGCCTATATTTGTCATGTGCATTTATTTCAATAATTAATACTCTCAGTATCCTGAGAACAACTAACATTGGATAGAACCCACAAGATCAGAAGTTGCCAACATCACCAGTGACACAGCTCTCCCCTTAAAAAAAAGAAGATTATGAATCTAAGCAATCCATTTCCCTAAATCCGAAGTAGGACCATGACCTGAGGCATAGATAGCTCAGAAGAAGAGTTTGGATTTGCTATCCCGTTTTATCACTACCCGAAGGAGTCTCAAAGCGGCTAACAATCTCCTTTCCCTTCCTCCCCCACAACAAACACTCTGTGAGGTGAGTGGGGCTGAGAGACTTCAAAGAAGTGTGACTAGCCCAAGGTCACCCAGCAGCTGCATGTGGAGGAGAGGAGATGCGAACCCGGTTCACCAGGTTATGAGTCCACTGCTCTTAACCACTACACCACACTGGCTGGTGGTAGAACATGGGACTCTTAATCTCAGGGTTGTGAGTTCGAGCCCCAAATTGGGTGAAATATTCCTGCATTGCAAGGGGTTGGACTGGATGACCCTCGGGGTCCCTTCCAACTCTAAAAGTGACTCTGGGACACATTCTGCAGCCCAAGGGTCACATTCCCTCATGGGCAAGCTTCCAGGGGTTTACACACCAATGGTGGATGGGTCCAAGGGCAAACGTGTGCAAGGCAACAGAGATTACCCTTACCTCTTTTTTTTTTTTAACAGTAGGCTACATTCCAGACATACAACAAATCAGGAGGCTTCTTCCAAAACACATACACACACAGAGAGAGGAATATGCTTTATGCTACATGAGACCATTGGTTCACCTTTCTCAGTATAGTCTACACTGCTAGCAATGGCTCTCCAGGGTTTCAGGCAGGGAATCTTCTCCCAGCCCTATCTGGGGATGTCAGGGATTGAACTTGGGACCTTCTGCATGCAAGGCAGATGCCCTACCACTGAGCTACGGCGCTTCCCCACACCTTTGTCCAGACAAGCAAGAGGCATTGCCACTGATCAAGGAAACGTTATAGATAGGCAGAAGCTCTTGAGGAGGATACAGGGTTGGGCTGCTGAGGAATGCTGCCTGTGGTGGATCCCAAGTGCCAGATAGGCTGGCAGGAGGCAATAGTCATGCCTCTGGGCCTGAGGTTCCTCACCCTTGCCAACACTACGTCAACCCCAACCACCCCAGCCATCACATGGCAGCTGAACTTAAATGCATATCGGATGCTGTCAGGGGTGAGAGAAAAAGGTGAGGGCAACCAAGGCAAGTGGAGGATGATGAGCCACAGCTACATCCCTCCATTGTCTCATGACATCCTAGATGCTTATTGGGCAAACTCCCCATCTGTGCAGGATGCCAGCTAGGCTAGGAAGAGGCCAAGAGCCTCAGCACCATTTCTGCAGGAAAAAAATCATAGAATTGTAGAGTATGGCATGAAAATCAGTATCCAGAACAGATACCCATTTATCTGGTACATGATATACAAATTCTGCCAAGAATAGAGGATGCAGGCCAAAATTCTTTTCAATGGCATTTGGCTCATGTTTTGGAAATTCACTTTCAAAGAATCATAAATATGGTTCTGCTCATCCACACCTACCCAAGCTTTCTAGGCACAGGTATGCGTCCTAGTCCGGGTCCGAGCACTTTTTAAAAAATGAAAAATGCAGCAGGAAAACCTATTCTTTAACACTGAATCGGAGCAAACGGTAATTCAGGTTTCCTGCGGACTGCCATTTGCTCCGATTCAGAGGTAAAGAGCAGGTTTTCGTGGAGAAAGCGCCGGGGGTAAAAAAAAAAAAAAAAAAAGCACTCAGACAAGGAGTGTTAAAGTGCAGACCTGTGCCTACAAATGAGGAGCAAAGGTAAGTGTCTATGAGCCCTTAGGGCTCATCCATACTTTTACGTGTCCTGTGCCTAGAAAGCATGGGTCCAAGTGGTTTCTCCCCTACCCTGCTCCTTTCCCAGGGAAAACTCGCTCTTTAGCTCTAAACTGGAACAAACAGCAATCTGCAAGATTGCCATTTGCTCTGATTGAGCACTAAAGAGTGCTTTTCCCCAGGGTAAAGCAGCAGGACAAGAGGAAGTGTGGAAGAGAGTTGTTTGGGGGGGGTCAAACCAGGAACATTTGGTTCTGTGTGCAGAAGCCCTGCATGGTGAGCTATCAGAACTGTGGCAGAGGAAAACTTTACAGCCAGTGAAATATTCTCACGCTGTGGCCAGATCTCAGTCATCCAAACTGGTAAACGGGTTCTCCTGGACACGAGCTTCCTTCTCTGGACTGAGGCATTGCCTGAGCCACAAAATCTTCCTGGCTCTGATACGCCCCTCAGCTCACATTTCCTGATTTAGGGTCCTTCCCAATGTCCTTTTGACTGTGAAGTCATTGTGATCTGTGGTCGTGAGGGCATCAAGGCCCCACTTTCAATACTGTTTGCACCTGCAAAAGTTTCAGGACAGTCATGCTGCTTTGTTACCGGTCAGCGGACACCCTGCAACTTCCCGCTGAAATCCTTAAGCTTTTTATATATATTTTTGTCCCACTTTTGTTGCGCTCTAGTGCAAGAGTGCCCCCTTCCCCAGACATCAATAATGGAGTAGTATTGGTGAAGCATCACAGAACAACTACTGACTAGAGTGATGTGTGGGCAGTCCAGTATAAATCCCTTCACTAATGCACAATTTTTGCATCAATGAACACCTCTATGAGAGCTTCAAAGCACAGACCTAGGCCTGGAAATGAGCAGAAAAAGAAAGTAAGTGTGGATGAGGCTTTAGGGCACATTCACCCACCCACAAAAAACACCAGTCTGAAGGAGCCTTTAGGCACTCAGCTCTTAGCTCACCTCTGATAGCTCCCTCACTACTGCTGCTGCCGCCGCCGCCGCCACCTCTCTCTCTCTCTCTCTCTCTCTCTCTCTCTCTCTCTCTCTCTCTCTCTCACACACACACACACACACACCTTTAGATCAACCTGGAGGACCCCCTTTTTTGCTCCCCATCCTCTTGATCCTGCAAAGGACCATGAATATCTGCAAACAGTGGGCTCAGGAGTGCTGTTCTTGTAACAGCTAAAGGGCTCTCAAGCCGGAGAATGCGTGCCTCAAATACTCGAGACAGGAGTGGCTGATAATCCCTTCTCTTTCGACGGGAAACTTTTGTGCCCCTTACGCTCTGCCTTGTTCAAGCTGCCAGGAGAAAATGAACCGAAACGCAGAGGATTAGAGGGGTGAGAGGTGTGAGGGAAGAGAGCTCAGGGGCTGCACTTCTGAGGGAGGGTGGGAATATATACAGGAAGCCCAAGGCCAAAGTGTCAATGTAGCTGCGATGTGGGTTTGGGTGGCATATGCCCAAGAGACCCCCAGCCATCTGCCTGGCTGCAGCCAAAGCTCCAGCAGAAAATCTACATGTGGTTCCCCCACATTGTTTGGTGAAGGGTACTAGCTGCCATGGCAACGGCTGGAGCCCAGCTTGCCTGTCAGGCATGAAGGAAAAGCCATGCTCTTTGGCAGAGGTCCCGGGCGATGCTTTCCTTCGGGAGAGAGCCCTTCTGCTGCCCACCTACAACACATTCCAAGCCAAGAGAAGAGGCTCTCCAGGCCGCTCTTGGGCCTTAGCTGGGATTCCAGCAACCTTGTTCTCTCTTTCCCGGTTCGTTTCTGCCAAAAGGCTGCACCTTGTTGGAAGAAGGAAAGCCTTTCATGCCAAACTTACAGCGAGGTAAAGGAAGAATCAGAGAGATGGTTGGAGGGTGGTTGTGGTGGACAGGAGTCAATACAGTGGTTAAGAACTTAATTCGTTCCGGAGGTCCGTTCTTAACCTAAAATTGCTCTTAACACCACTTTAGTTATGGGGCCTCCTGCTGCCGCCGCCACACGATTTCTGTTCTCATCCTGAAGTAAAGTTCTTAACCCGAGGTACTATTTCTGGGTTAGAGGAGTCTGTAACCTGAAGCGTCTGTAACCTGAAGCGTCTGTAACCTGAAGCGTCTGTAACCTGAGGTACCACTGTACCAGGATAGTGGAAAATTGAGGGTGGAATTCGACATCACACTAAGGCGATAGTTCTACCATTGTAAGCATTTCTGCTTGCCAGGTGGAACCATCTCCCATCTCTTCCCACCATTCTGTTCTGGGAGTTTTCCTGACCCTCCACAGCAGATTTGGGGGAGGAGAGAGAAGGGAAATCCACTCAAAGGCGGAACTAGCTGCTCTGGTACCTGGAGGTGGGGCTAGCTGCCCACAGAGGCGGGGCTAGCCGCCTACGGGGGCAGGGTGAACGGTGAGCGTCCCAGGGGGGCAGGGCGGCGATGTCACCTCCCCTCAGGGATGACATCCGGGGCGGGCCGCACCCACCACACACCCCTTCCTCTGCCAGTGACTCCACTGTGCTAGCAGGAGTCCTTGGTGAGTTGAATCCAGCCCCAAAGTCCCAGAAGGTTGTCCTAACACATTCAAGACATTCTATCTATTATGTTTGTTATCTATCAATCGCCTCCTCATCGCAGCATACATAGGGCACCAATTCCAGTCCTTCCATCAAGCCCATGGCAATCCTGAATGGCCTCTCCCCCTTCCCCCAGTTGCCATCTGGCCTCCTGAATCCAGATCAGCGTCACTGATGAGATGCACTATGTTCTGAGAGCAACCCTCTTCTTCCTTACCCCTATAACTCTGTAGGGGAGGTCTGGAGCTGCCCAGAAAACATCGGCCTCACATACGGGACCAAAGATAGATGAGCCCTAGAGCCCTTGCCACGACACACTGAGAGCCTTCTCTATTCATGTTCCATGACTCTGGTGTGCTGCTGGACTCTCTCCGTGCCACGACACCAAGAAAACTGCATGCCGCTAAGGCACTGTTGATAAGCCAGCTTCCCCAGATGCTACCCTGTAATTGTCTGGAGAAACTGTGGGAAAATCAAGGGGATTTGCTACTGGGTGCGGGGGAGGCAGAATCCCATTAGAAGAGCAAAGCATGAAATCCAGGGAGATAGAGGGTTGCAGAATTTGCAAGATGCGTCCCGGCACAGACATGGGTTAATTAGGGATCTAGGTTCAAAGGGAGTCAGCAGAAGCAATTAAGATTAGTCCGCAAATGGGGTCTGTACAAGCAAGAATGGCAGAAGCACATACATGGGTAGACAAATCTGTCTGAGCGATCCTTCGGATGGCAAAACAACAGCCATGGCTCAGAGGGTAGAGAATAGTTTTTGATTACTTAGGGAGATTGAAATAATCAATACACAACAGCAATTCTGTGCCACAAGAGCAATTCTGTGTGATTGCTGCAGAGGAAGACATTTGGAGAGGTGGGGCTTCTCCCAACTGTGCAGGGCTGGTGGGAAGAAATGACACACTGCAAAAATCCCCCTATTAATAGTATGCAGGAGCCTCATCATGTACAAAAGTAGGCAATTCTACTGCCTGGCAAGTCCAGCTCTCTGGCCACATGCACACCCACACCCTTCCTACATTCATCCAACACTGAAGGCATACATGAGGTGCCTGGAATCCTAAACTGGCATCACTGTCGGTCTTGGGTGACTTTCCAGGCATCAGCGTTTGGATAACATTGTCTCAAAGCCTTTTTTATTTTATTTTTTAAGCAGGGTTGGGGGAAAGGTAAGCTACTGAAACTTGCCAAAACTACCCGCAGGAAATCAGTGGCAGAGTTCTTCTTCTGGTGAGAATTGAGGAGCTTTGCTTTCCATTGGCCTCGTTCTTCTGCAGCCGTTGCCATTGCCAAAACCTGCCCTCCAGTTCTTTGAAAGTTTTCTCCTGCTTAAGAGGCTTCCGTTCTGCCTCTTTCTCAGCTCACTTGAGAATGTCTTTAGAATTTCAGTGGCTGCAGGGTTTTCAGCTTAACATATTGTTGCACCAAACATTTCTCTCCTTTCTGTTAATTTTCAAACGTGTTTACTTTTCTCATTAACTGTTGGAGAATTATTATTTTTTTAAAAAATGGGACAAATTTTCAATATAGCATTAACTAAGGAGTTCCTAGAAAGCTATAGGGATGGGATGGGTAGGAGTGAAATGGGAGGAAGTTATTAGCTACATGGCAAACACAGCAATGGATGGGAAGCCGGCTTTATTTGCTCAAACCATTGACTGGCAGGATCTTGCCCACTGTGCAAATTGAACTGGAGCAACTTATTTGCTGTGGAATCATTTGATTCCATGGAGCAAAATAGCTGTGCAGAGGGAAGCTGCCTCATTGGCAACTCCTGGGTGACAAAGAGTGGGGCAGCCCCAGTGGAACGGTACTGTCTGAGCAGCTTAACTCCCCGCTCTGGGGAAGGGGTGCATGGCCAATCCCACACCGCATTAAGCGAATACAAACATATGGTAGAAACAACGCAACGTGCAAATCCCTTCGGCATCAGGTTTTCTTACTGCTATCCAGACAGATTTCAACAGTGGACTGAATTAGAATTGGGGGTGGGGGCAAGAGGGCTAAGGACTTAGCACTAGGTCAACTGTCGCAGAGAAATAGCTACCAGGAACAACTGTGCGGCTTGCTGCAGAGAGTGCACATCCACACTTCTTCTTTTTCTAAGGCACAGATGGCTCCGACTCTTTCCTGGCTTCCTATCTCTAGGACGTCAGCACAAAGGGCCGGGACTTCTAGGAGGCAGAGCAGGTACCCTGACCCCCGAAAGAAGCACGGAAGCTTGACTGTGAGCCAACCGAGAAAGGGGCGCAAGAGCAGCAGGATGGATGAACAACCAACACATAGAGTCAGCCAGCTGACAGAGGGTGGCAGGGATAGAATCGGATTCCCTGCATGCCATCTTCTGTCTGCAAATGGCAGAAAACAGAAAGCAAGTAAGCAAGCTCAAACGTTTACCTCCTCTCTTTTAGGCGTGGGCGCACTTAGGGCTCAAACTAGAGGTGACTTTAAGCCTCTCTTTAAGGCAGGTGGTTGAAATTGACCATATTCCTTTCTCTAAAATGCCCCCCACCCATTGGGATCAGTAACACGACATGGGGGGAAGGGGCTTAACCTCCTGCACCATTTTCCTGCAGAGAAATCACCCCCAGCTGCTATTTACTCCAACTGGGGGTGGGGTGGGAATTAAATAAGGGCAAATAGCTTCAAGAGGGAGTTCCAGCAGGAAAATGGTTCCATGGTCCTGATCCAGACCAGGGGCCCTGCTGTGGCTGCTTTTAGTAAAGAGAAACAATTCCAACCTGTGCTTAACTCATGTTTAGTTTGACCCTGAGAGCTCCTTCCCAGAACACCAGATGATCTTCACACAATTATTATTTTTTCACACAGAATGTGACACCATGCACAGCAGAAGCTTTATCACTGCACTTTAAGAGTCTGCAAATGTTCCAGGTCCCATTCCTAAGGGTTGATTTGCTTCTTATTTGAATAAAGGGCACAATAACAGTTTGCATACCCGCCAACATTTCTGTGATGAAAACGGGTGTCCCATTCCTTAATGATAATTTTACTATTTATACTTCACACATCTTACTGTTGTGTTGCCCCAGCCATTCAGGGAAGTTTCCAGCATATATAAAAACATAATAAACAGTAAACATTTTTTAAAAAAAACTTCCCTATACAGTGGTACCTTGTTTTGAGTCTGGGATCCGTTCCGGAGCCCCAGACGCTCGACGAAAAGGATGCTCAACAAAGCGCCGCTCTGCGCACGCACACGGAGCAGTTTGCGCTTCTGCGCATGCGCGAGCGGCAAACCCAGAAGTAACCCGTTCTGGTACTTCCGGGTTTGCTGTGGACATCCGCCGAAATGGACACTGGATGGGGCGGACTTATACGGAGGTACCACTGTACAGGATTGCCTTCAGACCACTCAAGGGTTGGATAACTCCATAGCCTCCAACATTTCTCCAAAGAAAATAGGGACATCCTAAGGAAAAGTGGGACATTCCTGGATCAAATCAGAAACCGGGACAGCTTCTCTAAATCAGGGGCGTCCCTGGAAAATAGGGACATTTGGAGGGTCTGAGTTTGCAGTATGAGGCAGCCAATGAGCCAAGCTGAGTCCTCTTTGCCAGACCCAAAGCGAAATTCTACAAAATAACCACAGATTCTGATTATCTCCAAAGGGCTTAAACTGGGGGGAGTCTGGAGGTTGTAGCCAAGTCAATCACATGCAAAGTAGACTTGCTGAAATTAATGGACGTGACTAACGTATGTTCATCAATGCCAAGGAGCCTGCTCTGCGTATAACTTTGTTGGTTACAAAACTGGGCTTGCAAATGAGGAGAGTGATGGAAAAGGAGAATTGCATTTTGCACAATCTCTTCATGAAACAGGGCCTGCACCTTTGACAGCATCTTAGTCAGCTCTGTAATCAAAAGGACTACAAAGGAGAGAAGCTTTGCAACAGAATAAAGTGGGAGTCATTACTGGAAAGGAGGGTCTTAAAAGAAATCCAAGAATCCAGTCCATGTTTTATGAGCTGCCCGAAAGACATAAAGAAAAGCGCTCAAGTGCAGGGAAAGGCAACCAGCCGCTCTTGGACCCTTTTGAACCTGTCACAACATTGCTTGCCACTGCCCTGAAGTGAGAAAAGCAACTGCTCAGATTCAGAAGACAAGGACCTGCAAGCGATACCCTCTGCTTGCTTCACTTTCCCAAATAGGAAGCTAAAGTTTACCCAACACGGATAGATTAATCTGTATAGAATAGATAGAGGAAGCAGCAAATAAAACCTAATAAGCAAATGACTACCACCACCAAGTCCATTTTCTCCTCCCTGTACACGTGGCTGATATCAGCTCCCTAGCACAAGTGTGAAGAAGAAGAAATGAATTACTCATGCCACCATTTTCGCCTTATATTTTGCATACAGTACTGTTTTCCACAAAGTTATTGCTCTCTCCTGGGGAGGACGAGAGAGGAAGCAACAGTGAGAATTGGCCCCAAGAGATGGCTAGCTGTCAAATACAGGACATGGGAAATCAGCAGACGGGAACATGAATTACAACAGTTCATGTAGAGCTTATGAAGAAACAGCAGAACAAATAGCAAAAGACAGCTGACCAGTAACTCAAAGCCTAGCAGTAGAAAGCTTTAGGGGAAATAAGTCATTCAGAGGCAGTGGGATAAAGAGAGCTATTAAAGATCCTACAATATATATATCAAATTTATTTGCAGCACACCTTCAAGGGCAGGGCAGATATGACATCTACCTCAAGTTGGGCAAAATCTCCTCTTTTTAAAGGATAGAATAAATCAATTATTTGGCCAGCGCCATTGATTAAGGTGCAAAAGCAAGACTGTTTGGAACTGTTTGGGACAAAGGGCCAATAGACACATACAAAATGAGCAAGCCATAGATGGAGACATTAGAATGAGACAAAGCTGTCATCACCATGCGCAGCTTACAACCTAACCAAATTTGTCATGCCATGACAGATTTGGCAGACGTAGGTGGCATAGGAAACATGGATCGAATTGTGAGCAGAGTGCATGGCAGAACAGTAACATGCCAATTTCAACATGTGCTGAACTCAATGCACCCTTGCCACACACTCTGCATATCAATTTGTTTGCGCAAATTACCCACAAACAGTTGTTTAAACATGTTTCTACCTGGGATCCAAGAAACCAAGCTGTTTATCTAGGTGCTTCACTCTCAGAGAGTCATCCAAGCAGAAGTACGTGACGGGTCTCTGGAAAAGAAAGGTCCTTTTTCCATGGGATGCCCTTCTCATTGACTGCAACAGCCAGTTTGACATCTGAGTCTTCATTGGCATCAACCACTCTGAATGTACTTTTTAATTACTAGGCAACCATGTCGGAACATAAGACATGGCATATTGGGTAGAAGCAGGCAGCCAAAGTTGAAAAGTGCAAAGTGCACAGCCCACGGTGGTCCTCATCAGCCATGTGGGCTGCAGGAGGATAAGTGCTGGCTGAAATACGGTGCACATGTGTTAAACTGGGATCACATCCAGCATCGCATCCAATCCCCTTAATAAGAGCTGCATGCCTTTAATTATGTGTCCATCAGCATAGTCCTGCTATGCAAATGTGCCTGAAAAGAGCAAAGGAGCTAAGCACAGAATGGAGTACTGCAGACTATCCCACTCCTGGAACGTGCCCTTAGAATTTTAGGTCAAAAGTTTTTTTCTGCAAAGAGGCAAAACATAGAAGCCATTTCTTCTATGCTTTTTTGCAATTGAGAACATATATCCAAGTTCAACAATACAGACTTTTCCTCGGCAAAATGCACAGAAGTGTCGGCTGGGAAACCATCAAGTCCTACTTCTGTGTATGTTTCCAAGAAATGAAGCCATTTAAGTGCACATGAACAACCCACAATTGATGCGAGATAAGTGCATCTTGTGCTCCGGCATCTGCACCCAAAAAAACCCCATAGGGTTTTTTCACGTATCACTCCAATTCGCCTGCATGGAGAATGCTTCTGTTTTCCTAGACGATGGACAAGGAAGCTGTGGTCCTGATGATGCTGTTGGACTCCAACTCTCATTGAGCCCAGCCAGTTTGGGCCAACACCCAGGCAAGATGAGAGTTGTAGTTTGAAGCTACAGCTACCTTTGGACAGAAATGACTTGGACACCATGCTCCATGCTATTGTAACTTCCAGGCTTGATTATTACAACGTACTCTTACAACGTTGGGCTACCCTTGAAGATTACTCTGAAACTTCAACTTGTCCAAAATGCAGCAGGCAGATAGGGTTCCGTTTGGAGCTCATATGTCCCCTGTTTCAAAACAGTCACACTTGTTGCCCATTGACTTCCAGGTCTGATCTAAGGTGCTCACATTAGTATTTAAAGCCCTAAACAACTTAGGCCCCAAATGTCTGAAAGACTGCCTCCTTTCCCATGGATCTCCTATGTTCTGATCAACAGAGGAGGCCCTCTTGGAAGTTCCACCACCCTCAGATATTCAGGGTGTGGCAGCTCAGAAGAGGACATTCTCTACGGCAGACCTAAGTTACAGAATATCCTCCCCACAGAGGTGTCACGTCTGCAAGATCATACGCTGAAGATGTACCTCTTTACCCTGACCTTTGACATCTGAGATACCTATTTTTAAGACCCATCCTGTTCTTTTCCATTGTATTTGTTTTAAATTGGTTTCAATACGGTCTTTTAGATTGTTGTAACCTGCCCTGGGACCTGTGGTGAAGGGCAAGTAAGAAACCAAGTTAATAATAGATAATTCAACAACATCTGGAGGGCCACAGGTTCTCCATCCCTATTCTAGAGCATAAAGCTCAAGAGGACCTGCCGCCCTCTGAGCCTCTGACCTAGTTAATGTCTCCCCAACAGCTTACTGCCAATGATCTGCTCCTTCCCATTTTGTGTCTCATCTCATCCGCCTCCGCTATCCCACCACCCTAATCCCCTTGCAGTAAGGAATGCTTAATCCCTTGGCTTCTAAACCCCCCCCTCCCCAATCCGTCACATCTCTGCACCTTTAAATCAGCATCATCCTCCATGCTAAACATCACAGACACAGTTGAGGGACTGCATGAAATGTTAAAAGGGTAGCCTCTCCCACGGAGCCCAGATCAAAGGGAGCCCGCTCTCAAAGGTCCAAGGATGGAGCAGATGGCTTGAGTGCATTATCTGCAGTCAGCCTCCCACCCTCACACTATCCTAGGTTGCCCTGCAATGGAGGATCTTAGCAGCTGCCCAGCCTGCTCTGGGATTTTCACTCCCGCCAATATAGCTAGACTCCTCCTGACGTTAACCCTGGAAAACTCAGCTTCACGGCTCAGAACACCTTGTCTTACACAGGTGGGTGGCAATTCAAAGCAGAAGGCTGTAAATCAGGATTATAGGGAACTGGCAGAACAGGAAGAAAAACCCCTCTGGGGGATGATGTACCAGTGAATGAGAAGATCCATCCAGGAATGAGAAAGGATGCTAGCTCCTGAATACCCGTTGCAGGAAACCACAGAAGGGCAAGGTGTTCTTGGGCTAAGGCTCTGCTTGCAATGTTTCCCCCAGACAGATATGGGTGGCCACTGTAAGAACAGGATGCTGGACTAGATAGGCTATTGGCCTGATCCAGCAGGCTCTTCTTATGTGGCAGCTATCATCTGACATTCAGCAGGATTGGTGCAAAGGTTGCCAAAAAGAAGAGTTTGGATTTGATATCCCGCTTTATCACTACCCGAAGGAGTCTCAAAGCGGCTAACATTCTCCTTTCCCTTCCTCCCCCACAACAAACACTCTGTGAGGTGAGTGGGGCTGAGAGACTTCAAAGAAGTGTGACTAGCCCAAGGTCACCCAGCAGCTGCATGTGGAGGAGCGGAGACGCGAACCCGGCCGGTTCCCCAGATTACGAGTCTACCACTCTTAACCACTACACCACACTGGCTCTCAACATAAATGACCATTTCTACTGCTTCAACTTTCGCTCCCAGTGGAAGCCCCACACACCACGGTAAGCTATACACAAGGTTTCAACCTCCTATCAAGGTTGAGTGCCTGCACACTTTCGAAACATTTTTCTTCGCCTGCTCATAACCATAACAAACTTGATGAAATGCCTCTGCCTAGCCTCTCTTCCACCTTTCAATCTTTAACCACGGGTGTTAGGAGGTTGGCCTATCTTGATTAGCATGAATGGGCCTCGTGCCAAGGGTGTTTTTCGTTTTTGGTTTTTTTGCCCGGTGAGGGATTTAATGAAAGAATTATGCCCCATGATAGCTTGAAATCTTTCTCCCCAGCCTTCAGAACGTGACGCCTAGCAGCGTTTGAGTGATGAGCAGGGAGACAACTGAAGGCAGCTGCAGTTACAGTTTGAACTGGGACACAGACAGAAGGAGATGGCATTGACATGACCTGTCCACTGCCTGCTAAAATCTTCCTTTTTCATCAGGCTTTCACCCTACAGAGTTGGAAGTATATGATTGATTCCCTGGAATGGGCAAATTCATGTGCCATATCAGGTGGTGATCAACTGTTTTGCCATGATTTGTCTAAATGTGCTTTGTTTAGTTTCTTGTTTCCTTTTACTTTTGTTAAGTATATATTGTATTTAATAGTGATGTGTGTTGATGCTGTGCTGTTAGCCAGTCTGAGCATTTTCTTTTAAATGGAAATATAAATGTTTTTTTATAAACAAACCAAGTAAAAACATGTAACAAGCCAAGTTCAACATAGTTCAGGACTGGTTGTTTTTCAGCATTTGCAGCACATTTTCTCCACAACTCGGGGGAAGCCATTTAGGGTCTTGGGTTACCTTCAAGTCACTAATGCAAGTGGTTTTAGTGGGATTCCAGGGTTTTCACAGCGGATCCCTTAAATCTGTACTACCAAACTCACATGATCAGGAGACCTAATCTAGAGCTAATTAAGAGAAAACTCCCATATACTGGGTTGTTCATCATTCACTATTTAGTCACCGGCGAAAAGATTGCTCTTTTCCCAGACCTTTGGCTAACTAAAGAATCTGTAGCCTTTTTAAAAAGGGGAGGGGTATTCTTTCTGTTTGTTATTATGTTGTGCATCTTTGTGTTTTCATATTGGAACCCATCCTGTGATCCTTGGGTGAAGGGTGGTGTAGGAATTCAATCAACAAAATAAATGAAAATAAATTCTAAAAGCCCCATGCAAGCAGAAGAAGCACAATAGTAATCAGGACAAAAGTTGTGTGTAGTGGAAGATGCAGGAAGGTTACTAATAGTAAGTCTTAACTCCAGGCATAGGCAAACTCAGCCCTCCAGATGTTTTGGGACTACAACTCCCATCATCCCTGACCACTGGTCCTGTTAGCTAGGGATGATGGGAGTTGTAGTCCCAAAACATCTGGAGGGCTGAGTTTGCCTATGCCTGCTTAACTCTGTCTGTCCTACCAGAAAGAACTGCAGAGAAACCACAGCCACCTCACCAGACTCCATACACTTGGGGCCATTTCACACATTATTATTATTATTATCATCATCATCATCATCATCATCTACCTGTCCTCCAAGGAACTCAACGAGGCATACATGGTTTCCCACCTCCCATTTAATCCTCAAAACAACCCTATGAGGTAGACTAGGCTAAGAGAGAGTGACTGGCCCAAGGCCATCCAATGAGCTTCATAGGTGAGCAGGGATTCAAACCCTGTTCTCCCAGGTCCTAGTCCAGCACTCTAACCACTATACTACACTGACCCTTAGAGGTAAGTCACTATTTGCTACCAAAAGGACATTCATTATCAAACGGTAGCTAAATTCAGCTAGTAGTATATATGTACAATACATGTTTTCAGGTGTATTATCTGTACACATTTTAAAAGATACACATTTCCTGAAATTAATAAAAAGCATGACTATAATCCTGAGACCTTGTTTCACCAGGATAATATTGCATCCTCCAAGCAGTGGCAGGAAAAATGTGGCTTGTGGATTCCCCCCCCCCCCCAGAAGCTATTGCAAACATTACAGTCGTATATACAACACACATAGTTTGGCGGGGGAGGGGGGACATATTTTCAGAGTCTGATAGCCAAAGGCTGCTGCTAATCAGATTCCTTAGGGATCTTTGCCTACCAACCTTGTATAAATGGACAATAGAAAACTTAATGAATAATATCTTTGGTTGTGCCTGACCACAAACACATTGCTCTAATCGTGGCATGTTATTCTCCCTGCCATCTACACATGCCGTTGGCAGTATCTGGAAATGCATTTACATAAAAGCCCTTCTCTAGGTGTGAACAGCAAGCTCTGATGAATAACATTATTGGTCTGAAAAAGCAGAAGTCACTGGGGAAAGCGAATGTTCTGAACCATTTTCCTGCCCCTGGGGCACCTTTGTCATGTGTTATTTGTAATTAGTCTTTTTGCAGGCCTAGAGTCCATCAGTAGGAGCAAGTTTGCTGTCAGGCCATATCCAGCAAGCAAAGATTCACATCTTGCTATGCAGCTGTGCTGTGCTTTGCACTCCTCACAGTCTTTTTTTTTTTTTTTTTGCCAAGACGAGGAGGGAGGGCAGCGATTCTCAACATCTGACACAATGGCTGCATTCAGGTGTACAGCTAAATCATGGTTTAGTGTTATGAGAAAGGACCACAGCAAGCCATCGGCTCATGCGCTCCTCCACTTTCATTTTAGAGATTAATCACAGCTTGTCATACCATCTGACCCTAGACAAATTATGAGTAATCTTACCTACGGCTTGCTCAAACAAGCCAATTTCAAACGATTTTGAAGCTGGATTGTTTCAACAAACCACAGTTAAGATTAACCACGGTTTAGGGTTCCGATGGCACACTAAATCATGAGTAGCCTAAAACAGAAGTGGAAGGTTCCAATTTCCTCGCAGCTGCACCAGAAGCAGGAAGAGAGGAATATGCAAGCCCAAGGCTCACTGCAGCTTGTTCCCATAAAGCCACACCATGGTTATATTTGGCATTATGTCCAAACACAGCCAGCCATGTACTTCTAGCAATATGTCTCCAAATGCCAGTTGCTGGGCATTGAGAACAGGAGAGGGCTATTGTGCTCATGTCCTGTTTATGGACTTCTCATAGGCATCTGATTAACCAATTAAAATCATAGAACTGGAGAGTTGGAAGGGACCATGGGTATCATCTAGTCCAACCCCATGCAATGCTGGAATATGCAGCTGTCCCATACAGGGATCGAACCTGCAACCTTGGCATTATCAGCAACATACTCTAACCAACTGGGAATGCTGGGTGAGATGGGCCGGGGTCTTTCCCCAAAAATATTCTCTCATTCTTTTTAAGCAGGGTGTATGTAGATAGCACTATATGTGTTCTTGCACTCAATACTGTACAAATATTTTACATGAGCATCTCATCTCCCTGCCTGAGTTAGGAGCAGTCTCTTCACATACGCCACACTTTTTCCATAAAGGCTTTGACTCTTGCCATTTTTCCATTCCCAGCCACCTCCTCTGGAGCTGGACTACAAAAGAGGCTGCTGGACTACCATGATGTCCACTTGCATTCATTGTGAAGTTTGGCCCCCAGTGACACAGGTCCTGACTCTCCAGGCTACTTCAAAGCCTTTGGGGGGTGGATTCATTCCAGAAGAGCATAGTCACAGCAAATCTGCAGAACTGGCGCGGCTACAGGTGCCACATAATACTCATTCCTCATGTGCAATAAATCACTCTTTTAGTGCAGCAGCAGCCACACTTTGGAACCCCCTGACTACTGGCAGACACCTTCACTACACAGTCATACCTTGGAAGTCGAACGGAATCCATTCCGGAAGTCCGTTTGACTTCCAAAATGTTTGGAAACCAAGGCACGGCTTCCGATTGGCTGCAGGAAGCTCCTGCAGCCAATCGGAAGCCGCGGAAGCAGCGTTGTACGTTCAGGTTCCAAAGAATTTTTGCAAACCGGAACACTCACTTCTGTGTTTTCACCGTTCAGGAGCCAAAACGTTTGACCTGCAAGGCGTTCGACTTCCGAGGTACGACTGTACCTGCTAAAAACGTTTTGTTTAGGCCAGGCTACCCAGATATGTAGAATGTTTACATGTGTTTTATGTGGGTTTTTAGCTTATCGTTGATTTTAATTATTTTTGAATGTTTAAGTAGTTGTTTCTTACTGTTTTTACTGACAATTTCATTGTCCTATTCTTTCTGTCAATCAAGCAGAATATAAATTTTTAATGAAATAAATTCTTACCACCTACCCACCAGCTGGAAATACAACTGGACATTTGTTCTCTTGCTTTGACTGGCCACACCAGGAAAAAACCCTCCCTCTAATTCTGCAGTCACCAGCTCTGGAGTGCCAGCTGCAGCAATTTCCCTATAAACACCAGCGGCTTGGATTCCCCCTGCATCAGAAGCCAGGAATACCATTCAGCGGGGCTCCAATGACAGCCAGGGGCTATGTGTATTATCGGCACTCCAATCTATCCACTGTACAGTATTCCCCAGTCCCTGTATTCCTATCCCCACAGAGCAGGTGCGGCTGGCAGCCACCATGCAGAGAGTTTAATTGCCGAGACTCAGGGACAGCTGCTCTTAAGCATCTCCAAATTGGTCTCCGGCAGGAAGGCCTGCCAGCGTCTTCCATGCTATGGAGGGCAGCATTAATAAGGAGGTAATGTTCAGTGATGCTCCTGGGACCTTCTACACATACAAACACCATCTCTCCCCTTAGCTTTTTGACAATGTTTGTGATCATCCGGAATACTGAACTTGTGAGCTGGGATGGGAGAAAAGTATGCCATCCCTCTTAGGAAAGGATAGACTAAAAACATTAACGACTACTTTGCAAGTCCTGACTTGGCGTGTCAAAGCTCTGACAGCAGACAGCATCAGAGACTGTGTATTTTGCCAAAACTCCAACCTCAGCAGCTTCACCACAAAAAAGGTTTTGGTTTTGGTTGGTTGTTGTTTTTTTAAAGTCTGCATGGGGAGATACCCTATGCCCACATGATAATGATGGTGTCATTTTTAATCAACAACGATTTGGGGTTGGCTTTAGCAGGATGTGTCGTGCCCAATTTGGACGCCATACATGAAAGAGAATATATACCGGTACACATGCCCAAGAATGCTATCAGAGCAGAGGAAGAAAATAAAAGAAAATGCAGGGATTAAAATGCAAGATTATGATGTGAAGAAAGAGTGGTGACCAGGGAATTATGCAGCTGACAGAAAAGACAGCTACGTAACTTATATATGGCCTTGCCATAAATCAAACTGAAAGCAAGCAATTTCTTTTGCCACTAAAAGGAGGACAGGAGTCTGTGGGGTTTTACTTGCAGGTAAACAACAGTCATTCTACAAAATAGGAAGAACTTGACTGCAACAGCAACTGAGCAACAAAATTATTTGCCTAGGATCTCATGAAATCATCTCCCTTTGAAGCTTTGGTCGTTTTAAATAGGATGTGTTAACATTTATTGTGTAATCTCACCATATACAAGTTGTACAAGTGACAATAAAGTATTTCATTCATTCATTCATTTATATCGTCTGTTTAGCTAGAGAAAACACTAGCCGTGGTAAGGATTTGGACTACATGATCTTTGATGCCCCTGCCAACTTCAAATATAGCTTATACTGAATCGGACTTGGCTCATGTAGTTCAGTATTGTCTACAATGACTAGCAGTAGCCCTCCAGAGTTTCAGACTGGTGTATTCCTGTTTCAACTGGGAGATGCTAGGGGCTGAACCTAGGACCCCCTGTATGTAAGACAGATGCTCTATCACTAAGATCTGGCCTTTCTCCAGAACTCAGATGCATCTACCACCCATTCCTACCCCACCACAAAAATCTCCTGTCCCGTCGCCCTGCGAAAGCAGCCTAGTCAAATTGCCAATGGCAGTTGGCAGGTTTCACTTCACTTTGTGCGTGCTGTAACAATCTGTTATTAGCCCTCCCTGAAGGCAGATGCCAACTGCATCACAAGCAGAATTTGGACCATAAATTCAGCTCTAATTCCTGGCAAAAACCTTGTCGAACAGGTGCTGCTACAAAGACCCAGGAGAGTAATAGGCAAGTAATAACTAGTTACTTGAAGGTGGAGAGCAATTATAGATGCTGGCCAGGCTAGGCCAGGCTACGTTCCTCCAAGGAGTCCCAGCAGCAGATACTTCCCATCCTTGGTAGGGATGACTCTAGGGCCAATGAAAGTTGCCAGATTCATGCACGCAATGATTCAGTTTCACTCAGGATCAGGTGCAGGTGAGGCACCAACCACACCTGGCGTGGTTTTGCCTTGAGGAAATGTGCCTATAGAGGCCAAGAGGCTGGGTTGCGAAGAAGTGAGGAGCCCAAAGTTCTGTAGTCATAGCCCATCCTCTCCAAAGCCTCCAATTCCTGCTGGACAAATAGGGTGCAGGCCACGAACTCCGGATATAAGAGAGATATGTGCTATTAAGCCACCAGATCTAAGTTAGGAAAAGGAGCATCTGCCAGGTTGAATTTGCTCCAGCACAGAGTGGGAGGCTTTGCAGAAGTGAGTCAACCAACACCCTGATTCATGAGATTTAACATGAATGCGGTGGGGGGGGGGTGAGAGAGAGAGATGTAAGGCATGTAAGCTCTATCCTGTTTGCCGAAGTAGCTTCTCTCCCTTCCTCCAACTACGCCCACGACCACCACATGTTCCTCACGCACAGCCCAATCCTTTGCGGCTAGAGTGGGGAGGAGGGCAGTCATTAGAGCCAGGATCAGCCCCTGCTGTTCTTGGGCAGAGTCCATAGCCCCAGCAACTGGGAAGGACCCACCTCTGCCCCTTTCTAAACAAATCTGATCTGGTACTCTAAGCAGTGCCAGACAGGTGGGTATTTCCCACAATGCCCAAAAGCACCAGAGACATTGTGGGAAATTAAATGGCAAACAGACACAGCTGCCCTGAGTTGCTCTGAGCACTGCCGTCGACTCAGTAAGCCCACCATAGAATGTCAACAGAGGAGGAAGCCCACTAGAGGACACTTTGCCCAGAGCCCCAGAACCTGGAACAAGTTGTGAAGGTGCGGCAGGGACTTCTCCGTGGGGAAATCCTTAGTAAGCTGTATATACCCTGCCAGCCTTAGCTCATCTATCCATTCAGTCATGTGTTCAGCACCCATCAGTCTACAACATTATATATTGACGATGCTCGCCCACCAATTATACACAAGAGCCCATCTGAAAAATGTGTTCTCCAGCCATTTCCAGTAGCATATTTGAAGATAGCAGGGCAATAGCCCATAGCCAAAGCTGCAGCTCCATTGGTGGAAGGGTCTTCTGGGTACTCAATGGAACTTCTTTCCCCCTCCACCCTTCCATGTGCCCTCAAAATCAGCTCTAGGAGGTTGAGGGGACCATCTAGAATGAGAGTAGGAGAGAAAACACAACGCCCATTGTGCCCATGGAACCCTGTTGGCAAAGCACTGAATACAACCCACTGACATTATGGCTTAGCCATAGTCTCTTTTAAAAGTTGCTGGAATGGGTCAGAAACACACACTTTGGGATCAGGAACTGCCTCGTGGGTGAGGCTACATGTAAGCAAGCCTTGGATGACTACGACATTCCTGAGCAGGATCTCTCTCTTCCTGATGTCACCACAGTTTCGGAAAAAGGAAAGGGAACCTGTAGACTTCCATATGCTGTTGAACTACAACTCCCAGCATCCCTGGCTGTTGGCCATGCAGGCCGAGGCAGATGGGAGTTGGAGTCCAGCAACATCATGAGGTCCACAGGCTCTGCATCCCTGTTCCAAGAGGCTAAAGCAAATTCAAATTATGCAGTTCACCGTCAATTTTTTGTAAACCCCCCACTATTCGGAGGGGAGCAGGGAGTTGGGAGACCCTTGTTGAAGTTGGGTCCTGCATGCAGGCTTCCCACAGGCATCTGGTTAGCTGCTATGAGAACAGAATGCTGGACTAGCTGAGCTTTAGCCTGATGGCTCTTCTTATGCTTCCCATAAGTTGCCATTTCACCTTTCATCCACCTGTGGTCCTCTATGCTGAGATTTTGTCACTGGTCCTTCTGTAAGCCCTTGACATCCTGAAGATGAGTTAGCTGTAGCTTTGACATTAACTCAGGGATGGGGTGCCTGTGACCCTCCAGGTGATGCTGGAGTACCCTGCCCTCTTCGGATGAAGGCCGCTATACAAATTTAATAAATCAATAAATCAACTCCTATCAGCCCCAGCCAGTATGGCTGATGTTCAGGAATGATGGGAGTTGTAGCTCAGCAACCTTTGCAAGGCCACAGGTTCCCCATCCCTGCATCAGTTTATATCCTACACACACCAACCATCTCTGCTGATGCTTGCCTCTCTGCTTACCCTGCAAAGTTCTGCACTGGGACAGTGGCATTTAATTTAATGTAATTGCAAAGCACAGACACAGGGCATTGTAATAAAGTGGCAGTGTAGGAAAAGGAGACTACCTGGCTAATTAAAGGGACTGCATCCTTCTCCTGGAACAAAACAGCTATTCTACTCCAGTGACACATTTCCCCACATACTACACCCATCTCAGGCACACAAATTCCACGTCTGTGTTGCGGAAGAGTAGTTGCGTTCATTTCTCGGTTGCAGCAAAAATCCAACAAGCGGTGGAAATTGACCATGTTTCACTGAGAGTGCACCCACTGAAAAGAATGAAGGTCATCAATTTCAATGGGTTTGGTGCTCTGTGTAAAACTTAGCGGCATACCACCCAAAACGTCTTGAGGCATCTTGAGGAATAACAAACATACAGGAGTATAAGCTCTGGGAGAAAAGAGCCCATGTTTGTTGTGAGACTATGTCTGGTAGCAATG
This sequence comes from Darevskia mixta, assembly GCA_034641385.1. Classification (NCBI taxonomy): domain Eukaryota; kingdom Metazoa; phylum Chordata; class Lepidosauria; order Squamata; family Lacertidae; genus Darevskia; species Darevskia mixta. The sequence continues at coordinate 28,924,613 of JAWWNH010000029.1, forward strand.
ACACAGACATACTAAGGGTTTCCTTACAGGACAGCCAAATATCTCCCAGCGTTCTCCCCCGTCTTCCAGGCACTGATAAACAGAATCTCAGACCTCAGAGGAAGGTCAGCTCCATCTTCCAAATGAATGACCACAGAACAGACCCATCTTGCACTCCTCCTGCCTCATCCGCACTGCCCCAAACACCAAAAGCCACTATTGGTGGCATCAAATCATCATGCATTCAGCTCGCATGCAAGAAAAGTCAATTTTATATGGAATTAGCCTCAAGTGGTTGGTTCCATTCAAAGGGAATAGAAAGGAAGGGCAGGAGGAAGAAGATTCTTTGGCTGGGATACTGGGAGCCTGTGGAAGAGATGGGGGTGGGGGGGAGAAACTCTGCAGCTTCGGCTGTTGTCTCAGAGCAAAGACTGGGGCAGCCAACTGGAGCAGCGCACAGAATCCTGGATCGCCATTTGGCTGTTATGCAACCTCCACCAATTATAAAAAAACAGTTCTACTTTGCTGCTGCTGCTGCACCTTTGAAATGATCAGCTAAATGCTTCCTAATTGCAAACAACGGATTAACCCAGCCTCCCCTGACCTGGTGCTCTGCAGATTATTATTATTATTATTATTATTATTAATTACCCACCCATTACCCATAGGTCCCAGGGTGGGTTACAACAGTTCAAACACAATATTAAAAACAGATTAAAACAACTAACAATCATAGAAATGAGGTAGGTCCTAAAAACGTACATCTCAAGTGTCAAAAGCGAGTGTAAAGATGTTTTGGACTACAACTCCCAGAAGCCCAAGCCAGCATGGCCAAAATTCAGGGATGGTGGGAGTTGCAGTCCAGGGCACCAGGCTGGGGGAGGTAATGTGGCTATATACCACATATTCAGAATGGTTATTTAGCAAAAGTTTTCTAGGTGTGATCAGACTCCCTTTCTTTCAAAGCTTCCCTGGGTGTTTTTAAGCAGAGGTTGGATGGCCATCTGTCATGGATGCTTTAGCTGAGATTCCTGCATTGCAGGGGGTTGGACTAGATGACCCTTGGGTCCCTTCCAACTCTAAGATTCTGTGATGCCATTTGAGATTAGCCACAAGGTTAGGAGAGCATGAGGTAGGCATGCAGAGTTGAACTAGATTGCTCCAAAAGCTTCTCTTTCCCCCAAAACTTGAGATCCAAAGCCACATGTGCAGCAATACATTTGCCACCTTACCTGACACAGATACTCTCATGATGGCTTCCAAAGGCCTGTTGTTATCCAAGGCCCTGCTCAGACGTAGCTCTCCAGTGCTGTGGTTCAGGAGCACCAGCCTCAGTTCGTTGCCTTGCTCAAAGCTGTAGGTAAGCGTATCGGAGACATCCGGGTCATAGGCTGGGATTCTGCCAATCACACCCGTGGGGAAACTGCTGGACTTGTTGGTGATATAGTTATTGAAGAGGATCTCAAAATTCTTCAAGACAGGGATGTTGTCATTCTTATCCAGCAGACGGACGTGCACAGTGGCCCGGCTGACGAGCGGTGCTGAAGTAGCTTGGACCACAATGACATACTCAGACTTGGCCTCATAATCCAAATCCATCAGTGCCGTCAGCTCGCCGGAGAAGATGTCAAGTTGAAAGACCTCGGGAATGTTGCCTTCCACTATCTGATACATGATCTGGGCATTGGTGCCCTCATCTGGGTCGCTGGCAGTGATCCGGGCCACCACTAAACCAATTGGGCTGTTCTCCTCAACAAAAATGTCAAACTCATCCTGTTCAAAGACAGGGGGGTTGTCGTTGACATCAAGAACAGTGATGTAGACATCAATAGGGGTCCTCATGGCTGGCATGCCCTTATCGACGGCATATGCCCTAAGCTCATATAATGGGACATTCTCCCTGTCCAGCCTGCGCAGTGTCCTAACAATGCCCGATGTGGATTCAATTATGAAGTCTCCATCCCCATCATCCCCACCCTGGAAGGTATAGAACACCCTCCCATTCAGCCCAGAGTCTCTGTCGGTGGCGGAAACCTGCAGGACACTCGTGAAAGCTGGCACATCCTCATATACAGAACCTTGGTAGTTATCCCTTAAGAACTGAGGTGCATTGTCATTTACATCGTTGACTAGGATCTCCAGGTAGGTAGTATCTGATTTCTGGGGGATACCATTGTCCCGGGCTGTAATTGCCAATGTGTAGGACACCTGATCCTCATAGTCCAGCTCCATCTGAGTGGTGACAGCACCAGTATCCATATCTATCTTGAACTGAGGGATACTGTCTTCCATGAAGTAAGTAATGCGGGCATTCTCCCCCGTGTCCTCATCCGTAGCACTAATAATAACTACAGTGGTACCCACTGGCCTGTCCTCATTGATGTTAACAGTGTAGTGGGAGCTTTGGAAGACTGGTCGGTGTGTGTTGGCATCCGTCACATTCACAAAAACCTGGGCCGTGTCGAGTCGTGTGCCATCGGAAGCAGTAATGGTAAGCAGGTACTGACGCTCTAATTTGTAATCCAAGGGTAGGGCCAGGGTGATGAGACCCCCACCACTCTGGCTGGTTATGGAGAAGCGATTGCGGGTGTTCCCATTGGTGATCTGGTAGGTGATGACGCTGTTGACGTCCCGGTCAATGGCAGAGACCGTAAGGACACTGGTGCCCACAGCAGCGTCTTCATTGAGCCTCATGGTATATTCCTTTTGAGTAAACTCAGGATTGTTATCATTGACGTCCAGGACGGTGATGCTGACACTGGCGGAGGAGGTCATGGGGGGGCTACCGTGGTCTCGGGCCTCAACACCAAAGTTGTAGAAGTCCACAGCTTCACGGTCCAATTCAGAGGCCACCACAATCCAGCCTGTGTTGTTATTGATGGTGAAGGGGAAATCAGAGCTCGTGTCAACCAGAGCGTACTCGAGTCGAGCGTTCTCCCCAGAATCCGCATCAATGGCTTGGATGTGGATGACAGAGTAGCCCACAGGGACATTCTCCAGCACCGTGGACTGGAAAGGGGTGCTGACAAATATGGGGGCATTGTCATTGACATCCAACACCTGGATGGTCACCAGCCCACTGATGTTGGAAAGAGGGGGCCTTCCTCCATCCTGGGCCCTAATGCGGAGGGTGTATTCCTTGTTCATCTCATAGTCAAGCTGGCTGACAACATCAATGTTACCTGTCTGGGCATCGATGTAGAACTGGCCCCGGGTGTTGCCACTCATGATGCTGTAATGCACCAGAGCATTGCTGCCTTTGTCCCGGTCGGTCGCATTGACCCGCAGGATGTGAGTGTTGGAGGCCACGTTCTCGGGCACCTGCACCACATAGCGTTTCTCGCTGAACTGCGGCGAGTTGTCGTTATCATCCTCCACCGTGATGTGGATCGTGGCCGTGGTGCTGCGTGGCCCCGGGTCTTTGCCTTGGTCGTTGGCCTCCACCATCAGCTGGTAGGCCTCAACCGCTTCCCGGTCCACCAGGCCGTTGGTGCGAATGACGCCGGACTTGGGGTCAATCTCAAAGATGCGGTTGGAGCCATTCCCATTCAGGATGCGGTAGAGGATGTTGGCGTTGGGGCTGGCATCCCCATCCGTGGCCCTCACCGTCAGCACCTCGTAGCCCACCTCCAGGTTCTCCCGCATGCTCTCCTTGTACTCCTGCTGCTCAAAGACCGGGTCGTGGTCGTTGGTGTCACTCACCGTGATCATGAGGGTGGCCAGGGCGGTGCGGCGTGGCACCCCGTGGTCCGTGGCCGTCACCCGGAACACATGGGTGCTCTTGGTCTCCCGGTCCAGCTCCTCAGCTGTCGTCACGGCCCCCGTCTGGGTGTCGATGGCAAAGAAGCTGTTGGAGCGGCTGTCGTAGAGGGCATCCATGGAGTAGTCCAAGCGGCCCCATTCGCCCTCGTCGGGGTCCAGGGCCCGCAACATGATCACGGGGGTCCCCGCCGGCCTGTTCTCCGGCACCGAAGCCTGGTAGGCGGGCATCTGGAACTGAGGGCTGGCGTTGACGTTCCTCTTGGCCCGGCTGCTCCCCGCGCCACCTCGGGGGCCCCCCTCGGATCGCCACAGCTTCTCCATCTGCTGCTGCGAAGAGCCCAGGCCGAGGCTCCACAGGACAAAGGTCTCTCCCTCCTTCTCCTCACAGAGGCCGCACAGGAGCTCCAGGCGCAGCGGGTGCCCGGAGCGGAGGCACCTGGCCCGAGGGGGCAGGAGAAAGTCCTCCTGGAGGTGGTCTGACGGCTCGCTGTCGCCTCGCAACCGGCAGCGCAGCCGGCAGCCTCCCCGCGAGCTGGCCGGCGGCAGGGGGACGCGCGTGCCCGGCTCCACGCACAGCGCCCGCCGGCGCCCCCTGCGGAACCGCGGGCCCGGCTCCGGGGCCAGCAGCAGCCGGCTCAGCAGCACCAAGTCGCCGTCCTCAGCCGCCGCCGCCGCGCCGCCGCCGCCGCCGCAGCGCGGCCCGAGCAGGTGCGCCCAGAGGCCGCGGGCAGAACGCGCGGCCGGGCAGCGCCACGAGAGCGGCGGCGCGGCGCAAGCGGCGAGCAGCTCCGGCTCCGGCTCCGGCCAGCCCGGCGGCGGCGGCCACCCCGGTCCGCTGAAGGGGGCGCAGGGCGGCCCCGGGGGGCTCCGGGCTGCGGCCGAGCGGGGGATCCCCAGCGCCGCCAGCAGCAGCAGCACAGCCCGGCCGGGGGCGCAGCAGCCGCAGCCGCCGCCCATCTCCCGCCGCCGCCCGCAGTCCGGCTTCCGCTCGCTCCGTCCGTCCGCAGGTCGCTCAGCAGCTGCGCTTCATGCCCAGCGGAGGATCCGGGCCGAGGCGCCCGCCGGCTCCGCAGATCAGCCCGAGCAGGTCCGCCGCCGCCGCCGCGTGCGCTCTTGCTCGCAGCCCGCGAAGGTCTCGCCGCCTGCCAACCAGCCCGGCAAGGCTCCGCTGCGGCAGCAGCTCGCCGACGCTCATTTCCATAGACCTGCGGCTCTTAAAGGAGCCGCGGCAGCCCCGGCTGCTGGAGAGGAGAGGCAGCCTCGCGGTGGGGCCCTCCCCGTCGTTATACCGCCACTTTCTCCCCCAGCGGCGGCGGCAGGGCTGCTGGAAAGGTCCGCCGGGCTCCTGTTGGCCGATGGCCGGGCCTTAGGAGCAACCCGGGAATAACGGGTGGGGGCATTGAGCGTGTACAGAGTGCAGCAGGGCCTCGGCTTGCTCATGTCCGCAGGCAGCCTCTGCCCATCTGGACTGGCTTTTATTTATTTCTGACCTATATATGCCGTCTTTTCTTCAGGGGGTGTACATGAAGCATAGAATTGGAAGGGAACAGGAAGGGTCATGGATGCTTTAGCTGAAATTCCTGCATTGCAGGGGGTTGGATGACCCTTGGAGTCCCTTCCAACTCTACAACTCTATGATCTAGACCAGCCCCCTGTAGTGCAGAAATCGTTTTCCCAATGTGGGGCTCAAACCCATGACCCTGAGGTGAAGAGTTCACTGACTATGGCTCTCCTACCCACCCCATTTCATCACTGCAACAACCTTGTGAGGTAGAGAAGGTAACTGGCCCAAGGTCACCCAGTGAGCTTCCTGGCTGAGTAGGGATGCATATCCTGGTCTCCCAACTCTCTGAACCATTACACCACAATGGCTCTCATTACTATTATTACTATTGCAAGGCATCCCTTCCAGAGAATTTGTAAACTGTGGTCAGGGGTCTCTGGGGCTTAATGTTCAGTGCCAAAGCTTAGCCCTGAAGAAATGAACCTGTAATGAGCATGCACAGAGTTCCTTTTTCTTCACATATTAGAGCAGGAGTTTGCCCACATAGTGCCCTTCAAATGTTGCTGGACTAAAACTCTCATCATCCCACACACCCTTGGCCATGTTGGCAAGTGTCGATGGGAGTTGCAATATAACAACAAAAGAAACCACACTGGCTATGCCTTCCTTGGGGAACTGCAGCCAGCTTCCATATATCTGGGATTGGAGGAACGGCTTCTGGTGTTCTGAACACTGGGGCTCTCTCGCAACATGCGAAATCCCATTTGGGAAAACCCCAACAGCTAAATCCTTTTAAAAAGCCAATTTATAATGTATTGTAAATACACACAATGGAACTTCTGTGCCTGATGCATTTGGATGCGTAGACCCATTCTGCATTTTTTTTTTTTAAAAACAACAACAACAAAAAGTTGATGTGGCTATAATGGCTAGTACCAAGGTTTTGGGAGCTGAAAGAAGAGTGTTTCTGTTTTTTTGCCATGGCATGCTATTCATTCTCAGCAGCTGTTCAAATGCCCATAATTTTCATTTTGCTGTTACGGAGTCTATTGAGAAAGTGACACCACAGAAATACTACTTGTATGCTGTCCTTGTATAAACATGCACAAAAACGCCGACTGTGTAGGCAAACATTCTGGATGGATTTCTGCACAGAAGCAGTTCCACTCCCACTCAAAGTGGGAATTAAGCAGCCAAACTCTGTGTTGAATTTCAATAACAAGTGTGGACAGGAATTGATAAGAGGCTGCCTCATACCAGGTCAGACCGTTAGTCCATGCTCACTGCTGTCAGCAATGATTGGCAAGGTTTCAGGCAGGCGCCTTTAATCTATTTATTTATTAGATTTCTCACCTATCCTTGACTGTGGAACTCACTGCCACAAGAGGAAGTGGCGGCCACCAATATGGATGGGTTTTAAAAAAGGATTAAATGCATTCGTGGAGGATAAGGCAAGCAGGGTCTACTAGCCATGATGGCTGTGCTCTGTCTGCCTCCATGGTCAGAGAGAGTATGTTTCTGAATACTAGTTGAGGGAAACCACAGGAGGGGAGGGGGCTCTTGTGCTTGAATCCTGCTTGTGGGTTTCCCACCGGCATCCAGTCAGCCACTGTAAGACCAGGATGCTGCACTAGGTAGCATCTTGCTTGTAAAATGGGGAAGGACTGGAGCTCAGGGCAGAGCGTTTGCCTTGCACACAGAAGTTCCCAATTCTTGTCATCTCCAGTTAGGGCTGCAACCTGGGATAAGCTGTCGCCAGTCAATATAGACGATAATGGATCAGATGGGTCAATGTTCAGATTCAGTATAAGACAGTTCCCTGTGTTCCTAAGGGCAGAATTCAGGACTTCTGTAGCCTGTGAAATGTTTTGTAAAAGAAAAAAATGGTGGTTCCATCACTTCTTAGAGCCAGTTTACAAGGCAACCATGGGCGGGGTGGGGTCTGTTCAATCAGTGCAAATCTTCGTTGTGCTGAACTGAAGGAAGAAGCCTGTGCTAGTCAGACAAGCAGAACTGCATAGGCTACGCTGGACAGCAGCCTGGGCCAGATATCCTGGCTGAAACCTCCCCCCCCCCCCATTTGACTTCTCCAAGGGGTGGGCCAGCGCCAATCATTCACTGGCTGGAGCCCGGGTGCTTTCTTTCCCTTCCACCTCCTTTCCTTTTACACCAACTTTTGCAGCACATTTTGCTTGTGTACGTTTTTGCATGTACAAGGAACCTGCTTGCGCAAGGCTTGCCGCTCCAGGAATGGTGCTTCTTAAAAGGGCAATGCCTCCATCTTTCCCACAGTCTCGCTCACTGCAGGTGCACAGAACCTCAAAGACGTCCCTTTCTTTGGACTGATTCATAATAATAATAAAACTGCTAGCGGTGCTGCTGTATTTCCCACTTAGGTAGTGCCCACTATGTAATCAGAACTTCAATTCTTTGATTTGGAACTCATTATGACTCACATAGACACAAGTTCAGATCCTCTTTCCAATGAAAACAACGACAGCAACACACTCTTATGCTATTAGATACACAAAAAGAAACTTGGGGGGGAGGAGAGAGAGAAAGAGTTTATGTACATCAGGCTGCAATCCTTACTTGGGAGTTAGTCTTATTGAACTCACTGGGAATCACTTTTTAACAGACATGCCTAGGATTGCACTCTCAGAGACTGGAAGTGTCTGTTATTTTTGTTTTTAAACAGTTGCATAACGGAAAGCGTTAGCATTTAAACAGTACAGCTGTAAGTAAATCAATAATTTGCATTGATATAGCAATTTAGAAGCACTTCCTATACATTATCCAAATACTTGTTACACAATAGGCCTATAATGTATGTCTCCACCCTGCTATTGCAGATGCGGGAGCTGAGAGGTAAGCGCTGGCACATGATGCACCTTGTGGGTTCACATCTGAAGGAAAATCTAAAATGGATGGATGTCTCGGATCACACTGCTAATCTCTTGACTAGACTATTACTCACTCTTCAGAATATAAAGGAAGCAATTTGACAGAAACCACAGCTGTACATCCTTGGATTATGAATGGGGACCCCATTCAAACCCAGGTGAAATGAACTGAAGTTAAACAGAAGCAATGCATGCTGGTGGGCCATGGTTGAAATAACTAGGTTTTTTTTTTAAAGACAGTTAACATTGTTGCCTCTTCAACTAGGCAGGGGGCTGCACAGGTATATTGTACAGGTGTTTGTTCACAACAACGACAATAAATCTAAAATGTATTCACTGGCAGTTCTCTACCTGGGCATTTTTACCTTGAGAACAAAGGGTTTTTCTTTTGTCCTGGGAGCAGAGTAGCCAAGCACCATCACCCTGGGCAAATGACCAAATCTATTTTAATGTTCTGCTGTGTAAATCTATGGCTGATGATGGATCTCTGGTGGTTGGAAAACTCGCAAAATGGCTGAGCCAATAAAATATAAAAATTATGCCTTTTCATCATTTTTTGTAGCACAAAATCCTATACACACCTACTCAGAAGTAAGGCTTGCTGAGTTCAATGGGGCTTACTTCCAGATTAATCAGTACAGGACTGCAGCCCAAGTCTATTCAACAGCACCCATCATCCTTTGGGTTACTATCTGCATCCTGACTTATAATAACAAAACAAAACCCCTCTGCTCTGCCAAGGCAAACTCCTTAGCAATAGATGCCTTGTTTTGAACTGGGTGTAGACAACCAACCAGCCTAGAACAAAGCAGGTGCAGAAAACCCAGTATCAAAGATGCTAAACTGGAACACACAGCTCCCTGTACATTGACATGGCATAACTGGAGGCAAATTAGGCCAAGTTTCTCTTAAACTCTTGTCTCTGCTGCTAAGGGCCAAGCTAGCTGCAAGCCAATCAGGAAGGCAGACAGGCTGGAGCTACCAATGGCTCCCAGGGATACAGGGAGGAATGTTGCCTCTCCTCCTAGCCTACTGAGTGAAAACAAACAAGTTAGACAGTGCCATTCAGGAGGAGAATGGCCATCAATTAATTACACCCTGGATTTAGGACCCATCCTGCGAGGCATGCGAAGGAGCCCAACACCATCCAGGACAAGAGCCGAATAAGGTTGGAATCGAACTCAGATACCCATTGTGATTTCTCCAAAAGCACCTTGGGATATGAGCGTTATTGATGCATGCACTCTGATAAGAAAGGAATGCAGAAAAATGGGGCAGGGAGGGAGGTGTGGTGCTGGCTGACGGCACTGTGCGAGGGAGGACTGCACTGCAGGTTACAAAAGCCATGTGCAAGGGCACATCTGTGTGGGAAGGAATAGGAAACAAGCAAGCACACTGTAACATGCAACCATCACACATGGGCTATTTTCTCTTTTGAACACACACATGATGTCCGCAGGATGTCTGGCACATTCGACTCAGTTTGGTGGCAGATCTGAGGTTCTGCCCATAAGGAAAACTCAGGCTTGCTAGACTCCAGCTGTTTTTGCTATGAAGCCAGGAGTAGAGAAAGAGTTGTGAGGAGAGGCTAGTTTCCAGCACTCCATCTAGGATGGCACCAGGAGTAAATGGGTGAGCTGTACTTATTTGTAATTGTTCATTCATTATTTCATGAATACTCAAGTAGGCTTCTGCAATGAGCTGGATCCCCAGAGGGCTGATTCCTCCATGCTATTTGGATGGGTCTTTGCCATGGAAACAGTAAAAATAAAATTACTAGGAATTGGAAACTGGCTATATATCTTTTAAAAAATAGCAGCAGGAATTAAAGGCTTAAATCATTTTAATGTCTTTTTAAATCAATTTGAATCCAAGTTGAGAATACCCTGTTCTCTCAATTGTGTGCAACAACAAGATCTATTATGATAAGCTCAGTCTAAAAAGTTTAGGGGATATTTTATTCAACCCCTTTTCATTCAGGATTTGAGGGAAAGCCTTTTGCAAAGCAAAAGCAGAATACAGGATTTTATGGCTGTTATCAAAGATGGTCAAGGTTGTGTAATTGCTTTTAGCTACAGATTATATGAACCTGTAAAATAGGATGGTATCAATTGGGAAAATACTGTACATTCAGTGAGCAATGGAACCACTTCAGATTGTTCTAGGTGAGAATCTCCTCCTTGTAGACTCAGGTATCCTCATGGCAACACCACCATTATAGTAATGTGGCAGAAATCACAAAAGAATTAGCCCAGTTCATACATTACAGCGCACCATTGTTAATAGCTTCCTGTGAACACAAAGGTGGCTTCCATTTTGGTGAACAGGAGCAGCAAACCATAATCCTTGGTTTAGAATTCTTCCTGACCCAAGGATCAGGCTTCACTTCACTTAAGCAAATATTGCCTAACCAATTATTAGGGATTGCTGGTTTGGATGTAACGCTAAGATGGGGAATGTGGGTTGTTGCTCCCACATGCAAGGAGAGGAGCTGCGTGGGAACCATCTGTACAGTCATGGCAAACCATTAGCTAGGCTTTACTGTGTGACATACAAATGCTGCCAATATGCTTTAAGCATGGAACAAAAGACCCTTGCTGCAAGGACCCCAAAGAGTTGTGTGGGTTCTGCTAGCTAAGTGATTAATTTCAGAAGATCTGTAAATCAGGGCTTATTATCTTCCTGAGAAGTCTATTATTTAGCATTCGAGCACTTGGAAGAACTGGCAGTTGCAGCCACAAAGAGCAGCATGAATTAAACTGCTCTGGAGAGTGATAGTAATGGAAGCGATTGCTCTGTGCTTGGTCCACCTGGCTCAGGCCATCCAGTTGAAGGAGAACACACGTTTAATGGGGAATTTGGGACCCTGTGAGTGCTAGCCCTGGAGGAGACGAGGAAGTGCTAATTCAGCAGCACTGCATTGCCAATTGACTGGTTATGGAGGGTGATGCAGGAGACGGCTGCATGCATCTGGGCTTGTTCCCCGAGCCACTGATCTGAGAAACGGGTTCAGAGGCACCAGGGCAGGAAGATATTGACCAGGATTTAATGGGGAGCCAAAACGGCTGCTGCACAGCTGAGGAAGCTGGTGCGACTCACAGGCCAAGCTTGCAGTCCTGCCTCTTCACATATTTTTTACTGTTGAAGTGAAGACATCTCAGGAGCAGCTCCCAGTTCTTGGGGAAAGACCTGGATTCCTCCCCCACCACCACCACCACTTTGTACAAACGAACAGAGAGTAGCCCTAAGGCGGCAAGTGAAGCACACAGATCGAGAACAAGTCAAACAAGTATTGGAAAAGAGGCAATGTCAAGAGTGGCCGGGTGTGGCCCCAGGGAAACTGCTAAATCATCACATTGACAATAAAGGGAACCCTTCTGTATTGTGGACTCTGTTCTGGAGGGAGGACAAAGAAGGGAAAATGGCACCCCCTAGTGGGAGGAAGGGGGATGTGATCGGCTGAGAACCTCGGGAAGGAAATGGTGGTAGCACCCTGGCCAGCTACTAGCTAGCCTCCTCCCAGACAGGAGTGTGGGGTGCTGGGCAGACTCTCAAGCACCCTTCCTTCCCTGTGGCCTGCCGGCATGTTCCTTTGCTGCCCCACCAACCTCATCCTGCCCCCCACCTGCCTGCCTTCTTAGTTTACAACCAGTCCAGGAAGTGGGCCTTACCATCAGCTTCCTCCTCCTTAGTCTCAGCGCTGCCATTGTACAAGTCAGCAGGGAGGAGGATGGGGGCAACATTAGAAGTAGTTGGCTCTGGCTGGCATTCTCGGTGGTGTCACTGACTCTTGGGCCCTACCTGCCCCAATGGGCAGCAACCACCACTGAACTGGAGGCATGGAGCTGGTGGGCTCCAGAGGGTGACTGGCCTCCACATAGCAAGAGCTCCCAGAGAGTTGTGGCTGCTTCACAGTATGGTTTCTACTCACACAGCTCATGCGGACAAATGTAATGCATGCACAGAGTAATTACAGACAGAGCCAGCAACCGCTCCTGTAATTGTTGCAGCTGGGAAGTCACCACCTTTGTTTATCTCTCATTGTACCCGCCTGGGGATGGTTGCGTGGGCAGAGACAGCATTACATGAATTGACCCTTGGCACCTGGAGGGTTTAGGTGGCTGCCTCCCCAGCCAGGGGCCAAAAGAAACATCTGCCCTGTGCTTGCTTCATCCTTCGAACTTAATGAGTAGCTTCATTTTACTGGTGACTTTTAAAGGGAAGCTGTGCATCCAGAGCATTAAAAGGTACAGGAGAGGAGGAGCTTCTGATTTAAAGTGGCAGGCGGGGGGGGGGGGGGGGTTGCATGGCTGAGCCAGTCAGATCATCACTCTACCAAGTTTCACTACAAAAAACAACCACCATATACCATATTTTTCCATGTATAAGACTAGGTTTTTCCCCTAATAAATAATGTCAAAAATTAGGGGGCGTCTTATACACGGATGCATCTCTCCCCCCTATTTTCTTAAATCTGAGTCCCCCAAAATAGGGGGCATCTTATACATGGGGGCGTCTCATAGACGGAAACATACAGTAATTCTCACCGCCCCCTGTACAGTATAGCAGTCTCATGTCTAAAGCAGACATCTTTAATTGACCTCTGGATTCTACTCCTGTTGGCATTCTGGACTAGAAAGCATATTCTAAGAGACCACTCACATATTTTTTTTTAATCTTGCTTATCCTTAAACCAGGACTCCTAGATAGTTCAGGTTTGTCCAAAGCAGCCTGTCCAAATGACTTCCTGTTTCAGTAGGGATTTCAGTCTCACATAGTGAATGCCCACACTGCATTTACTGCATCACAGCTGTCTTCTTGATGCCATCAAAACAGCCACTGTAGTTCCTTTGCCCAACTTATCAAATGCATGCAGTAGTGATACATTCCTTGATCTGTTCGGGGGGCAGGGGGCAGGGGAGGTTATGTGCCAGAAGTCAATCCAAGTATCTGAAGATAGGGTCACGTGTGTGCATGCATACACCTGGGAAGGCAGAACTATACAAGTGCTGTCATGTTTAAAGAATGGGGGGTGGAACAGTGAACTGCAGCTGCTCTTATTTCAAAACCCATCAGTTAATTGGCTCAGAATCACCCCAACTGTATGCTGATACAAGCAAAGTTTTCACAAATTTCTCCCACTGTGGACCAACTGCACACCCCAAATGGGGGCAAGTTCACCTTTAGCACAGCCATTGGGAGTGCTCTCACAAGTCAGATCAAAATTATGACTTATTGCATCAATCCTTCAAACACGACACTTTTGATCACGGGGTTTGCTGCCATTGATAGGTCCGCAAGTCACGGAACCGACAAAAGGCAAGCCAAGATCTGATGGGTATACGATGACCAGACGGTGAGAGCAATAGTGTGAAACCATGGTTCTGTTCCTTCTCCTTTTTCAGCCCAACCTTAGGCTCCTGCTTTACATGCATCTTCACGTCATTTGGGTGAGAACTCCGAAGCTGTCGGCAGGGCTGCTCTTTTCATAGCAGGAGAAAAGGAACCTCTGGGCTGCCTGCCTCTGTGCCTTGCCACTCACCCAGCACTGAACAAATGCTATGCAAGAAACACATGCTTGGTTAGCTTAGCACACTCAGCTCTATTTTTTCTCACTTCTTTCGGGAGGTATGTTGTTTGCAAACAGCTGTTAACTCTGGTACATTTACCAAGTTTGGATTAACTGGGCCCCCACTGCGGAGTGTGTTGGATTAACCCACCTAAGCCATCTGATTTTCATTCTTGGTTTTGCTGGGCTGGGCCAGTTTAAAAGACCACCACCCACTGTCCAGAATTAAACAGAAGGAATTTGTCTACCATGATTGGGTAGATTTTGTCTGAGCATCTCTCCCCCAAACCCCCATCTTATTGCACTAGGACTGAAAACAACAGGCAATCATCAGGGATGATGAAATCACGTCCCCCCACCCCACCCCACCCCTCCTACCCTACCCTCCCCCCTCAGGGCTGCAGCAAGCAGGAATGTGAATTTCCAACCCCCTTTTTTGAATTACAAATTGGAGCCTCTCCAAGCTGCGCCTTTTGTTCCTCTTTCTATTTAGTATTATTCTCCAGTGTGGCTGATCAAAGGGAGCCAGGGAGCAAGTGCTCCCAGTCAGATGGATGGAAGGCCCATGGCCATTGAAAGACTGCTCCTGCCTCTCTGGGTACCAGCTGCTCTTTCATGTGCAAAAAAAAAGTCCATTCTGGGGGAGGGGGGAGGTTCAAAACCAGCTATAGATTTAATAAGATCAATACTTTGAGGAACATGAGCATTTAAGAAACTTTGTAAGAAATCCTCTATGGGCTTCTCCTTCTTGTAGGCTAGGCTGAATCTTTCTTTTAATTAAATGTAATACTTTGCAGATTTGTTTAGGAGGCTTTCCCAGGTAAATACTAAACAGGTAGAGGAGCCAGAAATATTTACATAATGAGAAAATGACACACCATTGTAACCCGTAATCCAAATTCACTTCAACTTTCTTGCTTGTGGTGTAAGGCAACAAATGCAGAGTTCTAGGAACCCAGAGGGTAGGAGCTATGGCAGAAGGGGGACATTCAGTTCTGGATTAATGCTCTAACAGGTATCTTTTTAAAAAGAAAAAAGAAAAAGAAAATTCATCTAGCTGAAAAGGCTTCTCAAAACAAAAACGTCTTTGATTTGTTTCCAAAAAGTAGAAATAGTGAATGCTATTCAAAATATTCACCCCCCCCCACCTTTCCTTATATAGTTCATGGCAGCTTATGCATGTAGTGAAACACAATAAAAACAGCAGTGTGTGTGTGTGTGTGTGTGTGTGTGTGTATACATATATATACATACACACATATATATATAAAGCCAACAATAAAACAGTATGAAGCAACTACAGTAAGAAACGCCATAAAACATCATAATAAGCCAGGGTGAAAAACCAGAAAGGTTGGGTATAAATATAGCCACAATGAGGCACTATAATCGCTCTCATATATGCGTATTAACAATCTCTGCTATAGAGCTCTTTGCAAATCCACAAACTATTTCATTTTGCAGTTAAGCAACACTCCAGCACTCCATTCACTAACTGCAGTCAAAAATACTATCCATTCTTTCATATAAACCCACGCAAGAGAGGCTCCACTCTACCTCTCACTTACCTTAGAGACGTTATTATACAAACATGTATACCTGCATGCTACTGTGCCTGGAAAACTGCTGCACTTCTCCAGCTAAATTTCTTTGCTGAAAATGGGAGCTTTCGCTATAGCCGTCTTCAAATATCTTGGGGGCTGTCACATGGAAGAAGGAACAAGTTTGTTTTCTCCTGCTTTGGAGGACAGGACTCAAACCAGGGGATTCAAGTTACAAGAGAGGAGATTCCAACTAAACATCAGGGGAAACTTTCTGACAGTTAAGAGCTGTTTGACAGTGGAATGGTCTCCCTCGAGAGGTTGTGGACTGTCCTTCCTTGGAGGATGTTAAGCAAAGGCTGGATGGCCATTTGTCATGGATGCTTTAGTTGAGGTTCCTGCATTGCCGGGAGTTGGACTAGATGACTCTTGGGATACCTTCCAGCTCTAAGATGCTACGATTCCACTATTTCTGTTCTTTCAATCTAGGAAACTATTTAAGAAACTGTATTTTTTCTGCTCATCAGCAGCATGATTAGGCACTAACAGGCTGCATCCTACACTGATTTACCTAGGAGGAAATCCTACTGAATTAAGTTTGACTTAGCAAGTAAACTGCAACTTTGGTATTTCCTCATACCTCAATCTTAAGACTATGACTAAATGCAGACTTTGTGGATACAACATCAATCAGGGGTACCCATTCCCCTCCCACTGCACGTTTAACAGCTAGTCTAATAAAGAGTTCTTGGAGAGCTAGCTATATTGTGACATATTGGTTGGTCCTGATAAACATAATTGTCTGACTCTGGATTTCCCCTCCTTATCAACCAACAGGGATTCCTTTGCCTTTTGTATGAAAGGGAAAGCACCAATGATGGAGAAATTGTGTCTCTATTGCCACCAGCTGGTAAGACGAAAGCATGCCTCTCAAACTTACTTATAGGAAAACATTCTGGCCCTTTTGCAGCCTCTTACCTAAAAAGACAGGGGTTGTCCCCAACTATGTTCTGCTCAGGTAGGTAGCCGTATTGGTCTGATGCAGTGGAAAAAAATTAAAAAATTGTCCAGTAGCACCTTACGAGACCAACTAAGTTTGTTCTGCGTATAAGCTTTTGTGTGCATGCACACTTCTTCAGATACTTTTTCAGATACTCAGAGTAGATGTAATTGGATTAATGGAACAAATTTCCCCTAGGTAGCTTAAAAAGGTCCCTCCTACTGTTGATCTGATAACTTCTTTCAGGTTATTGAAAAGGCTACATTAAAGGAAAGAGAATCCTTGATGATTTTTTTAAGTGCACTGGAGTGGAAGGAGTGTTTTGTTGGTCACCAGTGATGTCAGATATGGATAGGTCAACACAACCCAAAGACACATCAAAAAGGAATGGAAGTTTGGAGGTGGTAGGAAATTTTCCCAGCAAGGAAATTGCTGTTTGAAGCTTGTAAAATGCTGTTTCTTCACCTCTGATATGAATGGAAGATGCCTGGACATTCCACCTTTTCCAGACAACTGCTTAGTGTTTGGTCAGTTAATTGCTCAACTCCTATTTACCTTTGTGTCTTCTCTCCAAAGAGGAACCTTGTGCAATCTCATATAGGTAACATGAACAGTTAAGAGGGTAGGATTGAAATTCTAGATTGATAAGGAGCTGGCCAGGAAATACTCATCTATGTTAGATGAGTTCAAGTCTTTAGGACCAGATTAATTGCATCCTAGGGTGCCAAAAGCTTGGTGACATGCACTCTCAATTTCTATCTTTCATCTGATTAGGGACTCCTTTTTGCTCTGCAAATTCCACAGATATTATTAAATATTACAATTTGAATGAATTAAATATCCAGAAAATTATGGATAACTGAGGTAAATGGAAGATACAGGCCAAGTTATTATGCTGACATGGAAGTACTGCACAAATGTATTTGAAGGCATACTGCTAATAGGCCAGTACTAACATAAAACAAAAAGTTGGGTTCTATTAACCCACATTTCATATCTGCAAACTATGGCCACTTACACATCTGTGTAAAACAGCCAGCTTCATATGTGAGCAGATACAAGCAATGTTGTTAAAGGAATCCGAGAAATACAGAAGTCATAAAATACAACTGAGAAAAGCATCATTTTTTTCAATGTTTGCTTTATTCACCGAGTGCCACCATATCAGGTAAAATCCTATGACTATGCAAAGACTGTCTTTACAGTAAAACGCCACATGCCTATACTTATTTTCCCTTTTGATCTTTGCTTTATCCCAGTGTTGCTTCTGCTCAGCAGAGATTTTCAGCAAATAAACATGATATAGCAGTTTGTTCCCTCTGCTTGGATTTGCAACTAGGGGTTTGAATAGAAACTGTTTCCACGGATAATTAACATAATGTAAAACATACAGACTTCTGGGGAACTGGTTGGCACCTCTAGTGCTTTCCACATTCAATGTGAAAACAAACACCAGTGGATCCTCAGAGCCAGCATGGGAAGGAACATCTTCCCATGCTACAGAGGGTGGAAGCTGAGATGGGAAAAAAGTAACTTGCCCATGGTGACAGGAGGGATGAGACAAAGCAGGAATTCATATCCAGGACCCCCTGCAGCTTTATGCACTAAACTGTGCAATCTCAGAAAAAGTAACACATAGATCCCTTTTAGGGACTGTTCACATCCATGTTCTGCATCTTTCCTTCCAGCGCACAGTCCCCACCAGCTGATTTCTTTTTGCTTCCCTCATGCTGTTTCTTCTGCTTCTTGGAAAGTTCCTGATCAATAGGAGCAGGTTTTACAAATTTTATCATTTCTTTCAGGCCTAAAAAGAGGAGGAAGGCAGAGCAAGATAACAGAGTGAACACACCAAGGCCAAACTTCTGCAAAGGAAGTATCAACAAGAATCCTCCTTCTATTCTCACACATCACACCAATCTTACACACCAAGCTAGCACTCAAAAGAAGTATGACAGAACTTTTGAAATGTTATGGGTCAGTTAAAATAGCAACTGTAATGAATTCTCTTTGTTTAGTGTCAAGAGTCATACTCGATAATGCAAGTCATACTCGATATAACCCTTTACACTAGACAGGAGGAAATTGTCACAATTGTTTTATGAGTTCAGAAGAATTGTTAGGCTCAGACAACAAGGATGATTGGACGGTATAAAATACACAATTATGGATGGCTATGGGGAGGGGGAGAGCAACAAGCATTTTCCTTTTATTACCTGGCGGCATGAAGTCCCTTAATTTCTCTGGTACAATGATTCCTTCCTCTGTCTGGTAATTCTCAAGGATGGCACATATAGCACGTGTAGTAGCACACATCGTGGCATTGAGCATATGCACAAACTCCACCTTTGAGGGCAGAACATTTCACATTCTTAGTATTCTCCAGCAAGTAAAAGCAGCAGCAAGAAAACACATTTTTGAAGAGGATAAATACCATCTCCAAAATAACCATTCCAATAAACCTAATCTGTCATTCTGTTACTCAGTCATCCGAAAAGGCAGAGCCTTCGGTCTAATAAAGAGTTGTTCCAATTTAGGAACATTACAACTAACATTTTCTAGCTTAACCAATCACTCTGCAACAGACTTCCTTATCTAAACATTTTAGAAGCAGCAAGGTAGATTGCACTGTTAGTTGAACTAGATAACATCCTCCTTTTTTGTGATAATTGTGAGAATGAAAATAATTGAGCTTTGCCTTTAAATGTGTTTGTATGAATGTTGGTTTGTTTACTAATGTCCAATATCTGAACACCAAGTAGGTGTTGTTTGGGGTTGTTTGACTTCACTGGATACAACCTCTGTCTTTCAAATTAAAAAAAAAAATCTAAAAAAGGAAAGGAAAGCCCAATGATTATTCATTCTTCAGGTCTCCATTTCTACACTCTTCATAATTTTAAGGGATTGCATGTTTTACTTTTTTCAGGAAAGCAATCCTAGGGCTCCTTGGTAGCAGTCAGTAATTCTCTACTGGCAAGTGCACCATTCTCAAACTGGTCACTTCCATGGCAGCATCACAGAAGAAGTAGTGAGACAAAATGACAGGCAGAAAACCTGGATCTTTATGGGAAATTATGGAAATTAACAGGTCCTTTCCAATTTTTGCTAGATCTCCAGAACCAACTTCACTGCCAACTTGTCTCCCTGGCAAGGACTCAAAGTTGCAACCTATTGGGATAATCAGCTCAGATGGCAAATAGAAAAAACATATCAGACTAAAGCAAAAAGGCAGATGCTTTCCTGAAGGCTAAAGTGGGTAAATAGCAGCAGCTTCTTAAGAACCTAAATAATTATTAACTAGAACACCAGTATATTGTAAATGATGCACTGAGAGAATTGTATATGTAAAATATACAAAGCAGCCTACTTTGTCCATCATCTTCTTGGTTTGCCCATAACGGATCCGCAGCCGACGTGCCTGGTAGTCAGTGCAGTTCGAGCAAGAAACAAGTTCACGGAAAGCTCCTGAACCTGGGAACCATGCCTCCAAGTCCAACTTCTTACTGGCAGCATGATTCAAGGAACCTGTAACAACATGAGGTGGCATTTAGGTACTGATTCAGTGTTCTAATAAGGGGAACTGAAAGATGTGTCTTTCTCACCCCACTCATAGTTTTGGAGGTACAGAATGAAATCAAGAGTAACAAGGAGATCTATGGTCATTTCCCTCAATTAGAGTGTGTGTTAGTCTGGACAATAAACATGAGTACATGGCTGCATGTTGAGATACTACAGGTCTTACAATTAGAGCAAATAAATCCTGATACAAACGAACAGAGATTGCTGGCTGTCAGGTGCAATTGTGTGCACACTTTCTAGGGTGTAGGCCACACTGAACACTGAAAGATTTAACTTTGAGAAACCAAACATAGATTAGGCTGCAAATTATTTGGAGGGTATATACATACCCGAGACAATATTCACAATATGGTAAGGGATGCCCAGAGATTGATAGAACTCTTCAGCAGTTGCAATCATTTCATCAAACATCTCCCAAGACTTGTTATCATGAGGTGATGCGTAGACAAATTGCTCAATCTGGAAAGGGTCAAAAGCAGAAACTTCAGAGCAGGAAACAAAAAACAAAAGAAAATAGCAACCCTTCATAGACACGAAGAGGAATTTAAATCCCAGAATATAATAATTATACTGTTCTGTGTCTTCTGTGACTTAACATCACATCCTTTGGGAACAATGCTGGATTCCCAAGCTTTTGACAGCATGAAAAGTCGGGGGGGGGGGGAAACCCTGCAAATTTTACTAAAGATATCCTTACCAAGAAAAAACAATGAAATAAAACTTCTGAACACAATCATAAAATGGAGGTGAATGTAACTCAACAGCCTAATGCAACCAAACACAATTTTCAGTTACCAAACATAAACCAGCTTCTAAGTACTACTGAGACAGAGAAAAATAGCTATCGGCCTCCTACTGAATATAAACAACACTTTCAGTTACCATAAACTGTCTGTTACAGAGGAACACCAATTTCATTTCGGTTGCCCAATACATTTCAACAATGCAAACTTCTTCAACGGCACATCACTGAAGAAAACACACTATCTGGGGATTGACTCAAGCTAAGTCATTGTGTGAGTGGAACAACTTCTGTTCAGGCAATTTAAGTTTCCCTCCTTCTCCTTCCCCACATGCCCACCCCACCCTCAAATCTGATCTGGAGGGGAGCGGGGGTGGGGGGAGGAAGAGAAGAAGGAGAAGTTCTGTTGTGTGAACAGAAACAGTCTCGTTTGTGAAATGAGAAATACAACCCTGGATTAATAACTTTTGCAACTGCAATACCTTTTCAAATTGGTGCACACGGAAAATGCCTCTGGTATCACGGCCATGTGAACCAACTTCCTGGCGGAAGCAGGTAGACAGCCCAGAGTATTTGATGGGCAGGTCCTCTGGCTTCAGCCATTCATCCCTGTGCAATGCTGCAATTGGCTGTTCAGATGTAGCAATCAGGTATTTCTCATCAATAGTGTTATCATCGCTCTTCTCACTGCCTTTGCCAAGTACCTGAGAAGTAGAAGTTAGTCTATTAGACCAGTGCAGCAAGATGTTGTGTACATAGACAAAGCTTCAGTGGACCATTCCAATGAAAGCCCTTGTGGGCAAAATTACTGGTTCACTGAATCATGTAATTTCTTCTATGATTGTTTTTCTAAGTTGTTGCTTAGCTACAACTTAGCTACATTAATTACATTTCATATGAAAACATCACTAACCATTCTGACCCCCAATGACAAACAGTAAGTACTTGTGGATCAGAAAATGGGGAAGACATTGCACAAAGCCTGTGATGATTAGAAACAATGTTAACAAAACCTTTAACCTATCAACCCAACATTCCTTTTTATTATCATAAATTATTAGCACTGACTGTGGCTGATGGTAGAAACGCTTTCTAAAGAAGTGTGCAGCAATTTGAAATGAAGGACAAATACTGAAATACAGTCAATTATCTGACTGAAGGTTTACCAGCAGTATTTGAAAAATTCCACATGGCTCCAGGGACAATGTGATTACACATTAAGGGAAGCAACACAAAACTTTTCTAGAAGCTTATATAGTTTGCTACTAAAACAGTCATCTTACCCTTCCACCTTACCTTGTAGAGCTCTTCATCAAACTGACTTAGCTGGGCCACTTCCTGCATCACCTCTTTTCTCATGAAGAAAGGGGTATAAACAGGGGTGTAACCTTTGCTAAGCAGTGTCTGCAGAGCATACTGGATGAGAGCTTGCTCTAGGAAAACCAGGGCACCCTATAGAACAACAAAGAAGAAAGTAGGTAAGTGAATATTCTGCTCCCGAGAACCTACAGTACATTTTGAAACGGCATTGGCAGGAATGTTGTATTCTGACAGTCTTCTACAGCTTAGATATTAAACAAACCACTTTGTGAAGGTGGTGTTTTGGCTTTGAAAAGCAAGGTACAACTTTCAAAATAAATAAGTTTTCTTTTGGGATCCCAATTCTCCCAGTCCTATAAATAGCAATGATTAAGAAGTGATGTTCTCACCTTTAGAAAGTATCCTCTGCTTCCAGCAACAATGGCTCCCTTTTCTCCCTCATAGCCATCCACCATGACAACCAAGTCCACGTGAGAATACTTCTTCCTCACTGTGCAGTCTCCCCATAGCCTCTCCACTTTGTTATCTGCATCCTACCCATATGATAAAAAGGGAGAAAGCCTTCGAACATCCCAATAGAAACAATATCAATTCCAGCCAATTATCTCATCCATGATTTAATTATATATGTTCACATGCACAATCTTGGCTGGTATTTGCTTGCACAGTAGCACTTACAACTGCCAGAAGCTTCCTGCACTGCATTTGCTCTCTACTTGTGGCATGCTGCCATCTGCATCCCATAGGCTGATTGAAGAGAAGGTGGTGTGTGGGTTTGCTCTGCCCTGGAGAAGGGGCTGAGATGCAGAGGAAGCAAGGAATAGGTCTGATAGTCTTTTAGTCTCCTGCAGGGCTGTCACAGAAGCACCCGGCAACTCTCTTAAGTGCTTTCAAAATTACTACTTGCCAACAACTGGAATGAGTATGACGTCTCCATAGCAACACGCTTAGGCAATTATTCCAATGGAAAATCCAACCAACTCAGTATTGTATCAGACCCACTTAATAGTATTATTAAACTAAAAATTGTCTTGTTGGACAAATGGTTGGTTCCAAGCCACACATCATGGGTAGGATTCACCTAAGGGGCCCTGTCAGTGGAAGCCCAATGCAGGGACTTTCACTTGCACAATGGGCCTTCCTGTTGCATGAGACCTGCACCCCCTGAAATTGGCTCGGGGGGGTGGTGGTGGATGGGTGTCAGGAGAACCACCAGAATAGCACAAGGGGGAGGGGAGACTGTTCTACCTGGCAGGTTGATATGCTTGCACAGATGCGACATTTGTAATATCATGATGTTGAATTCCAGCCTGAGTCTGTTTCCCATACATTTCCTAAACAAGATCAGGGTTTTGTGCTTATTTGGGATTTCCCCCCCATTTGTGACTTTCTTCTCTATGGGGGACACTGTTTTAGAATACAAACTGCATACACTTCTCAACCTCCTCACCAAGGATTCACTGTCTCACACCTTCAGGACTTTATACCTTCAGCTTGCCATCTCCCCACCCTACCAGCAGGACAGTTTAATAGTGATGCACAAGGCTGTGACAACCAAACCACACACTGTCTCTCATGCACATTTATATAAAAGTGTGGAATTTGCTCCTACCTCATCATTACTGATTGGCACAGAGGGATGAAGAAGATTTCCAATTTCTCTGAGGTTTTCAAACCGCTCTGCCTCCAGCTTCAAGCGCTCTTCATCACAGTTCAGTATTGCTTCATCAATTAGAAGACGAACTTTCTTTATTTGGCTTACTTGAAGACCCTGAAACACAAAAGTGGGCCTAATATAAGAAATATAAGAAAAGAATAATATCTTGTGAAAATAGACACATCCATTTTTGGAAACCATAATTCTATCAACTTCAGTTTCACATTTCAGCCAGTAGTCTAGCATCACCAAGAACCAATGTTGATTTTATGGGACTCAGGGTAAAAGGCAATACCTAGTTTACTACCAACAGAAGCTCAGATAAGATATTTGGCTCACACATGAAAAGCCTCATCAAGGACTAGCTTTGCATTATGCATTACATACATATAAGTCTTAGAGTGGCACAAATTGGGGGCCAAAGGACAAGAGAATGGTTGGTTGATGACGTTTCTGATCCAAAACTCATGTCAGCACAGTATCCCATGCAATAATTCTTTGTGCTACTGTTCAGTTTTTATTATCATAACAGAAGAGTGGGCTCTGCAACAAAATACCTTATGGTGGAGGGCTTCTGTTCTCCACAGCAAGCCAGCCATGTCCTTTTCCAAGGTACTCCATTCCACTATCACCCTGCTAACTGTCAGCATTCTGTGCCCACTGAACAAGCTTGGTCCTCATTGGGATGCTCTGGGGTTCCTCCCCATACATCCCGCCCTCACTTTTTGGGACATCTGGAAACCTTGGTGTTTTCCAAAGTCTGCTGATGCTTCTCTCTTGTGCATGGACAATGCTCTTTTTGGCTGTATAAGTACCTACACTAAGAAAGCATGTTTGCTATTAGTATATATAGGATCTTTCTCACTTCAGAATGTGCTTGCTAACAAAAGGTGCCAATTGGCATATGAAGCCCTCTACCTATCTCCTTCACCATTTTTACTGCTTATATGGCAAAATGAGTAATGCAACAAGAAGCATGGCAAATAGTTTATTTATTAAACTCCTCTACCAACACATTTTATTCCTATTGTCAGGGTGGCTTACTAGTCAAACGCAAAATAAAGCAATCAAAATAATTAAAATAACGTAACCAACAAATATCAGCAGAAAAACAACAATCCAAAACAACAACCCTATACAAAAACCAGAGGTATAAAATACTTTGGCTTGTCACTGAAAGGAATAAAATGAGGAAGCAAGTTCTAGGCAGAGGTCCACTATCACAGTATAGTAGAGCTGAACATACAATATATGGTAAATTAACTGCTCAGATATACAGCTTTTATAGTATCTGTAGTAGCAGCTGCAAGGCTGCAGTGTGAGGGAGAAATTCTGTGACTTGTAGTTATCAAAATGGCAGAAGATGTATGCCCAGCAGCTGGTGCCTGGACAAACGGTTGTGCAGGGCAGGAGGCTTGGCTTCTTATTCTTTTTTTACTACAGCTGCACAGGCAGTACAAGCTGTGCTTCCTACTGAATCTCTGCATTGGCTAATTCTACACCCAGAGAAGCAGCTGCTCCTGGGACAATAGCAAGTATGAAATCTTTCTGATGATCTATTGCTTGATAGTAAACACACACCCTTTTAAAAAAAATCTATTGTTACACTTATATCCAGTTTTTCTCTAAGGACCTCCAGATGGTGTACATGTTTCTCCTTCACCATTTTATATTCAAAACGACCCTATGAAGTAGGTTATAGTGGGAGACGGTGGTGGCCCAAAGTCACCCCACTATAAATTGTTCCAGTACCATAAGAGGACTTATTGTTTTTAGCTCAGTGCTCACACCTTAAGTGCTTTCCACATGACAGACGATTATAATCCAAAATCTTCCCAATGCAATTTTAGAGTTAATTTGAGGCACCCAAAAAAAAACCTTTTGGGGTTTCTCTGGATCACCAGCATAACAACTGTACTGAATACAGGTTAACAGTTCAACAAACTGTGTCTGGTTATACAGTGGTACCTCTGGTTACAAATGGAATCCTTTCCAGAGATCTGTTCGTAACCAGAAACCGCTCTTAACATGAGGCTCCATTAGTGAAAGCGCGCCTCTGGCGCGCGATTTCCACTCGCATCCCAGGGCAAAGTTTGCACCCGGAGTGGCTACGTCCGGGTTACCGGAGCTGATAACCCGCAGTGTGCGCAACCAGAGGCGTTCGCAACCAGAGGTATCTCTGTATGTGGAAGCAGAAGTGTAGTAATAGTATACACAACAGATTCAGTCTTCAATCAGTTAGAAACCAAGTTAAGGGGGGAAATATGTTCCAAAAATCCTTCATTTTTTATTATAAACTTATTTATTACAATGTAATTATCATATATACAAACATTCTGATACATAATAAAACCTTAATGGGCCAAATCCTAGACAACATAAGGAAGACACAATACTTCGGTTTAAACTCCAATTGCAAACAACTGTCCTTAATAAACAATTTGTTATTCTTCAATATAGCTATTAATACAAACTTTTCTAGGCCAATTAATAAAACCAAAACTCTTTTATCTTTTTTCCTACAGATTCAAACATTCTGGTGTATGTGCATACACTCATACAGGGAACCTATATACTTTCCATCCTGAGGCAAATATGAGCTTTGGGGAGGAGAGCAAGAATTTAGTTAGGAAAGGGTGCAGAGGGAAATGGTTAAACAATTTCCTTTAGCATTGTTTCCACAATCCAATTCCTTCCACAGACACCTTTGATCTAAAAAATGCATCAGGAGACGTGACTGCAGATCTCCCAACATCTTATCTAGTGTGGTCCTTACTCTTCTCCTACATTTTCACTCACTATGCTAGGGTAAATTAGCTGTCACTGTTGGCAAGTATAGTGACCAGAGTTTTCTTGTGGGGATGACATGTGGGGATCATCCCAGCAGTTATGCAACAAATCCACCCCTTCCTTAGCTCCAAGACTTGGAGGAACACTGGGAATAGTTTGGCTCCAATGCTGCCAAGCCAAATAGTCCACACAGAGGTGAACCAGCCATACCACTCCCCTCTGTTCTATGGTAGGAAGGGGAGATGAGGAGCTTCCTAAACCTCAGCATCCATAGCCGCTTGACTGAGCAGTGGACATACAGGCAAGCCTCACAGTTCTCTTGCCCATGAGAAAAGAATGAACTTTTATAGATCCACCCCTCCTCACAAAATTGTATTTCAGCTCAGGGTATAAGAGAGGTGAAAAAACACACTTTAAAAACCACTAGCTAACCTGCATAGGGAGAGAATTACCACAGCTCCAACATTAGAGACCAGTGGGTAACTGAACAATTAATATAGCGCAAGGGAACAAAAGAATCAGAATGCAATTAACATATTTTCTCGTTCACACACGCTCCTCACCCAATCTGAAGCCGCACAAGTGAAATGTGTGAGGGGAAAAGCAAACACCAGAGTATATTTCACAAATACAATACACTGTAAACCAGTGAATGGTCAAGTAAGAAACTAGTTGAAAATAACTTACTGCTAAGGTGTCTGCTGTAAGTTCATCGAGATTTTGTGCATTTTCTGGTATGTGGTCATCATTTCCTACTGGCTCTTTTTTCTATATATGTAGAAATACAAAAAAAGAAGAAGCAATCAATTGGCAAATAAAAAAGGAATAGAACAAAAATATTCTACAAATGCAGCTTGAAGGAAAACCTGCCTAGATCACTGGTTTCCATTTCCTCGTAAAGATTATAAAATATCCATCATACATATTATCACCATGTTCTCTCTCAGCAATTCTTGGAGTGCTCTAATGTGGGTGAGGAGAACAGAATGACCCCTTCAAAGTTCCACTTGGTCATGACTAAACTAAGGGCTCTGTGCAAGGAAGCCCCCCTTCATATACACATTTCAATTTTTGCCACCATCAGAGTGCTCTGAAACAGGTGGAATATTACAATCTGCTCTTCAGGGCAGTGCAGAGGACTTTGTGTAGAGGCAGCCTCTGATGCCATCATTTCCATTCTAAAGCCCTGCAAGCTTGAGGAGTAAAACTAGGGAAAGGATGGGGGGGGGGGGGAATAAAGAGTTCCAATGGATGTTATTGGTCTATGTGTGTGGCGAATGTGTGTCCTGCATGCCTGTGCAAGGATGATGGTGTACATGTCCATTTTAGCCACACCCACTTTTACTTTGGCCATGCTGATCTTGCAGGCATGGTCAAAAGGTAATGCAGCCTTTGGGCAGAAGAGGGTAGCCACCTCTGCCATAAACAAACAAATCTGGCATCACCCTTTATTTTTTCAACACAATTGAAATAAATAAATTGGAAATAATTGGAAATAAAACTGAAAAAGTACCGGTACTCTTTCAGAAGTGTTAAATTAATAATTTGGAGATACTAAATCCACTTCCTAAGTAAAAGAGAAGGCCTGTCTCCTGATCCTGCCAACACGTGTGGGCCCTCACTATCATTGCATGCCCATTTGTGGAACTCCCTCTCATTAGAGGCAATGTTATCCTACTCTTTACTTAAAATGCAATTCTTTTCTCAGGGATTTAGCTGCAAGAATTAAAGTCTTGGTATCTGTATTTTACAACTGCTACTGAGGGCCCGTAGGTTTGTCATGTTATTGTATTTTTATATATTTTGTACACTCCCCTCAGATTCTGTGTATGAAAGGCAATTTGAAAATCCAGTAAATAAATAAAACTCGCTTTCCCCTCACCCAATTCTAAGTGATTCTATCTCATTGCTTGGTGGGAGGGAATCAGACTGTGATCCTAAGATGATAGTGGGCTCAATTCAGCTTGACAGCTTCTTTGTGTTTTAGTGTTCTGTAATATTAAAATTAATAGTATAGTTGAGCATGCTGCCTCATCATCATCCTCTCAGACATACCACTTTTCTTCTGGGCAGCTCCCAATCTGTCAAGCCATTTATTTCCCTAATGGCGTTTTTCATGCCACTGATTGAACTCTACATCTTTTCTAGCACAGTTAATCACAAAGCAAAATGGCATACATCATAGTGATTTTGATAACCAATCAGAAGCTGTGATTCCAATAAATCGCACCTTCATTTTCTCGCCTATAGTTTTGCTGCAAAGGTTCTTCAGTTTGTTCAGATTGTCTGCACGGAATCTGCCTGGAAGGAAAACGTTTGAAAAAATGCTAAGAGGTGTCTACATTGAAAGGATAAGTTGCTACACAAAATCATAAGTCTATTGAAATATATGGCTGCTGCTGCTATTATGGGTGTAGCACAGATTAAAATACTTCATTCTGTTAAACTGAAGGTTTTATCTTATATTATGCATGATACTGCGCAAAAGTTACAATACCCAGACAACCTCTGAGAAAGGATAGTAGTTTGTAAAGTATTATGGGAAGTGATGGCATATACTTTTTCTCATTTAATCTCAGCAAGAAGATGCAATTCAGAGGCCTGCAAGTACAGAACACCCCCACTACCAAAGGAAGCAGCTTCTGACTCTGAACACTCATTATGATTTTTGCATGGTACAGTAAAATGAAGATTAGCTTAAATTGAATATCTCATTTTTATTTTAGTTGTTATTGTTGCTGGATATATATATTTCAAAGTATTGCTCATCCTGCTTCCAGAATTTCCATATACTGTACAGACAGCAGGCAATGCTGTACCGTACTTAATGGCAATGCTTTACTTGAAAACTGCTAAAGGTCTTGGCAAATCACTTAATGATTTTTCTGCTCGTTACAGCAACTGAATCACACTCTGCTAGATGCTGTATAACTTTTAATTCTATTTGGATGGCTTCTTTTATTTATTATATGGGAGACCATCGGCTGTGGTGAGGACTCCAAGGCCTGCTCCCTGCAAGGCCTTTTTCCAGCTGGCCTAGGGGGCGGGGCCCAAGCCCTCCCACTTCAGCTATAAAAAGGACTCCTGCTGCAGAGAGGCCTGAGACCATCGGCTGTGGTGAGGACTCCAAGGCCTGCTCCCTGCAAGGCCTTTTTCCAGCTGGCCTAGGGGGCGGGGCCCAAGCCCTCCCACTTCAGCTATAAAAAGGACTCCTGCTGCAGAGAGGCCTGAGACCATAGGCTGTGGTGAGGACTCCAAGGCCTGCTCCCTGCGAGGCCTTTTTCCAGCTGGCCTAGGGGGCAGGGCCCAAGCCCTGACGCTCTCAGTTATAAAAATGACTCGAGTGCTTAGAGAGTGGGGCTGGAAAATGTCCCAAGCTGTCGATGGCATCTCAATTTTTATTTTTATTTTTTGACGTTGTTGGGGGGTGGGGTGGATATTTTGTTGGGGATTAATTTTAGTATAATTGTTATGTCTTTGTTTTTTATTTTTATTGGTTGTTGTATAGTTTGTGGTCGGTTTTAAGGGGTGGGATCAGGGCTGCCGGGAGTGGGCCCCAGTCAACAGAATGGCTGGGGCAGGTTCCACAGGGGGGGATGCACTGGGACACCCGATCTCAGTGATCATGGGCAGGAGGAGGAGTTATGCTAGGACCAGACCATGTCATTACCGAGGAGGCAGGCTTAGTCGTTGTTTGAGGACTATCCCTGCCTCCGGGTCTGGCCCTGACCGGACGGGTACTGGAATCAACAAGGGATACCCACATGACCTGAAAGTGCTGCTGTGTAATGCCAGGTCAATGATGAACAAAACAACTGCCATCCACGACTTGATTGTGGATGGAGGATTTGACCTGGCATGTGTGACAGAGACTTGGTTGGATGAGGCAGATGGGCCAGTCCTTGCCGCTGCTTGTCCACCAGGTTTCTCTTACGCACAGCAACCCAGGCCATCTGGGCGGGGAGGGGGGGTTGCAGTGATTTTTAGGAAGTCATTAGTTTGCACCAGGCGTCCTATTGGGAAGACCCAGTTTTCTGAGTGCATGTTCTGGAAGTTGGGCAATAGGGGCAGTACAGGATTCCTTTTGGTGTACCGACCTCCCCGCTGCACCAAGGATTCCCTGCCCGAGCTGCTTCAGGTCGTGGCGGATGTGCTCCTGGAGACACCTAGCTTGGTTGTCTTAGGAGATTTTAACATCCATGCCGACACGACCTTACAAGGGGCTGCTCGGGACTTCGTGGAAAGCATGGCCTCCATGGGGCTGTCCCTGAATAAGTCTGGCCCAACTCAAAGCCGCGGACATGCCTTAGACTTGGTGTTTACCTCTATGGATGTTGGTGATCTGACACTAAGTAAAAGCGAAACAAAAGAAGTGCCATGGTCAGATCACTTCCTGATGCAACTAGACTTCTCCGTGACCCTTCCCCTCTGCCGGGAGGTGGGACCGATTCGGATGGTCCGCCCCCGCTACTTAATGGAGCCAATTGGCTTCCAGAGAGTGGTAGGGGATGTTTTATCCCATGTTGATGGCCTTTCAGCTGATTCCCTGGTGGCCCGCTGGAATGTGGAGTTAACCAGGGCTATTGACTGTCTGGCTCCGAAGCGCCCTCTCCGATTGCATGGAGCCCGGACAGCCCCGTGGTTTTCCCCGGAGCTGAGGGTGATGAAACAGTCGCTGAGACGGCTAGAGTGCCGGTGGCGGAAAACTCATTCTGAATCAGACCGGACACAGGCTAGAGCTCAACTTCGAGCCTACCAAGTGGCGGTAGCAACGGCGAAGAAGACTTTCTTCACCGCCTCTATTGCATCTGCAGAAAATAGCAGCAGGAGACTTTTTCAGGTGGTTCGCAATTTAGCAGAACCACCTGTTCCATCAGGACCCAGTACGGGCCACATGTTCTCCTGCAATGATTTTGCAAAGTTTTTTGCAGATAAAGTCGCTCAGATTCGGGAAGAGGTAGACTCCACCGTGGGAGCAGGGCCGGAGCGGGAGAGTGCTAGAGTCCTGTCTAGTCCAGTTGTGTGGGATCAATTCCAATCTGTTACCTCCGAGGATGTGGACAGGCTGCTTGGACGAGTGAAACCAACCACCTGTCTCCTTGATCCTTGCCCATCCTGGCTTATAAAAGCTAGCCGGGAAAGGCTGGGCGATGGGCTTTGCGGGGTGGTGAATGCTTCTCTCTGCGAGGGAGCCTTCCCAGACCCGCTAAAAGAGGCGGTTATTAAACCGCTTCTTAAAAAACCATCTGTGGATGCGGCCATTATGGCCAACTATCGCCCAGTCTCAAATCTTCCATTCTTGGGCAAGGTGATTGAGCGAGTGGTTGCTGAACAACTCCAGGCACGCCTGGAAGAAGCGGACCATTTGGATCCCTTCCAATCGGGATTCAGACCTCATCATGGGACTGAAACTGCCTTGGTCGCACTGGTCGATGATCTCCGGCGGGCTAGGGACAAAGGTGAGAGCTGTTTCCTAGTTCTGCTGGATCTCTCAGCAGCTTTTGACACCATCGACCATAACATCCTTCTGGACCGTCTAGAGGGTTTGGGAGCTGGGGGCACTGTTATACAGTGGTTCCGCTCCTTCCTCCTGGGCCGTGTTCAGAAAGTGGTGGTGGGGGATGAGTGTTCAGACCCCTGGGCTCTCACTTGTGGGGTACCTCAGGGTTCTGTCCTCTTCCCCCATGCTTTTTAACATCTATATGCAGCCGCTGGGAGAGATCATCAGGGGGTTTGGACTGGGTGTTCATCAGTATGCGGATGATACCCAGCTCTACCTCTCTTTCAAATCAGAACCAGTGAAGGCGGTGAAGGTCCTGTGTGAGTGTCTGGAGGCGGTTGGAGGATGGATGGCGGCTAACAGATTGAGGTTGAATCCTGACAAGACAGAAGTGCTGTTTTTGGGGGACAGGAGGCGGGCAGGTGTGGAGGACTCCCAGGTCCTGAATGGGGTAACTGTGCCCCTGAAGGACCAGGTGCGCAGCCTGGGAGTCATTTTGGACTCACAGCTGTCCATGGAGGCACAGATTAATTCTGTATCCAGGGCAGCTGTCTACCAGCTCCATCTGGTACGCAGGCTGAGACCCTACCTGCCCGCGGACTGTCTCGCCAGAGTGGTGCATGCTCTAGTTATCTCCCGCTTGGACTACTGCAATGCGCTCTACGTGGGGCTACCTTTGAAGGTGACCCGGAAACTACAACTAATCCAGAATGCGGCAGCTAGACTGGTGACTGGGAGCGGCCGCAGAGACTACATAACACCGGTCTTGAAAGACCTACACTGGCTCCCAGTACGTTTCCGAGCACAATTCAAAGTGTTGGTGCTGACCTTTAAAGCCCTAAATGGCTTCGGTCCAGTATACCTGAAGGAGCGTCTCCACCCCCATCGGTCAGCCCGGACACTGAGGTCCAGTGCCAAGGGCCTTCTGGCGGTTCCCTCGCTGCGTGAAGCCAAGTTGCAGGGAACCAGGCAGAGGGCCTTCTCGGTAGTGGCACCCGCCCTGTGGAACGCCCTCCCTTCAGATGTCAAAGAGAACAACAATTACCAGACCTTTAGAAGACATCTGAAGGCAGCCCTGTTTAGGGAGGCTTTTAATGTTTTATAGATTATTGTATTTTAATGCTCTGTTGAAAGCCGCCCAGAGTGGCTGGGGAAACCCAACCAGATGGGCGGGGTATAAATAAATTATTATTATTATTATTATTATTATTATTATTATTATTATTATTATATCTTGTATTTTATTGTATTACAATTTGAATTCTATATCATTTCATAGACTCTTCACCACCCACATACTGGAGATATTGAAAATGAAGGCTAGGAGAGATGGTTAGGGGCATAGGAACAACCTCCATCCGATTCTAAACGAGTAGCAGTCGTCTCAGGCACCTGAAGTGACAGACCCATTCCATTTCCCCCCACTCATTTTCTGGTTAGAGGGAATAAAGCACATCTTTCACCTCAGGCAATATTACTAATGCTTTGTCACAATGTAAAAGGCATTTAACACAAGTTATCAAAATCGTTGGCAACGAAACATGCCCACAGAAAATGAAGCAGTGCTGCGGCTGATATGAGGTCTAGCGTGCTAGAGCCACTTTCTATGATGCTGGTTACGGCAAGATTGCATCAGACTAGGCAGCACCAATGCCTGAACAGCGTCCTGCCAAATCGCAAGCCCGTCCATTTAAAGGGCAATGCAGCTGTGAAACACCAGAGAAGACGGCGAAGAGAAGAGGAAAACCCTAAATTGGGAAATACAATTAAAACAACACCCTCCTACACTTTTTGGGGGGCGTTTGTCCAGAAGACAGATGGGAGCGCCTTGAAGCCCTCTGAAGGGATGGCTTCCCCCGATGTCTCAAAGAGCCACTCCAAACCTGCCCTTCGACCGGGGCCTAGAAATAAAGCAGCAGCAGCAAAGCCCCCCCCCCCATTGGCCGCAGGTTCACCACTCCCCGTTGGACCTCATGGCCGGGGGGGGGGGAGTGAGAGAGAAAGAGAGGTCTGTGTGCCCATTCACACGACAGCGGGGAGGGAAGAAACGGGCGTGAGGAGCCTCTTTCCTCTCACGGGCCTCACCCCTCTTCCCACGCCGGACGCCATCGAGGCGAGGGGTTCAAACGCGGCTCCTCACAGAGGCAGCGTGGAAGAGGTTCAGGGAAGAAACGTGAGGATGGGGAGACACGTGTCGGGGTGGCAAAGGCCCCCTTAGGCTGACTGCTGGGGCGCCGCTCTCTCTCTCTCTCTTCTTCCCCTTTCCTAACGACACCCCTACAGCCTCATCCGACACCCCCCTCCCACTGACACCCCTCCCCACCGCCCCACGTACATCTCCGCCAGGCCCCGTCGGCGGCCACCAGCGCGTCCACCAGCGCCGGGTCCTTGAAGCGCTTCCGCTGCGTCTCCCGCACAAGCTCGGGGTCGCCGCCTTTGTCGGCGCGGAAGAGGTCCAGGTCGAGCACCATGGCGCCGGAGGGCAGAGACTCGAAGCCGAGGGGCGAGGCAGCGGCGCCGGCTCAGGACAGAGGAAGACGCTCCACAGCCAGCTAGCCCGCCCGGCGGAAAGCGACAGGAGGAGAGCCCGGCGAGGCCACGCGTGCGCACTGCGAACGCGGAGGGGCGTGGGAAAGGCGCTGCGCGTGCGCAGAAGATTCCGACGTAAAGGAGGAGCCTCGCGCAGGGCGGGCGTTGGGTGCTTAGAGCGCCTCCCGGAGGGCAACGCGCTAAGCGTGGCGCTTGCTCAGGCGGGCTGCGGGTCCTTTGCAAAAGCGGAGCTGGGATGGTCCGGACAGGAGCAGCCTTGCAGGCTTCCGTGCTGAGTGAGGGCTCGTCAGGGTTACAAAGCAAGACCAGCGTACAGCGCAGAAGAGAAAGGGAGAAAAGGAGAGCTCCAGGGCGGGCTGGGTAACATTGTACTGCAGCAGCAATTGCTAACGCTGAAGGTAAGAGCCCAGTGAGGACTTGGGAACCCCCAACTGGCTGGTTAGAGCACTGTGAGTCAGCGAGCGGGGCCTTCCTTACAAGTAAGTATTCCTTACATGTTTGAATACTCTCTCACATAAAAAAACCTTCAGAACACTTGCAAGTTATGGACACAATTCCATTATTCAGTTGTAGTGGAGCAATAGAGACATACCCACTGTCTGGGGATAGGCAATTTGTAGTAAGATCACAAATTTTATGGTCTCGTTTTTGTTTGTTTTTTTAGTATACCTAAAATTATTTGCTTAGTAGGGGCTGCCCCACATTTGCTTCAAAAAATTGCTTAGCACAGGTAACTACCATAGTTATCAAAATTTTCAAAAGTAGGGGGTCCATAACTTGGCTTTTGAAAAATAAGGGGTCATCAGTAATTGGCTAATTGGGAACCACTGGTTTAAAACACAGCACCACCCATGTCTGGTCCCTATTGGTAAATACAGCTGTTACAAAGACAGTCTCTAGCACTCAAGGGGAAACTCTCCTTCCTTTGAGGTTTTTAAGCAGATGTTGGGTGGCCATTTGTCAGGTATGATCCTGCATGGGAGGGGATTCGACTAGATAACCCTTCAGGGGCGTACCCAGGATTAAAACTAGGGGGGGGGCAAGCCATGGTCGTTCAGGTTTGCTTTGAATGGACGCGGATCATTTTTGCTTCTAGGGCTGCCTTCTAGGGGGGGGCAGCTGCCCCCTCTGCCCCCCCTGGCTATGCCCATGTAACCCTTAGGATCCCTTCCAACTCTACAATTCTATGAAATAAATAACAATAATCTGATCCTATGCTTTCCAACACATAGCTGGCCTGGATGGACAACAGTTGTTTTAATAATGCTTGCACTCCCTGTTTCAGGGACAGCATTACTAGGTTTACCGCAATCTCATGGAGTTCAGTGATCCCACCCTTCCTTCCAAAAGGGCCCAAAGTTATCAGGTTGTTACCTCCCCGTTTAGGACATGTCTCAAGATGCTACAAATGATGCCTTGCAACTGTTTTGAATTTGTACAACTTGCAGATTTGGTTGTTGCTAAAGCAAGAAGTGCTACATGTGTTTAATTTTTTTTAAGGTAAAATTGTAGCATGCACAACACCCACAATCACAACAGCATTGAAAAAGCAGACTTTTATGAAGCCTAATGGTTCTACAGTACAAGCCACTGGCAAACATTAATTTAAAAAAGCAGTTCTAGCATTTAAGCTAATTGCTCTGTCTTGACCCTTTTTTATCTAGAGGACCTGACTCTTTTATTGGATAGGAATGTGCACAATAAAACAATTCTCTTCCATAGCTAAAACCATTAGCTATTACAAGGTCTTGTTTCCACTTGTATAAACAGAAAACCTACCTTTAAAGCTATTTCCAAGAATGATGTTGAGTATAGCATACATAATAAACCAGTGGGTTAAATGTTAGTTGCCATATTTATACACCACCAGCAGAAGGGATGTAGCTCAGTAGTGGAACATATGCTTAGCATGTAAAGGGGGAGAGATATCAATCGCTGGTATCTTCAGTAGGGCTGCAGACTTCCTTTGGGCAGTGCTTGAGCCCACTGCCAATCCATGTACAGAGTACTGAACTCAGTTGGACATTGGCCTGACTGGGTACAATACAGCTTCCCATGTTCCTAATAAAACCAAGTTGCAAGTTCAGAGTGGGTTTCAATAAGAAGAGGCCTTTTGTGTGTTCTGCCAGAGTGCCTATTACTATGACCAAATTCATAATTGTATAAAAGGAGAATATGTCAAGACCCTTCAGCTTTAAGGTGCATACTAATACACAGCACACTTCTAAAAGCAATGGTTGAGCAAATTCATACCCCATACTTTTTTGTGTTTGTTTGTTTCACTTAAATGTTTCTTATTCTGTGAGACCAACAGAACTAATAATACAGAGAAAGGAGGCATTTAAGGATTGGCAGTATTGATGCATCTTTTGGTGGGACCATAACACAGTGGCAGTGCACGTGGTTTATAAGAATACATGTAGTGTCCCAGCTTCAAACCACAGTACAGTATTTTCCATTAAACACAATCTCACATAGATGGGCCAGAAAAAAATTCTGAAAATTCTGAAAAAGATTCCACAACATGCTGCCAGTTAGCACAGCCAGAGATACTCAATAGTATACCCATTGAAATCAACAGCAGACCCATTGAAATTGAGCTAGATGGTTAATTCATCTTGATGTAAAGCAGATCCTATTTAATTTTTATGCTGTTTAATTGTTATAAATGATGTAATAGAGTTCTGCACCTTTACTTCATCTCCCTTTTATCACTACAAGCAAGAGAGAGATCAGACGAGTTCAGAAGTGTTATTGTTTTTAACCCAAAAAATGTACATGCAATTCTTGCCTCTAGAAACTATTAAATTCTATTAAAATCATATATAAAAGGAACCCAGCCCATTTTGCATAAATAGCAAGTTAACCTGCAGTTTATCGTCACAAAGCTGAAAAAACAGTTATATAAATATAATCCAATCAATTCTGTAACATACAGAGTTGCAAAAAATCATTGTCATCCATGTAAGAAAGGTATCATATTGTAGTCCCTGAATAGCACTTATAACCTAGTCCACACACACAATGAAAGTCCTTGAAGATTGCTGCTAGGACAACAACATATCTGGTATGCCAATCAAATCTTACAGATATTGGTTTAATCCATAAACAGTTTCAAGCATGTACAAAATATAGCAAAGACAAAAAGCCAGAATAATAAATCACAACTTCATACAAAAACAGAAGCAGTGATTCTATGAAATCGTCAAAAGTACCCTTCTGATTTCACTTGATGCTCTGAATTAAATTTAAGAGCAAGTCCAGAGAATTAGAGAAGGGCCACTGCTGTAAACTCATATAAATGGCACAGGTCAGAAAGTCTGGACATTTCCTACCCTCAATAATAAGTATAGGAGTTAAACAAATAAAAACAAGCATTACTCTTGGATTGACCCCCTTTGTGGAGCAAGTAATACAATCTGGGGTGAGAATGGCACTGAATCGTTAAAAGGTGTTACTGCTAAAACTCCACATCCTCCCTGCACCTGCCGTTTACTGCTCAACCGTGAACTTATTCAAAAGTTGGGGTACAAAATACCCACTACCTGACCATAAGATTCTCTTCTCCACTCCCCGTTGCATCAGCCCCCGTGGTATGAAGTGGTTGAACGTGCTTTACTAGGTGATGTTGCAGGACAGAACCAAGGAAAAGTTGCAAGTGTGTTATTCTGGATGTCCAGCTGCCCTCCATGGCTAATAGCCATGATGTCTATGTCCCACCTCCACTGTCAGATGCTGCGTGTTGCTGGGAAATAACTGTTGTTGCTGTGCTTAGGCCCTGCTTGCAGGCTTCCTGAAAGCTTATAGTTTGGCCACGATGAGAACATGAAGCTGGAGGAGATGGGCCTTTGGCTTGACCCAGCAGGGCTGCTCTTATGTTTGCATGCCCAACCAAGGGGGCAAAACATCTAATTTCCAAACCAAATATAATATTGCACCACTTACATTCTTAATAAAATGTTTCCTGATCTTTAAGGTCTACTTTGCACCCTATCTAGATTGTGGCTGGTGCAGATGTCCCTCCCTCTTGTCCATCCACCCCCCCCCCGTTACACTATTGAACAAATGACATGACATACAAACATCAAGTCTATGTGTTAACAAAGCCACAGAACCATCCCAAAGGATTTGTTGCTGCTTTTGTTTCTTCTCTTAGCATAAAATAAGCTTTTTCAGCTTGATGTGAGATGCTTAGGTAAGCTGACCTCTGCAATAGACTCTGGACTTGGTTTACACATCTCTTTATGGTATTCTTTGTGCCTAGTGCTATCTCTGTGGTTCTGGTTCTGTTTGCATATGAACTTATTTTGGAAACAGCCCTGAGTTTCTCTTAACCTTTCTTCCTAATTGTCGTAAGCAATGGGGAAGCTATCCATCAACACCTCCTTCACCACTGGCAATTTATCAACAGCTTATTACCCTAGCTCCTCTTCCCTATCCTGGGTCTTGAAAACAGGGTGCCACTTTCCACAGTAGTAGTTAAACTATTCCTGGCTGTCCCTGAATATATCTTTCTTGTGTAAAACGATGGAACCAGAGCCCAGAGATTTTCAGATGTGTCAATATATAAAAAAGGGCCAGTTTCTCTTTTGTGTCTCTTGAGGTCAGTTTTCTCATCCTCTGATGAGCATCTCAGGCTTCCTTAGGCTATAGCTTTGGAGTACTTTCCAAGTAAAATAAATATATTTTCCTTCTGATTGAAAACAGGTAGCAGTGGCATTTAGCACTAGGAAAAGCTAGCTGCTGGATTGGTTTCATAGTCGCAGGATTCACAGGTGAAGAAATAAATCTACTCATCTTTCAAGGAATAGCCTGAAATCTGA
Source organism: Darevskia mixta (assembly GCA_034641385.1). Lineage (NCBI taxonomy): Eukaryota > Metazoa > Chordata > Lepidosauria > Squamata > Lacertidae > Darevskia > Darevskia mixta. The sequence continues at coordinate 28,963,829 of JAWWNH010000029.1, forward strand.
CCATAGAAAAGCTACATGGACATATATCAAAGTTTACGGTATGGTGACATTCCACTGTTGATGTAAGCAGCATTATGCTAAGCGGAAAAACATCCACAGGGTAACTCACCAAGTAAAATGCAGCCCATCCACCATATATGGCAGCTCCTCAATTAAAGGTAAAGGTAAAGGTACCCCTGACCGTTAGGTCCAGTCACAGACGACTCTGGGGTTGCGGTGCTCATCTTGCTCTATAGGCCGAGGGCGTTTGTCCGCTCCACAGACAGTTTTTTCCAGGTCATGTGGCCATCATGACTAAGCCGCTTCTGGCGCAACGGAACACCGACACCAGAGCAGCACATGGAAACACAGTTTACCTTCCCGCCGGAGCGGTACCTATTAATCTACTTGCACTTTTTGGCATGCTTTCGAAAACAGGGACACTGGCAGGTGAATACATTGTTGTATTCAGCTTTATGCATCACAAGTTGTACAGGCCTGCTAAGCTGAATAAATAATAATTTAATTATAATAATAATACATCCTACTGGTTAATTGGTGTGCTTTCCATTTAGCTTATTTTTATTCATGCACACAGGGCAGCAAAGTGTCATTGACAGTTGCATCCTTGAAGCAGCTCCTGCCCCCTCCTTTCTCCTGCTGATTTCCCCTTCTAAGTTCTTTCAAACCACTGCGTAGCAGCAATAATTGGGCCTATTGTTTTGAAGTCTGTTAACCTGCAGGTTATTTTTCAGCCTTAGTATGCTTTGATGCAGAGGTATGCAGAAAGCAGACTGGGACCTACTGATACATTTGCAATAGATCAACATGGGATTCTGACTCCCAGGTGTTTTAACAATGGCATCAACAAAATAACTTTTCCCACCTAAATTAGACTGCTTAAGCAAGGAAAGCTACCAAGGGCTGGGTTAACACTGAAGTTTCTTTTGTCTCTGAGGTTTTGCTATATTGGTATATTTTGCAAACACAATTGCTGTTCACAGGGCACAAATGTTGTATTCCCCCCAAATGATAAAAATGCTCTATGCAACATGCCACCTGGAAGTGCTAAAAAAGTTCAATTTTTTATAATCCAGGTAAGCACATGCACAGATACAGACCTGCTGAGACAGTCATGCGTTCGTAGGACTTGATACACCTTTTTTGCTTAGAGATATGCATAGGCCCCTCTGAGCAACACTAAAATCTTAAAAGAAACATTAAACAAACTGATTAGGGCATTACTTGGGTCCAAACCAAGAGGGGCAGGTAGCAGTGGTGTATGATGAGCCTGCTTCCAGCTGCTGATCTCAAATGAGGACCAACAAACTGAGAGAACAGTTGCCACTCTCCCTCACAATGGTGTGCTATGTGCCCGAGCTGCGGAAGCCATTAAAAAACGTATCTGCCCCTGTCAGTTCACTTGGAGCTTGGCTTCTAAACAGAGTACACATTTCCCACTATTTTTTCACTGGTGTGCATGAAGATAAATGGGCGAAAAAGAAAGGCAGTAAAGCTGTTGGAAGCTTTTCCTGTCTCCACTGTTCGCATCTCCTCACCATGGCTGATTCTCCCATTTCCCATAACCTATAACACTGCCCACCGCCATCTTTAATTTCTTCTCTTGAAGTTGAAGGAACAGCAACATTACAAATCCCAATAAACTAAAGTCAACCTAAGCCAAGGTTAGCCCTCTTTACCTGCAGTCGTACAAATTCCTGCCAGCTGCTCTAAAGATAAGTTGTTGTTGTTGTTGTTTAACACTTGTACAATATAGATAGAAAAGCAGAGTGTGTGGAAATTGAGAAAGTTACTGAAAGCAGAATTAAGAGTAATGTCATTGGAATTAAAACTGAATGACTGAAAGGAGGAGCTGGGTTTCTATATTTTTCTTCATTGAAGTACTTTATACTAAAGGTTATTTTAACCTGCCAAAACAAACAGAGAGATGAAATCAGTCAACATTGGCTTGGCAGTTGTCAGTAATGCTGACTGAATTCAGGAGCAGCCATTTGTAATGTATTCAGTGGCTGTGTTTGGATATAACACTGGCTATTAAAACAAAAATCTAATTATTTCTTCACTATTTGCCAAATAAGAAATCTGCATGCCTAGGCCTGCACAAAATTACATGAGGAAGAATTGTAAAAAACAACAACAGAGGGCTGTCCAGGGGTAGGAAGGGATATTTCTGATCAGGCTAGGAAATTGCATAAAATGATAAACATGTTACCTATTTCCCCAGTGAAAGTTGAGGAGATGGATTTGCTTAAATTCTGTAATTCATGGTCGAGAGCTTTTTTTCTAAAAGCTTTTCCACTCATCCTTGGGCCTGACAGGTAGATGATTGAATGTAATTCTCCAGACTCTATTTGCCATGGCATACTTGATAATCACAGCCACTGATCTAACACCTGTAATTCACATAACTTGAAAAGAAGTAAGTATTCTTCTGGTGTTCATGCAGGATAATTGTGCTGGAAGTTCCACCTGATTCTTGATACTGTGTAAAGTATTATACTTTTGTCCCTCCAAAGGAAAGTGTTCCAATGGGGCACGGACAATAGGCACACATTTTCCTGGATGCTAATTCTGAAGTCACATAAAAAATAACACCCCCTGCTGCCCCAATATCCTAGGATCAGAGTTTTCAAGTATTGGAGAAAGTCAGCACAGGGATAAATTATTCCCTTATTGTCTTAAAACTAAAGGTCTATAAACAAGATGCAAGACTGCACAGCATTTCTCCATAAGTCATCGCTATACAAACAGACGAGGAAAATCCAGCTACTCTATCTAGGCCACAATTCTTTCAATGTTTAAATCATACCCTTTCTAAATGATTGAAGTATACTCTTTCCAGACTGGACCACATGCACATTCTCCTATGACGGAATTTAGGGAGCCTTTAATGGAATTGTCACTTGCAAAGTCATTGCAGACTGCTTTGGCATAAGAAACAGTCATCCTATAAAAGTGAGGCTGCTGGGCGGAGTGCAGAACTTTGCAATTTGAGCCCAACGCACTGTATCTCTTCTGAAGGGTTCTTAATGAGGCAGGCAAGCCTCACTACTGTTTGACAAAATACCATTGCTGCTTTAGCACACTGAGAAAGTATTTTGAAAGTCAAGTTGGTGTTAAAATGAAACGAACATTTACAGAGTATGTGCATATATACTTCCCCCAGGTAAGGATTGCAGCCTTAGGAGCCTGCCTCAATGGGCTGACTTAATTAATGGCAATGATATCTTGGGCTGTTTTACACATTTCTGGTGTTAGGGGAGAGAGGAAATGCAGCTAGTGTCACCAGCATAGAAGAACTTTTGTTGAGAGGTAAAACCCAAAAGCATTACAGAAGAGTGGGTAGGGAGCGCAGGAAACATACAAATATATATCTACATATAATTTTAAAAGCACAGTTGTATTTGGCATGGTTTTGTTTCGGGAGGGAATGTTAAAATTTTCGGTTTTAAAAAAGTACAGTAAGAAGCTGAAGTTAAAAGTGTATCCAATAAGGCCACATGGCAAGTTCATCAAAGTGCAGGGATTAACCAAGGAGAACTCCCAAAGCATCCTGCAGGAAAGGCATGGGAGCCGGGCAATCCATTCCTAAAGATCCATGTCAGTGGTGCCAGAGGAGGTCTTCAGTGGGACCGAGTCAAAGCCATCAGATGTTCTCTAAAGACAACATAAAACGAAGTGTGAGTGGGACTATATAAAATGTCATTTGCATCTCTCAGAGCTCCCACCTTTTGTTTGAAGTAAGCCAGGTTATGTCATATCCCAGTATTTAGTAACACGGAAAGAACAGAGTGCAATCCTGCACCCTATGCTCATGAAAGGGCAGTAGGGTGCAAGGGCAGCTTCCACAAAACTCTATGATAACCCTTCCTCCCCTACCAGCTGCCTCCATGCATGGTCTTCTGACCCTGTCAGGATGGCTACTGTAGGAGTGTTAAGGGAAACACAGCGCTACATAAGTGCTATATGGAACCACAATTTTAATTCTACTTCCAGCTGACTGCAAAAAGCAACGGCTCTGCAGTGCTTAAGGACCTTAGCATGGAAGCAACCTGTGCTGGATAGCAGTGCATTCAGAAGAGACAGTTGGTGGGGAGGTGAGGGTTGTCACTGAGCCTTGTGGGAGCCACTCAGCAGCCAGCACCCAGAGAGGACTGAATTCAGAAGGATCAGCAGAGCCTGTGGATAGGGTGCTGGACATGATTCAAACCCCACTTCTGCAATAACCTCACCAGCAGCTTTGTGCAAAATAATTATTTCAGCCTCCATCTGCAAAATGGGGATAACCGTGATCGCAGCAGTTGCATCAGGCTGGTTGTGAGGATAAGGAACTATTATGTTGCAAATAGAAATATATGCTAACAGCTGAATATTCATAACCTCTTGATTAAAGACCCTAATTCAAGCAAAGCAAGCCTGTACACATGAGAATTCGCCAACATTTTAACAGAATGTATTTACTGGGGTGGGGGAAATAACTTTTGGGTCACAAGCAGAAAGGCCCAGTTTGCTTGTAATTTGCAGGCGAGTGGAGAAAACCCACCCACACACTACGTACAGTGTTCAGTTCCCATAATTCATTCCAGACAAGGCATTTGAATCCCACAGGCCCAGATTTCCATGGCTCTGCCTTGGTTCTCCCCAGCTCCAAGTCAGAGCAGCCCTGGCTCTGGCTCTCAAAAGACGAAACTGAGCAAAAGGCAGGCAGATATGTGACACATGAGTCTGGACAGCACAACGAGCAGCAGCTACTTGTTCCAGAGACAAGCCAGGGCTCAAGGACCTTTCTGGGTAAGTTTATGATCCTATACTTGCAGCCTGAATTAACACCCATTGGTGTGTCTCCAGCACTTCCTCCTCCAAAATAAAGGTTGGGAAAGGAGAGGCTGTAGCTGTAGAAAGCTGGCAGCGTGGCTTGGATTTCCCAAGAATACCATACCATGCTGGGTCCCAGTCAGATGTCACTAGGCCATATTGTCATCCCATCCAATGCCATTTGGTTGCTATACGCCCTCAGTCAGCTGGCTTGTTTTTAGACACAGGGGACACAAGACAATATCATCTATATTTGGTCTCTATCTACCTGGAAGACTCCTCCTCTTAGCTTATTGAGAACAGCCCTACACACAGACTCCTGCCATGCCTGACTGTACCTAAGAGAAGCCTACAGGAAAACAAATAGCCACATTAGGGGGGGAGGGATAAAATGAAAAATAAAAGCAGCGCACCATTAACCAGAACATCAGTCAGTAGAATAGGAAACACAGCAGCACATGAATATAGACTCTGAGGCTGGAAAAAGCTCACAGGTCTAGGATGAGGATGTTATTGTAGTAATGACTTTTGATTGGTCCCTGGCCTGTAGCATCCTGGAAAGTTAGCTGTGTTTGATGTACAGTGGTACCTTGAGTTACATACACTTCAGGTTACATCCTCCGTTAACCCAGAAATAACGCTTCAGGTTAAGAACTTTGCTTCAGGATAAGAACAGAAATTGTGCTCTGGCGGCGCAGCGGGAGGCCCCATTAGCTAAAGTGGTGCTTCAGGTTAAGAACAGTTTCAGGTTAAGAACGGACCTCCGGAACGAATTAAGTACGTAACCAGAGGTACCACTGTATTTGTTTGGAGAGAAAATGTCCTTTTTCTTTTGCTATTAATCTCTGTCAAGATTTTTAACAGGATAGAGGAGGAGAATGAAGCTTGAATCACTCTTCTCCCCCCCCCAAACCCCCCCAACTACAACTTGGGTCTTGCACAGTCGGCAGCCCATGCTAGAGATCATTACTTCAAAAATCAAAGGGTAGCAACTACTAGAGAAAGGCACACACACACACATCTCAGGGATACTATACATATTAAGTGAATTGGGAAGCTGTCTATTCAGATGTGGCGTCACAAGTTCAACATGACATGTTAGACATCTGTCAGGTTAGATAAACATTGGAGCCAAGCCCAAGGCCTCTGTTGCTTCATTGTTGTGCATTACACATGCAGGCTGGGTCTCATAAAGCACCTTACCTTTGTGGTAAAAGCCCTTATTTTGCCAAAGAGAGAATTCTTGCTTGTGAATATCAGGTCATCCTCTGCGTCTTCCCCCTCCATAATGGCACAACTGTCAGCAGCTGGCAGCTCGCTGTCCTTGGCACTGGAATTCATTACCAGCTTGGAATATTTATACTCCAACCTTCAAAGATATAAGACAGACAGAGAGAAAGCCTGATGGATGAGTTTGGGTCCCAAAAATGGGACACTTACCGGGGGGGGGGGGGGAGAGAGAGAGAAATCACTTTAAAATCTGGAGATGCTAAGCCCTGCTTCAGGCCACGTGAAAGCTGACTGTTACAGGTAGAAAAAGAAATGTTTTGTACACCCAAACAAGCACACACAGTCATACACATTCACAATCTAAAGGATTTATTTGCTTAATCCTATGCATGCACTGCAAAGGTGAGATAGTTTCCCTCCTGGAGAAAATTCAAAAGGAGCCTGAATTTCAGTTTCTCCAAAGAGGAAACAATTCTGCCTCCCTTCTCAGAATATTCAGCTGCTGATCTTTGCCAGTGAGCATTTCAGAGCCCCATCTGCTGCTTGGAAGTAGAGACCTCTTTCCTGGATGCAGATAAGCAAGCTGCAAAGGCTTCTATTTCAAGTGGTGGTGGGATTGGTGTCCTCTCTGCCAGCAGATACTTTCACATGTAAGCATCCAAAGGGGACACATGTAGCATAAATCCACTGGCAGCAGGTACATTCAAGCAACAGTAGACCTGATTCCCTCTAGCTGTTGAGAAACTGATGGGTAAGAAACACTCTTCATTGAAGAGGTTTCATCACAACTACAGCTGGAATTGGATCACTGCTCAGCAAACTCCACTGGTAATGCCACCAGCTTTTTCTAGTGCATATGCTGGGAAACTAATTCACAGGATCCATCTGCAAGTTTTGTAGCAATATGGTCAAGGAGTGACTCATAAAGGGCTGTGGCTTGTGAAAAGTCATAGGCACTCCTAGCCAGTCTGCAACCCTGTAACTACACAATGCTGACCTGATGCCCTGTGTCTCATATTGCCCACCAGTAAAGAGTTGGGGGGTGTCTTCCCTTATATATCACTGCCCGTATGAAGCAGTCTCATTTCACAAGCTGCACCCCTTTCACAAGGTGCTACTGAACAGGGCTACGGATGCACTGTTTATGAGTGTGTTAAAGTTGCATGCACTTAAAAACTGGTTTGTTTTTGGTGGGGCTTTCTTGCGTTTTAGGCATGGAAGGATAGGCAGTGTTGAGAATGGGATAATAAGAAGGCAAACTGGGGAAGGCGAGAATGCCATCACTGACATGTAACAATGTATAAAAGATAGACATATTATTGAAGAGCTTGTTATCTTTGAACACAGACTCACACCTATTTGCTTCTGCTGTGCTGTTCAAGGTTGCCATCTGATTTAAAGGGCAACCTTGAAAAAGGTCTTGGGCAGCTATGAAGAAAGAAGCAAGCAAGCAAGCATAATGGGCAGCAACAGAAGCAGCTACTCACTTCTGGTTTTTCTTCCAGAAGTAGCAAGTCATTGCAGTCAGCAGGATAGCAGCACAAGTCCCCGCCGAGATGCCCACTTTAAGCCAGAAGTCCATGGCTTTGCAAATGCTGACTTTTTGATCTGGGAGCGAAATGCCTCCCGAACACAGCTTGGGCTCTCTCCATACATACGTGGTTCTCTGTGGAAGGAAAAGCAGGCATGGCCTTCTTTTAATCACATGCGGTCGCAGCTCATGTTGCATTTTTTTACTCTTTTTGATGCTGATGGTCTTATTGTACATTTCTGTTTTACCCTGTAGCACTTACGGGAGATTTTATGCTAAGCTATTTAGAATTGGTTTTCAGGGAAATAAACTGAAACCAATATAGAAATGTAGTGTTGATGCCACCTTACAGATTCAAAGCAACAATAATAGTTGTACCACCACTACTCTAGAGGGATCTTGAAGGGACATATTCCTCTTAACAAAAATAAATCTGTACATCATTGCTGAACCTGCTGCTAAAGCAGTTTATTGTTGTGAAATCAGTGGAACTGACTTCAGGTAAGCATGTTTAAGATCAGACAGTATGGTTTTGTGACAACTCCAGGGGAAAAAAATGTGTATTTCAATTTGGTGTCTCTGCCTGTCCTAACGGGCATGTTCACTAAATGATCATTGGGCTGCCGTAGCTGTTTTAATGTTCATATAATAGTCACAAAAATGGGCAGCTCTCGGGCCCTGAAGATAAGAACTCAAAAGAAGCCATTCTGAGTCCCTACCTGAATCCCTCCAACACAGGCGCTGATGATAGCATGGTAGTCATCTGCAGAACAGAGGGGGCAGGCTTCAACGGTCTCCCACAGGAAATGGAAAGTGCATCCATCACAGGTTCCTTCAGGGCACTTGCTGTTTGAAAAATTATAAAGTGCCATCTGAAATGGAGCCTAATCAGCGGCTCACCTCATGACCTAATTGCTGTGGGTGTCAGACATGACCCTGTCCCAGACCTGCCACGAAAGTGTCTGTCACCAGTGACTCCAGGGAACCAAAGCCATGCCTCATGTACGTAGCGCATGAACTCTGCTGCATGGAACACTTGTTCTTACTATAAATGCTATTTCTTTCATAGATGTCAATAGGTCTTAGGCATTTCCTGTATCTGAGTTACACAGACCCCTGGGAGACCTCTGACGTTCATGAAAGAATTTAAACCCTGCAAGGTTATGATAGGCTCCATTGTTAGACCACTTCACCACCATTCTACTTTGACTATACCCAGTAGACCTCTGCATTTTAAAGAGGTAAAGTAGTTGTGTTGGTATGTGAAGGAACGGATATGGCAAAGCTTATGCCGATAGGTTAGGTCTGTAAATGTAAATGAGACCGAACTGGGTTCTAGAAGAGTGTCACAGTGCTAAACAACATATAAAGTTGGCGGCATATGAATGCAACTTGGTCTCTTTAGACTTTTTGCCCCCCAAAATAGCTACACCTCCCAAACCAGACTGGGACTATAGTGCAGCACAATAAAATAGTTTTAGTATTCCTCCCCGTACCATTTTCCCAATGAAAATAACTCCACAGCAGGAAAATCGTATGTGCATTTCTATCATTCTCCCTGCCTCTGCAATAGCAGCCTTTTACTGGGGGGGTGCCATTGGGTCAATGGTGCAGAGTGGAAAGGGTCAATGTTAACACAACTTCATCTTGTGCTATAGGCCTAACCCAGACTGGAGCTGTTACAGCTGCTATTTGGGAAGGGGGGGGGGGAAGCTTTAAGCAATTGAGATGCTTTTATGCATCTTTTAGTTTTGGCTTTAGAAGGGTTGTGAACACAGGAAGCTACCCTATGTCATGCCTGACCTCCAGCTACTCAGTATTGTTTATGTTGTCTGGAAGAGGCTCTCCAGGATTTCAGACGGACATTCTCAGTCCTATCAGGAGATGCCAGGGACTGAACTAGAGACCTTCGGCATGCAAAGCAGATGCTCTGCCACTGAGCTAAGGTCTTTGCTAAATCATTATTCATTAGTTCTCATTTTTTAAAAAAGCAACTATTAAAATGCATAAACAAACAAGTGGCACCTCAAATAATTTTTGGAAAAGATGAGCAGCCAGCTTGAAACATACGAGTGGACAAAACTGAAATATAAATTACAACTGGAATTGGAAGCAAGTACACCCAATACAAAAGTAAGTGCTGTTCTCAATGTGACTATTTTTACAGCATTGAGAGCATTTATTTATATTTTTTTCTCCACCAATTTCCACTTTTTGCCCCACTGTAGAGTTTGGAGCAGAATGTAGTTTTAACAGGACACACCTGCTATTGAGGCAGACTAACCTTTGAACTTACCTCGGCACAGAGAGCACTCCAGAGTGGGGTTTTAGAGGATCACATCTCACTCTAATGGCAGTAGCTCTCCCAGCACTACAAGTCTGAGTTACATCACTGGATCTGCAACATATATGCATGTTATGAAATCCCTGCTAAAGCTGAAGGCCCTGTCATTTAAGGAGTCTTCACAGTACTAGCATGTCTCACTAATACAGTTGTCACTCAGGGGCAACACAACACTGTATCTCCCTTGTTTCTAGCATGTTTTCATACTTTTAAAAAGTGGGAAATGCTTAAGATAAATGTACTGTCGTTTTTCTTTTTCATACCAAGGACTGCTGCACACAGCAGTACAAATGGCACCAAAAAAGGAAATCTGGCCTGAGGAAGAGGAAAAGGGAAGACAAATCACAAGGATAAATTTTCCCAGCGTGTGGGAATACTAAAGATTTCATTAAAAGTTCCTTCAAATTAAGCACAGGAATGCATTGAAAAGTAGCATCCAAATAAAATTATGGTTCAAAATGATCCAACTTCCTTCTCACACATTCAAGTCCCACCTGCCAGAGGCTAGAGATGAGCTGAGAAGAAGGCAGGGAGAAAGGATGCCAAACTGGTTCTGCAGAATCAAAGCCACTCCTGCTGGTGACAGCAGTAATACTGTGACTGGTTCACTTGCAAATCACCAGGACAAGGGCAAGGCAATAAATGAAAAACCAGTCATAAAACCAGTTTGAAAAATCCTGGATCAAAAGAGTAGCAGTGGAATGACTACAGGCCGGCGAATGAACTGTGTACCTCATGAGCAAGCAAGAAGCAGCGGAAACCGAGACCTTCCAGAGAATGATTTGACACAAGAGCACTCTCACCTCTTGTGGTTTCTAGAAACTGGTATTCAGAAGCACTGCTATCTCTGATTGTGGAGGCAGAGCATAGCCATCACAACTAGTAGCCATTGATAGCTTTGTCCCTTCACGGATTTGTTCAATCCTCTTTGGGAGGTTCCAGAATGCCAAAGCCCCCAAATTCCCTGTGATGCTGAAATACTAAAAATGTTCCAAGACACATGAATAACCCAGAGTTTTCCACAGAAGAAAACTGCTAAAACTGCCTTCACCTATGTTTGGCAGTCCTTGTTTGGCTTACCTGTAAAAAAATATCATATCCGGTAAGCCCACATTCTCTGCAGGGAAATAGTCAGGAAAAGAAGTGATGTTGTCCAGAGTGGTCTCTCTTGTTACTCCTACAAGTTAGAAGCAAACCATTGAGGAGGACACTGCACTGAGAAGACAGCGGCTGCTCCCAGGACCACCCCTCTCCCAAAAGAGCCTCACAGCGGAGAATCCCGGTTCAATTCTCTCTTCACTGCTTCCAGAAAATAGGCTTGTCTTGTTCATTGCTTTCCTCACAAATGCTGGTCAGGGTCAGAGAAACAAGTGAGGCCTTTTGTACCGTTGGTTAGGCTCTGTTAGTGTGTGTGAGTGACCCAAGTTTAGCTATTGGATTGCCAGGTCTTGAAAAAAATAATAAAAAAATAACAATATATAAAATAAAACATACTTTAATTTTTGGGCCTGGAGGTGGTGCCAGTGATTTGAGATAGAACCCAGTGCAACCCAGTGCAAAAAAACAAATAAATGTATTTCTCTAGCTATACACTTAAAAAATTTTTTTTTAAAAAACCAGCAGCAAAAATTGGGAATTTGCCTCCTTTGTTTTCCCGGGACCTGGACAGAAAGCAAAAAACACAGCTGAGGAATGGGGAACTAAATTTTAGTGGCACAGAATAGTGTAGGGTTTTCATCAAAGTTGACTTTGTTTTAGATGAAGGAGCCACACTGAACTCACTACTTTTCCATTCAGTTGTTCGACAGTGGAATGAACTCCCTCGGAACATGATGGACTCTCTCCTTCATTGGAGGTTTTTAAACAAATGTTGGATGGCCATCTGTCAGGGATTCCTTAGCTGTAATTCCCGCTTTGCAGGGAGTTGAGCTAGACAACCCTCTGGGTACCTTCCAGGTCTATGATTTATCTAGAAGGCATAATGAGGGATGTTCCTATCACCTGAATCAGCACATGCAACTCGCCTAAAAGCCTCTATCAAACAGCAACCAGAGTCCTCTGTTAAAGCACAGACTTATGCTCCCTGTAATTCTCACCTACAAAGCGGTCTGCCAGGCTCACGGGTTGTGAAGACACCACTGATTTGTAAGCCATCACATCAGAGGGGACAATGATGGACTGGCATACATAGGAGGAAGTTGATTTGGAGAACTCTGTCTCTTTGCCCAGGATGTGCATGTCTGTGACGTTATCCGTGCAGGATGCCATCTTCCTTCCCTTCAGAGATTTGCATGGGGGGCGGGGAGAAAGAGAGAGTTGGCTGGATCCTTGTCTTTATAAAACCTGAAGTTCTTTTTAAAGGAACCATAGTAAGAGGACTCAGATGAACCCACCCTATTGTACTGAAAGCATGAGGGTTTCAAAGCCTAGCACCAGCGCCTCCGATCACTGCATTTTCCATTACCCACGCATGTTGGAAAGGCGTCTATTTGTGTATCAATGTATGTGCGTAGAGCTCCCACATATAACGGGGGTGGGGAGTCTGGGACAAACGGACCCTGCTTTGCATGGAGAAGCTCTATGTACACACAGAGAGCCTATTCTGAAGAGTTCTGTATGCACAGGTAGGGTGTGTGGTCACCAGGTGCCATTGGTGGTGGAGATAAATCAACGATACTGTGACACACACACGCTTTCAATGCACAGGGATCTATTAACACCCATCCTTTCCAGGAGAGAAGGGCAGTTGCATCACCATAGTAAAACGTTCCTCTTAAGTTACAGATAAGAGACCTTCAAGAATTTGAGCTGTTTTGTTGCGGTGGTTCAGCTAGAGTAGCCAGGAGGATGGGATTCTGCTAAGGAAACCATGCATGGGTGCCTAGAAACTCTCCACACCATAAGGGTGATTTGTACCGTATAATGTTGGGGCCCTGCATAGAGGATGGGCTTCTCAGAAGCCTCGCCACGTACTTACATGATTCCCACAGAGGCTGATGTTGAAGTGGTGAAAATACTTTAGCCCTTTGGTGGTAAAACTGGGCCCCACCAAAAAGGATGTGCTATTAGACAGTGCTGAGAAGTCATACTCCAGAGTCCTGCCGTCCGTGATGACTGAGAGGTGACAGTCACTGTAACAAAGAGAATGGATCTGGGGAGCAGAACATTTTTTACAGTCAATTTATTTCCTCATAGAGGAGCTCAGAAATTGTCAACGTCTCCAGTGGCATGTAAAACCCAAGTTTACTCTGAGAGGAAGGAGCCCAAATGTGGCTGATTATTCTCAAGCCAGCCAGGTTTATAGTGATCCAGAATCCCATAAGCTTCTGTTCACAGGAATCACTTGCCAATTTCCTCCAGGGAACCATGTGGATAATTACACAAAACAGAGTATGTGGAGATGAACCGCTTAGCTGTTCTAGTGCCATTTCCATTTTGGCAGGAAATAACTTAATATTTCTGAGGAAAGACAAGCTTGGTTTTTTTTTAAAGCAAAACTCTGGGATGATTTGGTAAGGGAAGAATCCCTTTCAGTCTACAGGTTCCACATTTTCAATAAGAAAAATGCAAAAGTTTGTTAAGACAAAGTTTTCAGTTATTTATCATCTTTTTTAAGGATCTGGCCTCATGCATACCATGTGAGGGGGCAGGCTTTGCTGACTAGGTGGGATCTTGCCTGCCACTTCAGGTGGAACCCTCTCCGGCCAACAGATCTGCTGCAATTTCTCGTGCATGCAGATTCTGTCTGTAATTTTGGATGAGGGGCAGTATACTAATAAATACTAATACTAATATTAATATATTGATACTGCCCTACTGCTGCTTATAATGGATAGCCCTCTGCCAACTACATGCTTTATAAACTTAATGGGGCACTTTTATTTAGCTAACAGTGTAGATTGCAAATTGGCCAGAAACGATAGGCAGAAAGGAGGACAATATTACCGGGTTGTTTTTTGTGCCGGGGCCACAAGGGATGCAGGCCTGGCTGCCGTAGGGCTGGTGAGCTTTCAGATACGTGTTTGCTGCACACGGGTAGCAGCCCCCAGAGCTTCTGTCAATGTAGTGGCCGTGTGGGCAGGAAGTACAAGACGAGCCCGAGGATTCCAGAGCGCACACCCGGCAGTATGACGCTACGCCTTCGATGACGTTGGTCACATTGATAGAGTACAGCTTGGCAACATCGTTGGTGTATTTTCTTCCCTAGAACGAAACACAAAGTGCCCAAAGGGCCTTGGAGAGGTAGAAGCGTTTGATAAAGGGAAGGTGGGATGCTGCAAATGAAGATGGCGTGCCTATTCCTTGCTGGGACATCTTTGATTAGCAAGACACTGGAGTATCTCTGATTCCTGGCAAGGAACTCCCCGTAAAAAGGATAACTGAGGAGCTAGCTAGCTGTGAACAGAAGGTTCCCCAGGAAGTGATAGTCCCTACCGGCTCATGATATGCTGTTCTTTGGAAGGCCCACGTGAAGCTCATAGTGGCGTTCTTTTCAATGATGTAGGTGTAGGATTGCTTTCCCTTCGAGCCAATCCAGGTTTCCACAGGCGTGTTGGTTCTGGAATTGACACCCTACCAGAGATAAAGCAGGGGCCTAGTGAGTAAAGAGCAAGCAACGCTTTCTACCTAAATAATTCTTTATTACAGATACAGATATTTCCGTAACTTGAGTATAAGCAGGGGAATCATGCCAGGCAGATTGTGAGAGCCTTGGAATAGCCAACTGAAAAGGTGGGGAGGTGGGGCATTAGTGGGAAGGAAGCAGTTAAGAGGAAAGACGACACTGAAGTTGGGGAAGAGAGGCTACAGTGACTAGGAGAGATTTTCCTTCGTGCCCATTGTAGCCCAAGAGAAGCTGATGTGGGCTGCAGGTCAGAAAACACAGGAAATTCAGGGCATCATTTGCAAAACCCAATAATACTCATTTATTTTAACATTTTCACAAGTCTTTTTCATTTTGCACTATGCACTATGAGTGACCTTGCTACCTGTCCAAAGTGTATCTCTGAACAAAATGTGCCTAGGATAGTTTTCCAGTTCTTAAACTGTTTTTACTAATATTATTAACGCTATCAGCAATGCTGATTTTTTAACATACCAACAGGTGGTATACCTATATTTATTTTTCTTGCCGCCATGGGGGCATTTTGACCCAGAGTCCTCACAGAGCTGTAACTACAGGATGCAGGTGGGCTATTGCACCTTTGAAAATATCCCCCATAGGAACATATAGATTTTAGGTGAATTTTTCCAGAATTGGGAAACAGCCAAGAGATTTGCCTCTTTTTCTAAAGGCATCAACTACAGAGGAAGAAGGGGCATGTGCCTCCCACAGCCTGTTGTGCCTTGGGAACACAAAACCCCAAGGCAAACCAAGCAAGAGAAAGCTTATCCACTTTGGAGAGAGAAGAAGCTGAATCAACTTACCACCATGAAA
This sequence comes from Darevskia mixta, assembly GCA_034641385.1. Classification (NCBI taxonomy): domain Eukaryota; kingdom Metazoa; phylum Chordata; class Lepidosauria; order Squamata; family Lacertidae; genus Darevskia; species Darevskia mixta. Next base: position 28,979,186 of record JAWWNH010000029.1, read on the forward strand.
TAAAGCTCACAACTCATACTGCAGGTCGTTTCAAAGACAAATGTGATTCTTGCAATCTCTTTACTTTCGGAGTCCTCCATCACCGATTGTGGGGAACTGCAAGAGAGCAAGCAAAACTCAGGGGTTATCTATTTGCTCAAGGTCTTGGTGAAAACAGAGCAAGGACAGGAGATGGGAGCAGGAATGTCTGGAGACAGATCACCTCAATTAGCAAGGCTTACTTCAGCAAGCCATAAATCTGAATGTTTCCCTCAGCTTATGCTCTTGTTTGGAACACACTTGAAGAATCTGAGGATGGCTGGTCCAATAAAATCAGCACTCCAGTCACACACATACATTGAAAGCATGGCTGGTTCCAGGACATGGCAAAAATCAGGCAGCTGCTGAGAGCTCATATATGTTTCAAGGATTTGTTAAACTGAAAAGCCAACTCAATCCCTCATTCATTCTTTCTGTTATTGTTCACCAATAAGCACGGTGAGTTACGGATTGTGGAAGAAGTAATGTAAGCAACACACTCTTAAAGGAGAGAAGGTCCCACTGCTTGGACTCAGTGCTCCTACTGCATTTTGGATGCATAGGCTTGCCATTGCCAGCTCAGCTACACACTCACCTGAACCCAGGAATCACCAGTGTCAGTATCATGAAGTCGTTGTCAGAGGCTCCTGCTGCTGTGTAGATGTAGTCACCAGCTACTTCCCACCCTGAAACAACAGACAGAACACCATCTCCACTCAGTGAAAGGGCATTACTTCAGTTGGATATCATTAAATACACTGCTCTATAAACACTTACATACTTCTCAGAGACACGGGAAGTCCAATTGCCTGAGGCCAGAACTAGACAATTTAGCATGACGGCCGCTGAAAGCAGGCAGCCCCATGTCTCCCCTCTCTTTGATCTGGCAACATCTGACAGTACAAGTGGAATGAGCAAGCGTCACTGCGCTGTGAACTTCCCCACTGCTTGCAGGGGCAAGAGACCTCACAACATGACAGTGGCCAGCCATGCAAGAACTGCCCCAACGCCTCGGGTTAATATGTGCCCATGAAGATACCTGCCATTCCCTTATATTCAAAACTGGTTCCACTGAGGACCGTCGTCTCCATGTTTGCTGGCAGCGTGTTCCACCATTTGTATTCAAAGCCTAGAGCTGGTTCAGTCCCAACGGTGCAGTTGATGCAACCTGAGAACAGAAGGAAGCAACATTACAATGCTGAAGCTCAGGAGGAGGCATGAACTCCCATGTGGAAGGCCATCACTAGGTGGCTGGTGGGCGTTAGCAGCCCTTTCTGAAACAAAGAATGAGAATAACCTATATAGAGGCAGGCTTGGCAGCAACATGCTTCAGAGGTGTGCACATGTGCATGCCTACTGAACATATACTGCACACTTTTTTCAGGTGGAAAAATCCCCTTGGGCTGAGCTTTCCCACTTGATACCAAAATGGCCCGGTGAGGTCTAGCCACTATTTTGCGGCATCTTGAAATATGTTAGAAAAAAAGTGTTTTCCAGGACTTACACTTACACTGCTACCACAAGATAATATTACCTTGCAGGCCTTTACCAGGAGAGTCATTGCATATTGATTCTTCCAAAAGTGTTTGGGTAAGCAAACCCTAAGAATAGGCTGGTAGCTGCCTCTGCAAATTACCAATGAATTTCCTGATAGAAGGAGAGTGCCATATCATGCATTTTTGTTGTTGCTGTTTTTAATCAAGTGACAAAGAGGAGCTATCTGTGTAAGGACAAAGCAGCCAGTTCCATGGTGCTGTATCCCACCTCACAACTCTGTTGCCATTGGCAAAAAGAATTATGAGCAGTGACGAAGAATAGGAAAATGAAGAGCTCACACCTCTGAACGCAGTAAGCATAATTAACATCAGCTCCAAATCAATAACTTCAGGTTCCCTGCATGCATCCCCACTGACACTGCACAGGTCCCCATATCATTGAAACATTTTAAAGAAAGTAATTCACGTGACAATTTTGCCAGCCAAGAAGGAAAGAACAGAACAGCATTACCAGACCCATTTGAATATGATCCGTATGGGCAGGGCTCGCAGGAACTGGTGTTTGTCTTGAAAAAACCAGGATTGCAAGGTGGGCATGTAGTTTTTATGCCAGAAGCAGGCAATTCTACAGAACCGGGGAGCTCCTCGCTGCAGATCTTCGGTTCGGCCCACTTATACATTAACTGAGTCTGTTAATATAAGAAAGAGAAAAGAGCAAACATTTCTACAAATCCGCAAAAAGCTGTGCAATGCCTAGATATCTCTTTACATAAAAAACAATTACACAGGCTCTCTGCCCATGTGCAAAAAGCATCATGAGGATATTCCAGGAAAGAAGCCCCGAGATATTAGCTCCTCCTCCTCTTACCCTCCCGGTGTTCTCCTGAGTTCCCTCCCCAAGTTTAGTAATATACTGTCAGTATGAAATGGTCCACATGGGGGTGCTCTTTGCACACAGCAGTGATAAGAAGAGCCTTGCTTGAATTGACCCAACTACCCCAACATTCTGCTTTCACAGTGACCAGGTGCCAGTGCTGGAGTGATACATTTTGCCCCAGAGGGCAGGAGACCCCAAAGTCTGTCACTGCAAGGAATCCTGCACAGGCTTCCTTCTCTGAGGCAGGACACAAGGGGAGACAGTGTTTCTCCCCTTTGTGCCCCATTTAGGCTTCCTTCTCTTGGTGGTGGTGGCGGCATGATGGGAAGAACATGTTTCTCCCCTTCGTCCCCACACACCACCACCACCAAGAGAAGAAAGCCTGCAGGTTCATGCCACATCCCGCTGTAGCCACTTCCTGCTTCCCTCTTCCTGAGGTAGGCAAGGAGGTGAGGCCTTTCCAGGGCGACACACCTCTTCTAATAAGGAGAACCCAGCAGCAGTGGGTTCTGCTTATTAAAAGAGGTGGGTAGGCTTAGCCAGCCATGCCATCTTCAGCACCTGACTCCTTTATATTCCTGCATGCTCAGTGACTCCTTATGTCCCTGCTTATTAAAGCATGTACAGTGCTTTGCAGTGCGGTCTTTTCCGTTAAAGGTAAGCTCTATAGCCGTGTGCGTCAAAAAGCTAAACAAGAAATTTTCACTATTTAACCGCCGCCATCACAAACAAGGAAATCCAGAAGGTGAATTACCTCTCCATTGGTATCACAAGCTGTATGAGTATAAAAATAATCCTTATCTGTGCAAGCTGGGCGTGGCTTGCATGATGCTGAACCTGGTTCTTTATTGAAAAGAGGAAACAATGGTTAAAACCACGTGAGCATGAAAGAATCAATCTAGCAACAACTCAGTAGGAACTTCAGAAGGGTGCCATGCCCATCTCACACGCATGCCCATATTTTATCTCTGCATAGCAGGTACTAATCACAGCTACCATAAATCTATTCAGTGTATTTAACTGGAGCAATGAGAAGGGCAGTGTGTGCATGTGTGAAGATGGTACAGGTCATTTCAGGCTTCAGTTCCAACATTTGTTCTCCTAGAAATTGTTAGAAGCCATTTGCCTCATATTTGCTTAAGACAATTGAATCTGACGGGAACAAAGAACACATTTTTGTATCATGTTAAAGGAGCAGGCAGTTCCCAGCCCTTTTAGGGTAAGAAAAAGTGGCAGCAATTGATGAGAAAATTGCAGGGATTTTGCCCTGAAGATGGAGCATTTTGTCATTAAATTGAATACTTTCTTCCCCATGTAGGAAAGGGGAAACCCAAGGTCTATTGTTTCCCCCTATAGTTTCCAGCAGGACCTAGGTGGCGCTGTGGGTTAAACCACAGAGCCTAGGGCTTGCTGATCAGAAAGTCGGCGGTTTGAATCCCTGCGACGGGGTGAGCTCCCGTTGCTCGGTCCCTGCTCCTGCCAACCTAGCAGTTCGAAAGCACGTCAAAGTGCAAGTAGATAAATAGGTCCCGCTCCGGCGGGAAGGTAAACGACGTTTCCGTGCGCTGCTCTGGTTCGCCAGAAGCGGCTTTGTCATGCTGGCCATGACCCAGAAGCTGTACGCCGGCTCCCTCGGTCAATAATGCGAGATGAGTGCCGCAACCCCAGAGTCGGACACGACTGGACCTAATGGTCAGGGGTCCCTTTACCTTTACCTTTATAGTTTCCAGCAGCCTGGTAAAATGCTTCAAGCATAAGGTTTTGAAGCTGATCAAGTAAAAGTCTTCCTGCATGACAGCAACCAATCAAAATGCTGCAGTCTGATGTGCCAACTGCTGCCACTTCTTATAGGGGAACAGACAACACTGATACTGCACTCGCCAGATATGATGCAAGCCTGAGATAGCTAAGTCGGTAGAACATGACTCTTAATCTCAAGAGTCATGGGTTCAAGCCCCATGCTGAGCAAAAGATTGCTGCATTGCAGGGGGTTGGACTAAATGACCCTTGTGGTCCCTTCCAACTCTACAATTCTGTGAATCTAAGCAACCACAAAGAGGAAAGAAACTGCTATGAGCCTGTAATTTGAGAGTAACTTTCCAAGTCTTTCTGCAAGGCAGAGTTCCATAGAACTGAGCAAATTATGCTCAAAGCATGAAGGCGCTAACAAAATATACCCCTCATTATGTAGAGAGCAATACATGAGAACGATGACCCAAATCCAGCTGTGTAAAATTCCTCCCAAAACACAGAATTACGGATCAAAAATCTGCTTGAGACTTAGACCTACTTTCCATGGAGATGGTAAAAATGTGCCTACATTTAATGGGCTAGATCTTTCCAAACCTTTGTTTGGAGAATTCTCTGAAAAAGCTCAAGATTTCCCTAGTAATTTTCCAAAGCTCATATAGATCCAGCATGGGCTAATTTCTCCACCATTGCTAGTAATCTTGCTTGCCAATTTTCTCCCCCCGCAACTTTCTCAAACTTATCAAATGGCCAGGGAAGAAGGAAAATAGCACCCAAGTGGGCTTGTAAAAGCTGGGGGGCGGGGCGGTTTCCCTATGCTTCCAGCTTGCAATAATAAATGCTTCTAAGCATGCCAACACCCTCCAGTGATGAAGGGAATTTAAATAACTGCACTTTTAAATGCCTCACTATCAATAAGGCAGGAGGAAGTCAAAACAATACTTCCTGGTGCTTGTGTTAATGGAAACTGCTCAGAAATAGCTTTTGGCAAGGATAGCTAATGGGCTGTCTCCCAGGAGCTCCCTTCATCTTTGACCCACTGTCTATGCTGGTTTGGGCTGATTGAGGCTCATCTGGGTGGGCACTACACTGGCTACCCCAGGCTTTTGGTTTCAGCTTCACTTACTGTTTTCCCTCCTCTCCCCCTCAATTTCACATGCTTGTGAATGTTATTGGGAGAAAGAAAAAGGGTGTGTGTGTGATCAGAGGGTTGATGCCAAATCATTACAAGCAAAAGCAAAAGCAAAAGCAGTAGCCAACACTGCAGACTTAGTCTCTTACAGAAACAGGGGAAAGAACATGACTACATTAATTACATTTCTGAAGAGGAGAAAGTAGAGCAATTGGATTTTCTTCGTTAGAGCAGGTGCAATGGGTTCTAAGCTGGCAGGAAGGTTTAGGTAGCATATTCAACTGAACTTGGAAGCTGGGCAAACAGCTGGGGATATGGGATACTTTTGCTTAGTAAAGCTATGGGAATAGACCATAGCTCAGTGGTACTGCCTCTGCCTTGCATATAGAAGGTCCCAAGTTCAATCCCCAGGTAGGGCCGGGAGAGACTCCTGCCTGAAACCCTGCAGAGCCACTGCCAGTCAGTGTAGATAATATTGAGCAAGATGGACTACATATAAAGGCAGCTTCCTATACTCTAAAGTCATAAATCAGCCTCCTTCATAAGTTTTCTGATAATTAGCTAAGGTGCTTACCTGAGTACATTGCTGGCTCGCACTGGTGGCAGGAAGTAGCTCCTTTGCTGGAGTAGGAGTTTGCTGGACATGGCTGGCAGAAGGAAGAACCTAATTTGGCTGTGTACGTGCCTGCCTTGCAGGGAAAGCATTCAGAAGTGAAGGCTACTCCTAGGGAACGGGGGAGGAAAGGGGTGAGGTTGAATAGCAGTGCAAGAGAGGGAAAAAAACCTTTTAGCCACGGCTCGGCACAACAATAGCTTGCATAGTGGCATCAGACCCGAGACATGCACCAACCAAACACAAACCTGTAATCTCAATGTTCCTCACCAACACAGGCTTGGGAGTTTTGGACCACACAGAGAAGGCTGTCGTTCTCCAAAACAGAACATTGTTGCCCTGACTCAGCTCCACCTGCAAATGTTCAAAGCACAGACAGATCAAGCCCCAGCTGATACTGAAAGGCTGTACCGTTTGGGACTTCAGTCCTGGGTCCCAGAAGCACACAAAGGTCTCCTTCTCCAAGCCCCTGCTGGCCATAAGCACAGTTAAGGAGCTCTGTGCACTTACAGTGTGAGTCTCCCACCCTTTCTCTGTGGTTCTCATCCATCGTGACTCCTCTACAGTTGGCTGGCACTGGTCATTCTGAATCTGCAACAAATGAGAACCTGGGATGAGGATGCACGGGGTAAATAAGTTGATTTGTAGTAAGCTTAAGATAGCACAGTAAAATTAACATTTTTGCTGCTGGAGGGCAAAACTCTTTTGTAGGACCAAGTTCTAATGCTGTAGTGTAGAGAGAATGTATGCATAGCTTTAAATGCTGGAAAGATAGGCTGCTGTAGGTTTCTCTGGGCTCCTACAAAGTACAAGGTGGAGAAAGTGTCCTAGCTTCAGCAGCAAACCTAGAGCACATTGTTCAGAGATTTTAAAGAAGTTGAATGGTTTTGTGTCCATTTTGGCACTCAAGGCAACCATTCCTGCATCTACCCACTTTCTTAAAGCAATGTAGAGGAAGAGCTGCTTCTGTGAAAGAAATTGTGATAAAATGCACCTCAATACACTTCAGAGTTGTTAAGTTATTTGAAGTGCACTTTAAAGAACACAGTGGTATATGTTAATGGCCCTGGAGATGGTATAAATGTTAGAAATGTCTTCTTGGCTACTGTATTGTAGTGAATGGGGAGGAGAGGAGATGCCAAAGTAATAATGCTGTTGTTTTAAATGAGCATCATTATCTTTGAAGCACAAAAGAAGGGAAACCACTGTATCTTGAAAGGACTGCAAAAATAACTGCTGCCAAAATTCATTTGTCACCGGATGAAGTCCAAGAAGGAACAGTTCAGTGGGAGGCTAAATGAATTGCCAGCAGCACAAAAACGAACCTCCTTCCATGTTTTCTGGTTTAAAAACCAGGAATCATTGTCCTTGACTGCAACAAGATGCAACATCCATTTTTCAGATAGGCCCAGAAAGTGAAAACTAGTGCAGAGGTGGTCATATAGGTAAAGACAGTGCCCAGAAGAAATCCTCCATCACTTTGCATGCAATATTAGCAAGGTGGATTGAGTTATAGGAAACATACAAAGAACTCGAAGACGATGCTGCTGTCTTGGTAGATGTACTCAAAGGAGACGGTGCCAGATTGCTTCAGATTAACAGCATACACCAGAGTGGCTGTGCACTCATCTGTGTTGGAGGCAATGTAATCTCCCTTAAGACTCCACGTTGACCTGGAACAGAACAAAGAGAAAAGCCCAGCCATTAAGGGAGTGCTACTGTACAGTTCCAGAGAACAGACACTCCCTAAACATTACAAGAGAGTTACATTAACAGGAGAGATGGGTAAGAAAGCTAAAAGCACAAATGCCAGATGTTACGTCTCCACTGAAATATGGGTGTAATATTTATGAAGGATTCGTTCTACCATTGTAGCTAATATACAAAATTGCCCAGAAACTGCCTGATCTCCAGATAAGTCTGTGCCAGGTTTGATTTTATCTGGAGATCAACAACACTTAAACAGGCTGCACTTAGTTGAGCTGTGTTGGCATTTTATACTGACATATTCAAGTCTATTCCACAATGGTCAGTATATTCCCTGTATATCACTCTCTCATATGCTAGGCCACAACATGAGGCTGCAGAATGATAGATGCAATTACAAGGGGACAAAGCACAGGTTCTGTTTTGTGCAATCATTTCTAAAGCAACTGAATAAAAGAAAAGAAATGCACCCACCCTTATTTTACATCTGTTGTAATGTAAGGCAAAGGTGAAATAGGAATGTGGGGGTCTTAACTAAATTGGAGACCCTTTGCCAATCTGGCTGAAATTTGGCAGGTCTTATAACCTGGGGGGGGGGTAGCTGAATGTCCCCATCATGCCATTCAGATAGAAAACCCCAAATTTACAGCTGGAGATGTGCAGTTTGTTCTCTCATTAAAAGGAGTGGGGAAAAGAAAATGACAGTAAGCAGAGGTAAGAACCAAAATGGATGAGTTCCATCTATATCCTTCACATGCTCCAAGACAGGGGCAGATAATGCACCTCTTGTGCCTCTTAGCCCAGTCCTAGTTCTCTTCCCTACCCTGTTTCTCTGCCTACTATGGAGTAAAATCAGAATCATAGCAAGAAGGGGAAAGGATGGGCAAAGCAGTCGGTGGAGGAACATGCAGGGTCTCAAACTTTAGAGGGGCATACAGGATCTCAAGGTTGATGATACTGCCCTAAGGGAAACTTGGTTTAATTTCACACATCATCAGTTCACTTAATTCAGAAAGAAATAAAAGAAATTGTGGTGATTATCATCATGCTTGCTTCTAATGACAAACAGTGTCACTTTGGGTGATAAAACTGGATGGAGGTGGAAGCAGGAAAACATGACCAAGGGTATTGGCGCTGATTTGCCCTGCGCTGATGTGCAGTGAATGGGGTGAAGGTAGCTGTAAAGACTCCCGAAATGAAAGGTAAGTGGCGCCTTTAGCTTCTCTGACAAATGACAAGCATGAAGGAGGGGCAGAGGAGAGAAAACCATGGTGGGTGGTGGTGGTGAGAGGGGAAAGAACTATAAGTCTCTCTCTTTCTCTCTGTGTGTGTATTTGTGAGGTCCTCATTGTCATCTAGTTACACATGCCTCTCTTACCATCTGTTCTTCTTCAACCCCTTTCTCTCCCCCCCCATATTATATCTGCCTGTTTTCTTCCAGACTTAAGACTACCCTCCATCCCCCCCAAAAATTACACTTCCTGATCAATCAGAAGTGTTCCACAGCCTGTGAAGCCCATTCCTTCCAGTCTGAAAAAATATGCAAGCATCTTCTTCACTTTGCAGCAGAAGAGAGATAAAAGCCAAAAATACATACTATAAACTGCATACTTTGGGATTTCATACACATTTATGAAAACAAAAAGGCAACTTGCTCCTGTTCTTTTCAGCAAGAGGAACTCGGAACCTTTCACATGCATCGTTGCCACCACTCCATGAAAGGTATCCTGGATCTAAGGCAAACTGGAGGAGCCAGACACAGCAATGGTAATAATCTGCCCCTCTGCTTCTACAACTGTGCTTAGAAGTTTGATGAATTATTTAAGTGATATGAGAAGTAGGTTACATTTGCAAGTTGCACAAACACTTTTCAGCACCATGGTGTTGAGTTTTTCAGCAAAAAACACTCTTTAAAGGATGTCTTCTGCCTGACGAGTCTCAGCTAGCTTATCTTCAGCATCAAAATGATTAAAGCACCAAGCAGGAAAACAAGGTGGCAGTCCTGGGCTCCGCTCGGTGGGGCATTTGAGGCCAATGGACAGACTTAAAGCCCCAGAGCTTGTAAAGCAGAGCTAACACACTGTACCCCTTCAAATCCAGGCTTCACAAAATACCCTCACTAAAACAGTTTTAGGCTTAACATCCATTTTCCTATCAGGATTAAAAAGTACAAGTAATCTCAAAACAGGAATGACTCAACTCCAGGTGACTGGGCACTGGCAGAGATCAGCTAGTGCTACTGTGGCAGCTAGGACAGCTATCTAAATTGAGGTCAAGGTGGTAGGTTGGCTTCCAATCTTCACTAACAGACCAGAACAGAGACTCCTGTTCTACTGACAACATAGGAAGCTACAGTACAGGCCTATCTTTGTGGAGTGCAATGTGTGGGAGGAGTCAGGAGTCAGCCCTGGCCAGACCACAGACCTGGATTCTCCTCAAAAGAGGACCAGCATCTTTCAGAAGATCTCCATATTGCCAGTGACCATGAAGAGCCATTGGATCTGGATATCCCTGCCTCAGAACTGGAGGCCCCTACACCAGTTCCCTTCTAAGCCTTCCTGACCTGGGGAGACAGACACAGGGATAGGTTTGCATTGCCTCCTATTAACAGACTAGCAGCAAGGAAGAATATAGGCACGCCACATGAATTTTCCAAGATGCATGGTTTCTAATTAAATGCACTGGCAGGCTGCTCCAAAACAAAAGGTAAGGGTTAGGTTCCTCCTCCGCGTCACCTTACTCATATGCAGACATTAGCACACCCACATTACACACAGTATCTTTAAACAGGCTTTGCGCCTTTGTGCTAATTATGTGAATGTGGGATCACTGTCAGAGCAGAAGAGAACACAGGAGAGAGGCACTGAAAGCCAATGTGGTTAAAAATCCAACCAGGACCAGGGAAATCCAGGTCCAAAGACACACTCAGCCATGGAGCTCCCTGGGTGGACCTTGCACAAGTCACTGTCTCAGCCTTAAGGAATAGCTGGGTAAAATGCGGGTGGACAGCCATGTATGCCAACCTAAGCTCCTTGGGAAAAGGGTGGGGTGCAGATGCAATTAAGTAGAAAGAATTTTGGTGAGTGTAGATCTGAAGCTTTACATTCCAGCTGAAAAGCAAGTCAGGCAAAACAGCCCTCTTAAGCCTCATGTTCTGAAAGGAACAACCAAAACTCCAGGATAGTGACAAGGAATTTGAGAGGTATTATCGTTAGAGGAATATTGCATTTGAGATGTGTTTCTGCAGAGAGGACACAAACAGAGCAGGAGAAACTTCATTTAAGATGGTCATGTAAGGAAAAGGAAAATCTGTACAGATTTACCAGACCTTAACAACCCTGCTTCATTATTTATATGCTTAATTCCTTGATCAAATGCTTGTTTGAAGTTGATCTGTAAGTTTGTAGCATCTTAGTTCACTCTTGATTCATCCAAAGAAGCTGTCTGCAGCCTCCTCCCCCAAAGCCACCTCCCATTCCTCCTGCATCCCTCACCGCCAGCAGACAATGACCCACCAACAGTGCAGCTTCCCCAAGACGAAGCCTGTTATCACTGCTGATCACTCCTTTCCACTCCCTGTTGCTGCCCTCCAAAGACAAATCCTTAGCATTGGAGAGGGTACTACCCCCATCATTCACCCCAACATTCCCCGGATCAGGCCCGTCTGCCCCCTCCCAAGCTGCTAGGAGTTTCATTGTTCTCCCACTCCTATATGAGGGTCATCCTCTCCTCAGTCTCCTATGGTCCAGGTCCATAGGTGGCATAAGTGCTGGTCTGGGTCTGTTGGGTGGTTGAGGCAGTGGCATATCAGGATATTGTGCAGACCTACCCTGTTTAATGGCAGCCACAGCGCCCAGCAAGGCAGCAAGCGGGAGGCCAACCACCATGTCCATGAGGGCTACTGGGCCTCAGAGGCGCAGCATGCATGAGCAGAAGACAGCTCAAGTGCTGTCCATGGTGCTGATCTTTGTGCCTGGCAACTCTGCCGAGACATACTCACTGAAACCAGAGTGCAGAGAGGATGCAACTCATCCACAAAGAGAATGCACACCCACCTCTGGGATACATTGGGGAGAGGCTATGCAGCTGAGCTGGTTGGACAGCCTCCATAGCCACAGCCACACCTTCCTCCACTGGTGGTGGCACTGCACCACCACCTCTCCCTTCCCTGCAAGATCCTTGGGAATCGAGGCCACTGATACATTACTGACATCACTCTGGCTGTTGTCCATGTCTTTGATGGGGTATGGGCAAGGATCTTCTTACCTGCCCCCAAGCCTCCGTCAAAGCCTCCATTAATATCACGCCGGAGCAGATTAGTTCCCAGGCTCATTTCCTGATGGCACCAAAGGTGTCATTCCATTCCTTGCAGGTGGAACCTGTCATGCAATGGTGGAGGCAGAGGGAGCCAATCCTCTCAAATGCACTTATGTGCCACTTTCTCTGGCACTCCAGATAGGCACTATTATAGGGCACACTGTACCACCCATATGGTGATCAAATGGGTGTTCAGAAAGCTGAAGATGAGACGCCAGTGCTTCCATGACTTGATCCCATAAGAAAGTCACCAAAGCAGTGCAACCCATCAGAAGCTGCCCATGGTGGAAGATGTTGCTGGGCAGAAACCCCTGGCAGGGCATGAAATGGGAGGATGATGGAGGCTGCACAGGCAAGCAATTCTTCAGCCCAGAACATTAGCAAATCCTGCGGATTTCTGCAGCCTTCTGAATGCACCCCAGCTATCAATCACTGTGGCTTTCCACCACTTTTCCTTTCTTCCTGTGGCTGGGCCCCTCCCAGCAACTCTTCCTCCCCTCCTCCAGCTACTTGCTCCCACCACAGTTCCACATCTTTCACCCCCTTTCATTAGCTCCTCTGCCTGCCCCATCAGCTGCTGTTTCCCAATGCTTGGTGCCCCTCTGGCACCCACCAGAACACTTACTCCCCTGGATATGAACCCCACTCACCCCCCCCACTACCATTGAGTTTTGCTCCCTGCAGTTTGCTGTGTTGGTTTTCCTCCTTCCCATTACCTCTGGATTTGGTTTCTCTCCTAGCACTATTGAGCTTGGGTCCCTGCCTTCTCCCCAGGTTGGTGTCCCCCCCCTCCCTTTCCACTACACCTCCTGTCTCCATTGCTGAGGGTAATCCTGCCCTGTGCCAGGTCTGTATCTCACAGTTAGCGTTTGGGTTTCTTTTTGTCTGATTTGGAGTCCACAAAAACCTTGCACTAGAAGTTACATTTCCATCTACCCATCCTGCAATGAAATATTGCAGGAGTCTTGTGGTCTGACAGATATGCCACTAAGGACACCTAGTGGTGCACAGGTGTATTTCCTATCTGACCTGTCCAACAAACAAACAGGCAGGCAGGCAGGCAGGCAGAGTATGAAAGAGTCACCATAGCCCCCCTAACAAGATCAAAGTCCACACAGCCAGGATATGTGAGGCATATGTACCATGTTAATAGTGCTGAGGCAATTGGCTGTTGAGATCCCCCACATCCAGTGAGTACTCATGTCAATATGGTGGAGGAGGGAGGCCACTACAGGCAATTCAGTTTGGGTGCCTGCAACTCTCTTTCATGGGGTTCATTTCCCTTCTACTAGTCTTTTGGTGGCCTGAGTTCCATGCTTGTGAGGGTGTAGCTGATGAGTCTGGATGTGGCAGCACTGTGTCTCCCTGACTCAATGTTCATTCTCCACAAGGTTAGCTGCTGGTGGGTGCATTTTCACCTGCCCAGCAATCTGTGGGTGGGCAGATGTATTTCTGCTGGTGTGGAGTCCTTCCCCCATGCAATATAGGCAGCTTTTCACTGGGGGAGGCCTACTTATGTCTCATCCAAACCTTCCCAGACAGGGATATGTATAGTGGTCTGGACTGCTTGAGCAGAGATCTCAGAGCAGAATGGAAAACAAGGCATGCCAAGAGAAATTAAAATAACTGACAACAAATCTTCTCTATATACTATTTGACTAATAGTATTCTTCATAATTAAAAAGATGCGAACTAGAAGTGACAGACGCAATTGGGGAAAAAATAATGTGCTCATTAAAATTGAATGGAGGTTCATATTAAAAACCTGCACTAGAAGTTATTTTTCCATCTTCTTTTACTGCTAAGAAGCAAAAACTGAAATTTCAAAGATGGCCTTTAAATGAAAGAAATAATACACAGCTCCCCTGGCACAGATTTGCCTTTATATAAATGCATCTAATGTTAAAATTATTCCTTTTCCTTTAGCACTTTGTACCCATTTTGCAAAATATTGATTTCCCACCCCCTATAGTTTTGTCACTTCCAAGAGGGAGAAATTAGAATAGAAAATAAAGCTATTAAATACTGGTTTGAACTGATTTTTAAAACTAACCACAATACAATACTTTAGGAAATTACTGAAAAATAATATGCTGGTACATTTCTGCAATGAAGTCTGTTTAATTTTAAATGTTTAAAAAACCCCAATACTGCTGTGCACTATTCATGGGGCTATAATTCATACAGCAATAAAAATGTCAGAATCTAGTAATGTACTTTTTATTTAGAAATTAAATGGCCGTCTGTTTTGTAAGCAAACAAATCCCTGGACTTAAAAATGAGAAAGTCACAATATCTGTTCCCTAGGTAAAAATTAGCAGGTCAAAATAACCCAGTGGGAGCAATGACAGAATCTCCTATTGCAATTAAAACTTAATCAACTGCCTGTATCTTACCACTGTATATACCAGTCAGGAACCTGGGCTTTCCTTTTCAAAAACCAAACCAAAATGAGAGTCTAGCTAGTCTATATGGCTGCAAAATGAGTGAAATCTCAGGTGCAAAGGGGAAACAGAATTTCAGCTGGCAGGAAATGGGGATTCAGTGCATTATATATCGTCTTTGTCTCTTATGATTAAGGGAAGCAAACTGAATTATGCACAGTAAGTAAATATATGCAAAATGTATTTAATTTACTTAACCCTGGTGAAGAATTCAGGTCACATTGGGAGAATTTACACACTCTCACTCACACACAGAGTGCCAAATGTCAGAAATGCTAGGGTGCTGGTACACATGAACTTACCATTTCATCTATATACCAGGGCTGGCCCACCTATGAGGTAAGGTGAGGCAGCCGCTTCAGACAGCAAGATCCACAAATGCAGCAAATCCGGCCTCAAAAAATGCATTGTCCATTGCTGCTGCCATGGGGGCAGCAACAGCTATGGCAGGCTACTTGGATGCTGGATCTGCATCCTCCTCAGCAGCAGCAGCACCGCCATGCTGCCTCCACTGCATGCTCTCAGCAAATAGGAGGTGCTGTTGGTCTCCTCCCACCCCTAGGAAGAAAATGGCAGGGGTTGCCCTTTGGGGTCTCCTGGCTCTGTACTGGCCCAACGTGATTCAGAGTGGGCCTCTTTCCTCATGCAAGACCCCCCCCCCCCACATACACACTTTCCCCTGCTGTAGATCATCACTCACCCCTTGTTCCCTGGCATGGGGGAGCACCATTTTGTGGTTCGCCTCAGATACCAAAATGTCTTGGGCCAGCCCTACTATAGACACAGTGCAGCAACTGATCAAACTTAGGGAAGAGTGTATTTTCCTTTTCCATCCCATCCCATTGCTATTCTCTGGGGTTGCTCTGTTCCACATCTCATTTTGCCTGCCTTTTGGTTTGGCTTGGAGAATTTTCACTTGGCACGTTGCTCAGTTTGCAGTTCATGGCTCTTCCGCCCCCCCCCCTAAAAGTGATAAATGCACACCAGCGCATATACATATTGATTAAATCATAGTTTAAAAATGAACCTTGATGCAACCACATCAGGATTCCTTTTTTGCACAGAGATTTAATCCATATGCATACATGCTGATGTGAATCACCTAGCTGTGAGGAGGGAGGGGAAGCTACAAACTGAGCATGGCATCAACTGAGCACGTGCAGCAGTCTGGAAATCAAAGGCAGGAGACTAGCAAGATACTGCTCCAAAAACAAGACTGGGTAATTCAGACCCTCAGGATCTGTGGAGAAATTCACAAGCACCCCCACTTAACCAACATGTTTAGCTTTTAGAATCAGCAGCCTATGTGATGATGATGTGCTCAAGCAGAAATGAGAGCAACAAGCTCACTCACAGGCTGCAGTTTCCCAAGGACTCTGAGAAGCTGTAATCAATTTCAAGGTTGGTTGCTTTGTTGTCAAAACCATGGGGCAGCTCATCCCACTCGTCGAACCTGATGCCAGTGCCCAGAGAATATGTGCCCTCTGCACATGGTTCGCATGACTGGTTCTTCATGTCCAAGAATTCGCCAGCTTTGCAGGAAAATGCTGAAATGCAGAAGAGAAAAACTGTGATCAGGGGGAAAGGCAAAACGAAAACCAAACAGAGACTTTCTTGAGTGATTCCTAGCATTTAAATAACATGTTGCCCCAACGCATCTGCCCCGGCCAGACTGCACTCTGCAGATCTGTGGGTTGCCACTTAATAAGAATCACAAGTTGGGAGAGTCCTACTGTGCTCATGCCCTGCTTCTCTTTCCCATACACATCCAGTTCACCACTGGTGTAGCTTCTTATACAATTTTAAACCACAGTTCCCTACAACATCCAGACTCCAAGAATTGTGGTTTGCTTAAAATTCACTGAATGAGAACAAACCAAGATGTAACTATGGTTCCTAATACTGGTTTGCTCATTAACTAGAGTTATAGGATCAGGCCCCTGTGGGAATGTGTGGGGCTTTGGATCCAACAGACTCAAAGCCTCTGGTGCCCTGCAGTGTCTCATTTCAAGGCTTTCTGTGGTTTACTGCCAATGGGAAAACCCACCAGCAGAAGCTTCCCACCTGTCAGAGAGAAGCTCAGGACCTCTGGCATAGCAGAGCACCATCAGCAATGGAGAGGGCTATACTGCACCATCCTCCCACTCCCCCCAGCCATTAACACTGAGTGTGTTGGGAGTGTGTGTCCAAACTTATCTAAGTGCATCATTACAAGCGCAAAATAGAAAATTTCAGCAACATGTCAATTTCAAGTCAAATATGCCAATGCTAACTTTCTGATTGTGTGTGGGAAGTTAACATGCACAAAATATAGGCAACTCTCCACCTGTGTGGGGGTTGCGTTCTGGGTCATTGCACATGTCAGCAGTCGCAAGTAAGCTCATTCCATCCCCTTCTGGGGCCAAAAGCCAACACAGGCATTGGCGGTTGCATGGCAATCAGATACACGAAAAATGGTCACTGCCTGCATTCAAAGATATTCTAAGCATTGGTGAAGGGTGAGAGGCAAATAGGACACAGAAGTATTCCAGATCAAAGGCTGAAATTGGTATCTCTCTCTTCTGAATGTTCAACTATTAACAGGGGTAGACCTCATTTTAACACATTGCACGATGTGACATCTCGTGCCCCTTGGCTCAACGTGGCTCTGGAGCCTCCAGTTGGCTGGAATAAACCATGTAAAGGGAAGGTGTGATGACAGCAGTCATAGCTTACAGCATTTTGTGCCTTTGATGGGGTCTGGCAAGCCGGTGCAGATTCCTGGGTTGTGCGGCACAGCTACTCTCCATCTGGAGCCTTGGCTGTCACATGCTGTGTATTCATAATGGTATTCAGACTGAAAGAGAAAGTGCAGGGGTGAAATAACACCGTGCGCATTTAGCACCAATGATAGATGCTTTCCCACTTATTATAGAAGATTGGTTCTCCACAGGACATCAGGTTATTATGCTCAGAGCTGCAGAATTTTGCACAATAGGAACATGTAAACTAGATTTGGTGGCCCCAACATTAAGGTAACACACTAAACGTGCTACGGGCTGGTCTATCCTATAGACACATGCAATACTATTCTCTAGAGCAGCTACTTCTAATTTATACTAACTGAGAGAATAAACTGGACTTTTATAATGCTATGCATATGCCTACAAATTCCAGAATCAAGACAGATTTGAATACCGTAACTGTTTTGCTGATAACAAGCCAGACTTTAAAGCAGATGAGATTCCATTTACTAAGCACAAGCCCATTTCTAGAGGTGTTTATGCCACTAGAAAGAAACTGTGCTGATACAATAGTATGAGCAGTAGTATGAGCAAATGTTATCCAAATCCATAGTAGAGCCAGGGTACATGAGAGCTCCAGTTACCTTGCTACGTGCAGCAAAATCCCATTTCCCCAACTCCTGGCACAGGTCTACATGTTAGAAGGAAAACACAGGATTCACAACCCCATGTTTTCTTTACAAGGGAAATGCTAGATGGGTGGCATTTTCAAGTGAGAGAAAGTAGGGAGTGCTTAACTCTCCCTATACCGATTGATATGGCTTTGCAAAACATGAGATCACACACAAAGCCTGGTGCAGGCAAGGCATCCTTCGCTCCCTGCATCATTTCTGAGTTATGCAGAGCAAGGTGGTAGAATCCAGGGGGCGGGGATTGTTGTGGTTGCTGTTGTGGTTGTGGTTGTTGTTGATTTTATGAAGCATATTTCTTCACAACTGCTCTAAATTCTCAGGGCTCCTCTAGATTCTAAATATTTAGCAAACAAAACTATGTTTATCCTAGCATTATTAGGGATTAGTGTAACAAAACTGGTTGTTCATTAAACAGGTTCCTGGAGAAACCCGGATATAAAGTGTTGCCTAAAAGGCAAAACAATATTTCTTTAGTTCTCTAAACAGATGGAGTACTGGAGTATTTGACCAGGGCCAGAGAAAACGATTCTGGAAATGAGCCAAGTCCACCAATTCTCCCATGAGTCACCTGACCAAGTAATGCACTCTCTGTTTCTTTGCGATGAAGGCATACGGGGCTGTTCTACATATTTATTCTGAGGCTGATCTACCGGTATATATTTATTTTGGCATTTCCTACTTGCTATGATGTAGCCATTCTCATTTTAATAGAAAATGCAAAGGTCATATGTTTAATCTGTTTAATGGACTCTGTGTTCATTCTATACGTTTCAGATGTATTCAGTTCTGCTGTTAGCCACTAATATTAACAAACTTAATAAAGATTAATCAATCCTACTGGGCAACTACTCTTCTTCCTCTCTTAACAGTGACTCTCCTTTTTGCATCCAGCTTCAAACTGTAAATATACCTAATTTTCATTTATAAAAAGAAAAAGTTATTCCTTCGGAGGTAGTAAGATGCATTAAAATGTGTGGTATGTAGTACACAGCCTTAGCCTTGGTTTTCTGTTTGGTGCCAGGTGAGGACCTTTTTATTTGACCAGGTCTTTTGGCTTATTTGTGTTTCATCATGTTGGAATATTGCCTTCTCTACTGGCAACATATTGTACAGTTTGATATTCACAGAATCGTAGACTTGTAGAGCTGGAAGGGACCATGAGGGTCACTTTGTCCAACCCCCTGTGATGCAGGAATTTTTTGCCCAATGTGGGGCTCGAACCCACAACTCTGAGATTAAGTTGCATGCTCTACCGACTGAGCTATCACACTGTCATGGTATATTATTGTTTTAATTCTTATGAGCTGCTCTGAGAGCCTTGGCCAAAGAGCAGCCAACACGCAAACAAATCACATAAATCAAAAATCCTTCCCATAAAAACAATCTTGACTTTTGCTTGGGACAAAAATACAGCAAACTACCTTGTTTAGGATCTATCTTGCTTCAGAATCTAGATGCCGTAAGAGAGAAGCTTGTTTTGCTCCCCAAGAACAAAGGCCTGCTTGCAAATGCATTGGTAAATTTCTTAGGAACAAATGTAATTAATATCATACACTTGCTTAATAGCAAATGCAATCTCCAGCTAAGTCCCTGAGTGGCTAGGTTAACATGCTTTTTATACATTTTTCTTATAAAAACTCTTTATAATTTGTTCTATTGTCCCTGAAAGGGCTGGCCCAAGACATTTTGCTGCCTGGGGTAAAAGGCACTCTGGTGCTGTCCATTCTATATAGAGAAGTCAACTGGACTGGCTGTTGAATCTTACTTCAACACTAGCAAAGATGGCGCACTCCACCACATCCCATGGGGCATGCAGGGCAGAGCACATGGTGCACACCTACCTCTGTCCTCCAGCTTCTCGCTGCCACACCACCACCCACATAGCATGTGCTACCTGAGGTGGCTGCCTCACTCTGCCTAAGGTCAGATTCTGGTCCCCAACTACCTTCCTTGTGATCTAATGCTACTCATTTCATTTGCAGCTGCATTTTTCTAAAAGCTATAGTGAGCCAGCAAATCTCATTCTGGCTTGGGATTGCATTATTTGGATACAGTAATATTTATTAGCCAACTAGCGGGCCCGGCCACGCTTTGCTGTGGTTGATTTTATGCTTATTACCATCAGTAGCAGCCGCAGCCAAAATAAACCCCCACCTACCCCCGCCTGCGTCGTGTGCACTCTGCACACGCTCAGGTGCCCTCTTGCGGCCTGTGGCAGAAAAAGCCGAGGAAGGAGGCCTCTGACGCCGTGCGGTTGGTTGGGATAATAAGCCCACCATTTCTCAGCATGCCTTGTGGTTTGGGAGAAAGAGCTTATTTCACCCACAGGGCGCCTTGACTCCATTTCCCAGTGTGCCTTGCGGGTCCGGCCTAGTTAACTGCGAGAGGCAGCGGCCTCCATTTCCCAGCGTGCCTTTGACAAAAGAGATATTTACATTTCCCTGTTTCCCAGCCAATCCTTGCAGAGAAACAGTTTGTCAGTGAAAATGGAGGCAGGCCTGTGGCCTGTCTTCAGACATGTGGCCTTGTTTTGCTGAGGCGCCTCTAATGGCGGCGGGAGGCTGTCAGCGGCGGTAAAGTGTCCTCGGCGGGTGAAGGCCTCAGATTGCGGTCCTGAGGCGCCTGTAATGGCGGCGGGAGGGTGTCAATGGCGGCTCGGAGGCTGCGGTTTGGGTGGTGTGAGGGCGCAAATGGCTGTGAGGCGTTGTAGGCACTGTGTGAAATGGTGGACAGAGAGGGCGAGGTTTTGCTGTGATGTCATACGTAAGCGCAAATTTCTTGCTTATTTAGCTGTAGTACCAGCATAGCCGTCGCTAGAGGGCGCTGTTTTGCTGATGGTGTCATATGTGTGGGACAGATTTTTTTGCGGTTTTTCTTTATTTTAGGTATGACAGGTGTGGTTTTTCTGAATTTTTATTACGCCAGATCCTTCCTTGATGGTCATGCTACGATGTGTCCTAAATTTGATGCGATTCGGTCCAGCGGTTACGGAGCACGGTTGGGTCCGCCGCGCACGCAATGGGAACATTTTTATATATATAGATGTAGTGTAGCCAAGAGAGCGTTGCACTAAGACCGGGGAGATCAGGGTTCAAATACGCCTCCCCCCTCCTAGCTATGAAGCTCATTGGGTGCTGACCTTGGGGCCAGTCGCTGCCTAACCTACCTACCGGTAGCAGAGTTGTTGTGAGGATAAAATGGGGAAGGAGAACTATGTATGGCACCTTCAGCTCCTTGGAGGATTGTTGGGATATAAATGTAACAAAGAAAAAGAAGAAGAAGAAGAATAGGAGGGAAGACCCTTCAAAATATTAAAGTATCTTGGAACGTAGAAGACTGGAGTCACAGAATCAGGTGTGCATTCCCAATTCATCCCAGAATTCCAGCATTTAATGTGGGGAAGGGAGGTTTCTTTGAAAGGAAAAAAATGCACCACACCATCCCCCATACCATTCAGGGTCAGAGTTGGCTGTGCCATTTTGTGGACAAAGGTGCTTTGGTGTTAAGCATAATTCCACACAGCGATTAGGTCCGGGTTGGCAGTTTCCTCACGTATCACCTGACATGTACATTAATCTCTTTTCTGTTTGTAATACACGAAGTAGCCCTACGTGAAACAGCAGCAATGAAAAGGCAGCCTTTTGTAAAAGTTTTCCCAGATGTTAATTTCATCAGGATTGATGAAAGCCGGTTCTTTGCTTTCCGCGGACACCTCCTGCCCTGCCCTTCACTTATCTTTGACTGTGTTCCGCACATCCATATGGAGGAACAGCTGCTACATGGGTAAAGTGTTCCCTGCTAATCACCTTGAAAACCCGACACCCTCCTCCATGCAGAGGCCAGGGAGGGATGTTTATGCAGAAGTTAAGCTAATGCTCAAGGCAAATGCAGCCGGCTGGAAGAGTTAGCCTAAAAGCCTGGCAAAAATCACTTTTTGTGTTAAGCTACAAGTTGAGCACCTTCTCTTCCCACTCCCCCCCCCCCAAATCTAAATACGGTAGTAAGGAAATGAATAGATTATAATCTGTTTAGAAATAAGGTTCTAAGATTTCCTCGTTATTTCTTTTTTAAAAAAACACACCTAATTATTTCTAACACCCAAATCTATATACCCGAGAAAAAGCTCTGCATTTGGACAAAGACATGTAGGGCGGCTACATAAGAGCAATGATGTTGCTGAGAAACCCTTGCTTTTGTTCTTACAGCCTGTGTAGTGTCAAACTGCAGTCCTCTGCAGACCTTCAAAGTGGCTGCACAGTGACAAACAGGATTACCACCATCCCCTTGATGGGGCACCTGCTGGTTTCACCTGCCATCCACATGTTTGACTTAAGGCGGTGTGTGCAAAAAAAGCTTGCTTGCAATGAACTTACCGGTAACATGCACAGACCTCATCTGCCCAATCTGTACATGCAAACCCAGAGCTCCCAAACTAGGAGGCTCCTATGAAAACCAAGAAGTGGTGGTACGAGACTCAAATCTTTTTAAGATCTGATGCAGCAACCGACAGAAAGAAAGAATCTGAAGCAAATAATGGGGCCTCTGTTTGACATGAGCATAAATTAATCAGAAAGGGAGCTGTCAAATGAGGCAAAAGCACACACAAGTCAGGCAAGAGGATGCAAGATTTCTCAAAGAAGCTAACTTTAAAGGGCCCGACAAAGCTGTGAGAGAGACAATAAAACAGCAGGAGAAATTCAGCGCTGATAAAGACAAGTGTGGAAATATATCAAAAGAAAAGCTCAAAAATGGTAAGCAAACGTAAATAATGAATTGCAATTTAATTAGGATGCCATCCCATATTGAAGATTTGACAGCTTTCGACTTTGGCAGAAGCCCCCACCACATTGGTGGAATACCAGATATGCAGCCACCACGGCAGATTTGCCAGGGGAGATCTGAGCGTAAACCCTCCACTGGCAGAGCCATTCCACCAGCAAAGATACGCCAGTGAAGCAGCTGGAATGGGGTGCAGGCACATGCAGGGCACGGGCAACGTGAGAAAAGAGCACGCTTGTACCATATTCTACGCTCCTTAAATTTGCAGCCATGAATGCTGTAACTTTACACCAGCTCAGGCAAAAAGAAAGCTGTGCTATATGTCCACCTAGACAGATGCAACCCATCAACATTTAGGATTATCACCCATGCCCTATGTTGGGGACATAAAACCTGCTCTTTCAAACGAGGGACAATGTATCATAAAACACTGTACCCCCACTATTATATTACATTTATATTAAAAAGCAGGATTTCTGGGGAAAGGGATGGGGGCTTCTGGGAAAAAGGGAGCAGGGCCACTTGTCACTTTTTTATTACAAAGAGCAGTCTCTATATTCTTCTGAAGGGGTCCAGGCTGTCTCACTGATTCGTCCACTCCCAAACGGCTGCTTTGTGGTTGGGTGGGGCCAGTGAGGGCCCCCTCTGATCTCTTGGGCCCTCAGCCAGCGCCCCACCTGATACACCAACAGTATCTAAACCCCCTACACAGAAATGCTACAACTCAGACAATAGGGCACATGGCATCGGCCTGTATCTCTCTGGCCTCAGGTAGCTCACATTTGATGGTCACATGCAGGTTCCCCCCCCCCTTGTTTCCTGTCACCAAAGGAGCCACTTTGCATCAACACAGCTTCTTTCTAGAACACTCATACAAAACACATGAACATTGCTGAAACCTCTCTTCCCAGAACCTTATCTGGTACAGTATCTCACCTTGGAGCTTCAGGACCAAATGCCAAGTTTCCTTCCGCTCCCACAACTGGAGATGCAAGGACACAGCACCCCACGCAGGTAAGCAAGTTAAAGAAAAACCCTTGCTGTAATGTATAACCGTTGCAGCTGCCTCCCATGTCTCCCCCACTCCTTTCATAGCACATAAATACTGTGTCTTGTTTGAACCGTCTTGCCCCAACACTCTTGCCCTCCCCAAGATCAGTGCTCTCTACATAGAGGAGGTACTCATCCTCACACCCAGGTGAACTCTTCATTGGCAAAGGCCAGACACTCCTTTCCAACTCTGTTGGCAAGGCTATAAACAAGCATGAGAGGGTTCTGCTCTTCTTCTTTTATACAGAGCAAAAAGGAAAAAAATAAGTAAACCAAAGGATTTTGCTGAACTTGTTCAAGGAAAAAGTTTAGTTCAGCACCTTCATTTATAGTGCAAACATGATATATTTTTCCTTCTGCTTAACTTAAATTCAGAAGGCTTATTTAGCTTTGTTGCAGAACAAGCTTTGGGGTTTTGTGACATGTTAAACAGTGTTTTGGCACTGTATTAGCATTTTCTTAAACTAATAAGGGACAAAGGGCTCATGAAAATATAGAGCCTTTCTCAAACACCATTTAAATTAGATCTAGCTAGTGTGTAAAAAGTGATTTTGTTCCTAGGCTGATGAACAGCAAGTGGTTCAAAACAGCAATTGAAAACAAGCCAAGCCTTTGAAGTTTCAAAGCACTTGAATATCAGGGAAGGGAAAAGGTAAGACAAGAGTTATTATATTAAGACTGTTTGACAGGGAAGGTTTTTGAAATCCCTTGATCTTTCTCAGCACATCCAGTTTTTACAGAAAGGTGCAGCCACACACATTTTCTTCTAGAACAGCATATGCCACTTGATCACAGAAGAACTATCAGACTTTGGAAGAAAATGCATTTTAATACAGGAGAAAATGCTACGGGTTTTGTGCTTTCAAAAAGCACCCAGTATTTTCCTCAACCAAATACAAATATGTGCACCATCAAAGACTGCAAAACTTTTGCCATGTAAAACTTCTGCAGGGAGTATTTCACTTCTCTGCTCCCTGCCCCCACAACCAAAAAGTGTTGGAGATTATGTACTTGGCTTCATTTTAGTTTCATCACATCTACCATCACAACGCACATAATAGAAAGAGGTTAATGAATGTGTTCAAGAAGGGAGAAGGACAGAGGCTGAACCTAGAGAGTGAGCTACTCAGGAGCAGAGCCATGCAAAATCTGGTGTGCAGTCAGAAACAAAACTATGCCTGACCCCGTGACAAAAACACACACACTTTTTCAGTACTTGCTCTGTCTGGTGTAAGTGAACTGTACATCTGCCCATGGAACAATGCTGAGTGGAACCCCCAGTCTTCCAAATCACAGGCATTCAACAGGGCTAAACACCACCCTCCAAATAAAGATGTGCAGAATGAAACTATGGTCAGCACTGCAAAGCTGAGGGCCAAACTTGGAAACATGTTAAATGGATGGTTGGAATTAATGTGCCTAGCTTTCTTATAATTTGTGGCCGAGGGAGATCAGGATATGGACCCTGTACCAAAGGGCAGTTAACAGTGTCTGTCAGCCATGTTCCTGGCAAAAATCTTTCTTGCCCCCTGCCCCAAAAGCTGCTATTTGAACCAGGAGGGAAAGTGCTACTGGCATCAACGGAAGCTTCCCTCCTTGTCATGTCTCGTGTCCCTTTCCATCCCTGTACTGATGTCTGCACGTGTACCCTGCAAACATGTAAAGAGAAATACAAGAATGGAAAAGGACAAAAACAAACTAACATGGAACAAAAGGCAATCGTTTGGGCTCAGCCCAAGAGATTTGGCCCAGATCCCTGCCCTTATCTGTATGCACAGTGGCACAGAATTCCCATTACTGGTTGAAGCAGAGAACAGGGCAGTGCATTGCTCTCTTTCAGCCTATGCAAGCAATTCCCAGTAGCCAGCTTTCACTATTTTTAAAACATTTCACTGGCATAGTAAAATTCTTGAAGGAGGAAAAATTACGTAGTAAGTTCAATTCCAGATGAAGCTCATAAGGGCTACAACAAGTGCTACTTTTCTGTAATGAAAGTCAAGTCCAAGAGGTCTCAAGTGTAACAGCTACAAGTTGAGCTTCCAGGCTGGATCCACCGTCTTTTAACTGAACCCACCCTGCAGAGGCTCAGCTGCTGAGCACTTGCTTTGCAAGCATGCCGCCCCAAGACCGAGAAAGGCCTCTGTGGGAGAGCAATTCCCAGTCACGGTTAATGATGCTGGGTGAGATGCACCGCTGCATCCCAACCACCTGCACTTGTTTAATGGGTACAGTGCCTTCCCTCCCACCCTTCACTTTGTGTGCCTAATTCAAGCTATTGTCAGAATATCCTCCAGACCTATCAATTTGCCTCCCTGAATGCCGGGGGGGGGGGCGTTAATTTTTGCTTCAGTCTTATATGCAGCAGCATTCGACATTTTGAATTAGATATGGAGCTAGAGCAGCCTACAATGCTTTTAAACCTAACTGTGTGTGTTGGATGTAAAAAATATGTGGGAACACAAAGTCAAGCATTCAGTTTCATGCATTCTGTCACTTAAACACCCAACTGAGATTGCAACCTGTGCTTTTTCGATTGCAGATAGATGTATCTTTTTACCTGGCAAAACACTGAAGGACAAGCCATTAGCAGCTCACATATATTCAGTCGTGTCTGGATGTTACGCTAAACCGCTGTTTAAAAGCAATGTGAATGAGTCCAGCTTCCTTCAGTTCTCTCTCCACCTACCCACGGCTATAAGGAACACATAAGCTTTTGATTTGCTTTTAGTAAACTATGACTTCCTGCGTTGTCAAAACTGAGAATAGTAGTTTAACACTAACTATGGTTAGGGTTTTTATATAAAATCAAGACAGCTTCATAACTCACAATTTGAAGCTGACTTGTTTGGAAACTAAGTGCAGTTAGTGAGAAAACATTATTCCTGCTTCAGATAGCACGGGAAGTCACAATTTACAAAAAAGGAACAGCCTCTGGACTCATGTTCTTGGCTGTATGGGAGGAATAGAGCTGCTCAGGAAGAGGGGAGGCTGATTCATGCAGTGTTAAACCATAGTCTAATGTTACATCTGAATTTGGTCATTGTCTTACCATTTTCTGTAAGGCATACATGATTCTGTCTGCTCACCATCCCTCTATTTGCATGTATGTGTGCACACCCATCACTCAAGAGCAATAGTTTAGCACAGAGTTTGACATTTCCAGGCTATTAAGGAAATTCCACTTTTAATGAGCAAGAACTTCTGTGCGATTCATGAGAATTCTCCTAGACATAAGCTTACTGTACATATCCATTTATTTTCCTTGGCAAGGACTGACATTTGCTCCTGGCACTTGTCTGAGCTGTTCTTTATTTGGCACATTGTAAGGATAACCTACCCGAGTGCAATGAATAGCAAGTTAAGTCAGAAAATGAGGGGAGAAATAAAAAGAATTCTACTGACAAACCACCTTTCCAAATACAGGTAGATAGCCGTGTTGGTCTGTCATAGTCAAAACAAAATAAAAAAATTCCTTCCAGTAGCACCTTAGAGATATCTAAGGTGCTACTGGAAGGAATTTTTTTTTGTTGTTTTCACCTTTCCAAACAAGAACATATACTAAATATGAAAAATAAATAAAACACAAATGAGGGGTATATTATGCAAAACAAATAACAGTCATGTAAAGAAAAGATACTTTTCTTCTGTAGAAAATAGATGGTAGATAAATTTAAAACACACACCACATTTGGTCTAACACAATGGGGAAAAGCTATTGTTTGACTCTACGTTTTGCATACAAAACGTCCCAGATTCAACCCCCTATGTCAAAGCCTTTTCTTCAGTGTGCGGTTGGACAGAAATGAGGAGCTGGGGGAAAACTGTACTATTATAAAACTGATAATGTGAAGTTTGACAAAAAAGGGGAAATTAGACATGTGAGACATAAGTGTTTATTAAGCAGTTAATTGACATGAAATGTCAGGGACAGCATGTACCCAAATTGTATCAGGGTAGAATGTGCTCCACTTCCATACTTAAAATAAACTGCCCAAACCAGATTAAAACATCTTCTTTTGGGTGGGAACCACCTCTTCTTCACCTTCATCTTTTGGCAGGTAATGCTTTTTTTTATCCTTGTATCTACTCTTAAAATATTCCTGTTTTTGTACCTGTCACCAAACTAAGGCAGACTCATAAATGAACCGTCACTATATGGTAGGTAAGAACTAGTGGCTCCTATGGAGAAACTGCCATTGATACAGGGTGTAAAGCATGCTTTGTGTTCGTTCAGCCTTTGCTTTTTCGGTGTGGGGGGTACAATGGGGAATTGGTGCAGTTGCTTTTAAAAAACCCTCCCGGTGTCTCCAAGCAGAACTGGGAAAGACTTCTGTCTGAAACCCCGCCAGACAGTATCAAGCAGGTGTGGCGGTAGATTGGAAACTACTGGCAGATCTCTGGGTGATTTCCAGGAGTGTGGTAAGGGATTCCAACTGTCTAGTAATAGCAACACCAAAAATAGGTGGGGCAACCCAGCCAGATGGGTGGGGTATAAATAAAAAATAAAATAAAATAAAATATCACACACACACACACACAAACACACACACACAAATCCTAAATTAGGCTGCTGAAACAAAGAAAGCCTGCAGGGAAATCTAGGTTGAACATATGTTAAGGGGCACTCTGTCCTTAATTCTTAGGGCTTGTCCACACTTCTGCTTGCCCCATGCCTAGAAAGCATGGGTCTAAGCAAGTTTCCCTTTACCCCACTCATTTCCCAAGAAAAACCTGCTCTTTAGCTTTAAATTGGCACAAATGGCAGTTCACGGAAAACCCGAGTGCCATTTGCTCTGACTGAGCACAAAAGAGCATTTTTCAGGGGAAAACAGTGGGACAAGAGGAAGTTGATAAGTCCTTAGCTAACTTTATTTTGCACCTGGCTCTGGTTGGGGGATCTCAAGAGTTCTAGTACAATAATATGGTAGATCCTGCAAGACTAATGACTACCCTCCTCTGGTGTACAACGTAGATGACTCTGAGCTGGATGGAACAGTGGTCTGAGTTGGTTGGTATAAGGCAGCTTCCCAAGTTCTCAATTCCTGCTTCCTCCCACCTGCGATGATCAATCAATAGTAAAGAGACCCTTTTAAGCAGAAAGTGCTTTCATACCAGTAAAGGTCACTCAGCTGCTGTAAGGAATGCTAAGTTTATCACAAATGTGGAAATGGGTATTTTCAGGAAACTGCAGCATTCTTCCAATGCACTCAGAATAATTCTACCTCCAGAAAGCTGGACCCAGAACCTTGTACTGAATAATAATAACTGAAGCATAGTTGAAATTATTGGCCAATCTTAAAAGCCGTCCAGCTGCCTCTGTAAGGAACAGGTTGTAAAAGCAGCTAAGGAAGAACAAGGAGCTCTTATCTGGACCCGCTATGTACTCCTCCTTCAGGCATTCTGAACCAGGAAGCAAAGACAAGGCTGCAATCTGGCACTGGGAGTGTACCTGCCATTCCAACTCCACTTCCTTCTCCCTCATGCCCACAGTATCTCTGGTGTTTGCAGTGCCTCTCACTACCATTTTACAAGCGGTTTTGTCACTGACGACCATACAAACAAGTTCTATTTCCTCAGAGCATTATGCTTTTTAAAATGAGCAATTCAATCTGTCTTTAAGAGGCATGCAGACATTCTGTGAGAAGATTAGACACATGCCTATTATGAAGCAAAAGTGGTCCGTTTCCTGGAACTATGTTAGAAGCCCAATCTCGTTTGCAATCTTCTGGTTTCACTGTACTTCTGCTGCCAACTCTCCTCATCCCTCGATTATCAGAATCAGATCTCTTCACTAACTTCCCTGTCTGAGATGGCACAATAGCAAGTTCACGGAATGCTGCTTTACAGCAAATAAAGCTACTGGTCCAAGCAAGCTGGGATTCTCTACCCTGGCTGGCACAGCTCCTTCCCAGCCCAGATGCCAGGGACTAAACCCGGATACTTGTTTCACACAAAGCTTGTATTTTAGTATTGACCTGTGGTATCTCCTCTCTTGCTTTGCTAGTGGGAAAATATTCTGATGCAGGATTAGGACTTCCTGGGCCACATAGTACAAAACTTATCTAGGGCATCCACTATACTCATTTCTCCACACACATCCTCAGAAACCTCTGGGCAACCGTTTATGGATTAAAAGTGGCTTTTCCAACTCAGCTGAGTCTCACAATGTTAAGACAGCCTAGGCCCCTGTCGGTTACAAATCCTCCAAGCTACTGGTTTTTCCAGTTTTACTTCATGTACACATAAACCGCCACTCAGCCTCTGAAACCAGCAGCCTGTAAAAGGCAAAATCAACATTTTAAGTTTCATTTATTGCGTGTTCACCACTTGCTCTCCTTATCAGGTTGATTCTTCACTTTACTTTCTACTAGCACTAATTTCCAGCATTTTCTTTCTATACGTGTTTCCTCTCTAAACCGCTTCTTCATTTAATTGAAGAGATTGAAGGTATGCCATTTCATCTCTGTAGCAACAACTTTGAAAACGTGTGCAAAACGTGTGCGAGCACAGTGGTGTGTGTGTATATATAAAATGCATGCACTACCTTGAGATATTAGCAAACTGGATTTTACAAAGGTCAGAACTACCCTTTTCTTGTTTCTACCAGAAGAAATTAGCAAGGGGTCTGTGGTGAATAGGTGCACAAGATGCTGCTGGTCAACTTAAAGAAAATATGGGGGGGGTGCCTCTCCTCACTTCTCCCCTCTCTCCACACCACCTTCCTTCACCATGAGGATGCAAGCCTGTAAAAGAGGGTGGTGTCCAGCTAGGAGGGAGGTGGCTGTCCACGGGAGGGAGGTGCCAACTTGTGGAAAATAGGGGGGATCGGCTCCCCCTAAATATTTTATTGGAGGACCAAAGGGACCAGGGCCTCACAGAGTTGGCACCTATGTGCTGGGCTGTGTACACTGCCCCCCACCCCAACAGCATGTGTTGCTCCTATCCCAATCTCCACTCCCAATCACCACATGTTTAGAACTAGGGTCTGTTGAATATAGCTGGATTTTCCCTTCAGGCACTCACTCTAAAGAAAGGTTAGGAGAAGATGCAGCCATGCACACTCTTTGGGCCCTGATGCATTCTGATAAACATCTGAATCGGGCTTGAGGAAAAATGACTATTTGCTGGAATACAAGGGGGAGAAACTGAAAGGAACTTAAAAGAAAAATCTAAATGTGGAGACAAATGGTTCTAAATTTAACTCCATAGTGGTAGGATTACTACAGTGTCTTTGAGGGTGGATTTTATTTTTTTTAAAGTGAAAAACGGAAGTTACAGCTCTGTGTTGTGCAACGAGGTGGCTAGGTGGGGCAGGTGGATATATCACAGAATGTATAAGTATCTACTGGTAAAGCAACAATTACCGCAGACCAAGCCAACCATTGTTGCACTTCAGCACAACATTTAAGAAAGAAACTTGCGCACGTTTGCCAGTTGCTAAATTGGTCATCTGTATTGTTCATTCATTGCTATGGGGCTTCAGCTCAAACAATAAAACATTATCCTGGAAAGGACAGTGCCTCATTATTGAGGCAATAACTGCACATATGTAAAACAAAGAAGAGTGCTAATTAGGCTGTTCATGCTATTGTCCATGGCAGGCCACAACGGAGTGAATTCAGCAAGATCCATTCTCCGGTTTGCTATGGCTTCATACCTTTTCATACCTAAGCTCTGAGTGTGGATGCAAATGATAAGCAGACACATTACATAGAGAGCACTTTAAACTGGCGTCTTGTGCAGAATGTCCAGTGTTGGCACATCAAGTTATTTGTAACACTTTGCCTTACAGGCCGCTACACACCTCTATGTTTTGCAATAACGTGGTACACAATGGGGACCGCATGTGATGCTCACCCACAAGGAGCAGCACTCATGTGCCTGGATTTAAAAGCAGCCACTACATGGCTGCTCGTCATTACAAAGTCAAAGACTTGCAAATTATAAAACATTGCGTGTATAGCAACGGTGATTGGCAGCCTTTTCAGTTCAGCTTCTTTATGCCAAAACACCTGATCCAAAGACTAGCTGCAGCAGCACTTAAGTGTTAGGAAGGATGTGCCAGCAATACAAAATCATAAAGCATGAAAGTTACATCAGCACTACAGTACTGCTGATTGACATCTATGCAGAAAAATGATGTAAATTAGGAAATACCTGTATTATTTAAAATAAATTACCAGGGGATTTTCAGTCCCCTGAGGCTCCAAGACTCATACCTATTTATATTTTGGAAGTTGCAGTGTGGCTTGTCTAAAGAGATTCCTACAACTTGAGGACAGCAAGCCAAATCCAGTTGTACAGGACGTTTTGCAGCCAAAACAGCACACACTGCAAAATTGAGTATAGTGCCCAGGAGCTCCTGCTGCTTTTATAAACGAGGATAAGGATTTCCACAGAATGTAATGATTTTAATTGAGGTATATGGACCTGAGTCATCTCAAAAAGCAGAAGAGGGTGGTGCAGTATAAATATACAGCGATATACATAGTTCCAAGAGGGAAGTAGCTGGGATTATGGCTTGGAAAATGGCACATTACCTGGAAAATAAATTGCTATCATTTATCTTCTGCTGGTTCCAATTGAGCAGCAAATTATGTGAAGGAAGTAAAATGTCAGTTTATGTAGGAGAAACGTTTGCACAGGGCAGAGGGGCTTCTCGAAGAGAGCTGAGAAGGAGGTAGGTGAAGCAGGTGGGACAAGCAGCCAATCAAAAAAGATGACCAGAAAAAAACACAACTCCAACTGAAAGACAAGCCCGGCTATTATTGGAAAGGGGTGAACAGGTAAGGGAGCTGATGAAGCATTGCAGGGGCAGAATGAGACTAATAAGCCTGATGTTTGACGACAATTTTCTGCCTTGCTTTCCTCACTCTGATATATTCCTAGAACCTTGGGCCACTCAATGAAGCTGTATGTTGGAAATTTCAAGACAGCTAAATAAAGTACTTATTCGCACAGCAGATAATTAGAGTATGATGATGGTGATGGCTGCAACCAACCTTAAAAGGGTGATTTGATAAATTCATGGAGGATAAGGCTATCCATGGCAAACAGCCATGAAAGCTGTATGCTACTTCCATGTCTCTGAATACCCATCACCGAGGAATATGAGTGCAGAGATTGCTCTAGTGCTCATGTCTTGCTTGTAAACTTTCCAACAGGCACCATCACTGAGATAACAGGATATTGGAGTAGACGGACCTTCAACCTGATCCAGCAGGGCTCTTCCTATGTTCTTAGCTCTACAGAAACTGACCTCATGATCAAGAATCTGAAGTAGCACTATGTAACAGATCCCCTTCCTTGCATGTGGGTACTCAACAGCCCAGTAGGGAGCCAGTTATGCCTTTTTTATTTATGTGATAGTTGCCACCACCTATTTCAGTCTACAGCCTGTCCCACCACCCCAAACAAGGAGGGATCTGGGGATGCCCCATTAACTATTCAATCCTGGGATCCCGGACCAATGCACCTTGTGCCTCCAGCCTGCTCCTGGTGTCTCCCAGAGGATAGATTAATGTACCGTATTTTCCAGCATATAAGACAACTGGGCGTATAAGACGACCCCCAACTTTTCCAGTTAAAATATAGAGTTTGGGATATACTCGCCGTATAAGAAATAAGACCCGGCGTATAAGACGACCCCCGACTTTTGAGAAGATTTTCCTGGGTTAAAAAGTAGTCTTATACGCAGGAAA
Source organism: Darevskia mixta (assembly GCA_034641385.1). Taxonomy (NCBI): domain Eukaryota; kingdom Metazoa; phylum Chordata; class Lepidosauria; order Squamata; family Lacertidae; genus Darevskia; species Darevskia mixta. The sequence goes on from JAWWNH010000029.1 coordinate 29,012,484, forward strand.
ATACTGTACTAGTCTATAAGAACTCTGATCCTAAATTCCTTGTAGCATTAATTCCAAGAAGTCTGGACGCATGGGGATGACTAGAATCCTGAGGTTGGCAAATGCACACACTTCAGTGGTCAAGTTTTGAAACTCTATTAAGAATAGAAGAAAGAGGGGAGTAGGCAAATGTTCAACAGAATACTGTAAACAAAATGAAATCCCAGTGGCTCAAACCCCTAACCGTATTTCTAGTTGCTTATGAGTAAGCTGCAAGGATGGTCAGCTTCCCAGTGCATAGCAAAATGCTGTGTGGCCCTGATGCAGAAAGGTCACAGGCCCCGAGGTGGGGAAGCAAGAACAAAGGGAATGATCCTAGAGTCACCTTTTCATGGGATTCCTGCCCAATGACCAATCAGACCTCAAGTCACATTTTACAGGTAAATGGGAGAGACTTTGTCAGAGGAAGGTGACAGGCTGAGGAGTCATTTAGGGTTTAAATTAAGACCCAGATTTTCCCAACTTCCCGTCAGACAGTTTTAATCTTTCTGCTGTGAGATAGCCAGCTGGGTGGGGAAGCTGCGAGGGCTTTGCTCATAGAAATAGAGAAGCAGGAGACCAGTGCTCCTCTGTCACAGTACAGTGGTACCTCGGTTTAAGAACAGTCCGGTTTAAGAACGATTTGGTTTACAAACTCTGCAAAACCGAAAATAGTGTCTTGGTCTGAGAACTTTACCTCGGTCTAAGAACAGAATCCGAATGGTGGAAGGGCACCGGCAGCAGGAGGCCTCATTAGGGAAAGCGAGCCTCGGTTTACTAACTGTTTTGGTTTAAGAACGGACTTCCGGAATGCATTAAGTTCGTAAACCGAGGTACCACTGTACTTACATATTCAAGAGTTTACTCATACAGCATATGGTGAGGCTAACTGGGGGTAAGAAAGGTAGGAAAGGTTATGTGTATCTGAATATCTAATAAATCTAGTAAAGCAAGGACAGTTAGGCATTCTCAGCTAAGTCCAGGCTTCCGGTAAGAGGAAACACACGGTCATCAGTGTACGGGGGATAACTGTAGCACATAACCAATTACAGTTGCTTTACTAGACCAAGGTTATAAAAGAGTGAGGAGAAGCTTAAAACTCATTGATGCACAAGATGTACAGTAAAAAGGGCGATATTAAGACTTATAGAAGCAGCATGAAATATTTCTGAATATAATTGTCCTATACATCAGCAGGAGCTTTTACTAGTGTTTCCAATAGAGACCACTTTTTGTCTCACCTCAATATCTATCAACAAAAGCAAGCAAAAACAACCATTTTCGTGTCTTTCAAAGAGTCCTCTTAATTCAGAGATATAGGAATTAGTCTAAGGTTTTATCTGGCCTTAGGTCAGGGAGGGGAACCTGTGACCCTTTAAATGTTGTTCGACTACAGCTCCCATCGTCCTTGACCACTGGCTATGCTGCGTGGGGTTGATGGAGGCCAACAGGAACTGAAGAGCCACAAGGGCCCCATCCCTGGTCTACTCAGGCGGCTTCAGACAAGAGTACAGTATTTCTCATCCTAACCTGGAAATGTCAGGGATTTAATCTAGGGTCTGTTGCAAGGCATGTGTTCTACCTCCAACTGAGCTACAGGGACATATGTTTTATCCCATTTCTTGCTGCCTATAGCAAAGAGACATAAAAAGAGTACTTTGCAAACCTCTGTGGGACCATTGAGTAATACAAAAAGGAATTGGTTGAGGGGTTTGGGTTTTTTTGTTCCATCATAAGCATCTGCCTAAGCATTAGCTGACAGGCCTGAATCAAACGGAGTGGTGAAAAGGAGCATATACCCCGTGTGGCAGGTTAGCGGGGAGGAAAAACTGTTGAGTGGCTAAAGAAAGTCCTTCCTCCTTGCCCACCCCAAGAAGAGGAAGGTGAGAAGCTGAAGCAGGATGGGACGCAAAGGGGAAAAAGAGGGGCCTGGTGCCAGTGGCACACTTTGGGCTTTCGAATTTCAGCAGTGCCCTGTGCCACGCTGAAATTCGGCACATGCACACACACACACACACACACACACACAGCCTCTTGCCTTCCGTTCTAAGTCATTGTTTCGACACTCAGTGCGGGTGAACCAGTCATGCTCGGCTAAATCCACCTCTGCTGCTACTCAAGTCCTGCTGGGGAAGCTGAACCTGAACTTGGCCAGCGGACCAGGACAAGCTCAGAGTCAGAGCTTCCCAGCTTGTTTGTGTGTGTGTGTGTGTGTGTGTGTGTGTTGAGGTTCCACCATACAAAAACAGGGAAGGGGGGGAGGAGGAAAAAGAGCCTCAAGCAAACTAGCTCTGAAGGTGGCTGCCTGCTCCTCCATCCATTGATCACTGCCTATCGGGGTCTTTCCTCACCCCCAATCCCTGCATGCCATTTCCTGTGGCAGAGCAACCCACCATTTCTCAGTGTTGCAAAGAGTTGGAGAGGAGGGCAAGATGCTGCCTTCAAGACTGTCTGCTGCTGGGGAAGCACTTGAGGTCCCACCTGCCTGCCAAGTTGAGGTGTAGGGGGCCCCAGGCAGGCTTCCTTCTTGCCAGGGTGGGTGGCAGTGCAGACTTTAGCCCCCTTTGGCAAAATTCATAGATCCGACACTGCTAGCTAGAAGTACCGAGCAGAAGCAGCAGCAGCAACTGATCCTAATTACTTTAGGCAAAAAACAGGTATGAGTCTCCTGGAGCCAATAGTCAGGATCTATATCAGCATAAATTAAATAAAAATACAGCTATTTTGTTCTGCAGCTATTACTGTTCCCACTGAGCAAATGCAAAGAGATGAAGGAGTTTCAGCATGCTCCGTGCTCTCAAAGATCACACTGGGAGAACTGGTCATTTCTAGAAAATGATTTTCTGGTGGGTGGGGTCTGAAAGAGCAACACTTGCATATATGAAAATGCGCTTCATATGTATCCCAGGGGTGGGACATGGAATTACACATGATGACTGGAATGAAATACCAACTCTTTTTTTAAATGTTATTTCACAACTTACCCAAGTACCTAACCATTGTCAGGCTTTGTCTGTTCAAAGGCCCTTCCCTTGATGCTGGGCTTTCACATTGAAAGAAGAAAAACACTAAGGATGCAGCCCTAATCCCATTTACATGGGAGTAAGTCCTACTGAATTCAATAGGACTTACTTCTATATAGATAAGGGTAGGGTTGCATTGTAAGCCATTAGCAGGCCTTTCATTTTAGGAGATATAACAAAAAAAAAAAAACCCCACATGCAGTATTCTACCAAATTGCTCATTAAGAAGAAAAACTACTTCCAGGCTCCTGGGCAATGAATGCAAAAGGTTTGGGATATTTGACAAGCTCTTGGTACTTATGCTTATTAATCTTAAAATGGGAATATCTTTAAAATGCTAATTGAATGAACACCCCAATCCTATGCACGTCTACTCAAAAGTAAGCCCCACTGAGCTCAGTGGGACTTAGTCCAAAGAAAGTGTGTGCAGCATTACAGCTGAAATAACTTTATTTTGAACTTCTTAGACTACCTATAATTAGCTACATACTATTTTGTACCTCCTCCTCTGCCAAATGGTTGGCTACAGCCTGCCCAAAACACCTAGGGCCAAAGCAGACCAGACAAGAGATGCAGAAATAGAATCCCAGTTTTATTAAACTTCAGCAAATAGCAGCTCCATGGAAGCCCAAATATAATGTCTCAATAAGATGAATGGGCTGAAGGCTCCTCCCACCCTTGCTTAAACACACACACAAAATAGAGGGTGGTAGTCAACTAAGTTTCACACACAGTTGAGTTCGGTCCATTATATTCAATGAGTCTTTTAGCAGGGAATTTTCCTAAGGTTGTCTGACCCCCATCAGTCACTCCCACGGCTCTGGACTCTGGTCCTGGATAAGTTGGGAACTAACATTTAAAACCTGAAGCCACATTTAATTTCCATCATCACATATTACTCCATGTTCTACCAACCAGGGATGCATAACAGCTGCCTTTTCAGGAGTTGCTCTTTCAAAGCCTAGGCAGCAAACCTGATGCCAATCTCCAGTTTGCCCAAAATCCATCTAGTCACTTCTAAGGCCGCAGAACTAATTTTGCTGATATTCTGAAAACCTTCAACGACGCTCTACCCTTGAATACATTTATTATTCCTTCCTTCTCTCTCCCCCAGAACACTGCACATTAAAACCAGAAACGCTGCTCCAGTGAGGGCTGCAGGAGATTATACATTTAAATAAAACATGCACAGAATTAATAATAAAAGTTAAAAATAGAGAAATTAGTCAGCTTGAGTTTGGCGCTTTTTGAACTTGGCACTTTCTGTTGCTATGCAGGGCAACAGAAAAGGGTGCTGGATTCAGAGAGCGTCCAATTCAAGCAGAGGCTGGGAATGAAGAAATCAGGAGCACCCATAAGACAGCAATCCTGAGTCTTCCTTTTCAAGCTGGCATCTCAACTTTACCTGTGCAGCACCTCAAATCATATGATGCCAGGTGATTAACTGGCTGACGTGTTTTCCCCCTAAATGGCCTGGTGGGCATAATTAGGCCCATGAGCCAGAGATCTCCCACTGCTGCTGCAAACTCTTCAGCACTGCATGATTCCATTCTATGAGAAGGGAGGCAAAAAGCACCACCCACACTCCAGCCTCGGAATTCGTGAGTGGCAATTAACTGTCACAAGCCCCCACCTTGCTTGCTCCATCTTTACTCTGGACACCCAGAGATGATCTTGTTTTAGCTCACCCCTGGGTTATTTTCCCCCTCAGTCACAAGAGCTGCCTGAAACTGGATTGCAGAAAGGGTTGTGTTATATATAAGTTTAGACAAGTTTGTGTTTGTGTGGTTTCTTTTCATGGCTGTGCTACATATGCAATGTACTGGTGCAATAAACTGCATCAAGGTATGTTATTGCCAGGTTCGTCTCTGTTTGGCTGTGAGAATAATCATCCTCCTGCTGGAGCAAGTTCCACCAACAGCTACAGGTATGAGATTGACTTCCAGCAGGGATGGGCCACGCGGCATTTTTGAATGCATAATCAGCATTCATACCCTGAGATTCATGCTTGTGAAGAGATGGGGAAGTGCAAAGAACACCTCGGCTTGCCTCCTATAAATATATCATTCAGCCATTTCACATAGTTGAAGTCATGTGCTTCTCACTCTAGCAAAATTTGAAGAAGAATTGGGGAGAACATTCATCCTCCTCATCTCCAATGACCACTTAGGAACAGAGGCCTAAGCCTCCCTTGGACCCCAAGGGAACTGTTTTTTGTTTGTTTGTTTTTAATGTATTTTTATTAAAGATTTTCTTGATTTACAAAAGTATGTGCAATGTCTCTCTCTCGTATTTTTTTCCATGTAACATATTTACAAATCAGTTTCATTTGTTGAGATATTAGGAAGAAAAGGGGGAAAGAGGTGGAGGGGGGAAGGTGGAGGGGGGTCCGAGGGAACTGTTGAAGGGTAGGTTTGCTGCTCCTGGTGTTATTTGAGGGAACCAGCCACCCATGGGGTGCTCACTTTGCTAACAGATGGCTCAATCATGGTAACTTCAAACTGCCTGTTTTAGTTTCTTCTCAAGTTCATTTTCAAGAATTTCAAAGTAATCAATTTTGTTTGCATTGTTTAAGTCAGTGATGGCTAACCTTGACACTCCAGATGTTTTGGAACTACAACTCCCATCATCCCTAGCTAACAGGACCAGTGGTCAGGGATGATGGGAGTTGTAGTCCCAAAACATCTGGAGTGTCAAGGTTAGCCATCACTGGTTTAAGTCTTGGGAGCTGCAGGCACAAACAATTATGCACAGCACTGCACCCCCAATAGAACACTATTGTTGCTACATTTTGGCACAGATAAAAGCTACAATAAAAACATCAAAATGATATTTCTTGGTCATTTTGAAGAAGGGATTAGAACAGGGCAAACTCGGCCCTCCAGATGTTTTGAGACTACAATTCCCATCATCCCTGACCACTAGTCCTGTTAGATAGGGATGATGGGAGTTGTAGTCCCAAAACATCTGGAGGGCCGAGTTTGCCTATGCCTGGATTAGAATGAAGAAGAGCCCTATCCACGGCTATGATAGCCGAAATGGAATTCCTAAGTCCAGAGACTACCGGTATATGCCACAGAATACCAGTTGCTGAGGGACAATCAGTTGTGCCTTCAAGTCTTCCTGGGTGGTTACCAGAAGGCATTTGGTTGGTCACTCAGGGAAAACAGGATGATGGCATTAGATAAATGTTTGGTTTGATCCATCAGGCCACCTTTGTTCTTAACAGAGAAAGAACTGTCAAGGGTGGGGCTCAGACAGATAGTTACACCCACAGCATACATGCAGTACAAGAAGCCATACAAAAAATGGAATTAAAGTGCATTCTGGCTGTCGTACCAGCTTTTTGCAGGTGCAATTTTGGGTGTAACAAGATACAAAGGAAAAGATAAACCAGTAACAAAATTGCAAGAGAGAAAATGTACTTTTACAGACGAGTTAAATTCAGAAAGCCTTGACATTCCCAGAACTTTAAAAAGCACACACAACACACAAATGCAAGTATATGGCAAGTGTTGTGAACTGCTTCACCCATTTCAGCCAATGGAATGTAACAATGGTCTGTACAATGACCGGAGATTAAAAAGTATTAATACCTATGCACCTGGCAGCTATTTACCTCTGCTTTGTTTCATTGCCTTTGATTTTTGTTTCCATTGCCTATACTGTTCATATCAGTTTTCATTAAAGAAAAACAGGCATGCACAGGAGAAATTAAAGTCACTCTTTGTTGACATACTAGAAAGTTACTGCGATCTGACTCACAGGCAACCTGCCATGTTACATGGGGGGGGGGAGCAAACAGTTTCCCAAGGTAGATTCCAGTCAGCGGTCAATGGGGGTGGGGTGCAGGAAAAGGGAGTACTACAGTGCCAGAAGGTTGGACAGCACTGATCCTCCAATTTAAAAACAAACACTCTTCTTCAGGTTTGTGTCCTTATCGTTACTCCTTAGTTAAAGCGAAATGCAGCTGCTGCTGCTGCTGCTGGTGGTGGTGCTAGAAGTCCCTAAGGGGCAGTTTAGAACTACTGTAGTTAGAACAGATAATCTGGTTTGATAGCTACTAAAACAATAATCAGTCCTGTGGTATCTTAAAGACTAACAAACTGATCAAAGCGTAAGCCTATGGCATGCCAAGTGTGTTCATCCCATAAATTTACCTTCTTTTGCTACAACAGAGGCTACCCTCTGGAATGGGTCACTAAGAGGCACCGACAACAAAAAGAGCACCATATAGGAAACATGGAGGGCAATGATCCAACAATGAAAATCACTACCCACTACAGTAACAGTACTGCCCTGGCTTCAGGCTGTTCTAGGAAAACTAGAGATTTCCTCCACCTTCCCTGGTGGTGGCTTGAAGTTAGCCTCTCCCGTCCCCATTTAAACATTCCCACAAATGGCCTGCCAGCCCTCCAAGTAGGTTTTGCTCACAAGAAGCTGTTGTTAGCATTCTGGCTACCGGTAGGTAGTGTACTGGCTCCCACAAGACCCCTAGGCGAAAGGCAGCCAAGTGCACTTCTTATGTGTGCCTGCCTTGCTCCAACCCTTCCTAGGGCTACAGCATTCATTGATGCCGAAGAAACAATGCTCTTCTAGCGAGCCTTTTGCTCCACAAGCATCGCTGACTACTTTGGCGTCGAGTTTTATTCTAGTAAACACAATTCGATTTGATTTAAGCCAAGTGTTTTTTTCTAAGGTGTTTCAAATTTAAGACACCCCCAACCCCTCTGCTCCAGTCCTCCTGACCAGGACATGAACGCCCCCTGCTCTTCCCCGCCGGTACCTCTTTGCAGGCGTGCAGCTCCTCTCCCGGAGTAGCGGCGCCTGCCCAAAGCAGCAACAGCAGAGAAAGCAGGAGAAGCGGCAGGCGCCTCCGCCCGAGCTCGGCACCAGGGAGGCACCGACAGCACCCAGCTGTATCCGGCCGAGGAGGATGGACACCGCCAGCGGCCCCAGCCATCGTGGCGCAGGAGCAGCCCCAAGGCACCGATCAGCTTCCCCGCGCGTCTGGATGAGGCGGCCACCGACTCACAGGTGCAGCGGCGGCGGCGGCAAGAGGAGCAGCAGCAGCAGCAGCAGCAAGCAGCGCTCTCGGGCGGAGGTGGGATGCGGGAGCCCCGCCCCCTGCCCGCCTCGCGCCGCCCACACCTCGCTGCCTAGCAACCGCAGCTGCCTACGCCGTGCCGGCCTCCGGCTCCCGCGCACCTGAGGCGGCTTGAAAGATGCGCCCGGGGACAGAGGCCGTTTGCTGCCGGCGCGCGCAACATTCGAAGGGCGCGCGCGCTCGCCGCGTGAGAGGCCGCGCGCGACCATAACAAACAAAAGCCCGCCTAAATTCTGAACAATAGGAAACGGCGTAGCCGGAGGGAAGGAGGTTCAAGGGTTAGGGTGCAATCCTAACCTCGTTGGCCTGGGAGTCAGCAGGAGTTGCTTCTGAGTAGACGCGGTTAGGCTCGCTCTGGGAACGACTAGGCCGAGCGCGGACATGATGCTCTGAGATCTCAGGAGGTGCAGCCACGCCACCTACTCAGAACACTTCAGGGGGTGAACAACTTGAATTTGGGCGGGGGCAATTAAGCCCCACCCCACATAATCGATCACATGGCATACACACTATTTGAATGACGACGCCCATCAACTCTGCGGGGGCCGTTCCCAGTGCCGGATTTACGTATAAACTAAATAAGCTATAATAGTTTAGGGCCCCACTCTCTTGGGGGCCTTCCAAAATATTTAAAGGGGGGAAAAACTGGATGTACATTTCCAAAATATAAGATAAAAAAACAAATAAAATAAAACCTACATACAGCAACAGTGTTTCGTGTTGTGTAGGCTTCTATGATGTAATGGGCCCCCAATCATTTTAAGTTAGAGCTTAATAATTATTTCACTATTAATATACTTCATAATTGTATTTCAGTTCAACAATTACTTTGATAAAATACATATTTTGTTAGGTGCAAATGGCTTTAGATACCTATTAGGTCCATAAAGTATCATATAGCATATGTTCAACACAAAAAACCTACAATTTGTTGTTGACAAAGGACAGCTGAACATATAAAGGGCCCCATTGCCCTCATCAAACCTAAATCCGGCCCTGTTCAGCCCCCTCAAATATCTCATTGGAAAGGCCGAAGGGACTGGCTCCTGTAAATCACTCGCAGAACACTTCCGCTCTTTAGGCTTACAGGATCTTGAATATTATACGGTAGGTTTATTGTGACAGCTCAGATTTTTCTTCTGTTGTAACTGTTCTCTCGGAAGACAGGAGTGCCTGGCATCTGGTTCATGGGGTCACGAAGTCGGACACGACTAAACAACAACGGGTCTCTCGACCAAGTTTACAGAACGACTATGCCCACTTGTTGTGGTTGGTGTAAATGAGGTGCTTTCGGTGTGGTAAGCTTAGAATTGGGTACCGATCTATTTGCAGCGCAGATGTTTTATTTCATTATCTTTCCCTGGTTTGTGGTTTATTCGAGAGCACCACATAAGTTGCAACGAACAAATATACGAATTTTAAAACCACGGAAAGCCAGTTTAAAACAGCAGCGAAACTGAACATTGAATACCGGGGGGGGGGGGGGAGTCGGGTTTGTTTTAAAAATCAGTTTTTGTCTGGAAAACAGCAAGGAAGAAACCTGACCACTCTGCATTGGAAGAGTATTTCATTTTTATTTTTTATAAATCATTTTTATTGGTTTTACAAATACAAAGTACAAATAAACACAAATTAGAAAAAAAAGTATATATATTGGAAGAGTATTTCAAACACGCGGCGCCACCAGCGAGGAGGTCATGTCTCTTGGGTCTCACCAAAAGCCCGTCGTTTCTAACTTTCCATGCTATTGCGCAGCCGCGTGCCTCTGTTGCACGAGCGTGTCTTTGCACCAGGCCCTTCCTGATGTCTCTTCCTTTCTTTTCCTGGGAGGTAGGCGACCGGGATGTTGTTTTAAACTTAGAAGGCAAATCTTCATTCCCGCTTTTAGCATACCCACGCGGCTGTTATAAGCCGGTTTTCCTCGCAAACGTTATTAACAGGGAACCCACTTGCAAGTCTTTAAATAGGAAAACCACATATGCAATTAACTTAGAGCGAGATTAACTATTCAGTGCACTTGAACTCCCAGCTATATAAAATCCTAAAAAAAAACGCCAAACCTATTTTTGTAAATAAAATAATAATCCGCCAACGTCTTTTATTTCTGGGGATCGCGGCATCAAGTCTGGAGCATCTCTCCTCCCCGCCCCCGCCTCTCCAGATCTCTGTGCTGACTAGTCAGCCAGTTACACGTCGCTCTCTCATAAGACCAATAGCCTTGCGCTCTCCCATTTGCACCGTCCTCCTTTCCTGCTGCTGTTTATCCCTCCAGGAAAATTCTGACGTTTCCTTCCCTGCGCCGCTTTTTGTGCTACCATTTCCAGCCATTAGAGGGCGCCTTAGAGAATGTGCTGCGGGCTCTAAAAGCCCGGGAAGACGGTCGCTTAGCAACCGCCGCAGGTTCCTAAACAAACCTGACACGCGGCGAGAGGGATCCAGTGCCGCCACTGGATCGCCTATCCTCTGGAGCATGCCAACCACCAGGGACCCCTTTCCATTCCCACACTATGAAAATGAAGAGACCTGCACGGGCAACAACAGATGTTCCCAGGTAAGAGGGCCACCTATTTAGAATGCCCTCACCCATTTAAAAACATTTTTAAATGCACCCCTTTACATTTCTATTAACAAAGTGCCTAAAGTCATCCTCATCGGAGGGCTCATGCCATTGAACCTGTCTGGCATTATTGCAACTCTTGCTTCTACCTGAACTCATTGCTCTGCCGTCTTTTCTTCCCAAGTGACAGGACACACCGCTTGCAAATAAAGCAGAATAAGAGGCAGAGTGTTTACACACACACACACATAAACACTCAGTGTATATATCTAAGAAGTGTAAATTGTACAGGTGGGAAATGTTATTTGATTGTTTTTTTTTTATTCTGCTTTTCAGACAAATATTGCCACGTAAAGAGGCTCAGGTCTATTGTTTGTTTCATTTTTCAGTAGCTTTTAGAGGAAAAAGTCTCAAAACAGTTTGACAATAAAATACAGCATGTATTTAAAAGCAAGGGAGGAAAAAACATTAGCAGAGAAGTCTAAACCTGGCAACTAACAGATTTTATTGCTTTGGTTTTTTGTAAATTGCTTTGAGTTTTTTTTTTACAATCAAGCAGTGTACTAATTTTATGTAAAAAACAAATAAATAAAAACTGACGAAGATGGTGGCAGGCATCTCTCCCTAGCAACAGCATTCCATAGACAGGAACACAATGGAAAAGGCCTTTTGTTGTGTTTAATTTTTTTTTAAAAGAGACACAGGACTTGACCTCAGGCTTAAAAGGAAAAGGGGCCCCTGACCATTAGGTCCAGTCGCGAACGATTCTGGGGCTGCGGCGCTCATCTTGCTTTACTGGCCGAGAGAGCCAGCGTACAGCTTCCAGGTCATGTGGCCAGCATGACTAAGCCGCTTCTGGCGAACCAGAGCAGCGCACAGAAATGCCGTTTACCTTCCCACCTGGAGTGGTACCTATTTATCTACTTGCACTTTGATGTGCTTTTGAACTGCTAGGTTGGCAGCGCCTCCCGCATCCGACCTCAGGGCTTACAAACAAACAAACGAGGGGGGGAGATACACAATACAGTGGTACCTCTGGTTATGTACTTAATTCGTTCCAGAGGTCCGTTCTTAACCTGAAAACGTTCTTAACCTGAAGCACCACTTTAGCTAATGGGGCCTCCCCTGCCGCTGCGCCTCCGCTGCCCGATTTCTGTTCTCATCCTGAAGCAAAGTTCTTAACCCGAGGTAATATTTCTGGGTTAGCAGAGTTCCTGAAGCGTATGTAACCCGAGGTACCACTGTAGTTTCAAACCAGGCAAAGGAAGGATGCAAAAAGAGACCCCATTTATTGCTGAAGTTCAGGCAAACTACCGTATTAACCTGGATTAAAAGGATTTTGAATGGGAGGAATGTTACAGTCCTGCTTAACTTTCACTGGGTAGAGGAAACTTCTTATAAAAAATAAAGATTGATAAAAAGGAAACTGAGAGGGAAATCCAAGGCAAGAGGGTTAGCATATCTTCAGAACACTTGGGGGTGGGGGAGGGTTATCCAAAACTACAGTAATAGAAGCTGAGCTAGTACTTACACTGCAGATCAGGAAAGACATCATAAAATCCAAAATAAGGCCAGAGTGATTAAGCAGCAGAGTCTAAGAACCTATAAGTTAGAGGCAAGAAGGCTACTCTCAGAAGACTTGTGTAAATGAGAACAAAAAGAAAGACAAATTTTGGCAAAACAAATGCAAGCAGACAATGCAAAAGAAAGGCATTGAGGAGAAAATCACCAAAACCATTAGGGCTAACAATAATAAAATGCTTTCAATACACCAGAATCTGGAAAGCAACTAGAGAACACCCTCGGTTTACTTAACTGGCCCTTGGACCTCTCCTCAAGCCACTCCCCTCTCCCAGGCCACTCCCTTACTTGGCTCCTTGAGCATTTTTCCCTGATTGCAGTTTGTCCTGGAACTCTGATAATGCCTCTTGCTTGCTTGTGTGCGCAAACCAGCCTATTGTAGAAAGGTAAAATGTGCGTATGTGCTTTGCCTACTTTTGTCTCTGCCTCCAGCCACCACTGGCATATGGCCCTCAGAAGGTTGCAGAGAAGGGAATGTGACCCGTGGACTAAGAAAGAAGCTTCCCCACTCCTGCTATGGAGTATTTGTCTTGGTTTACTGGCCACACTGAGCCAATCTTTGGCTTTGCACAAAAATGCAGGCTCCCGGAGAGGAGCCTGCAGCCACTTTCTTCCTCCACACTCTTTTATTTGCTGCAAAAGAAAAAAAGGGGGGCTGGGAGAAGTGGCCCAATGACACAGGCAGCACTTTCCTTCTTCTCCACTGTCACTCACCAGGAAATCTATTTTCATGTGGTCATAAATCTACTTCTCTCCACCCTCTGATTAGGATGCACATTACTGGTAGTCCTGGGAACATCTAAGAGAACCCCTCTGACCCACCTATCCCACAAATCTACCTTAACCTCAATTGCATTTGACCGGCTGGCTCCAGGTGTGAATCAGCAGTGACTTGTATGTTCCTGGTCAGATTGACTGGAGGGCACATCAACATAAGGAAGCAGCTATTTAAACTGACTTTTGAGTGCCAGGTGGCACTTTGGAAGACAGAAGGCGATACTGGAAGATGTTGTCACAATGCACTACCCTCAGATAAGAATGCACATTATCAATACATTCCTTTTCCAGGCAAGATAAAGGACTCCATCCATTCCCTTTCAACAACTTAGATGAGGGAGCACAGAGAAGCTCCCAAACCCATACATTATATTCTTTCCAATAATGGAAGAAAGTGTAAGTACATTGCAAGGAGGCTTGTGGGTATAGAGAGAATACCAAATTTTATCAAAGGATGGTTCTAAAATCTCAAAGCGCCACAATATATTTTAGGACTGCTGAAGCCACTAATTTTTACACAAATGCACTTTATGAAAAAGTACTTTTAAGAGTAACTTGGGAGACTCTAGACAAGACTACTCTCTACAAATAAATGTAGCCTCAGCAATATACAAGTGCTCCTCACTTAAAACACTTCTTGCCTTTCTTTTTAAACCAGAGACTGCTTCCTGGTGGCCTGCACACAGCAGCAAATCCACAGTACGTGGTCCATCTGCTGCAACCTGTTGCCATGCCAAGGCTGTCTTGCCAGGCTTCGCTCACTCCTTTTGGGGAAGAACAGTGGCACAGTGGTGGAGATTCTGCTGTGATTGATTGACTGAATTTCTATACCACTTAATATATTAAAAATATCTCTACCACTTAGTATATTAAAATATCTCTAAGTGTGTACAAAGCATGGCTGGCTAGCATCCATTGCCACAGCTGTGTCCCATTCAGCTGCATTCTCCACCCCTAGTTCCAGGTACAGTAGGTTTGTTGAGTTTCCCAGGGTGTCTAGAGAATGGAAATCCCCCCCCCCCGTTGTTCCTTCACCCTCTTGCTTGTGTCCTACTCCTCCAGCTGCTTTGCATGCAGAGTCTCAGGTTTAATTTCCAGGCAGAGAGACACAGACCTCTGCCTAAAACACTGAATACCCTCTGCCAGTCCATGTAGGCAATGCTAAGCTAGATGGACTAATTGGATATATAATTTAATATAATGTAGCTTCCTGTGTTCCCGTCTCAGAGTATAGAAATGATGTGAGGTGAAAGAACTCATGATGCTGCCTCTTCTGCCAATGTGCTGTCCTCTACTCTGAAAATGTGAGAACCAGCAGGTTGGGAGTGTGTGTGTGTTCGTTGATAGGAGGATCATTTTAGCTACAGGTCAGAAGAAGACAACACATTTTTAATCTCATGTAAATCATCCCGTGGACCCTAATCTAGCATAGGCAGCACAGGCAGGCATATCAATTTTAGCTTTACAGATTTGATTTTATACACTTAGCTTACTCATAGCCATGTTCACTCTTGCTTTATGAATGTGCATGGGTTACTGTTCACCCAGAAAAAAATACTGATAATGAGCACTGAAATACACCAACTATTACCCACAATTTGCTGATGGCTGAAGATTAGCAAATGTGGCATCAGTTCCCCAGAACACAGACACAGTATCCATACCAAGAGCTTGTGGAAAACAGAAATGTCTAAAACAGCATAGGCATGAGTCCAAAAGGCAGTGGGAGAAAGGGGTAAAGGCAGCACCCTATATACGACCTCTTCTACAGCAGCTTCTATATGCACTTAACAAGAGCTCCAGATGCACATCCCGACTACTTTAGTTGCTCACTGGGTAACTATGAGAAAGGGGCATAAGCAAAAGTGTGACTTTAGAATTTGAAGAATTATACTACTCAATGAGGCACAATGCCTCATTTTGGTTTCAGATTGGTCATTCGGAAATAGCACTGCACAGGGTTGGCTCACCTCACAAGTAACTTGGCTGGCAGGTTCCATCTCCTCAGGCTGAACAAGTTTGCAATCACTCCTTTAAGTTTCTTATACTTCTTATTGATCCAGAAAACTCCGTACTGTATGCCTACCCATCTTGCACAGCAACGAGACCCCTGGAATCGACTACATGGAACACCTACGCTAGCAAGCATCAGAAGAGAAGTCTGGTATACAGAACCTGAGGTAAAAATATTCATCTGATGCTACCATCCTTTGCTTGTGTTGCAAGGCTCTTTTGCTTTGCCCTCAATAGAAATAGGTTGGCTTCCATGCACTGTCAGCTTTGCTTTTAAATGGGCTACACTTTGACCCCTCAACACCTGTAGCTGCACTGTGTACTTAAAACAGACTTATAAAAACATCAATACTGATTTCCCCATCCCTCTTTAAACTCCATGCCTAGGTTTCCAAAGACAGTCTGGATTTTAACCTCAGTGCCCTGTACAATCACCACAAAGACCTGCTTAAAGACAAAAGCAAGGTAGTTCTCCATAAGGAGACCCTATTTGATGACCATGGGTAAGTGTAATTCATTGCTCTTGTAGAATTCAGCAAACAGCATGACTCTCCACAGAATTTGCACGTGCAACATGTGTAGCTATGAGGCAGGTTGTTTCCGTACTTTACTGAAAATGTTTCTTCATCTATGTGCAGATGAGACACACCATTCTCCTGCCACAGTATACAACACAAAAATAATGCAGGAAGTACTTCTGCTTTAGCTTGTATTGCATGGGTATCCCATATCTTATCCACCTGCACTTGCAATAATAGGCACATGCAGACAATGCTGAAGCAAGCAGCTTTGCACTGCACACTGGAAACCCAAGCCAGTGAATATTACCTTGGCAAAATATGGGTCTCTACTTACTTAGCACTCTATATTGTCTTGGGGTGCTTCTCAGTGAGAGCACACCTACAGATCTTAAATCACTTTAATGCTTACAGATACAAAACAAAATCCATACTCCAATGCACAGAATATGGAAGTGATGGCCTCTGCCCGGAATTTACTTTTACATGCTAACACATGTTCTCACTCTTGTTTTTGAGACAACTGAAGGGTTTAGAGCCTGTGAAGGAATGCACAGCACCGCCAATTCAGCACCCTAGTTCCAAGGGTATATCTGTGAGACATTGGGTCAACCCAGTAAGAGAGTCAATCCACAACATTGAAGGAGCTATTGGTAAGCACAAGTTGTAGATATTCATTTTACCTCTCCTAAAGAGAGGAATAAGAACATAATCCATAGTGACAAGCTCGTGTTCAGCAAATCTAACTCCTAGACACCCTACTCTCCCAGGTCCTTTTTAATTTTTTTGAATATCAAGCTTCTTTTATTTACATTATATAATCATATTCTTCAACCTATCCCTGTGTTAAAAACTAATGCATTCAGAGTAGATATACTTTTAAAATCAGAGTGATGAAAGCTCCTCTATGTGTTTATATTCCGCTTGAAGCCACTGAAATGAATGGTGTGGATCACACTTTAAAAACTTCTAGACTGGAGAAAAGTCTTCAAAAACATTGTTGGTCACTAATTGATAAGAAATTTAGAGCTAAGCAGAACATGTGCAGGTTTTGTGCATTCGTTCAGATCTCCATTTTTTTCTGTTATGCTGCTTAACATCATCTGGAAACTTTTGAATTGGTGGTTTTCAATTTACCACAAGAAATTAAGAGCTTCCTCTTAAATTAAGGAGGTCAGGTTGGCAGCCACCAGGGCCAGGGCTTTTCTGATCTGCCGCAGGAAACGAGGGCCCTGCAAGAATTGGCACCCTTCCGCAGGGCTTGTAAAACGGAGCTGTTCCGTCTGGCTTTTGGGTTAATTTGAGTGCAACTTTTAAAATTCTAAATTTTTAAGTTTTTAAAGTGTATTTTATATCTGTAATTTTAACTGTCTGCTAATTTTAACTGTATGTGGTTTGATGATTGTTAGCCGCCCTGAGCCCGGTTTTGGCTGGGAAGGGCGGGATATAAATAAAAGTTTATTATTATTATTATTAAATTGATGTGTGGTACTATTTAGAGGTCTGATTGGAAGCTTTCTCAGTGCATGGAATACTCAGAAAAAGTTGACTTTTGTCTTTTCAGAGTCTCATCACACTGCAGCCACCAACAGTGGATACTCCCGCAAAGAAAATGGTGGGATCTTCTACCACTAAGAGTTTTGCATGGCCATGATGCTGCTTCTGTCCTTTCAGTCTGTGTTTACATGTACCTGAGTTAAGTCTTCAATGTTTGCTTTCCTTTTAGATCCTTGATTAAACCACCCAGCTTCAATGAATTCTAGTAGCAGCACAGCTATAATGTTCCCCATTACTTGAGAGGAACAAACTGCTTCTTGCCTATGAGCAAAGTCCAAGTTATCAGGCCTAGTAAATCCAGAGATTTTGGTTAGGGATTGAAACATTTAATCTGAACTGAAGTCCTAAAAGGACAACATTTAGAAACTATCACTTTAGGCAGGCAGTGCAGTGCACTCTCACAATGAAAGATGCCACGGTTAAACTGCTGTAAAAGCTGTTTCTCTACTAATCCAGGCAGCTAGCTAGTTTCACTATGTTTGAAAAGGGCACTGCCCATCTTTATTACTACTGAGTCTTGGCTACGCAAACAAGTCCAAGGGCTGAACCCTTACAGAATTAAAGCCAATAGTATGTTGAACATTCAAGAAAAAATACACTCAAATGAGAACAGGCCAATTATTTCTCAATTTATCCTAGCAAGCAATCTCCGAAAGCATGTCTTCCTCCTCTCAACTCCAAAAGAACACGAAAATGCTGACTGGTAGAAGGAATTGTAGATTCCCTTTGTCATTTTGAGAACTTAAAATGTGAGTCTTAGGGACGGCCTGCTTTCTGCAATTTTAACCACCAGAGGCCATTTTAATTGTTACTGTATTATCAGCCTCCACATGGTGGCAATAATTTGAGAAGCAGCCCTTTAAGACATGGGCACAGCTTGGGAAACATTGCACAGCTCCACAGAAGGAACCACGCAACATGCAAACGTCATGAACTCTTTGAATAGAGCCTGCAAGTGTCCGTCTATAGCCCAAGGAAGAGGCTTATGGCACCTTAAGGACTTAACAAAGAGCTTTCGCGGACTACAACCCATCGCACCATCAGTCCATTAGATCAGTGTTCCCCAACCTTGGGCCTCCAGCTGTTTTCGGACTACAATTCCCATCATCCCTGACCACTGGTCTTGCTAGCGAGGGATGATGGGAGTTGTAGTCCAAAAACAGCTGGAGGCCCAAGGTTGGGGAACACTGCATTAGATGGAATGAAGTCTAAAGGGGGGGGGGGAGCATGCCAGAATTAATTGTTCCAAGTTTTTTTCGCACCGCGAATTCCATTAGCATTTATTGGGAAGGGACTTTCCAAGAAAGCCGGCAGCCTTAGTGCAACCGGGAGGCAGTTTCTGGGATGGACGGGGATGGAGAGCGGGAGGCGCTATTGCTGCAAAGGAAGACGCCCGAGGCAGGAACAAAGGAGCGGCTCAGGCGGAGCTGCTGCGGTCGAGCCGGATCAGAATCGCTCCGATACACATTGGCCAGGAGGAGGGGGAAGGGAACCCCCCCCGCAACCTCCAGCCTCATCTATCTGATCAGTTCATCACCTCCGGCTTAAAACTGCCGCCCGCTCGCTTAACCTGCTTCACTGCACAGCGCCCGAGGGCTTCGCAGGGAGAAGGGTTCTTCTCATCTCAGGCCTGGGGAGGCGGCAACATCCCGGCCCGATCAAATAAGATCAACGTGTAAATGGAGTAAAGAAGTGCCGTAGCGCAGGGGCTCCACACGCTCGCCACTCAAAACACGCACACGCCTCACGGACACGCAGCGCACGTACCTCCTAGCATCCCCACACATACCTTCCGCGCCCCACCACAGCCACACACCACTCGCTCTGCCCCTGGCTACTCTCTGAAGAAGCGCCTCGCGCCCCGCCTCCAGCTTTTATACTCCTGCCCCGTTGCATGATGGGAACCGCGCAGATCGCGTTCTCGCGGTCCCTGCCGAGTGCCCCGCCTCTTTCGAGTCACCCTCAACTATCAAGAGGGGCGGGGTTTGTGGATTCGCAGACCCTGTTCGCTTAGCCTTATAGGATCCCCAACCCCGGAGACTCCGGGATGGAAGTGGGGAAGTTCCCCGAAGGAAGTCGGGGTGACATTCAGAATTCTGGCGTAATCTGTGGCTGGGCAGCGGCTTGTGTTCCCTCCCGGCCTCCAAAACAGCAGCAAAACTTGGAAGCGCTCGTGCTGCTTAAATGATTTCCACCCACCCCCACTTCGCCAGCTGCTGTCACCACCGAGGGCAAAATAACTGACCTTTATGGGAATAAAGTTTTGGTAGACAAGCTAGCCAGCTGCAGATTCGCTGCCCTGAATTTTTACTGGAGACTCAGGGGCAAACTTTAGAAATCTTTTTCTCCTTCGTCCGTTGCCATGCTACCGAGAGGAAAGCCATGGTCTGGGTTATCCTTGCATCCAAAACCAGCTTGTGGTTTGTCTCCAATACAACGCACTGTTAGCCAAGCACAAATCTTGGCTATGGGCCATGGTTTGTCTGGAGCAAGAAAGCCCTGTTTTATTTCCAAAGCACACACACACTCTCTCTTGTTCGCTTAGCCATTGTTTGGCTTAGCTGCAAGAACTGGACTTGCTTTCACTATTACAAGAGATACAAACATAATCAGAACAAAAGTCCCATTATGTTATATAAAATTGGTTTCCTAGTAAATTCTAATAATAAATGTACTTGGGCTTGCGACTGAAGTCTCTGTAATAACAGTAAAATATTTTAGAAGCTACAGCTGTTTTCATATCCGTTCCTGCAAAATATCACTTTCCAATTATCCACAATGGGAAATGGAAAAAGACCCACTGCATGAGTTGAGGGGCTGTAAGTGAACACTTAAATGGTATGCAGTGCAATACTTCATTTGCTATAACTAGTTACAATTCTAACTACACTCACTCTACTAAATTTAGCAGCCCTAGTTTAGTATTATGAGATATTCCAAAACTCTGAAAAGGTATTCCATATCTTCCTCCTGAAATCTGCCTCCAGCGACGCTAAAACCCTCCAGAACAAATTTTGAGGGCACACAAAGGGCTGTCAGAGGGGCAAAGAAAGGTAGAGACCATTCTGATTGTGCATGGACATCTTTGGATACAACTCATAGAATTTTGCAATGCAGTGCTAGCTTTTCAATGGAAGGGCAGATGGAATAGCACCAAAATAAAGAACATAAACAGATGGCCTCCATTGGTGAACCGAGGATGGTTTATTTGCCCAATATATTTCTAGCTTGTTGACTTTCTCAGGGGCAGCTTTTACTCTTGTAAAAGCAAACAAACGAGAAGATCAAAAATATGTGCTACCACTATCACGAATGCACTTTTGAGGTCTCTTCTCAATATTCCTGCATTATTTTAGGGGGGGGAGGGTTTAAAAATAATTTTAAGGTTGTTGTTTAGTTGTGTCCGACTCTTCGTGAGCCCATGGACCAGAGCACGCCAGGCACTCCTGTCTTCCACTGCCTCCCGCAGTTTGGTCACTCATGTTGGTAGCTTCAAGAACACTGTCCAACCATTTTGTCCTCTGTCGTCCCCTTCTCCTTGTGCCCTCCATCTTTCCCAGCATCAGGGTCTTTTCCAGGGAGTCTTCTCTTCTCATGAGGTGGCCAAAGTATTGGAGCCTCAGCTTCAGGATCTGTCCTTCCAGTGAGCACTCAGGGCTGATTTCCTTAAGAATTGATAGGTATTTTAAGATTTTAAGGTAGAACACATTAATTGCCTAACACCCTTTACACACTCACCTTCTCCTGCTAACAATTAGTTTCAGCTTATGACCTGCCCTTTCAATGTATGCTTGTGTGTGAAGTTGACATTCCACTCCATGCAAGAAATCAGGAGTCAAGCAATAAAAGCTTTTCAAGAGTAATAGAATGGCTCACACAATGATCTTATTCCACTCTCCCAGCCTGAACTACATTGCAGGGTTCTTGTGGAGAAAATGCTTGCCATACTGAGCTCATAGACGAAGGCTAGAATAAAGATTTGATAAAAGAGATACATAGTGGTTCATACTGATTTTACAAATAATCACACTATACAACATGAATGACATGATAAGCCATAATACAACTGTTAGTCTTTAAGGTGTTAAAGACTATTTAACTAGATGGAATTCAATATGTTGAGCTATAAAAACCAAGAGATTTTTTTTTAAAGAAAGTACAGAAATATTTGGATGCTCTCACTGCCATATCAATTCATGCTCCCTTGAAGTGAACATGTCTTGAATTTCTTGAAGATTTTTTTTCATGAGTAAAGATTCCAATAAGCTTTCCTGATATATTGGTTGAAAACTGAACTGAAAATACAAATGCAGCTGAACAGGCTAGAGCACTGTGAAGAAAACAGAAAAGCACCATCTATTCCCATTTTTATGTAATTTTATATTTACTTTTTCAGCAGTTCACTAAACACATGCCTACAGTATAATTGTTCACACAGTGGCAAAGGCTGCCAATTTCCCCTCACCAAGAGATTTGGGGAAGCTTTAACCCTCCAGATGTTGCTGAACTACAACTCTAATTATCCCTGGCCATTGCCCATGTTTGCTGGGTTCGATGGGAGTTGCAGTTCAGCCAGGTGTGCCAACACCTAGGGGTGGAGGGGTATTCACCCCCTCAGTATTTGCTGGCAGGGCCCCCTTGATGTTGAGAAGTTGGAGGAAGTCGACTGCAACACTGTTCAATGGCCAGCTCCTCCTGAGTGCAAGAGACAAAGTCATGCCGCATCTGGAGGGCCAAATGATTCCAACACCTGCCTTACAGATACTGCACCTCTTTAAACAGGATTACTGGATAGGTGACTCTTTAATTTATATTTCCCTTTCTTGCATTTTTATGCAAGGAAAATCAGAATCAAAGCAGTATGCTAGGAAAACTATTTTTCCTGTAACTGCTGGGAAACTCACACAATATTGACAACTCAACAGCATTTTCTGTTAGCAGATCAAAATGATTTTGTACATAGCATGGCTTTGTTCATAAAGTATCACACTTTGTTACTGGGGATAAATTTTGCAAGAGTACCAAAACGTTACATTTTCTTAAGTGTACCAAACAGATATATTTCAGTTATGCTTTCTTCCTTATAAAAACACTTGCAAAACCACAACCCATGGCATCATGACTCCTTTGGCATGGTTTCTCTCAAGTTGGACACACGAAATATATTGGGAAACATAAATTCTAATGTAATATTAAACTACATTTTTTTTACATGCCATAAATTATTATATAGCACCATTAGTATAAAAATACTGTGTTTTCTAAAAGCCTGACAAGTTGAATGCTGTGTTCAATTCCTACACTTCATGTCCTCTCAGAGGGAAAGAACAGGAGTAAAGGAAGACAGGATATTTCAGATTTGTCCCTGGCACATTTATGGAACACTCCCAGCAACACTAGTCTTTGCTTCTTGGTTAGATTTTTGGTTGGTGTTATGATTTACACATCCCCAGAACATGTACATATTAACTAAACTTGTTATTATGGGTTCTCAATCTCTTGTAAAGTTACTAAGAGTCCTTGGGGAAAATAGAACTAGAAAGCAAATGGTCATCTTTACAAGGATTTAAGGCCCAAATCTTTCCTCCAGTCATTAGATAAATATAGGCATTTGGCTTACATAGCAGAAAATAGGATATTGATTAGCAGGCAAAGAAAAAACTTGCCTTATTTGCAGCACTGCATCCTAAACTGCAGCAGAAATGTTTGGATAATAGCACTGTTTTATCAATTGATACGTGGGACGTGGGTGGCACTGTGGTTGAAACCACTGAGCCTCTTGGGCTTGCCGATCAAAAGGTCGGCAGTTCGAATCCCCGCAACGGGGTGAGCTCCTGTTGCTCAGTCCCAGCTCCTGCCAACCTAGCAGTTCGAAAGCACGCCAAAAGTGCAAGTAGATAAATAGGTACTGCTCCGGCGGGAAGGTAAACGGCGTTTCCATGCGCTGCTCTGGTTTCGGTGTTCCGTTGCGCCAGAAGCGGCTTAGTCATGCTGGCCACATGACCCAGGAAAACTGTCTGCAGACAAACACCGGCTCCCTCAGCCTGTAAAGCGAGATGACCGCCGCAACCCGAGAGTCGTCTGCGACTGGACTTAAAGGACTGGTCCTTTATTTTACCTTTTTTAGATACAATTTAATTTGTTCTGTATTGCATTGAGTCTGCTTTTATACTTATTTTGAAGTTCAAAACATCTTAATTTTAGTATCAGAAAACCACTCTCAAATCAAATACCACTGTAAACAGGAATTGAACATTATGTGAGCACTAAACTTTGTTTTTGCTTTCTCAGTTCCCTGGAACATGCAGCTGGTAGAATTCATTCATATTCCTTCAGTTCCCACCCATGAAAATAAGAAATAAAATGTCAAGAGGCTATTAGATACAAAGTATGGGGAAGAAAAACAAGGCAGTTTTATTCACACACATACTTCTGAAATACCCAAAGGCCCAGTTAGGGCTCCAGTGTACTTCTTGCCAATTTATAAAAATGCGGTAAGAGACAGTTCCTGTCTGTGATGACATACAAACTTGCCTTTTCAGTTTTATAGAAACTATGGATTTTTTAAAAAATGCCCCAGTCCTGAAGTTACTTGTGAATTTCTGTCCACCAAGTGTTTTCAACATTGAAAACTTAAAATAAAACATGCACTTTTACTGCTTCTACTATAGCTGCTTCTATTCTAGATGATGACCTCCTATAATGTAAGGACAAGGTTAAAAGGGAGGACAATTCAAATAAGGACAGTGAAGGAAAAAAAGAACATAGAAGGTTATCATTAAAAAAAAAAGCAAACATAAATCTTTCACCTTTAAAGTCTATACACTTTCCAAAATATACAAGTTACGATTTTTAAATGTAATTTAAACATTTTAACATTAATTTATGTAACAGCATATGTCCCCATTGCTTTATCCTACACAGTAACATCCAAAAACTGGGTATGTTTGAATTGTTGTCGATTGTTAATTGTGTGCCACAGAACTTGCAGCATTTCAGCCATTCTTTCCTTTTATTTTAGCCATTTTATTTCCTTTGTGATTCAGATTGGTTTTTTTCTTTCAAGGGTAAAAAGTGCATAAACACTTCTCTGAACTGTGCAAAGATTTTACTCTATTACTAGCTAGTTTACCATATCCAGTTACTAATTTTTATGATAGCTTTATCCTCCAATCTTAAAAGTGCATTAATAAAAGAGAAAAGTCAATGAAAGCAAAATCCACATCTGTACTTTGCTGTTCATTGTTACATTTTTGTGATTTAGAGCAATTCCCTTTAAAACACCAGGAATGCAAATCCTTCCCCACTCTATACTGTACCAGACTCTGGAAACATATTATTCACTTCCATTTGCCACAAACTTTTGATGGGTTTTCCTTGTGCAGATTGTAATATTGATTTTAAGAATCTGCACATTAGACAATCTTTGTTGATCATGTTCAAGCTTACTAGAAGCACAGAGGATGGTTGCTATTATAAAAGCCACTCCCTTGGTCTCAAAAAAGGCTTGGTCATAGAAGAATTTCCCCTTGACATCTGTGCAGGGTTCTTTGTCAGTTCCTCTAAGAGATATTTTGTCCTCTGAAGCAAAAGAGATATGCCTTCTTTAGCATCTTCATTCAAACAACACTGTCCATCTGAAGCGCCGAGATTCATTTTATAAAGAGGACATAAAAAGCCATTACAATGCAGGATATTGCCACTGCTGCATGGAGTCTAGTACCAATCACTGCCGCTGGAAAACAAAGAGACATTTACAAGTTGTAACAGAGCACACATTACTTCCTCAAATTTTTGTGAGAATTAAGTATAAGCACTAGATCGTCTTTATTACCACATAAACTAAAGCAAGGGCATCAAACTCAACTATGCTGGAAATCCAAATTCCCCAAGTAATTGCCCAGTGACCATATTAGTACTGGTTCAGGGGTGGGTGGGGGGTGGGGAGTGCAAATTCTGTCTGAATTGAACAATAAGAAGTTCTACCTCACTGAGTACTTGCTGCTTACCACTTACTAAGTTCTGTTCTACTGAAGTTAGTATTTTTTTACAGCAGCTGTAACAATTTTGTTTGCTCTTAAGCAATTAAAAGAATGAAGCTGAGAACCAAGATCTATTATGCACATATCCTGTTATAACCTAGAGATCCTAGGAACAAGTGGTTCCCCACTCCCCTCAAAAAAACATCTACCGGTATCAAAACTCACCATATAGAACCAATCAACAAATCCACACTCTCTGAAGCAACCGATCACATAAACAAGCCTGTTGTGATGCGTCCCAAGTCACAATGCAGAGGCTTCCTAAGCTTAACTCTATTCTACCAACTGTCAGGAACATTTCCTTGAAGGCTTGTTTGTTTAACAATCCAACGGTGTATATACATTTTATGGCATGAAATAGGCAAAGAACTTCCTCCTCTCCTGGCAGTTTCCCACCCATTTCGCCCTCCCTCCTTCCCTCCCCGTTGACCCCTGGGGCTGAGAGCGAGAGGCTTACCTTTGTAGAATACCCCCCAGACGCCCCTCTTCTCCGAGAGCAGCCAGACTTTCAGCCGAGGCACCTTCCGGAAGTAGGCGCAGGTGCACACGAAGAGCAACCCGAACACCAGCAGCCCGTCCAGCGAATACACTGCAAGGGAAGAGAGAGGGAGAGAGGCCGTCTCGAGTCAGGGCCTCCCGGCTCTTAAGGGTGGCGGGCATCGGGGGTGGGGAGGGGTCTAGCGAAGGAGCCCCCAGGCCAGCCTCTGGCCCGTGCCCCGAGGGCGCCGCCCCGCTCTGGAAGCTGGGGGTGGCAGTTACTCAGGGAGTAGGAACAAGGCGCAGGGTCACCTCGTGGGGCAGCCCCCCCACCCCACCCATCTCACCGTTAGCCATGACGGAAACCCGCAAGGCCCAGACCAGGTCTCGTCACCGCATCGCCCAGAATGAACGGCCAGCGCGGCACCGGAACTTCCAGTGCCGCCAATAGAGCTCCGGCGATGGAGGGCTCTCTATGGTTCGCCTCTTCCTAGAAAGGCGGGTGCGCGTGTCGCGACGTCAAGGCAGCACTAGCAGAAGCACGGCTGGTCGATTGGTTTCGAGAGCGCCTTGGCTTGTCAGCGGCGGGTCTCGCGACCGGATTTCCTGCTGTCTTTTGTTTCACAGTGGCAACGAAGCCATCTGCTCGCATGAAAAGGCAATGCAGAAATCCGGAGCTGTGTTGTTGAAGTGCTGTTTGGCAGCCACACGTCTTACCCTTCTTTTCTATTCAAAAAAAAGGGGGGGCAGTATTTTAAACACGGTCTTCTTGTGGGATGCGAACATGTGAATGGGGCGGGCTCACCTTTCTTCTAGTTTTTTTTCCTTAATCGCCCTGCAGATGATTCGGTAGTAGCAGAAAAATAAACTGTTCAATATTGTTTTAATTTTCTCATAGCTAATGCGTGGAGCGACGCTTACAACAACCCTGCCATGTAGTCCAGTGTTACTTATCTCCATATTATAGATAGGGGAGTAGGAGTTACAGTTACCGTGCATTATAATCGTACCTCAGACAGGGGTTTATACTGTACTTCCAATAGCTGTCACCTAATCGAGCACTACTGATGAAATAATCTAACAGACTGCAACGCTACTCAATACTCACATATAATGAAAACAAAAACAAAATATATATATAAACCATTTACAATGCAATACAAATCTTTATTACGGTAATAGACCAACATAAAAGGGTGGGATACTTTAAAAATATAAAACCACTTAATTAAAAAAATTAAGCAGTGTGTAAGAATAAAATAAAGTAATTACTACTAAAAAACATAAAATCAGGACACACACAATAATGTCTGGGTAGGCTTGCTGAAATATAAACATTTTCAGCAGGTGTCTAAAGCAATATAGTGTGTCAGCTTAAATATCAATAGGTAGGGAGTTCCAAAGATTCAGAGCAATCTCAACCATCCAGTCAGCCCCATCCCCCAAATCCACTGCTTACTTGTATGAAGATACAGTGCATTCTTACCATTCTAAAAGAGGTCAATAGGGATCCACATCATTCCAAGATTGTTTTTAACTAGGCAAGGCTGCTTTCTTATCTTCATGGGGTAGCGTAATAGGCTCAGAGGATGTGAAACCTTTTCCTCATAGAAGTTCTATGCTTTCACTTAAACGGATGGGTACTGGTAATTGCGCATCTCCAATTTAAGCCATCTGGCCAAAACAGAAGGCTCATCTGGTAGGGAAATGGCAAGCAGAAACCTCCCCCCTGCCCCCTGCCCCGCCATACAACACTAAAAATAGTGCTGTAGCATTAGCATTCTAATCTCTAGTCACACTGCTATGCTACTACACACACAAAACTACTAATGGAGTTTTGTGTTATCAATGAGAACTCAGAAGGAAGTCCCCTTGTGAATAAGGTTACAGCCTTACTGTGACTTTTGATTGGATATAGAATCATAGTGTATACTAGGATTGTGCTATAAAATAAAATATGTGGGTTATACAAGCTGCTTCCCCATCCTCCCTTTATTGAGAATTTTATTTGTTGAAAAGAAACTGGAGGCAGTTCCAGAATTCCAAAGATTCTGGATTCATTTAGGAATGGCAATTTTTCATACACTGGTACAGAATCACAAAATGCAGTGTAACAGAATGTAATCTTCATAAATGGCATGAACAAAAAATTCCTGCACTGGGGTCATGTCCGTAGTGAGTTAATTGGTTGCCACTGTATGGGGGCAGCGGGTGGGCATTGGCAGCAGCACTGGTGAAGCTTCTAGAGATGCTATGGGCATGTCTGCGATGTTCCCACCAATTTGGTATTTCCTGCCCATGTGTGCTCCCCTTTCTCAGCTGAGCTATAGCAGTAATAGCAAATCATCAGACCCAGCAATGTACCGGTAATTGGTGTTTAGGATTAAGATGTTAGCCCAAACAACTTTATCTGATTTGTAATAATCTAAAGGGTGCATAATTCAATAATCCATTTTCTGCTGAACCCTAGGAAATGTTTCAGCGTTCCAGACTTGGAAAATGACATCCTCTGCTTAATCAGCCAAAGGTTCTTAAAGGAACATGTCACATGACACCTGTCCCCCCCCCTTTTTTTTTTACATCCAACAACACACCCAGGGATTAGTCTAAGGGCTTTAATAGGTTTTGTGAAGAGCCTGCTAAAAGAAGCAGGGCCCATCCACAATCACATTACCGTCTCCACTGCCAAGAAAATCAACAGGAGGACTTAGTTCACAGGTGTTTTTCTAGAAGAAAGTGAAGCCCAGTGCTAAACTGTTCTGGCACAGTAACTACTTCAGAGACAACGTTCCACAGCTTTAAAGGAAAGTGAGGAGGGAAAAGCTTCCTCCAGTCAGCGCCATGGGGGGCTCCCAGTCAAAACGGGTGAGTAGCTTTCTTGTTGATGATCTGATAAAGGGGACGAAGCCTGTGTCTGTCATATCCCTGACATCATAACGAGATCTTTTTGATCAGTCGGTCACATTCTGTTGCGTATACGGTCTTTGAACTAAGTCTGTATGACAACAGAAGCATGGCAATACGGCAATCTATAAAGCAATCTCTCGAGAGGCAGAGGTGTTTCTGATGGCTGACAACTGTGGAATATTCTTCTGCTGGGGGCTCTTGGAAGCTTAACCCTGAGCTTTTCTTAGAAATACTATATGACCTTTTTATTTGGGCTTAATCGTTTCATCTTGACTGCTTCTAAACTGATGAGTGGATGGGCATTGTGTAGTATGAATGATTAATTAAGTATAATAATTTAAATCTGAAATGAACAATATACTGTATATATTAGACCTCAGGGCTGGCCCAAGTCATTTTGCTTCCTGAAGTGAAGGACAAGATGCCATCCCTTCTATTCCATGAACAGCAGCTACCCAGCCTGGCCATTGAATCTTCCTTGACCACTGGGGATGGAACAGGCACCGTATGGGGTTCAGGGCAGTCTGTACTCCCTATAGCTGCACCATTTCACTATTAGAGCTTCATTAGGGACTAAGTACTCCCCTGCTTCTTGGGAGAAAAGCAATGACAAACCTAGACAGCATCTTAAAAAGCACAGACATCACCTTGCTGCCAAAGGTCCGTATAGTTAAAGCTATGGTTTTTCCAGTAGTGATGTATGGAAGTGAGAGCTGGATCATAAATAAGGCTGATCGCCGAAGAATTGATGCTTTTGAATTATGGTGCTGGAGGAGACTCTTGAGAGTCCCATGGACTGCAAGAAGATCAAACCTATCAATTCTGAAGGAAATCAGCCCTGAGTGCTCACTGGAAGGACAGATCCTGAAGCTGAGGCTCCAATACTTTGGGCACATCATGAGAAGAGAAGACTCCCTGGAAAAGACCCTGATGCTGGGAAAGATTGAGGGCACAAGGAGAAGGGGACGACAGAGGACGAGATGGTTGGACAGTGTTCTCGAAGCTACCAACATGAGTCTGACCAAACTGCGGGAGGCAGTGGAAGACAGGAGTGCCTGGCGTGCTCTGGTCCATGGGATCACGAAGAGTCAGACACGACTAAACAACAACAACTCCCCCCACTGGTGTCCTACAGTGTGGGAGCAAAGGCTTTTTTTTAAAAAAAAATGTGAGCACCAACAAGGCTGCTTCTGCCTCAGAAGCAATTTCTCTTTATATTTCCTCTCCTCTGTCTCCTGTATCTCCCTCATGAGTGCTGCACCCTATAGTCGCCTTTGACTGGACTTAACTGTCCAGGGGTCCTTTACATTTACCCTCCTCTAGCACTGAACCACACATTTCTCTTACATTTACTGAAAAGCCAAGATAGGGAATAGACGTATTGTTCAATTGTTATGCCACTCACAGAAAGACTAAACCCTCCATTACATCTGGACTATGTAGACGATGTGGCATCTCACATACTAGAAAACGCTGCTGTCATATTTCTCAAAGTGCAAAAGATGGGAACTGTTGTTCACCGACAGTGCAGATGGACATAGTGTCATACACATGCTTTGTGTTAATCCTCTGGTGACAGTGACCTCTCTTCAACACAGGGCTGTTATGGTGCAAAAAGTAATTGTCTCAGACCTGTCCTGTTACATACAGGTGAAAGAAACAGTTCTTGCCCCCGCAAAACAACCTCCTGCAGGGATAAACTCCTAGATTATACTTAATCCTGCTTCTATGTCTAGTCATCATTTTCACTCTTTCGTTGATCCACTGAACCTATCCCCTTTCCTCTGCACAGCCACCTAACCAAAATCCTAATTGAAAGGGATGAGGTAGATCTGCCAGAAAGGCTACTTTTAGAGATGGTTTGTTCACACTTCAGCTGAAGAAAGATGAAACTTTGTCTTTCTTAGGGCTCGCTCAAACTGTCGCTTAATGTGGGTAGTAAGTTTCATGTACCTCCATGAATTCTCCACCATCCATATGACGATCTCCGTATCACTGCCTTCCCACATGTTCCCCTCCCTCAAACTGGATTTGCTCATAGGAATGCTCTGAAAAGGAGAGGGTATAAGAAAATCCAGATCAACGGAGGGGAAAGTGTGGGAAGGAAAACATCATATGGACAATGGAGAATTAATGAGGGCACATTATTCACATTAAACAACAGTATGAATGAGCTTTTAATCGGCGCAGAGCAAAGCAACACTGATCAACATTTCAAATCTAACAAAAGGGGAGAGATTGGGTCTAAAGGCAGAAGGAATACTGATGAAGCTGCATTTATGTCCCTAAACTTCATAGGCATGGAGATGATGGTTTTGAGGACAACTTTAAAGCAGCTGAGCTAGTTTTCCAGGGAAAGAGCCACATTAGGTGAAGGGGAGCAGCACATGCCACTCTTTAAGCATAAGTGCTGAAACTTGGCATCTAAGAAATCCCTAACAGGAATACTTGTCTTTCCCCTGAATGATGCATTCAATCTGTTGCTGCTGCAGTACATTCCTCTAGCAAATGTGTTGTTTGTCTTTGGAGATTTAAACCTGTAAGGATCAGGCAGGGCCAACCCTATGATTAGGTGGAGGGAAGCAGCTGTCTCAGGTAGTGAATGCAGCTGCCCCACCCACATTGCTCCATTTCTCCCATCCTCCTGAACTGACACCCTGGCAGTGGCCAGCAGTCTCACCTAGTGATCTCTCAGTGCAGATCCTTGACCTAGCTAGCAGGAAGAGAGCCAGCCAGCCCAGGCTATACAGCCTAGTAGGCACTATGTATGTGAATGCATTTCTTGGCACACATGACTGATGCTGAGGCATCCTTTGCCTGAGCAGGCAGCAAATGGGTACCAGACAGGGCAGTGACTGAACAGGCAGCAGCAAGGTTTGGGAGGACAGAGCATGCTCTGAGCTAGCCTGTTGCCCTCAGTTTCAATGGTGGACACTGCCTCACCACAAGTGTTGAAGATTTGACTGCCTGTCTGGTCAGCTTCTCTATGGTGAAATATGTGGTGGGGAGATTATGTGTGTTATCATATCCTTTGCCTCAGGCAGAAAAATGTATTGGACGGTCAGCTCCATATGATTAGGACAGGGGTAGGCAACCTAAGGCCCGTGGGCTGGATGCGGCCCAATTGCCTTCTTAATCCGGCCCATGGATGGTCCGGGAATCAGCGTGTTTTTACATGAGTAGAATGTGTGCTTTTATTTAAAATGCATCTCTGGCTTATTTGTGGGGCATAGGAATTTGTTCATTTCCCCCCCAAAAATATAGTCCGGCCCACCACGTGGTCTGAGGGATGGTGGACCAGCCCACGACTGAAAAAGGTTGCTGACCCCTGGATTAGGAGGTAGAAGAAATACATGTTGGTTTTGTCTGACCTGCTGAAAGTCTATGTGCAGGTACATTAACAGCAGCACTCATTTGCTCCTCTGCAAGACCATGCAGGGGAAAAGTAATGAGGATGCCTGTGCAGAAGCTCAGTACGCTCTTGTATAATGCCCCCCCCCATGTGTTGTTAGTCTCTTCTCAGTGTCCATTAAATGCCTGGGAATAGGCAGGGTAGGCCTGCTGGCATCTATGCCATTATAATAGTCTTGCATTGTTTACTTTGGATGAGGCAGCCACAAACCTGAGCCCGACAGATGACAGGCTAATCAGCAGTGGCTTAAAAGGGAAATCTCATTGGAGATGGAAAACCTAATCTTTCAAAGCTGCACAGAGAGACCGAGGGATCCAGAATAGCTTCATCAGGTTGAGATGATCCGGTGTGAATGATCAGGGCAAAATAGAAGAGTTGGGCAAAAGAATGTCGTGCGGAAAGGAACATGGGGTTAGGAAAATGCACAGGCATCAGACGTAAGGCACTGTGGATGGTGGAAAAGCTTGATTTTGCAAAGGAAGGAAGGTCTGTGGGCGGCAGCTGGGTATTCCAGAGCCAGAAGCGAACTGTAGTATCTGGACTCCTTTCCAATAGAAGGCAGGCAGGTGATAACGAGGGTTATTCTAATGATTTTGGGTTCAGCTAGACAGGGGTGGCCAACTCCCAAGAGACTGCAATCTACTCACAGAGTTAGTAGTAGTGATCAACCCCCTTTTGGGGGGTTCAGGTCAAAGTTGTTGAGCTTTTTTTAGGAAGGAAAGCCCTGTTTTTGGGGGGTGCAGGGCAAAAATGTTGAGCCAGTGATCTACCGGTAGATCACGATCTACCTGTTGGACATGCCTGAAGGTATGTTGTAGTGACTGACCAAAATATGGTCTGCATTTTATTCTGTCTGGCTCCTTTCACCTGCTAATTTCACAGCACTTTAGTAACATTGGCAAAGAGCCTTATTTTTCACAGAGACTTTGGTATAAAACCTTCATGCATTGGCCAGTGAAAGAGCTGGAGATCCAGCATCAGGCAGTGGAGTGTGCCTGCTGGAGTGTTTCAGCTGTTTGCCTCCACTTGTATATTTGTAAACAAACTGCAATATTACAAAATGCCATAAGCCTCCCATGATCTCCTTTCAAAGGAAACCAAACCAGGTGAGCACTATACCCCTGGGACGCAAGTGTGGTGATGAAAGCAGAAGTGCAAGCGTTTGTTGGTCCATTGCTTTTTGAAATGCTGCCTTTTCTGTTCCAGGGTGAATACAGAACTCAGAAGAGCAGTCTGAACCCAGGTAAGAGTATTTTACAGCAGGGTGGGGGTACCCTCTTCAATCCAAGGGCTACAATCTCTTATGTGGGCAGTGCATGCCAGTGATGGGTGTGGCCAAAGATAAAAGGGCAGTGCATGTGGCGTTTACCTTTATACAGTACATGGGTGGGGGCCAGCTGTCTGTCCTACAGTCCTAAGCAAAAAGCAGGGGAAGTGGTTATAAATATGGGGAGAAACTATGCAAGCACTGCGACCTGGGGGACTCACCTTTAGAGGGATGGAAAAATGGGGATTGTGTTCCTCTTACTCACTGAATGTATTAATTGGCCATAGCAGCAAAAGTCTGTTGTATTATGCATAGAAGGATGGTGTCTATTCAGCCTGTGACTATTGGAACTTGCCCCAAGAACTCTTTTGGGTTCTAAAGGGTGTCTGCATATGATCAAAATAAGTGTGCCCCTTTATTTAGCTTCTTGTTGCTGAAAGCTCTGTGCTGGTGGGGGGACGGACTGCCTTGTTAGAGGTAGGGAATGCTGGATGATTCTCTTCCAGGTCCTTGCCAGTATTGCATATGTTCATTCATAAGCCCATTCTGCCCAGCTTTTCCATCACCTTGTGAAACTTTTTTTAAAACCCACATAAAAATTCGTATTTTAAATGTCATTCACATGGTCATTTTTTAATGGAGTTATAAACAGTTTATCAAGGTTTTCGTGGTTAAATAATGGTATAAATGCGCCCCGGAGTGGTGAAAAAAGAAATAGCAACCATAGATTTCAGGTACTGAGATGTTCAGTGGTGGAATTTGTGGTTTCGCCACATGGGGGTGCATTTGTATAATAATAATAATCTGTGTGGAAGACTTAACATAACAGAAGTCTTGATGGACCATCTGTGACTGACCTGATGTGTCATTTGCATTACAATGCCAACCCTGTCTTAAAGGATCTCAGAAATGGAAGTGCATTCAAGCCCACACTTCAACTGCATGTGAATTGCCTTGTTCTCAACCAAGTCATTCAGTAAGCCCATAGGTATTGAGGAAGATCTACACTATGATATGCCTATCTAAGCCATTTCATTAACATTTAGAGATCTTTCCACAGCTCACTGCTGGAATAGTTAGGGGACAACATGGTTCAAGAAAACTTCGTAGCAACGGGAAGACCAACCTAGCCCCACCCATGGACCAGAGAGGGAGCAGCTTCAGGGTATTATGACCCTGGGGGTCAGACTCCCCCATATTCAGTGGGTGATGCCAGGGATTCAGAGGGGAAGAGAGAATTACTCTCTGTGGGGAGAGTGCTGTTGACATCAGGTCCTACTTTACACCACTCTGGAATCCTTAAAGAAGAGCAGGTTAAAAATACTTTCAACAAATTGATGCTGAACAGCTTACAGTTTGAAAGCAGAGAGGAAAATTTGTAATGAATTTTCTGAAGGCTTCAAAACTGTTGTCATGCCATTATGTTCCAGAAGGAGACAGCAGAAGCTTTGAGCATGGCACCTACCAGGCATCTGAAAGCCACAGGAGCCTCATTGAGCCTAAGAAACTGCCAAACCCAGTGAGGGAGTCCAAGTACCATCGGGAGTTGCACCGGGAACTGATTTTCACTCAAAGGAGGTGAGAGTGTCTTTAATCCAGCAATTGCAGTAGTTTAGGCACTAAAGCTATGAACAGATAACATACCATGCATTTAAACCATGCACTGGAACCTGAGGTGAATGGTGCCTCCCTGGCCAGGGAAGAAAAGTTGAGTGAAGATCTACATTGGGAACAAGGCCAGGAATCAAATCAATCTTACATGACCAATCAAAGGCATGAGAATCAAAGGCTGCCAGAGGGCAGGGGCTGCTCTGAATCATACCAGGGTGGTGTAGAACCCAGGAGATCCCAGAGGGTTGCCATATGTCCTCTTTTTCCAGGATGCGTCCTCTTTTTTCATGGGTAGTCGTCATAGCGATCCATAGTTATAAGTAGAAGTCTGCAAATGTGTCCTCTTTTTTGCTCTTCAAAATATGGCAACCCTAAGAGGACAGCCCCCACCATTTCCTCCCTGTTGGGTGTGGGCCCATGAGATATCTCTCAAAAGCACCTACGGTAAATCTAGCATCCAGTATGGTGACTCAGGATGTCCACTGAGCCAAATAAGAAAGGGATTTTTGCCCAATGCACAGGAGAGAAACCACCTCAGGACTCCCAATCAACTTGAATGGGCACTGGAGGACGAGGGCTTGGAAAATAACAGTCCAATTCTTACAGAGCCCATATTTAGTTCTTCATAGGTCTAATAAGCTAAGCATGTGCCCAAACATAATATAGTTAACTTATTTTGTCAGGAGAACCCTGGGCTATCATGCAATCTGGTGAAAGTCAATGGGATGAAGGAGGGGGGAGTGGAATAAGAGGCATTATGGAAGAGAAGAAAGACCCATAAACTTCTGCTTTCATGCTGTGTTGTCCTTTCTGTAGGGGGATCCTTCCAGAACACAAGCCTGAGCTTCAGAGAGTTCTAGAAGCCAGAAGAATCAAGCAGCTGAAGCAGCAGGAAGAAATCCAAAAGCCCTTGACAGATCTGGAAGAAGAGCTGAGAAAACGACAGCAGAAGCTTGACCAGGTCTTTACCATCTGCTCCCCAGTTAGCTTTTCTGGATGTATCACAAGTTTGTCTTATAACCTCCTTCATCCTACTGTGATCAGTCCATATTATTAATCCCTAACACGCACCCAGCTCATCAAGGCTCATTTGTCTTCCTAGCAAAAACAGCATCTAATCACAAAGAATCCACTTTACCCCTCACAGAGCTACAATTCCTAGCACCCTTAAACTACAGTTCCCAGGATTATTAGGGGGTGTAGTATCTACATTGTATAGTACCCTTCTCCCTTGTGGCAGCCTTCCCCTCAGGTGTGACCAGTACCTCCTCTCTCAGTTCCTTCTCCATCGTTCATCTTGAGGGGTAAAGATAGCCAGTTCTTCTTCCAGGCCCAAACGCACACACAGTTTTGATATTACACAGACCCTGTCCTCCAAGCACCTCTTCCCTTCTGGTATGCAGATATTGCTGTGTTTTTACTGTTTCAAAAACATACCGAATCAGTTTTAATCGGAAGTGACAATGGGACACAAAGGTGGAGAGCATGTAGAGTACCCACTAAGGAAGAAAGGCAGTGTAAAACGTTCGAATATGCTGAACTGCCTGGTCTGACGGATAGGATAAGAAAAAACGAAGATAAGGAATACAAGGAGGAATGGACAATGTTTACTGAATATTTTAAGAACCAGTATAAGCAAAAACATAGCCTAGCAGGTCTCGAGTACATCCAGCAGAGTTGAAATAGAGTATTTAATAGATAACAAATTGGATGATTAAAAAGATGCAGATTAAGCGGAGTAGAAAAGCAAAGGAACCAGGAAAAGGGTGGAAGGGAAGTCATATGGTATATTTATACATGCTGTATTTGGTACAAAGTTGTAAGTGGGACAGGGGGAGGGGAGGGGAGGGAGTTAAATATGCTGTTTTTGAAAATGCAAAAAAAAAAGTGACAATGGGACAAAAGCTGTGTGTGTGTGTGTGTGTGTGTGTGTGTGTAAACCATGGGGAGCAATGCCTCCCTCAAGCATTTTCAGTCCTATCAAAATTGTTGCTAAATCCAGTGTCAGTGAAGCTCAGGAATGAGTGTAAGACTTTCGTTTTAATCAATCAGTAGGGGTGTTTGGTTTTGCAATAGGCTGCAGCCTCATGTTTGTGCAGAATTGTCTCTCTGGCTAGAACCAATGAAAAGATGTTGAACATTTCCCCTCCTTTACAGTATGAAAGGGAGCTGGTCTTGAAGGGCGAGCAAGATGGCCGGCCTGAGTTCATCCTCGTCAAAGAGAGCCTGAGGAAGATAAAGCTGTCTACAGAAACGGACATCAGGCAGACATGAGAGCCAGGTGACCGCAAGTGCAGTTTCTATCTGAATGGCTCCTTGATGGAAGATCACACGGAGGAATCCTAAGATGCACCACAGCCTCCCCTTGCTGGCTTGCAGAGCCCCTGCTCAGGTTAACCTCAGGTTCTGGGCAGCAGGAGAAAGTCGGAAGTAAGGACTAGCCCCGTGGTGGCTTTGGGTGGAGGCTGGCTGTCATTCAGCCATGACAGTTAAGGAAACATGGAGATGAAAGGGCAGATTGGAATCTGCAGTGGAGGCTGTGACTTGGCATAGCTGCCTTTTTAGTGTTTTTTTTTGGGGGGGGGGAGGTTGTTTGTTTTGCTATTCAGTAATGCATCATTACAAAGAAAATACTCTTCTATCTATCTATCTATCTATCTATCTATCTCTATCTATCTTTCTATCTTTGTTTCATTCATTCATTCATTCATTCATTCATTCATTCATTTAGCTAGCTAGCTAGCTAGCATTCCAAGCCTTACTAGGCTCCCACCTGATCCAGGCCTCTCTTTTCTCTTTGTAAAAAAGTTGCTAATGCTCTTACCTGCTAGCTCCAGTGTCAAATTTTCTATGCTTAGATTGAGATATAACCCACCATTAAAGCTAACTTTGGCATGGAGAAGAGTGAATGGTCTGTTGGGGAGATGTATTTTTGCAACTGTATTAGGCTCATGGATCTATAATATACGCCAGATAGTGTTTTCTGCTGGCCTCAATTTCCTACCTATAGAATTAAGGGAACGATTTCCAGTGTCTCACAGGTCACCATCCAGGAGAAAAGCATTAAGAATGGTGAGATACTCAAGTAGAGGCATAAATAACAGGCGGGTGAACTTGGGATGGTTTGAGATGGTGGGAAAGGGTTGGGAAGCTTCCTTAGCCTGGCAAAGAATAAAAAATGCAGGTGTGGAGGCAGGACTGGTTGTTTATCTTATCTGGAAGTACTGGTAAGAACCACAATGAAATTGCTAGCAGGAGGTGAGTTACAGTTCATGATGCTATTTGACCTGTTCATCTGGAGACGCTGCCATCAGTTGGTTTCAGCATACGTTACACTTATTGCTCTCCTTATTATTCATAATTTATATATATCTCTCTTCGAGACAGGCTACCCATGCGCCCTTTCACACTCCTCTCTTTGAAGGCATCCTCTGTTGGGTGGGCTGGCCAGTCCAAGCCCAGTTTGAAGACAAAGCAGTGAAAGAAGGAAGAGGAGGGTGTTGAAGTTGCCTGTCAACAGCCCCCAGGCAGCAGACTGAACAGGCATACACAGGCCACCTGGCCACAGCCTTCCTCATTATGGTGGGGTGCATTGTATTTCTATTTAAATGATAGGAATTATATTTATATATTTACATAGGAAGCTGCCTTA
Organism: Darevskia mixta; assembly: GCA_034641385.1. NCBI lineage: Eukaryota > Metazoa > Chordata > Lepidosauria > Squamata > Lacertidae > Darevskia > Darevskia mixta. The sequence goes on from JAWWNH010000029.1 coordinate 29,051,003, forward strand.
TGCTGAGTCAGGCCATGAGTCCCTCTACCCAGTACTGTCTACATTTACTGGCATCAACTCTCCAAGATTTCCGACGGAATCTTTAGCAGGCCTACCTGGAGAGATGTCAAGGATTGGACCTTGGACCTTCTGCAGCATGCAAAGCAGATGCTCTACCACTAAGCTAAGGTCCTTCCCAAAAGGGAATGCAAATTAGCACATGCAGATCTATCTTTGTCCTTTTGGTGTGTGTGTGTGTGTGTGTGTGTGTGTGTGACAAAGTTCATCCACTTTGGCAATGTGTAAATTACCACCATACTTCTAGATGAGCTCAGAAAAAAACATCTATCCAAGGATCCAATATCTGGGGTGGGGCAAAGGGTATGCTCATGTATAGGAGGCACAGTGAACACCTATACCGCACTTAAATCATGTACAGTGAGGTCACACACGGGGGGGGGGGAGAAGAGGAGGAAACCTGATGTTCCTAGTGGGTAAAGGTAAAAAAAGGTAAAGGACCCCTGAACAGTTAAGTCCAGTCAAAGGCGACTATAGGGTTGCGGCATTCATCTTGCTTTCAGGCCAAGGGAGCCGGCGTTTGTCCACAGACAGGTTTCTGGGTCATGTGGCCAGCATGACTAAACCGCTTCTGGTGCAACAGAACACCGTGACAGAAACCAGAGTGCACAGAAACACTGTTTACCTTCCCGCCGCAGCGGTACCTATTTATCTACTTGCACTGGCATGCTTTCGAACTGCTAGGTTGGCAGGAGCTGGGACTGAGCAACAGGAGCTCACTCCGTTGTGGGGATTCGAACCGCCGGCCTTCCGATCGGCAAGCCCAAGAGCCTCAGCGGTTTAGACCACAGAGCCACCCGCATCCCTATTCCTAGTGGGTAGTCAGCCTCAGACCTGTGTCCCACATCCAGCGGTGCCATCAACGCAGGATTTGGGGACAGAAGTCCAGGGCCCTATTTCAACATAATGAGCAGGAAGCAGGAGAGGAACCATGAAGGAAAACATAAGGTCTATGAAAGCATTTTTTTCCTGGCAATTGCAGGCAACACTTATTTTCTTCTTCTTCATTAAATTTCTATACCGCCTGTCATCGGAGGATCACAGGGCGGTTGACAATATAAAAGCACAAAGCACATACCATAGTAACAAAGAAAAGCAATAAAACCACCCCTGCACACTTTAAAAAGCCATCAATTGTTTAACTTACACGTAGGTAGCCGTGTTCGTCTGCCGTAGTCAAAGTAAAATAAAAAATAAAAAAATTCCTTCCAGTAGCACCTTAGAGACCAACTAAGTTTGTTTTTGGTATTAGCTTGGGTTTTTGCCTGGCGCCTAATTTAGCACTGGCAATTTAATAGCTTTGAGAGCTCAGGTGGAAACCCTATTGCAAATAAAGCAGTAGTGCCAAAGAGCAGAGCTTGCCATTATACTCTGTGTGATGACAAACAATTTTGCATATGCTGATCCATTTCGTTTAAGAATCACTTCACATGAGGCATCCTGAAAACAATTTGCTATTTAATAAAAACATACCGGTACATAAAACTATATATTCAGATCCATTATAGATAGTAACATCTCCATCTAAAAGGCCTGTTTTATGCATGTTTATGGCCAGTGATTCATCTCACTTAAAAAAATAAAATCGAAATTCTGCAACGAAAAAAGCAGTTGTCATTGCGTTTGCACATCGTGGCACACTCCACCACACCACTGAGTGCGTATGTGCCCCTGGCCACACCCAGGAATGCCAATACCTACTTTCTGCAATCTTGGGTTTCCAAAATTAGGTTGATCTGATACCTTCTAGCTTGGCCCCACCCTTTAACTCTTCTTGAAAACAAAAGGAAGTTACCACAGATCGTTAAAAGCAACAAGAAAACAACTTCTCCATTTCTTTTATAAAAAGAAAGACACCCAGCCTGTTACAGATCAAAGTGCTTTGGCCAGCCTATGCAATAGCAGCACTTAATACTCTTTGGTTGGTCCTTGACAAGAGATGGAACCTGCTCAGATGGTGACTGGATCATCAATGGCTGAAACCTGGAGTGGATACTTTGAGTCATCGACTATAGGCAATTATGGTGACCTGGTGAATTATGACATTTGCCAACTGCAAGAACTGCCATTTGCCTATATCTTTATCCCCACCATCTACTACATTGCTTTCCTCATTGGTTTCTTTGGGAACCTCTTTGTGATCCTGTTGATGGCACGAAAGGAAGGCCGGAAGAGGCTCGTGGACACCTTTGTCCTCAACCTGGCAGTGGCTGACCTGGTCTTCGTATGCACTCTGCCTTTCTGGGCTGTATCAAAAGCCCTCGGTTACTGGTGCTTTGGCGAGGGGCTATGCAAGTTGAGTAGCTACGCCATCACTGTGAACCGTTGCTCTAGCATCTTGTTCCTGATGGGTATGAGTGTGGAACGCTTCCTCGTGATGACCAAGCAGTGGGATTCCAGGACCATCAGCACCAAGAAGAGCATAGCTATGAGCTGTGGTTGCATCTGGGTGTTCTCCCTTCTGCTGGGAATGCCATCTCTATTCTACAGAAAGTTGAACCCGGTGGATGACAAGTATTTGTGCCATGACAAGCCCTCCCCCACCTTCAGCTTGATTATGCTCATCTTGACCTTCCTCCTGCCTTTGGGAGTAATCTTGTTCTGCTATTGCTCTATCTTCTCCAAGCTTCAGAGCCATGTCCACCTAGGCAAGAGGAGAAACAATGCCCTCAAGATCATCTTTGCCATCGTTGGAGCATTCATCTGTTCTTGGCTGCCCTTCAACGTGTTAAAGGCATTCTTCGTCTTCACCATGGCCCAGGACATCCATCTCTCCTGCGAAGCAATGATGGCTCTCACGTGGGGGCTGACCATCAGTGCTTGCCTGGCATTCGCAAACAGCTGTGTTAACCCTATCATCTATGTCTTTATGGATCAGCAATTCCGACAGCAGGCCCTGAAACATTTCCCTGCTTTCTGCAGCAAAAGGGAAAATGTGCAAAGTTCAGCCCTGTCCTTTTCATCCACAGACACGAGCCTCCTATTTGCCAGCAGGAAGAAGCCCACACCAGCAACATCAGCTCGGGTAGGAGACCCAGAGAGCAAAGGGGTAGGTTTGTAAGCCCCCAAGAGTGGTATAATGGACTGCTGCGAAAAGCCAACAAGATTTCTGGGCTATGCTAGTTGGGGAAAGGAGCGCAGGGAGATGAGTTAGAAGCCTGTACTAAGTGTGCCAAAGGAATGGGTATAAAGATTCTGACCATTTGATGTAAATCACAGTAATATCAAGGAGGTAGAATTCAGTTATCCAAATATGTATATCAAATGCATAAAATCAACTCCCACTTATGTATATTGCCTACCAATTGCTACTGCACAATAAGCAGGCAGGTTTAACCTATGTAAGACTTCATAAAGTGATTTCAACTGTCTAAAATGGTGGTATTATAGATTTAAATAGTTGCAATTACAGTAATATATGCTGATGAAAAGTGAATGCTTTTAGCTGTAAGTACAGTTGCTTCCCATCTGCTTATCTCCCCATATCTAGATTTCATGTAGCTTTTACTAGTTTGATGAACAGCTGTTGATCCTTGGTTGAAAATATGCTTAAATGAGTAGAGAAGGAAGATGAAAAAAGTTGTTGTGTAATTCTATAGCAAATATTCTTTGAAGCAATAATGTGAAAAACCACCTGCCAAAAAAGCAATAAACATACGTTTAACTAAACAATAACTATGTATTTTATTTTATTTTAAATGTCCTGTTACCATGATGAAGCTGTTCCAATTTTGTTTCTCAAACAGTTTTGTTTCCCTGAAGTCTGGGTTTCTTACAGTAAGCTTTCTTAATTTTGATTAAGAAATGCATAACTCTGCATATTTGTGTAACCTTGTTCCTTAATCAAAAGCAGGAAAACTTTTCACACAACAGTAAATTCAATACTACCTTTCACATCATTCAAGTCTATGGCTGAGAGCAGCTAAGTCATGAAATGTTGAAGGTGTCAACTAAAAGGAAAATGGGGTGGGGTAGGGTGGGGAGACTGGCCAGCTTGAAGCCATAATGCAAGGGTAAGTGTTTTTGAGGTTGAGGACAATATTACCACAGTGGACAGCTGCTGGGGGTCACATTTCAGAGAGGGCAAGTCTAGTCCCACATGCAATTACACGTTCTTCACACATATACACGCATACACCTATTTCCTATTGAAACAGAGGCACATTTAATTCTTAAACTATATACCTTTAATGTACCTTTAAGGTACCGGTATATTCAAAGCTCCCCCCACCCCAAGAATCCTGGGAACTGTAGTTACAGGGTGCTGAGAATTGTAGCTCTGTGTGGGGTAAACTACAGTTCTCAGGGTTCTTTGAGGGAATGTGATTTGAATGTGCTTGAAATGTATTTAACATTCTTCTTCTTGCTGTTATTAGTCATCACCATATACTGTACACAAGCATCTCATGGTGATGTACAATTAAAAACAGCAAAAAGTGTTTAAAAGCACCACATATATATTTAAGAAACAATACAGTACAAAACAGGCACTCATGCCAGAAACCCATTCATCTTGCTGGGAAAGCCCATCAGACAAAAAGGTCTTCAGTTGTTTCCGGAAAGTGCAAAGAATAGGTGCCTGACATATCTCATACCGTACTAGTCCAAAGAACAGAGGCAGCTGCACCAAATTTGCTGCTTCCAGTTACCGTGGAACAGACTTCTGACATCTTTTGAACCTGCAGAAGCTCTGCCACAGACCACATTGACTTACTGGGTAATATAAGGGATAGTAAGGTGGTCTCTCAGGTTGCCTGGTCCTGAGCTGTACATAACTCATTTCATGTTATGGTGTAACTCCACTCACGTTACGCTCTCCCTTTTCCTAACAGACTTTAAAAATAAAACAATAAAATATGTTTTGTAAATATAAGGGGGGAAAGCTCTTCAACTCTGGCACAATTCCCAGCAGCTTTAACAAACTGCAGTTCCCAGGATTCTTGAGGGGCAGATACTGTATGCTTTAAATGTACTGTGCGGCTGCAGCCAGGCTTAAAAAAAAACACAGCAAGTTTCTATTGCTGAAAAAGTAAAAGAAATGACTAGGTTGGGGGTGTGGGAGAAATGCCGCTTCTTAGACCTGCACTGACTAATTATGAAACACAGTCTTTCACAGAGACTTTGATTATTATTTTTTTAACAGGTTCATCATAAGGTTTGCTGAAACTTAGGTTCTTAGCATTCAGCTCTGATGCTAAATGCACTTAAGAGAACAGAACTAGCCCAAATCACTGCTTGTTGAATGCAATGCAATGATCTGTCAAAAATCTATTACTGTATGCAACAATCAATTTCAGCTTTGTTGTTTGCATTAAAATAAAGCTGCATTCCTAAGCATGCTTATTTTAAAGTTACGGCAACTCTACCAAAATCAGAAACATTTACTTCAGAGCAGGTATGTTCAGGATGGTAACATTAATGTAAAATATTTTCTCTTAAGAAATCTAAAGCACACCTTCCCTCACTCAAACAAACAAAAACCCCACGCACTTTTCAACCTCTGTGGCTTTTCTGGTAGCGATGATTCCACTACAACGTCAAAGAGAATATACGCTCGAAGACCCTCTTTTGCTTTTTTCTATAACAAACACGGCCACCTGCCTTAAATTTAGGAGAAGCACAGATCTTTAACGGGACGGCATGCACACGAAAGCTCATACGAAGAAAAAACTTAGTTGGTCTCTAAGGTGCTACTGGAAGGATTTTTTTAAATTTTGTTTCGACTACGGCAGACCAACACGGCTACCTACCTGTAAAAGAAAACACTCAAATATGGATAGGGTTTTTGGTTTGTTTTTTTAAAAAAAGGAACGAACAATTTCGAGGAGAAAAGCTCTGGCCGCTTATAATCATGGCACCTTTTACTGCTCTCCGTGCCTCCTGAAGGACAAAATAGCACTTGGAGCAAAAACCTCTGTCTGTCTGTCTGTCTGTCTGTCTGTCTGTCTGTCTGTCTCTCTCTCGTAAACTGCGCGTCGAAAGGCTCAGCCGGGATGGAGCCGCTGCGCCTCCGCCGCCCAGCTAGCGCGCAGCAGCGTGGGCGCTTTGATATGCCGGACAGGAAACATCCTGGGGCAAAGGAATGGAGATTTAGGAAACCCTCCTCTGCCGAACCCTCGGCGAGGCTGCTTCTGCGCAGGTACATGTCCTGCCGTCAAAATCCCAAAGCCCAGAGGGCAGATCCACACCATACTTTTAGAACCAGTGCTTTTTTTCTTTAAAAAAATGTTTAGGAGTACTCTCATTTTGACTCAAGAAAATCACTATTTTATAGTTCAAATCGGGAAAAATCAAATGAACAAAAGTACAAAGATTCACAAAATGTCTAGGAGTTCGCTTACCCCTGCTCCCCCCAGAAAAAAAACACTGTTTAGAACACATTCAAGGCTTAGTTCACCAGCAATTTTTCAGAAAGATTTTTTTATTTATTTAGGGAAGATATGACCAAGGCCTCTGTATAAACAAAGCTCCTGAGATATTCCCGCCCTGGCTGAAGCCTAATCTATTATCTTCTGATTTTGAGCACTTGCAAGAACAGGCAGCATTATTCCATGAGATGCCAAGGTATGAATGAGCCCACTAGCCCAGTCTCATGTTTCGGAAGTTTGCTAAAATAGTAACAATGATACTGATCTAAAACTTATATCCTGCTTCTCCCCCACAAAAGAGAAACTCTAAGCTTCTTGCAATAAAATAAAACCCCACAAAAGACATTGACAACCATCAGAAAATATCAACATCGTAAGAACAGAAATCCAAAATTGACACAACCAACAAACAACTCAACACCCAGGAAAAACGAAGCGAAGGCAAAGAGAAAGGAAAACAATTCTAACATATTCATAGTAAGTGGAGAAATGTTTTTCAGCTGAAGGCCTTCCTAAATACTCAGATTTGGGCCAAATCCCTACACCCAAAAAACATCAAGGCTTGGTGAATTTCAACAGGAAGCAGACTCCATGGGCTGTGGCATCATAGAGAAGGCACTATTTGTAACTGCTTGCTGGTCCTCAGACAGTCACTCTCTGCCCACTCTGTGTTATCAGCTTTGTTGGCCTCCACACATTAGGGGTTGGACTTCTGCAGCAGAGGCCTTCTATACTCATGTTGGTAAATCATGTAGGAATCCCACATGAACAGAGAAAAGGTCCTGATGCAGAAGTTGGGCCCCAATGCAGGATGTAACGGTGATGTGACAGAGAGGTGAGGCCAGGGTGTGCATCTCCCTTGTACAATTGGAACACCTGAATAGGCAGGGCTGGCACAACACCTTTTCCTGCCTGAAGCAAAAGACAGGATGGCACCCATGGGCGTACCCAGGGGGGGCAGAGGGGGCAGCTGCCCCCCCCTAGAAGGCAGCCCTAGAAGCAAAAATGATCAGCGTCCATTCAAAGCAAACCTGAACGACCATGGCTTGCCCCCCCCCCCTAGTTTTGATCCTGGGTACGCCCCTGATGGCACCCACTTTGAGTTCTGTGCACAGAAGGTAACCAGACTGCCAGCCGAATCTTATGTCAACACTGGTGATAGGGCAGCACCTCCCACCACACCTGAGAGTAGCAGGCTAATTTAGATGAAATTGGGATTACCGTAGGAAAAAATAGGATAGGCCAATACAGCACATGCCACTCTGTCCTCCAACGTCCTACCACTGCTCCTTGCCCTGGAGCACCTGAACCATCTCACCCTGCCCAATGGTAGAGCTGGCCTGTGAACAGGTCTAGAATTGTACTTAGAACAGGCAGAAAGAAACCAAGAAATACGTCTAAAATGAATCAACACAGACCACAAAAAAATTATTTGGCAGTTATCCTGTATTTGGATTACCTTATCAGGTTTACAATTCTGCAGTTTCTTGGTTCTGAAAGGGCAACATTCATTCATGTTAGCGATATACCAGCACCATCAAATGACAGAAGGTCCTCTAGAGCAGTGTTCCCCAACCTTGGGCCTCCAGATGTTTTGGGACTACAACTCCCATCATCCCTCGCTAGCAAGACCAGTGGTCAGGGATGCTGGGAATTGTAGTCCCAAAACATCTGGCGGCCCAAGGTTGGGGAACACTGCTCCAGAGGACTTGTCTACTGAGTATTCCCCTTGATTTGCTTACACAAAGCTTATGTGGAGTTCAGATTACATCTGGTCTTTATTTGGCATTTGTTCTGATTTGTTTGCTGGGAGGTTGTATTTGTGTGGCAGTTATACATTATAGTTATACAGTTAACATTAACAGTTCCCATTAATCATTCATTCAACTGACATTTCTCAGTGGGTTTCCCTGTCGCTTTCCTAATTGCAAAAACCCATTGCTGTTTTTTTAAGTGGGTTTGAAGTGCTAGGACAAGAACACCTTAATCCTACAAACCTACATTTGCACTTGATTCCTTCCCACAAAATACTGACCAATTTGGAGGTGACCAGAAAATATATAAACACCCTGGGATGGTGCCTTGAGCTGAAACTGCTCATAACCCTGTTTTCTTCAGAGAGCATTATGTGCTGAGGTGGGATGTATTGCGGTCACAGTGAGTTGCAAATAACTGCACAGGCTCCCCATCATCCACCACAGCTTTAGGCTGTCAGGTTGCACACCCAGCGGAAAAAACCCAAGCATTTGGTCTGATTGGGTGGAGCGCATTTGTGGGCTCAGAATGGTCAGAAATATGCAGCCACAATCCTATGTGAGTCTGCTCAAAAGTAATTCCCACTGAACTGAAAGGAACTTTCTCTTAATTCAGTGTGTTGATTGCAGCAGCCTTACAGCCCAATCCAATGTATGCTTAAAGGTAAAGGGAACCCTGACCATTAGGTCCAGTCGTGACCGACTCTGGGGTTGCGGTGCTCATCTCGCATTATTGGCCGAGGGAGCCGGCGTACAGCTTCCAGGTCATGTGGCCAGCATGACTAAGCCGCTTCTGGCGAACCAGAGCAGCGCACGGAAACGCCATTTACCTTCCCGCTGCAGTGGTACCTATTTATCTACTTGCACTTTGACGTGCTTTCGAACTGCTAGGTTGGCAGGAGCAGGGACCGAGCAACGGGAGCTCACCCCATTGTGGGGATTCAAACCGCCGACCTTCTGATCGGCAAGCCCTAGGCTCTGTGGTTTAACCCACAGCGCCACCTGCATCCCGCTCATGCTTACCCAGGAGTAATTCCTACTGTGCTACTCCTAGGTGAGCATGCAACACTTTACTAGACATGTCTCAAATTGCTGTTTTGATCGGTACTTGTTAAAGACCTCTGTGTTGTCCCTGCACCTTGCATAGTGTTTCTACAATGTGTAAGCTTTTAAATGACACACACAAAAGTGGGGCTTCCTTCTGAATGACATGTAGAGGCTTGCATTGTGTGTTTAGGATGGCAGCTTTAAAGTCCAATGCTATGCATGTTTACTCAGAAGTAATTCTCTCTTGTTCAAACATCACAGTTTTAATATGTTGTGGGTCTGTAATGCTAAAATCTTAACCTGAAGCGGATTGTATGATTCTTGTCTGACAAAACCCAGGTTTTCAGAATTATGCTGGCTGGTAACCTAGGATCTCTGTGTGCATGTGTGTATTGTTTCAGAAAGAAGAACATGTGATGTTGAAGTAGCAGCAAACAGACAGGCACCCTGCAGTACCATAAGCATTAGTATAGGGTGTCACCTAGTGGCACTATGAGAAAGACTCAGATTCCTGCTGATGCAGTGTGCATGTGGAAAGAGAAGGGATGTGATTTGTGCCCATTGTTTTGCAATTATGTAGATCCTAGTGTTACCCCCCACTATTCTATATGGGAATCATGGAACCATTTTTGATGCCATAGGAAATCTGACACATATGCAAAAACATATCAGAAGATTTTAAAACCATCATTGCACATGCACAGAGACTACTGGTATGTTATAACAGCTGAAAATACAATTACAGTACCTGCATTATTGCAATAGCATACTGGAGACCCTTGCCTAGAGGTGTCCTGAGTAGTGTCAACTCTTTCTATGCATGTATGGAGGGCTCTGTTCACTCTGCTGTGGAATGTGAATGTGAAAAGGGATTTTGGATCTTAAACTGGAAGTTTCAGCAGAATCCAGAAAAAATAGACCAGGGCTGCAATCCTAAACACACTTACGAGGGAGTAAACCCCAAGTAAACATAATAGGAACTTTATTCTGAGTAAACATATGCACAGGATTGTGCTATAAATCAGATACTGCCATTACCTTAGATCAGTTTTAAGGGTTTTAGACAAATTATTTGAGAACAAGAATTTTATTTTTTACTAATAGTTATTATCAATAGCAGCAAAAAAATGGAGCCTCCCTAATCAGACCTAGTATATATTTGTTTGCTGAACATATTATGCATCTCCATAATGCCTTGCATTTGAGCTTCTCATGGGCATCTGGCTAAAGACAGCTAAAAAACTGGGTGGAGTCAGCAACCTTTGTGCTGATCCAATTTAAAATAAAATTCAATATTTCCAACCAATTCTTAATGTTCTCAGTCTGTTGCAGTAGAGTAGGGTATCACTCTTTTGATGCTTACTTCCTTTTCAGTGCTAAAACAGTAAGCCAATGCAAGATGTAGATACCGGTATGTCCCAATTACTGAAGTATTTCAAGATTATAGCTGTTCCAAGGCAGTTAACAATATACAATTTTATCAATAAACACTGACTTATAATTCAAATTACAATCAATAAGACTGGCACAATGCAATTCAACAGCAACCAACAAAAAACTCCAGCAGTAGCATATATATGGTAAAACCTTCAATTAAAAGCCACAGAAAACAAATGAGTTTTTAAAACTTTCTTAAAAGCTTGAACTGATGGAGCCAGTCATCCATGTATTGAAAGGACCCCCCCCCCACTGAGAATACGACCTCCACAGAGTTTGCCAGCCCAGAGATTTTATGTCCCAAGAAATGCAGAGGAAGAGTGGTGATTGCTTTTAGTGGCCTAACTAGTCATTTAAATATTGCAAGCAATTTTTCAAGCTACAGGTTCTCAAAGCATTAAGCAAAAAACGGTTTTCATATTGGTTGATAGGAGTGGAAAGATGAAACTAGAGTGGGCACAGTCTAGAGAACTGCACGACTAACAGCCCAGTGGGGCTCTGTACATGACTCCCATTCTCTCCCCAACCCCACAACAAAGAGCAGCTCCTCACACCACTTGCGGGAACATTTCATTTGGGGTTTGTTTGTTTTTTTGCAGGTGAGTTTGCAGTATGCAGGCAATTAAGAGTTACGCATCCCACAATGGTCTATTGATGTTTGTTTTTAATTTCTTTTTGCTTTTAATCAGTTTTTAACTTTTTGTGATTTTATTGCTTGGTTTTATGTTTTTATATTGTTGTAAATTACTGTGATGTGTTTTTATGATACAGCACTGTATATGTATGTGTGTGTGTGTGCGTATATATATATATATATATATATATATATATACACATACACACACACACACACACACACACACACACACACAAATAAATATGGCAAAGAAGTCTCCCGCTTCCCATAGAGATGGGAGCTTTTACAGGGTGGAGTTGTCTTGGAGTGGAAAGCACTAGAGACTTATGGTGCCTGTATAATTACTTATCTGCAGACGTGCAGGTTGAGCAGCCATAGGAGTGCAGAAGGCATTGCACAGCCAGGCAGTGCTAATCCTAAAGCAACAGAAGTCCCATGCCGTAAGGACTCAAACAACTCATCCTTCTCTCTAAATGGGGCTTGCCATAAAATAAAATAAAAATTAGCACATGGTGGCAGATGCACCCAACTGGCTGCCTAGCACAATGCTGAAAATTACCACCTGTGTGTACTGGCTTTTTCTCATAACCACCATGTGTCAAAGTTGTTGAGAGAATGGGCCTTAACTCTACGATGCTGCAGTTCTAACAGCAATGCATGAGCTGATGAACCAACAGCCAGAACAAGCTATAAGAAGAAAGCCCCCAGAACTCACCGTCTTGCAATGTGGATACAAGTCTCTTATTCTTCCTCCTGATGTTCCATTGCTATTGCATGAATGTTACAGGATGTTCACAGGCAAACTGGTACATAATCTACCGTTTTATATTTTATTTAAATTGCGGCTTTGCCCATACCAGCAGTGTTCGGATGGCCTGAGAGACAAATTTCCTACTGCCTACTCTGCCAACCACTCAGGATGTGGTCAGCTCAGCAAAAATCTCATTTTCGGTCTCTGATTCATCTCACATACCTTGTGGATACCTGCAAGAGCATTTTCTCATGGGGTACACAGACAGGGCAACCTAGATATGCCCTAAGACTTCAGCCACCTGCTCTGACTTTTGTTGGGAGAAAAGACAGCAAGCACTTCACAAGGAACGTGACCAAGTTATTCTCAGAGTGCAATTCAGCTGTGGACTTGCAGTTGCCTGATGCAACTGAACTAGACCAGAACTTAGTGGAATCTGGCTGATTGAGATGCCTTAGGAGCAGGGGCGTAGCGTGCCGCTTGGGTGCCCGGGGCAGCAAGCCAAGCGGCACCCCTGGGGGCGGGGCGTCGCTCCGTGCGCATGACGTCACAACGCGCATGCGCACGGAGCGACTCCTTTGCCCCATGCCGCGGCAAAAAAAGCCACTGAAAAAACCCCTTTCAGCGGGGTTTTTTCGCCGCTGCGCTCCCGGGCGGAGCTACGGCGTCGGCATGGAGGAGAGGGGCAGACCAGAGCCAGAAGGGGTGACACTCCTCCATGCTACTGGCCCGCCCCTCTCCTCCATGCCAGGGTGAAAAAAACAGCTGAAAGGGGGTGAAAGGAAGACAAAGCAGGCGCTTTTAAAGTGCCTGCTTTGTCCCCCCCCTTTCAGCTGTTTTTTTTTTTGCCGCTACCGCGGTTCTCTCCCGCGCTCAGTTCTCTCCTGCGCTCAGAGAGAGTGAGTGAGCCAGGCAGGGGCAGAGAGCTGCGAGTGCGAGCGCGCCCCCCCAGATGTTGCGCCCGGTGCAGCTGGCACCCCCTGCACCCCCCACGCTACGCCACTGCTTAGGAGGCACTGACATCAGCTGGAAACTGCTGGATTCCATTCATTTCAGCAGCAGAACCAAGGAGTGCAGAAGCTGGAACAGATTCATGTGTGTGTATATTTGCAGCAGACTTCCAGTTTGAAGTCTGAAGCTCCAACAGCTTTTCTGGAGTGTGATTTGGTTGTGGCACCCATAACTGTGTTTGACATAATTAGTGCTGATCAGCAGACAGCATTTGGGAGAGTTGCCCCAGGGGTGTTGGGATCAGTTGGGGATTCGTACCAGGTGCCTCCTGGTCTGTGCCCCTTGAGCCTACAGAGTGGAGGAAGCAGCAACAGTATAGTATTGTTCTTTTGGGTCCCAGCATGGTTTTACCTCGGAAGCACACTGGTTCCTTCTGACTTGACCTGGCTCGCTGTAAATGCTTCCAGGTCAGGGATGATCAATGCTGGACTTGCTAATTTGGTGGTCTAATCGGGGTTCATATTTTCAGTGCAATGGGGAGCAAAACACAGTAAGTGGGAAAAGATCAGCACGCACTCAAGGTACCGGTAGTAACTTAAAATGAATTCATCGGTTTAGTGATGTATAATGCTTCATCCAAAGCACAATACCCATCTGACCTGAAGATTTGGCCTCCTCCTAGCATCCTCGAGCCCAAATAATTACTGAACAGAATGATCTAGCATGACCTAACTTCTAAGTGACCTAGCATCCAAGCACTTTGAAATAAAAGACAGTTACTTACAGTTGTGCGCCAGGATCCTGTGGCCTTCAGCTGGGTAGGAGCATGTGAAGGAGAGTTAAGACAGACAGCAGGCAGGCAGGCAGGCAGGCAGGCAGGCAGGCAGGCAGGCAGGCAGGCAGGCAGGCAGGCAGGCAAAGATTCTTGAAATACATTTATATTTATCAGGAACTGGACCAGGAAGATGGAACTTCCCAGTTTTTACAACTATTTCATTACTTATGTAGGCAAACCCACATAAGGAACAGCCTGCCTCAAGTTGGCACCCTGCAGATGTTTTGAACTACAACTCCCATTAACCCTACCCAGCATGCCCAATGCTAAAGCAGGTCTGGACTTGGTCAGTGCCTGGATAGGTGACTACCTGGGAACCACATATATTGGGGTCCATGCTGGAAGGAAGGCAGGATATAGTAAGCAAGTTTTTAAGACAAGCTTTGCAAGAGGTTGGTTGTCAAAATTAAAGGTTTAGAATTTACAACCACACAGAACCAAGTTGTTAAAATAGGCATCTAATCAAAATTGTAAGTCAGTACACAGTGTGTGTAAGATAGTGGAGCATGTTTACTTGCTTTACTTTATCAGATGTCGTTAGTACCCCAAGGTGGTACTCTGGAAGGCTAGCACAGGAAGACAAGGCACGAGCAACTATTTTTTTCATTCTAGGTTAAAGTTAAACTAGATTTTTTAAGTGCCAGCTTTTCACTAGTTTTGGTCTTATCAGGGTTGTTGTCATCATGTTACACAAATGGACACATGTCTCTATATATGGCAGGGTTGGAAACCCCCATGACATGCAGAAACACTGCAGTTTTATATGTGGTCAATGCACTCTAGACAGCTACATAAACCAGCCTAAAACACTTACACCACCAGAACAGGCTGAGTATATTTTTCAGACACCACAAAAACCATCTGCAGAGGTTTACTGTTTCCTTATGTGAGCTAACATCCATTCTTCTAACCATTACACAAATCCCTAGTAAATGACAGGTTGTTCTTCAAAGACATTGTGTTCCACAAATAGGATTAAGAAAGCTGAAAAGGATATGGACTAGCACCAGGCAGCAGATTAGCGGCAGAAAGAGGAACAAAAATGCTTGTAATTTTGCAGAATCAGCAGCTCCGATTATGAATTTGCTGAGCCGGGATCCATTTCAAGGCCTTTTCGTACATGGAAAAAAACCTTTCCCCGTGTTTTGCTGCTGTTGTGTGGGAGACGTGGCACATCTGGAAAATTTGCAGTGGCATAACTGCTTTTTAAAAAGTGGGTTGAAACGTATATATGCATGTTCATCTCATCCCACACGTCACTGAGCTCCTGTTGCAAGAGTGGTATTGGCAAGTGCACACCTTCCATTAAACAGCAGCACTAAAAATAAAAGCTATGTCAAGAACTCCCTATTTGTCCCTGCTCTGAGTCAGCATCTCTACTCTGCCGCCATGGGCATTGGTGCAGGATAAAACACAACCCTTGAAAGTGGAAAACAAACAAAATCTCTACACAAAACCAAGGTTCTCACTAAAGAAGAAAAAGTCAGCAGGAAAAAAGAGCTCTAAGCTGCCCTTCTTTGTACAGTACTGGGTAGTATATTTAGGAGTGAGAGTCTCCTGACTAGTAGCCAGACTGAACATCTGCCTTCCAGCAGAGCTCTCTGGGTAGAATTGTAGAGTTGGAAGAGACCATGAGGGTCATATAGTCCAACCCCCTGCAATGCAGGAACCCTTTTATTTTGTTTTTGCATGTACAGTATTTAGTGCTGTGAGGATGAAGGAACTCTGGAAGTTAATTAGGGAAGCAGTATGAGGTATAAACCCATACGGGGTGGAAAGCCTAACGAAGTGAGGTAACGGAAAGTGCTGCATTACATTTTACATATATATGTTTGGCATGCATTTAGTGCATTGGCTGCCTGTGTCTCATACAGTACACTGGTCAAGAAGCAATAATCGGTGGTTAGGCAGAAGGAGACAACCACCCCAGACAGCAAAAGCCTCCAGCTGTTTCTCCTGAGTGTCTCAGCTATTCTCCTCTGCTGCCTCAGGTGTGGTGGAAGACACTATCCTGTCACCAGGGTTGAAGGAAGATTCAACTGCCCTTCTTGCTGGCTTCTGTGCATAGGAGGGAAGGCACTGCCATATTGACTTTCATCTCAGGCAGAAAAAAAATATTGGGCCAGGCCTGATCCCTATTAAGTGTAAATCATCTTGAGATGCTTGTTTAGAAGGGGGTTAAAAACAGATAAATAAATAATGATGATAATAAACAAGTATAAACTCAATGGCCACAGCAGCAGGTGTGTTTGTTTGCTACCATGTAATATTGAAATGTTCCTTAAATCTAGCATAGTGCTTTACTTGTGGGGTTGCTTTTAAAACAACAACAACAGCAGGCAGGCCTCCTGTGTCTTTAGTAACTGGATGAATGCAGAAATTCACTAGATAAAAGCTTTCTTATCCTGGAAATTCAGTGATGGGAAAGCTTCACCTGTTGCGTTTCTGCTTGCGGCTTTGCTGGTCCTCCCTTGGTTCACAGACAGAGATTTCAGAGATAAAGCCCTTCCTGTAATGGGTATTCAATGACGGATAAAGCCTCACCTGTTGGATTTCTGCCTGATCACTGATCCACACCTGGTTCATGGGCGGACTCAACCCATAAAGCTTTTGAAAGGGAAGCTTCACCGGCTGAATTCCTGCTTGTTGCTTCGCTGGTCTACAGCTGGATCTGCAACCTTCTTCAGGCCAGACCATTTATTTAGCGACCTGTGTCAACTAGCTGCTTGGAGGGTTTAAAAAGGATTCGGTGTGGTTGTTTTTAGAGGGTTCCAACCCCCCCCCCCCAAGATAGATCTCAGGTGGGTGACATCTGCCATCGCACACCAGCAGGCCTTTCCAGAGAAATGCAAACGAAAGCGCCTTGGCGCCACAGAGCAATAACATTAACTATCTCTTGCTTCGCAGGGCCTCCTCTCAGTGTCAACCTTTGCTGGCTACCTTCTCGCGGGGAGGCGCCCCCCGCCCCTGTGTCCACTAACTTCTTGTTAGTTTGCCATTGTGTGTTTGGCCGAGAGTGCTGCTAATCCATCACTAATGCGACATTAATAGCCAGCTGCCGCGCACACTTTCCTTCTGGGCTGCCCTGAGGGAGAAGCGCCGCTCTCTCCCCGCGGCCATTCTTTCGCACGTTCACCCCGGGTCTCCCCGCAGAAAAGCAATCACAGGGGGGGTCATTGTGTGGCTTGGAAGAAGCGCTTTGATTCAGCAAATGACTCTTTCCTACCGCCAGGGCCGAGGCAATCCTGGCTGTGGAAAAGGGGGTCGGCTGTTCCCTCAAAGGGCGAAATTAAGCAAAACCACCAACCTAACAAACAAAAAACAACTCGGCCGGGCCTGGCGCGTGTTTTCTTTACGCCGCATTTCACAGAGACGCTCTCGGGGATTTCACATCCCGGTTGGAAAGGAGAAGGGCAAGCAAGGCATTCACCCCTCTTTCCTTGGAGGGAGTGGTATGCCCCAGGGACAGATGTCTTCAGATCTTTTTAACATTTGGGATGCCGCCGATGCCGAAGTTAAATGAAATACCGCAAGGGGGGTGGAGAATTTAAACAAGAGCACCAGAAGCATGGCAGCAGAGAAGCTCGCGCTCCCGGGGGGTAACGGGGAAACTCAAATAAACTGAGCAAATCACACACACACAAAAAAGGTAAGTGGAAACAGAGCAGAACTTTTTGTAAATGTGAAATTTAGAACTTCTAGCAGCTCACACCAGGTGAGTAAGCGTGCATTCCTTGGAGCTAAAGAGAAATAAGCAAAGAGCACTTCTGATTTAGCTGGTTCCTGGAAGTAATCCGCGACTGCCCAATTGTCGTTTTCTGCCCGGTTGTAGTTTCCTGAAATTTTCTGATTGGCGCTGCAGTTAATGGAAAGAGCAGGCTAAAGCTTCTGCGGAGTTTCTTTGGCTTCCAGAGATTCAGGACCTGAACAAATGAATGCCTTAGCTCTGCAGGAAATGTTTTCAGGTTTATGGTTCTGGGGGGGGGGGGAATAGGCACCGGAATTTCAAATTACTACTTGTAAGATACATGTTTAGGTGA
This sequence comes from Darevskia mixta, assembly GCA_034641385.1. Lineage (NCBI taxonomy): Eukaryota > Metazoa > Chordata > Lepidosauria > Squamata > Lacertidae > Darevskia > Darevskia mixta. The sequence goes on from JAWWNH010000029.1 coordinate 29,068,880, forward strand.
GCACCTTGTCTGAAATTGCCTCTCCATTTCGATCAGGGGTGGGTGAACTTTGGGTTTGTTGGGTCTACTTTGTTTGTTGTTGGTTTTTTCTAGATCTCGCCAATATTAACCAACCAGAGCCAGATGCAAAAGACATACAATTTAGTATTAAAGAACAGGGTACCTCTGAGCCTTGGGATTTCATTTATGTTGGGGTTTGAATTGCACTTACAGCCCTTTCCTACAGTTCAGTCCTAGTTAGCTTTTTTTATTTATTTCAGCAGCCTAAATTGGGGGGGGGGGAGTTGTTATTATTGTTAAATGATTGGGTGTCAGAGACACTTGCTAATCTCTTGCAAATCAGCTGGCGGTCTCCCAATACAGTAGATCTATCTATCTACTGCCTGCTCCTGCTTTAGATCAGCTGCCCTGTATTTGACTGCTTCCGCCTACTGAATAGAACTGTGGCCTATTGATAGCTTGCATGGTTCCTTTGTTTTAAGAAAGAAAATTATTGTTTCTGACCACAAAAAGCTTCTTAAGGAGGCAAATCTCAAGGACATATTTTTCCTTGTTTTTTTCTGTTTTCTGCTTTCCATGTGAGTTAAAAGTTCTGAGGGTTGAATCTTCAGGTGGTTGCTATAACATTTTTGGCACATAGCAACAAACACAGAAGTTAAGGACTATTACTGAGAAGCATGTGTGAGGCTTAATTTGATCCAGGGCTGAATGGCAGAACCTAACTGGATAATGGAGCAGAACCTGACTGGATAATGGGGCACAGCCTAAGAACATGTGCAAAACTAACTCAAAATTCCCTGTAAGCATGTGCAGAATGCCACTTCCTTACCACAATGCAATGTCAAGAAGCCGCCGCACATCTGGGAGTAGGGCAGGAAATACTTCTAGGCAGTCCTGAGCTATATGATCTCTCACACTCACCACACACAGCATATTGCATTAAGCTTACATTTTGTAAAGTTGGGTCAGAACTGTGGCATTGGATGTCTGATTTCTCACTCTGCTTGTCATTCCTTGCTCTAACATCTCACCGAGTGATGGAAAGGGATCCTTTAAGCACTGCACTTTTACATTTTAAAATGTATTTGCATAGTAACTTTGCACAATATAATTTTGGGTGTGTTTTCTAGTGCTGTGCTTCTATGACCTGTGACCCTGAGCTGTTGCTTAGTCTGTTTGCCTGCATCGGGGGCTCAATGCAGTTGCAACAAGGTCACATTCAGTTGGCAGAGCATGAGACTCTTAAATCTCTGGATCACAGACCCCATGTTCGGCAAAAAATTCCTGCAATGCAGAGGGTTGGACTAGATTACCCTTGTGACCTTCCAACCCTACAATTCTATGATCATTTTTTAATGCACCTGTTTATGAAGAGGTTTATGGACCTTAGTGATAGAGTCCTCAGCATTTTATTCAGAATTAAATCCAATGGATCTCAGTGGGTTTTTACTTCCTAGTAAGCATGCTTAAAGTTACGGCTTAGGTATACTGTGTTGCTGACTATGGCACATGCTATAGTTAATACATGTGGAATTCACAATGAGGTGGTTTAGCCTGCAATTAGGCAGCCTAAAATCTGCTGAGTCCCATAGACTTTGGAGGTTGGGAAACAGGTTGGCGTAGCAGTTCACCCACAAAACAATTTTGCAAGAGGTGAGACTTGAAACCCAGATTTCTCAGATCAGCCCCTAGTTCCCTATCCTCTGGACCACCACCTTCACTTCATAACCTTTCTGCACTCTATCCCAGCTTTTCCACTCTATCATGCACACAGAAGCCTTTGCCTACAGAGCACTGGAGCATTGGCACTAAGGCGAAGTATGACAGTCCCTTGAGATCCATGTGCAGACGGAGGCTTCTCTCCCCACCCCCACAGTTGCTGAAAGTCTTCACCATCAATTGTGAAGCTCCCGTTGCATGGGGGACAGCAATTCATCAAAGCCTCTGCTAGTGTGAAATTGGCTTGGTTGGTGGGTGGAATGTTGCAGGTTCCATGCAGGATGGGAGGCAGGCAACTGCAGTGGCCTTTTTTATCTCTCTGGAGCAGAGAAGCTGGCCTCTCCTCCCGGCCTTGATGGGATGATGGATGGCTTGCATGCAGGGGGCACTAAAAGGGCATTTGTCCTTCAGTGTTCTTTATTTTCGGAGGGCACGTCTGGCAGCCAGCGGAGAGAGCGAAATGAATCCCTTCAGTGTTGTGGCGTTCCCTCCTGCGTGGCTGTCGAAGCCGACAGAGCCTGGGAGAAGGGAAGATGGGACATGGCTCTTTGGGAGGAGAGCCAAGAGGGATGATTGGAGTATTTATGATAAACTTCCTCCTCATAGTGTGGCTGGGAAGCCTCTCCGGAAAGCGCAGTGCAACACAGGTTATTTTGTACAGTGTTTCCTTTGGCAAGGGGAAGCTTGAAAGGGAGGGGAGGAATAGCTGGCTTAGAAGCCAGCCCAATTCTCAGAGACAAGCATACAAAGCTCAAAAGAAGAGGCCGCTGTTTGCTGATCAACAGATTCTTTATCCAGTGGCACCTCCACAGAGGGTTCAAAACAGAACGTTTCACATGCATCCTCCAACGCTCAGTTGTGGTTGCTGGATAAATAGCTCAACAAAGAGCCAAAGGAGCGAGCAAGCGGGGCCTTTTATTTATTTTAACAGGCCCTGTAATATATGATTCCTAATTTTCATAATAACTGTTGCCTTTTCATTGAGTGAGTTAGGGAATTCCAAAAAATGGTTTCCCATTGACAGAAGTATTGGGGGAAGTTCAGAGTGTTCTTTCCCCTACAGCCCAGAGTCATGAGGTACACATATGTCCATGCTGACAAGGAGAAGAATAATGTGTGAACTGTGGGTGGCAGATGGAGTTGGCTGCTGGCCATTTCTGTTCTTATACTGAGTGCACAGTTATGTTGTACTTTGTGAACCCCCACATTGTTAAAATAACTACAGTCACTTTTTTAAAGCACAAATGAAAACATCACCATTCCACTTCTCAGCAGCCCCTACAGTAACTCTCACAGGGCCAAACGACACATTGCGTTAAATGTGTGGCGCTTAAAATGAACCCAGCATCCAAAGGACACTCGATCAAGCTTGGCACCACAGCACAGAGGGAGGAGTTGTGATTAAATTTATTACCTGCCCTTCACCAACAGGTCCCAGGGTGGGTTATAACAATTTAATATTCAGAATTAAAAACAGTTAAAACAGATTATGCTCGCCCCTATACATACCATGCTCCCAATTAAAATATCTCTTCCTCCCAGGGTTGCCTCCTTTGGTCGGGCAAAATAAGAGACAGGTTGGGAGGGTTGGGGCACACACACACACACTCATGAGGCCAAATCCTCCACCACTTTGGGGGAAGGGGGCTCCCTGCATTCACCTTCCCACCTCCCTCACCACCCTGGCCCCGCTCTTTCCCTCAGTTCACATAGATGGGCAGGGGCTGGAGGTAACCGGCCGGCTCCCATGGGCGACTTCAGCCCACAGCTCCAGCTTTTCGCCCATGCTAGCATCGGAAGGGAAGAGGAGAGGTCAGGTTGGGGTGGCAGAGGGGGCCAAGCAGCGGCAGACCCACCCCATGCTAGACCATCAGGCGGGGGCTGAAGAGAACCAGTGAGAGGGAAGGAGGGGGAGAGGGAGGAAGAGGACGTCACTCTTTCCCCCTTCTTCTGTTGTCACTCTCGCAGGTCTGGGCTCCTCATCTGTCACACCAACAGCGACACAACCGCCATTTTGGGCCGGCTGAGCTCAAATATGGGGGAAAGGCTTGAAGTCCAAACAGGACAAGGACACTTTTTAAAATATATATAATAATTTTTATTAAATTTTCCAAATATTTTTAAACATGACATACATCTTACATATAATACATAAAGACCAATTGACCATCTCGGCCTTAGACTTCCCTCCTCCTCGACTAATGGTTTTCTTATTTATGCTCCAATATTGGATTTTGTTGTTGTTATTATTATTTATCATCATCATCATCATCATCATCATTATTATCCTTAAATCCTATTCTTAAATAAATAAATTAAAAATCATACTTGATAATAATTGATAAATTTGACCTTACAAAACTTCTTTTAGCCCTACTAGCGATGTTAATTGTTTACAATTGTCTTTCAAATACAACATAAATTTATTCCAGTCTTTCAGAAAGGTCCAGTCCTGCTGGTTCCGAATCTTCCCAGTTAATTTCGCCAATTTGGCATAGTCCATTAACTTCATCCGCCACTCTTCTTTCATTGGAATCTCTTCCTCCTTCCATCTTTGGGCCAATAATATTCTTGCTGCAGTCGTTGCATAAAGAAACAATGTTTTATCTAGCTTAAGCAAGACAGGAGGGACCCAGGCGGCGCTGTGGGTTAAACCACAGAGCCTAGGGCTTGCTGATCAGAAGGTCGGCAGTTCGAATCCCTGCAACGGGGTGAGCTCCCGTTGCTCGGTCCCAGCTCCTGCCCACCTAGCAGTTCAAAAGCACGTCAAAGTGCAAGTAGATAAATAGGAACCGCTCTGGTGGGAAGGTAAACGGCGTTTCTGTGCGCTGCTCTGGTTCGCCAGAAGCGGCTTTGTCATGCTGGCCACATGACCCGGAAGCTGTACACTGGCTCCCTCGGCCAATAAAGCGAGATGAGCGCCGCAACCCCAGAGTCGGACACGACTGGACCTAATGGTGAGGGGTCCCTTTACCTTTACCTTTTTAAGCAAGAAGGACAAGGACACTTTTGTCCAAAAATGGGGTGATTCCCTTTTTCTAGGGATGGGTGGCAACCCTACTCCCTCCCTCCCCCCCAAAAATAATTATTTACTGTAGGGAGTAAACTGCTCTTGGGACAGTGGCTTAGAGAGGAATGGCTTTAAAATCGCTTCTCCTTACAATCTTGATGGAGGACCCCTGGAATTGCTATTTTAGAAATACATAAAATGCAGCCGCACATTTAATGTAATGTGTAGTTTGGCCTCGCAGTTCACGAAGATTCTGTTCTCTTAAAAGCAAGTGGAATTGGTCAGGGCAATACCGTAGAAAGGCCTCCCAAATTGCAAGCAGCAATTGCCACTCCCAGCCTCCCTCACCCTCCCACCCACTCCAAGGCCAAAACATATAGGTTATCATTACAGTAGAAGGCATTCACCACCTGTCCAGGAGTAATAAGCATAATCTAACCCCGCATTTCTTACTTGCTGGGGACAAGGCGGGAGGAATGGAAGCTGCTGCATACTAGCGACCTCTGCTGGCACAAGTATAATTATTCAAATAATGCAAATACAGTAGTAGAAACAGAAAGAATGCTTGAGGAATTCAGTCTTTGTAGATTTTTCTATCTGATCTGTATCTCTTGGCCTAATATGCACCAGATTTCACGCTTCTCCAAATATTGGAATGAATATTTGTGCTGATGAGTGTTTTATTTATTAATTAAATAGATTTATGGACTGACATTCCCCAAAAATGGCCACAGGACAGTTTGCAACAGAAGAAAGGCAATATGAAACATAATATTGTATATTATAAGCAGAAACATTAAAAATAATTATCATACAGCACATTAAAAAAAATAATTATCAGCATCACAACATAAAAAATGACACCAGCCTTTAAATACCCTTTTTTAAAGTGAATTTTTGCCTGGTTTCTGGTGAATATAAAGTGGATCCTCCATTGAGTTGTAGTCCAAGATATTTGGAGTTTACACGTTGAGGAAGGTTGGTTTAAACATTTTTTAAAAAATGCATTCAGATACATACTTTGAAACAAACATTTATACGTTTAAATTGTATTTTGAGAGAAAATACACATTTAAATATGCATCAAAGTATGTATTTACATACCTGCTTTTGAGAGGAAGTTAAAAAGAAATTTGCAGATCGTTGCAACATGCAAAAATGTCCTGGACTGGAAAAACACATATAAACCCACCCCTACTATATTTACTGCACCCCTGGCTGTGTATTTGCCATGGATTAAATAGAAGATCTCTAGCTTGTTTGTTGCACAACCTTGCCTTTTTATTCTTTGAGAAGAATCAAAGAGAAGAAGCAGAGTTGGAGGTTATCTAAGTCATTTTCAGAAGACCTTGACTTGGTTTCATCAGGAGGTGGTTAGATCCCAGACATTGTTTCTAGATGCTCCTTTAAGCACTTGGGAAGTGAAAATTGCCAGGGGCGGATCAGCTTATCAGTGCATATTGGACAAACAGTTTACTTCTGGGGCCCTTTCTTGGGTATGATTGCCACCTTTTTCCTGCAGAAACTCAATTTGCTTTTAACACCTGCGTTCCCAGCAAACATTTAAGAGCATGAAGCATTTCTAGAAATGGCTAGCCAGGTGAGGTGGAGCTGCCATGCTAAGTTCCTGGCAGGTGGGCCTCTATTATTTACCTGCACAAAGAGTGGATTGGTACAAATGCACCCGCTGGAATGCCAAATTGGTGGCAGAGGGCCTTCTCCGTTGTGGCGCCCGCCCTGTGGAACGCCCTCCCATCAGATGTCGAGGAAATGAACAACTATCTGACTTTTAGAAGACATCCGAAGGCAGCCTTGTTTAGGGAAGTTTTTAATGTTCGATGTTTTATCGTATTTTTAATATTCTGTGGGAGCCTCCCAGAGTGGCTGCAAAACCCAGAAAGATGATGGGCGGGGTATAAAATTATTATTATTATTATTATTATTATTATTATTATTATTATTATTAGCACTCTACTGACCTCCTCACCTCGCTTCTTCCCAGTAAGCCAAGAGCATCCCACCTGCCAGGAATCTGGCATAATCGATCCATTTCACCCAGCAAGCTGCTTTTGAGCATTTCTCATCACTTCACCTTGGAAAAAACTTTGCCTGTATTGCAGGTCAGTTTTATTTATTTCTTTTTATGTCTGTATCCCGCCTTTTCTCCAAGGAGGTCATTTTATCCTTACAGCAACCCTGTGAGGTAGGCTAGGTTAAGTGATAAGGAAGGGCCCAAGAAGGTCACCTCGTGGACTTCACGGCTGAGAAGAGATTTGAACCCTGGTCTCCCAGGTTCAGCGTTCTAACTGTTGCACCACACTGCCGCTCTCATCAAAAGAAAACAGTTTGCCAGTGTTCGAAAACAGTTGCTCCCTTGTTGCCCCACCGTAAAAAAACCACTCAAATATTAAATATTAAGAAACAGATTAGGGCCAGAGAGCAGATGATCCTGCTCTGTGTTTTTAGGGTGCTTCCAGACATGGGGGTGTTGTCTGATGGGTGCTACACATGCATGCAATTTTTTTCAAAACACTCACACATTATTGGCATCAAAATGCTAGCCTGTATTTTCCCCCATTTAATTTTTATTTATCCTTTTCAAGGGAAATCCGAGGGTGGGGGAAAACCTGTTTCCAGTGACTCATTTGTGATACCTAAACAGCCTGTTTGCAACATAAAACTGCTCTTTTTTAGATTAAGTTGCTAAGTCATAAGGAAGAAAATAAAAGCAAATGAGAAATCTAAAGGAGAAAGCAATAAAAAAGGAAAAGAAAGAAACTAAAAAAAGAGCGTAAAATAAAAGGACTTCTGGCTCTCTGAAGCTACATATGATATTCATTCTTTAAGACCCAACCATTCTATATTCTATAAACCAGTATTTTTTCAATCTTCAAATCTTCAATTTCATTTTCTCTTTCACACAAAAAGTCCATAAGAAATTTCCAATCCTTAGCAAACATTAGTACTTTTTCTCTAATTAAACACGTTGGCAGTTGTGTTTTCTGTGGATTGCTGTTTGCTCCGATTCAGCGGTAAAGCATGGGATTTCGCAGAGAAAGAGCCAAGACAAACAAAAACAAAAACCCTGCTCAGATATGGAGCTTTAAAGTGCAGACCTGTGCCTGGAAAGTGCAGCACAAAAGGAAGTCTGGATGAGCCCTGAGTTCAAGAAGTGATGATATGGTGGTTCCTCATTTAAAAATAATTTCTCCCCCATCCCCAGCAAACACTTATAAAAGTCTTGCTGTACCCTCCAGACACCAATTCCTAACTTTAGTAGTCACCCCCGCCTCCCATGATGCTGTCTGAACACACATCTCCCTGCTGTGTGGCAGGGCCAGTCCAGTTTTGCACCTAGACAAAACTTTCAGATTCTGTCTGGCAAAAAGATGATGATCCATTCCTGGCAACGTGCTGGGCCTTTCTTCCTTTGCTTGCTGTCTGGATCTTTCTGCATGATCCAGGAAACCTTCACACCATCACCAGAAAAGGCAAAAGTCATGCATCAGTCACTGTCTCTAAATAGGTACACAATGGGTGATTAGATTAGTCGCTGACTGTTTCTTTGAAATTATGTGTTCTGTTGGCTGGCGCTTTTGGGACTTGGTTTGCACACTGACTTTACAGCATCCGAGTGGAATAGCCTCTTCGGATGCTATATATCAAGTTGTGTGGCCTTGTCCATTGGAGATGTACTGTAATACTCTCTGGTAAAGAAAGAACATGCTACACCTTCCGTAAACGTTTGAAAGTTCTGCAGCCTTGTCTGTATCTGCAGTCATACAGTACATCATACATGTATACAGTCATACCTCGGGTTGCGATTGCTGCGGGTTGCGCATTTTCAGGTTACGGACGCGCCGAACCCGGAAGTACCAGACAGGTTACTTCCAGGTTTCAGCACTCGCGCATGCCCAGAAGCACTAAATCGCGCTATGCGCAGAAGCACTGAATCGCGTTGCACGTGTGCACAGACGCGACACTGCGGGTTGCAGACGTGCCTCCCGCACAGATCACATTCGCAACCACTGTACCTAGCTGGCTGGTGGCATCCACTGTTCCCCCCCCCCAAAAAAGTGCAGTTAGGGGAGCGTATTCATGAATTAGGGCATTTGGGGTAGAAAATGATAATGGGGCAATTGGGTGAAACATGTTGCAAGTTAGCATAATATATAAGACTGTAGTATGCTTTTGCTGCTTATTTCAGGCCCAAGGGCCAAATGTGGTAATCTGGGTTCCTCCATCTACCCTTAGGGCTCTTTCCAGGCAATACCACACACCGGCTTTACCTCACACCCTCCTTGAGTGTTTTTTGGCTGGGCTGCAATGTGCCCTTGAGCTCTCAGACTGATTATCGCTTGCCTAAATGGAGGAGAGAGGGAGATGTGTGTGTCGAAACTAGCGTACTGTACAAAGGTAAAAACTACATTCATTGTTCTGCCCGCTTTTGCCAGAGCTAAGGTTCCTGCTAGTGCAATGGGGCTTCCCCCACTTTCCCCCAAATCCACTCTGGAGAGTCATGAGAACCCCCCAGAACAGAACGTAGGGAGAGGAGAAACAGAATAGTTCTGTCTGGCAAACACAAATGCTTATGCTGATCTGCCTCAGCAAGGCAGCACCATGTAAAGTGCATTACATTAGACTCTAGTACGTGTGACTGTGGCAAAGTCTGCCTTGCTCAGGACAATTTGCAGCTGGCACATCCCCGATATTGTGGAAAAGCACCCTTGGCCACAGCTGTCACTTGTCAATTCAGAAGCCGCGGTGGACTCGGACGTGCTTCCAAGTTGCAAAGTTGCTCCTTAAGAGGGGACTGCAACTCCATCCAGAATGGGCTGGATTCCGTGAAAAGATGCTCTGCCAGAACCTCCATCTTGCCTTGATTGAGCTTCAGTTTGTCTGTTACATTATACCCCTCGTGAGGCAGATTCTTCACACCTACAATGAGCAGAATTTTCAGGCTTTATAATGATATAATATGGAAAAAGCCAGCTGCCTTAACTCTACAGCTGCTCCCACAGCTCCATAGTATATAGATAGATAAGCCTAATCAGTGGCTGTATTGTATGACGGTCAGAGTTGAAGGGAAGATTATCACAAATATACTTTGGCATTTTACCTTGAAGTGTGGTAAACAAGCCCAGAGGGTTTCTTCCTTTGAATAAACATCACACATTTCTTCAGTAACCCGTAGAGCAGAGTGAGTAAAGTTTTTGAGCTGTTCTGCGTGATTGCCTGAACTGCAAATTAGTTGCTCAGAGCGGACTAAGAGGAAGCAGTTGTTATGACTGATAATCTTAATTAAAATAAATTAATTTATACCATGCCTAAGTGACAATCATTTTGCAAGCACCATCTTATTCACCCAACACTATAATACAGGTTATTCCTGCTTCGCAGATGGGGGATGGGGGCAGAGAGGCAAAATTTGCCCAAGGGAGCCCATTGGCTGAATTTTTGAAGCCTTCAAAAGGTCCAAGCTTCACATTTTATCCAGTGTGGTCTTGTAAGGGTTGAGCCAAGAGCAGCAGTCTGGGGTGGGAATCAAGAACTGTAGAACTAAGTCGTCAGAACCAAAGGACAAACTGGGAAGCAGGGTTAAGAAGAAGCCAGACCTTAGGGCTGAAAAGCAAGTCAGGACTGTAGGAAAAACTAGGAGGCAGAATCAACAAGCAAGCCAAAACCAAAGAGCAACCAACATACCGGTATCAAAGCATGCAAAGACCTAGGAAGGTATTGTTTCTCAAACCAAGTTTCAGCTGCAACAGGAATCCTGCTTATACTGGAGTTTCCAGTAACTAGCCTGGGTAAGCCTTTATTGAGCACCCAGGGCCTGAGGATACTTACTGTGAACCTCCCCCTGGAGTTCAACTACCACTATGGAGCAGCTACCCACAGATCCCACTAGTGGTTAAGCGTTGGGTATGAAAACAAGGAGCCCAGACTGTAATAGCAGCTTGTTTCCAAAGGGCAGTATGGGGAATCTATGCTCAAATAACTGTTTTTGTTGTTTCTGGTGTTTGGTTGGGAACGAGTGAGGAAACAGCTGCACAGAGAGCGATTGGGTCTTGGCAATACAGGAAACAACTTGATTTTCTGCGCCCTATTCTGACCACTGAAGTACACTACTGGAGCAGGTGTCTTAAAAATCGTCTCCAAACAATGTCTCTTCATTGGGCATATGTCAACGCTTCACTTTCTCCATGTTAGCACAGGCTGCAAGGCAGCTTCTGTGTAGAGGTAGTGAGGCGTTCGAGACTGACTGTGGATGGTATAACCAGTGGGTTTGAAAAACGATAGCGAATGCCCTCTTTGTGCCTTTGAATCAGCTGTGCCACATCTATCTATCTATCTATCTATCTATCTATCTATCTATCTATCTATCTATCTATCATCTATCTATCTATCATTTGCTGTGCTGTCCAAAGGGAAATGCAGCTGGACCCACACAGCTTCTGCCTCAGTCCTACCTTGAGCAGACTGGATCAGGCCAGTGGCCCATCTAAGTCAGCATCCCAATGGCCAACCAGATGCTTGTGGGAGACAAGCAGGACCTGAGGACAAGAGCACTCAGCCCCCCTGAAGTCTTGACCCTTCCCATGGGCGTACCCAGGGGGGGCAGAGGGGGCAGAAGCAAAAATGATCAGCATCCGTTCAAAGCAAACCTGAACGACCATGGCTTGCCCCCCCCCCTAGTTTTGATCCTGGGTACGCCCCTGACCCTTCCCCTGCCTATTTCTTTCTCACTTCCATTTCTGTCCAAAGGCTGTTTTCCTTGCTTGCGAAGGTAAACATGATCAGGAAGAAAAAACCGTGGAGAGGAGAATGTATTGCAGGGGGAGGGAAGGAGGTGCAGTGAAATAGTGGCAGATGTGGGGAGAGGAGAGCACCCCTCCTTCACTGCTGCAGATCACCATCTTCCCTAAGTTGTTTTTCCTTAATGGTAGTAGCAGTAGTAGCAACAGCAGCAGCAGCAGCTGTCAGGGTATTGTTAAATGTGTTTGAATGTAATGCGTAGTAGTTTTACCCTCAGTACCAAGTACAAAACAGTGTTATAAAAAGTGGCCCCTGAGCTTTCTGAAGTGCAGCAACATCTGGTATCCAAATACTAATGATCTCATTACTTATCATCGGAGGGCTCAGAGTATGTTTATATTGCAATGAGTTATAACTGTGGAATAAAATTAATTTTGGGTATGCAATGCCTGTGTGTTGGTCTGGATCTGGCTGCAGTGAAAGCAAACATACTGCTGCTTTCTCTTTTTCTTGAGGATCAGTTTGGGGGCGGGGGAGAGGGATTCCTGGTTGCCTTTTGCAAGAAAGAGGCTGTCCTTCTAGTCCCACCCCTTTGGTGCCATGTGTCGGCTTGTCCTTCTGTGCCTGGAAGGATTTGGCTGTGCTGATTCCACTGTGGCTGAAAAGGTATTGCTCACCTGCCCCTCCCCTCTGACTCAAGTCAAAACAAGTAACACAGTTTCTTTGGCAGAGCCAGAGCAAGACTGTGCCTGGAAGAGGGAAGCAGCCAAGGGGTCGGAAGTGTGAACTCCAACGAAAAATCCAGCAGCTTTGGAGATCGGAACACTAGGACAGAACTGGCATTGCTTCCTCTCGCTCATTTTTCTCCTGATACCAGTTATTCTGAATCAGAGACCAAGCCCAGCAGGTAAGGGAGTCCTGTTGCTTTCTGATTTGAAAAGGGAGAGAGGGCTGTTGTTTATTGATGACCAATATCTCCGAATCGTTAGAAAATGTTATGGAGTATTTATTTTTCGGAATGTAAGTTTCCAGCTTCCTGGTGTTCATAGAATGGGACCTGCTACTTAATTGGGGTGAATCCATTAATACTTGGTGAACATTTTTTTAAAAAACCAGAGCTCTGGTGAAATCAGCAATTCTCTTCCTCTTCCCTATGGGTTGTTTCACATGTTGCAGATTCCCTGCTTAAAGGAAGTCACAACTACAGCATTAAAATCCACAGATGGGTTGCCATGTGTTGCATGTGCGAGCTTTTTGTCCTGATCATGGCTTCCGAGTGTATGCGGTTACATCTACATGCTGGCTGCCCGTGATTTCTTACATGGAAGTTGCTTTTGTATTGGAAATCCGTAATATGAGGTGCAGCTCTTGGTCTGAAGGGAACCTGGACGCTGCCCTGTTGTTGTTGTTCCCTCTCTCTCTCTCTCTCTCTCTCTCTCTCTCTCTCAATCCTCCCTGTTTCTGCGGGACAATGCAGAGGAAGCTTTCCTGGGCAAAAAGGTGGGAAGGCAGGGCCTCAAGACAAAATCACTTTCCGTGCTGATTATCTTGCCTGGTGGGATGAAGAGGAAGGAGCATTTAAGGTCTTTAGCAGAGACTGTATGCACATAGGAATGCAGGGGCCTGCAAAACTGAGGTTATTTCATGATCCTTTTATCCAGCCAGTAGTAACCGGTGAAATGATGCTTTGGGAAGTAAGAGGCTGCCACCAATGAGGGATTACCAAAGGGCCGGCGAGCTAGATGCCTTTACCAGAGGGATGTGGCAGCAGAGATACAGGGGCTGCTAGGTCTGCAGGCATATGGCAGCTGACTAGCCGGCATCCCCCAAGCGTGGGCATGAGCTATGATACTAGCAGCCGACAATGGGTGTCAAATACAGTCGTACCTTGGATCCTGAATGCCCTGGAATTCGGACGTTTTGGCTCCCGAACGCCGCATACCCAGAAGCGATCGTTCCAGTTTGCGAACATTCTTTTCAACGGGGCTTCCACGGCTTCTGGTTGGCTGCAGGAAAATTTGATTTTCAAACATTTTGGAAGTCGAATGGACTTCTGGAACGGATTCCTTTCGACTTCCAAGGTATTACTGTACCTGCAAGGTCCTGACTTAGCACCCCACATGCCCCGGGCACTAATTTGTCAGATAGGGGCCCCTTACCCCTTGGCCAACATTCAACGTCCTCAGTGCACTGAGTGCCCCTTTAAAGCGCACTGCCTCATCTGCTGCCAGCTGCTTCAGGCGATCTCCGAGTCCTACATGTTTGCTGGCCAACTCCACATTATGGAACTGGGCTGGGGACTATCGTCTTGGTATGGCTGGGGTTAGTGGTGGTGTTCTTCATTTGTAGGAAGTGTTTCCTTGAGCAGTGCAAAAGGGGAACACACAGCCTTCAGTGGCAGCGGCATTGTGGGGAGGATCCCTAAACATTTTTGTGGGGAGGGCATGTACATATAAGCCATTTCAAAATGGCACAGGGAGTAACTTGTTGTGACAACTAGTATTGCTGCTAAAGGCACTATCTGCTTGCTATCCAGGACACCAGACCTCCTCTTCCCTATACTGAAGGAAGTGCAGCAGCCATTCTTGTTGGAGGCAGGCAGGGCCAGCCCTGCCATTGCACAGAGTGGGGCCACCACCTCAGGCAGCTGGTTGTGTATGTCATGCAAGGGCAGCAAATTCTCAAAAAAAAATCTTATTATATTTTTCCTGGTTAGGGGTTGCTTTTGAGATTTGCTGCCTCGGGTGTGAACATAACATTTCCAGCCCGGGATGCTGTGTGGCTTGAGGTGGGACGGGTGCCACTTGCTGCTTCACCTCAGGCAGCAAAATATATTGTGCCAACTCTGGGCTAGAGCTGCTGTTTCCCAGCAATTGGGGTTTGGTGGTTTCGCAGCTGCAATGCCACAGAATCAATTTTTGGTGCAATCATTTTCTGGTTTTATGAAGTCTGTGGTATTCTTCCAGTCAAACAGATGCATTTTGAAGATATACTCAGCACTGAAGCACAAGCTGGCAGCTGATACAAACAGGGAGAATATAGCGAACGAGGTATAATGGGAAGGTATTGAATTATGGGAGCTCCTACCTGGATATGTGGAACCCTTTCTTCAGTGGAGGCAAAATAGACAGCCAAGCTTTTCAGGGTGTGGGTATCTGGGAGGCTCCTTGGGGGAAAGGTGGTGATAATTATTGCTTAGTATTGAGATTTTAATCTCTTAATTGTACAATTAATCAATTAAAACTGCACAGTTAATTAAAAATAATAATTCAGCCAGTTGGCAGCCCTGTTTCTGCCTTGGTGTGTAGAAGACAAACGAAAAGGAGCTCACTCAGCATGAGTTACTTTTAAAACTGCCCAGGGGGTTGTTTAAACATCTCCGCGACTATGGTGGGGGCAGGAGGAGGGCTTTGACTCACAGTCTGGGACTGGGCACCTGGAGGACTTTTCCGGATTATTGGTTTATTGCATGATAAACACACAGTTGTCCGTATTATGGTGGTAAATGTCTGACATGTATTTCCTGAAGTAGGGGGTCTGTTCTGGCCAGGGATATTGTGTTTTCTGAGCACACGAATTGCAGTGATGTGGAATTGTAACACACTTGTCATAGCTCGTCCATCTATTTGTAGCTTTCAGCTCTATCTGGACTATGATACTGTTTTGTCCCTATTGCAGAGATGGATAGAGAAACTGTGGCCCTCCATGTGTTGTCATTGGACTCCCATCATCCCCAAGCTAGTATGGCCAATGGTCAGGAATGATGGGAGCTGAAGTCCAACAAGGAGGGTCATAGGTTCACTATCTATTGGATAGTGTTTTTGACATTCCTGGTGGCAAGCAGCATTTGTCATAGGGACATGAGAGGCTTTCTGAGCCCAGCTACTGGTGTGTTTAGCTCATTACTGTCTACAATGATTGGCAGCAGCTCTCCAGGGGTCTCTCCCAGTCCTATCTAGAGATGCTGGGATTGAATTTGGAAGCTTTTACATGCCAAGTGTGTGCTATGCCACTGAGCCACAACTCTGAGATTATGTCCCAGTAACACTGCCACATTTCCCTTCCCAGTCTTGCACAATTCTATAAACTGGTTTATTTTTTAATATATGTTTGGTGTGTTTTGTTGTTGTTGCTGCTGCTGCACTTATTTCTCTGGAGTAGAATGTGTCCTTGCTGTATTATTCCAGCACAAGAGAGTTCATCACATCAGTGTCCCACCAGTTTGTTAATCTTACCACCACCAGTCTTTTTTCCCCCCCAGTTCCAAGCTGTGCGCTTCTTTTCTTCAGCCCCAGAACACCTTGTGTTCAAAACCAAAAGCAGTGCTCTAAGTATAGGGGGAAAGGTAGGGGGCTTTCGGTAAAACCACACCTGCCCGCATTTTAGCTAAATCACAGTTTCGCTGCCACTTCTAAAAATGATAGCTATTTGGCCTCCAGGCCTGAGGCTCACCATCATCCCCTCTGGCCACCCTGAAATTTGAGCATGGAGAGTAGGGAGTAGGACTAAGGATGGATCTGCCAATGTCCGTTTCCCAGAGTTTCTCATTATTCTGTGTTTCTTCCTTCAAATCCCTCAAGTCCTCATAAACGTTCATCAGCATTTTAGTGCAAATCTCCCCTGCTAAACACATTTTTGGGGGAAGCAATTATCCCTAACACAATGCATTTTGTATGTAGTTTTCACTAATATATGCATTTCATGCACACTGTTCCCTGATGTACCCATTTTTGTACACATTCTTTGGCTGTACAGCTGCTTCGCAAAATCTGGAGAACCCCAAATTTCTAAGGATAACTGCCTTTCAGTTTGCATATTGTTTTAGGAAGTGTGGAACAGGGAGTTTCGAATTAAAATGTGAACCAAACGTAATTTCTCTCAAACCCTTAGGCAGGACATTGCAGCACTGAGTCCAGCTAATAACCCCTTTTCTTTAAACAAGCAAGCCAAACTTTATTCATTTGCTGTTATCTGGAAAGCCCCTGAGTATGTGTCAGTAGGTCAAAGCTGCCCTGGCTGCAAACATATCCCGGAGGGAGTTTTGTCAGGCTGAGTAGTTGGGCAAGAAATTCGCAGAAGATAATTAATTTTCTTTGCAGAGCTGCAGGTGGGACACCACCAGCCCTTTGGAATTTGGGCTGCGATGCTTGATGATGAATGTGCTTCCCCTGAGTAGGCATGTCCAGCATTTCTAATCTTCCAAAGGGGATTCTGCAGACATAGAAGGATACAGAGGCTGATTCCCATAACCATTAGCTGCATATTGGCTACTGCAACTCCACATGAAATTGATTCATGCGCTGAGCTGGTTGCGTGCAGGCCATCAATTAGGTGTGAAAGCCACCTGCAATTAGCCTCACCCAAATGGTTCTTCCGGTGCCGACACCCATGCGCATCAGCGTGGGACATCAGGCCGAAGGAAAGTGACTCCCACATCACACATGCATGCGAAGACGGGCAGGGACTTAGATGTTGACTGCATGTTACGCACAAGTGAGTCCTGGTGCTAGATTCCTCTCCTTTTTTTTCTTTTTGAAAAGCCGCTTTCCCAGCTATTTGCAGCAGGGAGATGTTTTGGCATGCCGCCTCCCACTCTTCCTCTGAAGTGCTTTTCTTTAATGATAATGGCGGTGGTGGGGCTCTAATAGATGCATTTGATTATAATGAGTTGGCATCCCCTCCGTCTACCTGACTTCCTACCCCAAGATTTCCCTTCCTTGAGGAGGGGGGGTCATGTGATTCCATTGCTACATGTACCCATTTATAAAACATCTTGTTTTGGCTCACCATAAATTCAAGACGCCAAGGTTTGTGGCATGAGCGCAGTTTCTCTACAGGAGCATGCAGACACACCTTTGGGTGCTAACGTTTTCAGAGGGCCTTCCAGATTTTGCTGGGAAATGCTTGGAGTTTGCTAGTGATTCCTGCTAGTTAGAGTGGAACTCAGGAAGAGGGTAGCCTGGGCGAGAGCAGACCACCAAGACAACTTTTACAATACTTCCTATTCCTGACTTGCTCTTTTACAAGGAGCCTGGAATTCCACAGTCTGCTTCCCAGCTTGGTATATTTGATATTACGTACATGCTCAGGAGTTAAATAAAAACTGGGCTCTGTGCCCAGGGAAACTAGTTGTTCTCTGGTAGAAAGGTTTATGCATCTACTCAGCGGCTGCCTGCAGCAAGCTTCCTCTTGGCTAGCAAACAGGCAGCGTGAGTCTAATCCACGGGCGAGATAAGCTTATTTGGCACAGAGGACCACACTGGAAATGCTGTTTGTCATCACATACTCACACTTTTCTCTACAACCATGAGTGTTAGAAATGTGGTGGTGTTTTTTTAAAATGAAAACAGGGAAGTCTCGGGATTATAACAAGTCCATAGGTTGCCTAAAGGACCTTGCCTTATATGTTGCACAACCCTCTTCTAGTCTTTCCCAGGCATTTAGAGCTGTTTGTGCAGCTTTAAAGAGGCCAAGTCAGCAGGGTAATAGCTCAGTGCGGGCAGAACAAAAGAGAGGGTGTAGACTTGGGATATTTGGATAGGAATTGGGCAGCTGAATATATTCAGGAGGGGTGTGTGTGAATTGTTGGAACTAAACTTGCTTAGCTGCCTAGCATCTCTGCTTATTTTTGCAATCAAACTGGGAATACCGTAACCTACTTAAGGGCTGCATGGATTCCTGGTAACGTAATGTCTTGCATCAGAATGGGTCTCTTCCGTTTTGGTGGTGTTTTAACATGCTTGGACATGTCATTAGGATGGGACTGGAGGCAGGAAGGACCAGTTAGAAGTATGTAGCCTTATCGTGTAAACAGGTGATCATGTCAGTCTTTGCATTCAGATACGTGAATAGGAGAAAATGGAAACTGACTTAAATGAATGTTTCCTTCAGAAGCCCCTTGACCTGAAAACTTTGTTGACTGAAAAATTGCAGCCAGTTCACCCTACAGAGCAGATTTGGATTCAGGGGTTGTGGTTTTATTGCTTGGTTGGATGTTATTCCTACACTGTAGAAGCCACGTCAGTTTATTACGCTGTGTTATGTTTTTATTTTCAGCGGGCTGCAAAAATTTCAGAATGCAAAGGTTGCATCTCTTTGTTCAAGTAGAATTGCGTTCTGTATTTTATGCTGATCTTTGGGGCCTCCCACAGGGCTCTTCAAGTTTGGATTATCATCCCTTTCATTGGGGCTTGCAAAGCTCTGTGCCTTTGCCTGTGCAGTTTGATTAAAAACCATGTGGGCTAAAACAGGTCACCTGGTGTCATTGTGATGTCATATGGATATAAGGGTCTAACCTAACAGCCGGATCCAGTTCCCCACTCTGGATTTTGGCTTGGATATTTCTCTTTATTCATGCCACTTGATTCCTTAGCAATACAGTAGAGTTTGGAATGGCTGTCCTTTTTGTTTCTTTGGAGTGTCACTCTCCAGTCATGCCTATTATCATAGAACAGTGATGGCTAACCTTGACACTCCAGATGTTTTGGAACTACAACTCCCATCATCCCTGACCACTGATCCTGTTAGCTAGGGATGATGGGAGTTGTAGTTCCAAAACATCTGGGGTGTCAAGGTTAGCCATCACTGTCATAGAACATAGGTAGGCTTCATCATCAGTGAAATGTTGCAAATAGGAAACAGGCTCAGTTCATGGTACTGCTTCAGCTAACCCCTCCTTGGTGGCTCTTGTCTTTCTGCTTGTCCACGTTAACTAACTTCTACTTTGTTTCATGGCAATATCTGTCTGAATGTGTGAAATTATGGATGTATAAACTCCACACCTTGGCGAAGGAACACTTTGAAGCTTAATCAGAGCAATGGCAAAGGAGTGTTGGCACATGTTCCACAGGGCAGGATCAAGTCCTGCTGGTTTGATACCTGTTTGACCCATGTGAGAACAGGATGCTGGACTAGATGGTCTGATCCAGCAGGGCTCTTAATACATGTGCTTATCTCATCACTAAATGCAAAGTGCAGTAAGTGATATCTGCAAAATGGATGGAGGCAGCAAAGGTGTGTTCCTTGTCTACTGTTCATCTGACCTGGCCCTGCAATTTCCAATGTCTGCCCATTTTTTTATCCACATTGATCAGATGTGCAGATCTAGCACATGTGAACCTTGACAAACCCCATGTGAGCATGCACATTTTAGACAATATTTCATTTTGAAAACAGATATGTAGCATTGTTTCTCTCCCCCTTTTTTATTATTTAAAGCTAGACTAAAAAGCTTGACCATCTTGGCACCAGTCTTACTGTGGATCTTTGAAATAAAATAGGTTTTGCTATGAAAGTCAAAGTGAAAACCCAACCTTGTTGAATTGCGAGTGCTGTGAATAGACAGCTCTGAAATGAACAATACTTTATTAGTGTTCATGGGAACCTAATGCAGGCATCTTCACTCTAACAGGGATCCCCGGTAAGGTGCCTGTGGACACAGTTGTGCTCTTGCGGACTTTCCCTGGCACCCACAAAACCTCTGTCCCCTACTGCCTCCTTTGTCAGTTGTAAGCAACCCCAGTAACAGGAACCCTGAGCCACAGGGTTTCTGACAGAACCTGACATTCAGCATGCCTCCCTAGGCAGCTTTGGTAGAAGAGGGAATTTCTGCAGGTAGAGGATGTCCACGACAACCTTCTGATGGACTCTCCTCCTTGACATATTTACTGAAAGTGCAGCAGCCCTGTCCTCTTTTGCTTCTGGCCACCTTCCCGTAGCTGCATTGGGAGCAGCTGCACAGTTGTGGCATTTTGTAGATCTAAGGGAAGTACACTCTGCCATTGCAACTGTGCCGTGTAACTCAGTTTTATGGATGGGAGTACCATGGCAGGCAGAGGAACAAATTCACATCCACTCCTGAGGAATGATCTACAAAGGTCTAAAGCAGTGTTGCCCTATAGCAGATCTCTGCTCAGTGCTATGAACCTTGTCCGCCCAGGCCAGCCCCCTTTGCGTTTTGTTTACCAGGAGACTGGTAGTACCAGGATAAGCTCCAGACAGAAACTCAGTGTGACTCTCAAATTGACTCACCCAGGTTGGGGCAGGGGAGTGGCGTGTAAACACCAAGCGTTTGCTGCAGGAGGTAGGCTTGGAGCCACCCCCAGCTGTAGAGAAAGTGAGAGACTATCCCTGCTGAATGACATGTCCCAACATCTGCAATGGGACCTTGAACAGGTCTTCTGTTACTGGAGCTTGGGTTGGAGGATGGAGGAGTATTCTTGGCATGGGGAAGCTCCTTTCATTCATTGCCAGAGCTGAGGAGCTGTTTGCTTAGCACACCCTGCCAGGATTAAGAGGAGGCTCCCCAGGACTTTTTCCCTCCCAGCCTAGCAGGAAAGAGAAGAGTAGCAGGTGAACTAGTCAAGCACATGGGGAGCTGAGAATTGCCAATCAGGTTTCCTTCTGGAAGCCTTCATAAATTGCAGTTAACTGTGACAGAACACAGCATGAATATTTGCTTCAAGGACTATGTAGTGCTGGTAAGACATGGACCTGAGGCCAAAGAATAAACCTGTACCTGCCTCCCCGCAACTTTCCCCAAACCAGAAAATCTGCTCTCCGGTGTAGATATAAAGAGCTGGTGGCGCCTAGAGGCCAAGCTACAAACCAGGATGTCCCCAGTTTGCTTCTCACTCTGCCATGAATTCACTCTGCAGCCTTAGGCAAGTCTCTTTCTCTCAGGCCAAGCCCTTCGCCTCCCTCCCATCTGCCATACAGAATAATAGCACTGACCTACTTTTATAGGGTTGCTGTCTGATGTGCTTTGAAAACTAGGAAAACGCTATATCAATTCGAAATTGTTATCAAGTGTCTGTTACAGTTCAAGCTCTGTGTGCTGCTACACTTGAATTGGGTTATAATATGAATGTCCAACTTTGTATGCATCGGATAAATATTACCTGTGCAGTAGGGCTACAGACAAAGACTGATAATTCTGCTTCTTCATGTGCAAAAGTTTATAGGTGTTTCTGAACAGGAGCTTTCCTTGCCTTTGTTTGGGTGGTCATCAGTGTCAAGACATCTGCTGTTATCATGCTGTGTGGGCCACTTTTGGTCTCACATAGTGCATTGGATTGCACAACAGCCAGCCTATGGTGGCCCAGACCAGCTTTTATATTTTATCTTTGCTGAATAGATGGATAAATAACCAGCATGGATTGCTGGGTTTGGGTTTGCCAAAGGCCCAGTTTACACAGGAGCCCTAAAGTGAGGCTCCACATGGTCAGATGCTTCTTGGTGACTATTTCATGTATCATTTCTGACAGCTGCTGCAGTAATTGATAGAGAGCCCACATCTTGCCTTCTCTCAGCCCTGTTACTGCCACTTGCCTGCTCCCTTCTGCCAGGACCTGAATTTCCTCCTTGTAGTAGTCGGAACCAAGGAAATCATTACAGGAATTTCTGCAGCACTGGGCCAAGGCATTTTGTTCCCCAAGACGTAGCAATGAAAGCACCTCCCCCAGTCATGGTGCACAGTATTCAAGGATTGTGGGGTGAGGGGAACAGCCACAAGTGCTTCCCTCCCCCCTTTCTGGTAGTCAAAATACAAAGGTCAGAAATTAAGTAGCTAATAATTTGCTGCCCTTTCATGACGGCCAAGTTCAGCTGCTTGAGGCAGTTGCCCCACTATTCCTAAGTGTAGAGCCGGCCCTGAACTTTGGAACTGGGGGTCCTTTAGCAACACAGAGGCTCTGACCATATGGAAGCACTATAGGGGGTTCGTATGTGAACTGGAGTGAAGATGTGGCATAATTATATAAATAATGTGTGTGTAGCACACCTCAGTCTTTGCCTTATTGTGTTAGCAGGAGGCATCACGGCACTTTCCAGGTGTGATCCTACTGCCTCCCTCCGTAGAGCTCGGCCATGAAGAGTAAGGATGAGACCAGTGACACAGACAGTGGGATCATAGTACAGTCAGGTGAGTGACAGATGGGGAAATTCCTGCTCATTATCATGTAGTGCCAGCATCGTCTCCTGGATTTGTTCCTGTGTCAACAGGTTTAAGCAAGAATGACTGCACTGTTTGGGGTGGGTGGGTGGGGGTCTTCTTTCTGCCCCAAGCCTGTAAACTTACCCTAGAAGATTAGACTAGAAGGTATCACCACAGCTGCATGGAGATAAAAGCACAGCTGTGAAAAGAACCCTCTGACTCATTAGTCATGGCTGGCTCCATAGCCAGGCTATGATGTAGCCCAAAGTTTTCAGCTGGGGATTCCCAGGATTCCATAAAAGAGTGTGATCTTGTGTGGACACACGGAGCCAGGAGCAAGGGCTATCAAGGGTGGTCTTGGATTTTTGGGACTGGTGTTACATGGTGGAATCCTAGTGCTTTAAAAGCAGGAGTGGTGAACCTGTGACACGTCAAATGTTGTTGGACTCCCATTAAGTGCAGCCAACTTGGCCAGTGTTAAGGGATTATGAGAGTTGTAGTCCAGCAATATCTGAAAGACCACAATTCCCCCCCCCTCCACCAACCAGTTTATAGTATCGTGCTTCTCAGCTGGTAGAGCACGAGACTTTTAATCTCAGGGTCGTGGGTTTGAGCCCCACATTGGGTAAAAGATTCCTCCATTGCAGGGGGTTGGACTAGATGATCCTTGTGGTCCCTTTCCAACTCTACAATTCTATGATTTTATCTTGCGATATAACTGGTTCCTCAACATAAAATATTTCTTTTTTAAAAAAAACCTTAGTAGCATTGAAATACAGGCAGAGGGTACCGGTAGTGTTCAACTTACTCAGGGTAGACCCATTGAAATTAATGGACCTAACTTAGTCATGCATGCTCATTGATTTCATTGGGATTACTCTGAGTAAAACTTAGTTGAATACCGTCCGGGGTGTTGCAAAGTGGAAGTAATCCCTACCGATGACTATTTCACTAAAATCCTACGCTGCCCGGTATGTGGCATACTTTCTGCATGAGTAATACCTGATCATTGTACTTACTTAGTTATATATAAACTTTAGAAACAGCTTCCATGAACAATTAGCGTAAAAGTGCTGAACAACATACTTGTGGTAGAAGTAAATAATCAGGCCCCACTTAAGATGCGATGTTGTATATACAACAGGATTCTCTCTCATGTAGGAAGCTATGGCATATGATGCATCTCTTAATGATTTTGAACTATCTGTGTGTACAGACCAGGAATGGTAATCTTTTTTCATAGGGTGGGCTCATGCCAGTGAACAGGACTACTTTGGGATCTATAGTGCGTGGCAGCTCTAAGCAAGAGCTGCAGCGGGGGACCCAGACAAACAAAATAATAAGCGAGTTCAGCATCTACTTCCTAGTCTGATTCCTTTTGCAACCCCAAGTGCTTATTTAGATACAGTGGTACCTCAGGTTACATACGCTTCAGGTTAAGAACTCCGCTAACCCAGAAATAATGCTTCAGGTTAAGAACTTTGCTTCAGGATGAGAACAGAAATTGTGCTCTGGCAGCGCAGCGGCAGCGGGAGGCCCCATTAGCTAAAGTGGTGCTTCAGGTTAAGAACATTTTCAGGTTAAGAACGGACCTCCAGAATGAATTAAGTACGTAACCAGAGGTACCACTGTAACTCAGGGCACATCTGAACAGGAACTGCTCCCAGTTTAGCAAGTCAGTTCTAAACTGAAGACATTTCTTCTACCATCACCACTCAGAAAGTGCCGTTTGGTTTCACACAACCCTGCACCCACCCCTACACTTATGAGGGAATGGTCTCCTATTGTCCTGTATGAATGAGCTAGTGTGGGTTGAGATCTGACCTCTATGTGGCTGAGTGCCTCTGATCTGTGGAAGAAGCAGCATGAGCTAAAATCTTCTGGAACTGTTGTCTTAAGGCTTACAAATATCAAAGACTCGTTTTTGTTCCGGTCTGTGAGCAGAGCAGCAAATCTGTTTGCTTAGTTCTGTAATAAACTTAATGATCAGGAATATCACCATGGAGTCTCCTCCTTATCTGATCTGCGATGACCTTGAGGTGCCTTCAGCTTGGAAGTAAGAGCTAATCAGTCCTGGCTGTTGTACACATTCCATACCCCACCTGATGAGCTGTCAGGACGGCCTCTCCTTTGATGTCCCATGCCATTTTTATGATAACTGCTAATGACACCGGTCTTTAAGATGCATTCGCAAGACCTGCAGCTGGCTCCAGAAAGTTGCCCAAGGGCATCTCTGTATGGGTCATTAAATATTGCTGCTTCCCTTCCCGCCCATAGCACCTGACAGGTCATCAGTCTGTGTCTGTCTCAACCCTTCCAGGACTAGACAGCCCCATGTCTCCAATGAAGGATCTGACGCAAGCTATGAGGATGCAGCAGAAGGCACTGGAGGAGCGACTAGAAGCCTGTGTGCAGGAGCTGCGAAGGCTGTGTTTGCGCGAAGCGGTAAGGGGCCAGGAAGTCTGCAGGGTTGCCACACACCCTTTGGGTTGCATGAGGTGTCCTGCTAGAGTAAAGAGGGCCCAGCTTTAAGGGCTGTAGTTCTTTGGACGCTCACAGAAACTGGAGAGGCTTTCCTCAGAGATCAAAGACACTCAGACGTGAGGGAGGGGCCATGTAATCCAAAGGTAGTACTAGGAGAAAATATCTGGGGGCGAAGAAAGGGCAAAGACTGTATCAAGAACACTTGCCCCATTGGAGAGCTGCTCCTGCATTATTCAAGACGTTAACTTCTAAAACAACCCATAATTAACAAGTTTAATTAAGCGAGCCTAGCCATATGTTGCAAGTGAATCTGATGAGGTAACTTTTCCCTCCTGACCTGAGATACTGCAAATAGTTAAAAATTGAACGTGGAAGTTTCTCCCAGAGAAAAATTTCTGGGCCCCCTGGATCAGAACCCAACCCATCAAACCAACCACTATTAGTTGTGGTATTTTAATGCGTCAAGGAGAAAATAATTAAAACAATAAACTACCTTTTCTAGCCTATTGCTATTACCCTCAGTTAAAAAAGTACAAAACAAATGGGTTTTTGCTTGTTTGGTTGGTTTTGCAGGACACCAGAACTGTACCCAATGAAGTTCCTTGCTCTCTTGAATGTTTTAGGAAATCTTTTCCGGAACTTTCTATTAGGCCTACTTCCCTACTCTATTTCCGATCTAATGCTACCTCTTCACGCCTTGCCATTAGTTTTCAGGGCGGCACTGGAAATAATTGGATTTGTAAATAAGTTTAGGGGAAATGTTTTTAAAGGGAAATTTAGAGCTGCCCAGTGGTTTGCCATTGTAATTGGAGCACAAAGCACACACTGCTACAACACACCTGTGCATCTTCCGTGCACACACACACACACACACACACACACACACATACTTTCTTGCTTAGAGACACATTTCATGACATTTGGAAGCCTACAAAGATTGGGAGAAAATCCCCAGAACTGAGAATCTGGCAGCACTAACGCAGAAGAGTGTTATAGTCAAACTTCACACAAGAGGCATCTTGAACTCCCAACTACCGTAGTAGTGGAGTGTGGGGCATGTCTTTGGCAAAGGGAAGAGAAATGGATATGGTTGAACAGGACCTGGTCTGCGGGAGTCTGGGCTACTTAAATTACTTTTCACATTTTTATCAGTCACTTTTTTCATCACCTAACATAATACAACTTTTGCATGATTTGAATTTTTGAACTGCCCACCTCCCCCCACCCAGTAACTGTCCATTTTGGGTCTGGCTGCACTTTAAAAAAAAAGCTTTGGTTTGGAATGAACTCAGGCCTGATTAGTTTGTGTGGCATCTATCTATGGCTGTCTTCTGTGCCTGAGGTTAACTTGATGTCATGGGACACAGAGGAAATAGAAGAAACTGCCAAACTAACAAAATAATTGCATGAGATCCTATTTTGAGAGAGACAGACAGACAGACAGACAGACATTTTGTAAGCTGCTCTGAAGACCCAGGGTGTGACTGAAAGTGCATAGTTCTAGGAACTGAACCTTCCCTTTGCTGTTTTCTTGACAGGAACTGACAGGATTGCTTCCTTCAGAGTATCCTCTGAAACCAGGAGAAGTGGCCCCAAAGGTCCGACGTCGAATTGGTGCTGCTTTCAGATTGGATGAGAAGGCCTTTCTCTCCAGAGGAGTGGTAAGGAATCTTGCTGAGGTGCTTCTCCTCCTGAGTTTAGGGAACATGGGCAGAAACAACATTTCCAATTATCCAGGGCACTGCTTGGAAATCTGCTTGTGGTGGGAGTCACCATCAGCTGTCATGGCAACCCTTGCTGCGAGCACAGAAGTTTCCAGAATGAGATGGGGGGGGGGGAATGTTGTGCTGCTGATACTAGAGTCACTAGACCATTTTCTTTCCTGGCCGATGAAGCTGTAATTCAAAAGCAACTTTCCCTCTATACTGGCAATCGCCAGCAAACCACCTCACTGATCAAGCTGGTGTCTTCTGAGAGTCTTTACAGCCAGAGATAACAAAAAGCCATGCAATTTCAGTTTGCAGAGTAAAAGAGTCAGGAAGCAGCTGTCAGCTAAAAGAGGACTTTTGGAAACGATGAGGTTGTTCGGGTTCAGCATCCTGTTAGAAAACTCCCAAAGGGACAGAGATGCTTCAGGCTCCAAACACACAGAGGGAGTTAGGCCTCATTGCCATCAAAGGTGTGGGATCTGTTGACTCTTCAGCTATGCAGTCTCACTCTCTCTTTCTCTCCCCTGTCGTTTGTTTTAATAATAATCTTAGTAGGAGGCAGCCTAGGTGTGGTGCTGCTTATTTTATTTTTGCTGCTGTGTGCCCATAGTGGGTGGCACAGGGTGTGGGCTCCGAGTGGAATTGTGTGTGTGTGTTTTTTGTACAAGTGTTTTTGCTTACCATAGCTTCTCTCTCTCTCTCTCTCTCTCTCTCTCTCTCTCACAAACACACTTAGCGTAACTTTGGAAAGCTTTTCATTTCACCTTCATCTTGCCGAATGTTGCCTACTGACCTGCCTTTTTGCTCCCTTTCCCCAGCCATTAGGAAGCTCTTGCCCCAGAAACATAGAACATTTCCACTTAGTCTGTGGATAGTTTTCCTCCTCCAGAAGCCTGGGCAGGGCAGACAGCTGGGAACTGGGCCCAGGACATCAGTCCTGTGGCTCATACAGAAGAACACACCCCTGCGGATTTCTTAAATCCAGAATAATTACCATCCCTGGCTCAGGATTCTCAAATCCCTAAACTGGATTAGAATCTCCATTCTGCTCATAAGCAGGCATTGAAGGAGTGGGAAATCACCCGTCTATTGTTATTTAATCCTCCTGACTGTGAGTGAGACAGGAAGATTTAGTTCAGCCTGTGATGCCTTTCTACACTAGTTGAATGCACTGGGGTGCTCAGATGCAAAAGAAGACAGTTGGGCGCGCGTGCTTTTAATAGTTGAATTACAGCTGGTGTCATGCAAGCTACATTTACTGAGGTTCCCACTTCTATGCAGCTATTAAAAGTGCAAGAACCCTGCTATCTTTTCATCCGACCACTCTAGAATGCACATGGAATGTAACTGGGAGATGCCTGAAAGTCATACTCAGTATCTGATTTGATCTACCAAAGAACGTAAGGAAGGAGCCTATGATTTATGAGTTGAAGCAGAGGATGGGGTGATGGTAGTAATGTCTTGGAAGCATCCAGCTGTCAAGAGCGCCCTAGAAATACAAGAAGCTGCCTAATGCCCAATCGGACCATTGGTCCATCTAGTTCAGTATTGTCTATACCCATGTTCTCAAAATTGGGTCTCTAGCTGTTTTGGGGCTACAATTCCCATTATCCCTGACCACTGGTCCTGCTAGCTAGGGGTGATGGGAGTTGTAGTCCAAAAACAGCTGGAGACCCAAGTTTGGGAAACCCTGGTCTATTACAAACTGGCAGGCAGCAGACTTTTCTAGCCCTAGCTGAAGATGCTAGGAATTGAACCGAGACCACATAACACCAGTCTTGAAAGACCTACACTGGCTCCCAGTACGTTTCCGAGCACAATTCAAAGTGTTGGTGCTGACCTTTAAAGCCCTAAATGGCTTCGGTCCAGTATACCTGAAGGAGCGTCTCCACCCCCATCGTCCAGTGCCGAGGGCCTTCTGGCAGTTCCCTCACTACGAGAAGCCAAGTTACAGGGAACCAGGCAGAGGGCCTTCTCGGTAGTGGCACCCGCCCTGTGGAACACCCTCCCTTCAGATGTCAAAGAGAACACCAACTATCAGACCTTTAGAAGACATCTGAAGGCAGCCCTGTTTAGGGAGGCTTTTAATGTTTTATAGATTATTGTATTTTAATTGTTCTGTTGAAAGCAGCCCAGATGGGCGGGGTATAAATAAATAAATAAATAAATAAATAAATAAATAAATAAAAATAATAATAATTATTATTATTATTATTATTATTATTATTATTATTATTATCTCTTGCATGCTATTCCACTGAGCTGTAAAGCCCTTCCCTGGGCTTCTCCATTGCTATGATTTTGGATTCTGCCACTTTAGTCCTCGTGTGCCCCCTTTTGAAATGCTGGGTCGCTCCATCCTTTCCGAAGAGTTTCATAGTTTGGAATCCATTCTGTTCTCCTCCGCAGGATCCTCTGAGCATGTTGGAGAGAGACCTAGCTCTGCAGCTGCAAATTGCTGAAGCAGCGCGATGTCTGTCCCGGGAAGAGAATCTCACCAAGCAGGTTCGGAAGCGCCGCAAAAGTGCTGTGCTGAAGGAGGAGAAGAAGCTGAAGGAGCTAGAGGAGTCTGTCACAGAGTGCCGCCAGGCAGCCAGGCATTCGTCACAGCAGAGGGCCAGTGCGCCAGCCTTACAAGGTGAGCTGGAGCTCAGCATCCTACAGTGGCCTTGAGATCAATGCAGAGGCCCAGAGAGGCAGGTCTGAGAAATGGCTCCTTTGCGTGTGGTGATAATGACAATAAAAATACACAAAAGGAAGTATAGTAAAATTGTTCTTTGTGGTCACTGTACGGCAGGACAAAATTGAACGGTGATAAATTGAAATGAGTAAGTATCAGGAAGATGGTTTATTAATTTAAAAAACAAACCAACCAACAACAAAACTATGAGTTGTCAGGAAATGAAGAGTCTGGGATTAAATATCTGTCCCTAGAAATCAGAAGTAGGTCAGACAGGCTTCTGACAGGCGTGGTTTAGTTGGAATTCATCCCAGTCCAAGGGAGGAAACTGACCTTTTATGGCTTCTTCCTGCCCCTGTAATCTACGCAAACTGCAGTTTTCTGTCAGCGGTTGCCAAAGTGAGCTCAATAAAGAACAGGGAGAGCCAGCTGGAGGAGGAAGCATGTAGAAACCTGCAGCGAATGACGCAAAGACCTGCAGTGCCAGATTAACCCTTAGGAAAGTGTAGAAAGTTAGCTAGCTCTGGATCCAAATCTCTTGGCTTTATAGGGACGTGGGGAAGTTTGCCGCATGGGGTGCAGCGGGAAATAAGCATGCAGAGGATGGCATTGTAAGGGTCACTCCACCCCCCGACCTATAGACCCTCTCTCATAACGCTAGAAATTGCAAGCACTCAATGAAGCTGAATATTGGAAGATGAAGGGCTATGCACTGCACTTCACCCACAATGCATCGTTAAACTATGGAATTTGCTCCAACAGGAGGCAGTAATGGCCCCCAGCTTGGATGGCTTTGTTAGAGGACTGGACAAATTCGTGGAGGGCAAGGCTATCTAGCCATGGTTGCTATTTTCTGCCTCTACTGTCAGAGGCACCATGACTCTGAATACCAGTTCCTGGTAGCTGTCAACTT
This sequence comes from Darevskia mixta, assembly GCA_034641385.1. NCBI lineage: Eukaryota > Metazoa > Chordata > Lepidosauria > Squamata > Lacertidae > Darevskia > Darevskia mixta. The sequence continues at coordinate 29,099,084 of JAWWNH010000029.1, forward strand.
TCGGATTTGAAAATAAGGGTTTTTTTCAAACTTTCGGATTTGAAAACAAGGGATGCCGCAAGGGCGGTGCAATGGCACCAAGTAGCCTCGCCACCCTGCGCTCCAGAGGCTGCGCGCGAATGGGTGAGCGAAAGAGCGAGCACATAGACGGCAGGCTGTCTGGTTGGGCGTGAGGGTCTGGCTGCACAAGGCATGCAAGCTCCGCCCCCAGTCGGTCTCAGACTCCTTATTGGCAGCCAAGCAACGCAGCTGAGGAGCCTCCCTGGGAGAGGCTCTGCTTCCTTTGAAATCCGGGAAATTTAAGGGATATCAACAATCCGGGATAGCAGCGGGAAACGGCATTGGAATAAGGGAGTTTCCCACCAAAAAAAAGGGAGGGTTGACAGCTATGTTCCTGGGACCCACAGGTGGGCAGGCTGCTCATGTTCTAGCTTGCAGGCTTCCCTCGTGTGTCTGGTTGGCCACCGTGAGAACAGGATGCTTGACAAGGTGGGCCGTTGGCCACTGGCCGGATCCAGCAGATTCATCTTACATTCTGATGGTTCTTGCTCAGGCATTCCATTAAGGAACCAACTACTGGTGAGGGTGGTTGCTTGCTTATATTCTCTGCCCAGTGGTTTTTGCGCAAGGCTGCAGGAAGATGCATGTTTGCACGTGAGAAATGGCTGCTTCCCTCCTCTGCCGCTTGCCTGAGGAATCCCACAGCTGCCCTGCTGATGGACGAGATGTCTAGGCAGATTGGGCAAGAGGTCTCAGCTTCTGAATGAGGCCATCTGACCCACCCTTCGGCCATAGAGTCACCTGGGGCAGGCAGTAAAAGAAACTCAGTGGCTGGCAGCTACATTTCAACACAGAGTTAAGCATGCTTAAGGCCTCTAAAATCAATCAGCTTGAGGACACTTAACTCTGTGTTGGATGATGGCCAGTTTATAGCACCCATACTGCATTTGAAGAGTGAAAGAATTTTTTAAATATTAATTCATAATTAAGTGTTTTGCCTGTGTGGGAAGAAGATTCCCAAAATGTGACTCTAAATCCCCCCCCCCCCCGATTACTATTAATTCACTGCATCAGGGAATATCTCTTTGAGGAGCTTAAGTGTGCGTGAATGCAGGGCTTTGAATGATGTGGTTTGAGGCTCTGGGAATTAGCTCAGAACTAAGAAGTATGTGAGAGAGAGGGAGAGGGAGCTTTTATTTCCCCTTTCTAGAAGCTCAGTGGGATTTATGAGCACATATTTCTAGGGAGCATCAGAGGATTCTAATAACTGCTTGAAAATCTGATTATTGTTCCTCCTTGTCTCTGCCAATTCTTGTGTCTTCCCCAGGGTTCAGTGCCTCTGATGAGAACTTCTTGTTGGATGCTGTTGCGGTAGAAGAAGGTAAGCGAGATAACTGTGATCTCTGCACTGTCATTACCGTGTGCTTGTGCCTTTCCTTCACCTAGCATAAAGTGGTAGTTGAGCCTTTGAAGAGACAAACTGTATCTGATCACTGCTCTCTGACATCTTGTCGAGGTTTGGCCTTGATTCATACCACATGACTAAGAATTAGGCCACAGCAGCCAGCTGGACTTGCAAGGCAGAGAAGAGAGTTAGTGAATGGATCTCATCTAAATTTCCAAAAGATTCAAGTACAAAGGTGACCGATAAGTGGGTCTTTTATGACTATGGATATCTGCTAAATTCAACATCCTGTTTTGGTTTCATCTAGAGATGATAAGAGTCTGTGATAAGTGATTTGGTATATTTTGAACGATATAGCCTAAACCAGTGGTTATGCATGCTTTTTAAAAAAATCTATTATTAGATATCTTACTTGCCCTTTACTATAAGGTGCCAGGGTAGACTACAGCAATAAAATAAACAGTTTTGAAACAAGCAAAATAGTCACAACTATAAAACAAAAAAATGCAAAACAGTTAAAAACAGTTCCATACACAAAACAATTACAAACAATTCCACATATGAAAACTGTTAAAAGTAGTTCCAGTACAGATGCAGTTTGGGACGAAGTCCTCCATTTAAATGGCTTGTTGGTACTGGAAAGTCTTCAGCAGGTGCTGAAAACACAACAGAGGGAATTCCAAGGGGCAGATTCCAGCACACTAAAGGCCCGATTCCTGTTTTTTACAGGGTTGACCCCTTTACAATATGGTATTTGCAGGAGGCCCTCACCTGCCGAGTGCAGTGATCGAGTGGGTATGTAAGGGGTGAGATGATATTTTAGGTACCCTGGTCCCAAGATGCATGGGGATTTGTACACCGGTTCCAGCACCTTGAACGTAACTCGGTAGATAATGCTACCACCCAGGTTGTAGTGTTGGGATGCTGCAGTTATTTCCTTTTCCTTTTCTGAAGAATCCCAGGTGCTGAGCGCCCATCTTCCGCCAATGCTCACAGCTTCAGCTCGCCTCCAACCCCCGCCCGGTTCTTCTTCGGCGCAGCCTCTGCGTACTGCGTTACTAGAAGGGCAAACCCACTACCAAGCCATGGACGTGGAGTGCTCTCCCATCCAAAACAGCCCATGGAAAGAGACCAGTCTGGACAAGCCCTACGAAAAGCCAAAGAAATCCACTGAGCCCAGCAGTGTGCCAAGGTCAAGACCTTTCTTCTCTTTCTCTCCTTGCTCTTCTTTGGATATGCCTGCCGTGGTCTTGAGATCCATCTCTGTTAATGGTTGCTTGCATGCATGCAATGTGGAAGCTACTGTAGTGGCTGTCCGTTACTTCATTTTAAGAACAATAAGCATTGTATTGTTTTGCTGCTTTATTTTGATTGTTTAATGTTTCCATTTTTTTATTTCCACAAACCCGCCTTAAAGTTGCTTAATTTAATAACATGAAATGAAATTGCATGTAAATCCCAGCCAATGTAGGCTTCACAATTGCATGTGGGGAAAGTGTCCTTTGAGAACCACTGACCTAGAAACTTAGTAGTCCAATTAACTAAGCCAGAACAGCGGGTTTTGTGGACCCACTTGAGTCTTGCATTCTCTTTTTACTCCTGTTTTTCACTCTTAGGGAAGATGAAAGGGAGGGGGATTTGACCCCTGACCAGAGCCTCTCACTCCTTTGCACACAAAGAAAGATGACAGGACTGCAGGCAGATTCTTACTTGATGTTCTTATTGTGTTCTGTTACAGCAGTCCAGGCCTGGGGTCTCAACCATCACCCAGCCGTACCCCTCAGACGACTGCTGAGGCATCGCCATGCCACTTTGTTCCTCCCAGGAAGCTGGAAGTAAGGAAACAGGCTGGTTCCAGTGCCCCACAGACACCCGAGTTCCTGGGAAGGAGAGGACAACCTCAACTCATGAGGTACTCTGTGGACTTAGGGACAATTCACAAACTCAAGCAGGTGGCCCTGCCCTGTTGTTACCTAATCACTCTTTGAAGTTTGAACATGTCAGGCACCTTGGGGGTGAGGCTATGTGTACGTTGCACTTCTATTACCGGGCCTCACAAATGCAAAATTTAAAATTCAGCGTTTTGGGAATCTGTTATTTTTGTTTGTTTGTTTTTAGTTGTTGTTTTTGTTTTTGTTTTGTTTTGAAAAAAAAAAGGTTTTCTAGTCCTCCTAGCCATGAAAATAGGCTTGAAGGCAAATGAGCAATGTTTGGGAAAATTTTGGAAGCTAGAGGAGGGGCAAACAGGATTTCCAGCAGTTAAGGGTTGGGGCTTCAGTGCCCTGCATTGTTCCATGACCCTCCTTTTCCAGTTGCGTGCAGAATAAACTATACAAAGGAAGCATATAATGCAAAGTAGCTCTAAGGAGATTGCTGTGGCAGTGTAAGCATTTCTCCTTTCTCCTCCCCACATCTGGCACACTGTTCTTGGAGTTCTCCTGGCAATTCCTAGAGTGGTTTAACCAGTGCTGTTTTTTCTAAACTCCTCCCTTGTTCTCTTATAATGGCAATGGCGCCCACCTGAGAGGTGCCAGCACTGAGTTCTGGATGAAAAAAGCCCTGGAGCCAGTGTGGTGTAGTGGTTAAGAGCGGTAGACTCGTAATCTGGGGAACCGGGTTCGCGTCTCCGCTCCTCCATGTGCAGCTGCTGGGTGACCTTGGGCTAGTCACACTTCTTGGAAGTCTCTCAGCCCCACTCACCTCACAGAGTGTTTGTTGTGGGGGAGGAAGGGAAAGGAGAATGTGAGCCGCTTTGAGACTCCTTCGGGTAGTGATAAAGCGGGATATCAAATCCAAACTCCTCCTCCTCTTCTTCTTCTTCTTCTTGGTTTAACAATCAATCCTTCCTTGTAGTGAACTCTAAGAACTGTAGCTGTGTGAGGGGAAGGGGGCCTCCTAACGACTCTCAGTGCCCTGAACGAACTACACCTCCCATAATCCTTAGGGGGAAGTGCTTCAAAGGTGTTAAGGTGGCCATTGCGAGCTCCTTGATAGATGGTCTTAACTCTCTCTCCTTCCGGCCTCCAGGGTGTGTTCATCCCGGGAAGGCTTCGAGTCCCGCGGAAGAAGCGCATTGCCAAGGCGGCGTCCCACTTACTACACCGTCACTGTCCCCGAGTACTGCTTCTCTGTGCCCAAGGCCAACCCAGCCGCCAAGCCCACCTACCACTCTGCCTCAGAAGACAGCAATTCGGATGTCTCCAGCATCTCCTATACCACCTCTGCCGGCAGCAGCAGCCCCGACATCTCCTTCCTGAAGCCAAGCTCCTCGGTCCCCGTGGAGGAGCCCCTGCAGCCGTTCCAGAACCAGACCTCCAAGGGGAATGGACCCGAATACCACTGCCAGTGTCCTCAGAAGCTGCTCTCACCTCTGGGCTACTTCTCTGCCATAGAATATGACAACCACATGCCGGCCGGGCGGGAACTCGGCCACAGCCGGCCACCCTTCCTGTCTGTAAGCCCCGCCCATTTTGCCTACAAGGAAGAGGCGGTGCCTGTGCGGTTCCACCGGTCAGTTGTTTCCCACAGCAGGGTGGTGCGCACCCCGTCTCTGAAGGACTGCTCCCCGTTGGGCCCTCGAGTCCTCTCCAAGTCGGCCGTGACAGAAGAGCTAAAATCGTGGCACGAACGGACTCGGCTGCGTAATGCGCGGCCACATTCCCTGGACAGACAAGGGGCCTTTCGCATGCGCAGCGGGCCCGGCCGAGAGTTGCGCCCCTCCTGCTCCATGGGGCAGCAAATTCAGGTGAGGATCTTTGGGCAGGAAGGTGTCTTGGGGAGAGAGGAGCCAACCTCTCTTCTTTACTGTTTCTGCAAGAGTTTCCCTTAATATTCCAGCTAGCCCTGATTAAGGAGAACATGCTAATGTGCCATGTTCATAGGTAAGCTCATTTCCTATAAACAAATTAGTGTAGAAGCCTCTTAACAGGTGTGGGGAATCTGGAATCTGCAGCCCCCAGATGTTAATGGGACTCCAACTCCCATCAGCCCCAGCCAGCAGGGCTAATAGTCGGCATGATGGGACTTGTAGCTCTCCAGATGTTGCTAGACTACAGGTTTCCATTCCTACTTTACAGGCTGTTAGTATCTGGGCACACAAGGAATTGAAAGCTCTGTGTCCGCGCCCATGTGCATAGGAAAAATGGAGGAAGGCTTTCATTGAGTACCATCAGATCTGTAGAAGCATCCTATAGTGCTGCCTCCTGTAAGAGGAAGGCAGGTGCCTCTCAGGTGGGATTCACTTCACTGCTCAGGTTGTTATGTTTCTTTTCAGTTTTTTTGCAGCCTGCTATGGCTTTCAAAATGTTAACTGTCTTACATATCCGTGGGCAAAAGCTGCTATTTTGGCACACCACCAGAATGTGTGTTGGTAGAAGCAGTATCCGCTCATGGCAACCAAGAGACATGGCCTGCTCTCTGTGAGTTGGAGAGCCATCCATGGGCTCAGGGAAAAGCAGCTTCCACAGACTGCTGTCGCCTCACATAGGCGCACTGCACTGCTGGGCCTTTTTGCAGCTCATTGGCTTGGGGGGGGGCAGCACTGGAAAAACATACACAGCTAGTGGGTTTGGCTGCTGCCTTTGTGCTATTTTCTAGCAATGTTGTGAAAAGCTTTTTTTTTCCTTTTAGAAGTGCATTTACAGGTCCACTGAATGCGCTATGCTTTGGAACAGACATTTGGCACAGCCCTACGACTAATTAGAAGTTAAACACAAATGCATGCAACACTTCCACAGGTTCAATTTAAAGTAATAAGCTTTGGGATGGATTGGGATGGGGACTTGAGAATGGTAGATCATGGGAGGGGTGCCTGAGCCTTTTCCCAAGGGCCATTCAGCTGCTTAAAATCACCACCCCAGTTTCAGAGGCTTGTTTGCACTGAGAGCTGTTTGAGTGTTCCAAATTACTCATGAAGAGGAGTCTTCTGGCTCAGAGCCTATAAGAGTTGCCTCATGTTTGTGGCGGAGGGGAAATTTCCAAGTTCTCTGCCCAGGTAATTTTAAAAATAATAGAGTTGTATCCAGTGTTAATCCTACTCAGGAGTAGACCCATTGAAGTTACTGGACAAGACTAACAGGCTCCTTAATGGCGGTGGGTCAACTCGTAAGTAGGACTAGCACTGAATACAACACATTAAGTAGTATCCACTTCCTTGAACCTCAGTAAAGTCCAGTAGTCCTTCAGCTTCTTCTAGTTCTTGGTTCTGAAAGTGAGATGAGCTCCGCACCCCATAGTCGCCTTGGACTGGACTTAACCATATTTTTTACCTGTATGCTTGTTGGGCAGTTTGTTAGATAGTAAAAGGTTATGTTGCTGCTCCTTTGTTCTGATGGTTGGTGACAACAGCATTGCCTTCTGGCAACTCTGCGCACTGTTCCTTGAGAAATATAGTCAGTGAGAGGAATTCTGAATGATATGAATCCTGGTTGGGGGGGTTGCTTGGATAATTATGTTCTTTAGATGTGCAAAACTGTTGCACAATGAAGCACAGTTCTCTCCTCCTTAGGCATCTCCCTCGCCTGCAGCACAGGGAAGAAGCCCACAACCATGCGAGCAAGAGCTTGCCCTTGGATTCCTCCCATCCTCTTCAATGTGTGCCTCCCCTCACCTGGAAACAGAGCTGTGAAATTTTAATCAGACAACTCTGTGCTGTGCTAGGGAGCATTCGCATGAGCAAGAGAAGACAGCGACCATACCTTGCACATTACATGTTTGTCTAATCCAGGCATCCCCAAACTTCGGCCCTCCAGATGTTTTGGACTACAATTCCCATCATCCCTGACCACTGGTCCTGTTAGCTAGGGATCATGGGAGTTGTAGGCCAAAACATCTGGAGGGCTGAAGTTTGGGGATGCCTAGTTTAATCCATCTTCAGCACAAGGAAACCACCTAACAATGGAGCATCAGATAAATCCCTGGCAATTCTATGCCCATCAGTTGGGGCACATGTGCATTTTCAGGTAGTTTTATTTGTGAGTCCCAGAGGCCAGTTGCAGATAAAGGATTATGCTGTTTCCAAACCTCCTTTGGCCAGTTCATTTAAATCTATGGTCCCCATTCAGGAGATAAGAGGTAGGGGAGCTTTACTCACCTAACAAGGAGGAGCCATGAGGACAATCTCCTTGTATAAGCATCGGTTGAAATAGACTCCAGTCCACAAAAGCTCATTACTTTATTAAGTCTTTAAGATGCCAGTTTGCTGCAACAGACTAAAATAGCCAGCCCTCTGAGAGTGAGCTCACACTCCAAGTTTGCAAGTGGGTGTTCCTCTGGACATGATTGTGAATAATGGGTAGAAACCGTGGAAGCTTCACGTTGATTAATAGTTAGAAGCTGTTTTGGTTTTGGACCCATGCATGGCAATATAAGAAGCTGCTTTGTAGTCAGTTAGACCATCTTATGCCAATATTGCTACTTTTAAGAGCCTCTTCCTCAGCCAAAGCCTCTTTTAGTCCTTCTTAATGCATGAAGCTATGGCAAGCTCTATAGATTTGCCTGCAGGGGCTCAGCTTTTTCTGTGAATTCTTTAGGATGCTCTAGACACCTAATTTGTTTTACAGCAGGGATGGGGAGCTTGTGGTCTTCCATTTGTTGTTGGACTACAGCACCCATCGTCTCTGATCATTGGCCATGCCAGCTGGGGCTGCTGGAAATCCCAGCCTCTTTGGAAAGGGCCACAGGTTCCGCAGCCCTGTTGAAAAGTGCCAGAGCACCACCTTTCCATGACTCTATATGTGGTGGCATTTTCTCTTCCAAGCAATCTAAATCATGAGTTGAAAGGGACCCCAGGGGTCCTCTAGTCCAGTGTTCACCAACCTTGGGTCTCCAGCTGTTTTCAGACTACAATTCCCATCATCCCTGACCACTGGTCTTGCTAGCGAGGGATGATGGGAGTTGTAGTCCAAAAACAGCTGGAGACCCAAGGTTGGGGAACACTGCTCTAGTCCAACCCGCAAAGGTGAAAGCATGAATGGTAATCATGGCTGGAAAACATCACAGCATGGCTAGAAAACATCACAGCATTTTAAAGACTCTTAATTTAATGGCACTGAATGGAAAGAATAGGAAAGATTGCCCTGGGAACTTTATTTTTACACTGTGCTTAATGATGGGAGAGGAATTGATTTTATAGGCATGGAGAAACATAATGGGTCACATTTTCCTGAGGCAATCAAGATAGGAAGTGACCATCAGCTGTAACAAATGCTTTTGTGTTTGATGAAGGAAATTGTATTTGGTGGTAGTGGGGTTGCTACTACTGGGGAGATGTGCTGGTGCGACAGTTCCATGATTAAGAGGCTCCTTTTTTTAACCTTCCAGGTTCCCCGTGTCCATATCCTGAAACGGTCTCCTGAGGGAGCCCCTGTGCAGGTCTACGTGCCAGAAAATGGAGAAATCATTACTCAGGTGTAGAGACTGCTGAATCACCTTGACTTCCTGCAATTCGTCAATGTCAGCAAGCTGGCTGCCTAGACCGACCCGTCTCCCCATTCCAGGTTGGAAAGATGAGGCTTTGTGTCAAACTTTGGCATGTTCTTCGGCCAGCTGACCCTGCTATATTAAAGAGAACACTTTAGGGGCTATTCTGCAGCCTATGTGAGACTATATAGCTCAGTCTCTTCCTTTGTTCCCATGATGAACTGATGCAATAGACTACTGCAACAGACAGCTGGGTTTCCTGTCCTGTGCGGAATACAGAGCACAGCAAGATCCCTCACCCCTCTTAACTAGTGTTTGCTTGTCTGCCTATTTATTCACGTCTGTCTGTGGTGGAAAGATCTTGGGAGCTGGCTGTAGGTTATGAAAGCAAGAACTCGAGAACTTTTTATAGCTTTTCAGAAAAGAGCCAAGCCTGACTACGTGAATTTTCTTTCCCCCACGGAAGTAGAATCTACCTGCCCTCACAAGTGCTAGATCTGGAGCCTCTGTTGTCTTCCTTATTCTTGCATAAAGTAGTGTGATGTAGCAAACAGGCAACGGGGGCAAGCAAGCTTCCCCAAGTGTAGTTTGGCGTACGTGCCCTTTCCCTATTGTTCTCCCTTCACAACTGCTATTCACAGTGTTTGCCATGTTCTTGGTTCTGTATCTACATCACGACGATTCTTAAAAGGGGCCTTTTTCATGTGTGGCTCTATCTTTGTATGAAACCCATCACTTCGTGGAAGGGTTTTCTCATTATACAAGCATGTCACAAGGAATTGAGAGTGACTCTGTTTGGTCTCAGCCCAGAACCTTTTCAACTTACAAGTCTTGGCCCAAAAAAAAGGGGGGCATAAGCTGTCGTGCTTTTAAGGCTAGAAATGTCACTTTTGAAAAAGAAAAGCAGATTCTCCGGATGCCAGGTTTGTAATTAATTTGTTGTGCAATCCTAGACAAAGACAAGATGTTTTGCTTAACCTCTACTTACTATGGGTTCTTTTCTAAGTACCGTCTCTCTTTAATACTGGTCTTTGCTTCTGGGGTAACCTAGGGATGTTAAAGCACTAATTACGGTATCATGATGATCAAGTGTGTGTGTGGTATTTGCAACCAACACTGTTCTTAATATTAACTTATTTGTACAAGGTTTGCCAGTGGCGGGAGAGGGAATATGTATGATGTGCATCTATGAAAGTTACCTGGACTCAGCTCAAAACAGTGTTAAATCTACCTGAACATTTTTATATTGAATAGGATGCTTTTTCTGAGTCCTTGTGTGTTCTAATCCTTGCAAGTCATCATTTGGGAATTGCCTCTGCTTTAATTAATTCTTTAGAAACAGCCAAAAACAATGTTTTGTTGTTGCCCCAAAGTGTGCTGTTAATTAAGTACAGAAAAGGCAGAAAGCCAGGTCCTGAAGATACAGTTATCAGATGACACTTAAATTCTGGCCAGGCTCGTCGCTTCTGGGTTGGTTTGTTTTTAACTTCCTAGATCAGAGCCACTTGCTCATACCTCTATCAATATCCATTTCCTCATCAGCTCAATCCTCATACCACTGAAAGAGCCTTTTGAACTTACACTTAATGGCCTGTTTTATTTTTATTAAAAAGAATTGTTCTCAGATCTTGTTTTCGATGTTTATTTATTAAGAGGAGGAACAAACACATTCATTGGAAAACCATGTACAGCGGGAGCTTTAAATAACTTACACTATTTACATAGCGGTATAAAATAATTACACACCTTATCATGTACACATGCACACACACACACACATACATACATGTGACCATTTTGCCTGATGGTACAAAACCCCCAAAGAAGCCCTGAACACACACGCCAGCCTTGAGGGGGAGAAAACACCTTTCAGGGCAAGAAAAGGCACCTGTCAATTGAAACATGATTATATATGTATACATAAACCAAGAGGTGGAGCAAATGGGCCTATGGTGTTTATGCACCTTAGGGGGGGGTCTTTCACCCCAGTTCCTTTCTTGCAATGCAGGGATGGTGCATGTTATCCTACCACCAGGAGGCCTATTACTGAAGCAAAGCCTTAGGAGAACCCGGCAGAGATTTTCCCAGGGCTGCTGGATGAATCAAGCAGGTTGTGCAAACCCACTTTTCAGTCTCGTTAATGGCAGTGTCCCCTTAATGAACATGCACATTTACTCCCAAGGGCTACTCAAAGCAGACGAGGTTTTCAGCTTGGTTATTTTGACCCTTCCCACCGTGTGCTTCACGTAACTGTTCAGAGGAGGTAAAATGGCGCTCCTGGTTTGCACCCTATTTCAGTTGCAGGGTTTTGCACTTTGTCACGTCCCTTGGATCAGGACTATTAAAAAATAAAGAGAGAAGGGGGTAGCTTATTCAATATGAGAAAATATAATCCCATACCTAAAAAGCTAACAATAGCACTGAGGCACATGGGACTATATGGCAATATGGTCAATAATTTAACAGTTAAGCAGAGTGCTGCCGGGCACAGTGCTTTCAGGTATATCAAGTAATACTTTACAAGACATTTCATATTTCTTGTACTAAACAGACTTCCTCCAAGGAAGAATGGAGGAAGTTTTAGGTGAACTGTGTGCAGCTAATTCACAATGTATTCCTAGAATATATTTTTTTGTACAGGCAACTACATTCACAGGTGGACTACAAGCTTTTGAAAGTATCAGACAAGATAGCTCGTGTAGCCATGTGAAGGCGTGAGGATTGTGCTGATTTCATTACCGATGGAAGATGGTCCCTCTTCCAAGGCTTGAATCACTTGGACCTCTCTGTTATTCTCAGCTGAGAATGCTAAGTCACGAGAAGACTGCAAAGGGACACAATGATTCAATAAATATCAGTCTTAACATTTAAGAAGAGCTTATTAAAATTGGTGCTGCTGGTGGACACAGTACAAGCTGTGAGCTTGAATATAAATCAGTCAACAGCGAAGGCAAAGCAAGGAACACACTTGCTTTCACCTTGCCTTCATCTCACTTTTGGGACTTAGGGGTCAGTGGTAATGTGCGTTCCCCAGACTAATTCAAGTTTTATTAACATAAAAAAAAATACCCCAAAGAGTAGAACTAGACACCTTGGACCATGAGGTAGGTTAACTCAAAACAAGCCCTCACCCTTTTTAAATTTCATTCATGCGCGTGCACATACACACACCCCTCTCCCTCCTGCTCCCCCACCCCCAAATAATGCACAAGACAATACACAGAACCTTTTGAACACCCATACAGAATTACAGTACAACAACCTACTCCCAATGGAAGAATCTGCAGCTTCACTGCATGGAGTGGATGAAGTTCACACCCAAGCCCAGTTCATTGGAGCAGAAGACTCCTATAAACCAGGGGGCAGAGCTGTGGAATGGTCCCCCAGTGTGCTGCTTACCCCCAAGTCTGCTGGCTGAGGCATGAACTTGGTCCTTGGATAGGAGAGCACAATGCATGTCAAAAGTTTATTTATGCCACATATTAACAGCCAAGTGAGGAAACGAAGGTTTTGAGGAGTGCTCTGTGACTCTCCAGTGAGGGCTGGGACAGCCCTGCTGTGTTACACACAAACAGAAAGCTTCACCTCTTGCAAAGGGATGCTCACACAGGGTCCAACACTTAAAGTGGGCTGAAACTCCACCAGTTCAAGTTGATTGAAGCACAGAGAGAGAAGCTTCTCCTGCTTATTCCTTGCAGAGTCTATTATAAAGACATGAGTATTGACGTGAACGGATTCCAAGCAGGTGTAAGTAAACAGGTGATGGGGCAAGGCTAAGAGCTTAAGTCTCATCATCCCACATCTGGGGAAATGTGAACACAGGAATGCATCACCACACGCTTGTTCAAGTGTTTCTTACCCTGTTAAAAATCTAAAGAAAAAACTCACATATCTGTTCCAATACTTAAAAGGGTCCTTTCTCCATCTGAGGGGAGAGAGTCAGTTTCTGTTGCCATTATTATTTTCTCTTATTGGAACAGGACAACGTAAACAGCTTCACAGATTGAAATAATGCATGTTTCCCCCCAGGCTGCCTGAGAAGACTTTTCCAGGGAGAATCCAAAAACATATTCCAGTAGCTCACATCCTCCCCCCCCCCCCAGGATATCTAGCACTATGAAAAAAGGGGCCAGCATTACAATTCCAAGTCTGAAGCTGGAATACAGAAAGCAACCATTCTTCCAAACTAACAGAAATCTTGATTCCACAGTTGAAGAAAAAGTGACAATCCAAATCCCATTTTATCCACCACCCATTTGACAGGCCTCACTTATACGGGAGATATTTTTCTTTTTTATGTTCTCTCTAGCATTTGAAAATGAAAACCTTTGGCGATTCTATTCTGGAGTGAAAACTGAGAAACGTCACATGTGCTTAACATTTTTTTAAAAAGGTGGCTAATTTTGCCACCCACCCCACCCACCCTTTCCCCCTTCAGAAAATCACACACACACACACACATACACACAGCCCATCAGTGGTGGAAATAAGAGAAAAGAAGCCAGCGCATTAACACTCATGAAATATCTAACTAGAACAAGAAATACCCTCTAAAACACAACAATCAGCTATGCAGGAAACACATCCAGGAAGCAGCTGGCATGTTTAGATTTCCTCTGGTCAGTTTCACGGTTAAGCTCTGAAGGAATGTCATAAGCTGAGCACAGGCTGCCATAGCAGTCTATGGGTATGGATCGCTCAGGCATGATGGAGTGAGGAATGAGGTTTCTTGCATCTTTTCTTTATAAACCCCCTTGGCCTATGAACACCTAAAACCACCTATTTTGCAGAGCTTCTCACATAGCCTTGGGGGGTGCCTGTTTGGGTGGCATGTGGATTCTGATAGGAGACATACTCTCAAATGCCTCAGCTTGACCTTCCTCCTTGGCTGGCAATGCCATGGTGGGACTTCGTTTCACAGTTCAGTGTCATTGCAAAATCCTACCAAGCAAAGAGACATGGAGCATGGAAACTGGAAAGGAAATAAGGCTCCCTCGCCCCATCCAACCAACTCACTCACTGGGGCACATGGTACCAAAAAGCCCAGGGTGCCATCTTTTCCTGAAGCCCTGAGTGTGTGAGATTCTGGCGGGAAGCTAAGTACGTCCTACCCTTGCAAGCCAGGCTCAACAAGAGTACCACATCTGGTCTTCTTGTGACCTTCACCACAGTCACCATGTCCAAGTCGTTCCCCGGGTTCTATCTAGGTTGTGCTGTTCAGTAGCTTCCTTGCACTCCAGAGTTTCACTGTCCAGTCACTGGGGAATGAAGAGGAAAAGGTGGGAATATGACATTTAGAAAGTCAAGAACAAAACACTGAACAAGCTCAGATAAAGGGAAAACGGAGGTGCAAACCACAGATTACATAAATAACATGCTTGTAAAAAGTGTGCTTAGTAGATAGGTGACTTTTATTTTGAAGGAAAAGCAGCCGCATGGGCTCCCAATCTGGACCACACTACTTAAACTGGGCACTGTGCTGATTTCCCACCCAAAACCCTTCCTCTCCTGCCTTTCACTCTCTTGCAATGCCCAAGGACACCATGAAGGCACATGGGCTACTCCAGAACAAATGCCCTGTTTAAAGCAAGAGAGAAAGAATTCAAACACCTTCACTTACTGCAAAACCAGAATTCAAATTGGGACCTGCCTTGGGGGTTGTACACTCCCACCCCCCCTCCATGATCCCCATTGACATTCACACACACAAAACACACACATACACACAATTTTATTTGTATGCCACCTTTCCACAGTTCAAACCATGCTCAAGGTGGCTTACAACATGAAAGGAAATGCGTAACTGCAACATAACAAAATTAGTCATAAACAATAAATAAAACATTAAGAAACACACAATCAAACCGAACAACTTCCACATAAATCACGCCAACCCTAAACATAGTTTATTAGAGGTTAGCTTCATTGATTTCAGTGGGACAGGCTTCCAAGTGAAGCATGCAGCCTTAATAATGCAACCAAGCAGGCATATCAAGGAGGAAAGTGAGATGGGTTTTTGTTTTGTTTTTTGCATGCCCACTTTGGAGGTGAACTGGGGAGTAATGTCTCCCTTGGAAAACACCTCCACTTACTGCCCTAAAGGGAAAGAAAAGCAAGTAAGCTTTGCATACCGTTAAGAAGCAGCTGAGATCAGCTCGCAGAGAAAGAGGTTAGGGACGAGAAAGAGGGGAAGGGGGAACACAGCAAGAAAAAGTAAGCAGGAGAGTAGAGAAGACAGGAGGAGGGTCAAGGCAGACTGGTAGCACGGCCCTTGATGGCAAGGACGCGTCGTGGAAGGCAGGGGGTGAGCCCAGGCACGTAAGTCCATAACTTTACCCGGCAGTCACTGTGGCACATAGAAACAGAGAGAAGAGAGACAGAGAGAGGAAGAGAGAAAAGGAAAAAAGAAACATGGTCGGAAAAGAGGAGATTAGAGACTCCAAAGGGGAAGAGAGTGAGTGGTGGGGCCTGGGTTGCCCTCCCTGGGGAAGCCCTCTTGCCAAGTCTTTGGCCCCTGCTCTGCCAGAATCTCCCTGGGACCGTGATGGGTTACCAAGAGTCCCAGCGGCTCAGTTCAGTTCATGACTGCTGGGACAAATCAGCTTGTTTTGCCTCAATTGAGGAGCTATGTCCTTAGGTGCTAATCACTGGCTACTACAGCAAGGCACCCTTTCATAAGGGGCAGTGCCAGAAATCAACCTTAGGTACAAACAAGGAAGCAC
The DNA here is from genome assembly GCA_034641385.1 of Darevskia mixta. Classification (NCBI taxonomy): domain Eukaryota; kingdom Metazoa; phylum Chordata; class Lepidosauria; order Squamata; family Lacertidae; genus Darevskia; species Darevskia mixta. Next base: position 29,114,630 of record JAWWNH010000029.1, read on the forward strand.
CATGCAGAATCTCACTGGAGATGTGATGAGGAAGAGGTGAACTAAAGAACCATGAAAAAGCCATTCCTTGGTCTCAAGGATGCACAGTAAGCGACTCTGGGAGATCAGTGTTGGACACCACTGCACAATGGCTCTGTGAGCAGGGCAGCCACAGAAGCAATGGCTTCCTCTGGCTCCTCCGTCAACCAGGCGCTTGGGCCCGTAACCAGCTCATCTCTGGTGGCACCTCATTTTCTTGAGCAGCTTGACTACACATGATGGGATGCAGCGGGCAAAGAGTTCGTGGTAAAGAGAAGCCCTTGCCCTCAACACTCACCTGGAAGCTGTGAATATGTGCTTAGAATTGGTGCAGATGGCATTGATGGGGCTGTCGTGCCCCTTGATGTCCCCAACGGGGGTGAAGTTATCGACATTCCAGACCTTCACTGTTCCACCCCGGCAGGCACTCAGCAGCATGGGCCGGCTAGGCACAAAGGCCAACGCACACACCCAGTCTTTGTGTGCATTTGGGATTTGCTAGAAACAGGAGTCACAATGAGCTGAGTTAGCAAGGGCCTGTTGCCACACCCCAAAAACTTTTCCACCCACGGATTTCTGAATGAGATGACTTGGGAGTTAAAACAAAGTGCAAGGGAGTGGACTAGATACTAAAGAAGAACTGGAATAACACTGCCATTCATTTTAGGTGTTGGTTGTGCCATAAAAATAATGCCACCATGCCATTAATTTGCCCTGAAGGTTATGGCACAGTGGCAGCTAAAACCCAATTGGCCAACACACCAGTTTTGCAAATGCAGGGGAATTCTTTCATCGGGCTTGTTCCTAATAATGCAAACAGTCTTAAAATGAGGACACCCAGCTGACACACCTCAGAAACCTGAACAAATGTTTGCAGATCGATATCACCACCTGGAATTGAGGCTAAATTTGAAATGGGGAACTGGCTATGCAAAAGCAAGGCCACACACTTGAAAACTGTGAACACTGCAGCAATATGTGTTTTCGCAAGAGGAGAATTCTGCATGAGCAGGGCCGACCCTTTCAACAGGGATTCCAATCCTTAACTAAGCCAGGACAACTTCCTTCCTTTGGTTCTTAAGTGACACAGTTGGCAAAGACGGAAGTTACTGGATTGCACTCAGAATGGCTGTTGGCTTGGCCTTCCCACAGCTCTTGCCAATGGCCACCCATTATAGGACCCACACAGAGGCTTGGAAGATTAGGAGAACATCAGAGGTACTTGTCCTCTATAAGCAGTCTTATCCATTTAACTCTAAAATAGTGCACCAAAGGGCATAGATCAGCAGTGGAACATCTGTGGCCTGCTTGATGTTTTTAGACCCCCAACTCCCATTGGCACCAGTCAGCATGGCCAGTGGCTAGGGATTATGGGAGTTGCCCCAAGCTCCCCAAACTTGGCACACACAGGCTAGAATAATAAATGATATGACACATAGGCAATAAATAAGACCCCCCAACAATACTTTGAGGGCCAATGTTGTTTGACTGCTGGGAAAATATACAATGGAAATGTTAACTTATTAAAGGAAGATAGTAGGATTCTCTTACAACTGTTTCCCCTAACCTGGTAGCCCTAAACATCTGGAGGGCACCAGGTTCTACCAGCAAGTCAGTGCTCCTAGAGATTTGGTCCTTGCTCACCCTCTCTCTAGAATAACCACCCTGCTTTTCCCAAGTGGCTTACTGAGCTCAATACAATCATGGCTGGTACACATATGCAGAGGCCATAATAATAATAATAATAATAATAATAATAATAATAATAATAATAATATTTATACCCTGCCCATCTAGCTGGGTTTCCCCAGCCACTCTGGACGGCTTCCAACAGAACATTAAAATACAGTAATCTATTAAACATTAAAAGCCTCCCTAAACAGGGCTGCCTTCAGATGTCTTCTAAAAGTCTGGTAGTTGTTTTTCTCTTTGACATCTTGTGGGAGGGCGTTTCACAGGGCGGGTGCCGCAAATAAATTTAATGTGTATGGGGTACGTGCACTATCTGAATTTCAGCATCTAAAATTTCCACTGGCCTCATGCTCCGCCCCCTTCAGGGATGTCAGCATGGGGCCTCCTTACCCCTGCACTACAGGAGGAATTAATGCACCAACTGTATATTGACACCCTCAGCATAATTCACACCACGCAAATGGTATACCGCCTCTCTCTTTGAAAACCCAGCATCCTTCATACCTGGATGAGCTCCTGCTGGTCCAGGTCCCATTTCTTGATTCCGTTGTCCCTGGAGCCGCTGAAGAGAACATCTCCCTGAATAGCTAGGCACTCAATGCCATCATAATGTGGGGGTTCAAAGTTGTGAGTGGGGCCGATGTTCCCAACAACGCCTTCCGCAATCTCGAACATCTGCGGAATGAGAAGTTGCAAAATAAGAATCCACAGCCCAGGTTCAACCTACAGTTAACCCTGGGCTCAGTGTCCCCCGTTTTCAGACAGGTAGACATTGTGCTAGATAGTGCTATAGCTTTCCCTGCTCTCTTAAAAATAAGGGAATGGATTCAACCAATGAGTCTTGCTAGTGGAAGGCTGTGCAATGACTTCTATTGGTGAAACAGGGCTTTTCTCCCCCTTCTCTGCCCATGCACCCCACCCAATTGACTTGATTGTGGAGAATAGCCCCCAGAATGGAATATGGTGGGAGGAGAGGAGGAATCATTCCCTATAGGAAGCTGAAATGCTTGCATTGATGGAACAACTGACATAGCACTACTCTGAATTCTTCCCTAAGTATGTTTGGTTATGTGGAACAAAATGTCTGGAAATTGAAGTATGTATTTGGGGGTAAAAGGGGGGTTGGCCTTGAGTATTTTGTAGGGCTCTGTAAAGACAGGAGACACAGACAGTTGGGCTGCCAAAAGGGGGTGGGGGTGGACAAAGGATGCTGCCAACAGTGCACTCAGCAAAACGTATGGTAATTATTATGTCCAATACCTTGACATAGTGATCTTTAGATCCCGTGATGACCAGGTCATGGTTGCTTGCAGTCCTGTTCACCGTGAGACACATCACTGGCCCAATATGGCCTGTCAGCTTCCCAATGGGCTGCAACCTAGTCAAAAAAGCGGAAAAGGTAGTGTTGAGAAATTAACAGCAGGAAGACTCCCCCCCCCAAGGCTAAATGCTCCCCAAGTAATGCCCAAATACTAAATAAAGGGGTTGAGTTTCAAGTTCTTCAGTGTGGGTAATTGAGGAGTTTGGGTCATGGCAACAGTCTCTTGCCATTCTCTTCTGGGCATTCTTGCAGATTTCCAAACAGTTTGGAATTGTAGGCAGTTCGCCCCCTCTCACCTGTTTAGCTCCCAGATGCGGACAGAATTGCCAGTGGCTGCATAGAGCATGGTGCCTGTGGGGTTAAGTGCAATCTGGTTGATCTGGTGCTCTCCTTGCACGCTGGTGATGGTGCGGGTGGAGGTCCCAGCACAGGCATCCCCAGCAATCACCTGGCCTGATGAACTATTAGAGGGAGAGAAAAAGAGATATGAAGGGGAGTCTCACAGAAGCAGGAATGGAGTTCATCTGCAGGGCAAGAAAGAGACTGCTGATTTGCCTTTGCCTTTTGGAGGAGGCTACTCAGACAAAGGCAGCTCTAAAATAAAGAGCAAGAAGGGTTCAACTCCATGAGGGCCAGGAACAGCAATATGGTTTCCAACCCACAGATTGCCTGGAAGGAATTATTCCTCAGAAGAACAGTTCTAGCAGATTTGAAAGGAGAGCCTACTGAGGGTTTGTCACACAGGATTAGACCTGGTGTGCCATTTTTTATTCTTAAGAATAGTCAGTGCAGGAGTTCCTTGATTGGGACTGTCCTGATGTGACTTTGCTATGTTCATCCTTGCACAAAGCACAGTAGGACTAAGCATGTGACAAATGACATGCATAATTTGGCCTGTAGACGTTGGAGGAAGCAAGTTTGGTGGGTAGAGAGATGGCCCCTGTGTCAGATATCAAGGCAAAGGAGCTGTGCCCTGTGGAGCATTGGGTTCCACTGCAAAACAGGACATAGTAGACCAGCAAGCAGGTGAGGAGAAGATACAAAGCTATCCAAACTTCAGCCATGGCTCAGCAATCAGAGGCAGCTTGTGGGATCTCGCTGTTCACTTCCCCCTGCCTTATGGCGCAATAGATGATTTGGCACAGTGTTGTGTGGATAGCAATGGCTTATGCTCTTAAACTCCACTTTGTTAAACCTTACATGGCCACAAATGAAGCTTCGAAAAACTCAAAAGCAGCAAAACAGAAAGCTGCCAAGCACTTACGTGAGAGTGCGAATACACTTTGCAGAATCCCGGATGTCCCATACTTTGATGTAAGAGGTAGAGACCGTGAACACCAGGCCAGAGTGGTTACTGTACTTTATGGAAACCACATTGTTTGGGTGGCCTTTCAAGGAGGCAATTTCCTGGCCAGTCACCAAGTTCCACATTTTGCAACTCCGATCTTTGGAAAGAAGAGAGAACTTTAGTTGTGCCAGCACTGCCCTAGTTTCCCATCTGAGAGCAGAAACCACCACTCTCTCCTAAGCAACAACATACTTCTTCAGTGATTCTAAGATGTGGCTAATATTTTAAAATGTGGACATACAGCAGATAAGATGGAAAGCAGCTGGTTTTAATACAAATTTGAAAGGTTCAGCAGCTGCAGAAGTTTCTTTTTTTTTTTCTGGGGACAGCCATTGTCTTTATAGACACCCTTAACATTTTTGCCACCCACTGCATTTATCGGAAAGAGACATAACACTTGTTATGCCCATCTGAAGAAGTGTGCATGCACACAAAAGCTCATACCAAGAACAAACTTAGTTGGTCTCTAAGGTGCTACTGGAAGGAATTTTTTTAAAAAAATTTTAACTTGTTATGTCCATGTTTGTGAGCAGGCACAGACATGCTTGACTTGCCACGGAAAATAATGGGAGTGCAATATATCTAGAGGGCACTTGTCACACAATATACCATACAGACTGAGCCTGCTCAAAACTGTCTCCATGTAGCGGCTACTCCACATGTGAAGCACTTTAATGTCACTGCTTGCAGGGGCAGGGAGAATGGCTGTCCCAATTGCAGCCTTGGAGGCAGCTTAGTCCCGTCAACCATGTCCCTGGGGTGATGCAGATACATCATGACACAGAGTCCTTCGAACAGAGGTACTGGGGCAGGGGGGAAGGTTGCTGGGCAACTTGCTTCAGCAGCAAAACTAGGGTAAAAGGGGGGGGGGAGGCAATAGTATACTTTTCCTTCCACCATCCCTGAAAATGCTTAATTTTTCACCATTTCTGAACATTGCTGGAAAAGCTCCAATCAGAACTTCTGGCTCAGTGTTCATTCATACCAGGCTTAAGCCACCAAAAGCAGCTCCTACCCCCTCCCTCAAACACACACCTTTGGATCCAGAGAACAACAATTCATCTGTAGCATCCAGGCACAGGACAGGCTTGGTGTGTCCTTCTGCCACAGAGATGCATTGCAGTGGAGCTGTCCGGGCACTCCTGGACCCTCCCACAGGGTTGATAATGCCCCTTGCATGGGAGAAAAAGAGAAATGCTTTGAGAGACGGTTCCTGCAGCTGCAGCAATCAGGCATCCTTAGAGTAACCTATCATGCACCTGGGAATCACACTGCTCAGGAGACACTGGCGTGCCAGAAGGACCAGACCCACATTAAGCTTAAAAAAGAATAAAAAAGGTGGGGGAGCGACAGGCAGGCAAGCACATGCAGAATCAAGTTGAAGAGTATGTCAAAGTTCTGGGCACAAACATCTTCAAGTTACAGGAAGGGTGAGATGCTCCATCATTGGTTATATACTGGTGTCAGTATTATGCTTAAAGCTGATCCACTCAAATGCTCTTCAAATGTTTTCTCCCCAAGAGACAACATCGGTAAGAGCAGGGCTACAGGACACATGCTTAGGCCCCTTTCTGAGCACAATTCAAAGTGCTGGTGCTGACCATTAAAGCCTTAAACAGCCTTGGCCCTGCATACTTGAAGGAGCATCTCCACCTCCAGCCTGGACACTGAGGTCCTCCTCCTAGGGTCTTCTGCTGGTTCCCTCACTATGAGAAGTGAAGCTATAGGGAACCGGGCAGAGGGCCCTCTTGGTAGTTGCGCCTGCCCTGTGGAATGCCGTTCCATCAGATGTCAAGGAATTAAACAGTGATTTGACTTTTAGAAGACATCTGAAGGCTGCCCTGTATCAGGAAGCTTTTAATGTTTGATGTTTAGTTGTGTTTTTATATTATGTTGGAAGCTGCCCATAGTAGGTGGGGTGTAAATAAACTATTTGTTGTTGTTACATTAAAGCCAACTAATGTTTTGTGTATTCATAGAAGTTCTTAATGGAATTGAAAACTGCAGGGCACAACCCTGAGCGCCAGAAAGTGTGTATTTACATACAGGCTCTCCTCTAGCTTTGAATGGGAAAATGGGAAGCTACTTTATGCTATTAATCCATCCAGCTCAGAACACTGACTGAAAGTGATTCTCCAGGGTTTCAGGCAGGAATATTTTCCAGCCTCACCTGGAGATATCATTGAACATGGAACCTGATGCATGCAAAGCATCCATAGAGTGACAGCCCCTTCCTAATAAACAGCTCCAAGTTACTGCATTTGCTGCTTTGTTTCTGAAAGATTATGCCAAATCTCAGCTTCCAGCTCTCTTTGTGCAAGATCAAGGTGCAATGTAACTTCACATGCCAAGAGAGGCACTGGCTCTTTGTAAGTAACAAAAATCTACTTTATTTTTTGCTCTGAAATGAACACATGGGTCCAAATGATTGCAATTACAGTGGTACCTTGGTTTACAAACTTAATCCGTTCCGGAAGACCGTTCTTAAACCAAAGCGTTCTTAAACCAAGGCGTGCTTTCCCATAGCAGCGGGGGCCTCAATTTACAAATGGAACACACTCAACAGGAAGCGAAACATGTTCTTATTCCAAGGCAAAGTTTAAAAACCAAAACACCTACTTCCGGGTTTGCAGCGTTCTTGATCCAAGTTGTTCATAAACTAAGCTGTTCTTAAACCAAGGTACCACTATATTTTAATAATCCACTTGGTCCCATCTAGCATCATGTCATGTTATTCTAGACCTATAATCTTTGTAACTTTGACAACTCAAACCCCTCTTCTCCAGAATGTCTCCATCTGAGTCAGGCATGAAATCGGTGCACCACCTTGTGGTCAGCATGGAGCCACTTCAAACCTTCTCAGCAATAAGCTTTGTAACAGCTCTGAAAGTTGGCAGTAGTTTCTTATTTGAATACATGGGATCACCAAGACACATAAAGTTTAAAAAAGGAATGGAGCCCCCTCCCCCAAAAATAAACCACATAAGAGTGAGCTAGAGGCTTGGACACGTCACACAAAACTTTTCTCCTAGATCAAAGTGGAGAGGTGGTGGTGTAAAATACTATTAAAATACATATCAAATATAGAAATGTAATGCAGTTGAAAAAGTAGGGCAGAATTAAAGTGATAATATACTGAGACCAAGCTCCAGCTTGGGAGTACAAGTGAGTTTTTAAAAAATGCCTGATCACCATTGATAGGGGCACTCGGAGGGAAAGTGGTTCTATAAAAAGGGTGCCACTGCAGAAAAGGCCCTCCCGTTCTAATGGCCACTACCTGTACTTCAAAAGGCTGTAGCACAACCATGAAGGCCTCATCAGACAATTGTACTGATTATGTAGGGTAGCCTTTGCTGGGGCTGAAGGGAGTGGTAGCCCTAAACACCAGGAGGACACTAGGTTGCCAAAGGCTGGTGGTAGGTCAATAGGGAGAAAAGGTGATTCCTCGGGTATTCTAGTCCCAAGTTGTTCATGGATTTATGAGTCAATACCAAAATCTTAAACTTGGTCCAGTAGTTTATTGCCATTTTCAAAAAGTACGTACTCTTAGTTATTAGGACAGAAATAAACATAACAGGTTACATTTCCCTTACACGTGTGCACCCCTCCATCTTCAGTGGGGTTGGCTAATGTCTTGAAAGTTTATTTTACACCCAGGAATAAGGGAAAGGCATTGCCGCTTGCTGGAGTATCGCTTTAACATGAAATCCAGTGACCAGAATCAGCATTCACAGTATGAGGCTGGATTCCATTATGCAAATTTAAAAACTACACATCCATTTTAGCAACTATGGCAAAAACAACTCTCCCTGAAAACAGAAAACAGGGCTGGACTTCTCGGCTGTAGTGGCAGATGGGAAAGACATGGGGTGCTCCCATAGGCTTCATGGGAGCAGGACTGCCAAGAACTGGAAGCAAATGGGAAGTGCGAGGCAGGCAGGGAGCTGTGCCTGAAGGGCATGGAAATGTTCTCAACTCAAATGACTCCAAGACTCTGAGCCTGAAGGGGAGCTGCCTGGACGTTTTTTGATATTCTCTCCACCACAAGGACTAGAAACTACTCAAAAGCCACATTCATGAAATCATGGCGCAATGACGACACATGCAAATGGTTAGCTCCTAACTCCTAGTTACAGACATGCACTACCTGCAGGTGTATGCCTGGTCCATTCCAAACAAAAACATTCCACAGGCTGGCATCTATTAAGTGCCGGGGAAAAGAGACTTGAGATTTTCAGATACACGTGCGTGCTGGTGGATTAACCGCATGATGTGTCCTAGTTAAGCATGCTGAGTGGGGTGAACCCTACTGTTTCAGTTAACATAGGAAGGGGTCCCAAGGGAACACTCTTATCAGCTGGGAAGGCAAATCTACCCGCAAGTAGAAGCAGCACAAGGAAAGAAACATCACACCGGGTTCAGTTACAAGCAGGTTTCAAATGCAGGGAGGGGAAAAGAATGAGAAAAGAGGAAAGCAAGAAGAGTTATATAATAAATAGTAAGTTTTATACCTCAGCACCTCCGAGACAGAGGAGTCACTGTCATCAGACCTAGGGACAGAAAATTAGCAGGATTACGGGTAATTAAAACCAGGAGAAGGAAAAGCAGCAGCATAGTCAGAAAAGGAAGGGTTGTTATTGCATCCAAGCTAGCAGGGCGGGCAGACATAGGAGAGCAGACCACAGACAGAAGGGATCAGGAACGGGGTGGGTTGCATAGCAGAAACCATCATGAGTTTTTAACTAGGTGCTTCACCACACACTTGCAAGCCTGTCATCGCAGCCATAAGGCTAAGAGCTTGGATTAAGAACAAAAAGGAAGTGGAGATTCTCAGGATGCTGAGTAATTGTGCATGTGTGGTTCTTCTGCAAAAGAAGGGAATGTGCACACATCTGGGAATGCCTGCCCAACTACGGGTGGGCCAGCTTCTGAGAACTTCGGCAGTGACTCCCATGCCACCTCCAAATGGGAATATGGACCCAATGGTCACAGAGGTCACTCTACTGCCAGCTTAGCCCCAAGAGGTTCCTTTGTTCATTTATTTATTGGGCTGCTGTTCTGTGTTTTGAAAATTCAACACCATCCCTGTGTCCTTGAAGATCAATTCAGCCCATGTTAGAGGAATCCCATTGTGTTAACTGAAGCTCTGTCAATGCTGCCACCAGCTGTCGTTCAGGAGGCTTGTGGAACACACTCCAGAAAGGGGGGGGGGCGACCCAAAGCTGAAATGCTGGTATTTAGAAGGCAGGACTCACGTGACCTTGTTTTTCCAATATCTTTCCAATATGAAGCAATATCTGGAAGGCTTAGCTGGAAAAAGCATACCAATCCCTCCACCACACTAAAACAGAGATGACCTGTGAATAAAGGGGCACCAGAGCAGATGGCTCTTCTAGGCTGCAGACAGGGTTGGAAAGAGATTCAGAACTGCTATCCATAACATATGGGGAGAATAGGGTGCTTTTGAGCTTAAAGCACCGACTCGGGTACTTGGCCGCAAAGACCAAGGACTTTGATTCACATGCCTCCACAACAGTGCATAAGAGGCTCCCTGAACAATTTGGCAGGTTTCACAGTAATTGCACCTAAGTGTCTAGGTGGCAGAGGTATGGTGCTAATTCCAGTGCAAATAGGGCCCAAACCTGGAAATCAAAGAAAAACATGCCATTCTTGGTGCTAGGCAAAGTGGGACATAAGGGGAAGATATCCATGGCACTGCCAGTTTATTCATTCTGCTGTCACCTTCTGTGGGGATACAAGTTCCCCCAAGTTCCGCAGGCGGCCTTACTTGTCTAGTGCTGAGCCCTGGCTCTGGTTGCTGGTGAGGCGAGAGAAAACATTCCGGTCATTGCGTGGCCTGCTGGGAGGGGATGAAGGAGGAGTGAATCCAACCTCTGGGTTCCTAGCCAAGAAAGAGAGAAGCAGTGGTTTCCACTAATTAGAGAACTATAATCTTGCAGCACTGTTAGAACCTGCATCACACAACAATTCATTTTCTGCATTACGAGCAAAGTGTAAGAACTGCTGCCAATTGCACTCACCTGATAGGCTGGCCCCGGTCATATGACTTCCTCCTGGTGAGGGGTGATGTGTCTGCACCACGGGACTGTCTAGGGCTAGACGAGAGGCAGCCATGGTTAGTAACTACCCTATCCAAAGTTGGGCTCCCCCAGCTTTGAAGGAGACTGGGAGGAGCAAAGCCTTGTCCAGCTGGTTCTCGGAGCAGATTCTAATATTCTCCAGGGCACACAGAACAGTCCTGCATCACATGCAGGGAATTCCTTCTTTGAAAGCACCTCCACATCAGAATCTTCTTGCATGTGCCAAGCAACACAACAGGGAGGCTAGGATAAAAACATTCTTGCTGCATGTGCCAGCTGTGTGCGCGCGCAGAGATTCTGATGTGGAAACACATTCTGGGACATGTTTCTCTACATGCATTACAAGATGGTACACTTCTTGGGAGGGCTGTACCAAGTGAGTTTCCATAAGGTCTGAAGTGGCCCTCATTCTGGGGACTGGGAGGACTATTTCAGTTTTCAGCACTCTTGATGTCCACAGGAGCTGCCTGCCCTGGTTCCTGCCAATTCATGGCTGATGGTGGGCTGTAAAGGCTATGCAGTTCACACCACCTAGGTTTGTCCACCCACAGTAGCAGCATTTGGGGGAAAGTGGGGGGGGGGGTGAGTGTCCCTGCCTTTCATTGTCTTTCCTGCTGTTCACTATAGTTTGTAAACCAGGAGTACTTGAAGCTGCCAGTTTAGAGGTCTGGGGAGAGGACTTGGGGGAACAGTTTCACAAGAATGAGGGATCTGATGCCGCCCGTGTCGCGGCTACTCCCCACGGAAGACTGTGCCAGCAAAGAGGGAAACTGACTCTGACCCCAGAACAATGCATGGCTTTCTGTTCTTTCCTTGGTTGCTCTCCCTTTGCCCACCAAATCTTCACCCTCAAGTAGAGCAGAAATCATGGCAGAAATCCAACCATCCAAAACCAGCAGTCACCTACACCACAGTTTTCCCAACAAGATCCATACACAGATCCCCAACTACGATACCATAGCTTACAATGTACTCCCTCGGATGGGCAGGCTGATGGTGCGGGAGACCTTCTCCTTGTAATAAGGATCACGGATGGAGAAGCCAATCCCATCCTCTTTGATCTCCATAAGGGATGCCAACGACTTGGTGATGTTCTTGGTGGAGATGTCCAGTGTGGGCCCTAGACACTCTGCAGACACAGCTTTCATCTGGCCAGACAGCTTGGGCTCCCCCTACAACAAAGCCCCAGAAAACACAAAGCAAACTAAGGAGCGGCAGATGGCAGGGCAACACAGGAGCGATTCCCCGGTTGCCACTGTAGGTGGTGCTCAAATTCAGCCTGGGAAGGCTAGCATTTCTTGGTCACCTCTATCTCAGAAACCCCTGCAAATATCCCAAGCAGCTTTCCAAGACCTTCCCACTTCATTCTGAACTTAATATGGACAACAACAGAACGCACCACCTACCACTGGGCAGCAACTGCTGGTCGTTCAGAAGAGCCCTAATGAAGTTCCTGTGCCCCCCACCCCCTCCATCCCACTAGAATTCAAGTAGGCCAGTCTGGGGCCAATTGTTTTCTCTGGATAAAAGGCTTATTCAACAGAGCCATGGCTAGGACAGACAGAGACATAACACACATCAGTCCAGGGCTTTGTTTTAATTTCATTGCTGATTCACTGGAGGAGGGCCAAAGCTTAAGAATCACCATCTGGATGTACAGCACCACGGCTAGCTGCCAAAATGCAGTACAAATATCTTAACTTGGCCTCAGTGAAATGTAGGGAAGATGAAAAAATGGTGCATATATTTGCGGGGTGTGTGTGTGTCCCCACTATTTGGAAAGCTACAGAATAAGAACGTGGCATGGTCAAAGTGCCATGTTCCACTTTAAAAACAAACATATATAAACAAATATAGCCAAACATAAATCTGACCACATGGGGCACCTTCAACAAGAAAAAATAATTTATGTACAAAAATGATCAGGACAACGTTGTCAACATTTTCCTGTCACTGACCATTGTTTAGTTTGGTGAAAATCTTAAAAATCCTTCCTGGCTATTTGAAGCTTTTGTTAGTTCTGGGTGGATCTGCTAACCATCTTTCCTGGGAATTTCCATAATGAAAATGTATAACACAACAACAACAAGAATTGGAAGTGTTTGACAGACTCACACTTTCAAACTTACCCTGCACTTGAAGTCATCCTGACTGGCAGAGCCCTTCATGGAGAAAGACTGGGAAAAGCTGCAGGGACACAGGGAGAGTTTTGTAGACACATATTTTCAGTAATAACTACAGAGGTGCAAACTAACTCAGAGACTCTCCCTCCCAGCAATGCTTCAGTCCTTAACTCAGGAGCCCACTTCATTCTTGCACCACAGGTTTTCTAGCTTAATTCTGGAATTTTACAGAAAAGAACGATGTAGGGGGTTCTTTCATACTCAAAGCTGACTTTGGGGGTGGCTACATTGGTCAACAAATGGAATTTACACCCCACCCACCTTTTAAAGGCCACCACAGCCTAGAGGGAAAACAGGCAGAAAACGCTCAACCTGTGCCCTGCGGTCTCTCTGGGTGCACAACTCACCTCCCCTCTGAGGCCAAGCTGAATTCAGAGACTTCTTCATCTGTGCTGGCATAGCCATTCTCTGTGCAAAAGGATAAAACAAAAGCCAGGTAGAGCGCATCCACTAGCACATTGGTACTTAGCTGTGATGCTGGACGAAAACATACCCCTGCCTCCCTCTGACCCAGGCCATGAAGGAGGGTAAGCGAAAAAGAGGATTTCTAAGCAAACAGGATTCTATCTCAAAGAGGCAAAAGCTACTCCAAACTCCCACCTTGCTGCACGTTGTGGATGAGTGCCTGTAGCTCAGGGTGGGATTCTGCCTTTTCCCGCAAGGCATCCAGGATGTGGTGGTTCTGAGAGGAGCCAGTCACATCCGTTTGTCTCAAGCGGCCTTCCAGCAGGCGGATCTGGGCTTCCTTCTGGGCTACCTGCAGGCTCTGTTTTGCAAAGATTGGAGAATTAAGCACAAGCTCAGCGGCAGCTTTCCCACTTGTGGAATGCCCTCCCTAGCTAAACACATCTGTCTCCCTCACGCCATTCTAAAGCAAAACTATTCAAAGAAGTTCATTAACCTTGTCCATCAGGACTGATCTGTCTACTTGGGGTCTTTGAACAGACCATCTTGCTACTGAATAGTTGCAAAGCAAGATGTGGCTATCAGATCTCTGGTCCACATGAGATAGAAAGGCTGCTCTTTATTTATTTATTTTTAACTTACCTTGTCTATGGATGCCTTGAGGAAATTGTCCAGCAAAAGCCGTGCCTCAGCCAAGGAGCAGGAGCTGATCACCACAGAGGTGTCTGTGGAATCCAGTTCTTCCTAGAGACCCACAGGAGGAAAACAACAGAATGAGAAAGTCTGGGAAAGGACAGTTGCAGTTTGCTACCCATGCCAGCAGTTGGACTGGTTCCTTTGCTAAAGATTTAGCTCCACAGGCTAAGTGGCTTTGCAAGAGACCCATCCAGCAGATTTGTGCATAAAAGTAGTAGTCTGTCTCATATTATCAACTCGCTCCAGCCCCTGAACCCAAATCGTATGCACTACAGAGTGGCCTTCCCCAAATGTGGTGCCTTCCAGATATTTTTGAACTATGACTTCCATCACCACCCCTTACCATTGGGCATGCTGGCCATGGCTGAAGGGCATCAGGAGTCCAAAACACCTGGAGGGCACCAGGCTGTGGAAGCTGTTATAGGCCAATCAGAAGCCTTTGTTTGAGATGTCTACAGACCAGCAAGTTCACTTAGGATGCTGAGACCTTCACACAATTGCCAGATTCTCAGAACTCTTAATAACGGACTGATACTATTTTGTTAAGAATTTAAAATGTTATAATGTTAGTACCATTGACACAAAACCATGTGTTTGGACTGCTATTTTATGCTTTTGAAAGGAACTGATACACAACCGTTTATTGTGTGTTCGGGGGGCATACATTTATGTGGAAAAGGAACATACCAAATAAGAAGGGGGGGGAGAAATAGCAGTTCCTCAGAGGAAATAGCAGAGACCCAGGACTTTCCATACTCTACAAGTTAACTTCCCAGTCTCTGCGTCTTACATTCCCCCAGCCCACCCCTTTTAAGGAAGCAGTAACACACTGAAACAGCCCACCCATTGTAACTGATTATCTACACAAGAGCTCAGCCAGCCGACCTCAGCTCATCACCAGGTCCAGGTCCAACAGCATTTCACCCTCCCAAACTGCTTGCACCATGCATAGATGGGACGAACCTTGGTCTCTTCAAGCTGCATGATGGTGGCCTGGCAGTCAGAAATGCCGTCATTGATGTAGTCAATGTTGGCTGCCAGCACCTCAATCTCCTCATTCAACTCCTGCAGCCCCTTCTGCTCTTCAGGGTTCTCTGTCTGCAGCTTCTCCCTCTTCCCCAGAAGCATCTCCTGCATCAGTGACAACTCCTCACGTTTCTGAAAATGGGGAACAGAAGGCAGAATGTTTCCTCTTTGCCAATGTTGTGCAGCCCCTTCTCTGGCTCTCCTCTCAGGCCCTTTGCCTTCTGCTCCAGCGAGAAACAACCACTTTTCATCACCTTGATGAGTCGCTCCATATCCGACTCCAGATTGATGATGGTCATCCTCTGCATGACAATGTCAAAGACACGGCGCTCCAGGGACTGCCACTTCATGCGGGCTGTCTTACTGAAGGTCTGGTTTGCCCCTTTCTTTGCGAACTTCTTCCTGCAGATGGAAGTCATGTACGAAAATCTGAACAGCGTGATCTTGGAATTATCCAAAACCAGAGATGGAAAGGCTGCGGCCTCCCAGATGTTGCTGGGCTCCACCTTGCATCAGTCACAGCAAAATGGCAAAGTTGCGAGTCCAGCAATATCTGGAGGGATCCTCATCCCCGTGCTAAATATTCTGGGTCATTCCTACCCAAGCATAGTGGGTGGATGGGAAATGGGGGCTGCTCTGAATGCTGCCAAGTAAAGGAAGGCACAGAGAAGCCAGTGGATTAGAAGTCAAGACAGGCCTCTATATCAGATGGTTTTAGACACCTAGGTCAGTCTGACTTACCTGGAAAACTGCTAACTGGGCCAGTGTCTTACCTGATGGTTCGAGTCCCATTTGTGGAAGAAGGAGGGTCTCCCAGAAAGGTGTTGATTTTCCGATTCCATTGGCGCACAATGCTGGAGACAGAGCGAGAACTAGATTCTGGCTCGGAAGAGGTGGTGCTGGTGGAGACCTCTACACCCGAGTCCAGCATGGTTTGCTTCTGATTCATTCTTCCAGCAACCCGATCAGACATAGGTTTGGCCATACGGCGCAGAGCAGAGACCTTGACAACAACACAACAAAGCAGTCCAGAAGAATGGAAATATAGAGGTGATAACAGACATGATACAGTCTTAAGAAGGGCTAATATGTGAAAATATATTCAAAGTGTTAGCTGCTCAGTCTCCAGCCTCAACCCTAGTCTCTACTCATGCCTAAGTGCAAAGTGTCTGCTCACAGTATCAGCTGTTTTTACAGATGTTCCCAGTAATGTTGGCCATTCATGGCAGAATGAGAAAAATGCCACAAGTTACCTACATATGAGCTTAAATATGTAACAAAACAAAGAACCATGTTGGCATTCGCACACTAAGCCATGTGTGACGCAGCAGGTATGATGCCCAGTGGGATGACAATGAACAACAAAGTTGCTCTGGATAAAAAGAAAGTGGGCATCCTAAAGAGAGAGAGAAATCGTGTAACCCATGATAGCTCAAAAGAATTTTGGATGCAAATTCTTCCTATCAGATGGAAAATTGTAGCTTTGTCGGGGGGGGGGGGAGGTTGTTTTTGTCTAGGCAAGATATTACATTTGCCTTTGTATTTTGGAAAGGTGGCTTTATTATTTTTAAGAAAAGAAAGCAACAGTGTGTCCATCGTACACTGTTCCATGTAAAGAATCCCTGAGGAGTGGGAGATATATTCCTTGTCTGGTTCATTCAAGTCTCCAGTCTGAGTGACTTCTTATGACAGGTAAAAGAACACCCACCAAAAATATCCACGAGCCTTTCTGGATGTCAGTGAGAGGCTTTCAATACAGCAAAACCAAGGCAAGTGTATTTTTAGAGGAAACTAAACACTTGCCTTCCTTGTGAGCAAGAAGGTCCCCACTCACCTCTTGGGTTTTCCTGCGAAGTACAATCTCCTGCTGCCGCTTCTGAGATTCTAGCGCTCGAATCTGAAACTGCAGGCACAGCATGATAAAAGTTATTAACAAAACCCACAGGCAGAGAATCTCAATGGGAGTGATGTCAGTCTTGACTTAAATGGAGACAAATGTGTATTGGTGTAAAATGAATGTATGGAAGGAAGCCAACTCCTCCTAAACCACAATAGGTCTCAAGTTGCTTTGGAGCAAAAGAGGGGAGAATGCTGCGGCTCTCATGTCCTGCTAGTAGACATCCCATAGGCAACTGGGTTGGCCACTGTGAGCACAGGATGCCACACTAAATGGCCCTCTGGTCTCATCCAAGAGTCACCTCTTCTTATGTATTTGTAGACACACAAGTTATTTTTTGTGAAGAGGACTGAAGTGAGGCAGGCATTAAATCACAGCTTCGTTTTGCATGATTGCTCTGATTATACTGAGCGTCTTCCCCTCTCCTGTCCATCAGCAGTCTATGGGTTTTTGTAAGCTCTACTAGGAAGAGGCTTCTCAAAGCTTGAGCAGCCACAAATGGTGCTCTTGCCCACCTCCTGCCTCCTCTGCTCCTTCTTCAGCTGGGCAATCTCCCGGTTCCTTTTCGTCTCTGCCAATCTGCGCCGCTGCTGCTCCTCACGCATTTGTTTCATCAGTGCCACCTGTAGGGCACAAATAGACTCAATGCCAAGCATAATAACTGGGAAGTTGGCTTGCCCCAGTGACTATCTGGGGCCACTTTCCCCAACTGGGTGCCTGAGCTGGCTGGGCTGAGGGTGGGAATCCAAAACACCCAGAAGGTGCCCTGGTGCTTGAACTTAGCCAAATGAAGAGTTGCAAATTCCCAGGCAAGGTACCTTGGCTTTCTTCATCTCTGCCACTTCTGCATTCAGCTTCTTCAACTCTCGCTCATATCGTGACTGGTTCTTGAGGAGGCGGGCATGCTCCTTCTGGGCTGCCTGCAACTTTTGCAGGTCCCTGTTCATCTCCCTTAGACGCTTCTCATAATCTGCTTTGATCTTGTTCGCCTTCTCTTCTGTGTAGCATTCCATGGAACCTGAGGGAAAGAACAAAGGAAGTATGTAGATCAGGAGTGATGGACTACAGCTCCCATCATCCATGACCAGTTGGCCATGGTGGCTGGGGCTGATGGGAGTTGGAGTCCCAACAACATCCAGAGGGCCACAGCTCCCACATCTCTGATGCAGATTTTAAGTACAGACAGACTGTACTCAGTGCCAATGTCACTGATTTCAGAAGGCTAGATCCTGATGTAAATGATGCAGTTAGGAAATCTTATTTATTAAATTTATATCCTGCCCCTTTCCCCAAAATAGCCCAGGGTGGCAAACAAGTGATAAAAGAAAAACTTCTTAAAAACAACTCCAATACAGATACAGACTGGGAAAGATCTCAACTAAAAAAGCTTGTTGGATGAGGAAGATTGCAGTAATTTAGCCTGGAGGTTACCAGGGCATCACTGACAGTGGTCAAGCTGTTCCTGGTATAGAAACAGTTGTAGCTGCCTTACCTGCCAAAGCGGATGGAAGGCACTCTTAGCTAATGATGTTACCTGGGCCTCTGGTGACAAAGGTGGATCAAATCTGCTCTTTCAGAGTACAATTTCATCCAAAGTAGGTGATGGACTAATTATTTGGACCTGGGGCCCACCCCTAGTGCCTTCATCTTTCCAGAATTCAGTGTCAGCTTATTGGTCTTCTTTCGGCCCCTCTCCAAGTCCTGGATTTGCATGGCCTCTCCCGATTCAGAAGTTACAGAGAAACAGAATGTACTGATGCCTGCAGCTGGTCTACAGCAGACCAAGTAGCATCTGACATTAAGGGCTGGTTTGCAGTTAGCAACAAATGATGGTTTAGCTTTGTGTGCGCACTGCACAAACTAGAATGGGTGTGAGCAAAGCCTCATGGCTCACAGGTTTCCCTTTTCCTTCTCCTAATGCATGGCCAGAAGCAGAACTTCACTAACATTTTGTTTCACTTTTAACCAATGGCTTCTAGATGCAAAGGAACAACAAGTTCTAGTTTAAAACAAACTGGTCCTTTTCTCAACAAGCCAACTTGAAGCTGGGTTGTTTGTGGTTTAAAATAGCCTCTTGTTAGTTAATCTCTAGTTCATATTTGTAACAACAGGTAAATATTATTTGAAAGTAAAACTAAACAGCAGTGTCATGTCTCATTCAGATGGCTCAGGCCTTAGTGTTAAGCCATGGTTTAGCATTTCCTTCTAATCATACTTTAAGCGTATGGGTAGAAATGTTGCTTAAGCAATCTTTCCACCCTTGTATCACAGCCTCGGTTGAGAATCCAAATGCAAAATCTTTCATTATCAGCGTACAGATGCTGTTCAAACTGTCAAAATCCAATTTCGCCCAAGCGGCATGCCCTTACTCAGGTTTTGCAGGACCCTGTCCCTCTCTTGCTGTGTGTCACGGATCTTGTTCTGCAGTAGAATCAGCTTCTCCTCATACTGGTGCTTCAGAGTTTGCAGGCGCCGCTGGCTGTTCTCCAGCTCATCTATTAGCTTCTGTTTGATCTCGATCTCACAGGTCAGGTCAGCCAGATCAGCTTGGAAATTTGCTGCTAGATAAGACACACACACAAAAAAAACAAAAAACCCTTCACCATCTTGAAGATAGTGGTATCTAAACTCATTACAACCTCCACTAAAGACTAGAATAAGCTGTACCCCTTTTATGGAATTGAATGCTAAGAGAAAAAGCCTAGCATATGTACAGGCATGTTTCTTGTGCTATTAAAAGGATTACAACAGTAGTTGCAGGTGGAAAGCATGGGGGCTGTGAATTCAACATTTCAAACCCAAATGATTTAAAGGCCATCCCCTCCATATATCCTGAAGACTGTGTGTGTTGTGTTCACCTAGATCCCTGCAGAGACTGCAGCTGTTCAACACTTGCTGCTGTAGCTTACCCTTTTCTTCAACATCCGAGTCAGAATCCACCAGGCTTTCTTCACTTCCCGAATCATCTTCCTCTTCCTCCTCCTGGCCGCCTTCTTCTTCACAGCCGCTCTCATCCCGTTCCTCCTGAAAACAAAAGGTACAGTGATGAGAAAAAGGGGAGTGGTGATGCAGCTTGTTCCAAGGCATTGCAGTTCCAACCCTGCCCAACAACTCAATCAAACCATGCTGTATTTTCCCTGGCCATTCATTCTACTAACTTCCAAGTCTTTGTCTTTCAGCTCTGCTCTTCAAAGCAAGGACCCTAGTATGTAATCCCAGTGTACACAGTGGGCCTACTGTATTCCCAAATGTTCATCTTAAATATATCAATATAACAACCCCCTGCCCCAAAACAAGAATCAGTGCAGAAATAATGTAATCACTGTGCACAGTCAAAATTATGCCTTTAGCAGTGCACTGTTATTTCCTCCAAAAATAAACAAGTTTGTCAGTTTTAACCAATTTATTTAACTTTATTTAAATCAAATAATGTTTCCTCATTTTGTAATGTGCACAGCCCCAGGCTTTTCAGAATCCAATGGCATCCCACAGAGACATTCATGTTTTGAGACAGAAAAGCAAGGCATACTTCACCTACTTAAAAAAACACCTATTTGTCAGCCTATTCTGCTCCATTTATCCAAGGGCGTTGGATTAAAGAGAAGCTTGCATGGAGATATTTTATTGAGACTCAGGAGCATAAGGAATTAGTGGGCAATTGCTGAGGTCAGGAAACGTTTGAAGCAGATGTTAAATCTGGCTGAAGGGAATAGCACTTGAGATGTCCTTTACGGCCAATTTCTCATTATGCTGAAAAATTGCCACAGGACTCATCCTGATGCCATCAAAGGCCAGCAGTAAGTTTGGCACCCTTAATAATTGCTCAAAAGAACACAGAGGTTGTATGCATGAGAAGGGCAAGATCTCTTACCTCTTCCACTTCATTCTCATCTGTCTCATCCGCCTCATTTCCCTGCTGCATCTTCAACCTCTTCTTAAACCCTTCTTTCTCTGGGCTGCAGAAAAGAAGGCAGTTTTACATGAACATCTGTTTCTAAATCATTCATTTTTATTCCAGATTGCAGAGTCAAAAAAACAGGCCGTCAGGGCAGCTAAGAAAACAAACACCACTCCAATTACAACAAATCAAAACAAAACATTTCATCTGCATAACTAATGGGAAGGGGACATTTCCATTGGAAACACAATCATTTGCCTCTTCTGTGCTTTTTGGCTAAGCTCTTTGCCTGCAGTCATTCTCACAAAGCTTTCTGCAAGACAGCAAGTATTTACCATCCTTTCAATACAGAAGGGTAAATCAAAGCTCAGCACAGAAAAGGGTGTTGTATTGTAGATCATGAGAGCTGCATTACAGGAGTCCCATAGAGTGAGAATGATGGAAAACATATATATTTTGATACTTCTAAGAAGTTCTGAAGGCCCAGCAGCCTAACCAGAGTAGAAGGGTCCTGAGCAGATGCAAGACAGAGGAACCCATTTTACCTTTTCCTTCGCAGCTTAGTCTCCTTCTTCAACCGTTCTACATCTTGCTTGGCCCACTGGATGACTTCTGAGGCCTCAGCTTGCACAGAGGAGACAGGGCTATTTGAAGCTCCCAACCCAGGAGATGAAGATAAGCCCAGGGAATAAGGAAGCCTAGAGGAAACTCGTGATAGACCGCGACGCAGTGATTCATTCATAGCTTCGCTCTCCAAGAGCTTTGTCCTACAAAGAAGAGAAGAGATACCGGTAGCAGTCACCTCATAGTGTCCATTATATACATGAAGACAGAGAAAGATTCCTATGGGAACTGTGGGGAGGTGAGTATCTGCTAGCCCAGAAACCACATGGATACAAGTCCATCTGATGCCCTCATTGACATGCAATCATAGGTAAGGGACTCAAAAAGACCATAAGGGAGGATGCTCAGCTCTTAACTTTTGACAGCACACAGCTTCATTAACAGGAATGAGCAGGATCCAGAAGGCAGTATAATGTATAATCTCTTGACTCAGCAGAAAAGAAAATATGAGGGGGGGAAACCCTCAGGGGAGTGGGGGTGGGGACCCGAGAAACCTGCTAGCTATGATAATTCTTGATGTGAGGGGGGAAGGAAGATGGAGTGGTGGGGGACACACACTCCTTCTTCATGATGTCTACAAAGCAGTTATCTCAGATTAAGGGAAGGGGCCATTGCTCTGTGGTAGAACACATGCTTTGCAATGAAGAAGACCCCAAATTCAACTCTTGGCATCTCCAGTAAAAAAAGAAGCCCAAGTGCAAGGTGCTGAGAAGATCATGGAGGGACACTGTCAACTGGAGCCATTTGTACTTATCAAATGCAAATTTTGACATCCTAAATTCTATTAGTCAGAACATCAGGAAATCAAGGAAGTCATGCTACTAATATGATTCTTCGAAATTCTAAAGCAGAATATTCCACTACCATATTATTTGCATCTGCTTCTATCCCACCCAGCTACATGCTTGGCTATCTGCATCCCTGCATCACTCCTATCGCATGCCTGGCCAGCAGGGGGCTCATGCTGCTGCATGCTTGTGTGCTTGTGGCAGCTTCAGCTGTTTGTTCCTGCATCTGCTGCATACCGCTGCAAGTTTATGTGCATGTGGGACCTGCAACTGCTGCTCTCAGCTTTATTGCCTTTGTGTGGCTGTGATAGCCGCCACTGCAGACAAAGAGGTTATTTTAGGCACCTTTGTTTACAATTCCCATACCTTGGGAGGGCACAAGTGAATTTATAAGTACCACAAGTCTCTTATATCAAAGGGTTGTTTTTTAAAAAAAATACATGCATTGTCTCTTTTTTAAAGTTGTGTTTTCTACAGATCAGTTTTATTTGTTGTGAGACATTAGTGTTGCATGCAGTATTAGGTTGGGAAGAAAAGAGGGGAAAAGAGGAGGAGAGGGGATGGTGAGTGGAGTGGGGTGGGCAATGCTTCTATTCTTCTCCTTAGTTTATGTGTGGGGTTTTGTGTCAGCATCACTTGTATGGGTTCTCTTTTTATTCGTCAAAGGGTTGTTTCTGATCCTAAAGTGCTCATCATTTGAAGATTACAGTACACAAAGGGCAAGAAGCCACGGGGTGAAAGTACTAGCTTAGAGCTACTTGAATAGTCACCAGTATAGAAGTTAGATATTTTTCTCTTTCAAGAAGGTATGGCCACTTGCAAAAAGAATAAAAGTGGGTGGGGGAATCCAGAGGACCACTCCGTCTTACCTGAGCTCCTCTATTTCCCGGATGTAGTTCTGAATCAGAGCACCAATAGCCTCGTTGCCATCACCTGGGAGAACAATGACGCAAAGACACAGAAATTAAATTCTAAACAATAATGGAGAAAGCTAGACAAGAGCAAGCAAGATCCCAAAGAAATCAGAGAAGCCCAATTGCTATGGAAAACAAAAGCAGCCAGGCCAAGCATGCTTCACTTGAACATATGGCTAACATCATGCACAGTTTGGTCCTTCATAAAACCAACCCTGAAATCTGTAAACGCAATTTTTCTCTTGTGACTTTAAGGAATATATAGTGCCATTTGTATGCTGTCTAATGAAATGGTCTAGAGACCCCAATCAGTTGCCCCTCTCAGCCTCACCTGCCTTGGCAAGAATCAAGTTGGCTTCTTGGCTCATCAAGTGTGTGACACGGACGTTGATGGCATCAATAGCTTCTTGCATGGCCTTCACACGCATATGCAAAGTGGTGTTCTCCTTCTGCAGCATGGCATTCTCCTGGAACAGGTCGCTGTAGCCTTCAGATCCATCCTCTCCAATGACACGCTTACCCTTTGGAGACAGAAATGAATGAAGACACCAGTAGGAAGGGCTGGAGAGCACATGGACTGGGGTGGAAGACAGTCGCCCTGTGCGCATCCCAATTAAGGGACATAATCATCACAGTATACTTCAGCCTTCTCAAGCCTTCTGCCAGTCATGGTAGTCTTGCACATACAGGAAGGCTCTGAAGTTGGGGTACGTTTCAAGTATTTTATAATCCACCTTCCTGCAGAAATAGTTCAGTGACTGCCATTTCCCCCCGAACCAGCTCTTAAAGAGTTGCATAAAAGATTTATATTTATGTTTATACGCCAGTCTTTGATCATTGGGACTTCTCAAAGTAGAGTACCGCATTTTAAAAGACAGTAAGATCCAACTATCACATGAACTTTTTAAAAAGAGAGATTAAAAGACCACCGATAAAAGAGCTTAAAGAGACCTGCCAGTGTTCATCTATAGCAAATCATCTGCAGAAGTAGAACTTTCCAAATAAAAAAAGGGAGTAGGCCAAATATGGCATTAAGATATTTTCTCCAGGGGAATTTAACTGGGTGTGCAACATTCCTAAAGAGATGGAGAGAGAGAAAACACCACTAGGGATAAGGGAACTACTTCTAGTGCTGAAGTTGTGCCACTCAATGCAAAACGCTCCCGACATCTCCTTACCGCCTTGTACTCCATGAGCTCCATCTGAAGGCGAGCAATTTCAGCTCGCAGGGCGCTGATCTGCTGGCTCGTCTTATCCTGGTTCACCACCACTTTGTTCTTGATGTTGCGAGCTCTGTTGGCATACTTAAGGGTATTCAGGGTCTCCATAAAATCCCGATCTGAAGGGCTCACGCAGGCAATCATTATGGTTTGGCTACGAAGGTGGGATAATAAATAAGGTCAAGCACAGGAGGGCTGCTAGTCTCCCTGACACATCGGCTATCTCCCAGTGAGAGCAGCAGTGCAGAGGTCAAGCCATTCCCGATGCTGGCAGTCTGGCAGCTGAAACCAACAAGCTGCAGAGGGCTCCAGTTTGCTGAATGGTGAGCTCTGGTTTGAGTTGACAAGAGTTCTGAACAACCCCCCACCCCCTTGCCTTGGGCAAATTACCAAATATTCTGCCAAACAGAAAGCAGGAGTTCCTAAATCCAAAAGGCCATGACAAGACAGACAAAGAACATGAAGGAAAATGGGGGGGGGAGGGCAGTTGTAAAAGGAAACAGACTAGAAAAGAGGGGGAAAGAAGAGATTACAGTGATCCCATGTTAGGAGGTACAGTTGCCAGAATTCTGGATCAAAAACAGCTTAGGCATATTATGTAAGCATCTATTCTGCAAAAGCCAATAATCACATTTGGAACCCAGGAAGAAATGAGGCCCAGGATGTGTTTAAAAATACGTTCCTTGGCACATCTGCTGTGGCCTTGCCTTGGGACCTCTCATTAAGGGCTCCCATGGCCATGCAGCGTTAATCATAGCACACAATCCAGGCAGCCTCCTCACCTGCAACCCCCAATGCCACTAACCCTGCAAAGGCTACAAACAGCTGTTCTAGTTGCCTGTTTCCATTACCTGTTGCCACCAAGGGAATCTTGGAGGAGCCGAGTCAGCTTTGAATCTCGGTAGGGCACATGCAAGGCTCTCTTGCTCTGGTCCCCAAGGGCGCTGATGACGTTTCCCAGTGCTAGCTATCAAGAAAAAGGGCAAGTCGGCGAATAAGAGATGGACACTTTCCCTTGTGCCTTTATTCTGGCACCATACATTCGTCACAGAAAAGTCAATGCAGCTTCAAGCAGTTATTCCCTGTTTGAGGTCACAAATCAGCCCCCACCCCCACTTACTGGGCTGAAGCTTATACTGGTAAACACCATGACTTTTCCATTACAGGGATGAACCATATAAACCACATAAACTTTGCTGCCAAACAGGCAAGCTTGCTATATCACCATGACTGAACCTTAGCCTACAGAATCTGGCTTTCACAGAAGCATCTATCCAAACCTAGAGAATCTCATTTTTAAAAAGATACAGGCACCTATATCATACCTATATTATACATGCTTGCAAATGTCACTGCCACTTTCAGACTACACTAAAGTTTCATTTCCACAATTCCCTGTCTCTTAAATTTGCAATGGCTTCAGGGACAGAGCCTTGCCCACCAGAAACAACATAGATTTCATGGTGTATCCCATTCCATGAAGCCTGCATGCTACAACAAAGAGCTCTTATATGCCTAGACCAAGCCATGGCTTGTGCAAACTCCAAAACAGTAACAAAGGTGCTGGACAATACTTCGTTGTCATATCCAATCCTGACCCATTTGTATGATAAAGGCCATACCAAACCACAGTTGATGGAGATCCCTTCCTTGGCTCTCTCGCCGGTTGCACCAGTCCGCTTCAACCTCTCTGAGCCAGCCAGGTCAACAAAGTGGAATTTGGCTGTTCGCGTCTCATATTCACTAGAAGGCTGGGATCCCTCCAGGAGACTGTTGGAGTCTCCATTCACCTGCAATCGGAATACATCCCAGAATCATTTCCCGAGGTGTAATGGATTCTGCAACTGCTCCACCCCTGCCCTCCCCTTCTCATGTCCTTACCAAGTGTACAGGGGAGCAGACGCGCATTTGGCAAAGGTAGATGGTGAAGATGGCATGGGAGCGGGAGCTCTGGACATTCATCTGGGTGCTGGCTGTGGTTCGAGAGAGAGCTCCCTGCTTCAGGCACTGAATCAGCTGCAGGGACAGACGAGAGCAGGGATGGTGGTTACGCTTTCTGCCAAGATGCAAGGCAACACATGCACACACAAAAGCAAACGGAATCATTTTTCAACCTTGCTTGAACAGGCGTACAGCTTCTTGCTGGACGCTATTTCATCATTAGCTCTTGCGAAAGTCAACCCCCTACAGGACTATAACAATCAGGATTGAGCTAGCTGTGACATGCAGTTGTGTGTCTCTTTCTCCTGACAGGGCCGGAAGGGAGAGTGACGAGGAGGCCAGGTTGGTGGGGTTGTTCAACTCTGTCTCCTCTGGATTTTTCTCAGCTCAAAATCACACACACTCCTAGCTCCCAATACAATTTAGTACTTTGTTGAGGAGGTGTTAATTATTACCATTGGATCACTTATATAAACTAAATTATACAGCGACAGAAAACCTGACGAGACAAGATTTGCAAATTTATCTGAACTTACAAGATTTCTTGGAAAGACTGGCTTTCTTTGATAAAGTAATGACTGTGGTGCCTGTTTCTAATGCTTCTAATTGCTTCCTGTTTCACTGTCAATATGTAAATGACAGAGGTAGTGAGATACTGATTTTGTCTGTTTCTTCTTATAAATATGCAAGAACACACAAAGGAACATACACAACAAAGTAAATATTTTTGTATAAATAATATGTCTGACACACACACCCCTCCACTGGTTATGGCCACAGCCACCTCAAGCATTTCAAGCACATGAACCACAGCTCTGTGGAGGGTAAACTACAGTTCCCAGAATTCTTTGGGGGAATTCTTCAAATGTATTTTAAGTGTATGGTGTGGGTGCAATCCATGTGTGCATGCACACAGACACACCCCTCCTATTGAAGATTATACTTCTGGCAAATGTCCACAGATGCTTATCCCATAATAAATTTGTCTGTCTTAGTTGCATATCATTGAAAGGAAATCCAGTCAATATTACATAAAATTAAGCTTGTCCAACAAATGCACTAGAGGTTTAAAAAGCACATGCCAAAGAAGACACTTAAGAACGTAGATCTGGGATTACCTATTAAATTAAATGACAACACTTGTCAGATTCAGATGATAGCATACATACAGCTTCGTATGTAACATACTGAACTGAGTCAAACCCTTGGGTCCATCTAGCCCAGTACTGACTGGCAGAAGATCTTCAGGATTTTAGACAGGGGTCTCTCCCAGCCCTACCTGGAGATGTCAGGGATTGAACTTGGGGTCTTCTGAATGCAGGGTGCTGTACCACTCAACAACAGACCCTCTTCTCAAAGGGGTGGGGAGATACAGAAAGGGCAGTTTGAACAGAAACGTCTTTACATCCCTTTCAGGGGTCTTTAATAGAAAGATAACCATTTTATTAAAGGTCTGGAATGAAATACAAATGTGATCATCTATATCTCCCCATGCCACACTCTTCTTAAAGACTTTCAACTACCAAAATGAGGCATGGTGAGCTTTAAGGTATTGTGGCTGGACAGCAGTTTCACTGCACATGAAGACCAAGCGCTGAAAGGAAAAGTAGAAGGAGACTGCCAGTGTTTCAGCTTCTTTGTAATTAAGACACTCTCTCTTATCTAATCTCTGAAACAATTGCCTAAGAGCTCTGGCAATATATGAACTCTGTGCATCTGAATCAAATGAACGCCATTATATCTAGAAACTCAAGGCGAATTATGGGAAGAGATATTAATTTCTCACTGTGAGAAATAATTAAGTGTTCAATTGAATTGTAATGGTTAGAGTTCTGAAAAGGGCTTTTTTGTCCCATTTGCATAAGCAAATTATTTCCTATATTTTTATCCTGCTTTTCAGACAAATTATTGTCTCTGAAAACAACACACATCAATTAAAAAAACAGAGTGACACACAGAAAAAGCCTGCCCTGAAAAAAGACACATACAAGAACTCAGTGAAGGAAAAAATTATGAGAGGGGCACATTCTATATGGATTGCTAGATGGTGTATATTCCTTAGTCTTTGGGGAGGTGGAAATATTGTTCATGCTTGGGGCTCCTGCTGGAAAAATTGTGGTTCAAGGGGAGCATTCTTACCCATATGGTTGAGTTGGCTCAAAATTAAATCTTTCTGGTATGGGATATTAAATATAATGACTTTAATTACTAGTTATGTATTGCCCTTCAAGGCCAAAGGAATTCTGACTTGGAATATTAAAATTTCATATTCAAGGAAAGCATTGTCATATCTATTGATGGTTGCTAGGTTATGCATTGCAAATGTCTGGAAACATACAGAAATTCCCAGTGATTAAATGTGGTTTAAAAAGATACCAGACCCTAGCCATAATGGAGAAAGTGACGAGTATCTTTCAAATGAGAGAAGTAAGGATTCATGTGGATAAATTCACTAGAGTAACGGCAGCTGTTCATTGCCTTCCAGAAGAATCACCCTCATGAATAGATTGGATTGTGAATTATTTGATTCGTTTTATATTGTGAATGAATTTTATACGGTATTTGCAGGTTGTGTGTGATGGTGTGAGCTTCGTCTTAACATTCAGGAACTATATTATTTACTATAGAAAGATCTATGCCACCATGCAGTATAAATTTCCAGAGTGGGAACTTCTGTGAAACAAAACCCTTTCCTGGCTGCTATTGTCTTGCAGGTGGGAAGATGGGGCTCTATCTTCCCTGCTGGTGGAAAAGCAGTTTTATGCATTACATAAAATAATAATCATAACCAGCGAAATAGATGCAGGACCTGCATATAAATTCTAGCAGTTCACAGACCCTGCAAAGGAACAAAGAGATTATCTGCTATCCGGGATCACTGTGATAACAAATATTAGTGAAACTCATAATGCTCCCAACCACATTCTATATTCCAATATATAGGATATTCTATATTCCTACATATAGAATAGCAGCTAGAAAAAGGGATCATCATTTCCACCGAGGGGGAGAAATGTGGAAATACCACCAGAAAAGTTTAAGGAGGATATTCTGCATTATTAAAAGCAAAATGCATAAGAATTAGAGCGCTGACTCATGGCTGAAAAGTGGGTTATGTTATGGACTCCACCCAAATAAAGCACGTAAACAACTGAGTACTGCCATGCAGACTGGTAGCATCTGCAGTGAGATCAGGATACAATTAAGCAGCAGCCTGAAACACAGCTAAGGAATTCTCAACTCATAATGTTTCCAAGAGAAAACAGCCATGGCTTATTCTCACAGCACATACTCAAGATCACTTACAGCTTAGCACTCTTTAGCCACCTCATAAGAAGAAGATTTGTACCACATGCACACTCACTGCAACACACCCACTCACTTACATTAGATGCATAATGATGGCTGAAGTGGAGGTTGTCATCTTAAGCCCTCTCCAGGCATTCAAAAAACTCACGAGGGCATAAACAGTTGAGTGCCAGTAGGGTTGCACACACCAGCGCTGCCTCCAATGTATCTGCTGGCTCCACCCAACCTGCCCCCAATGTCCCTGTTGGCTCCATCCAGCAGACTGAACATGCTTAGAATCCCACAATCAGGAATGCCTAAAGAGGACTTTCATTGAACATGGAATCAAGACATTGTAGGTACTAATTAACATGAAACACAAAGCTGAGGTCTACTGTATGAGGAGTTGGTCACGTACCTCGTCCTGCGAGCCAGTGAGACGTGATGTCACACCTGTGGTGTAGATCCCACCACTGGTATCTTCATGGATTTTGATGTTTGACTTCCGGTGGCGGCTCTCAGGGTCTCGTGAGCTATCAAAGAGGTCCAGGATCTCTTCGTTATACAGCTGAACAAAGACATGGGTGGAATTGATACTAGGTTGATTGATTCACAAAGGGCTCCACAGGTACAAAATGATAGAAATGGATATTTGGGCTTGCAGTATGCCTTGAAGATCAAAGCAGAGCTTGACATTTAGCTAAGGATTGGCCCTGTTGACTACAGCATGAGAGCTTGGTGCTGCAGTCAACAGCAAGTCTGCAATTCTCTTCTAACAGGAATTCAAATCACAGCAATTTTACGGGGAACAGGGCTAGTAACAGGAAGAAAAACTGGAAGAACTGGAGTTTCATAATTGTCTGGAGCAATAAAAGTAAAAGTTGCATGGAATTCTTCACTGCTCTCACCACTGACAAGCCTACCAGAGAGATGAAATCTTAAGTTGGCTGAGGCTGCTGCATCCCCAGCAAGCAGGTCTGCATCATTATTGCGATCTGTTGACTGATGCATGAATCAGCTGCATTTCCTCTATGAAAATGTTTACTCATTGTCAAGGTCAAGCGACGTCTTTAATGGGTCTTCTGTGCATGATAGCATAGCGGTGGTATAAAAGGAAGCAAGTGCCAAGTTCCACCCTGGAGTGAAGGAGCATCATGCCCCCTCATTTTCAAATGCAAGTTCAAATTTAATCTCCTTCACTTACTCTTGAATGTACAGGCATGCCCCATGCTGTAATTTGTATGTTAACCCAGATCCACCACTGATGATCCAATTGTGCCCCCACACCGCACTTACTGCTGCAGAAATTAAATAAGCCCACTTCATTCAGTAGCCTCAGGCACACCTGTATGTGAGCTTATGCCCTCCTTCTCACACCCCCATCTCCCAACAGACACCAAGGCACCTACCTCCAAGAACTGTGCACTGACTTTAAACTCTGGTACTGGCACACCCTGTTCCTGCGCTGCCCGCTTGCGCTCCTCTATGCCAGAGAATAGGTGGGTAATGGCCCGTGGAATTATGCCATTCTCATCTTCGGAAATGTTCACGTCAAAGCCGGTTCCCATGGTGTACGTCTTACCTGCACCTGTCTAAAAGTAAACGGAAGAGACGCTTTATGAGAGCCCAGCTTCACTGAGAGGTGGTGAAAAAATGTAAACACCAACAACTGGGAAACACTGGCCTGCGAGTGCTCCAACTGGAGAACAGCCTTTACCAAAGGTGTCATGGGCTTTGAAGATGCTCAAACTCGGGACGAAAGGGAAAAGCGTGCTAAGAGGAAGGCACATTTGGCAAACCCTCACTATGATCAACTCCTGCCCAGAAACCTATGTCCCCACTGTGGAAGGACGTGTGGATCCAGAACTGGCCTCCAGTCACTTACAGACTCACTGTTAAAACCATGTTTATGGAAGACAATCTTACTCGGCTACAAGTGATCACCAAAGAAGAAGATTCCCTGGTACTTTCCACTACTCAACTCTTCTGCTCCTTAAACCCATCACACAGAGGGAGGTACTTGAGCAAGTTTTACTCAGAGGAGACCCACCGAAATGAATGGACCTGAGTAAAACTTAAGTTGAATAGCACTCAGAATCTTTACAAACCCTTCATTGCACTTTATAATTCCAGTTCAGACATTCCATTCCCCATATTTATCCTGGTTATTCAGCCAGCTTGGAGTCCACGTACATCTATTGCAGAGCAGAGGGAAATAATATCACCATGGCAGGTAACTCAGTGTAAAATTAAAGTGAGCATTGTATTCCATGTTAATTTGCAATTATTTTATTTTGTTTACAAGGCACTCTTCTTACACCTAATTAGTTCATTTCCAAGTCTCTTCTACCCTTTCCCGAGGGGGTGGTGAAAGCCAGTGTGGTGCAATGGCTAGGGCAATGGGCTGTGACGTGGGAAACCTAGCTCCAGATCCTCACATAGCTATGAAACACACTGGGTGGCCTTGAGCAAGCCAATGTTTTCCAGCCTCACCCACCTCATAGGGTTCTTGGGAAACTAAAGTGCCACTCCTGAGGTGGTATGTCTCTTGGAAGAAGGGTGCAAACCAACAAAGGCTCAGCCAACGATCATTTGGGGGGAAACAACAACAGTGGGATAAACGCAACAACAATGCAATATGAAATGGCTATGAGATATGATACGGAAGAAAAGGAAATGATCCAATAGAAAACATGATATAAAAGCAGAATATAATGCCCAGGCTAAAATGTGCTATATGTTATAGTGTTGGACTAAGACCTGGGACACTGAGGTTCTGGTCCCCACTTGACCATGAAGCTAACTAGGTTGCTTTAGGGCAGTCACTGTCTCTCTGCCTAATCTACCTCACAGGGTTGTTGTGAGGATAAAATAGGTGGGGAGAACCATGTACAACACCTTGAGCTCCTTGGAGGAAAGGTGGGATATATAAGCACACTAAATAAATTAAGAAAGACAAAGGAAGGAAGAAAAAGGCTTGGATAGCAGGACATTTCCTTTTCAATCTTGCATGGCTGAAGTCCTGCCAGTTGAAATTGTGCAAATTAAATGCACACAAGGTGGAGAGTTTAAAAGCTTTTTCTGCATCAGGTTTCCCCAGCGCAGAGTTTTTAAGGTCTTTGGCTTGTTTGGAAGGGGAGGGGGTAAAGCCTTCTCAGAAAGGCAAGGAAGCTCTGCAGGGGCAGTTCAAGTACACACATCTTTGTATGCATGTGCCATCTCTGGAACGTAACCCCCACACAACGTATGATCGTACTGTACTTCTTCATATAATAATAATAATAATAATAATAATTTATTATTTGTACCCCGCCCATCTGGCTGGGTCTCCCCAGCCACTCTGGGCGGCTTCCAGCAATATTAAAAACAAAACAAAACAATACATTAACATATTACAGATTAAAAATTAGTTTAACTATGCAAATTGCTCCCAGAAGAGGTACCGGTAGTAATGGCTGTCAACTTGGAAAATAAGGATATCAACGGCTACTACCTAGACATGATGGCTATTTTTTTATCCCCACTGTCGGAGGCAGCATGCCTCTGAACGCCAGTTGCTAGGAATCACAAGTTGGGCAGCACTGTTGCACTCAGGTCCTGCTTGTGGTTTTCCCACAGGCATCTGGTTGGCCACTGTGGAAGCTGAACCAAATGGGCCACTGACCTGATCCAGCAGACTCTTCTTACGTTCTCAAGGTTGGCATAATTCTGATGCAAATGGTAGCCTGAACCACTGCACTAATGAATTGGGTGTGTCCACCAGCTACCAGCTAACTTTTTGTCATGATCAGCATTGACTCCAGGTTTTGCAGTGTCCTTGGGCAAGATACCTTCAGTGTGGCAACCCCATGTGTGAGCCCTCCTCCTCCTCCCCGCTGCTCATTTGTTGACCATCTCCCATCGGGCTCAATCTGCTCAGCTTCCCAGAGGGATCAAGCAACACAAGCACAGTATGCTCATCTATCTCCTCACTAATTACACAAGACAAAACCCCTGAGGCTGACATCTTCAAGTGATCTCCACATTAAAAACAACAAAACACAATTTTGTGAAGCAGTCCTTTGTTTGGTATCAATGGGTCACTGAAAGGTGATAGATGGCACTCACTGTATGTGAATGCACCAACCTTACAGAATTAAGGTCAATTTTAAAAATTGCAGTCAGAAGAGCTATTTTGCTGCTATTAATATTCATGCCTCTGGAGAAAACCTCTGTTCCAGCTGTTCAGATGCAGCATATGTCACTCTTAATAAATATCTATGACCAAGACAGCCTTCAGCAGCTAAATACCGGAGAAACTTGCGGGGTGACTGACAAAAAAAAATCTTGGGAAAGCCCCAGTGTGGTTCTTCAAGTCATACCAATACATTGGGTTGTATTTAATTTAGCACTCTGGTTTTGCCTTTTTCAATGTAGCACTAAAGAGATTGTCCCATCAGTGCAAGCATTTCTGCTTGTGCAATGGAACAGGCTCTTCTCCTCCT
Source organism: Darevskia mixta (assembly GCA_034641385.1). NCBI lineage: Eukaryota > Metazoa > Chordata > Lepidosauria > Squamata > Lacertidae > Darevskia > Darevskia mixta. Next base: position 29,148,474 of record JAWWNH010000029.1, read on the forward strand.
GCATGTTGTTCTAATGGATCTTCCCCCCACCCCCAGCAACAGATTTGGGAACAGGGTAACATGGGGGGAAATCCCATTGTACCAGCTTCCACTAACCCACTGGCTTGCTCTGCTTCTCTAAGCAAGTGTCTGAAGTGGGTTTCACCTTTTCTGAAGGTTTAAGAAATTAGTTTATAATGCAAATTATCAACCCCTCCCCCAAAAAACTGCACTTACATTTCCCCACTACCAGCTCCCCTCAAGCCATCACCATATTTGAAGCAATTATTTCACAAACATAAAAACGTGGTTCCATCTTTGGGAGATTTGCCCTCAGGAAGCACCTGTAGGGTTCTAAAGAGGTTTAGATGTGCACCCACTGAATTCTAGAGTACAGTATGAAGGCACGTGATACAGTAACTTTGCTGGTCTGTGCTGGGAACCCCACCTTGAGTTTGATGTTGAAAGGAGGAAAAGATCTAAGTGCACAGAGGCTTAGTAACCACCATACAGTAAAAGCACATGTTTCCCTTCAAAGAATCATGGGAACTGTAGTTTACCCCGAGGGAGCTACCTCTCTCAGCATGCTTAACAAAATTCAGTTCCCAGGACTCTTTGGGTGGAAGCTTGTTTGGTGTATACACAGCCATAATCTGAGCCCCAGAATACATTCAGCTTTCCCCTTAACTATCAACAATGCAGACAACAGTCATGACTAGACTAATACATGTGTGATCCATTCATGGCAAGCACTGCACATGGAAATACAACCTTGCTTTCCCCCAGGTATCTGCTGTGTCCTCTTCCCACAGCCCCATTTTCACCACTGTCTCCAGGACTCCACAGATGTACTCCAATCAAATAGTCATTTGCAAAAAAAGAACAACAGGAAAGTAGCTTCAGGAGCCTGTCAAAGTTCTGTTTCCTAGTAACAACAACCAAAAAAAAGTCAACCAACCACTAACAGTGGTTGTTCCCTATTTTTTCCTCTTTCAGGCAAAGACCGTTCCATGCTAAATTAAGATGATAAACCTGAAAAGGCAACGAATACTCTGAACAGCTCCTGGCAGAGGCTGTGAAGGCAGTAAAGGAGCCACCTACCTGGCCGTATGCCAACACAGTCGCATTGTACCCCTCGAAGCAGCCCTCGATGAGTTTGCTCACACAGGTTGTGTAGATTTGTTCCTGCCACGTATCCAGGTCGAAGACAAAGTCGTAGGTAAAGGCTTTGTCCTTTCCCAGGAGCACCTGGGGTTCGCCAGGTGTCACTGATGTGCAGATGTGGCATCCTTCTATCTTCTCCTTTGGCATCTGAGGGCGGATCCTGGAGAGAAAATGAAGGGGGAGGAATGAGGACAAGTTCCCTTTATTTTGCAAGGCAGGGATGGGGAACACTTATCAGCCGAAAGTCTGATAAACCCTGGTTTTTGACACCTGAGATGTATATACTTAGGACCCATCTTTCTTTGACTGGAAGTTGTTTTAAACACTGTGCTTTAATTATTGTCACCCACCCTGGGAACTTAGGGTTTCAGACAATGATAATGATAATAATAACAACTCCTTCATGGGCAACCTTCCTGGGGCTGCATATCAGTGGTATAAGTGACAAAACTGGGTATGGTCAGACACACAACAATTTCTCTCAGTCCAGGCAACAAGAGGTACGTGCATCAACCAATTCTGCAGCTACTCTAAATAATTCAATAGGGAGGAAGATGTCACATCCAGTAGCAATTCCAGGGTGCAAACACCACAGAGGCTTTTGGGCTTTAGCCAAGATACCAAGTTTAATATTGGTTGAAACCAAGTAGACAGATTCTCATGGTGCATCTCCGGTGTACAAATTCTGAAATATATCATCAACAGCATTGTAGTTTAATCTGCATGCTGCCTTTCCACAGTTAAAACCATGCTCAAGGTGGCTTACAATGCGAAATGATTTACATGATTACAAACAAAAGTAGTCATAAATAATAAGGAAAACATATCAAAAAGTACACAACCATAATTGAACAATTTCAGCATAAATCATTATAAGACGTAAAAATAGAGAATGTATCGACTAATTTCCATGCAAAACAAAACAAAACAAACCTCAAAGCAGTTAACAAAGTGCCATATATAAGCTTGGCACTATGTTAGTAATGTGGACTAGCCAAATAAACAAATTAGCTGTTGTTGTTTTTTAAAACCAATTGTGGAACCAATTTCAGGGGCTACTAGAGACATGAAACGTTAATCTCAGTTGACATGTTATATATAGCTGCACACGGGTGTACACACAGAAGAAGTGCATGCAAAAAGGAGGAATTTTTAACAGAAGGGCTAAAGACCTTGAAATGCAGGAGGTGCATCCGTTACACTTCTATGCAAAGATCAAAGTGTAGACGAGATAGATACAGTGATTCATGTGTTATATCTCAGGGAAGGGGAAATCAGTATTTTCTATCATGGACTCCAGGAAAGGGGGGTGTGGGAAAGAGGGGGGGAATTAAAACATCCCATCCTGTCCATGGTACTCGGGAGAGCAAAAGGAAACAAGACAACAAAAACTGCCTTGCATTCTGGTGCCCAAAAGGGAACAAAGCAGCTCCTTCCTACATCTGCTACTTGTACAGATCCTGCTCAGCTTTGACCATGCGGTGCTTGTGCTCAGAACCAAGGCTCTGGACTTTTGTTTCCTGGAACTTCAAAAGCTAGCACCACACAGAAGCCACTTACGAAATTCAGAGGACTTTCAAAATCCATTTCTGATATGGAATGGGTTGGGGTGCCAGATTGGGGCAAGGCCTACTGTACCAAAATAAAATAATGTCAGAAAGTCCTGCTGGGGATCCAAAAGACCTTTGACAAAATGAATCTAATTCAACAGGTTGTGGTCTTTCAAGCTGTTCACTAGGAAGGCTGTAGCTGCTAGGAAATCATCTCCATGATGGGCTGTTAATCATAAAATCAATAATGGCTTAGAGTCAAAGGGCAGCAGGTTGGTGAAGGCCGGCTTAGGCTCTGAGGGTGGGGAACATATCCAGTAGGATCAGGCTGTCTCAACAGGCTGTCTAATGCCCCCTCTACCCCACCCCACCCCACCATCCCGGAGTGTTCACCACCCTACGCCATCTGCACCTAGAAGAACTGGCAGCTTTGCATTAGAGAGATGGAAGCAGCTAAGCTATTACTCCATGTAACCCAGGCTTAACGAGTCACAAGGTGACTGGTAATAGCACTAACATGACCTGGCAGGTGTCACCCCTCTGAGCTGTTATGTCATAGCTTGGTGAACACAAGAGCGCCACAGGCACAAAAGGCTTTATTCATCCAATACAAGGACCTCACAAATCCGCATTAGAAAAGACCCATTGACGGCTCATTCCACTCCAAGCCCTTCAGCCAAGCTGTTGTCCCTTTTTCCTTGCAGGAGGGGGAAATAAAGTGGTATTTCACCAACTGGCTAGCTTAACCCTGCTGCGTGTGGGATGGAAGTATTAGACAAAAATGAGGGTCACGCCAGGACTTGCTTTAACACCCTTGCTGTGGAGCCATCTGCCATTACCTCTTCATTAAGAAATGGTGAGGAGATGCGGTGGGATTTAAAGGTCTTCTAAGCATTTAACCCAGGTGGCGCTGTGGGTTAAACCACAGGGCCTAGGGCTTGCTGATTAGAAGGTCAGCAGTTCGAATCCCTGCGATGGGGTGAGCTCCCGTTGCTCGGTCCCAGCTCCTGCCCACCTAGCAGTTCGAAAGCACGTCCAAGTGCAAGTAGATAAATAGGTACCGCTCCAGCGGGAAGGTAAACGGCGTTTCCGTGTGCTGCTTTGGTTCGCCAGAAGCGACTTTGTCATGCTGGCCACATGACCCGGAAGCTGTACGCCGGCTCTCGGCCAATAAAGCGAGATGAGCGCCGCAACCCCAGAGTCGGACACGACTGGACCTAATGGTCAGGGGTCCCTTTACCTTTTTAAGCATTGCCCACAAGAGGGTGTTGGGGCCTCAGCCTCAACCCAATCTCAATCATGTACATGCAGAGAGCTCTCTCAGCTTCGGGGTCTAACACAAAACTCCAAAGGGTGTATTCCAAAGACTTCAAAATCCACTTGTTAGCAGTCAATAGGAATTAGAAAAGGCCAGAATTAGAGAGGTATCTCATTGTCATAGGAAGCTGACTGACTGTGACTGACAGTGGCCCTCCAGGATTTTGGGCAGGAGCCTTTCCCAGCTCTAACTGGAGATGCCAGGGATTGAACCTGGGACCTTCTGCATGCTAAGTCTGTGCTCTACCACTGAGCTACAACACTTCCATGAAGATCAAGCGAGGAAAGCTTTGCACTAAGCTTGTTGCCTGGCCCACAGCAACTGAAGTTATCCAAGCCCAACTTCAAAAAGCAACCTCTCATTGGCAAAGGTTGACTGACAAATAAGCAGCTGCTTTGAGTGAGGGAGCAAATGGATAGCACCCCATCACTGAAGTGTGTGCTACTCCATGGGTGGAGCACTACCAATTTAGTGTCACTCGAAACTTTTGAGTCCTGCAATCATCAGCTCACCTTTCATGCAGTCCTGCAACTGTGTACAAACAAAACAAACACATAGTATATGGTTGTTAGGCAGAAGCACTGTCTGCTTCACCAGAGCAGAATTCTTGGCAATGTCATATTCCTGACCTATAAAACTAGAATGCATGAAACCAAAACCCAGATGAGCCGCACTGCCAACAATTGCTTTTTTGACCTTTTAGCACCCGAATCATCGAGCGATGTATCATCTATCATCTCTTGAAATTGCTGATGTTAACAAGCCACTTCCTCTGTTCCGAATAGGTTTTTATTTCTAAAGAAGCTTGATTTCCATTACTATTATTATTATATAATGGCAAATTTTCATTTTGGTATTTCCACCAACACAGACACTCTTTGAACAACTGGGTGAGAGGCATGTGAGATGCTTTCTTCAGTGAGATGCTATTTGTGCGAACCTGTGTCCAGCCTCCTCTCCTCAGAGCCAGATAAGTTGCCAAGAACACCAGATCTGATGCTTTGTGGAAGAGGCAAACATTGCCATCTTGGGCTCTAGCCAAGCCCATGAGTGTGGTGGCATCGGGTATGTCTGACACCGACAGTCGCAAGACTGCAACCTCTAGCGAGAGGTTTACCATGTGCCAGCAAGCCCAAGTCCACTTTGCAAAGGATGTTCAGAAACGGTGGGGCTGCTCCCTTGGGTAGGCTGCATATGAGCCTTTCTGTGCCTCTAGGATGGAAAAGCAGCAGCCCCCATGACATGATTGCCATGACAACCGAGTCTCGGCAGCAGGAGGAGGGAATGAGACAACCCAAAAAGGGAACACACACTGACACACTATACAAAACACCACTCGGGCAGTTTCTCCATTGGCCTCGACACACACACAATGCCCTGGCTGTTTAGCTCCATCAGCAAAAGCCAACATTTATAGAGAGGGGAACCAATTGGGCTGGCATCCAAAGCACAAATGGGCTCTAGTCTTAAGAGTGAAAGCCACAGCCCTGGGGCCAAGAAGGAGCTTTCCCCCTTCCCCACCCCCTTGGCAGCCTCGCTACATAGAAATGTCTGATCCAGGAAGATTCCCCACAGAGAGGATTCTGTCCTCTTATTTCCCCGTCAGCCCAGACTCTGTCCTAATCTTGTTTTTGACAGCAGAATGCATCCTAAAACTACCCCTGCTAAAAACAGAGATCAGATTCTTTCTCACATACGGCTAGTACAGCGCTGTGCCTAGCAACTGCGCGCCAGTAATGAACAGCCTGAGTTGTGAGTGAGTTTATTAAGAGCTTCGGCTCACTGTTTCATGATCCACCATGGAGGACATCTCCCTTCCTTTGCTTTCCAGCCAGATCAGAGGGTTTTCTCACATTGGTCAGAACAGATAGGATAACTTGGGGACTCTCGTTATCAACATAAGCGGCTCGTTTCCCTGTTTTATTCTGCAGCTGTTGAGAACTAGAAACTTAGGAAGCAGAGAAGCACAGTCTAGAACAATTTCAAAGTTAAGTACCTAATTGACGTAGATAGAAAGCCCAAGTAATTGGAGAAAAGCCTGAGCCTATCAGACTCAATCAGCAAATGCTTTTTCTTGCTACTCAGCTTGAGAGAGACCATTAGCTCTTCTATAAGAGCATTAGTGCTATCCTGAAAGTGCCTGTATGAAGCCATTTCTGACTTCATCAAAGAAATGGGTAGTGGAAGTACCAAGAGAGAGCCTGGACTTTCAAGCACTTTTGCTAAGAGCATATGTAATGAACACAGTCTAGAAATAAGCACGGGTTGCATCATGCCAGTAGACCATGTGCTTTTATTTCCCCTCTCCATCACACCTTCCCCTCCTCTCATCACAAGCACACAGAGAGAGCAAAACAGAAAGAAACCAATCCAAACTATGGAGGATAATGACAGAGGGAGTTGTGCTGACCATGCTTCTCTTGATATCTGCAATATAAAATCTAGCTAATGTTCAACTTTATGGGAACAAAATTAGACCTTTCAGTGGCAGACATAGCTATGTACAGGGAATGCCAAAGCATACTTTTTGGAGATTTTTCAGTGTGTTTGTGAATTTCCATCTAGCCTGGAGTCACTAATTCCTTATTTGGCAAGAGTCAGCCTTATCTTTTATCACTTTTCAGGGAACCAAATGCTTTTCAACAAGGCATTATGCTGATATAGCAGTCAGCAAGCAAGGAAGGCTTAAACCATACTAACTTTCAGGACTGCAATTTAAACATAAATTAGAAACCTCTCTCCTCCCATGAGTAGGTACCTGGTAGGGTACTCTATATGCTCCTAGTATGTCTTCATGCAAGTAGGAGGAGGAGTTTTGATACGCTCCAGCAGCTATTACTCTGTGATGAAAACAACCCCACATTTCCAGCTGTATCAAATAACTAGGATTGAAAGAGACAATTTCCTACATCAAGCCACCAGGCTTAAGCAGACAATTAAGAAACATGTTTTTCATAAAAGTCAGGTGGCGATCTGTTTTAATTTTTGTGTGGTTTTTATTACATTGTAATAGATGTAGACTCCTTTGACGTTATGAAATTGCAGTATACAATTTTTTATTATTATAAATGAATAAATATTTTGGACTTCACCCAAATGATGGAAGCCTTTCCATTAGCAGCAAGAATAAAAGACATTCTCCTCATTAAAACCGGCTGTAGAAAATCGGCATCATTTTGTCATTATCGGCCTGCAGACTTCTACAACCACTACTCCAAAAGGCAGGCCCCTGGACGGAGCAGGGCAGAGTAAGGCAAGACTTTATGAAGGGATTCAAATTTCAAACAGAAACAAATGTACACAGATGGGGGGGGGTGCTGGAGCTGGATACAAAAGAAGGAGATTAGTGTTTTGTTTTGAATTACCCCTGCCAGTTTTACACTAGGGGGCTTGTTGGAGGCCTCTGCTTATGGACGGCCTTGAAGGCCAAATAATACTAACCCTGATCTATCCTATACAGTGGTACCTTGGTTTACGAACTTAATCCGTTCTGGAAGTCCGTTCTTAAACCAAAGTGTTCTTAAACCAAGGCGTGCTTTCCCATAGCAGCGGAGGACTCAATTTACAAATGGAACACACTCAACAGGAAGTGAAACATGTTCTTATTCCAAGGCAAAGTTTAAAAACCAAAACACCTACTTCTGGGTTTGCAGCATTCTTAATCCAAGTTGTCCATAAACTAAACTGTTCTTAAACCAAGGTACTGCTATACTGGCACTGCATTACAGAACAGAAGGCCTCAGAAGGCCTCAAAAGATCTCTCTTTCAGGATATTTTCACAACCTTAGGGAAAGGCAGTGCTTCATATAGATTCAGCAGTCTACTTTCCACAGGGCACTATACTCACAAATGCTTCCAACTAACACAGACTATAAAAAGCAGGGAAATTCTGAAGTAGGCACTCAGGGCAGCTTCTGCAATCTATAAAGCAGCTCTCATTCAGTGGTGCAGTTGGGTACCGGTAATTTAGGACTTTGGAATTAAAAGTCTTATGGGGGGTGCCCCTCTTTAGATGGATTTGTGAATTACCCGGTTACTTCAAACTGTGGTAAGCCAGTCCTGCTGTATTTGGAACAGGGCCCTGGACTTTTCTGCACTGCCATCGCCAGGGCTCACACTCCCAACTTCAAATACAGTGTCTGAGTTACCATTATCAAATGCACTAGTCACAAGCAGAACCACATTTGTATCATTTTTACGAATTGGAACAGAATTTCCCCAAAGGGGAATGCCACTCCCCGGTGCCACACTTCATGTCAAATGTAAGGACAAATTATGATATAAGGGACAGTTGGAGTCAGAACAGCAAATATTATTGAATCAATGTACATTTCCAAATCTTTGCCTGGATTAGTCAAGGCTATGAAGTACTCTCCTAAGGATACTAAAATACAGATTATATAGCAAGACAACAGATTCACTGCAACTCATAAGAGAACCATACACTTCAAGAACCAGCCAGGTCCTTTAAACAAATGCGCCATCTTCCCTGGGCATAATTCAACATGTAAGAAGATCAAGGAAGAGGCTATTTAAGCCATAATGTCCATGACCAGGGGACTATTACCATGAAATATAGATTAGACAAGCCACAAATGATGAGGCTTCAGGGTCCCATTTATCATGGGAAGAGCTATTATTATCCCAAATGTAAGCTGGGAAACAGGAATGGCAGATACTAGCATAATCTGGGATGGTTGCATAAGGCATAGCCTATCTTGCTTCTAGTGCTAGACTTCTGAATTTTATTCTTCCACTGGATCGGGCTACATTAAGGGTTTCCACACATCAGTACTGGGCCATATTTACTTTGTCAGGCAACTGGACCTGAAGCATCTATGCTGACAATGTTTAGAAATGACTGTGGACAACTAAAGAGTGTCTTTACAAAGGACATTCTCTTATAAGAGAGCAAAATTTTCTTGCATGGCTATAGATAACCTAAGGGTAAAGGTAAAGGTACCCCTGACCGTTAGGTCCAGTCATGGACAACTCTGGGGTTGCGCGCTCATCTTGCTCTATAGGCTGAGGGAGTCAGCGTTTGTCCACAGACAGCTTCCAGGTCATGTGGCCAGTATGACTAAGCTGCTTCTGCCAAACCAGAGCAGCGCACGGAAACGCTGTTTACCTTCCCGCCAGAGCGGTACCTATTTACCTACTTGCACTTTGACGTGCTTTCGAACTGCTAGGTTGGCAGCAGCTGGGACCAAACAATGGAAGCACACCCCGTTGCGGGGATTCGAACCGCCAACCTTCTGATCAGAAAGCCCTAGGCTCTGTGGTTTAGACCACAGCGCCACTAGCACCCCATAGATAACCTAGTTAAACCCATATTCTTAAAACTGCCAATGTGTCTCTCTGACTTCAGTTTTCTTTCCCCCATCCTCTTAATCCATTCTGCCTTGCACCATGAAGACAACTCTTCCAGAAAAGTCTGTTTCCAATCTTGTTTATATTATGATCTTCGGAGTGGACATGCACATTTCTCTTATTCTTCACAATGAGTTTTGATCAGCTTGCATTTTTAATGCAAACAGCTGCTGAATCATGTCACCCAAGCGACACAAATTGAGCAAAACGGCAAAAACTAGCACCGTTTGCAAATGATTTTGCTTCTTGCAACCATAAAGAAGGAAAGGAGCTATACACAGCACTGAAGCACCTTTTCCTGACCACTGAAAGTTCTGCATAGCCCCCATGTAGAATCTTAGGCATTCACTGCCAAACAGTTTCAAGCCTTGAGAAAAAAGTATTTGCATTTTTTGAGCCGAGATCCTCAGGATGTTGAATTCTGTGCTCAATACAAATTTCAGAACTGACCTAGCTCTATGTCATTTCATTTTTATGTACCTAAACACACAATGTTTGCAATGGAAACATACATGTAGCATAAACTTCAGAAAATTAACTACATGTTGGTGCTAAAATTCTTTTCCATATATTTATATTTAAAATATTGAAATATATAGAAAATATGTTTTTAAAACTGCTTCCATGAAAATAGCTAGCAAGTGATAAGTATTTTTGCTGCTGATTTAAAAATTGAGTTTAATGGATCTCTCAGGATTTATTTGTTTTTAAAGGGCCACTCAGGGGAACTGGACTTTCTCCCTCTCCACCCACGGGGCCATGTCATGGTCAACAGTATGGATGAAATACAGCAAGATACAGACACAAAAAGTGTCGTATTTCCAATAGCATAGAAATTGACTACCATTCCACTTGTAGCTCACAGCAGAAGAGCAATGCTTAGTAGCTCTAGGAACTCCCAGTCTGGAAGCAACCCTTGGTTACAACATGCTTAACCTCTACACACGTCTGCGATTGCAAGGGGAAGACTGTTACCATTTAACAGCAACAGAAATTGCACAACATTCACAGCACCACTGCCTCCTCACTTATACCTCCCAGGAGAGGGCATCTGGGTTAGATTTGCATGTAAAACTCCTCTTTGCACACACCAAGTCCCAGGCCTGTCCTTAGTTTCATGTAACAACGCAGAATATTTTGACAGCATCTGGTACAGGATATTCCCTCAGAGCCCAGGAGGTCAGATCAACCATGAAGAAAGAGCTAGGGAATAAATAGCCAAGCTTTCCTGCTCTCTACAACCCCAAAACCTGCTGGGGAGGAAAGCCACTTCTCTTCCACAGACAACTACAAAGAAGTGTGTTAAAAATATCCTGCCCCTCCCCTTAATAGTTTTGCCCCTATACTTCTCAGGACAAAGGCCCTGTTCATGGAAGGATTTATGTACTCAGTAAAATACCACTTAGATTCTGAGTAGTGAACAGTATTCTCTAGCCTTAAGAATGTTCAAAGCATTTTACTCTCTCTCTCTCACTCATTTTAGTACATATGTTAAACAACATGTATTACATGAATTATCTGGGCTGAAATTGATAATATATATATCTTCAGAGTGCAGCGCAAGAGCAGTTAAGATTGATGTCAGCATCTTTACTCAAACCAACATTACTGAAAAACTACCACGTATTGCAAATTTGGATAACAGTAAGCAAACCATTCATTTACCCCTAACAACTCATTTTTTTAACATGAAGCTATGGAGGTATAAAGGGATGAACCTTAAATTTCAATGAACCTTAAATTTCATTCTTTTCCTTAAATCAGGAGCAACCTTTTAGACCTGAGGGTCACATTCACACTCTGTCAGCTCTCTGTGGGCTGCATGCCAACAGTAAATATGCGCGATGTCTAAGATATTTGTCAGTTAAAACAAGATGTCTTGACAAATGTCTCAACGGCTCATAGGATGTGGAAGCCTAGCAACATTTTCCCATTCCCTTTACGTATTCAAATATTGCTGCAACAGAGTGAAGAAGGAAATTGATTTTAATTTTTTCACTCTGGAAAACACCTTAGGCATTTCCTCTGTTCTTTTGACCGGCTCTCATAGACCATCAGAAGATGCATTGTGGACCATGCACAGTTTAAGAACTGCTACCACAGAAAACAACAAATGTCCTGTATTTCAGATTTTGCAGCTCCTAAAGGTCTAAACTACAAATATGCAGGAAATCAGAAATTGGATCCCACAATGTGTGTGCCTGCTTTTACTGAAATGCAGCTGGGAGAAATTGCCCCTTTTTTCTGAGCCACAACTGGGATGGGGTGGGGAAAACAGGATTTTGATTAGGAAAAGCGTTAAGTACCGGTATCTCTTAGGTAAAGGTAAAGGGACCCCTGACCATTAGGTCCAGTCGTGTCCAACTCTGGGGTTGCGGCGCTCATCTCGCTTTATTGGCCGAGAGCCGGCGTACAGCTTCCAGGTCATGTGGCTAGCATGACTAAGCCGCTGGCGAACCGTTTACCTTCCCGCCACAGCGGTTCCTATTTATCTACTTGCACTTTGACGTGCTTTCGAACTGCTAGGTGGGCAGGAGCTGGGACCGAACAACGGGAGCTTAAGTCTCTCTTACTTAAGTATCACCTGGGTCCCTTAAGTATCTCTTACTAGTGGTCATAAAAACAAAAACAAAACCCTAACAACCCTCACCCCCAGGTGAGTAACAACTTTTTTTAAAAAGAAAATGAATTAGAATTCTAATTATTATTGCCTCATGATGTGCTGTTTGGCCTTACACACCTCTTATTTTTGAAATCCTGTTTTGACAGCTCTATCTGCCTCACCTGACTATTCACAAATTGGTATATGAAAGTACGGTAGGACTTGCTGGCCCAGCAGCATCTACTGCACATACTAAACAATATATCACCCTCCCCAGACACTGAGATCTGAACCAGAGGCACTCATGTAACTTTTGTCCCATTTGCTGGACTGGATTATGTTATGGAGGATTTGAATTAGTTTTATTGTTTTGAAGTGTTCTGGTAACACTTATTTTAGTGTTGTTTTATTGTTGCAATGCACTTTGGAGGGTCTTTGTCCAGAAAAGCAACACAGAAATGTTTTAAAATAAATAATACCAAAAGAAATAAATAATACCAAAATAACTAAATTGGGACAAATCGTGAACTACCATGCTGCTAAAAACTTTTATGTCTGGGACAAATGCCCTGGTGTGTCATCACAATGCCAGGATGAAAGGGCATTCTGTATAGAGGAATTCACCGATCTTAAGTGCGTGTGCTTAAGCATGCTTTTAAAAGGCCCACTTTGTTTTTAATGGAGCCCACCTTGTTCATGGAAAAGCACAAGAACTCTGTGCTGCAATCCTGTCCAAGTATAGGCAGAAGTAAGCCCCACTGAGTTCAACAAATAAGTGTGTGTAGGACTGCAGTCTAGAAGTCTGATATAACTTCCACTGTGCAGAAAACTTGACAAGAGGAAACACCCAGAGATGAAGGAATCACCCAGAGACGAGAATGGTAACTGTCATCAATCCATTCCCTTTATTTGTATCACATGTTCAGAGCCCTCAAGGCGAGATTTAGCACAAAGAAAAGCAGAACTGTCTGAAGCTCAGCCCAGGCAGGAACTAACCTCATAACTCTCACCACTGGAACTCACACTCTTCAAACATGACAGTCCCATTTGCATAGGGGCCAGAAAAATTAGACAAAGCGGATGGGGAGGTAGCTTTGTGAATATGATGCTAGTCAACACCATTCTGGTTCCTACAGAAAGAAGCTTGCCAGATGGGGGAAGAGATTAGAGCCCTGCTTGAGGCATGATGCTTGTTTTGCACTTTTTTGGCTTTTGGAGTGATTTTTGTGTGAAACTCCAAAAACACCCTGCTGAGTACAGATCTGTATAACAACTTTGAAAGAAATGAAAAGCTAGGGATGTGTATCATTGTATCAGAATGAATGAAACATTGAACCAAAGTGTTTATTTATGAACCAATGTACTTCTGGGCTGATTACAAAGTAAAAAAGCATCAAACAACAATACATGCATTAGAGCATCAGATAAACAGTCGAGAGTTTAATCTCATTTGTTTTGAAATGAAAGCACGGACTGATGAACAGGTACATTTCTCATGGTTCCCATTCATTTTTCTAGTGGCAGCAGACCTGATCTCTGCAGCCATTCCTGGCTACCACAGCCCAGAACACGGTGCCCAATTCCCTCTCTTGTTATGTACTTTCTCACAGATCCATATTCCTACCTATTCCTAGTGGCAATCCAATGGCCAATTCCACCTGCCATTCAAGAACGGCAGCATCAGCTCTGCTGGTTACTGCATGAAAGTTCCAGAGCAGAACACACAAGCGGGCTGTCTTTTGCTAGCTCCTACTGCGTCTTTCTTGCATGGACGGATTCAGTGATGTCAAATGAAATCTTGTTGACATGACATCAGACCTTCCAAAACCCTAGGATGAAAGGCCCCGTTTGTGCCGAGCATTAGCCAATAGCAGCATTTGCATCCCTTCACACGGGGTAAGTACTGTATTAGACAGCGCCATCCCCTTGGTAGTGCTTACTACAACTGACAGCTTTGTAGCCAAGGCAATAATAAGCCTCCCAAGCCAGAGAAATAATGTCTCATCCAAGAAGCTACCATGATAAGACTCCTCCATTCAGGATTGTCGTCCCCTCCAAACTATCCTTTGCATACCTGACAAGCATGCAAGAGAAGATTCCACATACCGGTACATTATGGCACACTTGAGATGTTCCAGCAGCAGTGTGGAGAGATGTTTCTCCATGGCTTCATTCCAATGCACTGCTATAATGTTTTAAAGGTCTGGCACCACTAGTGCCCACTGCACTAATTCTTCCCACCTTGGCGGGGAAACAATTGCATGAGAAGAACCTGCAAGGCTGGCTCCACCCACATGGTACTGGGCCTTTAAATGCTGCTGGAAAAGCAGATCTCAACCTATTGCCAGAATACCTAAAAGATGCTTTTGTTTCTCATTAGGTGGTTCCTTCAGAATGCCATGATGCTGTAGTACCAAAGTGGGTTCCAGGTGAGCAGCTCTGGCCATCCAGAGGGGGACAGTTCTTGTGCTGCTCCCTTACACCATACCTATGCACTGGAAGGGTCCAACTTGCCTCTCATTCAAAACATTGAGGTATTTACAGCCTCTTCCATATGACAGCTACAAAATGCTTTGCAAAGATCTGATCCCTCGGTTTCCTTGTTCCAATTCAGCTCCCATCCTGTGCAGGTTCCATCTTTACATTCACAAACGCACACAACGTAACCAGCTGCACATAAATAATACTCTTCAATATATTTCTCACAATATCAAAAGTTTCTCTCATACATAACCAGCATGTAAAGATCGACAAAGTGTAAAGATCAACAAAGTAAATAGAAGTTCCAATAAACCATCTTTACAAGCAATGTTTTAAATATGCTTTTGAGACTCATCCACTATTTCTGCTGCATTTTGTTAACATGGTCACAGAATCATAGAACTGCTGAGTTGGAAGGCACCCACAACAAGGACCATCTAGTCCAACTTTCACAATGCAGGAATCACAGTTGAAAAATCCCTGACAGGTGGCCATCCAACCTACGTTTAAAAACCTTTTAAAAATCCGCAACCTTCCGAGGCCAGAACATAACAGGAACATCAATGCACATTGCAAAACAGACACCAGCTACAATCAGCTTTACACACCAATTTAACCAATGGAAACATGAAGAACCTGCTAAGCCTGTGTTTCTTAAACTGTGGGCCAGGGACCCTCAAGCAAGCATTAGCATCACAGCCTATCCCCTGGTCATGCTGCAGCCTTCTGATAGGATGCACCCTAGCAGCAGCTCCCCACAGGTGCAGTGCATGAGCATGCCTGGGAACGGGAGGCAGGTTAAACAGCAGAGGCAAGAGTGAGGGCGTAGCAGCATGCAGATTTGCAATGGAATAAATCGTAGAGAAGGGGGAATAGATAATGTGCCAGGAAAGGAACAGGAAGAAGGGAGGTAAAAGAGTCAAAGCGGCTGTGGGAGGTGAAAAGGAGAAGACCCTGGGAGCAGCTGCTGAGACTTCTGGGTCCTCTGCTTCACACACATGCCCACAAACCACAGCTGGCCTCCTACTGAGCCAGGAAGCCTTTCCCGCCTCCTCTGAGGTGAAGGAGTCAAAGGGGCCACTGAAGGAAGTCAGGGAGACAAAAGTTTAATATGTTAATAAATAAATAAATAAACCGGGAATAGAGGTGAAGGGGATGCTCACTCTGTCAAGCTGTCAAGGAAGAGGAAGAAGTGAATGTTAAATGGAGCCAGGGAAGAGGAACGAAATAAACTGGCAGTGGGAACAGGGAACAAGTTAGAGTGTGAAAGGAGGATAAATAACAGCAGGCAACTAAATATACTTTTGAGAGACATGTGCTGGGGTGAAATATAAAATAAAACAAACCCTTCTACACTTAGACCCTCTGGATCAGCAATTCTGCTTAAAATGGGGAGGCTGGATCACAATACTTCCAATGCCTTGACTTAGCTTGAGAGAACTGTGGAACTCTCTGCCACAAGGAAATCACCATGGCAAAGAATTTAGCGAAGAAGGATTAGATATCAGTAGAAAATGATGTCTGTAATTAATATTCTCTGCCTCCATCTCTCCCCACTATTTTTCCTGCATCTACTCTGCCATTTTGTTACATTAATTCTGAGCCCTCTCAAGTGGGTCCTCAGAGTAGACAGTCTGAGGACCCATGTACTAAGTGCTTCCTGCTTTTGATCCAGCTTTTTATTTCCTGGCCTAAAGCAATCCAATATAATGGACAGCAGCAGCTTCTACCTTCCCTGTGGAAACAGACTACTTATACTGAGGACACTCCTATTTAGGAAGAAACCAGCATTTTCACTCCTTCTCCCCCAGACCCCCACTTCCATCTATATCCGCCAGTTACATCCCCCACGTCTTCCTGAGGCTTGAATGACATCAGAGTAAATACCTGGCAGCATGGGAGCAAGGAGCTACTGGAAGGTGGGGGGGCACAATTTGTGTTCTTTTACACCATTAACAAGTTACAGTTGGCAAGCTATCAATTCCTATGGAATACTCATGCTTTTTGCCCCAAAGTGGCTAGTACTGAAAACTTGCCATTTCATCCCCACCCCTTACAAAAAGGAAAAGCCACTTGGCATATGCTAGAGTAAGACATGGGGAGGGAGGGGGCAGTGTTACTAGCAGCAGGGGGCTCCATCTCTTGGAGAGCTCAAGGACATGGCATGCTTCAGCAAGAATGTTTACAGAAGTGGCTGAGGTCTGGAGGTTGCAAGGGTTTAAATAAACTTGAGAAATCTACTTCCTTCCCCCAGTTTCACAAGCTCCATTTCCTGGCCCTCCTCAGCACTGACAAGAGCTCTCAGACACTTCAGGAAGTGCTCTGAGGCCAATCTAATTTTTTTAATTTTTATTTCTTGAAAGCACACATCTCCGCCAATTGGTATGCAACAGGTCTGTTTGTTCTGTTTAGCTCTTTTGCCTGGCAGTTCTAAACCAGGCCCATAGAAACCCCAACTAGGATTCTCAAACCAATGAAAAACAATGGGACAGCCGTACGCTGTCACCGCAGAGCAATCTTACCATCACTAGACTAAGTGCTTTTTGGTTTACTGATATCACAAGCTTGCGTTTTCAGTGACCTTATGGAAACAACCCATCCTGGGTGACTGAGCTGGACTCTACATAGTTATTTGCTGAAACACTAAACAGCGCAGAAGAGGCTAGGAGCAATCTTTGCAAAGCCAAGAGCTGAAGAATATGAGCATGCAAAAATGGGTGTGGGTAATTTCTGAACTAAGGCGGGCAGAGCCTGCTAGATCATAGTGCAAGCAAGCAGGAAACCCACAAAGTACTGTAATCAGTTTATCTCCTGCAAAGCCACTTTTGACGACAGTCAGAGCCTGAGTTTTTATGCTCAAATTATTTCCACCTTCAAAACCAAACTGAGTTAACATAATGCCAGACTTAAAACAGGCTTCATTAAATTGGTCCCAAAAGCTATGCGGACATTCAGAATGACCAGAAATTGCACTGTGGTGTCTAAGATTGGTCTGGAGTGGACATTAGGCAGACTTAAAACTTAATGAAGCACATGTAAACGAATTTAAGCAAATAAGCTTTTAAGACAATCCACAAACAACCGTGTTTCCCCTATTTTAAGACACCGTCTTATATATATATATTTTTCCTCAAGAAAACGCACTATGGCTTATTTTGAGGGGATGTCTTATTTTTATTACGTAAGCACGCACAGAACGACGGCGCTAGAAACTTACCAAGCCACGGTGCTGCTGCGAGGCTCCTGGGGAGTCAGTTAGTCTGCCTTGTCCCTGAAGGCTGGAGGGATTTTATTCGTCCCCCACCCCTTGGCGGGAGCAACAGCCAACAGAGAGTTGTGACTTTCCCCCATCCAGCTCAGCCCGGCTGCAGGTGGCTCATCGTCGCCGCGCTGTGCGCTCCGGCTGCGCCTCCTCCGTCGGCCTCCTTCCCCTCGGGCCAAGATCCGTTTGGAATGCGCTCCGGCCACCTGGCCAAGCGGCCAGTGATGGCTCCTTGGCAAGGCCACGCTCGAGTTCTGGGGCTGCGAAGTACGGGACGGGTGGGGAGCTCTTTGTTTGCTTGCTGGCAGCAGGGGGAGAATCCAAGCTGAGCTTTGAGGAAACGGGCACCAGAGAGACCTGCTTTCACTGGGCGCTCTCTCCTGCTCCTCCTCCGCCACCTTCCCTCCTCGAAACTCGACAGAAGCCTTGTTTTCAAAGGGGCCTCTTGGGCGACGCGCAGGACGGCTCGGGGGGATTTCGTCGTGGCGGCGGGCAGGGAAAGCCCGTGCCACCTTCCCTCTCTGCCACGGTGGCCGCCCTGTGTGCTCTGTGCAGTGCAGAGTTGGGCGAGCGCGCGGGCGAAGAGACATTCGGAGTGCCTTTGTTGCGCCCGCTGCCCCTTCCTGTGCACCCTGCTCTGCAGAGTTCCTGAGCACTGCTTCTGGGGCTGACTGGTTTTGGTGGCGGGACTGGACGCCCAGCCCCGCCTTTTCTTTGGCGCCCTCCAGAACTGCACCTATCACTATGGCTTATTTTTGGAGTACGGCTTATATTTCGCAAATGCGAAAAAATCCTGCTATGGCTTATTTTATGACTACGTCTTAAAATAGGGGAAACAGGGAAGATAAATGTGATTATTTTTTAGTCTGCCCAGGGTCTGGTGGCCCTTCTTCCTGCTGCAGATGTCATTTTAGAGCAGTACAAAATGCGCTTCTGTACAAAATGACGGTGTTTCTGTTTCAAGCACATTCAAATGGGGGGGGGGAATCCTTGATCAAACTCTGTTCCTAAGTATTTAAAAAGAGGGGAAATGGCAAATAATACATGCATGAGCTCTTCACAACTGATGCAGCACATATAGATTTAATTTTGCACTCTGGTCCCTGTATGCAAGAAAAGCTGCCCTCAGCAGCTTGAATTAAGCTACTATTTCAAAACCCTGATCTGCGGGAAGATTCTGTGTCATCAGTTAGCAAATGATGTCAATGGCTTCCCAAGTCAGAAGTAGGCCTGGCCTCCCTAGGGATGTGCAGTTCTCTCAGAAGATACAAACTAAACTCCATTCAGATCCCGTCCCACCATTGTTTGTATGTGGGACTTGATTGTTAGGAAGGCAGAACACCATTCCCTCTGTATCCTACCCCTTTTCAGTAGAAAGAGCAATGACAGGAGAGACTTTTCACTGGGTTTTGGTTTCTCTAGGATTTAGTTTCTCATCCTTTGCCTCCGCTGTCTCTCTAGTGTACAGTGGTACCTCTGGTTAAGTACTTAATTCTTAACCTGAAACTGTTCTTAACCTGAAGCACCACTTTAGCTAATGGGGCCTCCCGCTGCTGCTGCGCTGCCAGAGCACAATTTCTGTTCTTATCCTGAAGCAAAGTTCTTAACCTGAAGCGCATGTGTGAGGGGGATGTGTGTCCTCCTCAAGAGTAAGCGACTCGACAGTCTGTTTGACTTATGTACAAGTTTATTTCACCGACAAGCTTTACAGTTCATCATCCTCCTCCGACGAACCAGATTCTCCAAGTAAGGGTTTCCGCTTTTCCCCCCAGCATAAAAGCCTCTTAAAACTCCAACGCCTCCTCTCACTCCTCCTTTTCCGCTTCTTGACTCTGCCGGCCCCTGCGTTGCCCTCATCCCTTTCACTTTCATCCTCCCTGGAAGTGGTTGCAGAGGCTCCGGCAACATCCTCGACCCCTTGCTCTCCCTCCGTCTCCATGTTCTCCTCTCCTCCCATAGGCTCCCACGCCACCCGCTCTTCCTCCATCAGCACAGGTGGCGACACCTCTTCACTCCCACTTCTCCACACCTCCTTCCCTGTCTCTGGCGACAGCCTAGGTGCTGCCTCTTCCTGCTCCCATGCTCGCAATACCTCCTCTGGCGTCCATGGGTGACCTCCGGATGCCTCTGTCCCTTGCGCCACCCCTCCTGGCTCGGGCCAGTCCCTGACATCCATCCCCCCTCCCAAGCCCCCCTTCCCCTCCTGAGGCGGCTCGGTGGGTGTTACCCCAGGGTAGCCAAGATCCCCGGCTGGATCCCATTCCCCTCCTTCACTCTCTCCTGCCGTTCCTGGTGAAGAGGGGAATCCCAAGAAGATGGTGGTGTCTGCACTGGATGATGACGACGAGGACTGGAACACCTCCTCCCAATCCTTCCTGCCCCAGGGAGGAGGGAGACATCGCGACCACCATTCTTCTGCTGCCGCGATATCCCCTTCCACCTCCATTCCTTCCGTTGGTGAATGAGGGCTACTCTGCAACTCGTTGCCACCCCCACCACTGTCTGCACCCGAGGATGGGAACCCCCAGAAGTCCCCCTCCTCTGAATCTGTGGGTTGAAACACCTCTCTCATTTGCCATCTGTATGGCTTCGGTTTGTCGGGATACAGTGCATGGAATTCCAACACTAAATACTCCTTGGTGACATCTTCCGCCGGAATCCACGTGTTCTCCGACTCTGGCTCCCCCTCCCATGCTACTAAATACTGCAATTCATCCCCTCTCCACCTGGAATCCAGGATGGCCGTGGCTTCATTGAAGTGCTCCATGTCTACCAACGGCAATTCCTGCAACCCCCTCTGGTCCCCTTGTTGATACCTGTGCGGTTCTCTGAACTTGGATAGGAGCGATCTGTGGAAGACCGGGTGAATTCTCATGGTCTCCGGCAATTGCAACCTGAACGCCACTGGGTTGATCTGCTCCACCACTTCGAAAGGCCCAATTTTACATTGCCTCAGCTTTTTGCCCCTGCCTGGCATGGGCAATCCCTGGGTGGACAACCAAACTTTGTCTCCCACTTTGATGCTCTCCCCTTCCCTTCGGTGCTGGTCTGCTGCTCTTTTGTAAGCACTTTTTGCCCTTTCTAGATTGTCTCTGAGCAATTGGTGCAAAGCCTGTAGCTCCTCAGCAAATTGCTCCGCTGCTGGCACGTCTCCCGCCTTCCCTTCACCTCCCCCCGTTGGAAAGGCTCTCGGGTGATTGCCGTAGACTGCCTGGAAAGGAGACATGCCTGCGGACACCTGTTGAGCGTTATTGTACGCAAACTCCGCAAGCGAGAGCCTGTCACTCCAATCACTGTGTTGCTGAGATGCGTAGCAGCGCAAATACTGCTGCAAAATCGAATTTACCCGCTCCGATTGCCCGTTGGACTGAGGATGGCGAGCAGAGGACAAGTTCACCTGCACCTGCAAGATTTGCATGAGCTTACGCCAGAACCGTGAGGTGAACTGAACTCCACGATCTGAAATTACTCTTTCTGGCATGCCATGGTGCTTGAAAACATGCTGTACAAACAGCTTGGCTGTTTCCTCAGCTGAGACTACCTTAGGGCATGCAATGAAGTGTGCCATCTTGGTCAAAAGGTCAACTACCACCAACACTGCAGTTTTGCCTTTGGATGGGGGTAGGTCGGTGATGAAATCTAAGGAAACCGCCTCCCACGGTTTACTGGGGATGGGGAGAGGTTCTAGCAACCCAGCCGGTTTTGCTCGCTCCCCTTTGGCTCTTTGGCACACCTCACACCCCCTGACGTATTCCTTGACTTCCTGCCTGACTCTGGGCCACCAAAACTCTCTCGTGACCAACACCGTGGTTTTGAACTGCCCAAAATGCCCTGCTGTGGGGTTGTCATGGAGCTGTCTGAGAACTCTAGCACGCATCTCCTCCCCAGGAACATACAGTGCCCCTTTGAACAACAGCAGCCCCTCCTTTTCCTCAAACCCTTTCGCCTTGGGATCCCCCTCCCTCAGTTCCTTCAGTTTGCGCCGTGCAAAGTCATCGGCTTGGGTGAGGCGCACCAGTTCTTCCCGCCCCCCTAGAGTTGCGCCACACCTCCATTGTTCAGGTTGGAAGATCGCTCTTGCCACTGGAGGCCCTTGCTCCTCCAGGTACTCAGGCTTTCTGGATAGGGCGTCCGCTCTGACGTTCTGGTCACCTGGAACATACTGGATATGAAAATTAAAGTTAGCAAAGAACTCTGCCCATCTCATTTGTCTCTGGTTGAGAATTCTGGCCGTGCGCCAGTACTCCAGGTTCTTGTGGTCCGTGTACACCTGGATTTGATGCTGCGCCCCCACCAAAAAATGGCGCCAATGCTTGAAAGCCGCTACCACTGCTAACAACTCCTTGTCCCAAATTGCGTAGTTGGCCTCCGACTTGTTCAGCTTTCTGGAATAAAACGCACATGGCCTCCATTCCTGCGTCGGATCTTGTTGTAGTAAAACCGCTGCGATTGCTCTATCTGAGGCATCTGTCTCTATCCTGATGGGCTTGGTGGAGTCGACATGCAGCAATTGCGCCTCTGAAGTGAAGGCCCCTTTGAGGGCTTCAAAAGCCTTCTGCGCCTCCTCCGTCCATCGGAATTTCTTCTTGCCTTTCAAACAGTCCGTGATTGGCGCTGTCATGTCTGCAAATGCCGGTAGGAACTTGCGATAGAAATTTGCGAAACCGACGAAACGCTGCACGTCTTTCTTGGTTTTGGGGCTCTTCCATTGCAGGATTGCCTCTACTTTATCAGTGTCCATGGCAATCCCCTTGTCAGAAAGACGATAGCCCAAAAAGTCCACTTCCGTTGCATGAAACTGACATTTCTCCAGCTTGACACATAGCTGATTTTCCTGGAGTCGTCTTAACACCTCCTTGACGTGTGTCACGTGTTCTTCCGGGTTTTGGGAGTATACTAAGATGTCATCAAGATACACGACTGCATGCTTGAACAACAGAGGACCCAGGACATGATGCATGAACGCCTGGAAGCATTGGCTGCCTGCCTGTAACCCGAAAGGCATTACCAAATATTCATAAGCTCCTAGAGGCGTGTACATGGTTGTTTTCCATTCATCACCCTCCCTGATTCTTATGAGATTGTATGCTCCCCTTAAATCCAGCTTAGTGAACATCTTGCCCTTGCGTACTGCCGCCAGCAGGTCGTCAATTCTGGGCATGGGATAAGAGATTGGTTGGGTGATGGAATTTAGGATCCTGAAATCACAAATCAAGCATTTCTCTGTCGTATTCTTTTTGTCCACCCAGAACACTGGGCTGCCCCCTACTGCCTTGCTTTCCCGAATGAAACCCCTGGCCAGGTTCTTGGCAATAAAGTCCTTCAAGTTTGCCAACTCCTGCTCTGACATCGTGTAGAGCTTGCCTGGTGGCAACTGCGCTCCTGGCAACAGGTTAATCTGACAGTCATAGGGGCGGTGGGGTGGCAGTTTGTCCGCCTCTCTCTTGCTGAACACTTGCTGGAACTCTGCATACTCCTCTGGAAGCGTCACTTCCCCCGCCTGAAGTACTGCTGCTGCCATCTGGCTTTGGGGGTATAACTGCTGCAAACAGTTCTCCATGCAATGTGCCGATCCAAACGTTAGAGAGCGCTGGCTCCAGCTGATGACAGGGTCGTGCTGAGTGAGCCATCCCATTCCCAAGATGATGGGGGGACCTGCCAAAGAGGTGACATGAAACGCCAGCACCTCTGAATGCCTGCCTATTTGCATCTTCATGGGGGGTGTACTGTGCGTGACCGCCCCCCCTTTTAGCTCTCTTCCATCTATGGTGGTAACTTGGAGCGGAAAATCCACCTCCAGTAGATGGATCTGATGCTGCAGGGCAAAGTCTCTATCAAAAAAATCCGTACTGGCTCCTGAATCGACGAGCGCCGGGATTTGCAGTGTGCAGCCATTGGGCAGCTGCAACGCTATCTCTAACACAATCCCTGGCTTCGGAGCGTTGGGTGGGCGGGCTTGGGAAGGCTGAGCGGGTGAGGGCTGTGGGGGTGTGCTGCTTTGAAGCTGAGCGGGTGAGGGCTGTGGGGGTGTGCTGCTTTGAGGACTCTTTACTGTAACTGCGCCTGGCTGCTGGTCCCCTCGTCTTGCCGCCAGGCATTTCCGTTTCCCGCCACCGCCGTTTCTTCCACCCCCTCCTTTACAGCCATTCCTGCCATTCCCTGCCACATTTTCCTTTGATCGCAGTGCTTTGCTAGGTGGCCACTCCTTAAACATACGTAACATTTCTTGGGGACTTTCCCGCCCTGCGCATCACTGCCCTTGCCCACGGTTTGATTTGAAAAAGGGCGCGCGCGGGCTCCTCCCAACTCCATGGGCACTTCCTGCCGGGTTTGGGGCTGCGCGCCGAAGGTTTTCTCTCCCGGGGGAGGGGCCCGGATGTTGAACCACCTCCCAGGCTTCCCCTCCCGTCTCACCTTGTCTCGGCACTCCAAACGCACTCCAATCGCTAAAGCGGCTTGCATGAGGCTGTCGAGATCCTCCAACGGTCCTGATTTCGCTAACGCATCCTGGACCTCTTCTGACAGCCCCATTTTAAACATGGCCAGCATGGGTGGTGATTTCAAATCCCAATTTAGACGGTGTGCCAGAAGAGAGAATTTGGATTGGTACTGTCTGACCGTCATGCTGCCTTGCCTCAGTGACAAGAGCTCTCTTGCTTCCACGTCCTGCGCGCTCCGGCTAGAATAAACAATATCCATGCCCTCAAAGAAATCCTTAATTTTCTTTAACGCAGGGTTCCCGGCTATAATCAAAGGACGCACCCAATCTCTCGCAGCGCCATCAAAATGCGCAATCACGAAACCGACTTGCTCCGCTTCGTCTCGGAACTCCTCTTTGTGCAGCCCCAGAATGTAAAGCATGTCCGTTTTGAAACCCAAATAATTTTCCGGCTGCCCATCGAATCTGCTGCCGTGGGAAGGCATCCTCCTTCCTCCCATTGCCCTTCTCCCTGCATCGGCATGCCGCCTCGCCTCCTCGAGTTGAGCTTGAGCTACTTCGTACCTTATCGTTAGGTCCCTAGCTCGCTCTTCCCAGTCGACGTACAGCCCTGTGCCATCCGCTTCTTCCTTGCGGCCAGTCATCCCGGCAGCCTTTTACTCCTTGAGGAGGTTGCGATGACTTGGAGAATGCTGTGAGGGGGATGTGTGTCCTCCTCAAGAGTAAGCGACTCGACAGTCTGTTTGACTTATGTACAAGTTTATTTCACCGACAAGCTTTACAGTTCATCATCCTCCTCCGACGAACCAGATTCTCCAAGTAAGGGTTTCCGCTTTTCCCCCCAGCATAAAAGCCTCTTAAAACTCCAACGCCTCCTCTCACTCCTCCTTTTCCGCTTCTTGACTCTGCCGGCCCCTGCGTTGCCCTCATCCCTTTCACTTTCATCCTCCCTGGAAGTGGTTGCAGAGGCTCCGGCAACATCCTCGACCCCTTGCTCTCCCTCCGTCTCCATGTTCTCCTCTCCTCCCATAGGCTCCCACGCCACCCACTCTTCCTCCATCAGCACAGGTGGCGACACCTCTTCACTCCCACTTCTCCACACCTCCTTCCCTGTCTCTGGCGACAGCCTAGGTGCTGCCTCTTCCTGCTCCCATGCTCACAATACCTCCTCTGGCGTCCATGGGTGACCTCCGGATGCCTCTGTCCCTTGCGCCACCCCTCCTGGCTCGGGCCAGTCCCTGACAGCATGTAACCTGAAGCGCATGTAACCTGAGGTACCACTGTATTGCAGTCGATGCTCCCCTAACAACTCCTCCCTTAAAAAAAAAAAAAACACCAATCTGTCCATGTGCAAATCTGGCATTTCCCATATAAATCAGTTCCACTGCAAGGTGCCTCTTGGACAGTTCCCCAACCCCCTCTTGTAAACCACTGAAGAAGCTGAAAGGTTTGACATCACACACTATAGCATTGCAATTAAAGTAAGAACAACAATCCTTTCTTTCTTTCACACGTGTCAGGTTTGAGGTGCCATCTCCTAAGCTGCATTGATTGAAGTCTGTTTTAAAAAAAATGGGAGGGCATATAAAACCTCAATCTCTACTGCAAATACAAAAAAAGAGAGAGAGAGAAATATATATGGAGAATGACTCAGATAAAAGCCTGTTTGAAACAGTCCTCATCATACCTAAAGAACCAACAGAGGCAGAAAAGCAGATTTCTTCCACTTTCAAAGAAGGCGTCTCTAAGTAGTCCACACAGACCTCTCTGAGCCTGCAAGTTGGCATCATAAACGGAAATCGGTTTATTTATTTATTTTAAAAATCATCATGTGAAAAAGATTAAAAGAGAAATCTGGATAAACGGATCAGCTGGTAAGGCAACCGGCAACCGATTCTGTTGGAAGCCAGCAGAGAGGCAGACTTCGAGAGAAGGATGACCATTACCAATTTTTCTATATATATAAAAAAGAAGCCCCCCCCCAACATAGAGGTATGTGGTTGCACCACTTGAAAGTGTTACTGTCCTTGCTGTTTGTTTGAGAAGCTTAAAAAGTATTCTGCTTGCAGGACATACTCAGTGACAAATAGAAGTAGAACAAGGATAATTATTAGATGTGGAAGAAAATAACACAAGAGGCAACACGGAGTCACTGGAGGTTAATTGTGCAGCCACTGTCTGGCACAACACCACAGTCCCAGACTACAAGAGAAAGGATATTTATCTGTCACCTGGCATGTCACAACAACACATGAATGGAGTGGCGTGTAGAGCTCTAGGGGAGGGGAGGGAAGCGGGAGAGAGAGCGTTGTGCAGGCTTCTGCCAGACTAATCTGATATTCTTTTTTGAGAAGATAATTGGTTTTCTGGGCAAAGGAAATGCCATAAAGCATTCGCTGCAGTACCACATCAGCAATTATTAATGAAACTGGAGGATATATATGTACAGTAAGATGGATAAGGAACTGGCTACAGTATAAATGGAGAAAGGGTTTTGTTAAAAGGCAGGCCTTCAAACAAGAGTGGAGTTAATGGGTGGAGTTTCCCAGTGATCAATCCAGAAGCCCATTTTTAACCAGTATTTTCGTTCATGGCTTCAGTTGGCAAGGAAACTGTAAGTGAAATCTGCTGACGATGCAAATTAGAAGATGCTGCTGATAAAATGGAGGATCAAGAAGCAACAAAGAATTGGCCCACTCCTTAAATATCAAAGCACTGGCATGGAGAGTCACTTTTCCATGGGTGTGTCCCACGATGGTGCTGCAACATTTAAAGGGACGCCATGCCATGTCTGGGACCAACTGCATCAGAACCAGCTATATGACAGCTGAAGACAAGGATCCACATGGCTGGCCCTGCCCACACCGTGGCAGACCCAAAAATGTTAAAGCTGCACCAACTTGATGACCTTTTACTCACTAGTCTTATGACTGGTTCACATGCACACACACTTTTACTGTGGGCTGGAGGGTGAAAACCACTCATTGCAGACACTATGGACAGGTTACACTGACCACGGAGAATGAAAACAACATGCCAATGGAAACTGCTCAGTGCCACAATTCTAATATGATGGCAGCCTGCTGTACAGATCCTCATCTCTGCATAAGGAGTTTCCGTGACCTCACAGGATATCTCTAGAAGTGCTTGGGAAAGGTATGGAGGTTCTCCATTCAATGATGGCTGCCCATGTGATAAGGTACTCTACATTACAGCTCCAGAATGGAAAACTCACCATGTGGTTCTCAGCAGCCTCCTTATTGGCAACTGTAATGTGTGTGTGTCAGTCCTTCTGGTCCTCCAGGTACTTCTGGAGTACAAACTCTCGTCATCCCTGACCACTCACTATGCTAGCTAGGGTGGATGGGGGCTGGAATCCAACATCTGGAGCACCACAGGTTCCCCACCTCTACTTTATAGATATTACGCAGTGTTTAATTTGCTTCTCAAATGTTACTATGCAACCATCTCCCTTCTGTCTGCTCCATATTCAAGGAGCTGAGCCACATTATCAGAAAGGTCCATCCACTGACTAGTATGCTGGCTGTTTGGCTGTCATAATAAATGTTCATTCATTCATTCAATCCACTGACAGATCTTCTCCATTCTGCATGTGTTTGATTTTGTGTTTTTAATGTATTTTATATATTTGTTGTTAGCCGCCCTGAGCCCCGTCTCAGTCAGGGAATAAATAAAATTATTTATTATTATTATTATTATTATTAGGTAGTACTACCCACCGAAGGCAGCATGATCATCCAGACTCTCTTCTCTTTTTCACCCCACTTCCCACTTACTATTATTATTTATTAATTTTTATTAATGTTTTATATCACCCTTCATTCAAAAATCACAGGGTGGTTTAAATATTAAAAAAGCAAAAATACATAGCCTAATAACAAACAAACAAAGTAACCCCACATACAGTTTAAAAGGCCATAGATTGTTTAATTAGCCGAAGGCCTGGGAGAAGAGGAATGTTTTTTATCCAGGTCAATTCATATGGGGAGGGGACGGCTCTTGAGGTATTGTGGTCCTGAACTGTTTTATAGGTCAAAACCAGCACTTACTGGTACTACATAGATCCTGCATCTATTGCAAATATGCTTGTGCATTGCTCAGATGAATAAGAGTTCCAATGAATTCTCTCAGAATTCCTAGCTCATCACTCAAGTAGATGTAGCCTTGTAGCTGTCCTAAGAGAATAATTTTGCTTTCTGAACATGTTTCTCTAAGTAAGCTAGCACACTGTACATATCTACATCAGAGTGCTTGAATAGAGATCTATGAGTCAATTGATGGAGATGCCAAATTCACTTTCTCAGGAAGGGAGCCCAAGACACCCCTCAAAACTGTCATCTGAACACAGGCCAGATCAGCTTCAAATACAGGGGGAAGGCAATTAAGGTTTCATAACTTCCCCAAATATATTCCAAGTCATCCCCTTCTTTCACATTTTTCAGTCGCGGTGTGAAGAATGAGCTCAGCTCTTGAGTACAAAGCATTTCTGATGTCTGCTTCAGTGACTG
Source organism: Darevskia mixta (assembly GCA_034641385.1). Taxonomy (NCBI): domain Eukaryota; kingdom Metazoa; phylum Chordata; class Lepidosauria; order Squamata; family Lacertidae; genus Darevskia; species Darevskia mixta. The sequence continues at coordinate 29,177,168 of JAWWNH010000029.1, forward strand.
CTTAGACAGAGCTTCTGAAAATCTATCCATCTATATGCATTGTTAGAAGATTAAGAACTGGGCTTTCCTGTGGCCAGTTCCCAATGGGAAGGAGGGAGTGGAGGGAGAAGAAGATAGGAATGGCTGCATTTTCTGTATTGTTTGGGCAGGATGCAGCCTCAATTTGCCCTTAAAATAAACTCATTCCCCTCCTCTTTAGTTTCTGAAATGGCCAACAGCAAAAGAGAAAAAAAGCAGTTTCTACTGGACTCAGTCAAAACAGAGAGCAGTCAAAGTAGGCTACCTTCTGTTTATAAAGAGCAGAATTGCACAGGTGGAACCAGAGAGAGAGAGAGTGAGGGGCAGGTGTCTGTCAAAGGCACAGGCAAGACCCCCACCCATCTCTTCTCTGACTGGCCTTCTCACCTCAGCTCAGTCCCCCTCTCATCTCACCATATCTGCAGTTTGACAAACACTTTCAAATGAAATGAATGATGCCCCTTGCCAGTCCTCATGGCCCCCTGCTTAAGCACATTTAACTGAAACAGCACATCTTCTTCCACTGCCTCGTTTCTTTGTTGTCTCCCCAGCGTCAAATTATAGAATGTGTTTAAAAATCTGTCGGAATTATGCAAATTAAGAAGGCTTGCATATATCTGCTTAACTAAGTGCACTTGCAGAGGAGGGGAAAGATAAGGAGCTAAGATGAAAACCGAAGAATGACTTCCCCCTAACCTCAGGAAATCCTGCTCTGTCCCACTTGGCTTGAGAATGCACTCGACACAAGTCTAAGGTTCTCTCCGAACCACTAGCAATCTAGGGGTCCTGTGGCACCTTGAAGAACAGCACTGTTTTTATTGAGGCGTATGTTTTTTGTAGACTAAAGCCCAGTTTGTTAGATGCCTGAAGTGAAATCTGAGTTAGGAGGTATATATATACACACAAGAGTATAAATAAGAAAAGTGTAAGGTTGGAGTTGAATGGCAATGACAAGGGCTTTTTGAAACTCATTGCCCTTCAACTGACACCTCACATATTTTTCTCTTTTATGCACATACCTGCCAACTGAGATTTCACTTCATGCATCTTTGGTCCATGAAAACTTCAGTCCATGAAAGCTTATGCCATGATAGATAGATGATAGATATAGATGATTGATTGATTGATAGATAGATAGATATAAATAGAAATGTGTTAGTCTTTAACCACAAGACTCTTGGTTGATTTTGCTGCTATAGACTAACCCATGGCCATCCATTTGGAAAGCTGAACCATAAGGTCTAGAAACTTGGGATTGTTGAAAATAAAAGCTGAGTTTCTTAGGAGGAGAAGTATCTGCACCAAATAAGGAGCCCTGTGCTAGTGTGATGCAAATGTAGACACTAAATAGTCACAACACTAATAGCTAAAGCCTGTTCCCCAGAGAGAAGTACACCTGTCTGGAGCAATAATGCCAAAATCATATGTAAGATCTGATGCCCCCCTACACTCTGAGCAGGGAAAAAGAAGGGTCAATTTTCAGCACCAGGTTTGATGGACTGGAGGTCTGCCCAACTTTCTGTTTCATTATCTACACATACTCAGAGGATCATCTGTTCAACCGAAAAACGTTCTGTATTCCTGCTACAGAAAAACACAAACTTGGCAAGGAGGGGGTGGTTTTGTAAACTACAATTCTCTCCTTTGACCTCCCCGCTTAAAACACCCAGATCTTGAGTATCTCAGAGATGCCCTACACACACATGCAAAGGTTCTAAGGGTGCAGAGTTCACAAGCCAGGAAAGAGAGGCAGGAAAACCACCCTGTTTTCACAGTCCTCAGGCCAATAGATTAATGGTCTTTGGACAAACCTGGCCAGATGGGAAGTGCTTGTGATCACACAGCAAGAGATTTCAGGATTCCCGCCCCTCTATCCTTGCTTCTGTGTAACAATGGTATCCTGCTATGCAAGGAGCAAACAATACAAGGCTCCATTTCTCAGACTTTTTTTTTTTAAGGTGCTCTGTCACCTTAGATTCAAAATGAAGAAGCCCAAACAGAAACCATGCTATGTCCAGGTGAGTGTCTCTGCGGTAGTGGCCTCACCCACACTTGGCATGTCTGCTCTTAATACAGGGTTTTGCACACAAATGTGCCTCCCACCCTGACAGAGGCAATGAAGGGTTGCCAAAATGGCAGCTCCTGGTATCTGTGCTCAGCATACACTAGTCTGGTGTTCGGATAAATTCTCCCGTCACCATTCCAATTCCATTTGACAAAGACCACTTAACGTCTCCAGATGACAGACTGCATTGGGAACTGAAGGCAATATCCTGAGACAGCCATCGCTAACCCTCTCCACTCCAAAACACAGCTCTCCCTGTGCAGAGCTCATGGACTCCACTGGTCACAGTGCCTCTGTTTCTTTTATTAAAGAGCCTTCAAATGCACACACACATCCAAAGGGCATTCATCTTCAGTGGCAAGAGTCAATACAAAGGAAGAAACCTTGGGCAGTGTGCCACTGCATTAACACCGCCTTTCTCCTGCAGTGGGGAAGCAAATTGCCTGGTTTCAGGTGTACCGAAAGGGGAATGTTGTACCTGCAATGCAATTATTACTTTCACAAGAAGCAAAATGGCTAGGGAGTGACAGCATTTGGCAAAGTGTGTGAGGGGGGGGGGAGAGAGATGGGCGTGAAGCAGTCCTGCCATTCACAGAAGACACTGCATAGGCAGATTCACCCCCAACCCCACCCTAAACGAAAGGATGATGCTCAAAAGATATCAGGCACCTGCATATGGCAGATTAAAGCACAAACTCCGGTTAGAGGAAAAATGAACTGACAGCCAAACAAAACAGATTTCGTTGTTGTTGGAGGGAGATAAGAGCTTAACAAGGGGAAGGAACCAGCTAGCCCTTACGGAAACCTGACAGCAGCAGATTTATCTGAAATATCAATAATGGGGATAAATGGAGTGTGCAAAGAGAGAGAGACAGAGATGTGGCTGAAAGGAAAGGCAGCAAAATGCAGAGCAAATGTGCAAAATACAGGATTTCCTTGTCTCTCTTGCTTTGACTTCAGAAAAAGAGAGGGAGGGGCAGCTCTAGGTCTCTTCAGGAGACAAATACTCCAAACCTGCTTCTTGCATATTACTTATGGAAGCAGCAGAAAATTGGCTTCCGCAGATAGAAACAGGATTTCATTGTAAGAAGATGCTTGGGTTTAAACTCACAGGGTAAAAGAGGAGAGGCAAAAAGGAGAATAAAAAAAGGACGGTGTGAGGTGCGGTGGCCAAAATATTGATGTGGCTAATCACATGCGCATAAACACAGAGACCGATCAGCCCAGCAATTGGACAGTGCAGTCCCCCCACTCCGGGTGACCCTCTGCAGCAGAGACAAAGAGGAACAGGACAATACGGATCGGAGTGTGTGTGTGTGTGTATGACACGCCACACAAGCGGTAAAGCTCACACGCCCCTGCATGCAGACGCGCCTCTCCCCAAGGATGCCCGTCTAACAGTCCCACAAACGCGGATCCGTGTGCCAAGGGTAGAACCACCGCTGTAGGCAAGTTAGCCCAGCCCACGCCGCTTCCAAAATGCCCATGTCACCTGAGGGAAGACCCGTGGCACAAGCTTTCCCCCCCCGCCCCCCCCGCCCGATCGGAATGAATGGACCGGCCTGCAGCGAGCGGCGCAGCGGCGCGAGGGACACCCCTTTGTCTGCGCCCACCTGCGCCGAACGCCTTTCTTCCCCAGCCCGGCCCCCTCGCTCTTTTTCGCCGAGCTCACCTCACGGCCACCTTGACGCTGCAGCTGTCCCCTTGGGCGGCCATGCCTTCCTCCTTCTCGTTCTCCTCTTCCTCCTCCACCTCCTCCTCCCCGCGCCGCAGCAGAGCGCTGCCCCTCAACCACCATGGGGCCGGGGCCAAGACGAGGCTGAGGCGGCGACTCGGCTAAGAAGAGCGCAAGGCGCGGAGGCCGCCTGGGGCAGGCGAGGGCATGCTGGGCGGCGGCGGCGGCAGCTCTTCCTACGGCCAGCCGCGCTCTCACGCTTCCTGCCTGGGAGAGGAGGCAGCGGCGGCGGCGGCGGCGCGCAAAGCTACGCAGCGCCCTTCTCCCTCCTGCCCGCCCCGCGGCAGTAGCGGGACTGCCGAGGGAGCCCGCGCGGCAAGCGAGCCTCGAGCAGCCCAGCGCAGGGGGCGGGGAGGAGGGGGAGGGGCGCCGAGAACGTCGCCCCCCGCCTCTTCCGTCGAGGAAAAAGGTGGAGGAGGGATTCACTCTGATTTGGGGCGGTGGGAGGGGAAAGCAGAGGTGGGGGGGCGCACTACCATTAGGACTCAGTTCGGAGGTAAGGGTGGGCTCGAGAGCGTGCTCTCCATGCAGTTAGTGGTTAAAAAAAAAACACACCAACAAAAAGTCCTTTAAAGACGGGGCGGGTTTTTAGTGAGGCACAAGCTTTCGTGAGCTGCAGCCCATTTCGTCTCTTAAGCGTGTGCAGAGTGCCTTGATCTACCCACAGCCGCCCATGATGCATTCAAAGAAGAGCCGGAATGAGCTTGAAAGTTGCCACGAATTTCAAGGGTGAGCACATGGATCGTGGGACTGCCCCCCCCCAACTAATGTAATATATATATGTTTGTGTGCGCGCGCGCGCGCGAACCGGCTGCAATGCGAAGTAGGAGAAGTGAAGCTGCAGGACAGAGCTTCTGTGCTCTGAAAAGATATGATGCGAATCTCCCCTTCAGCGCTATGGATAAACTGAGACGGCAATCGTAATTCCATGGGAATCATTGCCTTTGAACGCAATGTGACATACTTCTGAGTAGACTGCAGTGTGGAGATGCCCAGCAGCCTTTTCTCTTACTGATGGGTAAGAGATGTGAACTGTGTTAAATCCTAATACAGTAAGGGGGCGGGGGAGAAACACTTAAGTTTAGGGCAGTAGGAGCTTGAGAAAGAGTCTCTTCTGCCCCCTACTGGCCACAGATGGCCAAGCTGCCCGCCTTGTATCCTAAACAACTAAACAAAAGTCCCCTCTTGTAAATGATGCTCAGTCTAAACCAGCATTGGTCAGCCACCTGGTGCCCTCCAGACGCTGCGTGGGGCTGGAATCCAACAATATGTGCAGGAACACAGATTCCCCCATCTCTGATGCAAGTGGTCTTTCTCAATTTCTGTGAGCACGGGAGGGATGCTTGTTTGCCCATCCGGAGAGAGGGAATGCATGTATAGTAAACAGGAGTGCCCAGTAGTTTGTAACTGGGACTGGAAACCTGTGCCTGCACACATTTCTGCTTTTTGTTTATCATATTTATTGATCACTTGGTGTCCTACAAGTTGCCGTGGGTGGGAGAAGTGGGCAGGCAACACCACTAAGGAGATAACAGATGAGGGAAGCCAAGGCTGAACAAGAAACACACATGCATGTTCTCCGGATTGGGTACTGGCAATTCTTTTAGTGCATCTCTACCTACCATGTGTCTTCTTCATCTCACAATAGGATAAATGAGTGTGATTGACGAGTTCTTTGTAGGTTAATTAAAAGCCAGAAGCTCTGGCTAGTGTGTTTCTGTTTAAGATATATCTTCTTCTGCTTCCCTTAGCTGGTCTTCTTGTAAGGCAAGCAATGTTGAAATCCTTGTTGATGATGACCATTATAGCCAGCTGGCTAAGCTGGTTATGTTCCTTCCTGGGGAGTAATTAATAGCTCCCTTTCACATTTAAATACTGAGCCTTTGTATTGATGGATCACAGAAAGTCCTGCTGAGAAGACAGAGATGTGGTAATGGGGCCAGTATCAGTTCCTGGCATCCTTGGGCAGCTGCCAGGGCCCCAGAAGGGTCACTGCTTATAGCTGCCCTGGAAAGCTGGACCCAGGACAGGGATAGGAAGCCTGTGGCCCTCCAGATGTTGTTGGATTATGGCTCTCATTGGGCAGGACCACTGACCAAATGAGGCACAGCTTTAGACTTTCCCATTACCCAAACATTTTAGATGGTATTTTAGGAGTTCTTTAGTTTTACGTCTTTAGTCTGATCTATATCGGTAGGTTGCTGATGGCTGTTTGTTTCTTCGTTTAAATATGACACCAGTGCCCTGAAATCTTCTGATGAAGGGCAGTTTTAAATAAAATGAATGCATTTACATAAATGTCAGGTGGTTGGTATTAACTATTAATTAGCTCGTTAATTTTTTTTTTTTACTTTTAGATAGTTATTTCTAACAGTCTTTTACTGATAATTCTACTGCTTTATTCTTTTTGTAAACTGTTTTGAGGGTTTAGTACAATGAAGCTGTATATAAATCTTGTGATTTTCTCTGATCGTTTATACTTTTGTAGCTCCCAACTGGAAATCCAGAGCTTCAAGACGTTTATCCTTTGTCAACATCCAATGGATGTATTTTATTGTTATTGCACTGCGTGTATATAATATATATGATGAATTGGTCAGTGTTTCACAAGCACTAACTATATGATGGGTGGATTCATCATCTTTATTGTACTGCATGACACACTAACCCCTTTCTGATTGCTTAAGGATGCTTTTTTATGGGATGCTTAATTTTGAATGCCTAATGCCAGCTGGCAAAAATACTAGCCTCGAATGATGGCGCAAATGATGGAGCATTTCCATCTCTGTTTAATGATAACTGGTTGTCAACATGCATCTTCTCAATGAAGGCTAAGTGGACTATATATTGGCATCTCTAGCTTCTATCACAACGTTGATTCTGCACCAATGTGCTGCAAAGTCTTCTCAGCAAAGTGTTTTAATCAGTTGAGAGAAAAACTCTAGACAGCCTTTGGGGAGGGAATGACTTTGACAAGTCAAAGGAGGAAAGTTGATCATAATTTGCCTTGACATAAAGAGCACAATTGATTGATTTCCTTGCTTAAACAACAGATACTTTGCTTAAACGGCGGGCACTGAAGAGTCCATTCCATTCCAAATTTACCCCCAACCCAAACAAAAAAACTTTGCTGTTTATTTGGTAGTAATTGTCAAAAGCTGCTCTATACAAATAAGGCTTGATAAACTGGCTTCTTCGCATCTCACATCCATCTTTGCTCTCTAATGTTAAAAACTGTTAATGGTGGAGTCAGCACAAAGGAAGGAATGGTGGCAACAGAGACTGTGGCAGATTTCAGGAATGATGATGATATGCAGAGCTTTTTTTCAGAGGGAACTCAGTTCTGGCACCTCTCATGTGGGTTCCGGAACGTCTCAGGGGAGACCCAGCACCTCTCTGGTGGAAAAATAGTACTCTTACTAGACTCCTCTTCCTAACTGCAATTTGTAATTAAATGCTTTGAAATGGAAACAATTTATTGGACAGCTGGGCATGTAACTAGTACTCACTGCTCCAGGGTGGTTCAAGATCCCTGGTTGGCTACAGCAGAGTTTGGCCTCCAGAGGGAAGAGGATTTTCTTTAAGCACCGTAGAGAGAACTTTCTCCAGCTCAATATTCACAATGGCTTGGCTGTGCATTCTGCTTCCCAGCAGCCCTTTATCCATTCCCCATTTTTTTTGACTTAACAAATAAAAGCCCTGAGAGCGGCCAGGCTCTATTGATTCAGCACCTCCCCAGGGATGCATAATTCCTCCGTATTTTAATATCTATTAGCGTTGAGATGAAGCCAGTTGTGTGGAAGGAGCTGGCTGCTGAGATTGTGTTGGGCTTTAAAACGCAGGGTATATTAGGAGGTGGGGCATCATGGCGCAAGAGGCACACCAGGCAGGAGCAGCAATGTGGAGCTACGGCAGCTTTTGTTGTCTGCAAAAGTGGTAACAGAATTTAGCTGCTTCTCTCTCCACTCCACCCCAGGAGCTTTTATAGCAGTACCGGTAGCACCAACTGACAAGGGGGGGGGGGGGGAGAGCCTGCTTCTCTGACTTTTATAGCTCAATCTGCAGCAATCGGCAAGCAAGCCTTTTCATATCATAGAGATAAACATTATCCCCTACTAATGTCTGCAGATCAAGCTGCTGTTAAAGGCACAGGAAAGCAGGCAAAAAAAGAGATTATGTCTGTATTATAAAGTCATAGAAAAGAGCACTGGGTAAGATACCCTTCCTCAAAGTTTTCACACACCCCATGTAGACTGAAGAGCTAAGCTAAGTGCAGTGGGTAGACTATAACTCAAGAAGAACCATGTTCAAATCCTCCCATAGCCTTGAAGATCACTGGTTGACCTTGAGATGGTCACATTTGTTGCTGTGGGTTTTGTTTACTTCTGTTATTTCAATGAGGCCCATTTATATCCGGTAGCATCAGGCTCTAGAGAAGCTGTCTGGTTCTGACTCATACTGTCTTTGAAGCTAGAACCATAGTCAGTGATGCTTTGCAGCTCAGGATTGCATCATACACTTTCAGATTTGTTAAGATTTGTTGTCCAGCTCTTCAGATTTACATCTTTGTATGGCTGTCACTGTGGTTCTAGGAATTTAGTCCTTGCAGCAGTAGAGGCATGACTAAGTCAACATTTTGCAGATGAAAATTTCTGAAACTCATTGCGCCCTGAAGGGTTGCTTCTTCCCCTTTTGAATGTTGCTGGTCCCTCTTCATTATTTCAACCATTAATCAACTCCAGAAACACACAGGGAGGCAATCTTGGGGGCTGCACCCAACAACAAAATTCCTTATACATGTATAATTATAGAATTCTAATTCAAAGACCAGGGCAACTGGTAAGTTTGAGAGCAATATATGTTTAAAGACAGTGTGAATCAGAACTCTACAACTTCTCTAAGAGCCAGACTTTTAGAGCATTCTTGACTTGCCAAATCCCTAGCCCAAACTAGGGGTTGTTTGTGTGATTTAATTAAACATGCTGATGTGCAATTATTAGTGTAACCTAGGAATAATGTGGGCTAGAATTCTAAATGAATACACACTCAAATCTTCAAATATCTGTTAGCAGCCAGCTAGAGAATTCAGAGACTACAAAATTCAGCAACAAAACCCTTCATTCCTATTTTTGAGGTGTAGGTATGTGAGAGAGTGCGTAACAGTGTTTAGAATTCAGTGGTGGCTAACCTTGGCACTCCAGATGTTTTGGGACTACAACTCCCATCATCCCTGACCACTGGTCCCGTTAGCTAGGGATGATGGGAGTTGTAGTTCCAAAACATCTGGAGTGCCAAGGTTAGCCACCACTGGTTTAGATTTTAATGCTTTCATTCTATTGCTGTGTTTTTATTGTTTTTACCTGTTTGTAAGTCGGCCTGGGAAGTTTTTGGTGTTTTTTTTAAAGTGAGGTGTAAATATTTCAAATAAACAAATAAAATAATCATTCCTGGTTTATTAAAAGTGCTAGCTTTTCATCATTTTTACTTTCTGTTCAAAACAATGCGATCGAAGGGCACTTTTCAAGATGTCTCCCAGAGGAAATAAATTCGCTAGGTAGGAGGGATCTTTGATATTAAATATTGGGAATATTTGGTGATCTATCATCTAGCTTGTATGCTGTCGATCTCATGAGAACAAGGAGACTCTGCTGAGAGAAACACCTGGGGAGTCCTAGTTCTAAAAAAAAATCTCCTCTTTTGACAGCCAAGGAAAATAGTTTTCCCTCTGCCATCTTTTCCATTAGCCTGTTATGCTGCTGATGGCAACCAGTCAGGGACTGCTGTGAGCAGGTAATGCAGTGTTTTCATTGTAACCACCCGGAAGCAGACAAACGGGTAGCACTGTATAGCAGCCCTGCTGGGGGAAAAAAGATCTCACAGTCTGGAATTTGGAATGGCCATGCAATGAGCCTTTTACAAAGATGTAGTTGAGTCGGTTTCCCTTCTCTTCAACAAAGCAGCTGCAATCTCCTCCACCTCAGTCACCTCCACCTGGAAGGCAGCAGCCATCTCATTTCTTGCCAGTTTCAGGAACGAATAGTCTTTAGCCAGGGGTTCAAGTCCTCCAGAACTCAGAGCCTGCGGGAGAAGAAATGGAAGCCCATGCAATTAATGTCAATGCATTTCAGTGGAAGAGAAACACCAAAAGCAATGCAGAAAATAACACCATTATTCCCAGACTAAAGAAATGTTCAGTTCTGTTCTGTACGGATCCATGCTAATTGTGGTGATTCTTCACTCCCATTTCCCATTTAGGACTGAATTCTCTGACATCCCTATTTCCCTTCTTCAACATCCCATTTTGTCCCATCCCTTGACCCTGTCTCAAACCCCAATGAACTTGTGTGTGATGCCCACAGCTATACCTCCTGCAATGATACATTGGGCAATAGATATTGGTCCTAATATAGATATGGAACCATGGGAATGATTGTGGAACATGGTTATAAAATTTACAGCATGTTATGGTCTAACAGAAAATTATATGAAAATGATTTATCGATGTTACCTAACACCAAGAAATTGGCAAAAATGTATAAATCCAAATCAAATAAGTATTGGAAATGTCAAGAGAAAGAAGGTTATTTTTATCATATTTGGTGGTCTTGTAGTAAGGTTAAAGCTTACTGGGAAATGATACATAATGAATTGAAAAAGATGTTTAAAATAACATTTGTAAAAAAACAAACCCAGAAGCTTTCCTTTTGGGAATTATAGGGACAGAACTACCTAAACTGTATAGAAATTTATTCATGTATGTGACTACAACAGCAAGAATGTTACTTGCCCAAAAATGGAAAGAAGAAGTCCCAGCAAAAGAAGAATGGATACCAAAACTTATGGAATATGCAGAAATGACGAAACTTACCAGAAGAATAAGAAATCAAGATAACAAACTTTTAATAAAAGAATGGAAATGGTTTATTGAATATTTACAAACAAACTGTAAACAGATAAGGACGTTGGCAGGATTATTGTAATAACCTGCAGTTTTATAAGATCTACTTTATATTTAAAGTAAATGAATAAATGAGCAAATTGAATTAATTTGGATATGCAGAAAATATTAAAAATAAATTTAAGGAACTGCAGAAAGAGGAGGAAGTCAAGTTTTGAAATGTTAAAAGGATTGTAAGATTATTGAAATGTATAAAACTGAAAATCATAAATAGAATATTTTTTAAAAAACAACAACAGCTGTACCTCTTGGATGAGCTGAATGGAGGCAGGGGTAGAGGTTTCCGTACTCCTTAGTGCATTTCCTTCGTTGCTGCTTGTAGATGGTGACCCTTCACCATCATTGGACTCCTGTTGTGAGCCAATGGACTTCTTTGGGGGAAATTGCATGGAAACAAGACCAGATAGATCTGAGTGGCATCAACCACCAGCCTCGTTATTACCCAGAGTGCAGCAGGCCCTGCCAACAGCAGCCTATGTGCCCTCCCTGCCCCTGCCCTGGTGACCTTCCTTATTAGATTGTTATCCCCATTGATCCTGAGGCACAATTTGCAGACGGACATGTCATAAAGTGATTCTTGCCCATATTTTAAGAATTAAAATACTGTTCATATAAGGTTGCCAGGTGTATGCATAAAATATGGCTTGGATAGTTGGATATGCCATGATGCTCTTTCCCCCTTTGAGTTTCATCTGATATTGGAAGAGGAGACAGACAGAACTGCTTATCCTCTAATGGAGATGGTCTGGCACAACCTCAACATCAAATGAAATGTGTTTACTGCAAGTGGGCGCATCCGTCAGGCACTATTCACCTGTGTGGATGTTTAAGAAGGGATGCAAGACCCAATTTCCTTGAGTAGTCCAGATGACATTGCTGATATATTGAGTTCCATTTTCCCTGTGTTGCCCTCCGGCATTTTGTCAGAACTGATCTGTGGAATTTTTTTTTTTTTTTAAAAACTGCAAGTTCAATTGCAGAGTCAGCCTGTCCACTGTGAATAGGCAAACCGCTACTGAATGTTTTCAAAGCTAATGTCCTTCAATTAAGTTTCTTCCTCAGTGGTTCTATCCTTTTATTGCTTCCTGTTGAGTGTGATTGACATTCATCAATCCACAGAACAGTGCCTCTGAATTTCCCTTTATTGTCAGTTTCTTTTCTCATGTGAGAGGACTTAAATTACTGATTTCCTCCCATTATTTTACTTTTTTTCATGTTCATGTAATGAATTAACTCTCTCTCTCTCTCTCTCTCTCTCTCTCTGTGTGTGTGTGTGTGTGTGTGTGTGTGTGTGTGTGTGTGAGAGAGAGAGAGATGGTACTTATTGTATGGAATACAGTCACCTATTTCTGCTCCCCATGGCAGCCATTTTGTACCACTTTTATCAAGGCTTGAGTATTAGCACCTTATTATTATAATATCAAAAATAAGGGAACTAGAACTGAAATTAATGAGCAACTGAGTGTGGTTATTTCAGATGCTGAAAATGACTTTTGCTGAGTGAGGCTTACCGGTAAATGCAAACAAACTTTACAGAAGCTTGGGGAAGGCCATTGCTGGATAATATGGCACTATATTAAGTGTCGTGTGGAATCATCATATTAATTCTGCTTTCAGCTGATTGTGGAAAAGCAAAGGTTCAACAATGCTAAATCGTTCTAATGGGACCGCAGCCCATATATGTAAACATCCTGTCTTTTGTATCTGATGGAATTGTGTGTGGAACACTGAAAGCACAGCTTGGATTGTGGTCTCTTTAGCACGCCTAAAGTGAAGCAATGCGGCATTTACCTGCTGGATGGAAAACTGTAGTTCTGATTGGCTCTGGACACCATGAGCTGGCACCTTGCTCGTTTTTCCTTTACGGTTTTTAGGCCGAATAGAGCATTTGTTGGCTAGAGGGGAGAGGGAAAAGAGACAAAAGGAATCAGAGATAATTACATTTTCCAAGTCTTAAAAGGTGATATTTTTACTAGACATATGCCAGTTCCAAATGTTTTCATTGCACAATCCCCTTCTCCAGTTAACCTCCTCCCACACCAACTTGAGTATAGGCATTTAGGGATCATGAGATTGGACTGGCCCTGGAAATCCCTTGGGCTGTTAGCAAGAACTCACCTAGGTCAGGTAGCTGATGAGATGATGGTAGCATCCTCTCTCTTACCAGTTCATTCTCATACATCACCCTATGGAGCAAAGCACGGATAGTAAGTTCCAAGAAAATACCCTGTCCCAAACAACTATTAGTACTCTTTAGGCTGACCCAGAAGACTATGATTTTACATTAAAAACAACAACCCAGAGTTATTGACCAGACCAAACCTCTCCAGCACTTTCTTTTCCATTTTCCAATATTCTCCTTCTCTCTCTGGACTCAGCTAGACTCAGCAAAAGCGATTTACGTATATGTGTTGTATATGCGATGTAACATTGTGCTACCAGGTGGTGCTGTGGAGTCCTGTTTTTCTCTACCTGTTTTCTCTGTTTAAATTTACCACGCATTTAACTGAAACGCTTCTTTTATGTGTCTAGATCCAGTGTGTGTGTGTGTATATATAAAGGTAAAGGTAAAGGGACCCCTGACCATTAGGTCCAGTCGTGTCCGACTCTGGGGTTGCGGCGCTCATCTCGCTCTATAGGCCGAGAGCCGGCGTACAGCTTCCGGGTCATGTGGCCAGCATGACTAAGCCGCTTCTGGTGAACCAGAGCAGCGCACGGAAACGGCGTTTACCTTCCCGCCAGAGCGGTTCCTATTTATCTACTTGCACTTTGACATGCTTTCGAACTGCTAGGTGGGCAGGAGCTGGTACCAAGCAACGGGAGCTCACCCCGTCGCAGGGATTCGAACCGCCGACCTTCTGATCAGCAAGCCCTAGGATCTGTGGTTTAACCCACAGCGCCACCTGGGTCCCTTTGTGTAGCACAGCTAAATATATGTATGTGATGCAATCCTCAAAGAGGCTTCTCTTTATGATGGTTTAAAAGTTTCACCCGGTACAGAATGCTACTTTCTCTCCGCAGAAACAATTGAAAACATACCATGCATGCTGCTCCAGAGTCTGTTCTGGATCCCCTATCCATCAGTTCAAGCTTCCAAAAAGTTGGGCGCAACCTATTGCCACCTGTATATCCCAAAGCATTTCTAAGGTTTAACATCCATGCACTAAGTTACCACTGCGAGGGCATACAGAAGGGCATTCTCATGGGTGCCCATCGCTTCTGGAATGCTCTTGCCAAGAAAGCTAAAGCTCCGCACCTTTCAGAAGTGATCAATGTGATTTCTCTTTTGTAGGTGGGATTTCGGTGACGAGAAGGTGTTGGGTGGTGCCCCTTATGGTGGTTAGTGGAAGGCACTTTGATAGAGAGAAAGCTTATTTTTATTTTTATTTTAACAAAGGTGGGGTTACCAGTAAAGGCAGGGGTAATGGTGGTGTTGTTTTTTAAGAACCCTTATGTCACAAGAATATAAGAACAGCCTGCTGGATCAGGACAATGGCCCATGTTGTCCAGCACCCTGTTCTCACAGTGGCCAACCAGATGCCTATGGTGGGAAGCATGCAAGTACCGGTAGGACTTGAATGCCACAGCACTTTCTGCTCCTGTGGTTCCCAGAAACTGGTATTCGGAAGCATACCACCTCCCATTTCCTTTTGCATAAATTTACCTGGCCACAGCAAGCCAGCATGTTATCCCATAATGCTTCATTTCGAATGATGTTACGCCATAACTTAGTGTTGTTCCATATGTATTATAACTTGGGGCGAGGGAGTGATGGTATCCCCTACTGCTGCCATCTTTCTCCCCAAAAATGCATCAGGAACATTGTGAGAGAACGTGGCAGCCTAAATAGCTACTGACTGCAGCAGTTCTTGGCTGCTTCAATCAGCTGGGAAAATTCCTTTAAAATGAAGGAAAGTTGGCTGTGTGGTTTTTTTTTTAGGGTTGCCACTCCAGCCTTTACTGGTAAGTCACCCTTCCTCCAAATTTTTTATAACTCCTGAATACTAATTCATTTTCTTCCCCAACTTGCCCACCCCAATTCCCCCACTCAGCAATCAATGAAAAACTTTTAAAGAAAAGCTTTAGGACAATTCTAACCCTATCATGTCATATCAGGGTTCAGAAACGGCAAAATCCAATCTTTAGTGGTCAAAGCTCATGCCAGAATCAGCCCTCTGAAAGGAATGCTACTCTCCCAGCTTGTTATGCTCTCGGTTTCTTGTGCTTTACCCCGTTGTTGCATTGTTGTTGGCGTTGCTGTTGCTGTTGTTCACATTGCCACCCCTTCCTGGCAAGAAGTCATCAAGGAATACAGGGGAATCCAAATCTTCGCTTCCCATCTCGGTGAATTGTAGAGGTCTCTGGCTAGCCACATGAGGTGGTAGCGGGCTGCTTGGTTCCATGAAGGTGTCAACCTGGCCAAACAACCCTCCCGTCCTCTGCATTCAAGGGCAGGGGAGAAAAGAGAGGAGGTTGTTATTTTGGTCTTTCTTAAGCCCTTTGTGTCCATGGAGGGAACAAGATCTAGTTAGTGAGAAAGCACAAATTATATTTAGGGGAAAACCAAACATTATATTAAAAGTGTTTTAAACTACCATGTTTACAACTACCTAATTCAGGCTTCCTCAACCTCGGCCCTCCAGATGTTTTGAGACTACAATTCCCATCATCCCTGACCACTGGTCCTGCTAGCTAGGGATCACTGTAGGCCAAAAACATCTGGAGGGCTGAGATTGAGGAAGCCTGACCTAATTATTTTAAAGGGCGGACTCAACCTACCAAGTGATTATTATATTGGGGTTCTCCATATTTAATATTTTACTTGTGTTAACCGAAAATAGTAGAAATTTTAAGAAAATAAAATTTCAGTGTGCACACATTTTATTTTGCTCAAAATATTTTGTATATAAACACACACACCACTGAGAGCTTCAGGATGCTTCAGCTTTATTTGTTGTATGTTTCTTTAACTCGACTTTGGGTGCTTAACATTGAATGATGGCTGACAAGGAGCCACAATTTGAGGTAAATGTGTTGGGTGTCTCACATAATCTGTGAGGGTCCCAACTTCCTCTTAGGTTAGAATTCCACTTCTGCTTTATCTCCTCCACCCACCATTACAATGAGTATTCTGTAAGAATATAAAAGACCACTAACACAAGTTTAGTCAATCAAACAAACAGAAAACAGAATAGCACAGGTGCTTCTGCTCTTTAACGTTCAACCAAGGAAACAAAACTGAATGATGAGCGATGACTTCACGAGGAGACAAACAGGGTGGGGAATGGACTCATTCTGTGAGGGGAGCACTGCAAGTGTGTCATTGCTGAAGTTTTCAGCTGAGGGTTAAAGGATATCTTGGATGCCCATTAAGCAAACATATCTGTGCTCATACTCACCCTATAGATGCCTTCCTCCATTGCTGCCTCAACCATGGCTCTCTCAAGTTCCTCCTCTGCCGTCAGATCCCCAGAGATTGCTCTTTTGATCTCAGGAGCTGCTTCCTCTTCAATGGTCCTCAGGCCAGCCTCATTGAAACAACGCAGAAATGATTATCATTGGCAGGGACCATTCATGCCGGAGAACAGGAAGTTAAGGTGTGACCCAAACCTTCTCCTAAGTCATGATGCCTTTCCTTCCCATGAAATTAACTTGGAGGGCAGGCTCTTACAGTATATATCCCTAGTCATGCACAGCTATGAACTTGCCAGCTTCACAAAGTACTGTATATAAATCAGTGCTTATGTTGACAGGGGGAACGCTCAGTTATGCTGCACCACACAAGTGGGTATGACATAGCTGGCAGGGGGGGGATGAAAATTCACCTGAGCACAGCATTTTAGTGGCATGTTGATCTTTTTAAAAAGTTCTTTTAAAATGTGCTATAACACCCTTAAAATTTTACTGTGTGATGACTCCCCCCCCAATAAATAAATAAATCCTAGACTAAATGCTGCTAAATGGCATTGACTGGAAAAGTACTAATAGAAAGCATGGCCAGGTATGGTGACAGGCTTAGACACCCAATTAATTTCCACACACATCAAAACCATGCTTCTTCAAAAGCCAGAAAGCTCATTGCCATACAACCACCCCATAAACAAATCAGAACAAATGCACAATAAAGGCCAGATATCATCTAACCTCTGTGTAAGCTTTGTGCAAGAAAATCAGGATGGGTGCTCAATAAACAAGTTGCCTAGAGGAACTCTAAAACTAAGGCAATCTACATATGCCGATACGTGCTATTGTCCAATTATTTCCAAAAACAAAAACGGATTTCCTGAAACTGAAAAGAAGCATAGGGAGAGCACACAGAAACATTTGATGGCAATGGATGTGTCTAGATGGACGATGGACTTTACTGGGTGCTTCCAGATGGGTGTTTATTGTAGGACAGCTCCTCATGCACGGCTCTTTTTTGTTTTTTAACTGGGTCCACACAATGTTGTTGGCATCAAAATGCCAGACCACATTGTCTCTCCTCCACCCACCATTGAATCTGGATTTCCTTTTTCCAGGGAAAAATCTAATAAATTACAAAGGCCAGTTACAAGGTATGTGGATAGCCCATTTGCAGTATCAAGCTCCTGCCTGTGAGCAGCAAATGTCATTCAAATGCCCCATGTAAAGTGAATGAACCAAGAGCAGCAACTCCAGAGGAAACACAAAGCATGAAAACTTCCAGAAAGATTTGTCCAGAAGCATTTTGTGGGAGAAGATAGGGAAAAGGGGGATAATAATTTCATGGGAATATTTGCAAAGAGATTATTTTGTTTAAAATGCCAGCTCTTTAGAGTATCCCAAAACAGGGCCATGAAAACTGCAAACAACTGCATCACAGTACCTGGAATCTGGTGCAGATGAGAGAACTCAAAGCACCTCCATTTCCCTCTCTCCTTTCACTCCATTATGGGCTGGAAATCGTTCCACTCTGCTGGGTCAAGTGTGTTCCATTTCTCACTTACCTGGATTTCAACAGCGTTCTTCTTGGGCCGGTATCCGTAATACTCTTCCTGGCGCTTCATGAATTTTCTGAAGTGCTCCTGGATGACGAAGGTAGCGTAGAACTTGCCCACGGTCACCTCATCATCTGGAGGAGGAAGAGGAGGCACAAGTAGTCATTACATTTGCTCAGCAAAAGAACCCAGCCAACTTGCATGCATGTGCCAGGCTGCTTGGGAACACACAAAGGAGATTTGTGAAATGCAAGTTGTAGAAAGAGGGTTGGAGGTAAAAATATGTATGAAATGGTTGCATTCTATCCAGTGCTTCCTTTAAACGTAAGGTATTTGTGTCGGTAAGCCTGTCCAGGCACACAGAAGTTGACATGTTTTGATATCTTTTTAGATTACAGCTGATTTTTTTTATTAATGTTTTTAATTTCTTGTTTTAAACAGGTAGGTAGCCGTGTTGGTCTGCCCTAGTCGAAACAAAATAAAAAATAAAAAAAATCCTTCCAGTAGCACCTTAGAGACCAACTAAGTTTGTTATTGGAATGAGCTTTCGTGTGCATGCACACTTCTTCAGGTATCTGAAGAATCATACCAATAACAAACTTAGTTGGTCTCTAAGGTGCTACTGGAAGGAATTTTTTTAAAACAGTTTCTATTGATAATTTTGATATTTCTTGTAAACTGGTTAAAGTTTTTGTTAAGGTCAAATGACATTTAAATAAAGAAATTAAGGACTTGCCTCCAATTGGTGGAATGACTTGATCCAGGAGCTTCATGCTGGTTCTCTTCCATATTTTTTTAATAATCATCCTTAACTCTTCATTGGCTTGTTCAAAGTTACCTGCAAAAGCACCAAGCGCTTATATGAAACTTACTGCAGCGGATCATTGGTCTGTCTTATCCAGTAGAATCTACAATATTCCTACATCTCAGGCAGATATCTTTCCCAATCTGCTACATGAGACTCTTTTTAATTGAAGGTCTCAACTGATTGAACCAGGTGTTCTCTTCATGTAAAGCATCCATTCATGACACTGAACAACACATTGCCAATAAGTCAGCCACAATGGTTTATCCTATCCTCCTCATTGTCTGTCCTCAGACAACAAGTAAACGTAAAGGGACCCCTGACCATGAGGTCCCGTTGTGACCGACTCTGGGGTTGCGACGCTCATCTCGCATTATTGGCTGAGGGAGCCGGCGTACAGCTTCCAGGTCATGTGGCCAGCATGACTAAGCCGCTTCTGGTGAACCAGAGCAGCGCACGGAAATGCCATTTACCTTCCCGCCGGAGCGGTACCTATTTATCTACTTGCACTTTGACGTGCTTTCAAACTGCTAGGTTGGCAGGAGCAGGGACCGAGCAACAGGAGCTCACCCCGTCTCAGGGATTCAAACCACCGACCTTCTGATCAGCAAGCCCTAGGCTCTGTGGTTTAACCCACAGAGCCACCCGCATCCCACCCAGACAACAAGTACTCATGCCCAATTAATCAATGCTCTCTTAATTAATTCATTAGCATCCCTTACAATAAAATCCCATCATCTCACTCACTTCCTGTCTTATACCACTGTACAGCCTGGTACTTGGGGTGAGATCCTTTTAAATCAAACATTGGTTTTATTGTTGTATTGCTGTCCAGATTTGTTAAAGAAAAGTTCTGCTTTTCTTCTTTTGTTTCTGCTGTTCTTTTGGGGGGGGGCTGTTGCATTGCATTGAACTGAATATTTTTAGCTGCTTTGAGGTTTCTCCAGACCAGATAAGGCTGGCTACAAGAACAACAACAATAGCAGATGTTGCTGTTGTCAATATTATTGTGCTAACACAGGTAAGTGCTTTCATTTTTATCAACCCTCAGGTGGACAAAATCCTTAATATTTGCCTTTGATAAAGCTTAGGCTCCTTAAAACTCCAGAAGCGGCATGGAGTTGGCATGGCTCCACGCTGAAACTACTTATGCTAATTTAAAACAGATGAAGACCTGACTCCTGGAGGTCTTGTGATTAAATGCACCAGAAAGGCATTAGTTACTGTTGATTTATGGCATCATCTGCTGGGCCTATGTAATCACGCAGTAATGGATTTTGAGGTCGGCAGAGCTTCTGCTGACATATAAGGTGACTAATGTTCTTCAGAACTTGTGAGATGAATAATGGCAGCTGTGAGCCAGTGCAGAGGAGTTATTCAGGAATGGATGTAGCTATTGATACATTATCTCTCACCTTCTGTCTTGATCTTGAGAGCCGTTCTCACCAGAGCAAAGAGTGTTGCATTGAAAGTGACTGTGCCATCACTATTCAGGGGCATATTCATGCTCACCAAGCGCTGCAAAACACACACAATGTCAGAGACAATATATCCCAGGTCTCTTTCAGGCAGAGTGTGCTGAAACTCACTTCCGGCACCTCTTAGGTGGGTGCCATTGTCATTATATGAGAACAAGGGTTCATGGTGAGTTCTGGCGCCAATTTCCAGAAAAATAGCACTGAATGTATCATTTACATTCACAAACACACTTGGAACACACCCATATGTCCCATACCTGAAGGAGCGTCTCCACCCCCATCGTTCAGCCTGGACACTGAGGTCCAGCTCCGAGGGTCTTCTGGCGGTTCTGTCACAGTGAGATGTGAGGTTACAGAGAACCAGGCAGAGGGCCTTCTTGGTGGTGGTGCCCACCCTGTGGAACACCCTCCCATCTGATGTCAAGGAAATAAAGAACTATCTGATTTTTAGAAGACATCTGAAGGCAACCCTGTTTAGGGAAGTTTTTAATGTTTGAAGTTTTATTCTGTTTTTAGTGTTCTGTTGGGAGCCTCCCAGAGTGGCTGGGGAAACCCAGCCAGATGGGTGGGGTATAAACAATAAATTATTATTATTATTATTATTATTATTATTATTATTATTATACCGTAGATTACCATTTTTCATTTTCTTAAATTTATATTCCACCTTTCTCAAGTCCTGGAACCCAAGACATCCAGACACTGAGCAGACCTAGACCTGCTTCACTTCAGTGAGGCGAAGGTCTTGTGTGCCCTTCAGGCCACACCCATGGAGTCAGTGTCCTCCCCTCCATGTGACAGATAGCATTAAAAACACCAGTTCTTCATTCCTTCATCTTAAAAAAATAATCTAGTGTGATGAGGACTGAATTTTGTACAGGGGCCAGGGGGTGGAGACTAGGACACGAACTCAGACCTAGTTAGGACTGGTAAAGAAACATTTCCTCAAGACTCCTACCTTGCAAGCCACACGGTGTGGACAAAATTTCCCAAAGCCCAGGGGAGGCTGGATTCGTCTCAACAGAGTCACCACATCTAGATGTTTGATGCGGCCCCTGAGGAAGAGGAAGAGACAGCCATGTTGCAGGAAATGGCACACAGGTTTCTAGCTCGGGGAGCTGAAGAGACCACGATTCAATGTTGGGACCATTCTCTAATCCCAGTGAATCCACACACAGCACCTGCTTGTTTTCTTGACATGGTGATGGAGCATACAATTAAAAGTATATGTTTTGAAGTATCCTTGAAAGAGGCAGGTACTTTCTGCCTTAGAGCACACTAAAAAGTAGGAAGCCCGCCATGTGGAATGTTGAGTGGGTGGGCAAGGTCTCAACTCCCTCCAGCTTTGTGGATAGGGGAGGACCCACATGGGCTGAAATCTTTTGCACATACAATATACAAATGTGCTATATGAAACAATGTAGTCTGATGAGCCAGTCCCCTAGCCTCATATGTGGCACTGTGATAAAACACATGTTTGCCATGACATGTACAGGCGATGCAATGGGAAGCCATAACTAATCCCAATTCCCTCCTGTATGCACACCTCCATGATAAAGAAATGCAAACACAGATATCAGTTTATGCATTATTGTTATGTGAGCACAATCTGTAAAGTGGGTCTCCTGGTTTATAAAAAGATCAGCTCTCACAAGAGACAACTGTATTTTTTAAAAGTGATATTGACCACATTTTATTTATTTAAAGGATTTCTGTCCTACACTGCAAAGAGCAATTCTAGATTTCACCAATGGGTGTTAGTCAGGTGCCCAGGCAAATAAGTCATTCTGAGTACTTGGAAAGTCCTTTCTCGCACCTGATCTAGCCTGCTGTGTCTCAAGAGGCATCAGCCATTCTAAATCTATCCTGCCATAATTTGGGAACAAATACTATATACATCCCATCCCTTTGACCTGGGCAAGAATGACCACAGCTAGAGCCCTCTGATATTCCTATTTGAAACATAAAGGTAAAGGGACCCCTGACCATTAGGTCCAGTCGCGGACGACACTGGGGTTGTGACGCTCATCTCACTTTACTGGCCGAGGGAGCTGGCGTACAGCTTCCAGGTCATGTGGCCAGCATGACTAAGCCACTTCTGGCGAACCAGAGCAGCGCACGGAAACGCTGTTTACCTTCCCGCCGGAGTGGTACCTATTTATCTACTTGCACTTTGACGTGCTTTTGAACTGCTGTGTTGGCAGGAGCAAGGACCGAGCACCGGGAGCTCACCCCATCGCGGGGATTCGAACCACCAACCTTCTGATTGGCAAGCCCTAGGCTCTGTGGTTTAACCCACAGCGCCACATACCATCTAATAAATTGAAACATACCATCTAATAAATTCATGGGGATTCCAAGCTAGTATAATAAATCAAGGTTTTATATTAAGGCTGAAACAATCTGATAAAATGAAAAGAGAGCTCATACCAATATTTCTCATTCTGTTATCACACATCTGACTTTATACTCATATGCCTTCCAAGCATTGACGTTCCACAACATTTCTAGGAAGTTACATTGAGCTTTCTTTCCAGTGCCAGTAGAGACTCAGAGCCAAATTAGACAAGACATTTGCCAGGTAATCTGTTTTCGCACAGCTGATTAGAAAAAGCAAAAGCTGGTGTAGGGCATCAGTGGAAGGTTTCCTTTCACTGTGAATAGCAGAAATGGGGTGTGATTCTGATCAAGGCCATGGCATAGGCATGTACCGGCTAATTATTATTTTAGCATAAACAAAAAAATGGACAATAGGTCAAACTACACGATAGACTTCATGTCTAGTTGGCCCACAGATCCAGTGATTACAAATGTAATAACTGATAGTTTCTCACTTGGCTTCAGGATCGTATTCTGCCCAGATTTTTTTGAATTCATCCAGGTGATGAGGACCCAATATGGACCAATCCCGTGTGAGGTAGTCAAAGTTGTCCATGATAACAGCGACAAAGAGGTTGATAATCTAAGGAGATATACATTGGCACAGCTTAGGTGAAAGATAGCAGAGGATAATGGTCCTCTGAGCTGCCCACTGGAATGAAGTCGGCTGAAGGCCTGTACACCAACCCACATAAAACTAAATAAAGTATAATTGAAGGGGTAGTTTGTCTGGGAAGGCAATGCATGTCACAGGCATTCTGCAACATTGGTTAGTTCAATTCTTAGGCTTGTGAATACAGCCTTCCACCCAGAATCCTCGGAACAGTGGTTCAACCCCCCCACAGAGCTACAATTCCCAGCACCCTTAAGAAACTACTGTTCCCAGGATCCTTTTTGGGACGGTGAGGAAGAGATGTGATTTAAGTGCATGTGTAGAAACAGCCTAAGTGGTCAGTTCATATGTGCAAGTCCATCAGGCAGCCAACCAGGTTCAAGTGTGCTAGGAGAAAAGTGGTCCTTATACAAGCGTGCCCTCAGAAGTATAAGCAATGACTGAGCACATCACTGTGCTGGGCTACTTGTGGTGACACACTGACTTGCTGTTTGTGATTGTGACAAATCATTCGTATGAGTCCCTTGCCGCATTGATCACCGCTCTCAGCCTTGGATGTAACAGAACTGACCTGCCACTGCCACAGTGCCTAAGAGGCAAAATTGATGAGAGAAGGAAGCAGAGAATTCCAGGGCTACATTACACATGTATAGGTAAAGGGAACCCTGACCATTAGGTCCAGTCGTGTCCGACTCTGGGGTTGCGGCGCTCATCTCACTTTATTGGCCGAGAGCCGGCGTACAGCTTCCAGGTCATGTGGCCAGCATGACAAAGCTGCTTCTGGCGAACCAGAGCAGCGCACGGAAACGCCGTTTACCTTCCCGCCGGAGCGTTACCTATTTATCTACTTGCACTTTGACGTGCTTTCGAACTGCTAGGTTGGCAGCAGCAGGGACCGAGCAACGGGAGCTCACCCCGTCGCAGGGATTCAAACCACCGACCTTGTGATCAGCAAGCCCTAGGCTCTGTGGTTTAACCCACAGCGCCACCTGGGTCCCTATACACATGTATAGCTATGTGTTAATATGAACTGCGGCCACCTGAGAAAAC
Organism: Darevskia mixta; assembly: GCA_034641385.1. Taxonomy (NCBI): domain Eukaryota; kingdom Metazoa; phylum Chordata; class Lepidosauria; order Squamata; family Lacertidae; genus Darevskia; species Darevskia mixta. The sequence goes on from JAWWNH010000029.1 coordinate 29,201,228, forward strand.
TAAAATGAGACAGAATATCTAATGAGTGCATTTGAGAAGAGTAATTTCTGTTTCCTCAACATGAGAAATATCAGTAGCTTATTTGCTGCAAGCTGACTAAGGAATGTTTATTGATTGGCAGCTTTATAAGTTTCTTATTTATTTATATTTATTGTTTAGTATTTATTAAATACATTTAATAAATATAGTAATAATAAGTAATATTAATCTAATCTTCCCTTAATCTTACTAAATAATTATAGCAGATGAAATCTGGTATAGGGGTAAATAAAGTAAATAAAGACTCCTTCTCATTGGCAACTCAGGTGGAAAGAGGAAGAGCAACAGCCTAGCTAAATGCGTTTCAATCACAGGCAAAATTCCCTCTTTCCCTCTCTCCATAATGGCCTTTGATTGCATTTCAACAGCAAACACAATGATACCTGCTTTCTGATTATTCCCAAATTTGCAGCCTTTGAGTGGATTTGATGGTCACAGACTGACCCCTGAGCTATGGCTGGTGATCAGCAGCTCCTAAACACCATTTTTGGAGCCCCCTTCCATCAGCAGGAATGAATTGAACTATGTGCAAAGCCAAGACTACTGCTGAAGAAATGCTACAAGGCCTTTGAAGGAGAGAGGGGGCATATTTTTAAAAGTGAGTTGAAAGTGGTTTGGGGGACATCATTTCCTCCTGCAACATACACACAAATGTCTGATTTGACCCACAGTTCTGCAAAACCTGTTTGGACAAAGGTGAAAGTAGGATGATGCCACATGCAGTAATTCCCTCCATCAAACCACCTTCATGATCATGTCTAGTTCGTCCCTTAATGATGATTGCTACTGTACCATATTTATCCATATGCTACAAGTATGTGCTAACTGACTAGGAAATAAGCACAAGATCAGAGAACAGAAATAGCTTACCAGGAATGCGCATAGCATGTAGAAGCTGACTAAGTAGAAATAAGAAAAGTCTGTGCCACAAGTATATTCTTCCCCAGGAGCAAAGTCAGACTCAGGGTCACATTGCTTGCCATAGCTGGCAGCCACTAAGATCTCCTGCCAGGCCTCACCAGTTGCACACCTAGAGAAAGGGATAAAATGAGGCAGGGGCCCCTTTCCAGAAAGTATTCTCTAGATTAGAGGATATGGAATGACCAGCATTGTAGGACTCTAATCCTGGGTACTGCAAAATTGCAACCATTATCTCGTTTCCATTTGTGGGACTTTCATTTCTGAGTTGCCAGAATTAAAACGAGGAGTGAACCCAACACTAAGGGTCTATTCTGGCATGTTGTTGTTGTTGTTGTTGTTGTTGTTGTTGTTGTTGTTGTTGTTGTTGTTTATAGCCCGGCTTTTCTCAAAACTGGGGCTCAAGGTGGCTTATAAATAAAATAGTGACCATCAGCATATGAAGACTGAGGAGGTATTGTGGAAGTGCCAGGGTCATAACTCAGGGAATGGGCAGGACAGATCCATGCCATGTGTTTAAAGCACATGGCTCCCCCCCCAATCCTGGGAACTGTAGTTTGTTAAGAGTCTTGGGAATGGCAGCTCTGTGAGGGGGAACTACAGTTCCCAGGGTTCTTTGAGGGAAAGTCATGTGCTTTAAGTGTGCATTAAACGCACTTTAAATGCACAGTGATACTGACCTGAATAGCAGCAGCACTGCTTGTGGGAACGTCTGGAAGTTGTTGTTCCGATTTATATAGGTTCCATCCACCAGAGCAATTTTCCCAAACATCTGTAAATCAGAAAGTGCCACTGTGAGCCAGTTGCCTTTAACCATGGAGGTTCCATTTAGCTATTAGCTGAGGACAGATCTGTTCTCCATTAATTTGACTAATCCCTGTTTAAAGCCATTTACACCAGTGGTCAGTCCCATAGAACTCACTGGACTTATTACTGAGCAAATATGCATAGGATTGGGTTGTAAAACTCCAGACTGAAAGCCCACGGGAACTAAGTATAAATTCTTGTGGCATCCTTTGGAGTGACATATCTGTTTGCAGGTCAATGGAGAAGGACATGAGACCTGCAAGGTGTAATTATTTAATGGGCCAGATCAGGCACCATGTCAAGAGAGATACACCTTGTTTCAAAACCTTTGCAGGATACATGGTGTCCCTAGCAATTGAGACTGAGGAAAACTTCCAAGGAATTGAATGGAATGACAATATGATATCTGGCCTCATTACCATGGATGGTTTATAACTGGGATCTTGGCTTACACTGCCATTCAGAGAGTTGTTTTGTGTGTGTGTGTGTGTGTGTGTGTGTGTGTGTGTGTGTGTGTGTGTGTGTGTGTCCTCACCTGCATCCCAATCACAGCATAGATAAAGAACAACATCACAATCAGCAAGGCCACATGGGGCAGTGCCTGCAGAACAAAAGAGAGAAGAACCCAAGGGTCGCAAAACTGCAGTGCAAGGTCATGAGCATCAAATGAGATGGGAAGCGTTGAATCACAATGCTTGTCTCCAGCCTCACCCAACCTCTAGAACTCTTCAAGCTCCAGGAGCTGGGCTCACGCCCTTTCAGCCAATGTGATGCACTTGCCTGGAAGGACTTGATGAAGGTCCATAGTAGATTTCTAATGCCTTCTGATCGGCTCAGCAGTTTTACCAGCCGTAGGACACGGAAAAGCCGGAAGAAAGTGATAGAGATTCGGCCGCCCTCATCAGGATCTGTAGCATGCTGTGGAAGGAGCACATCCCTTGGGCAGTGAACAAGCATGAAGCAGGTAGAAGGAGACAAACTTCATTCAAGAGTAGATCTGGTGTGTTCAGCAGGCATGCCCATAATAAGACAGCAGCCACCCACAATTTAAATGTGGATTAGCGGGCCAACCTGGTATGCACTACTGAGACCTGGGACATCAGGCTGCAAGGTGTTGACTTTCACCAGCAACGTCTGTCTGGGTTCTCAGTGCACCACCAACATAGATGAAGGCTGGAGATGGTGGGTAGTATCACTGTGGCCTATAAGGATTCAGTCTTCCTTTACTCCACTTCCCCCTGCTGAATTCCTGTGTACACCAGTTTGGGCACAAGGGACAGATGGGGAATTCTGCTGTTGTACCAACTGCTGCCCAGCAGTCTCCACGTCTGAGCTGACAGAAGTGGTCTCAGCATGGCTACTGACAACCCCCAGACTGATTGACTACTCTAATGTGTTGTACCTGGCTTTGCCTTTGAATACTATTTGGAAATTTCAGCTAGCTCAAAACACAGTCTCCATACTGTTGGCTGGGACCAGTCAGTTGGTGGGGGTGATATATCTCAATGATATTGAAATAAATTCACACTGGCTTCGTCAATTTCTGATCACTCTTCAAAGTGCTGGTGTTTTCCTTTAAATGCCTACACAGGTTAGGTTACTGAAGGACTTCCTGCTCCCAAAACAACCTGAGGCTGTTCTATAGTTGTCCCCGCCATCTGAGATAAGGCAGGAGTTTATGGAATTCCCTCCCCAGAAAATAATGTTGGCACTAGGCAGATTTATTGTTTTTGCTGCCTGACAAAACCATTTTTATTCTCCCAGGCTTTGTAATATACCTTAATGCATTTTTCTTTTTTAACATGTTATGTTCTATTTCTCTGTGTTTCTCTTGTTTGTGTAAAGGACTTTGAAGGATGGCATATATATATATATATATATATATATATATATATATATATATATATGAAAGGGGTAAACAAACAACACTTACTTGTGTTGTGGCATCTCCCTGGATCACTGGATTCGTCTGTAAATATATCCCAAGTTATAAGTACAGCAATAATTTCAGTTCAGGTAAAACAAGGACCTCAGGGCCAACAGCATGCTAAGCTAAGGGATTGGATAATACTGCAGGGGTCATTGCATGCTGACTCAGGTTTGGAATACAGGAAGGAGTTTCATGCCACCGCCATTAAAAGGTTCCTCAACCTTCTAATGGATCTCTTGGTTCTAAGCCTAGCAACCCCTCCCTGGGCTAACTTCATGTTACCTGTAGAACTGTTGGACTGCTGGGTTTACTGAAACTAAGGATGAGTCTGCACCATCAAAAATCATGAGTCCAGCATGACAAGAAGGAAGTGAGAGGAACAGTCAAAGGACACAGTTTGTACCTCTTTAATCAGAGTTGGGAGTTGGATGATTTGGTGCCATCATATATTTTATTGACACGCCTATGCTACAAGGGCAAACTGGATCAAAGCTGCCATAACTGCCATAGTCTCTCCCAAGGAATCTTAGGAACTGTAACTATGTGTTAACCTTCACAGATCTACAGTTACGATAGGTAAAGGTAAAGGGACCCCTGACCATTAGGGCCAGTCGTGACTGACTCTGGGGTTGCGGCGCTCATCTCGCATTATTGGCCGAGGGAGCCGGCGTACAGCTTCCGGGTCATGTAGCCAGCATGACTAAGCTGCTTCTGGCGAACCAGAGCAGTGCACGGAAACACCGTTTACCTTCCCGCTGCAGCAGTACCTATTTATCTACCTGCACTTTGATGTGCTTTCGAACTGCTAGGTTGGCAGGAGCAGGGACCGAGGAATGGGAGCTCACCCTGTCGCGGGGATTTGAACCACCGACCTTCTGATCAGCAAGCCCTAGGCTCTGTGGTTTAACCCACAGCGCCACCCGCGTCCCGTGTCTACAGTTATGATAGAAGGCTCATTTTGGGAGAAGCCGTGGCAGGAAACTGGTTTAGATTTGTAGTGCAGACGTATCCTAACACAGTGCAAATGTTGGCACAGTGATTCTAGTAGTGAGCACTCAGTGCATATTTAATGCACAATCAGTCCCATGGCGTATTTGCAGAGCAGATCGCCTGGGTCAGTTGTGCAACAGCACACAGCCAATACAAAACTTGTCTGTGGATTTGTGCTACTGCAGAGTAGTAAAAGCATCATTTTGAGAAAAGTAACTATTGCATTCGGACTTCAGTTTTCTGGCTGTTGGTTACAGAATCTTCAGATCTTGATGTATCTTCTATAATGAAGCTGCACAGAACACGTCAGCAAGCTGGACCAGGAATGGAAGGCAGCTATAATGTAATCTAGATGTGCAGTGATGCACTTGCTGTGCATCAGAAACAAAAGCTGATAATTGCACTGCCAGCGTTTTGCAGGACTGTTATTTTAGTGCAACCATAAAAATGCCACTAAAGCAGTGTTAGAAGCTAGAAGCTGTTAGTTCTAAGCAACAATGCCTGTACAGCACCTACAGAATGTAAAAAGAATGTGATATATTACTGCTAATCTTGTATGTGCATTACCCCAACCTCTTGTGACAAGCCAAAAGAAAGACTTCTCTATTTGCTGAACATGTGAAAGGGAAGCAGATAAAAACCAGCACCCTCCCACCACCAGCATCATCTTCTCTTGAGGCTCACAACTTTCTCTCCCTTTTCCTCCTCGATGGCAGAATCTCTGAAGACTCATGCAGTCCACACTAACACAGCAGGGCACAGCAATATGGAATGGTCTAGGAAGGGACAAAGGGATATATGAAAGAAAAGGTTCTCCACAACAAGCTCATGCAGCTGATATTTACAATGCCATTACAGCCACCGCTTAGGCAGTACAATCCACCTCTGGAAGCAAGAATTATCTGTTAAGAGAATAAAAGAATCAGCCGAGGAATCCTACAATTGTAGTGGGGAAGTAGAGAAGTGAAAGACAGAGAGAAAGAAAGAAAGAGGGACAAGGGATGGATTGGAGGAGGAGAAGGAAGAGGAGCCATTTTCAAGGAGGAAGAGAAGGTGGTCCACAACAATAGAAGGGCATGATGGGAGATCCTATGAGACCAACAAAGAAGAAGACAGGCAGAAAGGAATAAGGGATAAAGGATAAAGGATAAAGGAATAAAGGATGCAGAGACTGATGCATGGAATGAGGACTACAAATGACTTGAACAGAGCCTAGAGTCTCCTACTGGAAATAGATTTTAAAAAAGCAGCCTAGATAAGAAAGTTCCAGCTAACAATATACTGCAATAAGCCTTGGATAAAGAAACCTACTGGAGCATCATTGAAGGCACAGATATTCCTAGATTAGAAGCCTACAGAAGTCTATGACGCATGGCCAGCTACACTCAGATCTACCCACCGTGAAGAGACCACTCATGAGCCAGAATTCAAATGGGGGGGGGGAATTCAAGTGCTATTAGACCCCTCCATAAATGATTAGGGTTCTTAACATGTCTTTTCCCTGCAAGGAGGTGATATTTCATGGTCAGCTCTTTGAAGGATGTGGCTCCTGGAGCGCCTCCCACCATGCTGAGTTCTTCTGAAAACATTGACCCTTTCTTTCACATATTGAAATAATCCAAAGACTGGGCAGAACCCAAGGGGAAACAGGGAAGATGGATTTTTACGGAATTAAACAAGATGGCTCGTGCCAAGAGAAGTATTTTATCCACAAATGCTTGTTACAATTAATTTTTAAATGTATTCAGACAGAACTGATTAATAGCCAGACATTTTAAAATCCTGGCTGACTTGTGTGCTACACCTTATATTGTATTGTATATTGACTTCAGCAGCAAATAAATGGTTGTGTGCCTTTGTTGGACTTGTGCTCTGATTGGTTATTTGCATTTTCTTGGCCAGAAACTCTGAGCAAAGTGCTGTCTCTTGCACAAAGCATCATACGATCCCTATGGAATGCCCACAGACAGATTATATCAGAGGCACTTTATTATACTTGCTGCCATTTGTTCTTGGACAGAAGACCATAAAACAGCTCACCTATAGCAGGGAGTTTATTAAACATCAATACACAAATAAATGAAACAAATGGACTAGGAGGGAGGAGGGAGGAAGAAAAGACAGGAAACACAGAAAAGGACTAGGCTAGGTTCATAAGTCAAAGATACAGTGTGCTGGAAGGGGGAAACAGCAGCACTAATGGTGGTTTTGCTTTCTGTGGAATCAAAATCAGACTATGTGATCCAGTCAGCACCACAGGGTGTACAGAGAGTATTTTAGGAGAATCAGGGCTCCAAGCATTATCCCTCTCACTTTCTTGCAGTTCCCAGCTGTTCAATGGGAAGCAGCATTCCAGTGGGACAGACAAAGAACCCTGGGAAGAATGAACTCAGGGCCATTCTGCCTCTGGTACTGAACCAAACATCAGGTGCAAAGGCAAGGGATGCAGGATACTTACCAGTTCCCAAGTCCTCAGGCTAAATTCCTAAATACCATTGAACTTGATCCCCTTTCACCTTAACTACCTAGCATATAGATCTCTCACCAGAGTTTTTTAGCCATTTAATGAATCAGGGCATATTCAGCAAGTACTGAGGTGGATGTAAATCTAGTAGATAAAGTCTTGCATGTCCCCAAAGATACCTTCCATCCCCTGCTCGCCTAATAAGAGAACAACAAAAAGTTCAGCTGTATCTTAAAGCTAAATCCTTGGAGTGACTCTTTGTACTTGGGCTTGGAAACAACTCATCAAGCAAGGTAGATATTTGCACTGACATTTCCTAATACTCTAGCACTGGCTAGAGGCAAGCTGGAGCTATAAAGAAACACAGCAGGTTTTTCCAGGGATTGGAGTATTTAAAGGAAGACAATGTTCAATATAAAGAGATGGTGGTTTTGGTCTTAGTAATACTGAATTAGGCACGTACACTATTGATGAAAGCTGTTCTAGATCTACCTCCTTCTAAAGCTGTTTCTATAGCTATAGATAACTGAAAATAGAAGCATTAGCAGTGCACTGAGAACATGAAGGCACATAAATGCATTTTTAACCCAGCAATATCTACTCTTGTCCTTTCTTTAAATTCATACGCAATGCAGAGTACACATATGCTATTCCACCCATGGTATATTTTCAATATACTCTGGTGTATATTATAGCATCCATGCACATATATATAAAAGGCACAATTTATATATGCAAGTGTTGCCATGAAGATAGTCACACTATAAGCAGACATAATAAGCAAATACTTGAAGCGTGGTTGCCATGGACAGCAAAACAGAAATGATCTGCAGGTACCATGAGGCAAACCATCTCAAAGTTGACTTTATACTAAATTTGCCAGCTACACATTACTTGCCAAGAACATATGCTTAGAGAGAACACAGATATTACTGGACAGGTGAAGTTTCCTGGGCATGGGGCCACATCAGTCCATTAGTTATGATCAAGGAAAGGTCACCTCACAATATTATTGATGCCTGAAACTCACAGTATCCACTGAGCTTATCCACATTTGTGTGTGAGATGCCTACCATTCCCTTGGCTTAAAGGCAATAAACCCTCTTATCTCCAGAAGGAAACTGAAGTCAAACAATAGCTTCTGTGAATCAGATATTCTGTTTAGACATGCAATAATCACAACTGTGGAAAAGGTGGGAGTCTGATGCTGCTACATAGCATGAGGAAGAGTTTTCTACTCTTCTTCACTTTCATGGCTGCCCAGTTTGAAATGTTCACAGCCCCCACACTCATCCAGTGCTGGGAGCCTTTCACTTACATCAATCTGACTCAGGATGACATCAATGATGCTGCCAACGACTATAAGGAAATCAAAGACATTCCAAGGGTCCCCAAAGTAGCCCTGGGGGGAAAGGAATAAGAAAGTAGGTTCCAAAGAAGTAAGACAGGACCTTTCTGGTACCTTCCCAACCGAAGGGCCGATGTTGAAACTTATGTGACTTGGTTAGGACTAAAAAAAACCTTAATGCAACCATTCCCTCCTCACCAGCAGTATCCCCCTTAAAGTGTGGCATGTAACTCTAAGCCAGATATGGGGAACCTGTGGCTCTCCAAATGTAGTTGGACTACAACTCCCATCATCCCTGGCTATGACTATGCTGGCTCAGGCTCATGGGAGTTGTAGTCCAACGATGTATGGAGGGCCATAGCTTTCCACCACTGCTCCAAGCAAAATGACAGACCCGCTTCCCTCAAGGAGCCTTATAGGTCCATATCCCAAACTCACCTTAACCTTGAAGGCTATAAGTTTAAGGATCATCTCCACAGTAAAGAGAAGGGTGAAGACCACATTAAGGATATCTGAGAGATGGTCCATGGTCTCTGATTGATTATAATGCTGTAAAGATGGTTAAAAGTAGATGATTAATAGAGCGTTGGTTTGAGTTAGAAACAAAGCCCTTAATCTAGACCCAAAGGAAGTCTATATTATGCCAAAGGGAGAAATTATATTGATTGCTAGATAACAAGTAAAAGAGATACACATGCAGAGAACAGGCTCATCATGATGAGTGAGCTGTATGGATGTAAAGCCCCACTTATCCAACATACCTGTACTAACAATGCCTCTCATTGCTCACTTGTACAGTGGTACCTCGGTTTAAGAACAGCCCTGTTTACGAACGATTCGGTTTATGAACTCTGCAAAACCAGAAGTAGTGTCCTGGTTTGCAAACTTTACCTCGGTCTAAGAATGGAACCCGAACAGTGGAAGGACTTCCAGAATGGATTAAGTTCATAAACCGAGGTACCACTGTATTTCTATCTTGGAATCCCTGGAGTAACCGCCCAGTTCAGTTACATTGTGTGTAGTGCACAACCGATGGATAATAAGACCCACCCATATTTCTAAACACCAGATCAGCAAGTGCTCAATAAAGGGGCACTGTTTTGTAATTCTTCTTCTCCAGGGAGAACTCAGGATCCCACAATCATCACTACTGCTGCCGTTCTACAGCTGGGCAGCTGTTCCACTCATCCATACCTGCATGCCCAAGCAGATGGTGTTCAATGTGATCAGGAAGAACATAAGGTACTCAAAGTAGGAGCAGGTCACAATATACCATATCTGGTACTGGTAGGGGTTCTTGGGAATGTAGCATCTCAGAGGGCGTGCTTTGAGTGCATATTGCACACACTGGCGCTGGAGCAAGAAGAAATACAAGGTGGGAATGGGGCCAAAAAAGGCTAGGCAGTGCCTTCCATACCTTAGGTTCTCTTGTTCATTATCTCAGCATTATGTGCCATACCTGGTTCTTGTCCAGCTCACAGTTTTTGTACTCTGTTTCACCCTGCTCCTGGAAGGTTACGATGATAAAACCTACAAAGATGTTCATCATGAAAAAGGCTATGAGGATGAGATAGATGATGAAGTAGATGGCAACGCCCATGCGATAGTTGTAGATGGGGCCCACGTCCTCAGCGCTTGTGTCAATTGCTTTGTACAACAACCTGGAAGAGTTAGAACAGCAGTTGAGATTAACGGGCCTGGGCAAAAGACCTTTGAAGAAGTGGGCTATGAAAGGACTTTGCTTGATGGGTTATCAGCTCAGGTATCCATGCCTCCTCTGACAGGGGCGGCCCACTTTCAAAGGGTTTTTCAAAAAATCAGTATAGCTAAATAAATGTAGAGCTATAACTCTTTTATTGAGTGGGTTCCAGGCACCTTTTCCTTAAATTGCACTGTGGATGTATTATGCTTTCTGATTCTCAAAGCACAATATTTTGTTGCTGAGAAAACATGTTTTTAAAAACCCCAGCAACTGCATCAATTGCCATGGTTACATGAATGTCTGGTGTAGCTATCTCCGTATAGTGTCTATAACATCGTTAGCGATGTGCATTAAAGCTTCCCCTTTCAGTGTTATTTTGCTTGCGCAGTATAGCTAATTAGCAACAGTAGCGGCATACCAGCTAATCCCTCTGACAATTCCCAACAGCCCACTTTGCACCTTGCCCCATGTTGGGTTCTGCACTTACTTAGGCCATCCTTCAAAGGTGGAAACAGTGAAGAGAGACATCATGGCTGACAATACATTATCAAAGTGGAATTCATTGATTGTCCACACTCGCTCGTGCTCCACAACCTGTGTTGGATCGGCATCGACGTATGTGATGAAGTATCCGCTGGGACAAGGAACTTTATATTAGTTACAGACAAGGAGCCTGCACCTTCTGTTAATTCGTATTAGGCTACAGTACAGTTCTATGCAGGTCTACTTGGAAGCAAGTTCCACCGAGTTAAGTTAAGGATTGTAGCCTAACATTTCGCCAATGCTGAGATAGTCACTCAACGGCAGTCACTACAGCAAAAAAGGAACTTGCTCAAGTTGCATAAGACTGATCCAATGAATCCCAGGCTGGCTCATCCCCTCCTTGGCCCTAGAACATCCTGTCTGGGGCTTGCCACTGGCTGCCACTGCTGGGGAACCCACTGGTGGCACTTCTGTCTGCTCACATTTGGTGAGTGGAAGACGGAGTACTGCACCAGCAGAGTAACGCAGGAGTCACTCTGCAGAGCGACACTGGCAGAGGCTGGCAGGGCTGGATGGAGGGATACCACCCACCCACCTACCCCAGCCTGGCACAATAGGGGTTCCCCCCCCTTTATTGCTCTGTTAACGCAAAAACTACTCAGGCCCACAGCTTCCCGTCATACTGCGATTATGGTTTCCCAGGCTGCAGAAGAGTATGACGCATAACCAAGGCTTACTTGCATTCTTCTGCAGTGATCTTGGTTGAATCTGTACAGCTAAAGAACTTCCCCTACATTTAAAACAGAGATCAAAAGTTATAGGAAAATTCCTTCCAGTAGCACCTTAGAGACCAACTAAGTTTGTTATTGGTATGAGCTTTCGTGTGCATGCACACTTCTTCACATACCTGTTATAGGGTTATTGGTATTTGGTTATAGGGTTGTTGGTTATTTGGCTGTTTCTCAATTATGGCCTCAACAGTCCTGAGAGTACTGAAAAGTGAATGTTTCCAGCTACACAAAAGCCCAGGCCCAGTTTTTACTGTTGAAGGAGAGGAGGCAGTAATTCAAGACAGTTTCCCATTGCTGACTGGCAAACCATGTGGGAGTTGTATTGAAAGGGAATAAGATTTTGCAAGTGACTTACACATTGACTATGAGGAAACTGCAGTGAAGTTATTAGCTTCCTTGAGGTATGTATTGACAGGCTGCAGTGGCGCCATGTTGCACCCAAGATTGAGAGGGCCCATTGTGCATCATGTGTGTGTGTGTGTGTGTGTGTGTGTGTGACGTCACACACTTAGACTATCATCTGGGTAGGTTTGGGGAATTGAATATGCTTTTTTAAAGGAAGGTTACACATCACAGAAGGACCTGAGGGTGACCAGACCAAACCAAAGGTATTGGGCCAAACGAGACAAATGAGAATGGTTAATTCAGTATAGTGGCCCTGAATTGATTACCGGTATCTCTGGCAGCAAGCTATCCCTGTTTATACAAACAAACTTTTACAAACTCATGGACTCAAACAGTGTGGAAGTTAATTCTATCTAGGAAAACTGTCACCTTGAAGAGCTGCACCCCAATGCAAGCAAACATGAACTGTAGCAAGGCACTGACAAGCACAATGTTGCCGATGGTCTTGATAGCCACAAAAACACACTGTACTACATGCTAGAGAGAGAAAGAGAGAGAGGTTGGTTAGATTTAATTTGTCCATTGCTCACTGTAATTTTTCTGAATAACTGTGGTCCAGCAAAATATAAGTAGAGATTGCTTTCCCTGGTTCATGCATACATTTCAATGCATGCTGCTGGCTTAGAGAGGTCATCACACTTCCCTTACTATCCCTGATTTCTGGGTTATCCAGAAGAGGAAAACATTCCTACAACCCCACTCACCTTCAGCCCCTTTGCTCTGTTAATGGCTCTCAGTGGTCGCAGTACTCTGAGCACCCTGAGGATTTTCACTACTGAGATGGCACTGGACCTGTTGCAGAAAATGAGGAAAATATTACAGCGGGAACCCTTTTTGTGCTTATGTTACACGGATTCTGCCCTGCCTACAAAGAATGACTATGGCCTTTTGATTATATCTAGTGATTGAATGGGGCATTCCATGGTTGGGACTGCGAACCAGAGAATGCTTGCTACCAGGGCAGCTTCAGAGAATTCTTCAGAAGGCAAAACCACTGCAGGGTGCATTCAGACATGTGGAATACTGTATTGCCCTAGTTTTCCTGATTATAATGCTAGCACTTCTGAACCATTTTCTAACATTCCTTTCACAATGCAGTGCCTCTTGTGTTATGGAACGATGGCTTTTTGATAGATGTAAGCTAAATTTCATTCGCATCTGTGAGTGTGGAGTGACACAACAAAAAAGCATCACTGGGCGATGTCACTACTCCCCCACCCCTTCCGCACATGTGTGCTTCTGTTCTCCCATGATTCCCCCAGGAAAACAGCAGGAAATAACTGTATGTTTGTACACCGTCCCAAATTTCCTCACTTTACTCCCACAACTTTCCAAGTTAAGGGGGCTGCAAATGGATTCTTTCTGGAATGAAATAGCATGGAAATGAGCACTAAGCATGCACTATATTCCATTAGTTTTCTGTGAATGACTTTTACGTCATGCGAAAGCTTCAAATATAATGTGGGAATTAACAGTTAGGGAAACAGGGAACTGAAATAAATTGCTGTGTGAATGCAGTCTGTCACTGCCCTGGCGCTTTCAGTCCGACACTGAATAAACCTCCCATTCCTCAGGCTCAAACAGCAAGTTTTATTTCAGAGCACAGAATTTGTATCAAAGGTGGCACAGTGGCAAAGTCCAAATGCCAACCTTTGTGCCACCTAAGCATACTCCCAGAGAGCATGAAGTTTGAAAGAAAACTGGTCTCTAAATTCTACTCCCTAATCTAGTTGGTACAACCAGCCACAGTAAATTACAGAACCAAAGACCCTTTGAAAGAGGGTGAGGGGACCATCAGAGGAAAAAGGCAGACCTTTACAGCAACTAAAACTTTCACAACCCAGTCAGTGAGGGATAACTGTTTGACTCTCAGGGCACACCCACAACACAGACCTAAACTGGTTTAACAGCCAATCCCTTTTTCCAGGGAACCCTGGGGACTGTAGCTCTGTGAGGGGGATAGAAATCTCTTAACAATTCCCGGTACTCTCAAGAAACTGCAGCCTGCAGGATTCTTTGGAGAAAACAGTTAAAGTGGTATAAAATTGATGAAAATGTATAGTGTGGTTGAGGCCTCAGTATGTTGACTGATAATGATGGCTGTGAATATATGTTGCATTGGGAGTAGAGCTCCTCACTCTTCATGCAGCTCCTAGTTTTCAGGGTCTGAGAAATGGTTAGCTTCTCATTACAATGTTTTCCTTTATATTTCAGGGTATTTCTTACTACTCTATGGTCACACATATTCCACAGTCCCACAGTTGCTGCCAAAGACACAAGGAGAATGTTAACCCCTATCCTACTTCCCTCAGAGTTGGCCCTACCACAGATCGACGAGGCCTGTTCCTCCATCACAATGCTTACTCAAATCCCATGGAGATAAGAGAGACAGCCACAACGAGCAAGTCCAGGATGTTGAAATAGTTGCGGCAGAAGGATCCCTTGTGTAGGATTGCACCATAAGTAGTCATCTGTGGGGAGCAGGAAGACTCAGTTAGGCCCAGTTTTGTGTTACTTTGAGGATACTTCTCTCAGCAGCCTAATTCTGTAGATCATTGGACCTGTGGATGTTGACTGCTGTGTTCAGGATGAAGCAGTTGTCTGAGAACGAGCACTTCATCATCAGCACAGAGAGTTGGCAAGCTTGAATTTGATGCCCGCTATCTGTACAGGTGGTTAACTATTCAGATTGCCAACTCAGCACAATGGAAAAAAGATGAATAAGTAAACATTGGCGATTTCCAGTCCCGTTTTATGATTCCATTGGAATTCCACAACATCTCTAAGTGTGACTCACCTTTAGAACGATTTCTACTGTGAACACAGAAGTGAAGCCAATGTCAAAATATCCTAGAATCTGGAGATAAAACCAGCAAAGAAACAGGATGTTATTTTTGTCAGTGCAACTCAATTGCTATATATACCGGTACAAACACATCTTTTAGCAAATTTGCTGGGTTCTGGAATGAGAACTATAGGAGAAATATTATCTGAATATTGATTAACAGAATCTCCTATTTCTTCACGCTCATTTTGCAATCTCCAGGTAGTCCCAGCTAAACCAGCATGAACAGTACTCTGATTTCTAAAAACAAATGATTGCAGAAATGCTTTTGGTTATCCCCAATATATTAAGATGCAGGCAGCTGTCATGTAAAAGCAAACCTATTTTTCCTCTACATATTATTTTAGTTTGCAAATACATTTAGCCATGTATCCATTATTATTGTCATACATTTGCACTGTCCATTTCAAACATTACTCTGGGTGCCTTCTCTTCATAGGAAGCATAGGAACACAGGAAGTTGCCTTATACCAAGTCAGACCATTGGCCCATCTACCTTAGTATTGAGTTTGCTGATTGGTGGCAGCTCTCCAGGGTTTCAGACAGGGGACCTTCTACCCAGAGAGATGCCAATGATTGCTACACTGACTTTAGCAATTCCTTATCATTCCAATTCACTTCACCATGTGCCATAATTCTCTCTTTTATTAGTTTAAGAGAAATGTAAGAGATGTTGGCAACCTATCAAACGATAGGATGGGGGAAAGGGAATGGGAGAGGAAGGAAAAGGAACATACCTGAATTGGAGCTGTACTCAAGGATAACATGAAGTAAATTGGCTAAGGCAACTGGGTACAGCAAAGGTATTTTAACAGTGAAACTGAATATGTAAATGAAATAAATTTGAGCTATGGCCCTTCCCCAAGGTAATAAGAGATCTAGTAGTGCCTTGGTCTGTCAGGCAACCTTCTTGCTAGACTTTAGGCTTACACTCTAAACCTTTTTAGTTACTCAGGCATTTCATAGGGGTGAATACTTTTAACTTTCTACTAGTTGCCCATTATCTTCTGCTTTTAAAATAATTACTTCTTATTGGTTGCATGATATGATTGGCTCCATCCTTATTGAGTTTCATGAAGAGATGACTTTTAAATAAAGACTTTGGGTCAGAACGACACTCTTTGGCTTTCTGCGATTTATGCATGAAAACCAGTCACTTATTTTCATCTACAGCTTCCTGTTGTTGCCTTTTGCATGTTGTTTCAATTTCATACCAAGTAGTTTTCACCGAGAGGCAGTTACAATGGATGCAGGGCTTTCGTAGGTCACTCTGGACCACCCGCTGGTACCTTGCCAGTAGCGCAAGCAAGCCTATCTAGTCACCTTATTCCTGAAGGACACGGCCCGTAATGGATCCTCAGCTGCCAGTGAGACGCTGCTGAGCAGAATGAAGAGGAGGATGAAGTTGGTGAACCAGGTGGCATTCACAATCCGGTGGCACAGTACACGGATCCTGAAGAGGACAATTTAGGGAAAGAAAGGGAAGGTCATATTCTGCTTAAGCAAAAGAGTTCATAGTACAAAGGGCACCTAAAGGGGAATTACACTGTTCATCAATGTGCTGGTAGAAAGTGCATATGTGATGTTTCTATCCCCCTCAGAGTACATTTGGAATATGGGCACTCTACCAATTTGTAGAGCAGAATTGTTGAGTGAATTGAGCCTGTGTTTATGTGGGTTCTTGGACAACCCAGTCCATAACATTACTAAAGGAATTACTACTTTACGGTCCTTTCAGTGCCAAACTGCAGCGCTTTTACAGCTGTGGTGCTAGTTGAATAACCATTCAAGGAAAGTCTGAAGACCAAGAGGATAGTCTGAATTGAAGGCATCTGCCTATACTGATGTCTTTGCCCAGGGTTAAGCAAGCCTGGCCAGGAAGGAATTTGTGCCTGGTGGCAAATATTCCCGGTTAGATCGTCTTCGTATCTGAATTCCTAGCCAGTTCAGAAACCTATTCAGTTTCTGTCATGTGCCTAGGTAAGAGAGAGAGAGAGAGGAAGGAGTAAGGCCTACTTGTTGGTTGGGCTAAAGATGAAGAATGAGCTGGCTTCGGGCATGGGCACTGCCTTCTCCTTCAACTGCAGCTCTGCCAGGGGACGTGGCCGAGGACTCAGTGGAATTTCAGGCTCATCTTCTTCATCGTCACCTGCGGGGCACAAAGTTGGTCACTGAAAAGCTTCATGCAGATGCGCTACATGCACAGCCAAAAGGTCCACTCATTTCTAGGCTTGCTATTAAGCTGAAATATAAGCATCAGGTGACGCGGGGACGCTGTGGGTTACACCACAGAGCATAGAGCTTGCTGATCAGAAGGTCGGCGGTTCGAATCCCGCGACGGGGTGAGCTCCCGTTGCTTGGTCCCTGCTCCTGCCAACCTAGCAGTTCGAAAGCACGTCAAAGTGCAAGTAGATAAATAGGTACCGCTGCAGCGGGAAGGTAAACGGCGTTTCCGTGTGCTGCTCTGGTTCGCCAGAAGCGGCTTAGTCATGCTGGCCACATGACCTGGAAGCTGTATGCCGGCTCCCTCGGCCAATAATGCGAGATGAGCCCAGAGTCGGTCACGACTGGACCTAATGGTCAGGGGTCCCTTTACCTTTATAAGCATCAGAGTATCTCAACATCCCGACACAGCATTATGTTAGTTCAGCCCAGAATTCTCTTCATTCCTGTGGTAGGAATGAAAGAGACAAACCTTCCTTACCTGGGAAGTCAGCGGAGGGATAAGGGTCCTTGATCTCATTGACATTTGATTCAAACTCATCCACCTTCAACTGAACAGAAGAAATAAAAATGAAAGGAAGCTCAGCAGCGTAGGCAAGCGCACTCTGATACAGTTTCTAGGCATGCTCTGAAAACCTTCCTGTTTCAGAAGACTGATTTCTGCTGGACGTCTATTTAAAATGACATTGCTTTTATTGTATTGTTTATTCTTAAGGGATTATTAACCATTTTTAAAATTTCTGTTTATACTGTCTCTATCGTACAGTGTTTTGTGGGGGCTTTTTTTAAAGAACCTAAACAAAAATATAAAACAAAAGAAGGCACTTGTTGCTGTCGCCCATGGGGAAGACATTCCATTCAGTCTGCATTGAAAGGTGAATCTACTTAATTCACACTCTCTGAAAGTGGAGAGAAATGCAGTGATCCTTTGAAATCTTTCCAAATTTCGCAACACAGTCCTCCAGCCAAGAAAATGTGTACAAAAATGCACACACTAGCGTGAAGTGTGCATAAAAATGCATATATTAATTAAAATAACATCAAAAATGAATTCTATTGGGGAAAATGGATTTGCAAGAATGTGTTTTTTTAGATAAACCTGCATAGAAAATTCACAGGATAAATTCGTACCACAATGCTGATGAATTTCCATGAGGACTTTTTAAATATAAATTTGCAGACTGATGTGGAAATGTGGGGAACTGAACTCTAGATTGGAAAAGTGACAAATGGAGAGAAAGCAACATTGACTGATTCACCCGCTCCTAGTCACCCGTGGCTGACCTTGGCTGTGGTGGGCATTCCTTCTCCCTTGGCTTTCTGTTCCAGCTTCTTAGCCAGCGACTGCTTTTCCTCTTCTGACTTCTCCGGGTAACCTCTAGAGTGAAGAACCAAGAAAGCAAGAGGAGAGGGAAGTGAAGCCAAGGGGAAGCTATTATGGGGGGGGGGGGCAGGAAACACCTTACAGTTCAGCCAAGCCCCCTGTCGGGTCCCAGATGAGAACCCAGAGGTAAATATTATCATGGCCACCAGGAGGCACAACTGACCGGCCCATTTTCTTTTTCTTCCTCTCTTCAGCTTTGGCTTTCTGGGCAGAGGTCAAAGTTTCAGCTTCAGCAAGGTTGTCCACGGCAATAGCCAAGAAAACATTGAGCAAGATATCTGGGTTGTGGGGAGCAAGGCTAAGGAATTATACAGTGTGAGTTTAGGCAATATAAACCTGAAGCCCTGAGCAATTTGCATCCAGGATATCCAAAGGACTCCCTGAGCCCTTCTATCCCAGCTTGATCACTGAGATCAAGAAATGCTGTTGGTTGTTCCCACGTTTCAGAAGCTTGCCTGGCTTCAGCAAGAAGTTGGGCATTTAGTATCCCATGCTATGAAATACTCTTCCGTCCAAGTAGTTCCAGTAGTAATGTGCACAGCGATCCCGGATAATCAAAACTGTTTCGCAGGAGTCTTCTTCAAGCACAACAAATAGGTTTGAAGAGAACGCGTACTAGCCATATCATGAAAATATAAATCCTACTGTGGAGTAGTGGTCATAAAGGATTTTCATGATATGACTAGTACGCGTTCTCTTCAAACCTATTTGTTGTGCTGAAGAAGACTCCTGCGAAACAGTTTTGATTATCCGGGATCGCTGTGCACATTACTACTGGAACTACGAAACTTGGCCATTATTGCCTGACTACGTCTTCTCATGAACATTGTTATCTCATTTCATCTAGAGACTTATATTTTATGTTTTCAATGACTTTGTTTATTTCTTGATATATATTGAGTTTGTTTATTGAAGTGCCTGATATATTCATTGGTCATTACGTGTTGCCCTTATTGCTGTTGTTTACTGTTTGCGACACAGGGGTTATTCATTGTGTTACATGAAATACTCTTTCAGCAGAGATTTGGCAGGCACCCTCAATTCTGACCTTCAGATGGCTCTTGAAGACTATGTCAACAGGCCTATTCAATGTTTTAACTGTTTAAGGTGAGCTAGTCATTTTTATGATCATTACATATTGTTTTATCTCTTTTGTACGTGGTTGTCTACTGCCCTGATATTTGACATGAGGGGTGGTCTCTATATTTATAAATAAATAAGACTTAAGAGCACGTTCTTAATAAGCTAATAATCCTAATAATGGGGAACAGCTTCCCACACCATTCAGTTTGGCAGGCAGAGCAGAACGAAAAGTGCAGGAAGCAGTCAGAAGAAATGGGAACCTCATTTCAAAAATGAGGATCCTCGTGTGCAGATTGTGTACTGGTCCTCATAGCCACATGCACACACCCATCTACTGCGTGCACAGAAAATGGACCAACGTGAAATGCTGTCACCATGAAATGCTGTGAGAAATACTTACATTGCATCTTATGGTGATGTTGCAAAATGAATGCATGAGAATTCAGTGGAGAAGAGCTTTTATCTGACTCTGTTAACAGAGGACTCCATCCCCCTAATGGGGAAAAGAAAGGATACAATTCCCACAGACAAAGAGAACAATGAAGTAAATGCAGACCAGCACACCAGGGTAGACTGGCCCTCCATAAGACATTATGCCATTGTACATAACAGAAGTCCAGTCTTCCCCGGTCAGGACCTAGAAGTAAACGAGAGATTTTAGCAGCAACAGGGTATCCTGAGCACAGCCATTGCATGAGGCCTGGCTTCTCCAACCTGGTGCCCCCCAAATGTTGTTGGATATCTGGCCCCATCAATCCCAGCCAGTATGGCCAATGGTCAGGGGTGATGGGAGTTGTTGTCCAACAACATTTGGAGGACAACAGGTTGGGGAAGACTGCATTAGGTTCTCATCTGAGTTTGAAGACCTCTTCGTTAAAGACCCTTTTCTCAGGCCCCATTGTCCAAAAAGTCTATGCGTTCCCAAAGCTCAGACAATATCCCACAATTCACAGATTCCTATTTCCCCACATTGGTCACCCATTTTCTGCCAGAACTTAGTACAGAATACCACAATTGTCACCTACAAAACCCTGCCCTTAAACTGGCTTATTAAACCCCACAAGCTGTACCTGGAAGACGGTGATGAGAGCCTGGGGGAAGTTATCAAAGGTGCTGCGCCGTATCACTGTATCATCAAAGTCAAACTTCCCTCCAAAAAGTTGCATCCCTAATAGCGCAAAGATGGCCATGAAGAGGAAGAGGAGAGTGAGGAGGGAGATGATGGAGCGCACCGAGTTCAGCAGAGATGCCACTAAGTTGTTCAGAGAGGTCCAATACCTAGAGAGGGACAGCAACGTTATGTGCACACCTATGTGAAGATGCTGGGATACTTGCAGATCCAGGAGCCAAGCTTTGAAGTGCAGCTTTCTAGCTAAAGACAGAGAATATGAATCATCCTAATGACCAACTAACTATGGGTGCCACTAAAACTAGTTATAATCTCATGGCTGCCATCTTGAATGCAGTTGAGCATGTGCAGCCACATCCAATAGGGCAACAAACTCAATTTATTTATTTGCTGTTTTCACCCGCTCTTCATCAAAGAAGTGATGCCAAGGTGGGGTATGCCAAAGACCAAACAAAGACTACAGCAGCTCAAATAAAGGCATTAAAACAATATAGCATCGATCTGTATAAGAGACATACTGTTGGCTGTATTAAGTACAGCTGTCAGTGTGCTCAGTTGCATTCGGCAGGGAGATTGCTATGCCTGGATGACTGCATCTTCTGTTCTGCCATCTAATCTAGCTTGGTACCTAACCAGAGTCTTCTAAGGGCACATGACTAGTTCCCAGGACTAGAGAAGCTATTTTCAAACATCCAAGGGAAAGTTTGACAAATCACTGCTCTCCACTACAGATACGTAGGCAGAGAACAGGTGGCAGATTTAATCAGTTTTTCAGCCTCCCTCAGAGACACCAGGAGATGAAATCTCACATCCTCTTTTACTTTGTAGAGATGGACTTGAAGCAGGCAGCCACACGGTGGTCACATGCACACCAAATATTTAAAGCACACTGATACCACTTTAACAGTCATGGCTCCCCACAAAGAATCCTGAGAACTGCAGTTCGTTAAAGGTGCTGAGAGTTGTTAGGAGACCCCTTGCAGAACTAGTTCCCAGCACCCTTAACAAACTACAGCTCCCAGGATTTTAGGGGTGGGGTAAGTCATGACTGTTAAAGTGCTATGAGAGTGCTTTAAATGTATGGTGTGGATGTGACCAACACTACAGCCACCAAATGAATACACAGGAGTTCTGCCAGATAGTACAAGAGATGCATCTAGCCCAGCATTACGTTTTCAAAACTAGCTGGATGCTTCTGTTCCGCTTCCAAGCCTACTGCATCTCACCAGGATGGCAAAGGTTCTGGAAGCCAAGTCCTATGAGAAATGGTTGGCATACTCACTTAGTTATTTTGAAGAGCCTCAGCAGGCGGATGCACCGCAAAACAGAGATGCCCAGGGGTGTCATGGAGGTAATTTCCACCAGCACGATCTCTAGGATGCCAGTGCACACCACAAGGCAATCAAAGCGGTTGAAGATTGACATGAAGTACTGGCGGAAGCCCAGAGCATACATCTTAAGAATCATCTCTATCGTGAAGAGGGCCAGAAGCACCCGGTTGGCAATATCTGTAAGCAGAATGATGAATGGACCAGATCTCCTCTGACCACGAGGAGCCCAATTCCTCTTCAGAGAGAGAGAGAGCAGGGGGTTGGGAGGAAGAAGTGGAGGTGGGAAGTCCAGAACTACTTCCTTCATTGTACTCAGCTCTCCTCTGTCGGGAAATAGTGCTTCCACTTGCAGAAGCCAGCTAACAGAAGTTGTTAAGAGTGCATGCAAGAACCAAGCAACCCGTTACATGTAGCGGGTGTATAATGTTAGGGGTTTGCGGAGGGCGGGGGGGGGGTAGTCTGTATGCTGAGACCCTTCTAATTCCTAAACATGGCAAGTGTTGAAAATCTAAGGTAGCATTCAAACTTCTTGATAATGGCCCTCTAAATATGGGTCGTTATGGTAGCAGGTAAGGTACCTCAGCAGGTAACTGAGCAAAGTTTTTGCTGCTCTTGCATTTTCAATAACATTTTCCAATTTCCAGTTTAAATATATATATCAATATACCTGTACTTCCTGTCCCATGTTCCCCTGCGGTCTATTCAGTCTTCCTTTTGACTTTTGACTTTCACACCTTAGAATCAACCTCTTACTCTGTCTCGCCAGAGTGGTACATGCTCTGGTTATCTCCCGCTTGGACTACTGCAATGCGCTCTACGTGGGGCTACCTTTGAAGGTGACCCGGAAACTGCAATTAATCCAGAATGCGGCAGCTAGACTGGTGACTGGGAGTGGCCGCTGGGACCACATAACACCGGTCCTGAGAGAACTACATTGGCTCCCAGTACGTTTCCAAGCACAATTCAAAGTGTTGGTGCTGACCTTTAAAGCCCTAAACGGCCTCGGTCCTGTATACCTGAAGGAGCGTCTCCACCCCCACCGTTCAGCCCGGACACTGAGATCCAGCGCCGAGGGCCTTCTGGCGGTTCCCTCACTGCGAGAAGCAAAGCTACAGGGAACCAGGTAGTGGCACCCACCCTGTGGAACGCCCTCCCAGTAGAGGTTAAGGAGATGAACAACTATCTGACATTTAGAAGATACCTCAAGGCAGCCCTATTTAGGGAAGCTTTTAACCTGTGATATTTTAATGTATTTTATACCTGTTGGAGGCCGCCCAGAGTGGCTGGGGAGACCCGGCCAGATGGGCGGGGTACAAATAAAAGAATTATTATTATTATTATTATTATTACTTACATTATGCTTAGGGGTAAACTATATTAAATGCAGTTGCTTCTTGAGACAAGAAGGAAGTATATTGGTATGGGAACATGTTTGGCATGGGGCTAAAGTGGGACTAGGGCACTGAGAAGCAGAAAGAAACTCGTAAGAGGATCAAGCAAGGAAGTTTAGGATTGAGAGCATCACAGCACCACCCCTTGTTAATCAGAACCTTCAAAGTTCCCTTAAACCGAGTGCCCAACTCACCTTGAGCCGTGGTCAGCCAATCAGGTTGTCGGTGATGCTCAGTAGCTATTGAGATTGTGTTCAACGCGATAATCAAGAGGACAAACCAATAGAAAAACCTGGACTTAACCAGTTCACGGCATTTCCTGCGGAGAAGACGGTTCGATCGCCGCCAGTGTCGACTAGAGAAAAAGGAGACAGTTAAAACCAGAATGGTGGCAGATGAACCCCTGAAAACGGCTTCAGAACCCTACCTATTCTTAGTTTTCACTTTCTCTAGCACCCGTGTTCAGAATTTCACAGGACTTTTGAAAAGCATCACTCTTACTAATATGGTCGTGATGATGCAGCACTAAAGCAGGCCTGCAAAACACAACGTGCAACTTCTTCCCTGGGTATCTGCAATCTCCAGGGTGGCTTCCAAATGTTTAGTTTGTGCCTCTTTAAGGGGAGCATATAAGGCCTAACAAGGCCATCAAATCAGAAACCGGGACGGCTTTTGTAAATCTGGGAAGTTCCTGGAAAATAGGGACACTTGGAGGGTCTGCTATGGTTCTTTGACTCTACAGTGTAAAAACACAAAGGGGTCTCAATCCTTCATTTACTCAATTGTCAGAGATGATCTGACTGATACTGGACATCTCTGGCTTTGGGATTTAACAAGCATTACATTAAACAGATAGAGTGAGAGAGATTGCTAAGGAGTGCAGAAAGGTCAAACATGGGAAATATTTTGAGTTTTAAAAAAATGAAAACCCACATTTCCAAAGATATGGGGGGGGATATTTGGAAAAAGATGTAAAAGTGATGCTCACAGCAAGATTTGAGAGCTTTGGGGCTCTTGCACTACAGCAGGACATGAGCATGTTTGGATTGCCATGCGTGATATGCATGCTACTTACAAGAACAAAATCCATTTATTCATGCCCTCAATCTCATACAGGCTTTCTGTCTCTGAGCCACCTTCGTCTGATGGCATCATTCCTGTGAAAGATGAAGAAAGGTAAGAAACCTGTTGTGTTATTTACAAAACCATTAACATCAAATGCTACGTAGCTCTGCAACTTTGTCCAGGCCTTTGAATTTCCTTCCTGCTTCCTAATCTCCTTTTCTCTCAGACTACATTTCCCAGCAAGCACTGCTCTCAGCCCTATTGATTCTATATTTTTTAAAATACTTTTTATTCATTTTATAAGAATAAACAAACAAATAAAAACACAGACAAAACACACAGATTTCTTATACAATTCCAACATTTTAACATCATAGGGTGACTTCCCCCGGTACCCCCTTCTGGACTTCAATTTCAATCCTCTTCGGCAATTTCAAAGATTTAACAGTTAAACATAATCTACTAATTCATAACTCTCACCGTTAAACAAAATTCTTATAAAAATAACTAAACCTAAATCCTACATTATTGCTGAAAGCCTAAAATACCTTCCCTAGGGAATATAAATTCTTAAATATTGCAATATTTTTTCAAATAAAGTTTAAATTTCTTCCACTCTTCCTCCACCGTCTCTTCATTCTGGTCGCAGTATCATCAGCAGGCAAGAATAAACAAAACCAAAATGACAATAATAGTACCTTCCCCACGTGTCCGGTCGCTATCCATGACTTCTGCATGGGTGATCCAGTCCATGTAGCCTTTCATGTCTTCCTCCAACTGCTGCTTCTCCCTCAGTTTCTGGAAGGTACCCCGTGATTTGGCTTTCTCACGCTCTTTGGTGAATTCCCTGGGGGCGGAAAACTCAGATGAGAACTTGTATGGCATAGTGATGGGTCAGGTAGTCGGTCCTGAGTTCAAGTTTCACTCAGTAGTGACTTGGTGGTTTCAGTCAAGCCACTAGCTTTGTGCTTTAAACACACACACACATCCCTGCTAGAATCTGGACCTAATTAAAGTGTCCTACATTACAAGGTGAGGGTTAGAAGGATTACTAAAATAATGACCTGGTTTGCACATCGTGTTAAGCCATACTTAATGTTTTACTGTGGTTCAACATGAAAGAGCAGTGTGCTGATTCATATTGCTTAAAAGTCCCTGCTTTGCTCCACCCCTGCTCCTGGCAGTGCCATGCTTGCCAAGTATCCCCAGCCAATCCAATATGTTGCAAGCAGAGCAACATGCAACTGCTTGACTGTACTCTATCCATGCTGTACCACAATATGTGCTCATATTCTATGATGTCCCTTTCTGGCCCTAGCATTCTATTGATGCATCAGGTCTAGCAATGGGAAATTGAACTATTGGAATATGGGGCAAAGGAAAGGAAGAAGAAGAGTTTGGATTTGATATCCCGCTTTATCACTACCCTAGGGAGTCTCAAACCGGCTAACATTCTCCTTTCCCTTCCTCCCCAACAACAAACACTATGTGAGGTGAGTGAGGCTGAGAGACTTCAAAGAAGTGTGACTAGCCCAAGGTCACCCAGCAGTTGCATGTGGAGGAGCAGGGATGCGAACCCGGTTCACCAGATTACGAGTCTACCGCTCTTAGCCACTACACCACACTGGCTCTCATGCTTTCATGCTTTTTTTCAGCAACATAAAAAGGCTCCAAAGATCATCATTTCCTCATTGGACTTAAACTGTTTGAAGTCACATTCAGGACAGACTGCCATGTTGATGCTGCTGAGAGAGTAGATAGCATAACACATGCTATGAGCTGCTTACCCACTGAGCACACCCAGGATCAGATTAAGGATAAAAAATGACCCAAGTAAGATGAGGCTGACAAAGTAGATCCAGGGCCATTCATTCCCAATGGCATCATTTACCTAAGGCAGAACAGAAATGTGATGATAATGATTTGTAAGGTGGTCCATATACATGACACTCTGGAAATCTTCTACTCTCTGGGGAAAGGGCTGGAGAAACAACCATGACAAATCTGGGAGTAGACCATGACTCATCCATCATACCTTCTTTTCCACTATACAAAAACAAAAAAACAAAAACCTGGGAGACCTGGTGGGTAAACTAAAGGTGAGGATGTGGACCCCTCCTAGATTCCCTGCAGTATCTGTTTTGACAAATTATTTCTTGTTTGAGTCAGTGCTAATTTCAAAGGTAGGTATGTTGCTCACACTAAGTGAATGTTTATGAGGTTCCAGATATCTTATACTTTGGGGGACTCTTCGAACTGGAGCCCACACTTTAAGGATCTTCTAGAACTTGATGTCTAGCCTGTGCAGACAGGTGCCCTAACTAGGGGAATGCTCTGCATGTGGGGTGACCGATTCACTGAAACAACAGTGTCATTCTGTAGTGAGTGAGTCCACTACACGGGAAATGACATGACTACATGTCCATAGCTCCTCATCCCTTACATTTTGAAAAAGAGCCCTACGTTATCTTCCTTCCTTCCCACCCAAAACTTAGCCTACCCAGTAGAGGACTTCAGTCCAGCTTTCCATGGAGATACACTGGTAGACAGTCAGCATAGAAAACCCAAAGTTATCAAAGTGGGTGATGCCATTGTTGGGTCCTGGCCAATAGCCCCTGCACTCTGAACCAGGAATAGTGCAGCGGCGCCCATGGCCTGAATTTGTACATGGAGATGGCTTTTCATTTTCCACGGTGGCAATGATATCTAAGGAAGGAAACAAAGGCACAAATGTGAGGCTCTGTCAGGGTAGCTTGTGCTCACTGTCACCTGTCTATTTTAGCATGTACCCCTTTCCCCAGTTCTAATGGAAGCAGTTTCAGAGGATGTAGCAGGCTTCTCGTTTGCATCTACTGTCTGTTTATGCAAGAGCACAAAAGGCAGATATTTTACCTGATACCAGTAGATGTAGCTCCAGGTGATGCCCCAGACCCCTCCTTGCAGCTTTATAAATTATGAGCAGATCAACTGCATCCTCTACCTGTTCCATTGTAGTAGCAGGTCTTGTGCATTTTGCCCTTGAAGAGCTCCTGCCCCATAATGGCATAGATGACAAGCATGAAGACAACAAGCACAGCAATGTGGATCAGGGGCAACGTAGCCTTGACGATTGAGTTCAGTACCACTTGCAGACCTGTAACAGGAAGAAAGAGAGCTGGCTGTCCAAACCATCTTTATTCTTTTGACTGCATTGGAGATGGGGAACCTGTGGCCCTCCAGATGCTGTTAGACTCCAGCTCCCATCAGCTAAACTAGCATGGTCGATGGTGAGGAATGGTGGGAGCTGGAGTCCAACAGCATCCGAAGGGCCACATGTTTCCCACCCTTGCACTACATCTTTCTCCTTTCCAGTTGCTGCCATATGCTGTCATATGATCCCATCTACAATTTAACCTTTTAACCTCATTTCATAAGGGACTTCTACAAGACTGTGCAACAAATAAAATAGTGGTGCTATGAACATAGCAACAAGCACATCTGGGGGCAGGGCTTGTGCTATTTTTCAGTTTTCCCCCAGTTTTACAGCTGGATGGGTAGTTGAATCTGCACTGGTCATGGGACAGAAACTTCCACCACACTTGGGGTTTTATTAGTAGGCACTTGTCAGGGACTGGGCAGAGGAGGAACGGTGGAGACTGCCCCCCCACCCTGACCCTTCCAGGGAAGAGGAATAGGAAGACAGTATAGATTTACAACAGGGGTTCGAGGGAGGTCACAGCTCAGAGGCAGATGAGGGGGAAAGTTGGGAAATCATGGGAGAGCCAGAACAACACCCAGCTGACACGTTGTCATTAGAAAGCATTCCAGACCCTCCATCTCCCAGAACCCAGAGAGCCTTGAAAGTAGGAGAGCAAAGAGCTCAAAGACAGAGGGCACGGAGCAGCACCCGTAGAGGAGACAATGAGAATGACGAAAGAGGAAGTGGGAGAGACGGTGGAGTGGAGATTCACTAGGGACAACACCATTATCCAAGAGGCTGGGTTCCATAGCCTCTCTCTGTAAAGATTTAAATAAGAAAGGACAGTAAGAAACTTTTCCTTTGTCTTTATACTTTCCTGGGCAACCACCCAGGAGCTGCTGACAGCATCCTGACAACACTGGGCACAGGCTATGGCATATGGCATAAACAGCTGTATCCTTCAACACCTCACTGCCCCTGCCCCATCAGCACCTGCCATCTGAGGTAGAATCCTCGCTTTGCCTCATGGTAGGACTGGCCCTACCTGGGAGAAGTTTCTTACTGCTATACCCTTTCTGTAGCAACATGGCTGCTCTTTTCTTTCAGGAGGAAGCAGAGATGAAAGTCTGACTCAGGTCATGGTGCTGCTGCTCTTGAAGATGAGGAAGAGAGAACAGAATGCTACAACACCTTCAGCCTCCCATTCACTTTTAGCTGAAGTCAAATAATGTGCACAAAATGTCACAGGTAAACTGCCTTGTTTTGAATCAGGCTATTGGTTCATCAGTTAATTGGTTAAATAGTATTGTCAACACTGGGTGGCAGCAGCTCTTCAGGTTTTTCAGAGAGGAGTCTTTCCTAGCCCTTCAAGGAGGTACCAGAGATTGAACCTCGGCAGTCAAAGCATGTATTCTACCACTGAGCCACAGCCCTCCTTTTGGTGAAGCAAATAACACAGAAGTTCTTGACAATGTAGTCAATGTTCTCCATGAATTAACAAACTCAACCTTTAGTGTTTGTCAGTTAAAGGTAAAGGGACCCCTGACCATTAGGTCCAGTCGCGGACGACGCTGGGGTTGCGGCGCTCATCTCACTTTATTGGCCGAGGGAGCCAACGTACAGCTTCCAGGTCATGTGGCCAGCATGACTAAGCTGCTTCTGGCAAACCAGAGCAGTGCACGGAAACGCCGTTTACCTTCCCGTCGGAGCGGTACCTATTTATCTACTTGCACTTTGACGTGCTTTTGAACTGCTAGGTTGGCAGGAGCAGGGACCGAGCAACGGGAGCTCACCCCGTCACAGGGATTCGAACCGCCGACCTTCTGATCGGCAAGCCCTAGGCTCTGTGGTCTAGACCACAGTGCCACCCGCGTCCTGTTTGTCAGTTACCTAGACTCAATTACTGTTTTTGTTGGGCATATGTGTTCTCTCTTCCAAGACCCCATGAGTGTTTGGATGTGATTAAATACTTTTCAGAATCTTTGAAGGCCAACCTGCAGATGTCACCTGTTCTAGTTACAATCTACTTGGCATAGCCTGCTACAGTTTCCTGCTCCTCACTCCAAACAATTTAACATAAGAACATAATCTATTTTTATTTCTTATTTCTATGATTATCAGTCATGCGTAGTCAATGGGATGCTCTCCGGATGTTGTTAGATTCCAACTCCAGTCAGACTCAGTGATGGCTGCAGTCCAATGATATCTGGAAGATATCTGGCTACCCCTGGCTTAAGGGAGTTTTGTCCAGTCATCATTGTTCTAGTCTTCTGCCTCCATTCACTCATCTAACCCGAAGGACATTTCACCCACTTGGTACTCCTGACACCAGGCGTAGGGGCCGCAGCACCCGAAATGCTCTCAGTGCTTTGACATCAAAGCCACCCTGCCCACTGAGAAGGGCGCTGTCTATTACGCTGACTCTCTCCAGGATCACTGTGAAGACTCTACAAGACAATGGACAAAGAAAATGGTGAACAAGGGACAGGAGTATGGTGGGAACTATGCAGATGCAGCAAGAGGCAAATAACGAATTAAAGGGAAAGTGTTTAGGCACCTTCCCACTATGTTCCCAGGAGGAAAGGAATCTTGTTTCCTATGGCTTCTGCAGCCACAGTGTGCATGTTGCAGCTGTTGCACGGAGGCTACTTTTAAATCACTCCACATAGATTGAGTCCAGTGGGAAAGCTCTGTGGTAGAACGACCAAAAATAAAAATAAAAATAAAAAAAATAGCCTGATTTGCACACTGTGGGATGCTGCACAAAAACAGCTCGCCACATCAGCAACCGCATGAAGCAAGGGCAGCATAGGCCCATATGTGTCATGGTTGAACCTCACCGCATTTCTGTGCTATATTAACTGGGTGGTGCAAAAAAATACTAACTGCATCACCTCGCTTCTCTGCAGCACACTGATTTGCAATTGAGCAGGCAAAACTGTATATTCTGGGTTAAAAGTCCAGCCCTGCTCTAAGTTGGAGTGACTGGTTGGTCTCACAGCTGAATCATAAGGTTCAGCAAGTGGTAGCCTCATATGCCTCATACCAGTACTTTGCTACTTTTATTTGTAAACGTGTATTTATTTTAATGCATTTTGTACAATGTTTAAAACTCTAAAAAGAAAAAAGCTACAACTTACTGTGCAATCCTCAAAATGCCTATCCAGAAGCAAGCCCCATTATACTGCAATCCTATAAATGCTTACCAGAGAGCAGTGCTTTTTTTCTGGGGGTACGCAGGGGTACGCATACCCCTAAACATTTTGTGAATCTTTGTACTTTTGTCATTTACTGTATTTATTTTCCCGATTTGAACTATAAAATGGTGATTTTCTTGAGTCAAAATGAGAGTACCCCAAACATGTTTTTAGAAAAAAGCACTGCCAGGGATTACGTCCCACTAAAGTCAATGAGGCTTACTTCTGAGTAGACATATATATAGGATTATACTGTTAATGCACTTTTAGCATTTATTTGAATATGTTTAACATAAATTTCTAATGAAATCTAGACATACAGGTATACACAGAGAGAAATAAAACTGAGCTCCTTTACCCCAAAAATACTATTGTGAAATCCAACACATTCCAGCCATTTCGGAGGTAGGCGTCTGCATGGAATAAAAATCCATAGGCAATTATCTTTAGCAGTGCCTCAATGGCAAATACTGTGAGAAAGAAGTATTCTAGCTTCTCCTGCAAGACAGAGAATGGGAGAGGGAAGAGGGGCAAGATTAGTGATATAGATTACAATCAGATCTCCACATTCTAGTTCCCTTCCCTGCAATGCTTTGGACCAAAACTCCCATCAGCCAACACATTTCGGCTACAACAGCTCTGCGCTATCTCAAAATTCTTCAGAACAGTTGCATCTCAAATCCATAATTTTCCAAGTACAGAGGTACCTCTAGTTACGAACTTAATTCGTTCCGGAGGTCCGTTCTTAACCTGAAACTGTTCTTAACTAGAGGCGTCCTTTCGCTAATGGGGCCTCTTGCTGCCGCTGTGCCGCCGGCACACGATTTCCGTTCTCATCCTGGGGCAAAGTTCTCAACTCGAGGTAACTCTTCCAGGTTTAGCGGAGTTTGTAACCTG
Source organism: Darevskia mixta (assembly GCA_034641385.1). Classification (NCBI taxonomy): domain Eukaryota; kingdom Metazoa; phylum Chordata; class Lepidosauria; order Squamata; family Lacertidae; genus Darevskia; species Darevskia mixta. The sequence goes on from JAWWNH010000029.1 coordinate 29,232,828, forward strand.
AAGTGTTTGTAACCTGAGGTGTTTGTAATTCGAGGTACCACTGTATTGTTTGGCTCACAGTGGCATTTCCTCTTCCTTTTATACAACCTTCCACACTATCAAGTATACTTTGGTTCCTGTTCCCTTTAAAAAAACTGGGAAACTCAGACCTGAGGGCCACATGTAGCCACCAGGTCACTCTATTTGGCCCTCAGGACTCCCCCCCCCCCAGCCACACCTCTTACTGGCCTTGCTTTGCACCCCAAGTATTTTTGCCTCCATAGTGTTATGTCCTTAAAGTCTGTTAGCGCCTCTTGCTTGTCTGGATGGAGGATTGAGAGGGGTGTATAACAGTGTGTAGAAAGCAGCCTACTGTACAAAGGTAAACTTTACATTCAATGTTCTGCCTGCTTTCACCTCTGAGCCCTGTGTCATTGGCATGTAGCCCTCAGAAGGGTGAGCAGAAGACAATGCAGAAAATGGTTCCCCACCACTGATACAGGAAAACACAAATGGCTGTTGCCTTTCCCATAGATCAAGATGAAGGAACAATCCCAAATGCAACATCCCTTTTATCAACAAACTTTTAAACATATCCTTCAAGTACAGTGGTACCTCGGGTTACATACGCTTCAGGTTACATACGCTTCAGGTTACAGACTCTGCTAACCCAGAAATATTACCTCGGGTTAAGAACTTTGCTTCAGGATGAGAACAGAAATCGGGCAGCGGCAGCGGGAGGCCCCATTAGCTAAAGTGGTGCTTCAGGTTAAGAACGTTTTCAGGTTAAGAACGGACCTCCGGAACGAATTAAGTACGTGACCAGAGGTACCACTGTACCCCGATTGTCCCATGACATCCCAGAATTACAGAAGCCATCCTGGCTTCTGATTTGATCCCAGAATGTCCCATCCCCCCCCTCCAGTGCTGCTGCCAAGCTCAGGGAAGAGAATGAACTGGCGCCTGCAGTGGTGTTGCGCTCTCACATGAGCTAGCTGACTCGCACGGCAGCACAGCACCAAAAGCATGTTTCCTGGTTTTCATCAGAGGGATGTTGGAGGGTGTGTGTGTGTTATGTACATCAAAGGGTCTTAAAGACTAACTGATTCATTGTAAAATAAGCTTTGGCCTTTTGGGGACTAAATAAGATTGTGGGCCTTTTATAATTCAACAGCTTCCTTATTCATCAAATGCTAAGTAACGTGTTGCATACAATGTGATGCCAATTACACAGCCATATAATTGACGTGGGTGTAATTACAAATACGCATGTTAACCAATTACTGAGAACTTTACAACCAATTGTGCCTTGATCTTAATTTAAAGCTAAATAAGTCTTGTTATGTAGGGGACACGGGTGGTGCTGTGGGTTAAACCACAGAGCCTAGGGCTTGCCGATCAGAAGGTCGGCAGTTCGAATCCCCGCATCGGGGTGAGCTCCCGTTGCTCGGTCCCTGCTGCTGCCCACCTAGCAGTTCGAAAGCACGTCAAAGTGCAAGTAGATAAATAGGTACCGCTCCGGCGGGAAGGTAAACGGCGTTTCCGTGCGCTGCTCTGGTTCACCAGAAGCGGCTTAGTCATGCTGGCCACATGACCCAGAAGCTGTACACCGGCTCCCTCGGCCATTAACACGAGATGAGCACCGCAACCCCAGAGTCAAACACGACTGGACCTAATGGTCAGGGGTCCCTTTACCTTTACCTTTAAGTCTTGTTATGAAGTAGTTTCCAGGGGGTAGCCATGTTAGTCTGTTGTAGCAAAAAACAACAGAAATATTGCAGTACCTGACAGGCTAACAAATCTACAATGGAAGTGGATACCATATTTTCAGCCAAACATTCTTTTTAGGGTTGCCATCCCATCAGGAAAAAAATAACAACTAGCCCTTGGGGCAGCGCGATGGCACTTTTCCCCCTGGTGCCGTTTGGCCCGCCCTCACTTAAATAGAGTGCACCCACCTCACAGAACACCAATTACCCAAATTCCTACAAACTACCCCAGATTATCTTGTGGGGGACTTGTGTGAGGGAAAACTTAATAATTTGGAGTCTCAGGCAGGATTTGATCAATTAACAAGAAATATTTTATTAAACATAGGAAGTTCATGACACAAAGTGGGTAAAACATAGGATACTCCCAATTCTAATGTTATTCCACTTAAGTTCTTTCTCAGTTGTTGCACAGATGTTGCCACTTATTACTTTGTTTCTTAAACAAGGTGATACTTCCTGTCAGTTACACACCCCTTTGACAACCCTACTCCTGAGGTACTCCAAGTAACAGACCCAAGGAATCACCACACCCCTCTTAACTGGTTTGGGAGTCTTCTCTTTTTGTAAAAGAATCTCTCCCCTCCTGACTGGAATCAGTCCTAAGTAGACTGTATCCTCACAGCTTCTACTTCTCTTGGCTCAGCCTCAGTCTCCCAGTTAATTCCTGGCCTAATTACTCTTACAGGACACCACAGACTGTCCTTCACACTAAGCTCAGAGACTCCTTTCTCTAGCTTGTGATATATTCCTCAGTGTGGATGTTTCTACCCAGAACCAACTCTCTCTTCTCTCACTCCCTATCTCCCAACCTCTATCCCAACCTAAAAAACTGTCTCTCTAATCCTCTCCTTTTCAACTCCCCCTCCCGGAACCCCAGCCAATCATAAGCTGCCATTTGTTAACCGTTTGCTGGCAAGGAAAAAGAAAAAGTAAACACTTGGTGACCCAACCTGCCCAGCAAAACAAACTTTCCGTTACAGCCCTCTCTCCCTTTTTTGTGGGGGAGGGGGATTTAATTGCCCCAAAGGTAAGGGCAAATCTGCTCCTCATTTCTCTGCTAAGCCTTGGAGATAATATGACTTGGCTCCATTCCTCAGCACCCCTTTTGCTTTGGCTCTCAAATGGAATCAGTATTAATCTGGTTTTGTGTTTTTATAGGGGAACCAATGGATTCTCTCACCATCTGGAGTGTCCCTGGACCAGCACTCCACTGAACTACTCTGCATTCCTGCCAGCACTTTATGGCATGGGAGATGTTACCCAGCAAAGGTAAAGACAGAAGGAAACTGGGGCAAAGAAGCTGCAGGCTAGCTTTAAAGTCTGGTCCATCCTTCTTGACCTGATTGTCAGCATGGTTACCTTCGCCTGTCACAGCCTAGAATAGTTACTGTGGTTGTACTTTCCTTCTCCCAGCATTCATACCAGAGGCTGCTGTTGCCTTCTTCTCCCTCACAGCTGCAACTGTCCGTCACCCTAAACTCCCCTCAGGGTTGCCAGGGCCCCTTCCCTGTCAGGCTTTGCATGTTTCAGAATGAAGCAGACTGAAGTTACCTAGAGTTATTCTTTCTTTATATATTTTGCACTCATTCCCAAGACAAGACCCTTTCAAGTGTCTCTTAACATTCAGGCAAGGCTGGTTCCAGGGTTTGAATGACAAGGGGGTGGAGGAGGCCCTTACATTTTTCGATGGTCCTCTTGGTGATTGATTTTAGAATGCTATGGATGATGGGTGGGCATAACCTGGGTAAAATTGGGGAGAGGCAAGGGTAGGATTTGTGGAGTCCATTAAAGGCCAGTCCTAGACATTTTGCTTCCTGAGATGACATCTGCTCCCCACTCCACATACAGGTACAGAAGCCAAATAAACACTGGTGATGGGACAGCACTTGAGCTATTTGTTGTTGTTGTTGTTGTTGTTTAGTCGTTTAGTCATGTCCGACTCTTCGTGACCCCATGGACCAGAGCACACCAGGCACTCCTGTCTTCCACTGCCTCCCGCAGTTTGGTCAGACTCATGTTAGTAGCTTCAAGAACACTGTCCAACCATCTCATCCTCTGTCATCCCCTTCTCCTTGTGCCCTCCATCTTTCCCAACACCAGGGTCTTTTCCAGGGAGTCTTTTCTTAGACACCCAGGAGATGCCATGGGACAACAGGCTGAAATTAGTAAGGGTAAGTGGCCCAGAAGGAATAGCTGGGGGCTGCAAATGTGCCACCTGAGGCAGGTTACTCACTCTGCCCAATAGTAGGGCCCCCCTCACTTATCCTCCATACTAATTGGCAGTTCTGCTAACACACAGTTCACCATTTGAAACAGCTTCTTACAATAGAACAACTAAATTCCAACAAGCACACGGTTCCTGTTTAGTAACTCAGTGGGTCCTAACTGGGCCCTCCTGTCTGAGTGACTGAGGGGCATGTCAGCATGTTACTTGGACAGGTCTCCTTTGCCTTTAATAGCTTGAAGAGCATGGGGAAGTTTGACAGATGGAGCAGGGCTGGTCACTGGGACAGTCTGCTCAGCACTTCCTTGCCTCGTATCTTTCTATGAAACAGCAGCTCTGCGTTGGATGTCGTTTAGCAATTCCAGTTATTTAGGAAGACATTCCACAGCTGGGAAGCAAATGTTAGCCAGAATACTGCAGCAAATTCCTCTAGAACATGCCCCGAAGAGGCTGAATTATTTTTCTCTTTTTGATATTTTATGCGGGGGGGGGGGGTGTTACTGTACAGAATCAGTACACAAAATGGTTTAATAATAATAATAATAATAATAATAATAATAATAATAATAATAATAATTTATTATTTATACCCCGCCCATCTGGCTGGGTTTCCCCAGCCACTTTGGGCAGCTTTCAGCAGAACATTAAAATACAATAATCTATAAAACATTAAAAGCCTCCCTAAACAGGGCTGCCTTCAGATGTCTTCTAAAGGTCTGGTGGTAGTTGTTCTCTTTGACATCTGAAGGGAGGGCGTTCCACAGGGTGGGCGCCACTACCGAGAAGGCCCTCTGCCTGGTTCCCTGTAACTTGGCTTCTCGTAGTGAGGGAACCGCCAGAAGGCCCTCGGCACTGGACCTCAGTGTCCGGGCTGAACGATGGGGGTGGAGACACTCCTTCAGGTATACTGGACCTGAATTTTATTAACAGAAAATTCATATTTTCCTTATGCAACTAGAGACAGCATTTAGGAGGGGTGCAAGCAGTCTCTCACACACAAATGTTGCAGACCACATAAAATTATTCCTCTGTAGTACCTATATCTCTAGTAATTACAAAGTAAAAAAAAAGTAAAAACAACAAATGTCCTTTAAAATGTCCCCCCCTCACCCACAAAGAATAGGCCTTTGAAGCTGTCTGTGAATCCTGCCCTCCCTAGGCACACTGTCCTTTGTGCAACTAAATTATGCATCTGTGTGTGCAACTAATACATTCTTTCATTTTCATTCTCTCTCTTTCCCTGTTCCCATGTTCTGCTTGATGATTATCAACTATCACATTATTCAACATTACAGAAGAGGCAAGCTAAGAGTATAATGGACTGGGCTTGCTACGGATCAAATTTCTCTTTAAGAGATGCTCCTGAAAATATGGGGATTTGGCATTCACATAGTCCCTGGTAATAAAGGGATAAAAGTCTTCAGCCATATGCAGTTATATCCCATATGCCCCGAACTTTGTATGATCCATCCTTGAACAGTGCATAAAGGAAATTTTTCCTTCTTATCTTTTTTTTTTTTTTTTATTAAAACAAACTTTATTAGTTACACTCAAATATTACATTGAGTTAAAATGAATGCATTGTTAAATTATACTTTCACAATTACAAACTTACTCATATAACACATATAACAATTTTGCTAAATCCCCCCTCCCTCCCCTCTCCCTCTGCTTCCAGTCTATGCTATGTTACTTCTTTTGTTTTCTATTAAAGATACCTACTCTTAATCTAATCATAATTCTATATCTGTACTGCTGAGCTTTTCCTTTTCTGCTGTAGAGAGTGATCCTATTTACCGCTTATATATTCTTCAAATGCTGACCATTCCTTTCCTCTTAAATCCTTTCTTTCTCCTTTAATTTCAGAATCTTTTACGGCCAAATTATAATAATTTAACATTTTCAATTTCCACTCCTCTCTACTTGGTATACTCTTCTCTTTCCAATTACTCGCCACCAACAATCTCGCTGCTGTTGTCGCATAAAATACAAAATTTTTGTGTATCGGTTGTATGTCTTCGTTTATTATTCCTAATAAAAATAACTCTGGAGACTTGCCGAATGTATATTTTAAAATTTTTTTCAATTCATTGTAAATCATCGCCCAATAATTTCTGATTGTTTCGCATTTCCACCACATGTGGTATAAAGTCCCAGTTTCTTTTCCACATCTCCAGCATATTGTACTTCCTCTTTTTTGTATTTTTGAAATTATCACAGGGGTCATATACCACCTATGGTGGATTTTTAATAAGTTCTCCTGCAGTTCATAATTTGGTGTAAATTCCATATTTCTTTTCCATGCTTTCTCCCACTCATCTGTTGTTATTACTTTTCCCATATCTTGGCACCATTTTATCATAGTTTCCTTCACCGTTTCTTCTTCTGTTTCCCATATTAACATTTCCTCCTGCAGATTTTTTATATATTTATTCCCCCCTTTTAATAGTATTTCTGTCAATTTAGATTCCTCCTTTTCAAATCCTATTTTATTATCTTCTTGAAATTTTTGGTTTATTTGAAAATATTGTAGCCAACTATTTAAATGCTGTTTGATGTCGTTATAATCTTTAAGTTTCAGATTTCCCTCTTTCTCTTCTAAAAGCTCTCTATAGGTGGGCCAATTGCTTTTTGAATTTGTTTTCCTTACTGTTATAAATTCTAGTGGAGATAACCACCATGGGGTTTTCATCTCAAAATAATATTTATATTTCTGCCAGATTTTTATCAACGATTTCCTAATTACATTCTTCATAAACATATGTTTTTCACTTATCATCTCTTTTTGTAGATACCAATGCCACCCGAAGCCAATTTCGTACCCCTCCAAATCTAGAAGATCCACATTTTTTAATTCAATCCAATCTTTAATCCAAGTGAAGGCTGCCGCATTATGATATAATTGCATATCCGGTAGGCCGAATCCCCCTCTTTCCCTTTTATCGATCATTATTTTATATTTTATTCTTGGTTTTCTCCCACCCCATACAAATTTAGTAATATCTTTTTTCCAATCGTTGAAATATTTTGTTCCCCCCAGCAATGGAAGATTTTGAAATAAATACATCATTTTTGCCAAAATATTCATTTTTACAAGTGATATTCTTCCCATCAATGAAAGTTTTAATTGGGACCAAATTTCCATTTTCCTTTTAATTTGCTTCCAAATATTTATATAATTTTCTTGTATCAAATCTAATCCTTTATTTGTCATAACTATTCCTAAATATTTTAATTTCTTACTTATTTCTATACTAGTAAGAATTTGCAATTTCCTTTTTTCCTCTTCCTCCAAATTTTTTACTAACATTTTTGTTTTATTATAATTAATCTTTAATCCTGCTACTTCCCCATATTTTTTTATTTCTTCCATTGCTGCAGGGATACTATTTATCGGATCTTCTGATGTTATCATTATATCATCTGCAAAAGCCTTACATTTGTATTATTTATTCCCTACCCGAATTCCTTTTATTTTATCTTCTTGCCTAATATTGTACAGCAGTGTCTCCAGAGTTATTATGAATAGAAGTGGCGATAGGGGACAACCCTGTCTTGTTCCTTTATCAATTATTATTTCCTCTGTTACCTTATTGTTTATTATTAAGCTCGCTTTCTGTTTTTTATATATTGCCCCTATAGCCACCTCTATTTCTTTCCCTAATTTAAGGCTCTTTATTGATCTCTTCATAAATTCCCATGCCACATTATCAAATGCTTTTTCAGCATCTAAGGAGACTACTGCCACCTTCTTGTCTCTTCTAGAATCAGCCAATTCGAATATATTTATTATATTCCTGATATTATCTTTTATTTGTCTTCCCTTCACAAAACCAGCCTGATCTCTATGGATTATTTTCCCTAAAATGCTTCCCAATCTTTTTGCTATTATTTTTGCGAATATTTTGTAATCACTATTTAAAAGCGATATTGGTCTATAGTTCCTAATTAATTCCAAATCCGTATCTTGCTTTGGTAGCAGAATAATTTGGGCTTGTTCCCATGTTTTTGGTATCTCTCCCTTCTCTAATATCTCATTCATCACTTCTACTAAAGGCAACAAGATTATACTTTCATCAATGTTTTTATAGAATTCCAGTGGGAGCCCATCAGGGCCTGGTGCTTTTCCCTTTTTCATTTCCCTCAAGATTTCCCTTATATCCGCAATCGTTATTTTCCCAGACAATTTCTTGCGTTCTTCCTCTGTTATCTGGGGCCACCTCATCCTTTCCAAATATTCATTCATCTTTTCTACATTTAAATCTTCCTTTTGGTATAGTTGCCTATAAAAATCTAAAAATGATCTTTCTATTTCCTCCTTTTTCTCTATATTTTTTCCTCCAATTTTTAATCTATTTATTAATTTCTCACTTTGCCTTTTCTTAATTTGCCAGGCCAAAATTTTTCCTGGTTTATTAGCCCAATTATAATTTTTATATTTCCAAAATTGCATAATTTTATCTAATTCTTTATCTATAATATTTTCATATTGGCTTCTCAATATTTTTATTTGATTTCCAATTTCTTTATTGCCTGATTTATAGAAAATTTTTTCTTTCTTTTTAATTTCTTCTATTAATTTTACCTTTTCCTTTTCTCTTTCTTTCTTCAATATCGCACTTTGTTGGATGAAGTAGCCCCTTACCACAGCTTTCCCTGCATCCCACGTTGTTTGTATGTCTGTTTCACCTCCCATATTCAATTCAAAATATTCTTTCATCACTTTATTCGCACCTTGTATAACTCTTTGATCATGCAATAAAAAAACATCCAACCTCCACCTTTTACTTTCACCTTGTCCCTTCCCTTCCACATACAATTCTATCGGATTATGGTCTGAAAAGAGTTTTGCTTTGAACTCCACCTTCTTAATATTAGCTAATATTTCCTTTGAAACCCAAATCGCATCTATCCGAGATGCCGTCTGATGTCTATCTGAGAAAAAGGTAAAATCTTTTCTTACTGGGTTTTTATACCTCCATGCATCTTTCATTTCCAATATTTCCATCATCTCAACAAAATTCTTTGGTAGCTTTTTGTATTTTTTCCCTTTAGGATCTTTGGATTTGTCTAATTCCGGGTCTATTACCCCATTCATATCCCCCATTATTATTATTTTTTTATCTAAATATTCTACAAGCTGCTGCTGCAGTCTTCTAAAGTATTCTAGCTTACTCCCATTCGGGGCATAAATCCCCACCAAAATCCATTGTTCTCCTTCTTTTTCTATTTTTACTATCAACGTTCTCCCCTCCTTGTCCTTCCATATTTCCTGTGGTTCCCATTTTGGTTTTATATACAGTACTACCCCTTTTTTCTTTTTATCCTCTGCTGCCACAAATTCTTTTCCCAATTTTGTATTTTCTAATATTTTTTGATGTTTTTTATTTATATGTGTTTCTTGCAGACAAATTATATCATAATTTTGTTTTTTTAAATAGTGGGTAATTCTATTTCTTTTTTTCTTATTGTTTAAACCATTTACGTTCCACGATAATAATTTTAATTTCATAATGTTTATTTATTCTATACAATACTATAAGAAAGAAAAAGGAAGGAAGGAAGATTAAAAATTCAAAAGAAAAAAGAAAAAAAAATTGGTTTTAGATTTCTTGATTGTTTGAATAAAATATTTTGGGTATATTAGTTTTTGTAAGTGTCTATCTTATCTAAACATAGCAGAGGATAAAGAGAAGACGAATTTTATCACAAATTTTTGTCTTATTCTTGGAGAATTTTCCTGTTTTCCTCTTCTTCCTCTTCTTCTACTTCTCCTTCTTCACCTTCTTCTGCGGCGCTTTCTTCCTCCTCTTCTTCATCGGTTGGGTGGCTTATTTGCGGGATTATTGTTTCTTTAGTCCTTGCCCCCCCAAGTTCTTTTGTGTATGTTCTGTAAAACCTATCAGCATCCACTGCATTGTCGAACCTCCTCCTTTTCCCTTTGAAAGTGAATGAAAGTCCTTCGGGGAACTCCCATCGGAACTGAATCTTTTTTGCCTGTAGTGCCCTTGTCAGGAAGAAGTATTTCTTTCTTTTTTGCACCAGCCTTGGTGGAATTTCCTTCAGGATAGCTATTTCCACCCCTCCTATTTTCAGATTATCTTGTTTTTTGTATTGTAATATCCTATTTCTTATTCTCATATTTGTAAAAGTCACCAAACAGTCACAAGGCCAGTTATTTTCTTTTGCTTTCTTTGAGTTGACTCTATATATCTTTTCCACTCTTTTCTCTATTTCTTCCACTTCCATCTTTAGCCATCCAGCCAACTCAGAGACCATCCTCTTCTCTATATCTTCATGTTGTTCCTCTGGTATGTTTCTAAATCTCAAGGTTTTCTCCCTCATTTGCATTTGAAGCATAGAGAGAGCATCTTGTGCAACCTCATTCATTATTCTCTGCGTTTCCAATTGCTTTTTAACTTCTTCAAGCTCTTGTTTAGTCTCTCTTTTTTCCTTTGGTAGCTTTTTTGTCACCTTTTCCAAGGACTGGTTTATTTGTTGTATTTCTTGGTTGACTTTCTCAGTATTCAACATTCTTTCTTCTATATTCTTGATTTGTTCTTTAATCTCTATCTTCTCCTTCTCTTGGCTTTCCATCCTTCCTTCCAGTTTTTCCATTTTTTCTTCTACTCCCTTTAATCTTTCATTCATATCTTTCTTCATTTCAGAGATTTCATGTTTTATTACCCCCATATCACTTCTCATCTCCCCCATGTCATTCTTCAAACCCAACAATAGTTCTTTAAAATCCACATCCAACTCCACTCCTGACTTCCTTCTTTTGTCTTCCACTCCTGTTCCTGCTTGGTTTGACTTGGGTTTGTTTATTTTATCTGGTTTTATCAATGAAGCCATGGAGGTCACCTCTCCAAAATGCATTTTGAAGAAATGCAGGGAAAATACAAAGAATATATTTTGGATGTGACATTGTTATGGAAGAAGAGGAATTCCAAAACATCCCATTCTTGAACAGTAAGTTGAAACTATTTTTATGCTTGTAGACAAATTTTTTGAAAGTGATTGGACAGAGAAAAAAATTGTATCCCCATACTCTAATCCAGGGGTAGGCAACCTAAGGCCCGGGGGCCGGATGCGGCCCAATCGCCTTCTAAATCCGGCCCGCGGATGGTCCGGGAATCAGTGTGTTTTTACATGAGTAGAATGTGTGCTTTTATTTAAAATGCATCTCTGGGTTATTTGTGGGACATACGAATTTGTTCTCTCCCCCCCCCTTCAAAATATAGTCCAGCCCACCACATGGTCTGAGGGACGGTAGACCGGCCCACGGCTGGAAAAGGTTGCTGACCCCTGCTCTAATCAGAAATGGCCAGGTGAAACTTCCAGTGGACAGAAAAATAGCATGAATGTGGTAGAAGAAGAAGAGGAGTTTGGATTTGATATCCCGCTTTATCACTACCCGAAGGAGTCTCAAAGCGGCTCATATTCGCCTTTCCCTCCCTCCCCCACAACAAACACTCTGTGTGGTGAGTGGGGCTGAGAGACTTCAGAGAATTGTGACTAGCCCAAGGTCACCCAGCAGCTGCATGTGGAGGAGCGGAGACGCGAACCCAGTTCACCAGATTACGAGTCTACCACTCTTAACCACTACACCCAGTGGCGTTGCAAGGAGAGGCAGGGGGCGGCTCACCCGGGGTTCCAGGGGAGGGGGGGTGACACTTGGGCCGGCCCCACCCCACCCCGCCCCGCTTGCGGGCTCCGAGCAAGCCGCAGAGCGAGGCCGCTCTACTCAGCAGCTCGTGGGGGTGCCCCGCCGCCGCTGCTTTTCGCCCGACAGCTCGCAAGGCTGCCGTGGAAGCAGCGGCGCCGGTCAAGATGGAGTGCGCATGCGTGAGATGCCGCACATGCACACTCCGTCACCGGGCCATCGCTGCTCCCGCCACGATATTGCAAGCCGCCGCGTGAAAAGCAGCAGCGGCGGGGCACCCCCACGAGCCGCCGATCGCAATTGTCCCAAGATGCAGTTGACCAAAACAATCTGTGCACAAAACAAGCGATTCAGGTCATACAGTAGCTTGAGGTTTGAGATTTTGTACATGAAATATTAGGGACGGGGGATGATCTTTCTAATGCTGCCTGTCTGAGCAATTACTATGAAGGTAGCTTGGAGCATCAGGCACTGTAAATAAGTAATGGCTGGAGACGGGGAGTGAAGCACTCCGACAGAATGATAGCGACCAGAAATAATAAGAGGATTTTCTTACCAGTCTAGTATTCGCTTTGTTGGTGTCATCTTCAGGCATGGGCACGTAGATCGCCAGTGCAATGCAATTGGCAAAAATGGTCAGCAGGATTATGGTCTCAAAGGGCCTGTGGATGCTTGTTAAAGAAAATCTGGTCACTTAATATTGCAGCATGAACCAGAATAGTTAAAAACCATTTAGAGGGCATTCGTGTTAATAACAAATATTAATTAATGAGGACTGGGAAAGGCCATCGCAGATGAGAAGACTGAGGCAGAAGATGGTAAGAAAGAATGATCCTTATGGTGCTGGTCTTAATAATTATTTTATGTAAAATCTGCTCTCTTTCTGGTGCTTAAATATATACCCTTTAAAATTACACATCACATTGCCCCACTAAGTTCCAGGTGTCTTAGAACACCAAGCATGTCAGATAGAATGCAGTCACAGGTGTGCTGGAATCTTAGGTACTAATAAGGCAATGTTTTGCAAAAATATTTTCCCAGTTCTGCCAAAAACAGCAACATCACAAAATTAGGGATGGGAGGGAAATCCAATTCAGTTAACATTTAAAGGTGAACCTACCTAATATGCACTCTCTGAAATAATACAGTATGTGAAATGAACCACAACCATCCTTTGAAATTCACACTTCTTTGAAATTAGCCATTCAATTCTACAGCCAAGTAATGTGTACAAAAATCCATGTACTAGGGTAAAATAGGCACAAAAAATGCATATATTAGTGAAAATAACAAAATGTGTATTTGGTATGCAAAATGGCGTACAAAAATGTGCATATTAGGAGAAATTTGCATTAAAATGCAGGTGGTTTTTTAAAAGGACTTTAAAAATAAATAAATCACGAACTAATGTGAAAATGTGGAGAACTGAAAAAATGAGAAACTGAGAGAAACCAAAATGGACAGAATCATCCATATCTAGCCATGATTGATTATTTTCTGGTTGCAGTTTACAAGGTGCCCAGAGTAGTTCTGAGGGCATGTAAGGTTGTTGGAGATGTGTATTAAATGTCACTTGATGCAATCTCTCTTTCTCTCTCTCTCTCTCTCTCTCTCTCTCTCTCTCTCTCTCTCTCTCTCTCTCTCTCTCTCTGTGTGTGTGTGTGTGTTCTTCCCTGTTTGTGGTGATCGATCCCTTGACCTTCCCAATGAGGAAATGTTGCTTCTCCCTCCCCTATACCCCAGAGGCATAAGAACACACTCAATCCTCTCACCTTCAGAGTTATACTAGCCCCAGCATGCTACACTTTGTATGTGTACAATAGGGTAGGTACAAAAGGCAGCTAACGGAACAAACCCAGACTTCAACGCCATGAGTGAGCGTGGTAAGGTGAGGCTTGGTGGTTGAAGCAGAACAACAAGGAGTTCTTGGAAATCAACCTGCGTGTATTTAAAATGTTACTGGGCAGAACACTTGCAGTACACATAAGCTTTATTGGATATTTATTCCCCTTTGAGAGTAAAACGGTATGTAAACTAGGAATGGGCAAAGCATCAAAGGAGAATTCTACTGCAAAATGTATATCCCTTTTCCAGGGCCATGGATTTCTTAAAAAAAACAAAAACACCCTCACTGCCCAGACTATCAGATTTTATCTGCTCCCATCTGTGCTGCTATATCTTTCCCTCTTTAAGAACAAACAGGCCATAGAAGCTTTTGTGCATAATGCACATTGCATTATGGGTTCTGGAGTGCTGACTTTTGGTTTCATTCAGCTTCTCTCACCATGGCACGAACCACAATGGGACTGAATCACTGCCTTACAGATTGACCATAGTCCTGTATAAACTGTAAACAACATGATGCAGTGTGACCGGGGGACAAACTATATGTGGTATACAATGTTATGTAACAAGGTCCCTGCACTTTGTGAGTTTCCCATTGACTGAGCTGCCACATGTGGGGAAGAGAAGAAGATGCATATATGTCACATGTTCAAATTTATTGAGATTTACAAGGGTGGGAGGAGGAGGGTGGAAACAGTGAGGCAGCTGGACTTTGGAGTTGCTGTCTAGGGCCCCGCAGGTCAGGGGACCTCCAAGTGACCACCCAAAAAGTAGCAAAGGATGCAGTCAACAGGAAACAGGATGTCAGCACCTAGGCTAACATGGGGGCAGTTGGCAAGGCATGTACAGATGCTGCACCTATATGTATATCCTTTTCTACTACAAGAAAAGGTCAGGAAAACTGTTGTTTGTTTCTTGCTTTAACATATCAGAAACACAGAAGCAGTCATAAAGATGGAATGGTGGTGTGGGAATAGCAGCCCCTCCAAGTGTCCCAATTTTCCAGGGACGACCCTGAATTAGAGAAGCTGTCCTGGTTTCTGATTTGATCCCAGAATGTCCCACTTTTCCTTAGGTAGGATGTCCCTATTTTCACTGGAGAAATGTTCAAGGGTATGGAGTTATCTGACCCCTGAGCCGTCTGAATGCAATCCTGTATAGGGAAGTTTCATGTTTTATCATGTTTTTATATATGCTGGAAGCTGCCCAGAGTGGTTGGAGCAACCCAATAAGATGTGTAGGGTATAAAAAAATGAAATTATCATTACGGAATCGGACGTCCATATTTTCATCCGACAAATGTTGGAGGGTGTGGAATAGAAGGTGAATTTTAACCGTGTGCTTCACATCTGAAGCAATACGTAGGACCACCTAAAGCCCCTCCCCACTCCCAAGACCATTATGCCCAGGAACTGAAATTACCTAGCTGCACCACTGAGAGAAGACAACTATGGTGGCTATGATGATAAGAAACTGCTGTGCATCAGCTGTTAAGGCTGCAATCATGAGGTGGTGGTGAAATATGAAGGCAGTTAACCACTTTATCCTATGCTCTGCCCACAGAGTGGAAGCATAGGTAGGGAATACTCTGTATTCCTCCATCCATTTGTGGGCTTTAATTAAAAACAAAAACAAAAAACCCAAACTTTACTGGAAACACTAGGAGGGAAAAGGGAAGTAGAGATTAACTCATGTTCAGAATTGTGACTATATTTCTCCCCAATTTGAAGGCATGTTTGGGAACCGGGAGGGCTTTGGGTCCTCTACATCCAAACTGCTGGTCGGCACACAGCCTTTGGGGCCCAACAGACATTGAGCTCTGATATAAACTGGGCCCAGATCACTACAAGATCTGGAAGCTGCAGAGAGAATTCTGTCTCCAACATTAGAGGAGCAGGCCCAATCTATCCAATGGACCCTGGGACACCCTTACATGTGCATAGGATTATACCCTAAGTATTTGGGGGTCAACAACAACAACAACAACAACAACAACCACCACCACCACCACCTTGCATTCAGGCTTCAGCAGAGATGAGGAGAAGGGAGATGCTTTAGTTGATAAGTACACTTTAGATAAGCATATTTAAAATGTTTCATGGGTGTATCGTGCAACTTGTCATTGATGCAATAATGGCGCATTAGTAGTAGGTTTATAGGGGACTATCTACACATAATTCTGCTTTATTAGTTGTTCCACTGTGCTTCCCCGCTGTTATCACATCATTGCTATCAGGAGGGGTACTCTTGCACTATGGAACAACGAAAGGGACCGAAAAACAACAAAAATCGTGGAATATTTGTGGTATAAAAGCTACACGATTTCTGCAGGAAATTATGGGACCTTGGAAATGAAGCAGTATGGCCACCCTAAAACATTTGTAGGTATAAACAGTATTGAAAGCGGAATTGTGTATAGCCCCAGCACACACACACACACACGATACCACTGTGAGCACAATAAATGCTCAAGAATGGGCAATAATAAGGATAGGGGTGGGGAGACTCTCCATATGCAGCAGTGAGGCATAGTATATTATAAGACTCTTCTACTGCAGCTGCTATTTTGATTCTGAAGAATCAAAAGATCTTTAGCACTAGGAGTATGAATTGTGTTATAAGGTAAAGCATGTGGTAATGATCACAGCGGACACCATGTTTTCATAGCCACAGAAGCTGTTATTACATAAGGATGAGCGGGAAATAGAAGCAACCATCCATCCAAGGAAAGAAACAATGAGAAACCTGGAGAATCCCTGAAAACTAAAAAGAAGGGCACACTATGTATTGCCATAAATTATTAGTAGAGTTCAGCATATGCAGCAGAGGTTAGTCTAATCCTACGTTTTTGGGTTTGGATGCTTTGTGGCTATGATTAAAAGGTTCAGCACTACACAAAATGGAGCTTAGAGAAAGGAAAAGAAAGAAAGAGTGAGTGAGAAAGAAGGGGAGAGCACAGGAAGCGGCCTTATACAGACTATTGCTTCATTTAGCTCAGTATACCAACACTGACTGGCAGTGGCTCTCCAGTACAGTCCTACCTTGGTTGATGAACGACTTAGTTGCCGAACGTTTCAGCTCCCAAACGATTCGAAAACCGGACGTGAGTGTTCCGGGTTTTGAATGATTTTCGGAGTCCGAACGTCCAGCGTGGCTTCCATGGCTTCCAATTGGCTGCAGGAAGCTCCTGCAGCCAATCAGAAGCCGCACCTTGGTTTGGTTCTGGGAGTCAAATGAACTCCTGGAACACATTCTGTTCGTCAACCAAGCTCTCTCCCAGGCCTACATGCAGATGCCAGAGCCAGGGATGTTCTGCATGCAAATGAGATGTTCTCCTATGGAGCTATGTCCCATCCCCATTATGCAACAGCATACACTTTAACACAAGAAGAAATACAAACTTCTGTTGTGCTAAGTGAACAAATGGTTTGTAGGAGGGAAGGCAGAGAGAGAGAGAGAGTTAGTTCTATTCCTTGGCAAAGCAACAATGAAATATGAAACACCAAAATAAACATTTCCATGCAACCAGAAAGCATATTTCCACTGTATAAGTGCTCAATTTGATTTCAACACACTTCCAGTCCCAAATTTTAACATGCTCAGAATTTCATTTGCCAGGACCAAGGAATGTACTTAGGAGAAGGATCTAAGTTTCAGAGAGGTGATGATGTACCAACCAAATAGGTAAAGATAGCAACTGAACTTTAATATTATGTACAAATCCAGTACAATGTGCACAATACTCAAACACATTTCAAGATGAGGTTAGCAATGGAGATGAGGCATAACAACTGGTGGGTGGAAAGCAAAGAGCAGCTGTGGTGATGGAAGAGATGGATATTTGAGTGTTGTGCATACTCCGGCATGTTAGAACACACTCACTGATTCATTCTAGGCATTTCAGAGCATCTTCCTGCATTGGCATTCCTACTACCTTAATCAAGCCCCTGCAAATGTCCACCCCCTTGTAAAAGTGTCCAAATCAGTGTCCTATTAACTTCATGCTTTTCTGGCTACTAAAACTATTACCTAGCATTACACATTGGGCATGTACACACTATGTGATAATGCACATTCAGTGCTGGATGCAGGTGCTGCTCACACAACACTGTCCTCATGTCATTCTTGCCCACACTACTGATCTAAAACACATTCTGGCAGGAATGGCTTTAATCTGCTTTATGCTGAGAATGCACTTCTCAAGTGCTTGCTGCCACCAGGTTAGTGATTTGTTCCTTAAAGCTAATCTTCATCATCCCAAGTTATAGTGTGTCACAAGCAGAGAGCAGGAGAGAATAAGCAACCACAAAGCAGAGATGTCTATGCCATTATCAAGATAGGTAAAAGAAAAGAAAAGAGAAGAGAAGAGAAGAGAAGAAATCCTCACAAGGTTAATAGCCAGTCTGACTTGGGGGAAATTCTTTCCTAACATCAAATATGTGGAGCTGTTAGATCCTCAGCCTGAAGCAAAACTAGCCTGTCCAGAAATGTCAGAGACATTATCAGTGGTCTTTGAGCAGAGGACTTTCCTGCTTAATACTCATTGACTTCAGCTGTCAAAAACTTAAAGATACAAGATGGGGAGGGGAGGCTGTTCCTGAACTCATTGTTCTCCAGTTGAGGATCCAGATGAAAGAACCACCATAAGCCTCCCCAGTTCCATTTTGAAACCCATACAATTATTTGCATCCATGACTGTGTTAGATAAATGATTCCAGGACTGTATATTTCTAATAGTCAGGGACCAGGACTGTGTTAGTAGAAAGGCTCCTGGTTTACACCCACAGACACACATCCACTTGGCAATAGAGACCAGAACCAGTGCTTTCCCCCTTGAGTTCTTCCCTGCACCACCCCCACCGAGAGCCTCTCTGTGACAGAGATAAATGCCAAGATCAGTTGCTTTCGAGCTCTTCTTAAGGCGGACATAAAAAGTAACAGCTGCTAGGTAGAGCTTAGAGGTTTACAAGAGGGTTTCAGCGCTAGCAAATATCTCCCAGCCCTTCCTCCAGGTATCAGCAATCGCTCTCTATGCATGGCTGCTGCTGGGCTCCAAGCTTAGAGACAACCCCACCGCTTTCCTCAAAGGATACTTCCATTCCACAATGGCGATGCAGGCCTTGCGCACGGGGTTCTGGAGGGTGAGGCAGAATAGAGAGCGGAGAGGCCTGGGGGGAAGCTCCAGAGCTGCTTTCTTGGCCTTTTCCTTCTGTTGCTTTTTCTTCTGGCTGTCGTCCTGGCCAGAAGTGGGCTCCATGGTTACTTTCCCCCTGCTAGTTGCCTACTCCAGCCAGGCTTGGCTTACTGGGCTCCCTCTTCTTCTTCTTCCCACAGCCAAGCCCCCTTCCTTAGTCCAAGGGAGGCTGAAGCCCCCTCTGGGTCCCTTTTCAGCTCGGTGCAGTGTGGGCTGTGGCGGGGCTGGAAATTGCACTCCCACAGACACAAATACACCGAGCACGAGTTTAAAATTAGCCACCAGCCTGGCTCCCAGGGCTGTCAGATTTCCTGAGACAGCAAAAGTGTCCCAGCAGCTGTTCCTTCTTCATACTCAGCTCATGGCCATTTTTGAGCTGCCCAATCCAGGTCAGGGGAAAGGATGTGTGGGGAGGGGGCGCAGCAGACAGGCCTCGGACATCAACACTAGAGAAGGGAAGTTCTACTTCACTCCGATTCACCTCCCTTTCCAACAGCGTCCCCATGTTCTCTCTGTTTTTGTTTTTTAAAAAATAATATTTATTGGGTTTTACACAAACAAACACATTATATAAATCACAATACATAATACAAAAGAAAAAAGAAAGAAAAAAACACACTACAAAATAAACACTACAAAGAGAAACAAACAATTATCTTAATTTCCTTTTCATTCTATCTAATCATGTTAGGGTGACTTCCTCTCGCCCCCCCCCCCCTTCTGCGTTTCATTATCAATCATCTTTAGTAATTTCTTAACATCTTTAAATAATCTTATAACATCACTTACAGTCTTTCCTTATAATTATCTTAACCTAAACTCATACATCTCTATGCTTAAACCTAATTTTCTATTCTGTAGACTATCATTCCTTCCAGCTTTTTTCAATCTTTAAATCTTACAATAATTTTTTAAATACACTTTACATTTCTTCCAATCTTCTTCCACCGTCTCCTCCCTCTGGTCCCGGAGTTTCCCGGTCATTTTGGCAAGTTCCATATAGTCCTCCATGTTCTCTCTGAGCAAGCAGCAGCAGCAGCAAATATTCCCTTTGGCATCTGCACAATGGCCGCAGATGGATCTTGCCAAGGGGAGTCCTGGCAAACACATTCTTCACCCCACCCCAAAAAAGTCAGAAGATACTCATGTTGGTGTTCATGTCAGAGTGGGGGGGAAGTCATGTGATGGCTGGCAGCCAGTGTGGCAAAGTGCCACACGAGAACAACATGAAGATTCACTGTGCTGATTCAGTTTCAGGCGGCCTGCATGCCACTTCATATTTGAGTAAAGTGGACCTTTGCCTTCTAATAATATCCAGGAGTCCCCAAACTGCCTTAAAACCATTTAAGGAGTAGTAGAGTCTGACCAAACTGCGGGAGGCAGTGGAAGACAGGAGTGCCTGGCGTGCTCTGGTCCATGGGGTCACGAAGAGTCGGACACGACTAAACGACTAAACAACAACAGCGGCTGGTGAGGTAGTACAGGTTCTATTGCTCTCATGGCTTCCGAACATAGTGGGTCCTATCTGCTTAGAGAGGCATGGCAAGTATGTGGCAAAAGAGCCAAACCAACACTCCTGCTGCCACACACCACCTCTTGATAAGGCATGAAAAGTTGTATGCTAATTTGCGCTCATGTCTCTTAAGAAACATATTTTTTTGTACACAATTCAGCCCAATGATACACATTTTGGCAAGTAATTTCCCATAATATGATGCAATTTTGTGCACACATTCCACTAATACGAGACTTTCGGGGAACTGCATTGCAAAACTCAGGGAAAGGCTAATTTCTGATTGGAAGGTTTTGGTAACGGTTCAGAAAGCGCCAGGTAAGTAGATTCACATTATAATGTGTACCAGATGAATTTTCATCCCTACAATGAAAGGGTTGTCACAAAGATGTACACTGAGAAACCTACAGGTGTAATATGTGAAGCAGCCCTGAGTCTGGCCTCCTGCTGGTGTCCTTCCTCTATCAACCCCAAAGAAAGGGGCATTTCTAGAATTGTATATCTCTACCAGGGGAACTCCTGTCCTACCATTCCACAGTGCTGAACTGTTTTGGTGGCTTGGATATGAGTAGAAGTTGCTTCATTTTTAAACGAAAATGTCAAATCTTGTGCTGAGTTATTTGTAAAAGCCTGCAGAGCCTGCCTCTTATTGTTTGTTGTTGTTGTTGTTGTTGTTGTTGTTGTTGTTGTTAATCCAGACTTATTGTTTGGATCTTGATGGCTGCTCCTCATAACTTCAAGGCTTAGGTCCAATGCTGTCTAGGAAACAAACCCATTTTTTTTGCCATATGTAGCATTAATGATGCATTTGGGCCTGACCTTCAACCCTGTGGAATGACCTTACGAGTGATTTCATGAGGTGATTTTGGACCAGTGGCTTTTCTTGGCCTATCCTGCTTCATGGGGTGATTGAGAGGATAAGACTCTGAGCTCCTTAGAAATGGCTAAGACTAAGCGAAGGAGACTTAAATTCAACATCAGACCACTTGTCAGATTTCAATGAAACCTAGCTCCTTTGGGCACTGAAGGGCTGGTGTAAACAAGCTCTGCTTATCTCTTGCCCAACGCAGCAATTGCTTACAGGTATAGGAATCCTTAATCCACGCAGATCCCCTCAGCCTATGACAGCTCTTCCATTATTTTCAGTTGAGAGACCTAATCCACATGTCTCCCTCTCCGACATGTCAAGCATCCATGAAATGCAGCAGCTCGTCAGCATTTGCCATTGGTTAGCTTGGGAGTCTCTCTACATTATATATTTTCACCTGAGCCTGAAATACTAACATAGCTGGGGGCCCTTTTGAAATAGTGTGTATGTGGCTTTCTCAGCAAATAACTAAGTAAGTACAACAAATAATGCAAAAAGCATAGAAACAAAAAACCTAAATAAAAGTTTCCTCTGATCAAAAAGCCAAATATCCTCTTGGCTTTTAAGGAAGACAAAATACAGTCCTAGCTTGGAGCCTCTCATTCATATCCTCTCTTCTTGTCAAAAGGTTCTATTGTTTTCACTGAGGACCTTAGGGAGAGCTTTGAAGCGCTTGGCAAAACTCCCAATGCTTGTAATGGGTTATAGATTACAGTTTATTTAAAAATAGCACCAGGATCGTATTCACTTTGGGACCAATAGCAATAGGGAAGCTCTTTAGCGCCTGATAGACACAGCCAAATAATAGTAACATTTATAACACCGGTGTTATAGGGTCATGGGCTGTGTGCACAACAGTCTTAATGCGCGTGTCGGTCACACAAATCAAACCTCACAGGCCCAAGATCGTAAACTTGTAGGTCTCCAGATGCTGTAGCATCACCTCTCCCATCACCCCTGACCATTGGGCCATGCTGGCTGGAGCTGATAGGAGTTGCTGTCCAACAACATCTGGAAGGCCACAGGTTCTCCACCCCTTACATCAGAGGTTTAAAACCTCTTTGAGTCCACGGCTCCTTTGACCAACTACATTCTTTCTCCAGCTCCCCTGTAGGGAAATGCACTCTGAGCCCCAGAAGCCTGCCTACCTGCTCAGTCTCCCACTTGTCTGACCATTCCCAACAGCAAGGGCTGACGGACGGGCTGGTTGGCCTCCAGCACCCCTTGGCCAGCCCTAGAGGCACCATTCACCTGGGGAGCTTGTAGCCAGGGCTGCTGCAACAAACAGCCATGCAAACCTTTGGGAGGCAAGGAAACAAAAAGGTGTCAGAGGAGGAAGGGGAGGGAAGAGCGACAGAGGTCCTCTGTGTTGCCTGCGGCACCCCTGACCATCATTCAAGGCACCCCAGGGTACCATGGCACACTGGTTGAAAACCACCGCCTTACATAATCTCACTTTTCAATGGAGGCCATTCTTGCATTCTTTACATAATGATTATGTAATACAGTGGGACCTCGACTTACGACGATAATGCGTTCCGACGTGATTTTCGTAAGTCGAAAACATTCGTAAGTCGAATCCCCATAGGAATGCATTGAGCGAAAAAAATTCGTAAGTCGAAAAAATCCTATTCAAAAATTCGTAAGTCGAAAAAATCCTGTTAAAGCGGCCGCGACTTCCTTTCGTAAGTCGAAAAATTCGGTTGCGGCGGCCATTTTGTTTCTCCCAGAAGTCATTCGTAAGTCGAAAAACACGTAAGTCGAATCGCTCGTAAGTCGAGGTCCCACTGTACATGTGTAAGAAGAAATGCAGTGTGTGCAATATTACAGACTGGACCTTTTGTTATCATCTATTAACATTATTTTGCAGTTTTTTTGTTGTGATGCCTCACATTTGGCATATAATCTGGTCTCCTTCTAAGTAAATCTAGGCTGTGCTGTCTTCTGACTCACCAATGATGACATAAACATTTATATATAGCTCTTTTGGAGTGTTCGGAGCACTTTATATGAATTAGCTCATTCATCTTCACAACTATACTTTAAAAAAAAGGGGGGGTGAGTCCTATTATAGGAATGTTGCTGGTGGGGACTGAGCAAATGCTGACATGGCAAAGGCCAGCTAGTGATCTTGTGACTGAGCTGGTTCATACTTCAAACCAAAGCTTAACACAGTCACATAAGGGTGCAGGTCTCCAGAAAAGAAACAGCATCCCTTGAGCTGCCTCCCTCCTCCAAACAACGCACAAGCACTAAACCCAAGAGCAGACCTTGGTTGTGCTAAGCCAAACAACATGCAAACTGGCAGTCTAGCTCAAATGATCGGTCTCACAGGTGGGGAACCTCCAGCTCATGGGCCAAGCCTGGCCCACCAAGAGGTCCAATCTAAATTGTTTTAAACTGTTTTCAATATTGTGTTTTAGTTGTTTTAACCTCACTTGGGACTTTAGGGTGAAGGGTGGGTAATAAATTGTAGTAGTAGTAATAATAATAATAATAATAATAATACCCATGATACCATTTTCCCTAAACCATGCCAGCCTTTCAATCAGCTGGCATCTGTGGGTGATGTCAGCTGGTGGGTAGGGGTAGAGTTCAATTCTACTGGTGAAGAAGCAGCCCACCACAGCGAGCAAGACTGAACCCTCTGCTGATCAGCAGAGGAGCACAGAGTCCAATCCTGCCAGGACTCCTCACTTACTAGTCACCTTATGTCACAAAAATGTCAGATGGTGGGCAGGTGGGTAGCCCCACCCACCTATCAAAGATGGTCATGAGGGGTGGAGAGATAAAGTTCTGGCCCAGCAGACCAAAAATGTTCCCCACCTTGCTCTCTATGATCTTTTATGCAGGGAGCTTCATTTGCTCTTGGGCAGGCCTGGATCCTGATGGTAGCCTGGTGTGATGGCCTGGGACTCGGGCTCGGACTCGGAACCAGAGGAGTCTCAGTCTGCACCAGATCCTCTGCCTCAGACATCATCTGAACCAAGTCCAGGGCCTGATCCTGAAGAGTCCCAGTCTGCACAGATTCCCCCGCAGCAAACACCAGCTGGACCGAGTCAGGGGCCTGAGCCTGTCCTGGCTCCAGATGTGGAGATTACCTCGTTGCCTTCAGCTGGACCATCACTTACAGATAAACGAAAACTTTCTTTATTGGACAGTGTTCCGGTAAAGACACTGTTTCGAACACTTCTTCAGCTAACATAGCTTGTTAAATTATACACTTCACTCGGAGCAGTGGTCATAGACCATGGTCTATGACCACTGCTCCGAGTGAAGTGTATAATTTAACAAGCTATGTTAGCTGAAGAAGTGTTCGAAACAGTGTCTTTACCGGAACACTGTCCAATAAAGAAAGTTTTCGTTTATCTGTGGCTTTCCTACAGTGGCCGTTGTGTGGCGTTTTTTTGGTTCTCTGTCTAAAGACTGCCACCCACTGGTTTTTTTCGTTTTGCTTCGCATTCTGGACCATCACTTACAGCTGTTCTACTACCGGTTTGGTCAGGGGAGGCTGAGGCGGCCCCTGGGTTCAGTAACCCACCGGCGTCTCCCAAGCTGCAGAGACTCGGGTCTGAGAGAAGGAGAGACCTGAGTACTCGCAGGAGGAGTGCTCGCCTTCGGGCAAAACAGGGAGGTGAGTCGCCGGGGGATCGGGACTGGCCGTTGCCCCGACAAAGATAAAAGGATGTCGGACCCTGCCCCAGGTTGCGGGAGCAACATTGCTGCAAGCCAGATCCTGCCCCTGTCCTCGCCTGGTCTCCTGTCCTGTGTTCCACCTTGGCTCTATTGGACTGACACCTCGCTGCACTTTTGGATTCTGGACCGGACCTGGACCTCGTTTCTCGGCTTAACCCCGGGCCCAGCACACCTGTATGTTGTCTGTCCTTCCCTGTGATTTCCCCGCCAGATATTCCCTGGATCTGGGATTTTTCTTTTCCTCTTCCTTGCAAAGTCTAAAGGGAAGTAGCATACATGGCCCCTCTGCCAGAAGATCTTGGAACAGAATCAGGAAGCTATGCTTTCTCTCACAGGGGCGCCTGAAGTAACCACACTGTACCGCAAAGTGTTATGTGTTGTTGGGATCCATTTCGACATTGCTGAACTGACCATGTGGGCAGCTTCCCAGCAAAGAGCCGCCTGCCCTCTGCCACACAGTCCTAAGAAGAAGGGAAGGGCTTCAGGCATCTTGAGAAGCTGCCAACTGCGTGAGGGACAGGATGGAAGAAACTGCAGCTGTTCCGTTCTGTCAGTCTTCGATGTGATTGGAGGCCAAAGCTCTATTGTAGAGGGATCAAACGAATGTTTAAAAAACTCCAGACTTTTCTTACGTGAATTCACACTGCGGAATAGGGTATCCTGTAGAACATGACGTTGGATCCTGTCCTTCAGACACCTTGCATTTTATACTAAGCAATAGGCATGGATCTCACTGGAACTTGTTTTCTAGGGAACTGGGAGCAGGATTGTGTTTTTAGGACTGGTGTCGATTTGAATCACACCTCACTGCCACCGGACCGGCACTGTAAAATCTACGAGCTCATAAGTTGAAGAAAGTGAAGACTTTCTCCAATTTATAGAAGTGATAGAGTCAAAGGAGACCAAATGGCTCTTCAAATTCTTCCACAAGACTGGAGCGCCCAGTTGAAATCTCCCTACAAATAAAGGCATCCAATCCAGACCACAATGTGCCACAAGAAAAGAGAGGGAACATGGAACACTGCCAGCAGACAACATGCCCTCAAATGACTCAAACTTCAGAAGCGGTTGAGTACTTCTGGTGCCTTCCCTGAGGCGATTTTCTATCAGGAGAGGTTCGTGGTTCTGCTGCTTTCTCCTTTACTGTATGATTCAATAATACTGCAAATCAGTTAGAGGGCCCTTTTTTGAAATGCAGACCACGTTTTGCTGAGAGTATGGGCAAGTTCTTGTAAGAGGTTAAACTAATAGGATGGAAGAATGATCTCTCAACCAACCTTTGGCAACCTAGTGCCCTCCAGATATTCTGGACTAAAACTCCCATCAGCCCCAGAAATCTATGGCAGGATTAATTGGGGGGGGGGGGGGACAGGAAATTTAAACCATAGTCTCTGGAGACATCTGCTGGATTAATGGAACATAGCAATTGTCAGGATAAATTGTGGTAGTGATGGTGACCTAAGATTTTAAAAATGTAAATAATAATAATTTAGGCCTATGGTATGTTCCCACTCTTTACTTACCTTACTGTAATGTTACAAATATTTAAAATGAAATCAAAAACCTGTGTTCTGGTGAACATTGACCATCAACTGCCAATATTGTCAATACTGTATTATATTGCTGAGCATACAGCAAGATGCCAGAGGCACAAAATTAAATTTCACTTACCGTACCAAAATAGCTTCAGTAACCCTGCTGGTGCTCACTAGATTGATGCCAAACACAATATAATTGCTGTTTGTGGTGGTTTACGGCCAAATTAGACATTTTGAGGGAAACAATTAAGTTTCTGAACTCATTATTTCCTCATTATACATTACAGGGGCTGGAGCATTTATGGGGAGCAATTGGCAATTTTGGGTCCAAATTGGATGTTTTCCCAAGCAAAATACCCCCCTTTCAATACCTTTGTTCTGTTTCCTCTTAACAGATTTTGCAATCTCCTCTGTACAGAAAAATAATAACCTTGAATCTGGAGTCTAAATTACAAACACACATGCAGGAAGCAGCTTCATTTCACATTTGCCGGCCTTTCCAGATTTCCATATCATCAAAGTACGAATTTTAAGGTGTGAAATGGCACTTGGAAAATGAGAACACCATAGGGATACCCCTACTTTAATAGGGGTACAGGCAGGTTCCAATGCGCATTATGCCTCTGTGTGGACAAGCCCATAGCATCATGCTTTGTGTGACACATGCCCTCTCCCCCATAATGGAACATTTTCTCAACTGACTTATTATTTCGTTAGGATATAGGATATAGTTTTACAAGCTGATTCCAGATGGGAGTTTATTATGAAATTGGTGCTGCTCATGCATACAATGGTGTGGATTTTTTTCAAGCACCCACATGACGTTATCAAAATTCCAGGCTGCATTTTTGAAAATCTAATCTGGATGCCCCTTTACTGTGAAAAATCAGTTAAGCAAAAAACAACAACAACAATCTGCTCTGTGTCTACCATCACCACTGGCTTTACTGTGAATGTGAGGCTGCCTTGAGTCCAACATTTCTGGGCACCGTTCACGTGATGTTGCCCTCAACCCAAACCCACACACCTTTTTTGTAGAGTTTATTTGGATTTCCCTATCCTGGGAAACACCGAAATGAAAGCAAAATCCAGACCTAATCCACCATTGCTTGGCTGCTAGGTGGGCTTCTGCTGTTTGCTTTCTCTTCAGTTAAGGCGATACCAGAAAGATCTATGTGACCTGTGGGACGTAGGGGTGGGATGCAGAGTTTGTGTTTGCTCCCTTGTTTGGAGAGCGAAAGGAAAAGGAGAATGTTCTTTCTTAAACCTGCTCACACCAAGCGGGTTTTGAAGAACAGGTTAGGCTCTGTTGCATCATTAGCTCCTGATATGCGTTGGTACTAGCTTTATCATGGTTCATTAAGTTTAAGTCCCATTTGAATGCAGCATATCATTAGCATGCATAAATCTGTTATCCTAACCATGCCATACTTGCAAGGTTGTAAATCCCTTGAGTCATATGATGAGTAGTTGTTGTTGTTTAGTCGTGTCCGACTCTTTGTGACCCCATGGACCAGAGCACGCCAGGCACTCCTGTCTTCCACTGCCTCCCGCAGTTTAGTCAGACTCGTGTTGGTAGCTTCGAGAACACTGTCCAACCATCTCATCCTCTGTCGTCCCCTTCTCCTTGTGCCCTCCATCTTTCCCAACATCAGGGTCTTTTCCAGGGAGTCTTCTCTTCTCATGAGGTGGCCAAAGTATTGGAGCCTCAGCTTCAGGATCTGTCCTTCCAGTGAGCACTCCGGGCTGATTTCCTTCAGAATGGATAGGTTTGAGAGTCCACGGGACTCTCAAGAGTCTCCTCCAGCACTCCTTCATAGATCACTGCCTTGTCGTGGTGAAGGGGCTTGAATAACTCAGAGAAGCTATGAGCTATGCTGTGCAGGGCCACCCAAGATAGACAGGTCATAGTGGAGAGTTTTGACTAAACGTGATCCACCTGGAGCAGGAACTGGCGAGCCACTCCAATATCCCTGCTAAGAAAACTCCATGGACAAAGACAACAGACATATATGATGAGTATATCCTGCATAAATTCTCTGCAAGTTGGAGTCAGACCTATAAGTTCATCCAGTTCAATGTCGTCCGCACAGACTGGCAGCAGCTCCCTGTCAGTCCTATCTGCAGATGCCACTGTGGGTTGAAGCCGAGACTTTCTGCATGCAAAGCAAGTGGTCTAACCATTGAGCTACAGGGCCAGTCCAATTGAGCTAGAGCCCTTATGCCTGGTCAGGCCATTGGGCATCTAGGCTGGGGCTGTCTCCTTCAGAGTTACATATCTGACAATGGACGGAGACGCAGAGGTGGGTCTTTCTTTTCAAGCCCCTCCAACTGTTATGCTTTCTGAACCAGAGAGAGATTGGATCTGGGTATTGCTGCAAGCAAGGCCCGTGTGCTGGGCTGCTGGGCTCTGGCACTCTGGAAGATGCTGCCATATCAAGCCAGACTATAGCTCAGCGGCCGAAGATGTGCTATGGAAGGAGAAGATTCCAGGTCCTGCTGGAGTGAAGTGGCCTCTGGGATGGGATACTTGCAGGCCTCCAGATGTTGCTGGACTGCTGGTCCCATCATCCTTGGTCATTGGTCTTTGTGACTGGGGCTGATGGAAGTTGTAGTCCAATAGCATCTAAAGGCCACAATGTTGGTTCCGCCTGTTCTAGGGTAGGAAAGATGCAGGTGCAACTGTTGGCAGCTTTATTCCAGTGGCATCACACCCACTGCAAAAATTCAAAACATAAGGACAATGTTGTAGGAACTGCCACTGTGGTAGCATTGTTTGGGCTCCCACCCCACAAGTCTGAGAGCTTGGACCTAGTGGCAGATACTGGTGATCACCAACAAATTTGGAGGGAGAGGAGTTTGAGCCGCGTGTGGATACCAGTTGCAGAGGACGCCCTCTTTATAGTTCTCCACCAGAACAGCCCAATTACAGTCAGCCACTGGACCAGTTTGAATGTACTACAAAACCATCTTGTGTCTTGCAGTCTTGAAATTACTACACCCAAAATGCACTGCCATGTTTATGCTTTCCGGAATAGCCCAGCTGTTGTGAAACTGGGTAGCACAGCAGCTGGTTCCTCAAAGAAGTTGCAAGAGAAACATCTGAGATACAGGAACATTTTAATGAATATTTAGAACACATGCGGGCAATAGACCAAGGTCTTGTCCATCACTTTTACATTCTATGTCACTACTGCATGAGTTACTATAGCACAGATTATAGTTTAAAGCAGCCTCCCCCACCCTGGTGCATTAACAACCTTGAAAAATATAGTTTGGGGTACCCCCCCCCCTTTGTTTTCTCTTCTGCACAGGTTCTGTTTCTCTTTTTTTGTTTGTGTCTCACCATGTTTGGTGCACATATAGTTATGTACTTTTTGAACTTTCAATAAAGATGTTACATGCGCGCGCACACAAAAAGATCTGGCCTGCAGACTCACTCAAGGTTTTATGGGTTATTCTAGCAGTTGCCTACAGAAATGAAAATATATATTTATTCTTTTATTCATAGCAGCACCTCAAATTTGAATGATTTAGAACCAATACAACATGAGAAGGGGGCGGGGATGGCCTTGTTAGCATTTACCCCGCCTGGGGCAGGTTGTGAGACTGCCCCAAAGCCAGAGCAAAGCCAGGTGCGCACATCCCCGGCTACTGAGAGTCCGGTGGCGCAGTAATATGTGATTGTTCCCAGATTGAAGAACAACACACACAAGCCATAAATAAGGCTAAAACTAATTTATTGTTTAATAGCGCAGAGAGATTCTCTGCTGCCAGCCCGTTTACACGCAGCTGCCCATAAAGCCGTCCTTCCAGCTTGAGGACTAGCTAGAAGAGCAAGTACAAAAGTACAGAATACAACAGTACGGTGAATACATAAACATTCCATGTAGGAAAGATAAGACAGCTTTCTCATGGTTTAGTGAGCCAGGCAAATGTTATACCATCCTCGCTGCAGCTGGAGCCGCTCGGCTTGGACAGAATTCAGAACAGGCTTGTCATTCTCTTGCCTCTAAGCCCATTCATTGCCGAGCTTTGTGATGTCATGGACTATTTTATGCAGTCTGTAATAATTTGGGGAGGGGGAAACTATCACCCGCAGAATTTTGACAGGCAGCACACTTTCCATGCCTGAAGGCAAAAAAGGTGGATGCTCCCTGCAGCAGTTTCAGATCCTTCCTGCCTTCGGTGAATCGTCTTTCATGCTTTAGAGAGCAATATGCTTTGTTAATACTTTGTTCCGGTTGCATCTGACAAACCGTCACTTAGACCTTTTGAACTGTCTTCCCAGCCAGCTGATCTCTTCCAAAACACGCCACAGCCTTTAGAAGAAAAGATACAGGATAAATCAAGGGGAAATTGGGAGCTAACACATTGCAAGCTTTGAGACTGGAGCCAGAGTCTGTCTATGTATAATACAACATTTGAAAACACCCTCATTTGAGGTACACACCTGTACCTAGGATTCAAGACAAGATTAAAAAAAGCTGAAGTTCTAAAGACCAAAGATCAAGAAGTTCCCTACTCACTAAGGATTTCCATTCTCGGGGTCCTATACTAAAAGGCCTTGATCCCACCTATATCTATCAGTTTGGGCCAGACTACATTCTGCATACAAATGCATGGGGCAGTAACTCAATGACACCTTTTAAACAGGACAACCAATTTGGGAGAGGGTGACTGGGAAGTGGAGAGCAGGTGGGGAAAGGGGCACATGCCTGACCCTCCCACCCCTTCTTCACACATAGATTGACATTGTTCTAAATCTTATAAATTCCTTATAGAATAGCAGCCAAATATCAACAATTAAGAACCACCATTTCCTCTAGCCAATCAGAGGCTGTCTGCTTGGTTGGGTTGGTTGTTTTTTAAAATAAACCATACACTAGACCAGGCTTCCCCAGACTAAGGCCCACGGGCCGGGTGCGGCCCGAGGGGCTTCTTTATCTGGCCCCTGGTGACCCCCGCTGCCTGCTCTTATCGGCGCGGTGCGGCTGCTCATCTCCGGGTCGGCATGGCGCTGGAAATAGCTTGTGTGCATGCGCAAGCATCATTTCCTGCGCACTTCCGGGTCTGCGGAGGCCCGTGTGCATGCGCACAAGCTATTTCTCGCGCTATGCCGACCCGGAGATGGGCAGCAGCGCCGGAAATAGCATGTGCGCACGCTCCCCCACCCTCCGGCCTGCTGAGCGATCGACGCCAGAGGAACCGGCCCGAAGCGGGGTAAGTTTGGGGACCCTTGCACTAGACAAAGAAATACCCAAGTATATTTCTGATCCAATCAACACAAATTTCACTCTTCCTGCTAAGTCATTGCTGAAACAATTAAAAAAACCCCAAACCCATTCAAGAATCTCATCTAGGAAATCCTTACCTTTTACAGAAAGACCATGCCACTCTTGTAGAAGGTTTAATGGATGTAATTTGTTGCAATATGAATCTTGTTACCATACTTAGCAATCCGGGTGTTTTCTGCATTTGTAAGATAGCTGAAGCTACAACCAATGGGGTATGAAAATAATAATAGTAATGAAATTAATGATTTATGGAAAAGAAAAATCAGATCACACACACAAATCCCCACAATATATTTCCCTAGCAGCAGCTATTAAAGGACTGGGAAATCCAATTATCCAAGTAAGGGGGACATGGCAGAAATATTTAAAATGATACATTGTGTGGAGACAGTGGATAGCATAATACTAGGACCTGGTGGTATAATATGTTCAATCTGTACTTTTCTACGTATTTTGGTTTGGAAGAGTTTTACTTGTTTTGATGATTGTGTAAATTGTTTTGCTTGCTTTTATAGCTGAACAATTGTACTATTGCAGTCTGCATCTGGGTTTCTTACCTTTTGGAGAATGCAGAGACAGTTGTGGCAATAGTCTGCTGCCTGCTCTATGGACTGTACCATTCTTACAATTAGAGGGCTTGGAGAAGTCTTTAGGAACTGTCCTGATAGGCGTGCTGAGGACGTCCACCCTTGGTTGTTGGCAGGAAGCCGCATCACCAGCATGGAGCAACTCTTTTTTACTGAAGACACCAAGAAATTCAACTGTTTTGGCACGAGAGCAGATTTCAAAAATATCTGACAAGAAATAACCAAAGAAACAATCAAATACCTAACAAGAAATAATCAAATATGCAAAGTCATACAAATGGCATTTTTAAGAACAGAAAAATATCTGAGGGGTTTACAAGCTTTATTGGCTAGGCCCTTCCCACAGACCAGGTAAAAGTGAGAGCATAATTGCTTATGAGACCAACTCTTCTTAAAATGCTAGAAGCAAACTCCAGAGTTACACAGAACTCTTCTCCAGATGTAAGTCTTCAAAAGGAGGGGGAAATAGATGTTGCATAATGAGGAAATCTGCTGATTGTGGGGTGGGGTGCGCAGAGTTGGTTTGTTGAGATTTTAAGGCACAGATAGTTACTCATAGGTGGCAATATGCCTCAATCAAATCCAGTTTGGCCATTCTCATGTAAATGTTACTTCCATTGACAAAGGAACTTCCAGACAGGCATTTATTTGCTTGCAACTGGTGCAAGCAAGGGTTGGGTTTTTTTGTTTTTTGGTAGCATCTGCCTGATCAGAATGCCAGCCTGGATCCCCCCACAATTTAATAAGGATTTATGCAGAAAATGTGATATCTTAAAACACACACACACACACACACACCCCAAAACCCTCTCCAGCCAAGATAGCTGAACGACCTGTTTGCAATATTAAGCCCTCATCTGGAAGCACCCAAAGCTAAGTGTTAAATGCTGTTAAGTCCATAATCGTCTTTCACACTTGTATAGTTCACACTGAAGAAAAAGTTACAGTCCAGAATAAACAGAACAATCTCCTGTGTACAGAAGAATAATACCCTTAAATCTGGAGTCTAAATCACACACCAGCTTCAATGTAGGTTTCTCCCAGGCCAAGTGAAGAAAGGAAGGTGGAGTCTGGACAGTATACTCTTAATTCACTGTGCCTGTGAAAACAGGATAATGTTCTCCTCACATTAAACCTGTGTTTGCAGTCTAGAAGTCTCTCCAGAAATATATAAAGCTGTTTACTTGTGTTCTACTTTGGGCCGAAGATTGGGGGGGCAGCGATGCAGCACATGCGTAATGTCGTGCCTGTGACATCACACACGCATCATCAGGAGGAGGCGCATTGTCATGAGGAGTCAAGTAACACTTTATGAGCCATGTAGCACTTACTGTTTCTGTGCAAGAAGAGAATGGCATCCAGATATCCTTGTGAATAAAAGTCATTCAAAACCTAGGAAAAGGCATGCAATGCGTCAAAATAATCTCGGACCATTGGACTGCTCCAATTGTCAGTGGTGTAAGAGAAGACTGATATTAAATGTAAGCACTAAATTTATTTAAATTATATTTAAATGTTAAGAAATCTTTATTAAATGCTGTATTGTTTTAACATTCGATTGGGAGCCACCCAGAGTGGCTGGGGAAACTCAGCCAGATGGGCTGGGTACAAATAATAAATAATAATAATAATAATAATAATAATAATTATTATTATTATTATTATTATTATTGTTATTGTTATTATCATCATCATCATCATCATCGTATGTAAGTTGTATTCTTTGAATGTGCCTCTTGGCATGGTTTAAAGTGCCCTTTTGAGTGAGTTCATTCCCCACCAGTGAAAAACCCTTCTAAAAAGCATTGCATCCAAATATGGCAATTAGATGAAAGTCTGGCAATTTGAACACAAAACTTTTCAGATTGTATAAAATAAATGCTTGTACTCCAGTGACCCTTTGCTGGCATCCCCTCTCCCTTTCGGTGCTCTTCCCCACCCAATATTTGTAAAATATCTTAATTCTACTCCCTCGTCTTTCTTGACAGGCTGATGGACAACATAATAACTAGACGACTGAGGAAACCTACCCGGCAGTTGGGTGGAAATATGGCATAGCTAATTCTGCACAAGTTCTCTATGGATATCTGAATGGTGCAGTTTGCGATATGAAAGCCGTAGAACATTGCTGGGCAGTTCCGAGGGCAGATGTCAGTCTCTCCTGTAAAAGGAGACACCGTGATGGCAGTCTCCAGGTCGGAACAAGGCTGCAAGTTAGTGAAACCTCCATCAACGTACCGCTGCAAGAAAACAACAGGGATGTTTCAAGACGTTAGGCGAATGCAGCACAGCTGAAGCAGAACTACGGTAGTACTTTGAAAGGTAACAGGAAAATGCTGCATTCTAATACTGCTATTGTTGATTAAATTGCTTGCATCTCTAATAACAAGTCACCATCGGACTCTTTCTTTTGTTGTGAAATGTTTTTTGATGACTCAATAAAGGTTTTGCTTTTTTATATAAAAAAAATGCTTGTGTTTTTACTTGAGTGGATAAAAATTGGTTTAAAATTTATAGACCGCCTGATGGTTAAAAAAAAGAAAACCTCAAAGCGGTTAACAAAACGATAAAAGAAGAAAATGAAGATAAATTTACAGCATTGGTTTAAAGCGTGCAAAAAGTTAAAATAATAAAACAAGTTAAGATTCACATCCACTTTCTAAGCTCCTTGTATAAACTTATGTAAACTGAAAGGCAATAGCTATTTATAGAATTCATATATCTGTGGTATACTTGAAGGCAAGGCTTTTTGGGGGTAAAAAGTTAGGTACTGGCTGGCACTCACATCTTGCTGTGGGTTCCAGCACAGAATGACTGCCATTACAACACAAAAGAAAAGAAGTAACGGTGCTTCATACCAGGGAGTAAAGGTAAAGGGACCCCAGACCATTAGGTCCAGTCGTGTCCGACTCTGGGGTTGCGGTGCTCATCTCGCTTTATTGGCCGAGAGCCGGCGTACAGCTTCCGGGTCATGTGGCCAGCATGACAAAGCCGCTTCTGGCGAACCAGAGCAGCGCACGGAAATGCCGTTTACCTTCCCGCCGGAGCAGTTCCTATTTATCTACTTGCACTTTGATGTGCTTTTGAACTGCTAGGTTGGCAGGAGCAGGGACCGAGCAACGGGAGCTCACCCCGTCGCAGGGATTTGAACCGCCGACCTTCTGATCGGCAAGCCCTAGGCTCTGTGGTTTAACCCACAGCGCCACCAGGGAGTACCAGAACACAAAAAAGCACTGCTGGAAGGTCCACCCAGTTCTCAGTCAGTGAAGCTTCATGGTATAAGGACATTCTGCTGTTAGTATAGCAAACATACTGTAGTTTGCATACTCTCCAACACCCAGGTGATCCAAATTGGGATACTCATTTTGTTGGGCCTGGAGCTCTCATGGGAGCCAGCTGACTCACGCCAGAGCACTGGACCAAAAAACGGGACATTCCGGGATCTAATCAGAAGCCGGGATGGCTTCTGTAATTCTAGGATGTCCCGCTTAAATCGGGACGGTTGAGCAGTATGAGTTTGTGAGTGTATTAGACAGCATGAAAAGGCAGAATAACCAGCCTTCCCTAGGATGGAGCTAAAATAAACTCACCACACCTCGGAAGGAGGGAGGGATGAAGCCAGCATAGATTGGGATAAAGCAGCTGCAAACCAATGCCTGTGGGGAGAGAAAGAATATCTGTGTGTTGTGGAGGCATTAGATGGATAGAAGCAATTCTATCACATTCTTCATTTAAAGGGACAAGCTGCTGAACTTTAGTGGCTAAGCCAGAAAGTCCTTGAAATTCTAACCTTGATTCTGCTATGAACTAAACAAAGTATTTTTATTATTACCTGCCCCTCACCCCATGGTCCCCGGGTGGATCACAACAATTAAAACACTTTAACAATTAAAGCACTTTATTCATTACAGGCTATTTATTGAGGGTTACACACACACACACACCAATCAAGCAGTATATAAATGTCATGAAATTATTATTTGTTAAAATCCATTTTATTACCTTGATGTTAATTTAAGTATTATTTTAATCTTAATTTCATCCCATACAAGAGGAACTGTGTAATTACCTGAAATTGCAGTGAAAAATACTATGAAGAGCTTTGAAAAACAAAAAAACAAAAAAAAAATGAACTTTTTGTCACCTGGATAAGCTCCTCTTTGGAACTGTACTCAGAAACCACGACATTTTGGCCATCTACCAAACGGGTGAGAGAAACATAAAGCCGCCCTGTGGCCATCTGGTGAGAGTTCTCTGGCAGAATTTGGTGCAGTCTTTTCTGCAGGATACGAACCACACTGCAACCAGGGGCAAGGGGGCCAATTATGGGTTTCCTGGTATCTTGTGCAGCCCTGTAGAAAAACCTTTTTACATCATCTGGCAGAGGAGAAAAAACAAGCATTTATTGGAAAATGGCAGACAGAATTATTAGAATCACCTGTTATTAAATTATGCTCTCGGTTGTTTATGAGAATAGTTATCCCCACATTCCCTCCCATTCTTGCTATCTTGACAAAGGCAGAGCTGGGACCAGGCATCTGCAGATATCACTTCCAGTTCTGCCCTTCTTCTGAACTGTTGAACTTAACACCATGGTGGGGGAGATGGGTGGCAATTAGATATGAACTCCTGACTGAAGCCTACATATGAAAATCCATGTTATTTAAAGCATGCTAAAACAATTAACAGGTAGCTGGAAGGGACAATTACTAATGCCCATGCCACAAAAGCTATTTTGTGTTCCATGTGGGGAAATGAACAGAAATAATACAGAGTTCATTCACAAACCATTATAATGTTCCTTCATGTTTTCCCACAACCAGTATTCAGACATATACTGTCTCTGATACTGGAATTAACATCTCGCTATGAGTTTGTGGGTGCCTTGATTCCCCTAAATTGGTTTAATGGGTGTTGGAGTTTAATCAGTGCTTGGAGTATTAAGCAGTATCAAAACACAGTTTTTCCATGCGCAAGAAAGTGCCTGGGAGAAGATGAGCCATTAGTAGGGAACAAAGACAGGGAGATGGACTGTTAGCAAAGCCAAGACTCTGTGCCTGCCAGAAAATGAGGAGAGCTCCTCCCTGAGCTCTGAGATAGTGAACAGAGACAAAAGGAGAGCATTGGATTTAGGATTTGAGTGGGCTGTGACATCATCGAGGGGAAAAGGTGTCAGGCTGTTAAACGCGGAAAGCTGAAGAGCAGGGGGCTAGCAGTTGACTCTGAGGCTGCAGCAATGGGAGAAACAGGACTCACTTGGGGTGTAAAGCTGGGAGCCCCTGCATCATAGGCTCAGGTTGTATATATGCATAAATAAGTCATATATCATAAAGACACAACAGTCTCAGCTGTGCCTCATTCCCAAACGAAACACCAACCCTGAGTAAGCGCCTGGAACCCCTGAAATCTCACACTGCTTGGAGATTGAAGTGGTGTGTAAGAATATATAGGCAACATGACCACTGGTAGCCTTAGCCTCCCTGAATTTGTCTAATCATAGGGTGATGATCTGAAAACAGGCCTTTTCTGTTTTCCCCTGTGCTGTGGAATGCCCTTCCCTCTGCCATACGTGATGAAGCAACCATTAGTTGCCACAGACATCTCGTGATAACTTTCCCTGGCACATAAGAATGGACCCTGTTTTACATGTTCAAATCCTCTGGATTTCCATTTTATTTGCTTTTCTGTGCTTTTATATTGCTATTATACTGGTTTTAGGGTTTTTTGTTTTCATTTGAATAATATATTGTTTGGAACTTTGAGATACTTTTTGAACTATTAAGCAGTTTATAAATGCTTTTAGATAAGTAAAGAAATAATATACAGTGGGACCTCGACTTACGACGATAATGCGTTCCGACGCAATTTTCGTAAGTCGAAAACATTCGTAAGTCAAATCCCCATAGGAATGCATTGAGCGAAAAAAATTCGTAAGTCGAAAAAATCCTATTAAAAGCGGCCGCGACTTCCATTCGCAAGTCGAAAAATTCGGTTGCGGCGGCCATTTTGTTTCTCCCGGAAGTCATTCGTAAGTCGAAAAACACGTAAGTCGAATCGCTCATAAGTCGAGGTCCCACTGTAACGCTTTTTATAAATCAACAGTTGTAAATCATTAGCAAGACCCTTGTTGCATCTGCCTGAGAGGGGAAATGCCACTTGCAATGCAAATGTTTGTCTTGTGACTGGTAAAGGCATAGAGCAGAGCTTTCCAAACTTTTCAAGTTGGTGACACACTTTTTGAACATGCATCATTTCGCAACACAGTAATTCAGTTTTGCATCACTTCGTAACATGGTAATTCACTTTTACTAGCAAACTGAAGATTAAAACGAACCCTTTCCAGCCGCAGGAGGAGCGCTGGGAGCGTTCGTGCAACACACACTGCAGCCGACACACTAACGTTTCACAACGCACAGTTTGGAAAGCTCTGGCACAAAGTGTCTGGCGTAGTGCCCCAAAACTAAATGGACTCATACACGTGTTTGATATTATCAATCAGCTTACATGCATAAACTTAGGCACTTCTGCATTTCTTTGCCGTAATAGCCCCTGAGGTGACCAAACTAGTTCAGCTCACATGCTATGTCTGGGAGTTGCTTTAGAAAGATGGAACAGACAGATTAGATTGATCAAAAATACCTGTGTCCTAAGCATACTAGGATCCCCAGGAATTAGAACAGTCAAAGATGTTCGAGTAGATATTAAGGGAGGGTGACTTAACGACTAATGCATAACAAGTTCATGTAGGGTCGTGACTTGGCTAAGCTTCAGTCACTGAAATACAGCTAGAAAAGCAAATTCTGAATTTTAAGTTTGGGGAGACATTGAGTTTCTTGTGTCCTGGAGTCAAAACTAAGGCTGCCATCTGCACTATACCATTCAAGCAGTAACATACCACTTGAAACTGTCATGACTTCCACCCAACAATCCTGGGAGCTGTAGTTTTTAATGGCTCTGAGAGTTGTTAGGAGATGTGAGAAATTTGGCAAGGGAAGCTTTTCCTATGATGCTTAAAAACACCAGGATGGAGTGGAAGGTTGACAACCCTGCAAGCTGATCTACCATCTTCTAGTCCAAACACATGTGTACAACTCATGGCTGGTGTCCCTTGATGAGTACAAGTACCCAGAAGGAAAAAATATGTGCCTGGCTGGGAGACCTGGGGCATTCTTGGCACGACAACATAAGTTTTCCCCCTTCCCTTCCCTTCCCTTCCCTTCCCTTGGCAATTCCTGGTGGGGTGGCAGCACATTGTATAAACCAAAACATGGGAAGCGGCTGTTCATGTAGCAAGGACTGGATTTTATCTATGTTTCATGGGAACTAACAGACATAAATGTCCCTTCAATTCATTAAACAAGCAAAAGGGTAAACTCCGAGAAGCTAGGGATGCTCATTAAAACAATGCAATGTAACTAGGAGCCTTTTTAAACTGAAGAGTGGGTCGAAAATACTTTTAAAAAACTAAAAGGACAGATGCCAATACTCTGGGTCCCTGGGTAAATATCAGACCCTCCAAGTGTCCCTATTTTCCAGGGACAGTCCCAGATTTACAGAAGCTGCCGTGGTTTCTGATTTGATCCCCAAATGTCCTGCTTTTCCCTAGAACGTCCCAATTTTCATCGGAGAAATGTTGGAGGGCATGGGGTTATGTGACACACACACACCCGAGCCAAGGAGATAATTAACTATACAACCTTTGAAGACATCTGAAGGCAGCCCTGTATAGGGAAGGTTTTTCAATGTTTGATGTTTCGTTATGTTTTTATTTATGTTGGAAGCTGCTAAGAGTGGCTGAGGCAACCCAGTCATATGGGTGAAATATGTAACAAACAACGACAACAACTTTTGTTATTGAATAGGACATCCCTATTTTTATCGGATAAATATTGGAGGTTATAAAATATCTTATCACTGGTTTATCAAAGCAGCTTCCTTACCATAAGGGCAACTGAGATGAAACACACCAAGATCTGAAATTATACCTGAGCACTCACAATTATAGCTTTTTTAAAAAGATTCTTAAAGTATTCAGATACATGAATGCCCCTAAGAGAACAATATTGCAAAGTTAAAAACTCTAAGTCAAACAGTTGGACAGATACCCTGGTGCAAATTGATTACAACATATTCTTCAGGGCTATCCAATCCCCCGAGTAGGTGTTCAGAAATCTGCAGTCAGTTAAAGAACATGTTGGGATATCTGTTTAATAAATCTTTCTATATCTATTAAAATTGGTTTTTTTCTTGTTGGATATATTTGCATGGGAATCTGAGGTATTATTCCTGTCTTTATATAACAGTGCACTCTCACACAGCATTACCTCTGTATGCTGCACTGAAAGAAGAAAGTTTGAGGACTCAACTTCTCCCCAAGTCCCACCCAATAAATTTCGCAGTGAATTACCTAGTTAACAGACACAAATGCATATAAGGACATCTAGAACAAACCAAATCAATTCAAGTGCTTACCCAGATTAAGTTCACACACCACAGCTGCTGCTATGATTGAGCCAGATGATGCTCCATATATTTTTGGCGCAGACCTCAATATCCCAGGGGCTTGTTCCAAGAAGCCCCGGATCACACCTATTTCATAAACAGCAAGAAAACCACTAGCTCCAAAAGAAAAAGAAAACGGGACACCAGACATGCTTAAATCCACTTCAGCCATCTTCAGAACACATATCCAGAATTGTCAATCTCTTCGTATGCAAAGCTCCCTTTTTATCTAAACGTCATCAATGCAATCAGGAGAGAATGAGTCACAGATCTCCCTGCTCAGTGCACGCCCTCATAAAGTGCATTTTTAAAAACTGCTTTTGTTTTGTATCCACAGCCATGTCTCAACTACTTTTCTGGCTAAAAATACTGTTGTGCAGTGTGGGTATGTCTGTCTTCTTTTCTGCATCAGACTGAAGCTCTTGTTTTAGGATAATAAATCCTTCAACATCCTCTAGTTGTTCCCACATATTGCTAGAAGAATGAGTCTTGCATCAAGTAGCCGGAGCTTGTCTTGCATCTCCTTTGCAGTCTCCACCCCACCCCACCCCCATTTCCCCCCCTCTTGGGTCTTCTTCGAGAGTGTTTTTCTAAATTGGATTTTCTCACAATCTCTTCTTAGGAACAGCTCAACACTGAATGAGTGGAGATTTGTGCAAGGAACTCAGACGCAGTAGCTGTTGTCCAATGGATTACACAGAAGGCAGGGCCAGGTTATCTTTGAAAACTTAGTGAATTAACTCTGCACTTTATAATCTTGGAATAGTGTTGTTATGAGTTTGGCAGGGGCTGGGATAGGCTGAACACCCTTCTAATTCCTAGATCCAGCAAGTGTTAAAATCAAAGCAAGGATTCAAATTACTGAAAGGCTACTGCTTTCGTCTGTTTACTTGCCTGTATGCTAATTGAAAATTAGACAAAAACTGTGCCTCAGATTAACCTCATTGGGGCAATCTTGAGTTACCTGTGGTGCAAAGGGAAGGATGAACAGAAAGATGAGGATCAATGTTCTTATTCAAATTGTCCAGTGGCTTACAAAGTCAAATAGGAAGCTTATTCCCAGAATCTCCTACAGGTGAACTGGAGTGTTTCCTTGGCTGTGGACTGTAAGGAGGATGTGGCGACAGCGAGGACATACCGGTATACCCAAAACCCACAGCAAGCAGCTTTACTACCCACAGCCCATCCCCTGCAGATGAGCTGGAATAGTTCCTTAGCTGAGATAACGAGAGTGGCAGGTTCAGTGACTGAAAATCCTTATTCCAAAGGAAGACTTTTTCACATTATTTCTCACTACTATGCTTCTCAATTTGAAATCAATGGATTGCGATGCTCCTGCTGGAAAAAGTGCAGGGGGTCATTTATGAAGAATTTCTGCTGCCCACTGGAACTAAGAGCTGCAGGGGATAAGGCAATGCCAGGAGCTTTTTCTGGATCTCAACCCCTCTCACCACCAGATCCAACTCATTGAATGAGTGGCTTAATTCATAATGTGACTTGGGCATGGCATAGTACAAAATTGTGTAATGTTGCGTTAAAATTCCATTAGATGTTCTTCCACAGTATTACTTACATATACAAAGGGTTGTTTTATGAAAATATTATTTTTCTCAGAATTAAACTGGTTTGTTCTAGAACTATGTGGTTTGGGTTAAAAACTGTGAAGCCTTGATACGTCTCTGCTAGTTTCTGTAATATTTAATAAATATTAGATTAGGCTTGGGGTTGTATGCAACACCGTGTGAGTGAAGTTCTACTCATGCAGTGGGACTTCCATTTCATCTCCTCTCCATTCATGCCCACAAAATCTGCTCCAGAGGGTCCCCCAACCCCTCCAAGCTGATTTTGAGGCAGTGCCAGGGGGTGCTGAAGAGGACAGGCATACAAGGGAAATCTGTTGCACACATGGAGCTATGCCACTGGATGTGGCCAGGAGTATGATATTTCAAGATAGCTTAAAGAAGTTGTCTGATCACAATGGAAACTGGTGCTAAACAAACCAACATTCATCCTTTTTTCCTATTGCAAATAGCAGGGGCCTAACTCTTAAGGGAGATCACTGCCGGGGCAAAAGTTTAAGAACTCTTGCTCCCACTCCCACAATACCACCTTCCATCTGGCTCAGGGCCCTTCCCCTGCCCCCAACCAGTCATTTGTTAAAGAAAAAAAGTTCTGCATTGCCAAAGTACACGATAAAGTGAAATCTTGCTTATTGACAAGATAAATCACCATGAGGAAAGTATCCAAGACTGATGTAAAAAATCACACCCATCTGCGCAGACGTGTCACCTTCAAGTCCACCTCCCAAGAAAAGACATATTATGAAAGCCCTATTCATGTGTGTTTAAAGTGGAGATGGAATGTGATGCACTGTATCTAGCATGATTATATAAAATTATTATCATTTTCTCTCTCTGCAACCTACACTTGTTTATATTGCTTACCTTAATGTAATAGTATGGTTTATAGTATAACAGTTTGCTGCCTGTGAGACTTGTGACAAAGCAACAAGACTAAAAGCTTTGGGATCATGGTACCGGTACTAGGCTTATTTATAAAAATATTTATATAGTGCTATTTCTTTTTTAAAAAATCAAAGTGCTTGACAACAATAGTACATAAAACCAGACACTGACCCACTGAAATCAATGGACTTTCCACTTCATTAGATGTATGCATGTACAGTGTGTATATATCTATATCCAACAGGCACATACATCAAAAGGTAAGGAGAGAAAATTTAAGTTGAGGTTCCTGGGAAGCAAAGCCCATGCAAAATTGCACTGACAAAATACAAAACAAAATACAAAATAAAAAAAATCCTTCCAGTAGCACCTTAGAGACCAACTAAGTTTGTTTTTGGTTACAGGTAGGTAGCCGTGTTGGTCTGTCATAGTCAAAACAAAGTAAAAAAAAAAAAAATTCCTTCCAGTAGCACCTTAGAGACCAACTAAGTTTGTTATTGGTATGAGCTTTCGTGTGCATGCACACTTCTTCAGATACCTATTTTGTTTTGACTACGGCAGACCAACACGGCTACCTACCTGTAACTGACAAAATACAGATAGTGAAACCTACAGCCAGCCAGGAAATCCTTAATGATCCACCATGATTTGTATCTCA
The DNA here is from genome assembly GCA_034641385.1 of Darevskia mixta. Classification (NCBI taxonomy): domain Eukaryota; kingdom Metazoa; phylum Chordata; class Lepidosauria; order Squamata; family Lacertidae; genus Darevskia; species Darevskia mixta. The sequence continues at coordinate 29,276,632 of JAWWNH010000029.1, forward strand.
AAACCCTGAGCTGTGTCACCTCCTCTAGAGCAGGAGCGTGGACTTTAGGCTCGTAGGTTCCCCATTGCTTCTCCCTAGTGCCCCTAGGCTCGCCAGTGGGAACCAAGTGCCAAACAGCGGCTCAGAAAGTGGGAGGCGAAGGGCTCGTGCAAGGCACACATTGCCGCTGTCTTCAGTCCCAGAACTGGAGCTCGCACACAAAAACCTGTTCCTGTTTGTCCTCCTCCACCCGGTTTTCCTAATCTCGGCAGCCTAATTTAAGGCTGGAAGAAGAGGAAAGGCTTTCGACTGCCGCGCACTGCAATCTACCCGGGGATCACTCAAGAGATCCATCTACGAGTATCCCGATCTACTTTCTGCCTGCCCTACCAGTCGAGCTCTATAATCTAAATTTATCCAGCTACTTGAATTTCCCGGTGCCAATGGCGGAGTGGCGGGCAGGTATTTTAGTTACCGGCTCTTTATTTATAGCTCTGGGGAGCCTTGACTGCAAGAGGCACTGAGCGCAAAATCCCAGCCTGTTCCGTACAGAAACTCCACCCGCGCCGAGCCCCACCTCCCTCCCTCCCTCCCCAAATGGCCGCGGTAGGCAGGCGAAGTCACGCAGTTAAACCCGGCTCGCGTCTCGCGAGACTTCCTGGGCTAGTTCTGGCGGAAGCGGAAGGAGGCGTGTCCTTTCCCTCTTCGAGCAAGACGGCAAAATGAGGTGAGTCTGGGTGCTGTTTCGGGCCTTTGGGTCATCCGTCGCCATCCGCGCTTTCAGGGCTGTGTTCGAAGGGCCGCCATGAGTCGGAGGTGGAAGGCGCTTCAGCGGGGCGAATATCGAGGAGGATGGGCTCTGCCACGGGAGGCTTTCGCGTAGGAGAGGCTCCCAGGGCGCTGTCGCAGGGATTCATGGCTGCCTTCGACGTGGCACCGTTCCGGCTCCTGTCAGAAAGAAGGGTTGTTTTTAGAGGCCCGTAGCTTTTCCTACAGGCTGTCAAATCCGGGCAACACAGGGCGTCTCGACCTCTGAAATGCCCTAGAGGCTGAGGGTTGTAGGGCCGGCTTCCCTTCCAGGGCCTCGATGTTGGAAAGAAAGCCCTCCCTGCCAGAGTCCCTGAAAAAGGCCTGAGTCTGATGCGCTAACTTTAATTCCCCAAACCCTGGATAAGGGGTGGGGAGTGTGCGCACACATACAACAGCACACATTGTAATGCCAGCCTGTGTTGTAATACGGGACACATGTGGTGTCACATGTTCACATTCACTTAAGAGAAGGGGAATAATAAATGCCACCACCACATAAACGCATAGAATACATGGATATACATACAACATAGGGTGTGGACTTTGGGGGGGGGGAACGTTTTCTTACGCCGGTTAGCCTAATTTGTTTATTTTGTGATGTTCTGGAGTGATCTAGTTTAGCAGGTTTATTTGAATTGTATTTTAGTAAACGAAACTAATTTTTTAAGAGGCTTAATCATTATCAACTGGTAAAGGTAAAGGGACCCCTGACCATTAGGTCCCGTCGTGACCGACTCTGGGGTTGCGCCGCTCATCTCGCATTAGTGGCCGAGAGCCGGCGTACAACTTACTGGTAGGAACGTACAAATTGTGAAACCATTTATGAATCTACTCATGACTATACAAAATTGCCTTTTACTGAAAATATTCTGCCCCCAATAACTTGCTTTGTCACTTGTTGCCTTCTGCATTTAGTTTATTAACTGGGAACGCCTTGTTTCAAGTAATTTCTGCTTTGTCAGACACAGTGACTTAGGCAACATTTCCCGTGCCCACCTTAGGCAAATGAGTGGCAAAATCAAGAATAGAACTAAGTGATTATTGCAGATAGGTAGATACATTGAACAGAGAGCATGCCAGAATTTGCAGATAGGTAGATACATTGAACAGAGAGCATGCCAGAATGGGCATCCCCAAATTTCACAATTGCTGGGGGAAATAGTTTTCAAATTACTCCCCTCAGCATGGCAAGTGGTATGGGTGATGGGAGTTGTGGTCCAACATCTAGATGGCCACAGGTTTCCTATTGCCCTAGCCTAAATAAGTGTGTGCAACATGGTTATGTTTTTTTTCTTTTCCTCTGCAGCAAAGTCTCCCGCGACACGCTCTACGAAGCCGTGAAGGAAGTCCTTCAAGGGAGTCAAGGGAAGACACGCAAGTAAGAAGTTTCCTGCACCTTCTTGTTCTGTGCACCACATCAAAAATACTTATGTCTGTGAGAGCCCAAGCAAGAAAGTGGAGATTTAAATAGAACTTGGGTTGCAGAGGTTGCATTCTGGCGCATGCACCCCCCCCCCCTTTTTTTTCTTTTCAGCAGTAAATCCACAACTTCTGTGGTTATGCAGAGGAGTCCCATTGAAATTCATGGGCTTAAGTTAGCCATGTTTCCATGGCAGAGAGGGCAATGCAACTTTAGCACATAGCTTGTACAATGGTCCTTTCCTCCCTTTCTGTTAACTGAGGAATGAAAATATGACACGAGAGCATGTGGCTGGCATTTGGTTGGCAGTGCTATTGAATCTTGTTTGCATTAAAACTGGAAGGTGCTTCCCAGTGTCTTCTTGACAGTTAATAGAGGCTTGCAGCTGTCCAAGCATATCAGTTGTCCACTTTTCCTCTGTGAATCAAGGGGAAAGACACCTGCATAGTATGGAGTGGGGCATTTGGGTAGCTGTTGAAATAAGGTAAATTTAGGGGAAGCAACACAAGCTGCTCCCTCAAGGAAGAACTACAGCAACTTTGCCTAGAAATTGAGGGGGAGGGATTGGTGATGCATAACAGAATGATCATCCATCCCTTGGGACTCTAATCAGTTACACAGTTGTATTTGCTAAATTTATAAGGACTAGAAACATTTTTGTTTATTTTGTATGTGTTCATGCATATCGGTGGATCATACTATGAACAGCACTCTTTAAATTTCTGTGGTTTGCACTGTCTTAGTTTTTGTTTTGTTTTTGTAAATAATTGTAAACTACACTTTCATAAGAACTATCATAAGGCAGTGTAGAACATGAAAACAAAATGTTACAATAATTACATCAGTAATAGCATGCCTAGAAAATGGTTTTTTAAAAAGTTCCACAGGCCTGATTAAAGTGTACAGTTTTTAAAAGATTCTTGGCTCATGCACCCCCCAAGAGCAGTAGATTATTCCTTGGGTGGGAGCAAAAGAGACTAGAAGTGCTATCTTTGCTTTTTCCCCTGGCAGGAAAATGCAGCTAAAAACATGTGATTGAGCTGCAGAAGTTAGGAGTACATAAGTATCTTGCCCACCCACTTCTCAAATAGTACTTGGGTGTACAGCTTAATTCATCCATTGCCTAACTGATTTCTTTTCCTGTTTCTTTAGGTTCCTGGAGACTGTGGAGTTGCAGATCAGTCTGAAAAACTATGACCCACAAAAGGACAAGCGTTTTTCTGGCACTGTCAGGTTTGGAATTGTTCCTGTACCACCCAGCCTTCAGCCTGCACCCCTCTCCCTGTTACTTCAAGGCTCTTAATTCAGCCTACCTACTCTGCAGCATGTTGACTGAAAAGTACATGGCAGCTGGGTGCAATGCTGAATTGCCCGGGTAGTTCAGATCCCCCTGCTGCAAAGTGGGTGTGGCTGGACGGACCCCTACCCTGGGTCTTAAAACATGAGGGAAGGTGTGGTGAAGCTCTTCTGCTGATCCCACCGATCACTTTATGAAGCCAGATTAGACGCTGGTGGGCGAAGACGTTCTAGCTGGCTGTGGTAAGGCTTTTCAGCCATTGTGCAGTGCATCCCTTTAGCGTTTCATATTACTGGCAGTTGTGAGGTGGCTAATGGTGATGCTTCCTTTCCTCTCCCACCAGGCTCAAGTCCGCTCCACGGCCTAAATTCTCAATCTGTGTATTGGGGGACCAGCAGCACTGTGATGAGGCTAAAGCTGTTGACATCCCTCACATGGACATAGAGGCTCTGAAGAAACTCAATAAGAACAAGAAGCTTGTAAAGAAGCTAGGTGAGCAAAATTGGAAAAGGGCTTCTGAAGCACCAAAGATATTGTACAACATCAGCAAATAAGACTTAGTGTGTAGGAGTAGCTAAATATAAGTCAGGGTTAAGATATCCTTGGTCTTTCAAGCAGAAAATGCAATAATTGCACCTAGGCAAAAACCTTCCCCCACCTATCATAGAATCATAGAGTTAGAAGCTACCCCAAGGATCATCTAGTCCAACCCTCTGCAATGCAGGAATATGCAGCTGGCCCTTACGGGGATCAAACCTGCAACCTTGGCATTATCAGTGCTATGCTCTAACCAACAGAACTACCGGTATCTGCATATTCTGGCTACCATCAGAGAGCGTGTCTTTTTTATCCATTGCTGTCAATACACAGAAAAATTTCCACTTGCGCACTGTTGTTGCTGCTGCTGCTGTTGCCACACACCTCCATAATCTGCTCCAGGTGGTTGGGAGAACTTGGGGAACAGAATTTGGAATTGTGCTGGGTAAGGAGAGGATGCTGAAGTCTTGTGCGAGCAAAGTCTGCCAAGCAACGTTGGATTTTTTTGTTTGGTAGTGCTCACTGTCAAAAGTGATGAAACGTTGATAAAGAATGGAAGAAACGAACCATGATCATTGTCTCCCACATAACATTAAAGCCAACCGGCCACTCTATGCCTTGTTTTCCTAGAAAGGGAGGAGCAAAGCTGAGATAGTTCAAGCTCTGTGCACCAGCACACAGCTCTAACACATGCCAACTTGCCTCACCACAGTTTGCAGCTAGCATGTGCAGACGTGGCTGCTATGTTGGGATAACTTGTCATTTCTGAGCATCTTATCTAACTGGTGCAGCAAGCATGCTCAGAAGTTTTGTTATGCAAACAAAACTCCTTACATAAGCCTTTGGATTAAAGGCTTTGTTTTCATGATCTGTAAATTAAACTTTGCCTTACAGTTAAAAATGAACTAAAGAATATGGAACCCAAACTGCTTCTCTTGGGATCCTGTTGGATATGGTTAGGTTGGTTCTCGTTTTCATTTAATATCTGGTTTGAATTTCCCTTAAAAAATAGGTGTATACAAGGAAAGTATCTCATTGGTGGTTTTTGAAGATTTCTGCTTTGCAAACTTTTGTTGATGTGAGCCTCAGATGGTCTTGATGCCATATGTTCATCCTTCTGTTTTTTTACAGCCAAGAAGTATGATGCTTTCTTGGCCTCCGAGTCCCTGATTAAGCAGATTCCTCGAATCCTTGGGCCAGGACTGAACAAAGCTGGCAAGTTTCCTTCTCTCCTCACTCACAATGAGAACATGGTGGCAAAGATTGATGAGGTCAAATCCACAATAAAGTTTCAAATGAAAAAGGTAATTTTCTTTAATTGTACAAATATTTCCATTTTCTGTTTGAGTACCAAAGTACCACTGTATTGGGACAACCCCCCCCAAATATTCTGCTCACTTGGGTGAGGCCTTGTTCTAAGACTTGTGACATTTGGGATAACAACTTGAATGGATTTTTGGTATGCTTGTGTTTTCCTAAGCCCTAACCACTTTTATTGAGACAACTGAATGATTAAATACTTTACTGTGTCCTCTCAGGTGCTCTGTCTGGCTGTGGCTGTTGGGCATGTGAAGATGACTGAGGATGAGTTAGTGTACAACATTCATCTGGCCATCAACTTCCTGGTCTCTTTGCTGAAGAAAAATTGGCAGAATGTGCGGGCTTTGTACATCAAGAGTACCATGGGGAAACCCCAGCGTCTTTACTGATGAAAATACAATTATTTTTGACTACCTTAACATGTGTGGATTTTGGCTTTATACAAGTCCTAGTACCTGGAATCTCTGAATAGTTGTCTTTTTCTGTTAAGCAGAGATTCCCCTGCATGCTAACAGTGTTGGGTTAAGAGGGGAATGCACAGAACACTTGAAAAGGCCACAGACTGGTAGCACACAGGTCCTTTCCAGCATGAGAAATGTAAAGGGGTTTGGAGATAGAGTTAAAAGTGCAGGTTGATAAAACTTTCAGCCTACTGGGGCTGAGGCATCACAGATTGTTCTATAAAAATGCATAGGAGAAGGGGCCAAATTAATGACCTTAAATGTGAGAAATATTTGTGGGGGTGCAGGGCTGCACGGAGAAACAATAAGGCACCAAAAATTAATAGTACCCCACTTGATGAAGGATAGGTCAGTGGTCACAGAGTTGTAATTATGTACTTGAGAAGGATTTGATAGTGCCTAGTACAGTCATACCTCATGTTGCATACGCTCCGTGTTGCGTAAGTTCAGGATACGCACTACGGTGACCCGGAAGTCCTCTGCGGAGCGCGAGTGCGCAGAAGCGTTCTGCGCATTTCGCGCATGCGCAGAAGCGCTCAAATCGTGCTACTTCCGGGGTTTGTGTGGTTTTTTTTATGTGCGTTCGTGATACGCACGCCCGGGTTATGTAGCGCGACCCCGGAACGGATCGTGTGCGTAACCCTGGGTTCCACTGTAGTTCAGAGCTATGCAATTCAGGTACAGGAACAAAATAATAGAAGTGACTTGAGATGAAATTTCAAATCACTTTGAACTCTTGTAGCTTTTTTATTGGGGACTCCATCAAAACATTTGAGCAATTGTTACTTACTTGATTTATATACTGCCCTTACAAGATCTCACGGTGGTTCACAGGATAAAAATGCAATATAAAAGCACAAATAGTTAAAACCAAAACAACAAAATAAGAACAACCCCCCCCCCCAAAACCCCACACATTTAAAAGGCTGTTGAATGTTAATCAGCTAAAGGCGTGATAGAAGAGGAACATTTTTGTCTGGCACCTAAAGATACATAATGAAGGCACCAGACAAACATCCCTGGGGATAGCGTTTCAGGGAGCTGCTGCATAAAAGGCCCATTCTAGGGTTGCCACCTTGCATGCCTCTGTACTGTGGAGGAGGCACACAAAGAAGGACCTTGGATGATGAATGCAGAGTCTGGGTCGATTTATATGGGTAGAGGTGGTATTGAGGTCCTGAGCCATTGGGAGGCTGAGGGTGGGAAAGGAAGCTGACCTATACAGAGTCGGACCATCTAGCTCAGTAATACGTTTACTGATTGGCAGTGATGCCAGGATTTCAGAGGATGGAGAATGTTCTTTCAAGAAGAGCAGAGATGGGAATAGGATGTCTTAATAGTTTGTTACCTCCCAGTAGCCACTCATCTGAGCTGAAGGCACCTAATTTTGTGGGCTGAAGCTTTTCTAGTGTGCCACTAACTGTCTCCACCTCATGGAGTATTTTGTTTCATCTTGCCACGATCAGTATGATACACTTACAACTTACCGGTACTCCTAAAATTTGGTTTCCAGATTCCTAATCGTCTTGGTTGCTTTCATCTGGACACACTCCAATTGCTCAATATCCTTAAAATGTTTCCAGAAGAGGACATGCAGCCTGACCAGTGCAGAATAGAATGGAAATACTATACTAGAGAACTGGACAGTAGGTGATAACCGGCTAAGTTATACTCTGAGTAGACCCATTGAAAAAAACTTGTTAATGGGTCTACTCTTTTAACTTTGAATATTTTATTTACAGTATTTTTAGCCTGCTCTTCATTTGAGTATTTTCAGTTTCAGAATGGAACAAAGTAATAAAAGGGGGGGGGATACAAAAATTACAAAATCATACTGACTGGTCCAATAAACTAATTAACACGTATGTCATAAGATAAGCAAAAACTACAATGACAAAAAATAAAATTCATAATTTTTCTAAATACAGTGGTCCCTCGACTTAACGAAGTACTCGACATCCGTATTTTTCGACTTACAAATGAAAAAAAGTGGCCGCACGCCTACAAATTTTTCGACATCTGAATGGAAATCGTTGCCGGTTTAGATGCGGTTTCCTCAACTTACGAATTTTAGATGCGGTTTTTTCGACTTACGATTTTTTCCGAATATTTTTCTCCCAATGCATTCCTATGGGGACTCAACTTACGATTTTTTTCGACCTACAAATGTCCATTCGGAACGGATTAAATTCGTAAGTCGAGGGACCACTGTAGGTAAAAAGCAAATTCAGGACATTCAAATATGAAGCCACCAGTGGGCTTGGCAACAGTTCCAGCCTAATTTTTCGCTTGGGGCAGCCCGCTCACTTGTCTTGTCTTTCACAAAGGGTCCTGCTGTGTGCCAGCACTCTCTAACTGTGGCTTTGGAGTAACTTAACACCTTTCACTTTGTAGATGAAAAAAGTAGTCTTCAGAATCAGTTTAGGGTTTAAAATTTGCTAGATCTCTGTGCAAAGAAATACTGCTTTGCAGAGTTACAATGACCCAGCAAGATATTTTTCTGCTAATCAGAAAGCACCCTGGCCTAGGCAGATTTTTACACAAATTTGTAGTACAGTGCAATCACATCACAAAAATTCAAATTCGTAGTAAAGTGGGTGGGGGTGTTTCCGGCTCCAAGGGTTCTGTGTATACACGAAAATTGTGTATATTTGGCCTGTGTGGGCCTTGCTTTATGTGGCTTGGGGTAATTTGCTCAAAGTCCTGACATACATACAGTGTCTATATCCATGCTATGGAACAGATGAAAATGTATTTGTACAGTACTGCAAAAATAAGAGTTTAGCAGAACTCTTGGCAAGAAACTGAAAATCTGATGGGTGTTTGGGGAATGCAGGCTCTACAAATTCATAAAATTATTCAGTCATAAATACATTCTTAACTTTTAAATAACAGAGATTTGACGATATTATCAAATCTTAGTCATTTCTATTATAGAATACCATGAATATATTTCACAATGCTGTCAGGTTTTTCTTAGAATTCGAACTGGCATTTGCAGATAGAAATATGAACTCAATGCACCTTTGTAGTTTGTGTTCAGATTCATGCCTATGTTGGAAAGGGAGATTACCCAAGGTCTGCCTTTGAAAATGCAATCCCATATGATCAAATTTGATACTTTGCATCAAAGAATAAGTGAGATGACTCGTGGGTTTTCAATAACTTGAGGTCTATTGCCAAATTAGATTTCAAGAACAGACTGGCAGAAACCTACACTGTTTTTTATCATCTATGGCTTTAGTTAGAATTGATGCTGAGTACAACCTAGTTTAAGTATCAACAGAGCATGGAAATCTATTCCATCACCTTAAATAGGGTACCTATGAGGAAAGCTTATACACTTTTGAGGTTTCAGTTAATACTATTTTGTCATTTTGGATTAAAGAATTAGTCATATTTCATATAATTGGGCACCGTATAGAATGGGAAATGGAAGATTTATAATGTTTTGTTTTCCAGTACTGAAACAGATAATCAAGAACAGATTCATCCTTCAACTGGGGACGAAGCTTGGGATAATACGCTGAAATTTAATAATCTGTTTTCAAATAGCGTCCAGGAAGTTCACCAACAAACGACAATTTTTGCATTGAATGATGTCAGAACAAAAAATTACAGTTGCCCATATCCATGTACTTGAAATTGATCCAAAATGCAAATCATATTCAGTTGTATAATTAGGATGTTCAGCTTCATCTCTTCTTAATTTTATCCTAATTGTATGACAGTCTTGTTACGGCTGAACAAAAAGAACATAAGAGCCTGCTGAATCAAGGCAATGGCCCACCTAGTCCAGCATCCTGTTCTCATAGAAGCCTGTGGGAAACCCACAAGCAGGATTCAAACACGGGTTTCAGCAACTGGCATTCAGAAGCATTGCTGCAACTGTGAAGGCAGAGCATATAGCCACCATGACTAGCAGCCATCAATAGCCCTCCCCATCAATTTGTCTACGGTAAAACTCTTTTGGTCATCCCAAGTTGCTGGCCTTTACTGCCTCCTGCAGGAGCAAGTTCCATACTTTAACAATGCACTGTGTGCAAAGTACTTCCTTTTATCTGTTCTGAATCTTCCAACATTTAGCTTCATTGGATGCCCTCGATGTGTTATGAGAGAGAAAAAAGCTCAGTTGAATACATTTCAGTTATATTTTTGTTGCTGTGCCTACATGTAGAAATAAATTTGGGGAGCTGTGCTGATAGGGAAGGTGCAGAATCTGGAGATGACTATTAGAAACATCCTATTTCTTATTCGAGTAATGTAAAAACCACATTCCATGTGTGCTTGCTTTGCAGGCATTAAAGGGAGTAAGATGCAGAAGTTTCTGGGCAACCCAGCAACCCCGTTTGCTGAGCTGTTTCAGCAGGGCACCTTCGCTTCTGATTTGACGTGGTCTTGAGAGTGTGACATCAAGGAGCCGGTGAAGCTCCTTTCTGGCCAGTCAAACAATCTCTGCTTATCCTTATGCACAGGCATCACTGTAGCTTAAGTCTGATCAAAAGCAACAAAGCTGCTTTGAGAATGGATGGGGGAGGGATGAGGTTAGTTGCAAGAGCAGCTATGTTATGGATTAGTTCAGTGCTGGAGGTGGAGGGGTGGAAATTAGCCAGAAAGCAGGTCTGCCCTTAGCCACTTGGTTGCCTGAGGAAATGAGTTGACTGGTCAAAACTAGCTTGCTAGCTACATAAAATGTGATGCTTGCAATTCAGTTTTTAGGAATTCAGTATTGAAAATAATTTAAACTTTTCTCTTAAAAGTCTGCCCATTTAATGGGGCACATTCTAAACTGGTTTATCTAAATTGAATTGATTAGTCAGTCACACACACGTTCTACAGTTCAGTGATGGAATGTCGAATTCTGGATGCAACTTCTGTTGAGGCTTCATCATTACTTACCGGTAGATAACCCTGACTGGGCTTACCGTGGACACAGCTACAGTTTAAATGTCTTGAATTATGCTGATGCAATTTCTGAAATGATACCCTTTCTGGAGGCAACAGTAGACTTCTGGACCCTCCCAGTTAGGTTAGTATCTGAGAGACTCTTGCAGTTCTTGTACAATTTGTTCTCCAACTGCAGTATGGCATTGGGGCAGGATTTTGTAGAAATCCAGGGTCCCCCTTAGCAGAATGAACAGGAGGGCCCCAAACACAGCAGGGCTGGCTGACCGCATTTGGTAGTAAGTTTACCCAGGAAGGACCCACTCCCTTTCCAAGCTGAGACGCTGGAACTGAGACAGTCTCCTTGTCAGTCTGTAAGCTGCTCTAACATATGGCTAGAAAGAGCTGAAACCATGACAAGCACGCAGTGTTTACAAGGCGGCAGCCATCCGGCTTATAAACAAGGGGCTTCTCCAACGAGCAGCAGCAAAAGTGCATTCCAAAGACTGCAAGCTTGGCAAGAGGAAGTCTGCTTTGAAGGAGGAGAAGCACTGCAGCCTGGTCTTCCTTAGCGGGCAGTTTTATTTAAGGGCAGACTGTCCCTGTCTCTGTCCAGCTTAGGCTCTTGCACTGCATTCATCAACGTAGGGGAGGAGCACCCTCTTCAAAGGGATTTCCTTCGGTGCTCATGCTCAGACTTTGCGGCTCAGCACTTGACAGTCCTTGCATCCCTGTGTCCAGGTAGGTCCATTGTCCTTATATATTTGCAGCACAAAGGGGGAAAGGGTCAGAGAGCACTTGTGGCCATTTCATGGCAGGGCTGCACACACTCTTAATCTGCCAGTGTCCCGGATCCCTTAATTTAACAGTAGATCATGTGCTTAAGTGAGCTTTGAAATGAGATGTGGGAGAGAAGAAATTTTAAAAAGCATCACTCCGTCGAAAGGGCATGATGCAGTATTAATGAAAATATCCTTGCCCAACCTGGTGCCCTCTGGATGTTTTGACCAAAGCTGTCATCCCCAGACAGTGTGGCTGCTTTCAGGCACTTTAATAGATCTGGATGTGATCTAGCAGGCCAGCTGAGTGAGCCCAGACACATCCAGCTGTCTGGATGAAGAGAAATTCCTAAACAAGAAAAACAATGGAGTGGATCAGGGTTGGGGATAACCTGTGATGCTCCAGATGTTGCTGGAATCCAGTTCCCATCATCCCTGACCATTGACCATGTTGACAGGCTGATGGGAGTTGGGAGTCCAACAACACTGGGTGGGGGTGGGGGCAAGAGATCTCTCTCTGTGTTATAGTTGTGGCAATGAGAAGTGTGAATTTCCAAGGATAATCTTTGTCTAACTTGCTGTAAATATCTGACACCTAGTTCTTTTATCCTCTAAACCAGGACTGAATGTCAAATATCTGTTGCCCTGTTCTCATGCTTTATTTTCCTCCTATTTCTTATGTGCTCTAATGGTTTACACACCTCTCTCATTTTAATTATTGTGTTTATCTTATGTAGTATTGCTTTAAGTTGTACAACACATTGGGGACCATGCAGTCGAATTATTGTAAATAATAAGCCTCTGCTCCCAGCTCTCCTGAAGTCTCAGCATGTGGCCCTTAAGAGTAGATTTCCATGGCCAAATCCAGCCAGCTTTGGGGGGGGGGGAAGCACCTGTTAAGTTTGTGGATAATAACAATATCAATGCAGCCTGTGTCCATCTGATTTAGAGGTGGGGAGCCGACAGATTGAACATGTTTACTAGTATACAGGGAGATACCTGTTTTGAAGCGAACAATCTGATGGTGGAAATGACAAATATCTGACTTCCTACTTATCCCTTCTCTGTTGTCTTATGAGTTTGGAAGCTTTAATGTTCGATGTGGCTAAGGATCCTTAGATGGAAAAGAGCTAAAAGTGTTAAGTCAAGCAATCCCTTCCTGCTTACTGCTCTGGTCCTGGGCTCCCGGCTCTGTGCCCTTGGCCTGGATTAGAGTTGCTTTCTGTGGGAAAAGCTTCGGAGCAGGAGCTCCCAATAGCACCTGTGTTTTGCAGGGATGATAAACAGGCTGTGAGAAAAGATCCATCATAGACAGGTGCTCTCAGGGGAGAAGAATGTCCCACTGGGCATGGCGGTGAAGGTCCTGGTGGAACAGCAGCAGCCGTGAAACCCCCTCCATAGCTTCCTCCCTCTCTCCCTCACCTTGCTGACAGCTGCTGCTTTAAAGCCAACTTGGGATCTCCAAAAGGAAGAAGGGCCCCAAGGTGAGATGAGGCAACAGCTCTCCCTCTTTGCGCACATAGAATTGTTGTTAGAACAGGAGTCTCGAAAAAAGTCAAAACTGTTTGTAGTGACCCCGGAGACTGACTTCAACCAAAAATCTCTCACAAAACGCTGAGGCATGTATATTTCATGAGAGTGTTTATATGGTGGATTAGTTGCAGTGTGTAATTGCTCTTATATGGCCGCTCCGTCAGTGAATGCATGGCTGAGAAAGGCTTTTATGAAACCCAGCTCTGTCTAGGCATTCAGCCCTGCTGGTTTCCATTACATATTAGAAGTACATCTTGGGGGGGGGGGTACGTGTTTGACTGTATATGTCATAGGTACAGCTCTGATTGTACATTCATTTTATTATCTCTATGGTCTGGGGGCAGGGAGAGGATTAAGATGCTATTTGGCTCTATTGCCTTGTATTTTATGAGCTATTAATGCAGTTTTAAAGAAGTGTGAAATGAGAATAACAATGAACATGTGAGGGTGGAATCCTCCTTTATGAACCAAGATAAAACTTCCACCACAAGGCAGTCTTGTTGCCTTTCAACTGTGATATGTACTTATTGACCATCTCTTTTGGACATTCCATTTTTCATCTTCCAGTCTGTCTTTTTTTACCTGGGCATTCTTTCACGTGTCTTCTGCGTTCATCTGTAAGGCCAGCCTTTTCACAAAACCCTCAGAGCTTAAAGGCTGTTGCAATGTTTCTCTCACATTCGCAAACCTCCCAAAGTGTGTGCGTGCGGCAGCTATTATGGCGAGCAACTTCAGCAGCCTCCCGTGCGATGGCAATTTTGTCTGTATAAGCCCTAAAAAGCTTGTCTACACATCAGCACTGTACTGAATTTGATTTACCTGACAGCTAGTCTTCAGTGTCTGCTACACTGAATACATGTGACCATCAGTGTACGGGTGCTACCAGATCTAATATTTGATCAATTTACATTTCACCACTTGGAAGAGTATAGCAAACATACATACCCGCTTTTCATGATCACGACTTGTCTTTCTGTGTACTTCCTTGTCTCTTCTAATGTGTTTCCTCACTTCTCCTGTTTACTGCAAAACAGCATGATAATGCGCCCAACTAAACTGTTTGTTTTCCACCTGCTTTGCAGTGTTTTGTTGTTGTTGCGTGGGTGGGACTTGCACAACGACAGATTTGCTGCCTGTCCATAAGACCAGAAAAGAAAACAATGGCTTTTACTTAAGGTAGAACAACTCCTGGAGTGAGCGTTCATCGGAGGACCTTGAGACTGAAATACTAAGCCTTCCCAGCAGATGGCCTGCTTTCTCCATCCTGGAACAAATTTCCATACCTCCTGGATTACAGTAGATAGTTACTTAACAGTAGCAGCCTGGAGACTGCAAGGCCCATTTGTCAATGTAGTTGAAATGTGATGAACACAAAACCTTTGCCAGAGGTTTGTGACTCATAGCTTTCCCCCCCTGAAAATGCCTTTACAGGGAGCTTCTTTGTCCAGTTTACCAGGGAGGGAGAGGTCACAACAAGGACTCTGCAGTCTTGGCTGCCAGCCACCTGGTCCAGGATGGCGAGTGGAGTGGTGCTGCAGAGGTAAAGATGCTGAGTCCATGCCAGCCAGGATCCGTGGAGTAGGGGATGCTCAGAAGGGAGTGGGGTGGTTGGGGAGCTGTGCCTGCTGCAGCAGCAGCAGCACATCGAGCCAGATCACACTGCAGAAGGTGACCCAGCACCATGAAACTTCCCCTTTGACACATTACTGGCAATTGCTCCCAGGGTCTCCCTTCTGGAGTGGCAAAACTCATAGGATCTTGCGGGGTGAGCAGAGAGAAGAGTTACTTGCCTGCTTGGATTGCACCTTCCTCTCCATGCTTGTTAATCAAACCTGTTTATCTTTCAGCAAAGAGCCGCTGATGCAGAATCGGGCAGAGCTGGATGGAAGTAGGCTGTCTTTGGATTTAGGTAAGGAAACAGAAAGCCTGGGGATGGAAGGAGGAATCGATTTCTCTGGGTAGGAGGAGGCGCTCTCTCTCTCTTACTCTCACAAGGCAGTAGCCTGATGTGGTTTGTAAGCACTGCTCCAAATCCTGGAAGCTGGCAGGGGCAGCTGACTTAAAGGCTCACAACCCAACAGGATGGTGGGGTTAGCTGCACTTCTAGGAGGCAGCCCTCTGACAGCCAACCTCTTGCACAGGCTACCCGCAAAGCAATGCTTTCTTCTTGCATGGTTTATTGACTTGACTTTGAACAGCATCTCTGACGTCAGGTGCTGGTTCAGTGCTCCATGAGCACCTCAGGCTCCTATTGGCCAGGTGAGAAGACAACGCAAACTCACTCTCACAGAAAGGCACCCAGATCTGGGTGCCACAATTTAAGGAGGATATTGATAAGCTGGACCGTGTGCAGGGTCTGGAAACCAAGCCTTATGAGGAATGGTTGAAGGCGCTGGGTATGTTTAGCCTGGGAAAGAGACTGAGACGCGATATGATAGCCATCTTCAAATATCTAAAAGGGCTTTCACATAGAAGATGGAGCAAGCTTGTTTTCTCCTTCTCTGGAACCAATGGCTTCACGTTACAAGAAAGGAGATTCTTACAAAACATATGACAGTAAGAGCTGTTTGACTATGGAACAGACTCCCTTGGAAAGTGGAGGACTATCCTTCCTTGGAGGCTTTTAAGCAGAGGTTGGATGGCTATCATGGATGCTTTAGTTGAGGTTCCTGCATTGCAGGGGGTTGGACTAGATGACCCTTGGGGGTACCTTCCAACTCAGTAATTCTATGATTCCAGGCCCCATTTTCTGTTCTCTCCCATCCAAACCCCTCTCAGAGTCACAATTCCCAGCAACCCTTAACAAACTACAGTGCCCAGAATTCAGGGTGTGTGTGTGTGTATTTTGAATGTGCTTTAAAGGTATAGTGTCCGTGGGAGCCGCTAGCTATCTTGTTCCACCCTTGTTGTTCAAGGGACGGGGAGGTGTACATTGGTGTCTCTGATTCTGTTGCTAGCTTCTGGTTTGGAGTTGACTGGGAAATATTCCATGCTGACTTTGCTGACCCAGCACATTAGAAGCTGAGATGAGCACAAGTCTGACCTTTTGCCCTCCATTCTCTAGGAACAATGGCCAGTTCAGAAGGTGAATCAGAAAGGGTGATGGATGAGAGAAGGCATAGCTCTGATAGCACAAACAAGGTGAGCAGCACTAGGGGGACCACTTTACTTTTAGTTGACTTATTCTTAACAGGAAGTTCCCAAGTAGTGTCCATCTTAGGTGTTGATCAGCCCCAGAACTGCTCAGTTTCTTACATATTGGGGGGGGTGTTCCCCCTTCTCATAATCCATTTACCAGCTGGAACCTGCCTTGCTCCACCCTAGCAAGTCTTTCCCTTAAAAAGATGTTCCAGCGTGCTCTACGTGGAAGGAGACATTTTCTTCGGCCCCTGCTCCTCACCACAACGGTCTCCACTGCGTGAGCTTAGCATCACTGGGGTTCCCACCTGTGTCACTCCCTCCCCTTCTAGGAGAGCCTAATCCATCACCCCAGGGCTGTGTGTCCTCCTTTACACCTGCCTGCTGCTCTTTTCCCTTGGCAGCCTTGTGCTAGGAGACTCCAAGAGCAAGCACGCAAGGAGAGCACGAGGGGCAGGGAACCAACGGTGCGCTTTGAAGATAGTGGTGAGAGTGATGAAGGTTGGTGAGTGCCATTGCTTTCCTCATTTGCTCTACTCCTCTGGGAGTGTCCCCTTCCCTCCTCCCTCCTCCCTCTCTTTAGCTTTCCTTCCTCCTTTTAATGTTATTTATTTACGTTTTCCAGATTCTCCCATCCACTTCCGTTTCCGCCATTCATTCTCTTTTGTTTTGCTTCTCCCTTTCCTTCTCTCTTTCTCTCCTTTGGTTTCCACTTGATTTATTACATTTATGTACTGCTTTTCCTCCAGAGAGCTCAAGGTTGGCATACACGGTTCTCCCCGCCCCCTCCATTTTATCATCACAACAACCCTGTGAGGTAGGTTAGGCTGAGAGACTGCGACTGGCCCAAGATCACCCAGTGAGCTTCACGGCCAAGTAGGACAAGGGTATCCTAGGTCCTAGTCTGACACTGTAACCACTACGCCACACTGCCTCTCAGTTCTGTTTCTGTCTCCATCCATAAAGGATCAACACATTCCTTTCTAAGCCCCAAGGAGATTACCTGGAGGAGTTTCTTCCGGTGTAGGTCACCAGGAACTCCCCTTGGTGTGTTCCGCACAGGTCTTGCCCTGCCCTTCCTAGCTGCCCTGGTGAAACAGTTCCTCCCTCCCTTGTCTTTCTTCACCCTCAGCTGCTCGCCTTTGAATTCTTAAACTTCCTTGTTTGGTGTTTCCTGCTGAAAGTGACAGGCTGTAAGCAGCTAGAGCCCACCTTTGTTTTGTGTTGAATCCAGGGTTATGAGACAATGTACGCTGTTTTGCAAAAGTTAGCATATTTTGCTTGACTTCCAGGTTCAGGTGGCCCTTTCCATCATTTCCCCTATATTCTTCCCTTATTTTTTTTGTTTTTAAAACTGAGCAATAATAATCTGCATCTTGGAACTGCACCATTTTTAAAAAGTGTACTTGCTGCTCTCCCTCCTAATTTTATTGTCACAAAAATCCTGTACGGTAGGCTAGACTGTGAGAGGCAATGATTGGCGCAAGTTAGCCCAGGGAGCTCCATAGCTAAGCGGGGATTTGAACCGTGGTCTTCCGGGTCCTAGTTCCCCACTGTTTTATTTTCTGCTTTATTTTAGCTATGTCATTCTGTTCACTTGTTTAATCGCTGAAGAGCAATGGATGGATGGTTTGCCTCTATCCTGAGTGGCAAAAATCTACATTGCAACTGGCCTTGATCTAGGCTAGAAAGATCTTGACAATAAAGGCCTGGCAGTAGCTGGTATCTTGTAAATCTAGTGTGTGGGTGACCTGTAAATCAAGTGCTTTTGACCAACCTCCAACTACGTACTAGCTTGCCATAGCTTGGTGTTTTCTACTCAGAAACAGAATGATGTCATGGGGCTCCCATGGCGCCTTGATTTTCCTTGTCTGCAGGGCCGTCTTACCCATAGGCGCTAGGGGTGCAGGGCACCCGGGCGCCGGGCTCTCAGGGGCACCAGGCCGAGAGTCCGGGGCCCAAGAGTTGAGTCCGGGGAAGAGCTCACCCATCGGTCGGAGTGCTGCGGCGGGCTCTTCTGCTGCGGGCGTCTCTGCGCTGCAAGTTTGGGGGCGACCGAACCAGTGAGACGCTGAGGCGGCCAGCCATCTCTGCCCTCCTGCGCACCTGGGACTGGGCAACCTGGGGGGGGCGCCAGGTGAATCTTTGTACCCCGGCGCCGCATATGCTTAAGACGGCCCTGCTTGTCTGGCTCTGGTTTGACTCTGTTTCAAGGCTGATCTTTTGTTACATAGACCCAGATCCCTCTGAAGACACACTGACTACCTCCGCAATGGAACTTTCTGTGCTGCAAAGGCTGGGCCTGCATAGGTAGGAACCTTCCACGTATCTGTTTCTTGTGAGCAGGAAGCATGGCGCCTATTCCAAGAAGGCGGCACGAAAATGATCTTGCAGTCAGACGGAAGCAAACTGCTGCATTTGGGATCATGTCAACCCAAGTAGACAATCTCGCAGGACGTTGTGAAGCCATGGGGAATCTTACCATATTATTTCCTGAACAGAAGTATTCCCATCTGGATCTCTTTGCTCAGACTTTTTGTAAATAAGAGGATCAAGAATGCAACATGTTGTGGATGTCATGAAATTCTACTCAGTATTGATCCAGAGCAGATTCCAATGTATAGTTAGCAGAGTTAAAACTTAAACATGTTGCAGGATTAAAAAAAAATAGACCAGAGACAATTAATATTTCATCCTGCAGAGCTTTACTGCTACTGAAGGCAAATGAGCATAATGGTCACAGATCTAATACCTGCAGGATTGGCACTGTCCATAAGAAATCCAGTTGCAGCAGACTTAACTTAAACTTACAATAACTTATAGTAAGTCTAAACCTTAACACCAAGCATACTATGTACAGAGCACAACACCAGAAGCAAAAGATAAAGAAAAAGAAAGTGTAACCCAGGCTCCTTCTGGCCTTACTTTAATAGTCAGCATAACCTTGACAGAAAGAGATAAGAGAACCAGTTTAAGCCAGCTATACTCAGCTTCTCTGAAGGAATAACCCAAACATCATGAACCTTCTGCTTGTTTCTTTCACACAGAGAAACTTCCAGAAGCTTCCAGAGCCCTCTTGAATTAAGTAGAATAGGAAAGATCTCTACACATCAGATCAATACTTTCTGCACCAAGAAATGCAAACTGACAGTGGATTCCCCTCCCCACCCCTCAGTTAGTGAGCATTTAGCTTTTCGTACAGTTTCAGATTTAGACAAAGGCTATCCTGGTTGGAAACCACAGGTCCTCCAACCTGCTGAGCTGTCTATGCCTTGCCAGATCTCTTTATGGCTCTGCTTTCTCTTCCTTCGCAGGGTAGCTTTGACAGAGCAGGATGTGGAGGTGAGTTGAGTGCTGTTGTCTTGATGTCTAATATCACTTTTGTGTGGCTTGATGTCTAGTATCACTTTCGTGTGCCACTTTGAATGAAATAGTCTGAGCGAGACCATTGTCAGAACAGCAAATGATCATAGCAATCGGCTTCAATCTTGCAGTTGATTTGGGGGCCTTGCTTTCCAGCTGGTCAGTTAGGCAGTGGCTCCGGCCCTTGTGATGCTCTGACTATTCAGTCAGCCAGGTTGTTATTGTCTGTAGCCCCGTGACCATAACAATATTAAATTGCAAGACAATCTGAGATTGAGTTAGAACATCCATTCGTAGAACTGCAAATTGTCAAAACTTAAAATTTACCCAAATAATTGAGCTTTCAAAATTCCCTTGGCAATTTACACTGCTTTATATACCGGTAGCTAAACTATACACAACAAATTTGTCTGCGTTGGGCAGAAGCCTTCTAATTTTGAAATCATTCAATTTACCTTCTTAACAATTCTGGAATGAACAGAGAAATCTGTTGGAACCGAGTTGATGGACTATGCCGAAATGGCAAAGTTAACTGGGAAGCTCAGAAATCAAGAAGACAAGAACATTAAAAAAAGAATGGGGAAAGTTCATCATTTATTTACGAGACCATTGTAAGCAGGTTAAAACATTAACATTAGGAGGATTTTAAGCACCCTTGTAAAGTAATGGAAAGTATGGATAATTTGGAAGGATAAAATTTTGGATAAGCGTTGATATGCAGTTGTAAATATTACCATTAGGACCCATAGAAGAGATGGGGGAAGTCAGGAGATTCAGAGTAATTTTGATAGTTAGATCTTGAATTGTTTTTTGTTGTATGTTTATATTTTTTTAAAATCAAATAAATATATATAATAAAACAACAACAACAGATAAATCTGTTGGTAGGTGAGGGGTGTGTGTGCAGTTCCACCCATCCTTGGGTGTGAGCCAGATTGCTTCGAGGAACAGTACATCTGTGTGACTGATGGGTGGCTGTTTGTATTGTTATTTACATTGTTCTGCCCATGAATGGCTTCATTGTCTCCTTGGTTTTTTCTATTCATTTTTGTTGAGTGGAAGGAGTGACTGATCTTAGCGGTTGGTGACTGAATGGGAGACGACATTAGAGTGATTGGGTGGATGATGTGTTTGTGTGTATTGGTGGGAGCAAAATGGGACAAGTGATACTGAATGAGTAATAGGTATTTATGATTTGTGCAGATGTAAGGCAGAATTTGAGTCTCACATGTAGTATTTTGCAAGTCAGGGTGTGCCTTGGTAAGAGGCAGGCTGGAGACGGAAGGGATCCCTGACTCTAAAGATGTTTTTAAATGTCTTTAGTTTTAGTGATTTTATTGTTTTATTGCATTGCATTGCAGTTTCTCCGTTTCATTGTTTGTTATATATATATCATATTTATTGTTTTGTAAATCACTTAGAGACTGATTTCAGTATTAGGCGGTATACAAATATTATATAATGCACAATGTTTTCAGTATGGCTGATGCTCTGACTAATCACCTGCTGCCCTTGGCGGGGAGCATCCCGCACTCATCTAAAGTTGTCCATAGAGCAAGTATTAAGTTGATCAGCAGCTCATTGCACACAGTTGGTAAATCTCTACATTCACAACTGCTGATCATTCCCAATCCATTTGCAGCACATTCCAAGGGCCTGTCTAGAAAGTATAGCATGGGAAAATGCACCGTTCCCAATACGTAGTTAAGTCACATTTCCCCAATAGTTAAATCACAATGTATTATTGCTGGGAAGGTGCAATACTTTCTTCAGCTATCAGGGCATGTCTTGAACAATTATGACTTTGAGATGTGCCTGGAAGATGGATTCGCAAGACTCCTGTTTGATGGTCATGACACCAATAACAATGGGCCTCCCAAAGTCTTACTATCTCCACCCAGTGCCCAGCCTGAATGTGTAGACATTAAACATGGCACTCCAACCAGAGTTGACTGACCAGTCTCCAGGCACAGCCTTGAAGTGCTTCTTATCAGTTTAACTCACACACAGAGATGTATACACAACTGGCAACCTGATTTGCCCTTCATTATTTAATATTTAAGCAAAATATAGGTGCATGTTTCTGGAACTGGCCTTCCTTTTCTCACAAGCCAGGTCATAAACATTTCCCCTAAAATGTTTTGAGTTTGCAATGGTGCTGGTGAGTTTCCTTTCCTTTTTTCTTCTTAAACCCATACTTGCATTTGAATGCCGGCTGAGTTTCCTGAGAGTCGTTTGCTATGTTTTGACCTGCCCCCTTTCTTGGCAGGCAGCTTTTGCACACTTGGCTCTTGCCTTCCGCTGTGACGTGTTCACGCTGAGGCGGCGAGTGCAGGTGGAAGAGCGAGCAAGGAACACAGCCGAGGAGAATATTCAGCATGAGCTTGGGGAATGCCGGGCGATGCTGCAGGTCAGTGAAGCCGTGTCCCAAGAACCCTTGGCCATTTGGACCATTCGTTTGCTGCATTCCTCTTAAAGCATTGTAACTACGAAAGAAGATTCCACCTAAACATTAGGAAGAACTTCCTGACAGTAAGAGCTGTTCGACAGAGGAATTTGCTGCCAAGGAGTGTGGTGGAGTCTCCTTCTTTGGAGGTCTTTAAGCAGAGGCTTGACAGCCATCTGTCAAGAATGCTTTGATGGTGTTCCTGCTTGGCAGGGGGTTGGACTGGATGGCCCTTGTGGTCTCTTCCAACTCTATGATTCTATGATTCTAACTAAATTTGGCATGAAGGTTCCTGAGATCTTGGTGTTTTGATGCAATTGGGTGCCATTTCGAATCAAGGTGGTGGACTGAATCTTTCAAAGCTGCACTGATTATTTTTGTTTCTTAGAATTCTCAAGCAATGCCGGGTATGCGGCTGCTAGTCTGTTGCAAGGTACAAACAGGATCACTGTTCACTATAAACACCTTATGGGATGTGGTGCTTTTTGTTGCATGTGTCGTGCTGTCTTGCATACAGTACACAGGACATAGTCCAGTGAGTGGTGCTGTCTCCTCCCCTTTACTGATTCCCATGGTCATCATTTACCTCTTTTCTCAACATTTTTAAATGGATGTCCCTCACCATCATTTTTGCACCCCATTTAGTGTGTCATTTAGAACTTATGTTACTTGCACTATTCCTCTATGGTGCAATTGCAGAAATCTGAAAACTACAAAGTTACTTCCGAATATGGTTGAATGATAGCTGTCGGTAAGCAGTCTAAGTTAATTGCACTTAGTTTCCATTTAAATAAATGAGACCTGAGTAATGATTAACTTCATCCCATTGATTTTTAATTGGGTCTAATTTCAACTATCTTCATTTTGATCCAGCTGTTCACAGAATATCTTTTTGAGGTCCTGCTGGAGGAAAAGGGGGAGGTGATTTTGATGGATTCCTTCTTCCCTCTGAAGACCTCATGGCCACCTCCCCGCACTATCAATCAATCAATCAATCAATCAAATTTTATTACGGTCATAGACCAGCATTTAAAATTTGAAAAGTGCTCCCTGCACTATTTTGGAGGTCCCCCAATCCTCCAGAGCCGTTCCCCCCGCCAGGGGGGCAACAACGGAGAGGAGGAATCAGCAAAAATCACCTCCCTCTGCTTCCTCCAGCTGGAGCATCTCGTGAACAGAGTTCTGCTCATGGGAACTGTGGATCCAAGCAGTTGTCTAAACCAAACCTGATTAAATTGCTGGTGAATATGTCTAATGTGTAAGCAATGATCCATTGCTTGGGATTGCCTTTTTATCAGGTCTGGTGAAGAACCTCATTTTGGAGTTAGGCTGATAGTCCAGTTAATCCAATATTTTCCATCTTGTGTTTTATCTCTCCAGAAGCTGGATCAGGCCTGCCTGGACCCCAGGCACAAGGAATTGGTAGAACATTTGCAAAGCGGTCTTGCTGTACTAGAAGGGGCAATTGAACGGGCGACGGGCGCAGCAGAGAAATTAGGAGCCGTCCATCAGGTCAGTTACCAGGCTAGGTGATGAACATAAGGCAAATGACTGTGGCCTCTTCTACAAATGTGTCTTTTTGCCAGTGTAGACCTGAGATTCACACTATTGGTTGATTTAAAGATTTACCATAGGCATGAGGAATCCCATTTAGCCCTAGAGTCCATTTCCCTTCTAACCAACCTTCTTGGGGCCCACATGCCACAGCAAAAGTTGGCAGAACAATTGCTGTACATTTTACCTTTGTACAGTAGGCTAATTTCTGCAAACAATTGCACACCCCTCACGATCCTCCATCCAGACAGATAAGAGGTGTTTTCAGAGTTCAAGGACACGTTCCAGCCAGGCAAAAACACTCAAGGAGAGTGGGAAGCAGGGCTCATGAGGGATGTGACTAAGGAGGGGGTCTGGCTTGTGGAGAATCCTGAGGGCCAGATTGCGTTTGGCTTCTGGGCCTGAGCTCTGCCAACTTACTGTATTGAGATCTTGAAGTTCTTTTATTAAAAGGACTCTTGTTTTCTTTCGAGAGCTGATATAGCACAATGGCAAAGAGAATGTGCTCTGGAGGACCAGGAATCCCCCAGTTTAATCTGCTCTAAACTCTATAGGTTATTAACTCTATAGGCAATCCACCACCTCTCACCCGAAGTACCTCCATGGCCAATCTGCAATACAGAAATAAGTACTGTATTTTCCGGCATATAAGACGACTGGGCGTATAAGACGACCCCCAACTTTTCCAGTTAAAATATAGAGTTTGGGATATACTCGCCGTATAAGACTACCCCTCTTCCAACGCACACCAACGCACACTGGAGGCACCTTTTTCACCAGGAGCGCCCGTCTCGTCTAGCGGCTGAGGCGGCGAAGGCGAGAGCGGCCATGAGGGGAGGGGAGCGCGTCTCTCGCCTGCCTGCCTGCCTGCCTGCCTGCCTGCCTGTGTCTCGGGCGGGGCGGGCGCACCAGGAGCAGGTGGGCCAGGACTGGGCGAGAGGCGTCTGTTTGTGCGCCCCCGCCTGCCCATCTCTCGCTCGCTGGCTCCCTGTGAGGGGGCGCGAGAGGGGCTGAGGAGGTGGCGGGGCTGCGACGGGGACAATGGCGGCGTCTCCTCCGAGCCCGCGGCTTTTCAGCACCCGCCCTATAAGACGACCCCCAACTTTTGAGAAGATTTTCCTGGATTAAAAAGTAGTCTTATACGCCAGAAAATACAGTAAACATGCAGCAATATCTCCAGGCCCCTTCCCAAGAGGATTGTGCTGGCTTTTGCTCTCTGAGCTACCTTGCCCCACTGCTTTGCTTTAAACCACCCCTTGCCATCTGTCCCACAGGAGGCCCGCATGAGCCGGGCCGCAGAGGTGATGGTGCAGCACGTCGAGAACCTGAAAAGGCACCACCTGAGGGAGCACACGGAGCTGGAGGAGATGAAGAGGCTCATTCAGCAGAACTCTCGTAACCGGCAGCTGGCAGAAAACAGGGGTGAGGTGGGGCCCGCTTTCGTGCAAAGAGTGGCTGTGCGTGTTATGACTTACCCTGCCTGGGGCAGGTTGTGAGACTGCCCCATAGCAAGAGCAAAGCCGTGTGCGCACATCCCCGGCTACTGAGAGTCCGGTGGCGCACTCATATGTGATTGTTCCCAGATTGATGAACAACACACACAAGCCACAAATAAGGCTAAAGCTATTTATTGTCTTAATAGTGCAGAGAGATTCTCTGCTGCCAGCCCGTTAAGACGGAGCTGCTATAATTGCCGTCCTTCCAGTTTGAGGACAGCCGGAAGAGTGTGAGCACACAGCTCGGATTACAACAGTACAGTAATAAGAAAAACATTCCATGCAGGAAGTGATAAGACAACGTTCTCATGGTTCAGTGAGACAGGCAAAAGTAAAACCATTCCTCGCAGCTGTTGCCGCTCGGGTTGGACAAAAATCACAACAGTGCGGTGCCTTGAGATGTAAACATAATGTGAACAAATGCTGATGTGTGGACAGAAGGGGCATTAGCGGGAATAAGAAGCCACCAGGCACTGGAGTCAGTTCTCAGGAGCAAGTTGCACGGGGCTTTTTTGGGTGTTGAAATGGATTGTCGATAACAGCACACTGGTGAAAAGCCAACACTTGCAGTGCATCAGTTCAGTTGAACTGCAAATACATGAGAGGTGATTCTGGAGAAAGAAAGCCAACTCTTTGCTACTGCTGCCACTCTCCTCATAACCCCAACAGGGTCCTTCCCTGGCAACTTGCATTACATGCACCAGTGAAGCCCTTTGAACTGACTTGAAGCTTCGTTCAGCTGCCAGCAGAAGAAGCTGCCTTATACTGAATCAAACCATTGGTCCATCCAGATCAGTATTCTCTACACCAACTGGCAGCATCTCCCCAGGGTTTCAGGTCAAGGTTTCTTCCAGCCCGCTCTGCAGATGCCAGAGATTACACCTCAGACCGTCTGCATGCAGGTGCTCCTATCCTATAGGGGAAATATGGGTGGGAAGTCTTCATACTTGACAGATATACTTTATTTTTTTTACTAAGACCCTCTCCCCAAAAGATCTACCAATCAGGAGCAAAAGCCATATAGTTAGAATTAAAAAACAGGGTGCCTCTGTGTACATAATGAGCCTAGGAATTTGTTTTCAGTACCTCACAGTCCTGTCAAACAAAGTACTTTAGAAGTCTAATTTAAGGCGGGTGGTTGTTTTTTGTTCAAAATATTTTCCATTATATTATGAAATCATAAATTATCCATATTATCCACAAATTATCCAAGATATTGCAGATTATCTGCAAGTTGCTACTAAATTGCAATCTACCTTCTGCTCAAGTGTGCTCTAGAGCATAAAGCAGTTCAAGGCAGATGCAGAGACTGTCTTTACGAACATGGGAGGCCTTCCCGTAGTCAGGCCATTGATCCATTGACCTCAATATTGTCTACACTGACCAGCAGCATCTCTCCAGGGTTTCAAACTGGAGAGTTCCTCAGCCCTACCTGGAGATGCCAAGGGCAGAACCTGGGACAAAGCATGTGCCTTAACACTGAGCTACAGCCCCTCCCCTGTTTTTGTCTCCGTAGACGATAGTGAGCAGAGACTGAAGCATCCTCCAATGCGAATGTTCCAGCAGGTAAAGTGGCGGGGGGGGGGGAGAGACTGTGTGCAGCTCCTCATATGTTTCATGGAGCACAGGACCTGCCTTCTAGAAGCTGTACTGCTGCTGCTGCTGCTTTCCCTGAGATCATGCCAGAAGGCAAATGGGTCACTTTGGCCCTTCAAGTATTGTTCAGTTCCATGAATGGCCCCTTTTACAAATGAGCTCTTGAGCCGAGGTCTAGCTGCCCTAACCATACTAGCTAGATTTTTTTTGGGGGGGGTGTATATGCTAAAGGGACATCCAATGGATGGGGGAGGAATCCATTCAAAACCAGAAGGTTCTCAGTACAGGCGACCCAAAATGTTAGTTATTTTAATGATACTACATGTTAATAAAATAAAATGTAACAGAATCAAATGTTTTTAAATGCCCGCTGCTTGTTGTCAGTTTCCTTCGCACTCATTGACTTAATGCAGCAAAGTGGGAATTGGCTTCCTTGTTCCTGAGCAACTGGGTATAATATTACCTGCAGACTTTCCCATATATTCCATAACCCAACATGCTACAAGTCTCTTTAATGAAAGCTGAACATTCAGGGAATATGCATTCTTCACAGGCCTCCCTGTAACTAATTAGGATTGTTCTTCTGTGTCCCAGGGATCAGCTCGCCGTAGAGTCAGCATTGCAGTTATTCCCAGGCAGCTGATGGTAAGGAAGCCGTCCCTCTATGATAAGCTTTTTGCAGTGAAGGATATGCCTGATCTCCGTTGCTTGCTGGTTTGCAGTGCACCAAAACACAGTGACGTCCCACATGCGAACTGAATTCCCCATTGTGCATTCCACACATGCGTCTACTTCCACCCGGGCACATTCTGGAATGCCTCCATGAGTTTATTCAAATCTAAGTTGAGATGATTTTTGTATTGCCTGAAGCTAGAAAAGCAAGCTTTTACTAAGCCATGTTTATTAAAGCTTAGCAGTATTGAAGGCTGGGTAATTCCTAAGTGCCGTTGCAATGCATGATGGGAAATGAATTTGTTCATTTCTGGTCTGTTCTAATTCCCAGGATGCACCCTTTAGGCCTGAAAGTGACCTGAAAACATGATCTGGTATTTTTGTTCTTATTATCAACTTATTATCAACATTGGTATGTGTTAATCCCATTTGTTTTTGGGCATTGTTTCCATAGTACCACATTCAAGAGCAGCCTTGGGCTGCTCCAAGACGGGCATGTTTATTGAACATTTGTGCTGATTTGCTTGTGCAGTATCTGCAATAGAATTATATGACGCTGCCATCAAGTGGTAGTTATCCCACAGTTCCAGTGCTTTCCCCCATCACGTTTCTTACTGCAATTTTTTTTTGGGGGGGGGGGTTTAAGCACAAGAGCTCTGCATTGCAATGTACTCACTTTCACAGGGGAGAGTTATGAAGGTGTTTTTTATTCCACGAAGGACATATGCTGGCACCCACTTGAATGGGTGAGAGGTCAATGCAAAAGTGCTGACAGTCTGGAAGCGAACTTAGCTATAAGGATCCTAAGTTCTGTTCCGGATGCAATATATGCTATTCTAACAAGCCTGGGACAACAAGACACCATGCAGGAGTGGTGCCTTCTTTCCTGTTGCTGCAAGTTTGCCTATTCGCCTTATCCACTGGCTGTGAAGCTGAACTGGAAGGCCTTCTTTACATTATCTTCTTCAGGATTAAGCAAAATCGCTATACACAAAGGAACTAGTGTCAACAAAAGGGACACAAGTTCAAGTTCCTGGCTGGCAAAAACGAGAAAGAAGAAAATGCACATCATGCTTTTGTCTGCTTTCCGTGTCCATGTGAGTTCACGTGACTCACTTTTATCTGACTCTTTGCTTCATGCGGCTTTTTGTTTTCATGAAAGTTAACAATCACTGGCAAAAGTGCTTTGTGCCAGCCTCTGAGGCTTCCAGTGAGCTACAAATTCCTAGCAGCACTGTTAACCACAGGGAATCAGCAGCCATGAGTCATCCCCCACACCCTCCTCCTCAAATCCTGGGATTCGAAATGCCACATTTGGAGTTCCCTTTAGTTACTCAAGTTTTCAGGCTTTGAGGGCTAGGAGACTCCCGACTGCCAGTATTTTGCGGGAGGGATTTTGAGTGCAAACTGGGAAATTATAGTTTCCACAATTAAAGTGGATTAAAGTGCTCTCATTCTAGTGTCGTGAATCCAGTTATAATTTTGCAGTTAGGAATGTGATGAGGAAATTAACTGAAAAGTGTGGAGTGAATAAATAATTAACAGGAAGATGTGTAAACACCCTGCAAGAAAATCAGGATGGATGCTCATTGTTTTATAACCACCCCGCAAACAAATCAGAACAAATGCTCAATAAATATTGGATATAATTTAATCCCCGTGTAAGCTTTGTGCAAGAGACCAGGGTTCAAATCCCTGCTGAACTTAACAGGTGAACTTGGGCCTGTCAAAACCTCTCTGTCTAACCTACCTCACAGGGTTGTTGTGAGGGTAAAAGTGTGTGTGTGTGTGTGTGTGTGTGTGAACCATGTACACCACCAGGAGCTCCTTGCAGGAATGGTGGGATGTAAGGAAATAAAAATTCAAAAAATAAAATAAATAGGTTATCTGGAAAAGCTCTTAGTACTACCAAATCAAAGCTGTAGTTCTCAGAATAGCGCAGTTACACACTGCTCACACTCCATTATTCTGTTGATCCAGTTTTTGATGCTTGTTCTTTTTGAATTTTGTTACTTTCCTCCAAGGAGCCCCCCATTTCTAGTCCCCAGAAGAGATTGTGCAAGTGGCTCAGGGTTTCCCAGCCTCCCTTCATCTTTTGATCACAGTATTCCTTGATTCTTATTGCAGCACTTTCACAGCCCTGAAAATGAGCAGAGCTCTGAGGGGGAAGCAATTAAGTCAATGGCAGTGGAGGAGGAGGAGGAAGAAGAAGAAGAAGAGAACCCAGACAGGTAGGAAGGGGTTGATGCAAGAGGCAAAGCTTGATTCAAGTGTGCGGAATAGTCTTGCTTGGTCCTTGGCATGTCCAGTGTGGTTATCTATCATTTCCTCCCCACAGACAACCCCACAGTCTCCAGGAAGACTCTGCTGGCAATTACTTTCTCCTGCATGCAGCATCTCCCAGCTTCTCCCAGCAGAGCATGGCAGGGACAACCAGAATAGAGTATGATGTATTATTATTATTATTATTAATATTATTAATATTTATTTATTTTGTGTACCACTTTTCATCTGAAGATCACAGGGCGGTCCACAACATAAAAACGCAAAATGAGAACACAAAATATGTAATAAAACAAGTACAAAGCAAAACCAATAACCCCCCCTCCAACAAACACATTTAAAAGGCAATAGAATGCCTGGTGCCTAAAGATATGTAATGAAGGTGCCAGGCAAGCCTCCCTGGGGAGAGCATTCCACAAACAGGAAGCCACTGCAGAAAAGGCCCATTCTTGTGTTGCTGCCCTCTGGGCTTCTCGTGAAGGAGGCACATGAAGAAGGGCATAACATGTTGTAGACAGAAGCCACTACACAGAAGGGAAAGCAGTGTGACCTCTCTGCCTCCTGGAGGGAGAACCTGGCCTCTTTAAATGAGAGGAGACACCTGAGTGATGAGGACGTTAAAACTATGAATTGAGGCCCAGGGTTTGTTTCCCAGATAATAGGTTTTGGCTATGCACTGTGCAGCAGTCACTTTGCTGCAGGTGCATTGCTGGTTTCTGCAGCAAACAGGCCCATGTTTTTAAATACTGGCATGCACACACCTGGGAGCTCCCAATACATGTACACAGGTGCTGTGAGGATGCCACTTGTCAATCACACTCCACTTTATTTGATGAGAGAAACACTGGTATGCCTGGGTATTGCCATGTAAAGTGAAGCTGTTCTTTGTGCCAGGGGACATGCCAATTAGTCTCTCTCTATCTCCAAAATGGCCCTCGGTCTTCTTTAATTACCTCCTTGGGAGGACAAATATATTTTAGGCTGAGTCAATCTGCTGTTGCAGAGATGGGGGCCCAAAGAAGCTGCCTGAGTGATAGAGAGATTCCCTTTCTCTGAATGTTTCATCCAGCATTACCAGAAATGTACTCCATTGCTGGCTGAGCTGTGAGCCTCTTTTTTCCTGGGGTGAGTTGCAGGATCCTCACTGTCTTTCTTCTCAGGAGGGAGTCAGAACTTCGGTGCAGAAGCAACATCAGTAAGACTGTAGAGGAAGAACCCAAAGAGGAATCGGGCAACGAGGAACTAGATGAAGAATGTGAGGAACTGAGGGGAGAGACACTTCTGTAAGTGAACAATGCTTTCTATGCTTGTCATCTGTAGGATTGTTCTAGCCCTTCTCCACGTGGGAAGTTTTATTTGCAGTTTGAACAGAACTATCTGTAATCCACAGTTTTGGTTGCCGTGTCTTAAAAAAGAAAAAGGATATTGTAGAGCTAGGAAAGGTGGTCTATTGAACTTGGGGTGTTCTAGTGCAGCCACGTCCAACAGGTATCACAGAATCACAGAATCACAGAGTTGGAAGAGACCACAAGGGCCATCCAGTCCAACCCCCTGCCAAGCAGGAAACACCATCAAAGCATTCCTGACAGGTGGCTGTCAAGCCTCTGCTTAAAGACCTCCAAAGAAGGAGACTCCACCACACTCCTTGGCAGCAAATTCCACTGTCGAACAGCTCTTACTGTCAAGAAATTCTTCCTAATGTTTAGGTGGAATCTTCTTTCTTGTAGTTTGAATCCATTGCTCCGTGTCCGCTTCTCTGGAGCAGCAGAAAACAACCTTTCTCCCTCCTCTATATGACATCCTTTTATATATTTGAACATGGCTATCATATCACCCCTTAACCTTCTCTTCTCCAGGCTAAACATACCCAGCTCCCTAAGCCGTTCCTCATAAGGCATCGTTTCCAGGCCTTTGACCATTTTGGTTGCCCTCCTCTGGACACGTTCCAGCTTGTCAGTATCCTTCTTGAACTGTGGTGCCCAGAACTGGACACAGTATTCCAGGTGAGGTCTGACCAGAGCGGAATACAGTGGTACTATTACTTCCCTTGATCTAGATGCTATACTCCTATTGATGCAGCCCAGAATTGCATTGGCTTTTTTAGCTGCTGCATCACACTGTGGACTCATGTCAAGTTTGTGGTCTACCAAGACTCCTAGATCCTTTTCACTTGTACTGCTCTCAAGCCAGGTATCACCCATCCTGTATTTGTGCCTTTCATTTTTTTTGCCCAAGTGTAGTACTTTACATTTCTCCCTGTTAAAATTCATCCTGTTTGCCTTGGCCCAGTTCTCTAATCTGTTAAGGTCATTTTGAAGTGTGATCCTGTCCTCTGGGGTATTAGCCACCCCTCCCAATTTGGTGTCATCTGCAAACTTGATCAGGATGCCCTCAAGCCCATCATCCAAGTCATTGATAAAGATGTTGAATAAGACTGGGCCCAAGACAGAACCCTGTGGCACCCCACTAGTCACTTCTCTCCAGGATGAAGAGGAGCCATTGATGAGCACCCTTTGGGTTCGGTCAGTCAGCCAGTTACAAATCCACTGAATGGTAGCATTGTCTAGCCCGCATTTTACCAGCTTCTTTACAAGAATATCATGGGGCACCTTGTCAAAGGCCTTGCTGAAATCAAGATAGGCTACATCCACAGTGTTCCCTTCGTCTACCAGGCTTGTAATTCTGTCAAAAAATGAGATCAGATTAGTCTGACATGACTTATTTTTCAGAAACCCATGCTGACTTTTAGTGATCACAGCGTTCCTTTCTAGGTGCTCACAGACCGTTTGCTTAATGATCTGCTCTAGAATCTTTCCTGGTATTGATGTCAGGCTGACTGGGCGGTAATTGTTTGGGTCCTCTCTTTTCCCCTTTTTGAAGATAGGGACAACATTTGCCCTCCTCCAGTCTGCTGGGACTTCACCTGTTTTCCAGGAATTCTCAAAGATTACTGCCAGTGGTTCTGAAATCACCTCTGCCAGTTCTTTTAATACTCTGGGATGTAGTTCATCTGGCCCTGGAGACTTGAATACATCTAAACTAGCCAAGTGTTCTTGTACTACCTCCTTACTTATTCTGGGCTGTGTTTCCCCTGCTGAATCATCTGCTCCATATTCTTCAGGTCGGGCATTGTTTTCTTTTTTGGAGAAGACTGAGGCAAAGAAGGTATTGAGGAGTTCTGCCCTTTCTGCGTCCCCTGTTCGCATTTCACCATCTTCTCCTCTAAGTGACCCCACTGTTTCCTTGTTCTTCCTTTTGCTACGGACATACCCATAAAAACTCTTTTTATTGCTTTTAACCTCTCTAGCAAGCCTGAGTTCATTCTGTGCTTTAGCTTTTCTGACTTTGTCTCTACATGTGCTGGCTATTTGTTTGAATTCCTCTCTGGTGGTTTCCCCCTTTTTCCATTTCTTGTACATATCCCTTTTAAATCTTAACTCAGTTAAAAGTTCATTAGATAGCCACCCTGGCTTCTTTAGGCACCTTCCATGTTTTCGTCTCATTGGTACTGCTTGAAGTTGTGCTTTTAATATCTCCCTTTTAACAAACTCCCATCCATCATGAACTCCCATCCCTTTTAGTATTACTGACCATGGGATCACATCCAGCATTTCCCTAAGTTTTCTGAAGTCGGCTTTCTTAAAGTCTAGAATTTGAGTCTTAGTATGCTTGGTTGCTCCTTTCTGATGTATAATAAACTCCAGAAGAGCATGATCACTTCCACCTAATGATCCTGCCACTTCTACCCCACTAACCAGGTCATCACTATTGGTTAGGACCAGATCTAAAATGGCTGATCCTCTTGTTGCTTCTCCCACTTTCTGGACAATGAAGTTGTCTGCAAGGCCAGTGAGGAATCTGTTCGACCTTATGCTCTTGGCTGAGTTTGACATCCAACAAATATCAGGATAGTTGAAATCCCCCATTACTACTATCTCATTTCCTTTTGAATGCTTGGTCATCTGTTCCAGGAAGGCATCATCTATGTCCTCAGTTTGGCTCGGGGATCTATAGTAAACTCCCACAATGAGATCACTGTTATTTTTCTCTCCCTTAATTTTGACCCAGATACTCTCAATTTGGCTTTGAAGTTTTAAATCATGGATCTCTTCACAGGTATACACATCCCTGACATATAATGCCACTCCTCCTCCTTTCCTGTTTGGTCTATTTCTCTGAAATAGATTGTATCCCTCTATTACTACATTCCAATCATGAGACTCATCCCACCAGGTTTCAGTGATGCCTATTATGTCGTATTTAGTTTGCTGTATCAAGAGCTCAAGTTCATCTTGTTTATTTCCCATGCTCTGTGCATTTGTATACAGACATTGAAAACCATTGATCATTCCCCCTAGTCTCCTACTTAAGGATTTTTTCCTCCCACCACTAGGTCTGTGTGCTGTTTGCTCCATTTGGTCCTTGACTTTTGGATGATCATCTTCAGCATTTGATAGACTCCTACCTTCAGGACCACTGTCTCCCTCCCCCACATAAGTCAGTTTAAAGCCCTCCTGATGAGGTTTTTGAGATTGTTGGCAAAAACATTCCTCCCAACCCTTGTGAGGTGCAGCCCATCACTTGCCAGAAGTCCATCTTCAAGAAACTGCAGGCCGTGATCTAAGAATCCAAACCGTTCCTGCCGGCACCATTTGCGAAGCCAGTTGTTCACTTCTCCTATTTTCCCCTCTCTTCCTGGGCCACGGCGTTCAACTGGGAGGACAGATGAGATGACAATTTGTGCATTTAATTGCTTCAGCTTCCTGCCCAGAGCCTCATAATCACTTTTGATCTTCTGGAGGCTATGGCTTGCGGTGTCATTGGTTCCCACATGGACTAAAAGGAAGGGGTTTTTATCCGTAGGTTTTATTATTCCTTGCAGCCGTTCTGTAACATCATGGATCTTGGCCCCGGGGAGACAGCATACCTCTCGAGACATCTTGTCAGGCCCACAGATCACTGCTTCGGTACCCCTCAGTAGGGAATCCCCTATCACCACTACACGTCTCCTCTTAGGCTTGGTCGGGATTCTTACACGTGCTGTCCCTTCCAAGGTCGCCTGCACATTCCCGGAGGACTGACTATGCTGCTCGTCTTCATATACCTCATCAACTGTGATGAGGGAGAGATCTTCCAATGGAGTCTGGTCTTCATCTTCCAGATTTGAGAGCACTTCAAATTGATTTTGTAGTTCTAAACACTCAGAGCGATCCCTGGGCATTCTACTTCTGTGAGTCACGTTCCTCCATACATCTGGCTCCTGAGTTGGGGAACTGATCTCCTCCTCAGGGATGTGCCCTGTCTCCTGCTTGGTGGAGACAGTGTGCTCTGCTGCATCCAAGAAAAGCTCCAGCTCTTTAATTTTCTGGAGCGTAGATACACGGGCCTGAAGTTGCTGGACCTTGTCTTCGAGTATGGCAACCAACTTGCAGTTGCTGCAGGTGTAGCTGTCTACAACCTTTGGCAAGAAGACAAACATTGCGCAGGAATTACAGGCGACTACAGTTGTTCCTTCCCCCTCCTGAAGTTGCCGGACCTTGTCTTCTAGTAGGGCAACCAACTTGCACTTGCTGCAGGTGTAGCTGCCTACATCCTTTGGCAAGAAGGCAAACATTGCGCAGGAATTGCAGGCGACTACAGTTGTTCCCTCACCCTCCATCTTGAAGCTTGAAGTCAGGACACACAAAAAAGAAGCCTAGGTCTCCCCAAGTAAACGTTTGAGACTAGCTCTCCTCAATTTAAAAGATAGGTCAAACTGCGCGCGCCGCTACCCTCCAGGCACTGATTAGCTCCGCCCACAGCTAGTCACCAGACAAACACACACACACAAGCCAGAAACAAACTCTCTCGCACACACAAGCCTGGGAAACACACAAACAAATAAGGAAACAAATAAGCACACAAACTTAATCACACACAGCCCCAAAAAGACAAACCCTCAAAACCTACAAGCTCAGCTCACCTTGTGCTCCCTCCTCAGTCGCTGCCCTCCAGGCACTGATTAGCTCCGCCCTACAAGCTCAGCTCACCTTTTGCCTACTTCCTCAGTCTCTGCCCTCCAGGCACTGA
This sequence comes from Darevskia mixta, assembly GCA_034641385.1. NCBI lineage: Eukaryota > Metazoa > Chordata > Lepidosauria > Squamata > Lacertidae > Darevskia > Darevskia mixta. The sequence goes on from JAWWNH010000029.1 coordinate 29,312,269, forward strand.
TTAGCTCCGCCCACAGCTAGTCACCAGACAAACACACACACACAAGCCAGAAACAAACTCTCTCGCACACACAAGCCTGGGAAACACACAAACAAATAAGGAAACAAATAAGCACACAAACTTAATCACACACAGCCCCAAAAAGACAAACCCTCAAAACCTACAAGCTCAGCTCACCTTGTGCTCCCTCCTCAGTCGCTGCCCTCCAGGCACTGATTTGCTCCGCCCACAGCTAGTCACCAGACAAACACACACACACAAGCCAGAAACAAACTCTCTCGCACACACAAGCCTGGGAAACACACAAACAAATAAGGAAACAAATAAGCACACAAACTTAATCACACACAGCCCCAAAAAGACAAACCCTCAAAACCTCCAAGCTCAGCTCACCTTGTGCTCCCTCCTCAGTCGCTGCCCTCCAGGCACTGATTTGCTCCGCCCACAGCTAGTCACCAGACAAACACACACACACAAGCCAGAAACAAACTCTCTCGCACACACAAGCCTGGGAAACACACAAACAAATAAGGAAACAAATAAGCACACAAACTTAATCACACACAGCCCCAAAAAGACAAACCCTCAAAACCTACAAGCTCAGCTCACCTTGTGCTCCCTCCTCAGTCGCTGCCCTCCAGGCACTGATTAGCTCCGCCCTACAAGCTCAGCTCACCTTTTGCCTACTTCCTCAGTCTCTGCCCTCCAGGCACTGATTAGCTCCGCCCACAGCTAGTCACCAGACAAACACACACACACAAGCCAGAAACAAACTCTCTCGCACACACAAGCCTGGGAAACACACAAACAAATAAGGAAACAAATAAGCACACAAACTTAATCACACACAGCCCCAAAAAGACAAACCCTCAAAACCTACAAGCTCAGCTCACCTTGTGCTCCCTCCTCAGTCGCTGCCCTCCAGGCACTGATTTGCTCCGCCCACAGCTAGTCACCAGACAAACACACACACACAAGCCAGAAACAAACTCTCTCGCACACACAAGCCTGGGAAACACACAAACAAATAAGGAAACAAATAAGCACACAAACTTAATCACACACAGCCCCAAAAAGACAAACCCTCAAAACCTCCAAGCTCAGCTCACCTTGTGCTCCCTCCTCAGTCGCTGCCCTCCAGGCACTGATTTGCTCCGCCCACAGCTAGTCACCAGACAAACACACACACACAAGCCAGAAACAAACTCTCTCGCACACACAAGCCTGGGAAACACACAAACAAATAAGGAAACAAATAAGCACACAAACTTAATCACACACAGCCCCAAAAAGACAAACCCTCAAAACCTACAAGCTCAGCTCACCTTGTGCTCCCTCCTCAGTCGCTGCCCTCCAGGCACTGATCGTGATCTACCAGTAGATCACAGGACATCTGTGGTAGATCACTGGTAGATCACTGGCTCCCCCCAAAGAATCTCAACAACTTTGGCTCCCCTAAAAAAAGCTCAACATTTTTGCCTTGCACCCCCAAAAAGTGGGGCTTTTCCCCTCCGTCAAACAAGCTCACCATCTTTGACCTGAACCCCCCAAAACAGGGCTTTTCTCCCTCCTAAAAGAAGCTCAACAACTTTGACCTGAATCCCCCAAAAGGGGGTAGATCACTGCCAGTTTTTAACTCTGTGAGTAGATCGCAGTCTCTTGCCACCCCTGTTCTATTGAAACAGATTGGAAAGAGATTTAGAGCAAGACAAAGGGACATACTCTTCCTCACATCCCAAAATTAGTTTATGGAATTTGTTGTGGTCATGGCCCCTCTCTTAGGTGGGTTTAAAAAGGGGGACAAGACAAATTCATGGGTGAGAAATCCTATTAGTGGCTACTAGTCATGAGGACAATATTCAGAAGCAGCATTGCCACCAAATGCCAGCTGTTGGGAGTAATCTCAGGGATGGGCTTCTGTCTTCATGTGCGGCTTGTGGACTTCACTGAGGTATTTGGGTTGGCTACTGTGGGGAAACTGGATTCTAGTTTGGGTGGATCTAGCAGGCCTGTTCTGATGTATTTTCATTTCTGAGAATTCAGCGTTCTGTGAGAAACTCAGGGTCCTATTTTTGTAAAAAAAAAAATACGTAAAATGTTTAGCCTTTATGACCATGGAATTAATAAATTACATGAAACCATGCAAAAATGTGTGTAAATGTGCACATTCAGTATAGATTGCAGAATTCAGCTGTTGCAGGAGGGATGTATAAAGAATTTGTGTTGTCTTGCCAAAAAAATCTTTAGTGTTTCCTTAGTGTTGTTAAAAGTACACTCTTATGAAGGCTACAAATAATGGAAGCCAGAGCTTACTGGGCCTAGCTTATGGCAGGGCATCAGATTGATAGCTGACTGATTGCACCAGGTGATTATTTTCTCTCTCTTTTTTCCTGGCAGGTGCAAAGGATCTAAAATGGAGCTTTGCAGAGCCTGGTTCTCTATGCCCACCTACTATTGGGTTTTGCTGTGGCTGTTTTTTCTGGGGGTTGCATGCCTCATTCTGATCAGGATCCTGGAGCTGCAGAAACAATACCCATTTACAACCTCTGATTCTTAAAGTCACATAAGGAGCAGAATAACCATGCCAGGACTTTGCACCATCAAAACCCTGGACAGTTTACTTCTGAAAAATAAAAATAGAAAGGAGGCCCTGTTCCATGTGTGACCAGTGAACACTGCCTGGGATGTGGTTCTAACAGGCTGGCTGGTGCGAAAAGAGCTGGAAAAGTCTGCAGGCGGGGATTCATCTGAATCCGAGAGGTGATTTTAGCTGCTGCTACTCCATTGGTGGCCTCAGCATAAGTCCAACAAAGCCTAACAGTTGTCTAATAGAGATAATGCTTACAACTTTGCAGAGAACTCCAGCTAAGACATTTATTCTATCTTTGGAGGTTAAATATCCTTCAGAGTCCCTGTGAAGTGGCAGGTATATTAGAACATTAGCTTTGTATAGCGTTGTTCACACAGGTTTACCAGAGAGCAGTTTGGGACTATCGGGCTCAGGCCTCCTTTGTATCTTGCTACTTCATTTTAGCTCTGCTCAGTTGAAAATGAACCTCATATTTATGGCCTGGCTTGTGAGTAACCCTAAGCCAAACCATAGCTAAGTATGAATGAGAAGTTGTTCAGGTGCAGCATTAGAAAATTGCTTCACTCGGGGCTGTCGACGGGGGTACGCATGTACTAGGCCCCAAGCCAGCAGGGGCCACAGATTTTTAACTTCCACTTTTTTAAAAATCATGGCTTTGGCCCTCAACAGACAGCACCATTGCTCAGGAGGCTTGTTCGCTTAATCACTGTTGCTAAGTGACCGGAGGGAAGAAAGTTGACCACCCCCACCAGGAAAAACAAGCTCCTTGTTGCTGCTACCGCCGGCATGTAACGCTACGCCAAACCATGGCTTCTCTGTCAGTTGTGCAGGAGCAGGAGGGAGGAAGCAGCAAAGTGCACTTGCATGCTTGCTTGTTCACTTAGCTCCTGGTTAGGCTTACCATTATATGCAAACAAGGCACGTCAGCAGTTTTCCTGCCCTTTGTTTAAAAGGTTGTCCTCAGGTTTTGTTTGCATTGCAGCAGCAGCATGGTAGAAGCACATCATTGCAAACATCGCTCTGCGAGGCTGCAAAACGTTTTTAAAGGATCCGTAGTGAACTTAGATCATTTTAGCCTCCAGATGGCCTTACCGGGGGACCCTCCTTAGATGATGGGTATTGCTTCGAAGTGTGATTTTTAAAAAGCGCTGTTGTGTTTGTCCTGCTCCTTCTGCTGTGAGTGGGGCTCTGAACTTCTGCTCCTGAATGTACCCAGACGTGAACACTGAAAAGTATTTGTTGTACCATGACAGCTGTTGCACGGTCGTAGTGCATACAGATGGGATGATGTGTGGCGCAGCATTTCTCTCCGCCAGCAGGTGGGGCTGATGCCCACTCAGTGCAGCTGAAGGGCATTGCTGTGAGAAAGGGGTATAAACTTCCTTATTCACTACTACAATCCTAATCGTACTTATTTGAGAGTGTGCCCCATTGAATTCAGTGGGACTAACTTCTGAGTAAGCATGTAGACGGCTGGTCTGCAAGAAGGAAAGGAGAAGAGAGCACCTCTCCTCTGCCCGATAAGTTAAGGTTACCAGATTTTTTTCAATGAATCCGGGGACACTTATTGTTTGCTATGTACACGTGAATGCTGAGAAAGCTGTAAATCCAGGGACTGTCCCCGGGAAACGGGGACATCTGGTAAACCTTACAATAAGTGTCATTGCGCCAATAAGGAAAAGACAATAAAATTGGGTGGTGAAGCAAGTGCTCATCTTTTGTGAAGCACAATGCCTCTCCCCCCCGGGGTTGAAGGTCAAAACAAAGCTGGATTTATTATCTAGGAACATGAGATTGGAGGGGGGAAGTTGAGAGAAGGATGCAAGGCAACCCTGTAAGAAGTCGTTTAATGTGACAGGTGGCATGGTCCCATGCCGTGGGAGGCCACGTGCTATTTACCTCAGGAAAGGGTGCATGCAGAGGACAGGAAGAAACCCCGGAGAAAGTCAACACGACCTTTCAGGAGCATTGACATGTGTCTCTCCCGCAAACACAACACACCTTCCTTCAGCTGCAACCTGGGGCCGTGGGTGGTGGAGGCTCAAAAGCATGGCTATGTTCGTGAGACACTCTTTCCCTCTCTCTCTCTCACACACAGTTATAAACTATATCAACAGTGCTCACCAAGTTTTGTATACAGAGGGAGCGATTATCACTCCACCCAGAACAGCCCAGTGCCCAAAGGTTGTGTGCCTCATGGAAACTCCTCTAACCAGCTCAGTACTGTCTACACTGACTGGCAGCAGCTTTCCAGGGTTTTCGGACAGGGAACATTCCCAGCCCTACCAGGAGATGCCGAGGAGAGAAGCTTAAACCTTCTGCATACAAAGCAGATGCTCTTACCAGAGCTACAGCCCTTGAAAAGCAAAGTGAACAGATTCAAAATCTTTTATAGGGCCAAACATGGCCAACTAGAAAGAGAGATGATCACAGAATTGGAAGGGATCCCAAGGGTCATCTAGTTCAACCCACTGTAATGCAGGAATTGCAGCTAAACAATCACAGAAGATCTGCCTGTACTTCCAGCCAGAGGGGTTTTCAGGTGTTGCAATCTGAATTTGGCACATCTGGCAACAGCAAGAGCTAAGGCAGTGGTGGTCAGATTTTTTTCTCTAGGCCATACTTTCAGAATGAAAATTTGCCCGTGTCACACTGAATTTTTTATTGGAAAACAAAAAGAAACAACTCCTACCCTGTTTTCCCTTTTTTAATACGTAGTCATAAAGTAAGCCATGGCAGGGTTTTTTTACCTTTGTGAGAAGTAAGACGTACCCCAAAAGTAAGCCGTGGTGCCGCCATTGTTCCCGTCGCCTCCTCAGCCCCTCCTGCGTGCGCAGGGAGCCAGCAAACCAGTGAGGCACAGGGGGGGGGAATGCACCTCTTGCGGAGTTCTGCCCCACCTGCTCAGCGCGCAGGGGGAGGCTGTACCATACCATACTGACGTAATAAAAATAAGACATCCCCCCGAAAATAAGCCACCCTGTGTTTTTTTTAGGAAAAAAAATTATAAGACGGTGTCTTAAAAAGGGGGAAAGACGGTAGTAGCTGAACGTAGAACACAACAATTTTATAATATGTTCATGGGACAGCCAGAAAACAATGCAGCTACATAATCATACTGCTACTGAATATAGCTACTGAATCATTCCTAAAATAAAATATTGATTGTCCTTGAATCTTCCTGCCACACTTGCCATCCTCTCCTGCCACACCAGGGTGGTGTGCCACATCCTCTGAGAGCCACTTGGCTAAGGGGACTGTCCCCTGGTGCTGAGTGCTGTTAGTCCAAATGGCAGATTGGGAGCTTAAAAGGTGCTGACACAATTCAACAAAACAGGAACTAAAATATACAACCTTCAAGCTAGTCGGTACCTCTTCCCTCCTTGCTGTACTTCCCCTCTGCCTCTGGTCGGGCACTAAATCAGCTAGACAGGAAACCACCATCTATATGTAGCCTTCAGGCAGAGAACGAGCAGATAACCAAGAGGAATATGAAGCTGTGAGAAGAGAGGGGCATTTGGAGCAAACAAAGTTGATGCTGAAAGCATCAGATGACAGAGGTGAAATACATTCCATTGTATTTTTAAATGGCATGTTAATTTCATGGGGTGCCTGTTCTTGTTGTAACATTATGCACCGAATGTTCTTGTAGCATTATGCACCACAGCAGGGCCAGCTTTACCATAGCACCCCCATAGTTACCCTGCTGCCATCAATTGCGGTGGAGGCCATTGCCATCGTTGAAATATTATTCAGCTGTCCTGTTGACTTATGTACCTGGAACAGTGAGGGCACTACCATGTCCTTTGCCTCAGGCAGAAAATGACTTGAGCCAGCCCTGCACTACAGCGAACAGGTACTTTATTCTCTTTTCAAAGCCACTCATGCTTATTAGTCCTCAACTTTCCTATTGTCTTTTGATTGCCGCAACACAGCCAACAACACACTGTGCATGTTGTTTTCAGAGCATGTGTTTCATGGCGCAGTACTAGCACATGCGAACACCCAGGCCCTGCAATTCTCAAGCATCACTCACAGAGGAGCAAAAAGTTACAGGTAGGTAGCTGTGTTGGTCTGCCATAGTCAAAACAAAATAAAAAATAAAAAAATTCCTTCCAGTAGCACCTTAGAGACCAACTAAGTTTGTTCTTGGTATGAGCTTTCGTGTGCATGCACACTTCTTCAGATACACTGAAACAGAAGTCACCAGACCCTTATATATAGTGAGAGGGTGGGAGGGGAGGGTGGTGGGAATGGGTGGTAGGCTGATAGCTGTGGTAAACCTGTTGACGACTGTTAACGACTACAAAAGGATGTGTGTGGTGAAATCGAGGTGGGCTGTCACTTCATGCATCATGCCATCAACCAATCCAGTGGATCAGGACAGCATTTCCTGTGCAGCCACCACACGTGTGAATCAGCCCTAATGAAAAGGCAAGAAGTAGCGCTTAAAGGAATTTCTCCCCTCCCTGCTCTGGTCACAACTGACGCTGAATTTCCTGTCCCAGACCACCGGTCCCGGATAAAGTCGGAGGGCACAGGATGAAACACCCTCGCTGAAGCTAAGCCGATCTGGGATCCCGGCGGTGCCTGCCCTGGAGGCTTCCTGGAAGTCCTTTGCACGCTGGCTTGAGCACCGTGGAAGAGAGGTAGGATAGAGAACGTCGCACCGGCAGAGCGTTTGGGGGGCCACTCGTTTCCGGTGGGAGCAGCGCGCATGGGCAACACGTGAGGCGAGTGGGCTTCACTTTTAACTCTACATGTGTGACGGCTGCACGGCAAAGTAATAATAATAGTAGCCTGATATTATTATTATTATTAGGATCGCACACCCAATCCCCTATGTGCTTTATGTCAGCATTTGTAAACGGATCCCACGCTAAGCATTCGCGCATTTATTTGTTTTTCAAACAAATACCCTCGCTTTGGGATTATTGTCTCCCTTGCTGCAGACTTCTTTAGGTTGCACAAGGAGTTTTTAAAGTGCCCGGGCAAGAAGCTCCGCCTCCAGGCTATGTGGTTCCTGCAGACTCGCAGCCCGAGCGCGCGATGCTGCCGTCCCCTCTCCTCCGCCCTGCGGAGCCGAGGGAGCAGTTGAGCCGCGTTTTCCGATCTAGAAAGGCAGTGAAGGGACGGGGGGCAGTCTCTGCTGGGGAGGGGTGTCTCTTCCAGCAGCCTAAGCACAAGCCACTCCTAGCGGGGAGAAGCTGAGGAGCCCCGGCGGCGGCGGAAGAAGCGGAGCGCAACCGGGAAGAAGGAGGTAAAGTGGCGACGGAGCCCAGGGGCGCCCTCGATCGCCAGCCGGGCTGTGTGCTCGGCAGCCCTAGAGACCGGCGCTATCGCTGCGCGCTAGGCTCAACCGACCGGGCAAGGCGGGCAGAAAGGAAGGAATTGTCGGGTGCCAAGGCAAGACGGGCCGGTCTAAACGCGAGTATTCGCGGCAAGCAGCCGCGGCTCAGCCTTGGAACGCGAGAGCCAATGGCAAAGCCTGGGTGCCCCTGAGCATGTGCAGAGTGCGCGACTGCCCTGTTCTCTTCTTCCTCCCTCCCCGGACAGTCATAACTAGGCCCTCTTTGGGTATGCGCTGAGCCGTGGGCGCTAAAGGTAGAGGATGCGGGAAACGGCTTTGAGAAGCGACCTTACGCATGGGACCAGGAGCTCAAAGGGGAGGGACGCCCTTGCAGTCGGAGCTTTGGGTAGGAGGGAGCCGCTTGCAGCTTAAAACTTTGATCTGGGAGGGGATCTCCGCCCCCCTTGCCTTCCAAAGCAGCAGAGACTAACCAGGAGATGTTAGGGCGCGGGTGTCCCCCATTAAAAGTGTGGGGGAATCTTAGCCCCTGGGGGCTCAGGAGAGGTACCCATCGCAATGGGGACGGGTAGGACTCCGGGCTGATAGTTGATGGGCGGGGCAAGGGTAGCCGTAGAAGCGCCCAATAAAAGTGCGTGATCTGCGAGCTGCGCCCCAGCATTCTCTGCGACCTAGCAAGGGATCCTCTTGGATCCTGCGGTGTGGATGATTGAGGGCTTGGACCATCCCTGTTGGTTGGATTACGGGCTCGGCTTTCTAGACCACGTGCCTAGGGAATGGGAGGGGTTCTTTGAGCGCTCCAGCTGGCTTTAGAGTATGTTGTGTAAGATGACGTCTCTGTATCGCCTTACTTTTTACGACTGGTAAAAAAGGCTCGGTTCCTAGTTCTTTCAGTCCCGAAGTAATACTAAGAGTGCGAGTCTGCATTGGCGGTGGTGGTGGAGAATGGGCACTTTGCGCATCTCGTGTTAGTAGCGAGGCTGTTAATTCACACTGTGGCTTTCAAACTGACAAGTCTTAATTTTTTTTATTCTGCAAATTAGCAATTGCCTCCAGCAAATTAACCCTTGCCAACATCTTGACTACACCTTTTGACATCAGCGCAAATGGTATTAACTGCATCTCCACGCCTGAAAAAGTTGTCAGCTGAATTTCTGCCTATCCTGCAGAAAGTTCATTCATCCTCAATTTGGAGACAAGGAGTATAATTTAAAATTTTCCCAACAATGAGAGAAGATGCAGCTATTGGGCTTCCCACCCTATTCCTTCATTGAACCTTGTGACCATCCTAAACCAAGACCTCCCACCCCTTTTGCCCCATTGCAAGTGCCTTATGTTTAATAAAACCAGGGCACATCTAAATTTGTGCAGATATTGCGCATGTGCTATCTGCACCCTTTAGCACCTACGTGTGCTTGGCAGTCTTAACCATTGCAGCACCTTGACTAACAGAGTTTACATTTCCTGGTTCTCATGCTTACTTCCTCCTTGGCTTAGGCAATTTTAATTGCTGAAACGAAGTTAAGCTTATCTTCCATCTACTAGGCGCTTTGCTGAAAACAGGAAATAACAGGACCATAAAACTTATTTCTGTGTTGTATACCTACTTGTAGCTGGTTAGGGATGCATGACTATGAAAGAGAGATTGGTGTGTAAGGCATTTTATAAGCCACCTCCACGGAATAAGCAGAGAGAGCTGCTTCTCTCTCTCTCTCTCTCTCTCTCTCTGTGTGTGTGTGTGTGTGTGTGCGTGCGTGCGTGCGTGCTGATAAAGTGCAATGCTGAAATATGAATGCAAATTGCGGGTGCTGCTGGCTCCCAAGTAATAATCCAGATTGGCCCCTTTCTTTTGTAGCAGCCAGGTGGCATGTCTTTTGCTGCAGCAGGTGTGCAGACGACAAAAAGGGATGGCTGTAGGGCTCTCTCTAGTTCTTACTCACATCACCTGTACCTCTAATTGTTTAACTGTTGCGGCAGCCTAATTCTCTTGCAGAGAAAAAAACAATTAAGTGCAACTTCTTGCTGACTCGAAAGGAAAAGAGTATGTCTGTTGAGTCCTTGATGCTGTTGGTTACAGTGCAGAGTGTAGCCCAGTTCCCTGGGAAGCATAGCTGTCAACTTTCGGATTTGAAAATAAGGGATGCCGCGAGGGCGGTGCAATGGCACCAAGTAGCCTCGCCACCATGCGCTCCAAGGGCTGCGCTGCGAACGGGTGAGCGAAAGAGTGAGTGTGTAGACGGCAGTCTGTCTGTCTGGTTGGGCGTGAGGGTCTGGCTGCACAAGGCATGCAAGCTCCGCCCCCAATCGGTCTCAGACTCCTTATTGGCAGCCGAGCAACGCAGCTGAGGAGCCTCCCTGGCCAGCAGGGAGGGAGAGGAGCTGCTTCCTTTGAAATCCGGGAAATTTAAGGGATATCAACAATCCGGGATAACAGCAGGAAACGGCGTTGGAATAAGAGAGCTTCCCGCAAAAAAAGGGAGGGTTGACAGCTATGCTGGGAAGCCTGTCCCACGTTGCTGGCTTTTTCATTAAGGACAGAATGAGCATTAGAGTGGTCTTGAGGGTCTTTCACAAGAAGTAAACAGCATGTGAAAGGTGTACCATTCTGTCTTCTGGAGGAGAGCAAAAATCTAAAAGTTTGGTTCCAGATCTAGACTTCCAGGATTTCAGTCGTTGAGCTTACTCAATTAATTTGTAGGTTGTTCTTTAGTTGAACCAGCAGCACTAGAATCTTTCGGTGGGCTCTTAACTCTAGATGTCCTTTCTGTTCTTACACTGAAAGCTTGTTACATTTTTTGTAAGTATTTTTCTTTTATGAGAACATATAACTGAATGCACTTCATTTCCATATAATAATAAAAAAAGGAAGGCAGTGGAGGGGGTGGGGCGGGATGTGCTCACTTGTCACCCTAAACAAAGTGGCTTGTTTTAAACAACCCATAGTTAATGTTAACCTCAGTTTGCCAATTTGGACAAAATGGCAAACTAATGTTTCTGAATTACTCCTGACTGTGCAGAAGTAGGGGGGAAGCATGCAAACACAAATCATGCTGCAGCTAGTTCAAGTCTGTGCATGTCACACTGAACTATGGTTTAGCATGATGGTGTGTGTGCACAGGACCGGTGCCAGGGTTTCTGGCACCCTAGACGAGGGGGCGGGGCACCGTACGTCATGCGCAATGACATATGGTGCCCCGCCCCCTGCACGCCGGGCGCCCCGCGCTGCCGTTGGTTGGGGCGGCACTGGGCGGCGGCGGGGGGCGAGGGGCAGGCTGGTCAGCGCCCCCTCCATTTTGGCGCCGCTGCTGCTGCGGTTTTTGCCCCAACCTGCTCGCTCCGCTGCTGGTTGGGGGGCGGCGGGGGGTGGCGGGCAGGCTGGCCAGCGCCCCCTCCATTTTGGCGCCCTAGGCAACCGCCTAGTTCGCCTAAATGGAAGCGGCGGGCCTGTGTGTGCATCAGTTCTATTGTGACCAGATTGGCTCCCTAAATGAACTGGGAGGGAAACCCAGCAAAAGGTCAACATTTTTGTCAGTTACTATCTGGCAGGAAATATGAGGAAAAACCTAAAAGTTCAGAAAGTATGAGGGGTAGATGAGGAAAGTTCAGAATGTTCTATTTGTTTCCCTTCAGCTCATGGCCTTTTAACTGTTGCAAGTCTCATGCAAAGCATGATTGCATAAGCAGTAAGTATCCTAAGCCTGCCCTACTGGATAATCTGTGACATACAGAGCAACCTGCTCCTCCAGCAACTTCTACCCTTCTTCTTGTGACTTCATTATTCCGAAAGACTTTATTCTTCAGCACTATACAAATCCAGTGTGCAGGGCTCATCCAGGCTTTTTTTTTTTTAAGTGACAAGTAAAGTTGCAGCGAAGCTCTGCCATTTCCTCAACTGCTTTCCAATGTGTGTGCTAAAGCATCCTTTTGTTACCTACGGTATATATCCAGAGTTTTCTGCAGCATCAACACATTCTCCCTGGCTATTCTCCCTCCACACTTATCAACACATACTGTCCCATCGATAATGCTAAAAGGCTTTACATTTCACATTATGGCTAAAATCTAACGGGCACCAGTTAATATATGTGGAGCCACATTCCATTCTACTTGGTGTATTCATGAGTAGCATGATTCCAGTCTGGGAAAGAATGCAGTTTTCCTAAGTATGATTGGCTGAACAGAACACTAGGGAAACGTGATATTTGGAATTGCAATCTAGTGCAAAATTTCCAAAGCAAATGGTAGGCAGGTGCAGTTTACGGTGCAAAGTCTCAGGCACCATCCTGTGCCACCTCTTCTGTTTTGCTTCCGTTGCCCAAGGATTAATAATTAATTATGCCTTTTAGCACTCTTTTAAATGTCTTCCTAGGTCAGACCAGAATACTTTGCATTCAGATTGCTCCTAGCACCTCAGGGTTTGTTCCAGTAAGGAAGTAACATTGTACAAAGGGTCTTCCAACCATTGTGAAATGGTTACTCCTTGTGCTTGCAATTATTTTTTTTGCAGTTTCCATGTATTACCAGCCAAATCAAAATACCAGCCTGTATTCCTCACCCTGCTTTTAGCCTGGATCTACCCTTGGGGAAGAGGGACGCGGGTGGTGCTGTGGGTTAAACCACAGAGCCTAGGGCTTGCCGATCAGAAGGTCGGCGGTTCGAATCCCCGCGACGGGGTGAGCTCCCGTTGCTCTGTCCCAGCTCCTGCCCACCTAGCAGTTCAAAAGCACGTCAAAGTGCAAGTAGATAAATAGGTACCACTCTGGCGGGAAGGTAAACGGCGTTTCCGTGTGCTGCTCTGGTTCGCCAGAAGCGGCTTAGTCATGCTGGCCACATGACCTGGAAGCTGTACGCCGGCTCCCTCGGCCAATAACGCGAGATAAGCGCGCAACCCCAGAGTCGGCCACGACTGGACCAGGGGTCCCTTTACCTTTTTACCCTTGGGGAGGGGATCCAATATGCTTTAAAAAAAAAACCAAACAACCCATCTGCAATAGCGGAAGAATATGTTTACTGTGTTATGCCCCCCCTCCTGGTCCGAAGCACCCTAATTCTCCTTCACCTCACTGTTACATGGCTGTTTTGACATCTCTTATGGCCAGATCTTGTGAAATTGTCAATTGAAAGCTTGCTAATCGCTGTGATTCATGATTATGTCCTTGGTCTAGAGTCAGTGGTCCATCATTCCCTCCTACCACTCACCAGAGAAGTGTATTGTCTGTGATGGTTACAATCACCAACCAAGTAACGCACAAGGGCTGTAGATAAGGACTGCAGAACCTTGACAGTTGCTTTTTCTTCTAGCAGATGTTAACATTTTGGGATAGGGAGTAAGTGCAAAAAGGAAAATGCTTCCTTCATCTAGCTGCGCCTGCTTTCCTTAGAGTGAGGACCTGATTTTTAATGTGCAATATCTACACTGCTTCATAACATGGGTAAACTAAAGATGAAATGTTTTGTAATACAGTCCCAGAACAAGTTTGTAATCTGCTAGATGGGGAGTAAAGCTCAGGCAGGCTGGTAAACAAGTTTGGGTAGTGAATTTTTGAGTAATAACAGAGAGGAGGATTTGGATGTTTGTTTTTGCAAAACTGAAATCAAGCTCTAGATAGGTTTGGTGAAGAAATGGTAGCTAAACTGAAGCTCAGTCCAGGCAAGACAGAGGTCCTATTGGTGGTTTCTTCTGCCTTGGAAAGTGGTGTTCACCCCACTCCAGAGTGGGTTGCATTCCCCCTTAAAGCAGGGGTGAGGAACCTGTGGTCCTCCAGATGTTGATGGATGACAACTCCTGTCATTTCTGGCCATTGTCCATGTTGGCTGGGGCTGCTGAAAGTTGGAGTCCAACAACACTGCAAGGGCCACAGGTTCCCTATCCCCTGATTTAGACTATGGTTGCACCAGCAATCCTAGAGTGAGCAAAGGGTGCTAAACATTTTTTTAAAAGATGTTTCTTCGCCCTCTGGATTATTCAACACTTTATGATACTTTATGAGCATCAAAAGGATTCCACTGTAAATATACCTTGGTATCATTATATCCATTCCCCAGAAAAAACCCCTGTTGATATCTATTCTATGGGTATGTGCAGAGTTACGTAAAGGTAAAGGTAAAAGTCCAGTTAAGTCCAGTCACTAATGACTCTGGGGTTGCAGCGCTCATCTTGCTTTACAGGCCGAGGGAGCCGGCATTTGTCCGCTTCCGCAGACAGTTTTTCTGGGTCATGTGGCCAACATGACTAAGGCGCTTCTGGAGGAACCAGAGCAGCGCATGGAAATGCCGTTTACCTTCCCACTGGAGCAGTACCTATTTATCTACTTGCACTGTGTGCTTTCGAACTGTTAGGTTGGCAGGAGCTGGGACCGAGCAATAGGAGCTCACCCCGTTGCGGGGCCTCAAACCGCCGACCTTCCGATCGGCAAGTCCAAGCAGCACAGTGGTTTAAACCACAGCGCCACCCGCGTCCCTTACGCGGAGTTACGTAGCTTCCTAGAATTGAGCGCTTGGTTCCAAAGAAGCTGATAGCTCAGAACTGGTATGGTGTATACACAGCCTCTTATCCCTCTCCCACAATGTCCTGCACTAATTGCACAAAAATAAAAGGTTAGGACTGGCTAAAGGAGAAACGAATTTTGAACTGGACTGAAGTTAGCTTTTTGTAAGGCTGCCAAAATGGAAGATAGCCCAGTTGTGTGCTGTGTTATTTTTTTTTATGTCTGTTGTAAATGTGAGTCACACAACTAGGTGTGTAATCATGCCAGTTGTGTAATCATTCTTGATATGCAGGTTCTCTGATGAAATGTGTAGTAGCCAAGAGGTGCATAGTCTGTTTATTTCTCTGTATAGCTTCTTTCGATCCTGCACTGCATTGGGGAAGGGATTTTGTTTGTGTGTAATGATGTTGTGTGCTTTTGAAAAGATAGGTTCCTTCTTTGGTTAAGGCAGTGGTTTGGGATTTGGAAGGTCATTGCTTCAATCCTCTCTTCCTGTCTGGGAGCAATTACTCAAGATCACTTAGCACGGATCACTTACTCCTTGAACTTACACCTACAGAGGCTGAGGAGTCCAGTGTCAGAGCTTGTTCCTCCCCTGTGCAGTGCATGCTTGTGGGTGAAGAGAGGGTTGAGAGTGCAGTATGCAGTCTGGGGTTGGCAGTTCTTTTCCATCAGAGTGGTTAATGCAAAGCACAAGGATGCGGGTGTGTGGGGCATAGGAGTGACCATGAAGTTTCAAAATATTTGGAAGGATCTCAGAGTAGGGGTGTGACTTTCACAGGTATTTAGTATGCAGAAGTTCAAAACAAATGCATGTGTTTGGCAGCCCTGGAAATCAAGCCACACACAGGTTGCCTGGGGCTTTTAGACAGTCCTATCCTGCCAACCTAGCAGTTTGAAAGCACGGCAAAGTGCAAGTAGATAAATAGGTACTGCTCTATTGGGAAGGTAAACGGCGTTTCCATGCACTGCTCTGGTTCGCCAGAAGTGGCTTTGTCATGCTGGCCACATGACCTGGAAGCTGTACACCGGCTCCCTCGGTCAATAAAGCGAGATGAGTGCCGCAACCCCAGAGTCGGACACGACTGGACCTAATGGTCAGGGGTCCCTTTACCTTTACCTTTTATTCAACAGTGGTTGCAGGATGGAGGCACAATGAAGGCAAATATCTGCAGTGCTCTTTCTGTCTTCCTGCTTATGTGTGCAGTATTGACAAACAGATCGTTTTGAGGTCAAATTGCAGCTCCTGCAGTCTATTGCTCCAGTTGAGTCTCTTTGGAATACCATATATTGAATAGAGACAGAATCTGATAGAAACAAATGGTATCTCCAGGCCTCTCTCTACACTTGCTTGATGCAGTCAGTGCTGCAGAGCCTTTAAACAAGCTATGCTGAGCCTGCCTGTCTGAGGATGCAAGCATTTCCTCATTGGTTAAGGAACCAGCTGGTTGCTTAGGATATTACATAAATAATTCCAAGGTGCAATTGGTTAATGTTCTTGAGTGTCTCTCTCGATCTCTGCCTTTATCTCTAAAGCAGGTTTTTCTATATCAGTGCTATTGGCACTTCTATTGTGTGTTTTCACTAACAAGGTACCTCGTTTCACCAATTTGTTTCAAAATTTTGGTGGGTGTTTTTCCCCACAGTCAGAGAAATTTATTGCATGGTGGTTGGGGTCTGGATCACCAAGTGTTCAAAATATGAGACGTATGCTTTCAAATTGCAAGTATTAGAAGATACTTAATCTTTAAGTTTCAAGGACTGAAAGGAGAGGGCATTGAAACAGCCCTCAAAGACTTCCTTAGATAGCGAGTCTCCTGGCTAATACCGTATCCTGTTTACTAATACTTGGCACTGTTGGTTCCCTCCGTACCCACCCACCCCTGTATAATTTACAAGTCAAATGTACCCAGACAGTTTCCTGCCTTACATGACTCTCACTGGGGAATGAAGAGGCCTTAATCATACATGGGGAGGGAATATAGTCTTGGTTTGTTCTTTGTGTTCACTGTCTAAAGAAAAGCTTCCAGTTCTGATTGATGTCAGATAGGCTTATTAATCCCAAACGTTTGAAATGTAACAGTTAGCATTTCTAAAAGATCTATTTTTTTTTGTTTGCTTCTAGGGTTAGCCTGTACCCTCATGCATACTTTTCCAGCAGTAAACACCATTGGGCATACTTCTGAGTAAATCTTGCAGCACAGAGCACTTTTCAATGTTATATATTCAAATCCTCCTCCCCAACCATAGCCAAAGCATAACTCCTGCCAGAAGAAAATGATTGAAAGAGAGGAACTCATTGGGTTGCCAGACCCCTGTGTATTTCATGTCTGGAAGATAGAGCACAGAGGAAGTGGGAAGGAAGGCAGGAATGAATGATGTAATAATCCTCCCCTGTCCCCTTATTTTGAGGGAATAACCATGTGACACACTGGAGATTTGTAAAAGTGGTTCCCATGACAAGCAGCATGCTTGACAAACTGTGCAAACATTTGCATGTAATCAGGAAGTGTCAGTGAAATGCACTTTCTTTGTATGTGTGCGTGTCCAGGGTTGGTAAACGTTTGTCTCAAGGGACAATGGAGTGCGCCTCTAGGGGTGAGGTCAAACCACTACATTAGCAGCACTAAAGTGACCTCTGGGGTGCTAGCCTGGGCAGTGTGTATGGAGGTCCTGGGATGCCCAGAAGACCACACACACACACACACACACACAGCCTTGCTTATGTGGTCCAAAGGAAAGCAGAGCAATATGTTTGGCACCAGCTTGGCTGCAGGAAATGCCGGAAGGAAGTGTACAAGCCACCATCCAAACGCCTTAGGAACTCCACTCCAGATCTGTGTAGGGTTTACTCCTTACTCTTGTCTTCTTCCAAAGATATCCCACAAGGCAACAGAGGTTTAAGATGAGAGTCTTCCTTCTCCTAGTTGGACTACCTTCCCTCGTTCACGAGTACCAACTCTACCTCTCTTCACCCTACAGCGCATGCCGAAACCGCCTTCTTGACTGTTGGACCCACTATTGGTCTTATCCACTGAAACCTTTCTTCACATGCAGGGGAAATCCCTAACTCACAGAGGGTTTGAGACCCATCAGCTACCCTCACCTGGTTTAGCCGGCCAGTTGAAGCTGTTTCCTGGGGTGTGGCCACTGTTGCATGCTGACAGCTTCTAGGAGTCACAGATCAGAGCTGAGTGCAGGGTGAGGACCAAAGGTGGACAAGCTACCCTAGAAAGAACATTACGTGTCCCCCCACCTCATGGCATACTACCCCCCAACACCCCATACACCCCAGGGTAATGTGTGGTAAAGGGTAACTCCTGCATGTCCTCTCTGGGGAGAGGCCTGTGCATCTCATGTGGGGGAATTTTTTGCACTAAATCAAATTATTTCCTTCATATATTTATCCAAGTAATCCAGAAAGAGGACATGTGCCTGATGTTTTCTTTGCCATACCATGAGAAACCACACTGGGTTTGTTCTGGCTGAGTGCTATGATGCCACCAACCAACCTCCCCCCTTTTTGGTTCATGTGGGGCAACTCTGGAGATCTGTGGAAAAAGCAAAGGGAGTCATGTTGGTTCACAAGAAATATTCCAAAATCCATAGTTGGGTAAAAGCATTCTAAGGACCAACAAAAAGGTTACAAACTCTGTAGTGGACATAGCTTTCAAGCCCAGAGTCTTTGTACAGCTCAGCTGGTGGTTAAGATCTGGTGAACCGGGTTCGATTCTCCGCTCCTCCACATGCAGCTGCCAGGTGACCTTGGGCCAGTCACACTTCTCTGAAGTCTCTCAGCCTCACTCACCTCACAGAGTGTTTGTTGTGGGTAGTGATAAAGCGGGATATTAAATCCAATTTCTTCTTCTTCTAAAGATGTTTGTACAAGATGAAACATATATTAGAAAAAAATGTATCTTAGAGTTGGAAGGACTCACAAACAGAGCAGGACATCCACTGCCACAACACCACCGATAGGTAACTGTCCAGCCTCTGCTTAAAAACCTTTAACTAATGAGAGTTCACCACCGTCTATGACATGAGAGCTGCAATGTTTAATGTTTAACTAAATGCAGCCATGGTGGAATATGTGAGTGTTAATTTGATTAGGGAAGAAGCACAGAGGTGAATATTTTTAACTTCTTATCCCTGCACTGTTTGCCTGATCTAAATTGCTCTCACACAGACGTGTGTATATCTGCGCGCGCGCACACACACACACACACACACACACACACACAGAATTGCTATTTGTTCCATTCAGAGAAAAATACTGGCATGATACAAGTTCCTGTATCACACACACACACAGCAAATAGGCATCTTGGGGAGGGAAAGTTCAATCAGGAAAACATGAGGCAGATGGATTAAACACCTGCACCAAAACAATACTTCCTTGATCAAATTGACTGCCTACTCACTTCACAGCTGCATTAAGTAAAAAAATAAATTAATGCCCTGGTGCTAACAAGTCAGCATTCTAGGCAAGGAAAGCTGACTGATTTCAATGAAAGAAAACTTTCTCCATGCAATGCATGCCTGAAGATATACAAAGCACTTGAAAGAAACTTCATTAGCAGAAGTTACACCAGTCAACTGTTTTATCATCCTTTCTGTGTGCAGAAGGCAAGAAGGAAATAGCTCTTTCTCCATGGTTAGTAAACGATTTTTATTTATATATATAATGAGATGTGTGTGCACATTGGCTTCCACAAACCAGAAAGAAGTCACCTTTCTCTTTAGACACTGCAAGGAATTTCCCCAGACTGTGTCAGTCTTCTTTAGCAACAAATGTGGTTGAGTGGGCGCGCAGGAAGTTGCTAACCACGAAGCTGGGGAAAATTAGTACAGAACGCCGAGCAAGTCACTGTGTTAGGAAACTTAGGGCTGCGGTTAGAAAAATGTGTAATTTGTAGTGCTTCCAAATTACAGCTGTATCATTGACAGCAGGTAAACACATCACTCCTCCTTCTCCTGAATATGAATAAGCTGCAGCAGGACAAGTATATCAACTGCCCATAACATTCTTGTTAGAAATATATAGACTCCTTTCTTGAAAATCAGTACACAAGTGCAGATTAATTGCTTCATGAGTTTCCTTGTTTGGTACAGTCTTTTGTATTTCTGCCTTCTTTGCATTCTGTATATCTTTGCAGTCTGTATATCTTGCATTCCAGAATTAATATTGATTAAGAAAGTCAAAGAGCAGCCGAATCTTGTGTAACCTCCAGTCTTCTATAGATCTGCTGTTCAGCACAAAGCAAGCCTGAATTAAGACTTTTCATGCATACTCTGTAGTCCAGAGAATTTGGGATGCAAATGGACTAAGGGGAAAAGGAAGTGTTGTTTTTTTCCACTTCAGATAACTTCCCAGCTATTTCTCTGGGCCCGACATGCATGAGTCAACTATGGTGTGCAACATTTTCACACTGACTGTTGGCTTTGTCTGTGAAAGGAGACAGACCTTTGCTTGGAGGTAGAGCTTGGATTTTTCCTAATGCTGCTGAGGGCAAAATGTGCGCCCTAACTGGGAATAAGCATATGTTCTTATGCTCTTTCCATTTTCTGTGCTAAATATGACTTCGGGCTTTTCAAATACATAAATATGTTTCTTTGGGATTTGATAGTCTGTATATACCTATCACAGTTAACATCTGACCTCTAGACACTAGAAGTGGTGTTGTTGTTGTTATAACTCAGGGGTGGGGAACTTCTTCCGGTAGGCCGTGGTCCAATCTTAGCTAGGCAGGGGGTCCAGTTTGGCCCCATGGGGCCATTTCCCCCAAATCATGCCCACCTGTCAATCAGCTGGTGTGCTTGCTATTTCTCTTGCGTCTATTAAGTTGGGCCATGGGGGGCGGGAAGATAAAGACCTGGCTTGCCAGGCCAATGAGTTCCCCCACCTCTGGAATAGCTCATACAAGACACATTGCCTTCAGACTTCTGCATCTGCTCATACTGCATGCATAACTCTAAGAAAGATGACTTTTTGTATTGAGATCTGTTCTCATGCCTAAGCTTGAGCATGTCTTGAGTTCAGACATAACCCTTCTACTGAACAGGAACAGCCTATGTATAAGGCTGCATATGGGTGTAAACAGATAGGCATGTTGCATTCCCCTCCATCTCCCAAGGGGGAACAGCTGGAAGCAAGGAGTTAAGTCTTGCTGTTGAGTGTTGCCTTGCAATGCCAAATTCCTGATCTCTCCAAGGAGCAGGAGCTGTTGGTGCTCACCTGTTGCTTTCTTTCTTTTCCAGGCTTCTTCTTGGCCCCTGAGTTCCCAGGAGGATGAGCCAGCAGAATGGGGAGCAGTCCAATCTGTCTCATTCGCTCTTTGACACTTTTCTCCATGCCAAGCAGTGCAAAGAGGTGCTGGGAAGTTTTGAGGCGCTTTGCAGACACCTGGGACTGGAGCATACTGGCCAGCTCCAGTTCTATCACAAACTCAAGTCTTGTCTCAACTACTGGAGTGCCAAGGCTTTGTGGACCAAGCTAGACAAGAAGGCCGGGCACAAAGACTATGATCAGGGGACAGCATGTGCCAACACCAAGGTAAGGTGGCAGAACTGGGGTTGCTATGCTGCAGAGAATAGCCTACTTCAGGGTTGGGGGAACCTTTTCGAGCTGGCGGGCCACATCTTTATCTCCACCACCCTGAGCGGCCAACTTTTGGCAGGTCATTTGTGCTGTCCACCTGCCAATGTTTGCCCACTGGGGGAGATGCTACACAAAGGAGGATTGAACTCCCTATGCATCAGCTGATGTGCCAGGACTTCAGTCTTGCTTTTTGCAGCTGTGTCTCTACCTGCCTCACACCTGGTGTCACAAATGACATCAGATGTGGGGCAGGTGCAAGTGGTTTTAGAAAAATGGCTGTGTGGGCCAAATAGGAACACCTGGTGGACCAGGTTTGGCCCATGGGCTGAAGGATCTGCAGCCCTTGTCTACTTGATGGTCATCACATGAGATGCTGAACATTCCTGGCCTCTCCCCTGGTGGCCAATACCAAGGACCATCTTCCCATGTTTCCCAGATGCTGAAGCAGGCCTATTTCTTCAATGTGTGCTAAACATGTGTGCAGGACAGGTGATCATATCTGGCTTATTTTTCATATTCTGTAGTTACTGTACCTCTACCTCCAATTCCTGATTTGTTCCTATAGGTAATGTAAACATTAGTTCTGCCTACCCCTACATGCATTGCTACAGTGTTTTATCATTGCTTCCTAGTTTTTCCTTTACAGAAGTAGATTGTCTATTGTATTCCCGTTATCCTAAAAGATAACTCACACTGATAATGGTGGGGTTTCTGTTGATTTCCAAACGTGTAGGCAATTGTGCTCCTGAAGAACCCTTCCAAAGTTCACTTTACACATTAAAATCAAGATTTAATTGCATCGTCACCAACAAACCGATCATCACACAGCGCATAAGCAAAGGGAGATGA
This sequence comes from Darevskia mixta, assembly GCA_034641385.1. Classification (NCBI taxonomy): domain Eukaryota; kingdom Metazoa; phylum Chordata; class Lepidosauria; order Squamata; family Lacertidae; genus Darevskia; species Darevskia mixta. The sequence continues at coordinate 29,334,102 of JAWWNH010000029.1, forward strand.
CTCAGTATGGTTTCTTGGTAAAACCTCAAAACAACAAAACATAAATTAAAATTAAAAGGAAAAATTGAGAAAGACCAGTGTCGTGAAAACCTTTCAAAATATGTAAACACTTGGAATTGTGAAAGCTGAAGGAAAGGAAAGAAAGAGAAGAGAAGCCATTCCTTTATATATTAATTTTATTTATTAAATTTCTATCCCACCCTTCCTCCCAAAGGAGCTCTGAGTGGCTGTTAAAAGATTCTGTCCATGAAACCCTGTAGCTCAGGAGAACCACCTTCCCTACTTAACATCACACCCAGGGATGCCTAATATAATTGGCACTCCAGCCATGTGAGAAATGCAGGGAGCCCTTGCGGTCGAGACTCCAACTGTTGCCACACGTAAGAATGTGTTGCAGGGGGATTAAATGTTCTTCCTTTGTGCTAAATCATATGGCCAAGTAACCATGGGACAGAAAAGCCTGCTGAATGGTAAATTGGTACTTTGTATTGTTTCCTAGTTGCCTTCCCTTGGGAGCGAGCTTCTGTTTCAGAAACACGTAACATCTTCCTAGCACTTAAGCAGCAACAGGTTGTTGCTGGGAAAACACGACTCTTTGCTGAGCTTGTGGAGCTTTGGGAATGTGACGTGCTGAACAGTCTGTGCTGCGGTTGTGTGAACATCGCCACCGATGATGAGTGGCCCTTGGCCCCGTGTCGCTTTGTGACTCTACTCTGTCCAGGGCTCGCTCCAAGATTGAGAGAACTGGAGACAAAGAGAACTCTGAACTGCATGAGGTCCCCCGATTTCATTATAGCAGAAAACGAGAAATACGTTGCTGCCCCGGCAGCGCATCTCTTCTTTCTTGAATCCAGAATCTCAAGAAGAGCCTTTACACTTGCCCAAAGCTCGGCGCTGCCCTCGTCAGTTCTGCTAGGATCCTTCGGAAAGATCCCATATGATCAGAGACTCTCCTCCTGCCCACTGGGGGAAGTAGGTAGCCCCGAGCATCTATTCTTTAGATGCCCTTTTTACGACAAGGCCCGCAGAGACATATTGGAGAGGTTAGCTGACCTTCCAGATAAGACTAAATTAAATGCCCTTTTACTAGGCAAAGATCAAAAGATAACCCAGATGGTAGCTAGATTCTGTACGCAGATTTGCAGGCACAGTACCCTCCCAGAACAAACCAGTCAGCGGAGTATTGAACTTGGTGTTGGGCTGTGGGTAGCAGCTCTTCTGTTCGGGAATGGAATGAAGACCTTGAGCAGAAGCTGGGAAAATGCAAGCTGGACTCTCCTCTTGGATATTTTAGCCCCTTTTAAATTTTTAGACTGCTATATCCATTCTGCGTTTTAATTTCTTTTAGCTCCGTAAAGCACTTTTCAGATTTTAAATGCTGGTCTATGACCGTAATAAAATTTGATTGATTGAACTCTGGAGGGCCTTGCTGGGCTTACTTAGTGGCAGCACACAATATTGTGTGGCAAGGAAGGTGCCCTGAAAAGCGTTCTGAGCCTTTGCCGGGCAGCTAGGGCTAGTTGATTGAATTTCCCACAATGCCCTGTCCTGGACCAAAGCTACGCCATCTTGTGGGAGATTGCCATTTTGTGGCTAGACTCAGCTAGGAGCATTAGGCTGAATTTCTTTGTAAGGGGGGGACCACTGGCAGGCATGGGGTTGACAAGGATGCTTGGTGCTGGTCTGTGAGGTTCTGCTCTATGAAGCAAGGGCTGCCTTCCTTCCAACCCCATATATGGATTCAAACTGCCTTTGAATGGAGGCTAAGCAGGGTGATGTCACATACCGGTCTAAAAAGCAGCGCAGCTTGAGGCGATTGCCAAGATAAGCCTTAAACGTATGCTCTGAGAGCAGGGCTCAGAAGTATGTAGCAGGAGATGTAGCAGATCTCGGAATGCCCTGCAAAAATAATGTTTGGATCTGCAGTGACTTGTTGGGGTGTACAGGCAAGATGGGCAGCATCGGGCCTTAGGTGGTTTGAAGTGTCAACATCTGTTGCAAAAATCTTGGTGGATGTTTAAGAACTTCCTGTATGGCTGGATCTGTTGCAACAAAGCGTGATTCAAATTCTGACTGTCCACTCATGTGATTGAGCGGCTGCTTTGCTGAAGGAGACGGAGACAAGTCACTCTGTGTGGGTTCGCCATACTTAAGTTCCATGCTAAAACAGGTTTTTTTAAATCCCTGAAGAAGGGGTTTATAGTAGTGACTATGGCAATGGCGAACAGCAGTTAACCGCAGAGAGGCTCCTGGGTCATGCTTTGTTTCTGAAAAGTAGCATTGTGACCTCCTGCTCTTTTGACATAATGCCAAGCTCACAGTCACTCTTATTGATTGTATGTTGCCTGCCCGCCCCAGAGGCTGCAGCCACATCAGCTTCCAAGTGTAAGCACTGTCTCCTTTATGGCACCATTTTATAAACTTACCACCCAGTGATAATTCTTTTTCCAGTGCCTGATTATTGGGGCAGGCCCTTGCGGCCTCCGCTCGGCGATTGAACTGGCCTTCCTTGGAGCCCACGTGGTGGTGGTGGAGAAGAGAGACTCCTTTTCCCGGAACAATGTGCTGCACCTTTGGCCTTTCAGCATCCAAGACCTGCGGGCTCTGGGAGCTAAGAAATTCTATGGCCACTTCTGCACAGGATCCTTGGATCACATCAGTAAGTAATGCAGAATGGACCAGGGCAGGGAAAATATCTCCAACATCATGGAACAGTGGCGAGAAACCAGCATTACCAACTAAAGGGAGCTAGTAGTGGTGGGAGTGGGTGGGATGGAATAATAATAATAATAATAATGGCTTGCTCTAGAAAGAGTTTACTGAAAAAGACATTTAAAAATGCATTGAAAGGTCCAGCATCCCTGTGTGTCACGGCCTCCCCCTCATCGGTCGTTCAATAAGGAGGCCGAGTCATTTGCCTTTGAAGCCTTTTATCAGTGCTCATTATATTACAGTGCAGAGCTAAATCATAATATGTCCACTCAGTCACTAGCAGAATCCGAAAGTGGCTTACGACGATTTTCCCACCAGCAAAGCAGCTTGGGGAAACGGAAGCATCTTTTCCTCTTTCTTAATCTCTGCCCCGGACCTACTTGCTGGGAGCTGCCAGGTCTCTCGCTGCCTACCTCGAGCCCTGGCACCCCCTTCCCTTCTGAAGAACAGCTGCTCCCACTCCCCGATGAGTCCATCGTTAGAATGGGTGGCTGTTATCTGTAGCCACTCAGAGCCGGACTGGGAGGGGGAGGAAGATCCCTGACACTATGTAAACTGAACATTTACTGCAAAATGTAGCATTTCTGCTTTCGAAAGGGTGTTCTCAGGAACTGGTTCTTACTAGATAGCTCAGTCGATGGAACATGAGGCTTTAATCTCAGGGTTGTGAGTTCGAGCCCCACATTGAGCAAAATGATTCCTGCATTGCAGGGGGTTGGACTAGTTGACCCTCATGGTCCCTTTCAACTCTACGATTCTCTGGTGTGTCTCATAAGGAGGGATGTGTTTCACTGAGGGAACTGCAATGGGTACCCAAATTAAACTGTACATCAAGAGCATTGGATCAGTGTTTGTAATAAATTGTGTAAGTAAATAAATCGGTCAAATTGCCAGTGTGGCAGAGGAATTAGCTGACTTTAATGATCATTCCTGTCTTTTGGGCTTTGCTTTCACTTTAACACTATTGACTTATTGGAGTTTAGCTTGTTGCACACTCTTCCTCCCAGCCTGCTTCTAGAAAACGCTCCATGGTGCCATATTCAATAGCTCTTTGGGACTCAGTTTCCCTCTTGTTGAAGCTGGGGAAGGCCATGTTTTTCCAACCCCATGACAGGGAAATCATGGAACAGGCTTTTTTCTGAAATTGAAAGAAGAGGTAGCTGGAAGGTGGAGCTGGGGTTTAAGGCAGTGCTTGCCTGAGAGCAACTTTGAAATGGGCACATATGGGGTTGTTTGTTTGTTTAATTGGGCCAACTCTGCTAATCCTCTCCTTCTCTGTCTTGCAGGCATCCGCCAGCTGCAGCTGATCCTGCTGAAAGTTGCCTTACTCTTGGGGGTTCAGGTTCACATCAATGTGCATTTTAAGGGGCTCGTTCCACCTGCAGCAAATTCAGATGGAAGAGGTAAGAACGACAAAAGTCCCAAGCCTTTGGAGTCCTTCAGGGCAATGCACCAATCCACACCCCTCCCACACCACTTGTTTCTGCAGGTGAGAAGGTAGCTCAGAACGTCACAGTGAAAAACTGTTTCATGGATGAGTTTATTTTCTGTTCTGCCTCCACTTTCAAATGTTCGTTTCCCCCTTACTTTGCCATAGAAGCAAAACCAGAAAGAAACCCAGCCATCAGACACACCCTGCCCCCAAAAATGCTCATGGTCTCTCACATCACTCACAACGCATGGCTCTGAGGCACATCTTGGTCAAGCTGTTACATTTTCATGGGTGTCCTGTTTTGACAAATGCCTCCACAAAGGCAATCCCATCTCCAAAATTGTGAACAAATGCAGTTCTTGAGTTTCAGACCAGGACATTATGGTGCCCTTAACACATTCCAAGACAGGATTGGGTTGCTTTTGAGACAGAGACCTGCAGCTTTGTTCCTGCTTTCTTTATGAAAATGCAAGTCTGGGGAAGGGTCTGGTGGATTTGGCAGACTTTGCACCAGGGATCCTGATGATTCCATCCTCTGTTATTGCAGTCAGTGGCTGGAGGGCCATCCTACATCCTTCTTCATCTCTCCTGAACCAGTGTGAATTTGACGTCCTCATCTCTGCCGGCGGTGGCAGGTTTGTGCCAGAAGGTAACCACAAAGGCCTCTGGTTAAGATTGTGGGAGAATTTTACTTCGGTGTTTTTGATGCTCCAGGTGTCTTATCAACAGCTCCTTAGGCCTCTAATCACATCTCTCCTCAACACTGGAGGAAACCTGTGCCTTTGGCTTGTGATGAGCAGGTTCCCCCCTTCCCCTGTAGCTACAGGTTTTCTAGCTACAGGTTTTCTAGGAACAAGGTTTTCTAGCTACAGGTTTTCTACGAACAAACAGGGCAACACAATGCAGATGCAGTCCAGTTTGTAGATATGGTGCCTAGCCAAGTGAAAGGCCAAAGCATTATTGCAGATTTTGGGGATGGTAGACACTTCCCCAAACCTCAGCTTTTATGACACTCAGAATTCAGGGGAGCCCTGCTTCCTATATTTTTGGTTGTTTGGGGAAATGTTTGTACAGTATTAATATTTGCCCTGGAATCTGCAAGCTGAGTGAAGTAGAGTAAACTGAAATTGCCTCTTTGTGTGTGTGTTTAAATAGATATACTGGTACTGTTTTTCATTTTGTCAGTTGGGGAGTTGGCCTAGAGACCATGAGTTTCACACTTAAGGTTTTGGATTCAGGTAGGTAGCCGTGTTGGTCTGACACAGTTGAAATAAATAAATAAAAAATGTCCAGTAGCACCTTAGAGACCAACTAAGTTTGTTCTGGGTATAAGCTTTTGTGTGCATGCTTGGTCTCTAAGGTGCTACTGGACATTTCTTTCTTTTTTTCTTTTTTTGACTTAAGGTTTTGCTTTCATCTGCTCTGCTTCTCCTGATCTCCCCAATACCAAATCAAGGGATCCTCAACAGGGCTTTAGGTGCGTCGCCAAGAGCAGCTGCCCAGCCTACCACAACGCCAGCCATTGATGATAGCTTGGGTCATAAAAAAATCTGAAAGGCATCTTGCCTTGGGGCAGGAGAGGAGATGAAAAGCAAAGGGAGAGGAAACATTCTCTGTAGACGCTTTGGCACCAGGAAGCTGGCTCTGGTGGCATCTTTTACTGGGGCTTGCCCAGACCATTTTCAGAGCTGACCTGCCACTCCACTCCAGCATTTCCTTGCCCCTCTCCTTTCATTTCCCACACCTTTATAGGAGTGCTGCAGTATTTTTCAAGCCCTACCAACAATTCCCCAAACAGAGAGACCCAATTCAGCTTTTGTGAAATGCTGCCAGCATTTCAGATTGTAATAAATGAGTACAATTGCCACCCTGCTATGATGCTGAGCTTTCTCGCAATGTTCAATCAGAATTCCTCATGATGTCTCCTTGAGAGCTGGTAAATACCATGCAACTTTTCAGAAATCTTGATATTCAATGGAGTTGGGGCTTGGCATTGGCTACTCCACTACTGAAAATACAGTGGCTAGTCTGGACACTTTTGGGGTGTTACCATATTTCAGATGAGGGAACAGGCCCCTTGTTTTGCTCTTCTATCCTTTCCCTAGTTCTTTCACCAGCTGCCAACCCTTCCCTTCCCTTTAGGACTTGTGCTCTTTGTGTGTTTATCTCCAGGCTTTAAGCGGAAGGAGACCCGTGGGAAATTGGCCATTGGCATCACCACCAACTTCGTTAATCACCACAGCAGGGCTGAGGTGGAGGTGGCCGAGATCAGCGGAGTGGCTCGCATCTACAACCAGAAATTCTTCCAAAACCTCTACAACAAAACAGGTCTGGGCCGGATGCTTCTTACCTACAGTTAATGACACTTTCCCCTTGTGCCTTCAATAAAATCTATGTAATTCCGTTGTTTGCAGTGGGAGAAAACGGGGAAGCCCACACTGAAAATGGAAAAGGGTTGACCTGTCTCAAATACCTTGTTGACCAGTCCTGGATCCTTGCCAATTTGGATACATTCCAATAGAAGCTGAATAAATTATGTAAATCTGCTTGTTTGGGTAGTTTAACAAATCAGACATTCTTGGCATGGGAGTTTTGGCAGATAGGATATTTGTTTCCTCAAGTGCCAACTATATAAAGCTCTGCAAGCACAAAGGAAGAGCTCTGTTGGATCAAACCAAAGACCTGCTTTTTCAAAAATCCTGCTTTTTTACAGTGGCCAACCAGATGCCGTTGGGAAGCCTGCAAACCGATCATGAGGGCAATGGCTGGCCTCCCTGACTGTGGTTCCCCAGCAATTAGTATTCAGAAACACGCTGCCTCTGCAACATGCAGCTATCATGACTAGTAGCTATTGATAGCCTTCCATGAATTTAAAGCCATGTAAACCACCTTACATGTATCCAATGTAGTACAAAGTACCATGTTACATCAGCAGAAGGCTTTCCTCTTGTGCAATGGAAATTCCCTCCTCTTCTCCCTGCTGTGCGTGTCTTTTGTCTTCCCCAAATCTACACCAGAGTGTTGGGGGAACCTCTGGAACAGATTTAGGGGCTCGGGGGAGGAGAGGGCAGAAGAACATTCCTTTGCCCAAGCAGAAGTTCTTGCACTTGCTAGGCTGAAAACAGCCCCCAGCCTTTAACCTCCTGCTTGTGTTTGAACAATTCTAGGCATTGACTTGGAAAACATTGTCTACTATAAAGACGACACTCACTACTTCGTCATGACAGCCAAGAAGCAGAGCCTGCTGAAAAAAGGAGTAATCTTAAATGTACGTATAGAGACAGAAGCTCCTGCAAGTACCATGTGGGAGGGGATGGCGACCCCAAACCATCTTTTGAATTCACATGCTTTGGAGGTGAAAGATCCTGCCAGGCTGAGAGCTGATCGACACACCCATAATCTTGAACTCTGCAACATTCCAACAAGATTTGTTTACTATTGCTATAGAAGATATCTTGGTCTCCATTCATTTCTAGGACAAGTCAGACATAGAGAGCCTGCTGTCTCCGGAGAATGTGAACCAAGAAGCTCTTCTTGCTTATGCCAAGGAAGCTGCCAACTTCTCCACCAATTACCAGCTGCCTGATTTGCAGTTTGCACTGAACCACCGCAGCCACCCAGATGTTGACATGTTCGACTTCACCTGCATGAGCCGCTCAGACAACGCAGCTCTGGTGCGTGACTGCAATGGCAGCAAGCTGCTCATTGGATTGGTGGGGGACTGCCTGGTGGAGGTAAGTGTCCCCATAATGAGACCACAACAAGCATATGGACAGAGTCCTTTTGACAGTGGGAGTGGGGGTGTGGTGGTGGTGCATCTCAACCATCCTTGATTGCAGTTCTCATTCACTTATCTTTCCATATGAGCTGACCTACTTGTTCAGAAAAATCACAGGACACACTGCCTTGAGATTGTACTGGTTCAGTGGGGAGCGGGTGGCACTGTGGTCTAAACCAGTGTTCCCCAACCTTGGGCCTCCAGCTGTTTTTGGACTACAACTCCCATCATCCCTCGCTAGCAAGACCAGTGGTCAGGGATGATGGGAATTGTAGTCCGAAAACAGCTGGAGGCCCAAGGTTGGGGAACTCTGGTCTAAACCACTGAGCCTCTTGGGCTTGCTGATCGGAAGGTTGGCTGTTCGAATCCATGCAATGGGGTGAGCTCCTGTTGCTCTGTCCCAGCTCCTGCCAACCTAGCAATTCAAAAGCACACCAGTGCAAGTAGATAAATAGGTACCACTGCAGCGAGAAGGTAAACGGCGTTTCCGTGCACTCTGGTTTCTGTCACGGTGTTCCGTTGCGCCAGAAGCGGTTTAGTCATGCCGGCCACATGAGTCGGAAAGCTGTCTGTGGACAAATGCCGGCTCACTCTGCCCGAAAGCGAAATGAGCGACGCAACCCCATAGTTGCCTTTGACTGGACTTAACTGTCCAGGGGTCCTTCACCAGTGGGGTTTTTTTTTTTTTTTTACTGGTTCAGAGCTGGAGAGGGTTTCGTTAAAAGCTTCCTCATCTTAAAAAAATTGCTGTCAGTTGGGAAATGTAGGTTTAAACAATTTGTGTGAAGTTTGTTGTTACTGTTGTTTACTTTGGGATTTGTCTGTCACTGGCTAAGCTTTCATTCCCATTGATTTCTATGAGTGTTTATAAACTTGCATTACAGTAAATAATGCTGTACCAATTAGAAAAAAACCACTTTCCTCTTCCGTGTGCTGTGATGGGAACCGTTGCAGAAAATGTGTTGAAAGCTGAAATGTTCTTTAAAGGGTGGGAGTTAAGCAACCTGCTATCTTGTTTTAAATCTGCATGTTTCTCAGACAGACTGTCTTTCACCTGGACTTAGCAGGCAGCCATGTTACTTGACTATCTGGGCTTGAAGGCAAATCTGCTCCTGGAGTTTGTGAGGCCTGAGGTTAACCTTTGGCTGGGGACCATATGCATTGGGTTTTTTGTTTGTTTGTTTTTTAAATAATCCTGCCCTTCTGTTTGTCTAGCTTGGAGGGCTCATCCAACATCTGGGAAACCTGCTGTCTCTGATCTAGCACTTTATCCTTTGCACTAATTCACTTCACTATGCGGTCCCCTTTTATCTGGCAAAACAGAGCTAGCCAGCTGACACTTGGTGTGAGTGGGGAGTGGGCCCCCATTCAGTGCAAACATTTGCCAAAACAACATGCAGCACACAGAGGGGATGCTGTGAATTAACCATGACTGCCAGAATCCTCCTGGAATCCCAATTTCCTGCTGCGTTTTTGATGCAGCTGAGCTGCTGGCCAATGTCTGCTGTATCTCATTGACTCATTTTGCTAAGAGACCCCAAAACATCTCTTTGTTCTTTCTCTCTCTTTTTGTTTCCCAGCCATTCTGGCCTTTGGGCACTGGTGTGGGCAGAGGGTTCCTGGCAGCTTTCGATGCTGCCTGGATGGTGAAAAGATGGGCCTCGGGGATGCCCCCTTTGGATGTGCTGGCTGAGAGGTGAGCACTCTGAGAAGGGGCATTCTCTGCCCACAGTGATGGTGGGGTGACTGGCGGTGGCGGCAGTATCTTGAGGTCTACAAATGTTCCAGGTTATGCATTCAATGTAGGGAGGAGAGATACTGATACACTGAGCCAGGTCTGCCTATTTTGTCTAGAAGTGGTGCTCCAGAGTCTTGGGCAGTTTTCTCCCACTGAACCATACATAGACAGTCCTTTCTGAAGGGTCTTCTGCTTCATGCTCTCTTGTCCAGTCTTCTAAGCACTAGCCTGGTAGTCACAAGACACCAGGAACTGCACACAGGCAAGTGAGTGAGCTGGTGGAGCCCCTTTCTGTTCTGCTGTCCAGCCCAGGGAGTTCCCAGCATCATCTAGGAGTTTACAGGGCCATTTGTAACAGACCTGGAGCATGGAATGGGGGACAGGTGTAACTGTCTGATGTAGTGGGAATCTGAGAGCGCAGGAGAACTTGTTGATGCTGCTCACACCACAGACCCAGGCAAGGGGTGAGGAGGGACTGCTGTGAAGATGAGAAGGGTGAGAGCATGTCGATCTTCCTCTTTTGCCTGAAGGCTCCTGAAGGCTGGGAGTGCCATGTACACAATGTATCTTGGTGCTGAGGGACTAAGAGGGGGACATTCCTGCTTAATCTCCACGCAGGGAGAGCATTTATCAGCAGCTGTCGCAGACCTCACCTGACAACACCAACAAGAACATCAGTCAGTACAGCATTGATCCTACCACGCGGTACCGAAACATCAACCTCCAAGCCATCAAGGCCTCTCAGGTAGGGTGGTGGAGAAGAACACAATACATTTTAATGTATTTTAATCTTTGTTGGAAGCCGCCCAGAGTAGCTGGTGAAACCCAGCCGGATGGGCAGGGTACAAATAATTAATAATAATAATAATAATAATTAATAATATCTCCTCTTTCTTGGCAGTTTTCTGATTACTCTCTTTGCCTCATGCACTCCTCTTTGCAGCTTTTAAACACTGGCACCATGCCACATCCCTGAGCCATGTTCCGAAAGTAACAGAAATGTATAAGAACGCTGGCATTCGCTGCAATAGGGCTCGGAGAAGAGACTCCCCTGCAAGACGTCCTTTTGTGCTGTTCTGGCACTGAAGGCTGTTCTTTGCTGAGTAATGGGGTGTGGTGTCTTTTCCAAGCTGGGACGCTAAGGGCCACACAGGAATTGTTTGGGCAGCTGCAGACCTGGGGGAATTAGCTGGGTCCCTGTTCTGGATCCAAGCTGTGGTCAGTGATAGGAAATAAATAACTGGGTGCACCTGCTTCCAGGTTCGTAATCTGTATGTGACAGGAGAAATTGAAATGGATATGAAGAAAGGAAGAAGGCGTGGCAGCCCCGAGATAGTCAGCAAAGGCAAGTGTGGGTCATGTTCTCCCCTGGCTACTGGTTGCATGGATCCAAGTACCAGACCCCTCCACACTTGTTCATACTCGCTGTTCTCTCCCTTTAGATGAATTGGATTTCTCTGCAGCAATGCGCAGATCCTCCTCTTCTGTTTGTCTACCCATATGACCTCTCTGCTTGCTGTTCCTTCACTAGGGCTCTGCTTTACCCCCAAACAGCATATCTCTGGGTCAATATTGCTGTCTCTCAGACTGGGATGTGGAAGAGTGATCCCAAGCATTCACTCTAACAGACTGTTCCTGGTTCTCCATAGACAAGACAATGTTGCCTTTGCTAAAAACAAAACAAATCAAGATTCCGTGACAATGAAAGCTGAATAGGGTGGCTTCTACGCATTAAGAAAACAAAGCAATGTGCATATATTTAGCTGTTTTGCCCTGCTGAAGTCCAGCTCTAGTAATCTATTCCAGACCCCTGCAATGTAGGAATCACATTGCATCAGGAATCCCTGACCGATGGTCATCCAACCTCTGTTTTAAAGCCTCCACCACCTTCCAAGGTAGTCTGTTCCATTGTTGAACAGCTCTTACCATCCAGACATTGCTGACACGTTTTCAAACCTTCCTTTGTCTCCATAAAGGCTAGAAATGTCCGGTTTTCAAATAATGAGGCTTGAGATTCTGGAGATACTCAGTTCTGCATGTGCAGAATCCACACCGCTCTGCACATAGATTAAACATAAAATTGGGAGAGACTCCGTTGAGTTTGGAACAGGAGACCCACTGCCTCTGTAGCATCCCAGACAGATGTTTGTCTGGCTTTGCTCAATGGTCTGTAATGTGCAAAATAGTCTCTGAAGGCAGGTTTTCTTAGGAGAGAGGAATCAGTTCTAAGGCTGACTACTTTCAAATGTTCTGGCATAGTGCATAGAGTCCACAAATCAATGTCAGCAGATTGTTACTAGCATATATGAGACCTATTTTTTCTTCCGATTTTTGTTCTCTGATCTCAGTCCTTTTTACAATTATTTTTCTCCCTCCACCCATTCTCTACGGTTCCACTTCTGGAAGTGCTTCAGTTTTGTTACCCCAGAAGAAAACTGGTTCAGGATATTCCTTTGGGGGAAAAATTCCCAAGAATACACCTGCATTTGGTGCAATATTCCTATGATCCACAAGCGCACAGCATACACCTTAGTAATAGAGTAGCAGAATCCAGTTGTCTTAATAGGGTTGAGGAAACTTTGGTCTATTATAATCAGTCTGCCAGTTGACTCTGGACTGTAACTTGGTTAGCTCTGTGCAACATGGCTGGCTTGTCTTGGGGCTGGTTTGCCTCTTGGTTGCCAAGAAGCCCAGAACTAAGGCCTTGCCCTATTTTTGCTGCGCTGCAGGCATGCCAAGGTCCCCTGGAGAAAGATGGTCCAAATCTTTCCACAGTGAAATTCCCTTTTATTCTGGTGTAAACTTGGATGTAAAAGCTTCTGCCTCCCAACAAACTAACAATGCAGAAACATTTCTGCCTACTGCATAGGCACCATCTGTTCATCTCCCAGGGGGAAAACACACATTTGTCACAATCTCTCACTCCCAAACTATCACTTCTGTGGGGAAAAAATCCCCTGCTGCCCAGTTCTTAAAACAATGGAGAGGGTTTTTATCTATTACCTTTTGCTCCACTTGTAGCATTTTCCTTTTCAGCTTTCTATGAAATAAACTAAAAATGCCACAGATCGCTCTGCATTTCTTGAACTGTTTTTCTGCCTTCTCCTCCGTGTGTGTGCATTTCTCTGTCCCTCTGGCTCTCCCTTTCCTCTTTAAATTACAGCTCTCTTGTTTCTTCTCTGTGTTTTCTCATATTTCCTCCCACACTGTCATTGTTTTCCATGGCCCAGTCTGTTCCCCTTGGCCTTGCTCTGCTTATGGAATAGCCCTTGTGATGGTTAGCAAATAACTGTGCGTTTTGGGAGGTGGGGAGATAATGTGACTTGCCCGTTCACTGTCACCCTGGTTAGAAATGGAGTGCTAGCTACTAGGAAGACTTCTCTGATTCACTTTACACTCAGCTTTTAGGCTGTGCGTTGGTGGATTCCAAGCTAAGGATGTTGCTACAAGTGTATTGCATGCTGATGTGTAAATCAGCGGTGCAGATGATGGCAATGTAATGGTTGTGGGTTCCTGTGTGGCATCAGAGTAGGGTCAGTGGTGCCAGGCTAGCCCTGTGCTGTACTGCTTTTGATGGAAGCAGTACAAGGTATACTTTGGTGGTTGCTCTTCCTATCGCAACAGAGCTGTGGTTTAGGCAAAGCAGTCACATTTCGTCAGCATGAAAGCTGGCTGAAGCTCCCTATTTAGCTGGACTTGGAGTACAGCAGTCTGCCCTAATTCTAAAGTAGCCCATACACAGTCTCATCTCTGTTGGTAGCTATGTGTTAGGTTTTTCCCCCTTTTCTGAGCTCTGATGGAGGAGGGAAAGTTCAGACAATAAACCCTGGTATGCTGCCAGACTAGGTACTGTGCGTTACAGAAATCCTATAATTCAGGTGTCAAGAACCGCTGACCCACAGGCTAATCTTGGTCTGCCAGGGGGTCCAGTTGGACTTGCGAGGCCATTTCCCCTCCCAAACCATGCCCACCTGTCTATCATCTGATGTCACTGGGTGATGTCAGTGGTGGGAGGCGGTTTTCAATCCAGCTGGGTGTTGCTTCACAAGTGTAGCCCAAGCAGGGAATGGGCTGGTGGAGCTGCTCATCAGCTGGTGAGTGGAGGGTTCAGTCCTGCTGGGTGCTGCTTTGCCAACCCCTTTCCTGTGGGTCAGCTTGGCTAGATGGGTTGGACTGTCCATCCAACAAGTAATCTGATGCCATCATGACATCAGAAGATTAGAGTTGGCCCCTGGGGGAGGGGGCGGAAGACGATTGGGCCAAAAGGTTCCCAATCTCTGCTTGTCACTAGGTACATCTTGGGAATTGGACCAAGTGGCTCTCTTTCATGTACCCTTAGCTTGGTGTGCTCTTTCTCCCTCTCCTCTCCATCATCCTTCATCCACCCTTCTCCAGATTCCAACAGAGCCTATGAGGAGCTGCTTAGCTGGTGTCAAACTAATACAGCAAATTATCGTGGCATCAAGGTAGAAGACTTCACAGCCTCCTGGAAAAGTGGCCTGGCCCTGTGTGCCCTCATACATCACTTCCGACCAGATCTTCTGTGAGTGAGCCTTGCGGGAGGGAGGGAATGCTTGTGGGCACATTAGAGGAAAACTTTATAAAGGCATAACGATTAGCCATTGCTGTACGGCTCAGGAAATGCTACTTCAGAGTGATTATACTGTTCATTTGTAGAAAAAAATATTTTAAATTTGTTGTGCAGGTCAACTAAGTGCTTTTTTTCTAACACACACACACTCAGCAAACTGTATGTATCCCAAAGGCCTAAATTAAGGGCTAGTCCATATATGCCTGTACATCACTTTATTTCTTAATTCTTTATAACACAGCTGAGAGTGTGAACGGACTGCACTGAAATGTATTATGTACAAAGTGATGTGCAGAGATTTGCAAGAAGTTTGATCTGTGGTGGCTCACGCACACATGCAAGTTGCCATTTGATGCTGGAATGGAAGCTGTGTGCGAGAGCCACAGACCTAGTCAGCCTAGAGATCTCCGTTACTGACCTGATGATTTGCTCCCATTTTGGGAAGCTCAGCATCTACCCCCACCCCGCCTCTAGAAATCACCACATGGTGCTGCTGCCTTTGTGTTGTAAGTGGAACTCTCCTACTCTATATAGTTCTACTTCAGAAAAGCAGAGCTGAACGCTTCCATCCTAGCCTTCCTTTGTGTTGGAGGTTCAGAACCAAGGGGAGCCCACTGAGCCTCAGATGTCAAGGTCAAGCTAGGCCAGGCATGGGAAGACCTTGTGGCCTGCAGGTAGCTTTTGCCTTGCTGATCTAGAGAGGTACCAATTCTCAAGCCTCTTCCCCACAGCAACCATCCTTTCCTCCCTCCCTCTTACCAGTCACGGAGAAAGAGAGGGTGGCCACAAAGGCAGATGTGACTTTAAAATATGCCTCTGCTCATGTTTATGTTGCCACAGAGCAGGGATGGGGAACCTCAGGCCCAGGAGCCAAACACACCTCTCCAGGTCTCTCCTGTGGGACTTTCCACACATGACATCTCCTCTTCAGCCACACCTTTATTTTGCACCTCCTTGAGTCCCTATGCCTGGCTGGGATGTGTCTTGAGATCCGATCAGGCCTCTCACTTACCTGGATGGAGGACAGAGAGGGAGGTGCAGGTGGGAAGAAACCAGCTACTGTACAAAAATAGAATTTACACTAATTGCTCTACCCACTTTTGCTGCTGGCCCCCCTGCCTGCCACTGCCATGGCACACTCCACCCAGGCTGCCGAGAAGGGAGTGTGGTATTCAGTCTGAAAAAGGTGCCCCGCCCCACCCACAAAGCAGTCTCTGCATGTTTCTCAATTCCTAGAGGGTGTTTCAGGGGGTTAATGGCCACAAAGCCACGGACTCCCCAGACTGGGAGTCTGTTGCTTCACAGTCTTGCCTGCCAGATCTTGATAGGATGGCAGCAACATTTCGTTTGCCTGTTTTTGGTGATCAAGAGAAGCAGGGGGTCTTCCTGTCCTTGCATAGTGAAATGAGATGGGAGCAAGGTTGTCAAAACAGGGGTGGGAGGATTGCCGGCTGACATCCCATTACTGAGTGAAGCAGTGCTGTGTGTGGTTTTCTTGTTTTGTTTAAAGTGAAACGTAATTTGTGTGACTGCCTCCTGGTACCCAGTAACACACATGGCAGCCACTTCACACAAGCAGCTTGTCACGAGCTGGGAGTTGCGCTGCTATCGTTTTTAAAGAAACTGCCACACACTTCACCTTCTGCTTCAGGTATCTGGTTAAAGTTTCTCTCAGTCTGGGCTAAGTCCTGCCAGTCACCTTGACTTTGTATTTTCCTTCTCTAGAGACGTCAACGCACTGAACCAGAACGACCCCATTGGGAACAACCAGCTGGCCTTAGACGTGGCAGAGCAAGAGCTAGGGATCCCTCCGGTCCTCTCCAGCACTGAAATGGCTTCGATGTCTGAACCTCAGAGGCTTGGCTTGATCACCTACCTGAGCCAGTTTTATGATGCCTTCCAGAACTCTCCAGGTAGAGAGTTCCAAGGAACCCCGTCCTTTGGGATTCTCCCACAAGGGGAGTGGGGAACCTTGTTCCCAGGCCTCTCTGCCTGGTCCTTGGGGACTCTCCCCAGGCCATTCAAAGGTTCAGTCTGCAGCAACTCCAGGTAGTTCGGGGAACCCTGGGAAGCTGCTGCCACAGTCACTGTAGATAGTAGAGTACTGAGCTAGATGGACTAGTATCTGGCAGCTTCCCAAGTTCCTAAACACTGCATTCTCTCTTCCAGAACCAGAAGAGAAAGGTTCGAAGCTTCTGTCGACACGTGGTACCAAGGGAGCTATCCTCTTCCTCAGCAAGCTTCAGAAAAGTCTCTCTCTCTCACGTAAACGTGCCCTGGTGAGTCTCTCTCCGCAGGCATTGCTAGCCCATCGCCACACATTCCCAGCAGTGTGTTTGTTTGTGCCTGATGTGCTGGCTAGTGGCCCTTTGGCAGCTGGTATGATCTCTTCCCAGATCACTCTAGCCCTCCCCATTTTCAGATGTCCCTAGGAAGAAGCATAGGATGGGGGGGAGGGGCAGTGGGGGTTACGTTTATTGCAAGAGCCAAGTGTCTTTGGCCTTCTGTCTTTTCTGCTGCTCTAAAGTCATAATTTTTTATTTCAGGAGAGCTCTGCAGTAGATGACCAAACCAAAAGGACCAAGCAAGAGACTGGGGTTAGTTCTGCTGTCATTGCACTTAGGGGTTCATCTGGTGCTAGACAAGTTTTGGAGGATGTCATATGTGACGGTTCCACATGGAAGGCACTGGCTTGAAAAAATGAACATGAAATCTGCATGTGGATCATAGTATACCAAACTCCTGTGGTATTTCACTGCCTGCTGGGAAGCTTTAGCCATCTGCAGTTTCTCACTGCATGAATATACCGGGGGGGGGGGCTCTTGAGTGCAGCATCTTCACACATTATGGTTACATTTTGGGTTTCCTGTGAATTTCTACATGGAAATGCCTTTATTGCAGGAATCTGGTTATGTGTGAAGTTAACATTAGATATGTCTGGGTCCAGAGTAGTGATGGGAATGGATATTCATTGCTTCTGAAAATTCATTGCTTCTGAAACATTCCATTTTTTTAATCCAGTGTGTATTTCAGGGAGTTGCGTTTAAGGAAACTCCATAACCCTCCTTACTGTATTTGAGTCATTGCTATTGACTCTGTAGCTTTTCTGACCTTTTAACACATGATGGGAAATCCAGTGCATGCAGTTTATTGACTGCAACTGCCAGATGACTAATATAACTTTAAGACTGCAGTTCAAAGACTGATCCCAATGGTCAAATTCTACCTGCGAAAATTGGAACTCAAATGTCA
This sequence comes from Darevskia mixta, assembly GCA_034641385.1. Classification (NCBI taxonomy): domain Eukaryota; kingdom Metazoa; phylum Chordata; class Lepidosauria; order Squamata; family Lacertidae; genus Darevskia; species Darevskia mixta. The sequence continues at coordinate 29,351,605 of JAWWNH010000029.1, forward strand.
CTTGGGAAATCCCACCCTGTCTCAGTTCCAATTTGAACTTTGCTGTGGCCCATCACAAATCTATTTTTAAGTGCTCAAAGAAACATTGATTTTCTCTCTTTTCACACAAAACATTGCACCAGAATTCTGGCTGGTAGGATACACTGGAGGCAAATAACAGCTGTGAGGTTGGATGCTGCCTATGAAGGCTGACCACTTGCACACACTCAGGGCGGCAGCTAAATGTTCCTCCCTGTATCAGGATGCAGGCTGCTAGCTCTCATGCATAAGCCAAACTGAAACAGCTGTTAGGCCTGGAAGAAGCCAGATGTCACTGGTCAACAAATGAAGATTTTTATTGCATTCATCTGCTGCAGTTACATACTGGCAAAGAGCCTGGCAGCTCTCTTCTCTCGAGGCTCAAATCCGCCCTTCCTCTTATCTGACGGAAAGGAACGACTTGCAGGACCTTGCAGCCATTGTCTTGTTGAGGCTGTTTTCTTGGAGGAAGACATTGGAATGTAACTTGTAATGCTGCCCGATACGTTTATCTCACTCGGGATGGAGTGAGGTCATCGCTAGATGTCGGAGGCAGAGAGGCCAGAGAGCTGTTACCATTACCAGGGGTGGGGGACCAGCAGCTCTCCCAGATGTTGTTGGATTACAACTCCCATCATCCCAGCCGGAGCTCAGGAATCATGAGAGTTGTAATCCAACAACTTGTGGATATTTGTTAATGTGTCTCATTGGGCTGAACTTATGTATTTTGAGACCAAAGCCCAAGATGACTTGGAAAGTGTTGGTCTAAAGGGTGTTGGTCTTTTGGCAGAGCCCTGTCACCTCCTCTGTGAGGAGCAGCGATGCCTGCTATTTCTGCGGAGATCGTGTGTACATCCTGGAGCGAGTCAGTGCGGAGGGATGCTTCTTCCACCGCGGCTGTTTCAAGTGTCGCCGCTGCAAGACGACACTGCGCCTGGGGGACTACGCCTTCAATGAAGACGACGGTGAGTGGAGTTGAGAATACGCAGTTGGTTAGCCTGAATGGCACAGCCGTCAGCGCAGACAGGGACATTGTTTGATTTCTCTGAAATCCAAACTGGCTGCCTTTCTTTGCACTGTGTCTCTACTTCCTGCAAGCGCATATCAAGATTCATTTGCGCCATTTGCTTTTATTCTCCTTGAGGTACCTGAATCTGCCCTGGCAGTGATGTTTATCGGCAAGTCAGGTGAATGCAAGCAACATACCCTACCTGATTACGGCTATCTTGATTTTACTCCTAGGGAATTTCTATTGCATGCTGCACTGTCCTGCCTCCAAGGACATGACTACACCCAGCAGCACAACCTCTGTCGAAGCAGCACGTAAGGTGAGTGGGATGGATGCCTTTTCAGAATTGGAGGCATTTGGTGCTGACTAGCAAGGCCACTCCCTAGATGATAATTAACCTAGTAACTCTGTCCAGTAGCTTATTCCATGTTACTTCCTGTCATGCTCATGGGCAACAGCCTTGCAACTTGCTTGCTTGGAAAACTGGCCTTTTTGTCTCCCTAGGATTCCTCCAAACTCCCCATTCCTTCAGACAAAGGCATTCTGGACAATAAGATGAAAACGGGTCCATATCAACCAAGCCTGGAGAACCTGTTGTCTTTCAAAGATCAGCTGCCAACAGGTCAACCTACAAAACTTCATAAATCGGCTGCTGAAGGCCACAGCTTACTCCCAGCCAGAGTAAATGGAGGCTCTCGTACTATGAACTCATCCTGGCATCCACGTCGTCAACCATTAGTGGAGGAGGACAGGAAGTTGGGGGACACTGTTTCTGAGGCTGATTTAGCTTCAGAGGTTGTAGACGAAGGCAGAGATGGAAACAAGGCCAGTCCCCCCAAAAAGAGACTTGAACCAGAAAATTGGACAGGCAGCCAGTCCCAAGAAGAGACACGTGACAGCCTGGTGACAGGAATTCAAGGAACTGATAGAGATCCTTTTCTTTCTGGAAAGGTGCCAACTGCTCAGAGCCCCGAACTAGAAAAGAGGGAGTGTGAAAATCTCCCAAAGAAAAAGATTTGCTTGTCAGCCCTGGAAAAGCTTGAGTTATCCAGACTGAGTCCAATATCAGCCTCATTTCACTTTCCGGATATGAAAATAGAAGAACCCAGCTTCAGCACTATCTCAGAAGGTTGTTATATTTGTATATCATATGCCTTATCCCAAAAGTTTGGGGCAGACCATAAACATGGGAGGAAACCTCAGCAAAACTGAACCACATCAGAGCCATTGAAATGGCTCCCCCATCTTTGATTTTAAACCTAAGCGTCAAAGGCCATGCTCAGCTGTCACCAGGTGCTCTTTCCTATACAGCTGCATACAGCTTCAGAGCTTCCTGAGTAGCATATCCATTTGTGTGTGCTGCGCGATGTTTATCCTGCTCACATGGGATTTCTCCACTGTGCAATCCCATATTAAAACACATTATTCTTTGTGACGTTGAACATTTAGCTTGTTGCTTCTGAAACGGAAGCATTTGGGATGTTCAGCCCCTCTTAGCAGATCAGAGTTGCCTCCATCGTGGCCCAGAGAGCTGTTTACTCTGGTCCACTTCCATGGTAGTGTCTTCTAATAAACCCTCATCCTTTAAGATTACAGTAGGTGGCGGCGGCGGCAGCATTCTCCACATTGCCTGCTTAATCCAACTCACATAGCTTACCAGACCCGTTTCTGTTCTTCGACATGAGTTAACCCTCCCATATTGTGCTTTCCTGTTATCTTTCTTAACCTTTGTCCTCTTTCTGGAGACCATAAATCCTCTGAACAGGAAGCACGTGCCTTGCTCAATTAATGCTTCATAAATGTTTAAGGGCTATACTACCAGCACCCACTGGCCTCTATGGAGCAGTTTTGTTTTGGGTCTCAGACCACTGCAGTACTAACTGGTGATGAGGAATTTCATTGTTTGCAGCGTTGGGCCCAGATTTTGAATGGTGCAGAAGTAATTCCACCTTCACCGCCCATAGAAAAGAAGTCAACATAGTATCAATGTGCCTGCTTCCCTACTTCATTATATAAAACCAGTTCCTCTCTTGGATATCTCTAGCTATAAAAGACAGCTTCACTCCACCCCCAGCCCCCAAATCACCCTTTAATTTATGGCGTTCTTCCACAAGTCACTGGAATGAAATATTTTTCTCTTGTCCTTGTTTTTGACAGATTCTCTGGAGATTGACAGTGACAGTGAAGAGGAAGAAGAGGAGGAAGAAGCAATACGCCAAGATCTTGCAGCATATATTGTGAGTGTAGAAGCCCAACTGGGATAGCTCAGTTGGTAGAACATAGAACTTTTAATCTCAGTGTCATGGGTTCAAGCCATGTGTTGGGCAAAAGATTTCTGCATTGTAAGGGGTTGGACTAGATCACCCTTGTGGTCCTTTCCAACTCTTCAGTTCTCTGCTTTTAACAGCAGGAGAGCATTTTATTTCGGTTTTTAACATAATCTCTTCAGCAAATCATGGGATTCCTCTCACCACCACATCTCTCAGAACCCTTCTGTTAACTCTACTTCTTTTTCTCTCCCCCACCCCCAAATTCACTTTTCTCCCTCTCCGTAGCTCCTTTTTTGTTGTTTTCTGACTCAACAGACTCACCGTCTCCCTTCTTTCTCTCTCTCTAGCCCATTATTTTTTGTGTTTATATTTTTTTTTAAAAATCTGCATCCCATCACTTGCTCTCCTCCCCCTATATTGTCACAAGTTTCTCTGCGTCTGTTACCCCCCTTTCTCTTTCCTTACCCTACAGGTTTCTCTGTACACCCCCATCTTTGTTCTCCTTTTCTTCCCCAAACCCCTCCCATTGCCCCATCTCCTCCATCTCACTGGCAACAGGCCACAAGTCTCTCACACTCCCAGCACTTCACATCAACGAAGGGAGTCTCAGAAGTAGTTGGCCAAGTGGTGTGGCCGGTTGGAAGCTCCATTAGGCACCTTGTTATCCATGGAGTTCTTCCCTATCCCCAATTTGGGTGGGTGGTGCTAGGCCCTAAATTTATGACACACACCTGGAAAAGGACCACAGACGAATATTTGGAATTCCCCCCCCCCCAAAGGGGGCTGCAATTGTCTTGCGGGTCTGTAAGAACAGCAGCAGACATCCGTGTTCTGAAAGGATGACTAACAAGAACCTCATAAAGCCCTGAAGACAACCCTCTCCATTGTGCATTCTGGGCATGGTCCTGTCTACACAACAGGTTTTGACTGGAGAGTGAGTCACTCTCAGCTGCAGGGTAGGCCAGACTTGAACTCTAAGCATTAAGTTGCTCTCGATTTTCCGATAACAATTCACTCGTCTTTCCCCCAGTGATGTCATACCAGGCACCTTGGGCTTATGTATTTATTTTTGTATCTTCTTGTAAAGGGGCTGGGTCACTGTTGGTTATAGCTGGAAAGTATGCAGTAGTCTAGCCCTAAACTGTGGCTGCAATTTAGATGGTGGACAGAGGCTTTTAAACACATCTCATTTTATTCTTGTTTGTGCGTTGTGGCTGCAGCATTTCCTGAGCTTCACTGAAGAACCTCAGTATCCAACGTGGAAGAAGACACTGATGCGACGAGCCAAAGAGGCGCAAATGAAAAGGTTTTGCAAAGCGCAGGTAATACTTGCGTGCTCCGCTGGTGGACGGGCGCTGATACTTTTACAGGGATCGCCCCAGTGAGGAGCGGGGCTGCAGAAATTAAGGGTGGAAGCTTCAGAGACCTTGCAGCCTGCTATTTTACTTCTCAGGCCCTGAGGCCATTAGGCGTCTCCGGAGATTCTCCCTGTTGTTTTAAACAGCTGCACACTTTATGTGGTGAATGTTTGCTTGCATATATCCAAGCTATACCACCATTTCCCCGAGAAAATTCATTGTGTAGACATCCAGCTGTTCCAGGAAGGGTTTCCAGTACACAAATGCTTAAAGATTCACTTGGGGTGGGGAATCACCCTTGTTGTGTTTGCTGCGTAAAATGGGGAGCTGCCCTACACCAGGACTAATAATGCGTGACATTGTTGACCTGCATAAAAAGTATTCTTTAATGGATTTCTAATCTGCCCTTTAGGAGATATATATATATATATCTCCTAAAGGGCAGATTAGAAATCCATTAAATAATATATATCCTTCCAAGCTGGATTGGAACAAATGACTAAAAAACAGTCAAAACAAAATAAAAAATAAAAAAAATTCATTCCAGTAGCACCTTAGAGACCAACTAAGTTTGTTCTTGGTATGAAATAGCCCATTTCCACTGACTTGATAGTACCAGTTCCTGGCTTTAGTATCACCCATGCACCACCTATTTTCTCCACTTTGGAGCCCTCTTCCTGTTAATTTAGATGTAAACTCTCACTTAGCTCCCCCCGCTTTTCCTCTTATACCCTAGTTGCTCCCACTGTTAATGCCCCACCCCATATAAGTAGGTTAGGCTTCCCGAAACAGGAACATTGGGGGGATAACGCTCATAAACCGCAGCCCCAGAAGATTGGACCAGGTTCTTAATTAATTTGTATACTGTTTTACTGGTTTTTATGTTGTATTTTTTCACACCGCTTAGAGATGTTAAAATAGGGTCGCAGTTTAGAAATGCTTTTAAATACCGGTAATAAAACATCTCAAGCAGACCTGTTTGGGGAAGGCTGTATATAACTACTGTGTACAGTATATATACAGTTGAAGCTGACAGGTGCAGGATGTTTGGGTTACGTGGAAATGTTGCGCTGCTTCCTATGCTGAAACACCTTCTGTGTGAAGCCCTAGGTTGACTATTTGCTCATTCAACTAATGGTATAAAGCGTTTCAAAATTTAATTTATAGAACTGTATGAGCATGATGAGGGCTGATGATAGTTATAAATCCTTTGTGAGTTATTCACAACAGTTGATAGGTTCTAAACTGCTGCAAATATATAGAGAGCAAATGGTACACACATATAAAGTTAATGGCAGAAATATTCAAGAGACTGTAAAATGACTAAATTACACTTATAGTCTTAAGTAGCCTGTACATCCACAGTTTCAGGTGCAGGAGGGATTGGATCATGCCCTTAGATTTTTAATGATGTAACACATGGGCATTTTTTGCTTCACAGACAATCATAAGCACTGCCAGGTTTTGCCAAAAATGTACTACTACCCTATAAGAGTTCCTGCCAGCTATTCTGGGAAGCTATCCACATGTGCTTGGGTTCCTCTTTCTTACACTTTGAAATGCTTTCTTCGTTTGACCAACCCTTTATTGTTTGGGCATTCCAGTCAATCCAGAGGCGGCTGGAAGAGATTGAAGTGACTTTCCGAGAGTTTGAAGAACAGGGAATAGAGCTGGAGCGATCTCTGCGGGAAGAGGGAGGTAAGAGTCTGGGCTTCCACCAAGAGAGATGGGGGTGAGGCTGCAGCCTATGGATAATACATGCCCAAAACAATGATAATCTGCTCTAATGGCAGCTGTGCTCCCAGGATAACTTATTCCCTCCTTTATCCTCCAGGAACAGATGCTGAACTAAAACAATGGATGAACCAGCTGCTTTCCCTGGTCCAAAAGAAGAACAGCCTGATGTGCGAGGAGTCTGACCTCATGATTGCGTAAGACACCCTGCCTCTCATAGTTGTTGAGACCTGGTACTCATGTCCGTTCTGATCACAGGGGAATTGGCACAGCGCTGCTCCTTCCTGTGCTATCAGAGAAGGAGCTGGATGTGGTCCTCACAACAGCAGGAAACCCTTGAGTAACTGAATTTAGGTGTGCAGTATTGGGATCGCCTCCTCCCATGTAGTGCTCAGTTTTTCACGATACTCCAGTGGCATTCTTCTGGTTCCTGTACTACCTTGAATGCCATTAACAACCCAACCTAGTTCAGAGTGCTTGGAAGATGGCATGTCAGACAGACAGCATGAATAGAACTACTGTGCCAATCAGGGATGGGGAAGGGAGGTTAAAGAGCTGCTCTTGGACTTAGTAGCAGATCTTAGTCCCCTAAGCCATTTCAAAAAGTTGCTTTTGTCCCCTTTCCTTACTTCGTTTTAAACAGCTAGCTCATTTGAAACAAAACAAAAACCAGACCCTCTAAGGCTAACACACACAGCTGGCAGCACACCAGCCTTTCATTGGACTACAGCTCCCATCATCCTTGTCCACTGGCCACACGAGCTGGGGCTGATGGGAGCTTGAGTCCAGCAACATCTGGGAGGCTGATGCAGACCAGCAGTGGGAATTCTGAGAATGAACCCATGGCAGCCTGTGGATGCAAATTTGGCACTGGACCAGACCTTATGTTGAAAGTCTGCCATGTGTATATAGAAGAACTACTCCCCTGGTAATGTTCTGTAGATAGAAATGCCTCTGTAAACTGCAGAAGTATTGGCTATCTCAGGGAGAACAGGCCCTTTCCCTGGGAAGCTCCAGTTAGACAAGGCAAGACATGCCTTATTCATTACTACTTTAACTCATGCCCAATAGTCTGTTCTTAATGAGGCTTAAAGTATATGGATATTTGAGCTGACAGTATACAGAGGACTGTTACTAACAAAGGGAGAATCAATTGGAAGACTTCTCAAGAGTGGATCTTGTATACTATCATGAGCTTCTCAATTATGGATGACCAAAGTTCTCCGTTGTTATTTTTTACCCCATAGGGTGCAAGAGCTGAAACTAGAGGAACAGCAGTGCCAACTGGATCATGAGCTGCGCCAATACGATAATATGGACGGTAAGAGAGAGTATAAGGGGTCCAGGTTTATACTGGGAAATGTAGAGAAACCCAAGAAATGCTTGCCAAGCTATTTTTTGTAACTGCTGCCCAGTTAAGTGGGAGCATATTTTTATTCATTCACAGAATTGATTACTGTAAATCAATTGATTGAATGAGGGGAGGGAAAGGTCATTTAGGATGGATACACAAAGCAGAAGCTTGCTACCCTGCTATTTACTGTATCTGATTCTCTTGGGCTTTAAGCTAGTTGGCAAAGGAACCCAAGTCTCTTGCATCAAGCAGAATTGTTTTAAGCAATCAGTTATGCCTGCTGTATTCTAGTTGGATAACTAACAGGCTCTAAGTAAATGAGCTCTGGCATCTTATATGTACCTGCTTCTAATGGAAAACCTGCGTACCATTGCAGAAAGCAGTGCATGCGATTCCTGCCCACCCCCTGCTAATTTAGCATGGATTAATTATTCAAACTTCGAACCAGCTCCTTTGTTCTCATGATCTGTTGTTAGGGTTAGATATTTTCATTGTGTGTATAGAATGTTTCTAAATACACATTGGTGATGGAGAAGATGGGGTATGTGGATTAATTCGTCCTAAACAGAATGCAATTCTGGGAATGTAATAATGGAGACAAGCTGTCTGCCTGATTTCACTTAACTGCTGAGAAGAATTAAATATACAGACACTAAACAGAGATTTCATTCACAGCAGGGGTGGGGAGCCTGTGTGACTCCAGATTGTTGGGAATACAATTCCTGGCCAATGGGCAGGGATAATTTGAGATGCAGTCATGTAATATATGGATGACCGCAGGCTCCCTGTTTTCTATGGCATAATAGTGACTGACTTGGAGCTGCATTTTTGTGTGTGTTTTAAAGAGACTTCAAAAACCCTAGAAGACCAGCTGAAAGAGAAGGAGATCCTGTCCCAGCTGCTGGAGGTTGTGAACCAGCGCAGTGCCCTAATTGAGATGCAGGAGAAGAAGCGTCTCAGTGAGCTTTATGAGCATGCACCAGCATTTGGGGACCTTGGGAAGATTTGAGAGTTGGCTATCTTGAAGCTTTTTGTCTTTGTGCAGAAGCTACATTTTAACACAAGTTCCGTTTTAACACGTATCTGCAGAGGACTGTGATCTTCAACAAAGATCTGTCCGAGGCATCCCAGCAATAATGAAGGCGAAGGAGTGCCTGCAGCTCTGCAGGGACTTCTGCGAGTTCATTCATTAGCAGCCTAGGTCAGCTGCCTGGGATTGAGTCCCTTGCCCCCCCCCCCCACCGCCCTGCAGATTAGTGTTTGGTAGCTGCTATTAGGTGTAAGGAGAACAAGCCTGACCTTGATGCTGCTGCAGCTATGAGTGTTTTTAAGTAGTAAGACTGGAAATATGGCCGTTTTTTATTTTATTCCTTTTGCCAATAAGTGATTGCATTATATATAGTGTGTCTTAAGATTGCCCTCCAAATTCTTCTTTACACTGGCTACAGGGAGACAATATGTACATGTAACTATCTATAGCTGCCTGCATTCTCCCCTGTGACAAAAGGCCTTGGCTCCTCTTTCATGCCCCTTCAGGCAGCTGCAATGTCTGCCGCTTGTGCTTCTCAAAGATCTTGACTTCTAGAGAGGGGTAGTAGGGGGCTGTTGGTGTGCAAGTGAGCATTTCTGCCCAAGCTCCAGCAGGGCAATATTACTTGCACCCCCAAACGAGGGGCATAAGTGCTAAATAATTTAATATATAAACCATGTGTAGGGAACCTGTGCCCCCCCCAGTGTTGTTGGGACTACAACTCCTATAATCCCTGATCATTGGCTGGATCTCATGGGAGTCCAACACCACCAGCAAGGCCTTTCTAATATAAACTATAATAAAGTTTACAGGGTATTACTAGGGAGGGGGCACAGACCTGTCAGCTGAATGAGCAAGGCTACATGCAGCCTGGCAGGAATTATATAAAAAAACCCAGTACAGCCACTGGAGAAGTGTGAGCCTGTCACAGTCAGTATCTTTGCCACTCACACTGTACTTACAGGTGTGGTCTGAATATAGTATCCCAAAGCAATAAAAGCACAGCCGCAAGAGAATTATGGGCGCTATCATCACCATAAACTGCTCCTGCACCAAGCCCCTTTACAGAACAAGGGTCAGACCTCTGCGGCTGAGGAGACAGCTTCCTGTTAGAATCAGGAGGTTGCCATGCCTGAACTGCTGTTAAGCCACAGCTCTTTTTACAGGCTGTGTGCTCCTCTTTCAATAAAGATGCATGGAGTGAGCTGGAAGTGTTATCCTGCCTTTTTTCATCCAAGCTAATTTAACGCAAGAAAAAAAAAATCCCACAGGTATCTTCTGAAGTTTTCTTGGGCTCTACTAAACTTTTGAGAAGACAACTGTGATGCCTGCCTTTCTCTCACTAAATGAAAATGGCATGGAAGGGTACATAATGCAAGATACGCAGGTAATGTGCCCAGATGGGAGACACCTGGATGAAAGCTGCTCTGAGCCCCTTTGAGGAAGAGTAGGCTACCGGTTAAGCTTATAAACAAACACTCACATGCATTAAAAAAAAATGCTGTTCTAGGCTGTACATGATTACCTACATGCTTTCACAGACCTGTCTTCTATCTGGGCTATTTGCATGCTGCCTCTCACAATGTTCTCAATGTAACTGTGGTTGACAACTACATCTTCAGTAACACACCAAACACATTTCTGCCTGCTAGATGAGAAGTACTTTTTGCCAGCTTGGCACAATGAAGAGGGGCATGGGGTGGCAGGATGGGGGGTCATCCATGGTAAGAAAAATATATCTACATACCAAAGGTAGGATTCCTGGTCTCATTGCATATAGGTCTCCATCTCTCCCATGATGTTTTAAGCCGCTAAAAGGGTGAAATTCAGCCTGAAGACTGCTAATCCCAGCCCTACAGGTTGCCGCTGGTGTCAAAGGAGGGCTTTTCCAACAGAAGAAGAGTATTTAAGAGGCTAAATAAAAACTCACAATTACATAGGAGGCTAGTAAGAACTGTGCTGAAGGCTAACTCCTTAGCTGAGAGCCCAAAATGCTCAGTGGCGTAACATGTCTTTTGCATGCAGGTTGCAGGCTGAGACTCTGGCATCTGCAGATTCCCAGGATCTTAGGCAAGACAGCTGGGAAAAGGCCCCCTGCCTGAGACCCTGGAGGCCTGCATGGTTCAATGGTTTGACTTGTTAGGAAGCAGTTTCATTTGACTTATTCAGAAGACACACCAGCCTTAAGCTTGCTGGCTGGACTGTGGCAAGCCCTTTAGCATCACTCCCCGCCCCCCCCCCTCCAAAGAAATGCAAACAACAGTGCTGTACTTCACAAGAGCTGCAGGAAGTATGATGTCAGTGAAAGGATTTTGGTTCATTCAAGTGCTAAGCAAGCAATTAATAAAAAGGATTTCAAGAAAAAAGAATTTCACCAGTAAATGCTACTTTCTGCTCTGTTGTATTTGAAGACTGATTTATTCTGTTTTCAATTCAAAAAGGAACTTTGTATAAACTAGAAACGCTATACACATTTTAACTCGTCTGCTTTACACCAGGCTTTTACAGTACTAATTCAGCCACCCGACTCGGTGGTTTGGTTTGATAAATGCTGGTTTCTAAACAGCCACAGCTGAACCGCATGCACTTGAACTGCTTTCGTTTCAAAATTCCCTTCGGCACAAATCGTACCTGTGCTAGAATCCCTTCAGGAGAAGGTCAGAACTATTCGTAGAAAGTTTTATTGCCCTAGAATTAAGCTAAGAAACAAAAACAAAACTTCTACGGCAATTGCTGCCACGTGCTTAAAAAACGACTAACCCTTAGAACCTGGCGGCACAGAGGAACGTACGGCTCCTGGAAAAGCTTCCAGCACAGTCTTGTCTTGGTCCCTGTTGGCGTTCCGGCAAGCGATAGGCCTCACCCAGAGCTCAGCTTGTCCTGGAGTGTCTGCAGCCCCACCCGCATCTGCTCCTCTGTCCCCTGCAGCACCTTCACCTCGATGGTGTGGAAGAGGTAGAGCACAGCCGAGATGAGCAACACCAACAGCCCCAGCAGGCTGAGCAGCGAGAAGGAGAACTTGGGGAAGGGCTGCTGGAGGGCTTCGCCAAACATGGAGCTCAGGCCCATGGTCGCCTGCATGAACAGCAGCAGCATGGCCAGGACGGCCATGCGGCCGCAGGAGTACTGCTGCCGCTCGGCCGCGTGCAGCCCTACCCGCACCTCCATGCGGGCTTCGTTCAAGACGTCCACCAGCACCGGTTCTGGGAAGACAGACGGCAGCAGGACTCAACCACAATGCGCGTTGAGGCAACAAAAGTCCTAACACGTTTGTGTCCAAGCCCACTCGGTGGTCTGGAGAGGCAGGCCAAGACTGCTACTTTATGCAGAGATACTGGCTTCTTGACTATGGTAGTGCATGCCTGCAGAGAAGCCAAGGCCCTAGCACAACGGCCACACTCTTCTCTCCAGGGAGGTTAGTAGGCAGGAATAGGCCTTGAAGGAGCACCACTGGGGATGGACCAGGCAGGCTTTGCCATCCCTCCCCACACGTGCTTGCTCCCTCCTGTGCCAAGGCAATGAAACTGGGGTACTCACCAACTCTAGGGTGGTTTAGGCCTTTGCCTGACCCTCTCTTGTTCACAGATAGTGTAGCCATGACGGCTTCATGGTCGGAATAAGGAATGTCCATGTTGGGAACTGTTCCGGTGGTTGTCTCATGGCGGTTGCATTTTATTTCATAGTGAGACAAACCCTACAAAAAGGGAAGTTAAGCAGGAGAGCAAGGTATTCATTATGCACATGTGTTTTAAATAAGCAAGGCTCCCAGAAATTCTAGGCTGTAGACTACAGGTGAAGAGGGTGGGAAACTATCTTCTTATTAGAGTCCTCTTTGAATAGCAGAAGTAATTTGGTAGAGTCCTCAAGGATCAGCTAAAGAATTCCTATGTCTGGTTCTATCATGTGCTTATTTGACCATGTAATTCCAAGGAAAGCTATTCAGCAATGTCTTCAGGCAACTTGCTCCCATGGCTTGTTCTTTCAGCAAATTCATCTTAAATCTAAACCAGGCATAGGCAAACTTGGCCCTCCAGATGTTTTGGGACTACAATTCCCATCATCCCTGACCACTGGTCCTGTTAGCTAGAGATCATGGGAGTTGTACTCCCAAAACATCTGGAGGGCCGAGTTTGCCTATGCCCAGTGATGGCTAACCTTGACACCCCAGATGTTTTGGAACTACAACTCCCATCATCCCTGACCACTGATCCTGTTAGCTAGGGATGATGGGAGTTGTAGTTCCAAAACATCTGGGGTGTCAAGGTTAGCCATCACTGCCTATGCCTGATCTAAACTTTTGCCATTTAAAATCCATTGCCCTATATCTACAGTGTTGGGCAACAGGCACATTCTTGCCTTCAGCTTTGGGATAAGGTTTTGATACAGACTGAGGATTATTTTCAGGCTCAACGTCAATCTGATTTTCTCATGGGTAATAGATGTGCTCAGTTCTTTTCACCTTTTCTCAATGATGTGACCTTTAACCATCTTTGCTACCCTCTTCTGAATTCTCCCCAAAATCAACATGGGGCCACGGTTCTCACAAACGTCCACTTCAAACCGAGGAATTAGTTACAACTGTAGTTCCCCTCTTACAGGAAAGGCTGACTATCTCGGGCAACTTTCCACGCCCCTGTGTTAGAGTAGGAAGGAGCAACAGCTGTGGTCCAAGTAGTGCCCACATGTTTACAGAGTTCAGGAAGTGAACAAGCAGTGCAAGCTAATCTAACTCCCCAAATGCAGCAAGTTGTTGCAGAAGTGTGCTTAGTGCTTTGCTCATTTTGCCTCTAAAGCTTTAAGTTTTATCCTCATATCTTGAAAAGCCAGTCCCAGCTGTTACAGAGAACATGCCCAAAGACGACAACAGCAGGAAATCAAGCGAGTTCAACCCGGTGCCAAGAGGTTGCCTGAGGCCATACCAGTCTGTGAGCACATAGTTTTGGAGACTATTGGACAAAGAAGTCTCCAACAGCAACAGAAAACCAGTTCACTTGCCTATTCCAGACTGAGGATACCGACAGGAGACAGAGCTGTCGAGGGGCTAGTGCCAAACCATATTTGACAGCCTTTATTGCTTAACTGCTTTCTGAACTCTGTACTGTCGCAGTCTGCTTTCTATGCCTTGAACTTGCACATACCTTATACAGAATGTAGTCAATGCGAATCCCCTGGGGATAGCACCGCAGTTCTTTCTTGCTTGTGAAGCGGTTGGTGGGCAAGAGTGTAGAGCCATCCTCACCACCCTAGGAGCAAGACCAGAGTCTGAATTCTCAGTTCTAAAAAAACCAGAGGTGGGGGGACTTTTTCAGCCCGAGGGCTGCAATCCCTCCTGGGCAACGTTTCAAGGGCCATATGCCAGTAGTGGGCGGGGCCAGGGACAAAAGCAGATGGAATACCTAATGCACATTTGCGTACTGTAGGCTTATTTCTACACACACTCTCACATAATCTCTATCCAGACAAGCAATGCGCATTATCAGAGTTGAAGGACACATTCCAGCCACACTCTTAAGTATGGCAGCACAGGCAGTGAGGGGTGTGGCCTGGAGCCAGATAGGGAGGCCTGGAGGGTCACTTTTGATCACTGGGCCTGAAGTTTCCCACCCTTCTAATAAAAGATACTAGAGCATCTGCAACAAGCTGTGTTGTGGAAGAAGCTGCCGACTGAGTCTGGCTGACAGTGCAGCCTGCAGAGCTCGGAGCTTTCAGGAAGGCAAAAGAGAGAGAGCCTTGTGGATGGAAGAGGCACCTTTAATCTGGTTAGTGTAACCCGGGGTGGCCAACTCCCAAGAGACTGCAATCTACTCACAGAGTTAAAAACTGGCAGTGATCTACCCCCCTTTTTGGGGTTCAGGTCAAAGTTGTTGAGCTTTTTTAGGAAGAAGGTAAAATGTTGAGCTTTTTTTAGGGGAGCCAGTTGTTCAGCTTCTTTGGGGGGAGCCAGTGATCTACCAGCGATCTACCGCAGACATCCAGTGATCTACCGGTAGATCACGATCTACCTGTTGGACATGCCTGGTGTAACGTCTCTCTTGACATTCTTACCCAAATAAAGGTAAGGTTACAGTTTCCAGGCGCAAGGGCAACTTTCGTTTCCTTCTACTGAGTGACCAAAGGAGGGAGAAACGCCTCTCCTTTCTGGACCATTTCATAGGGCGGTACCCAGACTCACCTCAACCTTCTCTGCAGCAATGAAGGAGTCCCGAAGCCCTGCCCAACCTCGCAACAGCCTGATGCCCACATCTTCTGGGTGCATGTTCAGATCCCCACCAAGCAGCACTACATCGGCTCCTTTTGAAGTATGTCTGGGAAGATGAGAAGATGCCACAGACTGAGAGGAAGCAAGCAGCCCTCATCATTATACTAGGGTGTTTTTTGTCATGAGAGATATAAGCAATGTTAGACATGAATTCTACCACACACTCAAAACCATGACTGCATCCTCTCCCTCTATCCACCCATTCATTCTGTTGCTGGAGAGTTAGCATTAGATGGACTGAGTATGTTCCAAGCCAGAGCACTGAACTACTGCCAAGGAGGGAAACCAGTTAACAGAGAGAGGGACAAAGAGTGCACACACAAACCTCATGATAAAGATTTTTGGAGTCTCCCCATGACTTACTGTATAAACTGGGCAAGTTCCCAGGCCTGAACTACTCGGTGGGGCAGGTAACCATCCTTCTCCCGAGAGTACTCTGCATGGAGCTTGGGAGGAAGAAAACAAGACACA
This sequence comes from Darevskia mixta, assembly GCA_034641385.1. NCBI lineage: Eukaryota > Metazoa > Chordata > Lepidosauria > Squamata > Lacertidae > Darevskia > Darevskia mixta. Next base: position 29,367,108 of record JAWWNH010000029.1, read on the forward strand.
CATGAAATTCACACTTGTATAGTAATTTATGTGAAATCGCAAAGCAACAGCCTATGCACTCGCCTTGCGGCTCCACTGATTAAACTGATCGGGGAGCCTGTGGCAGAGATCAAAAGCAACAAGAGAAGAATTCTATAACAGACAGTGGGATTTCAGTTTCAGAGACACACAAGGACCTACGGATGACCCAAGACTGTCAGCAAAGAGTACCATCTGGTACAGATATAACGCTAAACTACTGTTTCACATTACTGGTATAAATCTTGGGCTTGTGTGCGCACCCCTCTTCTGCTCCAGCAAGATCACAAGCTCTTGCTTCCACTTTCAGCTAACCATGCATGATTGTTAAGCCCAAATGTCGGAACTGTGGTTAATCTTCACAATGATTTAGAGAAACTAGACTACAGATTGAAGTTGACTTGAGTCCTTGGACCAGGGATGGGGAACCTGTGACCCCCACCGAATGTTGGTGGGCTATAGCTCTCACCGCCCCTGACTATTGTCTATTCTGGCTAGGGCTGGTGGAGTTCACCAGCATCGGGAGGCCTGCAGGTTCTCCATCCCTGCTACATTTCAGACTTACCAGTGTTTGCCCAAGAACAAACTTAGTTGGTCTCTAAGGTGCTACTGGAAGGAATTTTTTTTATTTTGTTTTGAATAACAAGGAGCCACAGTTAGCTGAAAATGGAAGTGAAAGCTTCTATCTTCTCTTTGTGACTACGCCAGAGAAGAAGACGGGAGCTCACGATTCCAACGCTTATTCGCATTAATGCCAACCACAGTTGCGTCCGAAATGCTGGTTGTGTGAATGGACGAACTACCGTGAAGTTCCCTGTGTCTGTAGGCAGGGTTTGTTATCTCCCAAAAGGTGCCCCAGAATAACATCCTCCGATTGTGTAACCCAGGCTTTACCAAAGGAATGATCTCGAGATGTCGTTACACTACAACTCCCAGCATGGCCAAGTGTAAGTAGACCTCAAAAATATTTCCACATATAGCTTTCGGGCTTCAGCGGACTAGGCAACACTGACGTTCCTGTGTTAGTACCAAGCTTGTGAAATCATACTGCTCATTAAGGTTGCCTCCTGTGGGAGTTTCTCTCACCCGTTTCATTGGCTTTCTATTCCTCCTCAAAGCTAAGATAATTTAGAGATAGTCCCACAAGCAGAAGTTAGTTTATTGATCTTTGGGAATGCCTGGCATTACATAGAAACTTTATTTGTATTAGCTACTAGCCATAGCAATAAAATAAAATACAATATGCTGAGGATAATGCTTAGCTATACAAAATACGTTCTAGAGGTTTACATCAATACAAATGACAGAATTGACACATAATCGTTTAACCACTTAACCCTTTAAGAGGCAGCTTCTATTCATCTATGCAATGTGGCCTGCATTTATTGTACCTTGGGATAAGAATGAACAGCAGCTTTCTAATGATGCATACATTTGAGAGAACACAAAAAAAATCCTTTTTTAAAAGGTTGTGTGTGTTGTTTTTTAAGAAGGTGCCACCCAAGAAAATAAAATGCCTTGGCTGTTCATGGACACCCCCTGCTGGCAAATAGGCTGTAAAAACAACCAGTATCACTTGTGAAGTCGAAGCCAGTACAGTCGCACCTTGGAAGTTGAATGGAATCCATTCGACTTCCAAAACATTTGACAACCAAAGTGCGGCTTCTGATGGCTGCAGGAAGCTCCTGCAGCCAATCGGAAGCCACGGAAGCCCTGTTGGACGTTCGGCTTCCAAAAACAGTTCGCAAACCAGAACAGTCACTTCCAGTTTTGTGATGTTCGGGAGCCAAAACCTTAGAGAACTAAGCTGTTTGAAAACCAAGGTACGGCTGTAATCGCAGGATTCATTCAGCAATCTAAGCAAATCGGAAGTGCTATCCTGTGTTCCTCATGTATATCCTACTTGCATCTAGAGACACACACACTGATTATCTCTGTAATCTTGCTGCAGGAGCTGAATAAGTTTGTAACAAACAAATAAAAAAATACACCAAAATAAATAAAACTGCTCACATGAGTCACATAGACGTTGAAAACAATCTCCTGTATCTTCAGGACCACAAGCCCCACCGATTTGCCACCAAACCAGTCTCCATGCTGGAACTGTACAGAGAAGAAAGTGGAAGACAGTAGAAGAAACACCTTGCAACGCTGGTCACAGTGAAAAGAGCCTTAGATGAAAGGTGCTCCTTGGCACGTTCCCCACCCCCAAGCAAGGCATTGCCCACTCACCATGTAGGGGTAGCCATTCACAGAGTATTGGTACAGGAAGGTGTCCAGGATTTGGTATCTGGAGAAGATGCAGAGCCCACTGCCAATCACTCCACTGCGAAAGACACAGGCAGCACAGGCGTCAGCTAGAGGCAGGGGGGGGGGACGGGGACATCGCCAATCCTCGCTGCTCCCATCCTCCATTTGAAAACAATAGCTGGAGTTTCATGTGGGCGAGACTTTACAGAAAAAGGGCTGGCATTCGGGGCCCCTCGGAATTATTCCTGGTTCTAGGGACGAAGTGAAGTCTTCTGACACCGTGACAGAGTCAAGACTGAAAAGGGATGCTGCCTCCCCATAATTAGCTTCTGTAACAGCACGCAAGGTCAAGCCACAGGTGCCCACCAAAATGTACATTTAAGAAGAAGAGGAGGAGTTTGGATTTGATATCCCGCTTTATCACTACCCTAAGGAGTCTCAAAGCGGCTAACATTCTCCTTTCCCTTCCTCCCCCACAACAAACACTCTGTGAGGTGAGTGGGGCTAAGAGACTTCAGAGAAGTGTGACTAGCCCAAGGTCACCCAGCAGCTGCATGTGGAGGAGCGGAGACGCGAACCCGGTTCCCCAGATTACGAGTGCTACCGCTCTTAACCACTACACCACACTGGCTCTCACCACATTTAAGAAGAGTTTAATGCCGTGTCTGCCAAAGAAGTGAACCATAAGGTTTGGTAACCATCCAATATCAAGGGGCCTGTACAAGGTGAGTCTTTAAAACTCAGATTAACTAATGTCACAAAATTTTATTGAGATTCCCTGTGTTCCAAGCTGTGTCTCCTACAGGTGAAAGCTGGTTTTACAGGTTGGTCTGCAGGTTGGTTTCACACCAGCTATATGCCAACATAGGGACCCAGGTGGAGCTGTGGGTTAAACCACAGAGCCTAGGGCTTGCTGATCAGAAGGTCGGCAGTTCGAATCCCTGCGACGGGGTGAGCTCCCGTTGCTCGGTCCCAGCTCCTGCCAACCTAGCAGTTCAAAAGCACATCAAAGTGCAAGTAGATAAATAGGTACCACTCCGGCGGGAAGGTAAACGGCGTTTCCGTGTGCTGCTCTGGTTCGCCAGAAGTGGCTTTGTCATGCTGGCCACATGACCCGGAAGCTGTACGCCGGCTCCCTTGGCCAGTAACGCGAGATGAGCGCCGCAACCCCAGAGTCGGACACGACTGGACCTAATGGTCAGGGGTCCCTTTACCTTTTATATGCCAACATGCATCCAGCCCATGCACCATGCTGCCCATGTAGCGATCCAGTGCGCAACCATGGGCTCCGTTTCACAAACCAGCAGGATCTCTTATGTGATTCACACGCAAGAATGTGCACTGCATCAGGAACTAAGGGATTCTAGCTATATCTTGACCATTCCTCCTCTCATCTAATGCAACAGAGCTTGACCATTCCTCCTCTCATCTAATGCAACAGAGTTAGCCAAGGACAGGGAGCAGAAACTCAGTTGTCTTCTCTCCAAGTCTCAGCACAAGCAAGTCTCAGCACTCTGCTGCATCTACCCACACCTTCAGTAAGCAGTTCTACCTCCAAGCTCATTGGCCTCATTCTCAGAACAAAGGAGCGTAAAGGGTCCCGGTGAAAGTGCGTAGAAAGGACACAGCCTTAAAAATAGACCTGTGGGCTATTCAGTCAACATGCCACATCTGGAAGGCAAGGATTGCTAAGGGAACAAGGGCAATTAAAGAACAATTATCCGTCACAAGGGGTGAGGCTTCTGCACAAGCAACAAGGCACCTGTTTCCAAGAAAATATTATTCTGATCAGCCAAAGACCCAACTTATTCCAAGGCCTTTTATGCTAACCTGTCTGAGCTCTCAAGAAACTAAAGAGTGGAAATGATTTCCTACCAGTGTCTGAGAGGGTCCTCTCTAAAAATCATATAAATTGCACATCTATGAAGTCAAGCCTATAATAAATGAGCTGAGCCATTGGCAGGGACTATTCAAGCTCCTTTTTTACCTTTTAAAATAGTGGGAAGAAGGGTAGCGGGCACACAGCTTCTTTTTCAGCTCCCAATAATCTCTCTCGCTCCACACCTGGAAAAGCAGAGAGGGTGTAGTCACAGTGACTGCAAACCAAAGAACAGAAGTGGGACTTGAATCAGTGGGCTAAGTTAAAGCTAGGCGTGGGGAGGGGGGCCTAACCCCTCCCCTCCCCTAGTATCCCTCCTCCCCGATTAATTATGTTTATATAACACTGCAACAATGTATAGTGTTTCAAGATCTTGCCATGCTCTGCCCACAACCATCCAATATGCCAACACTAGATGCACTATAACAGATTTAAGTACTCACCTCCTGCAAGAGCGCCAAGTCATATCCCTCCTGGTTGAGGACATTGCCAATCAATTCAATGCGCTGCTGCCGTACTTTGCTCAGGTAGCGAATGGCCCTGGAAGGGATAGAAAGGGAAGGAAACTGAGGGAAAGATCAGCTTCCAACTAGGCTCACTGCTCATTTCAATCTTAGCCCAGCATTACTTACACCTGGTAAAGAAGGCAGTATCATTCTGAGAGCCAAAGGAAGCACTCCTCCCAATGCAAAAAGCACATCTGGAGGAGCAATTTTAATCAGGACTACAGTATGGAAGGAAACGGTTAAATCCCCTCTCATCACCGAGGCAAGCAGCCCTCCCACAGCAGCTGTTGTTGCACATTAAGGGAAAGATATGCACATTGAATGCATTTATGTACAAGCAGCACTATAAGAAAAACTGGTCAGACATAGCCGGAGTCAGGCCTGGCTGTTGCATGCTCCCAAATGAGGTCATAATGGGGTGGAAGATTCCTGGGGTAATACAAGGGACTATACATTCGCCAGTTTTTCTCCGTGACTTGCTAGCAGATGCTTTGTTTGTTTTACTTGTTTTACATGGGAGAGAAATAAAACAGATGGCATCCCTCCCCCATCCTGAAACATGGCATGATAGACTCCATCACCTGATAATTCTACCATCTAATTATTTTGTATAAATGAGCCTGTGCTGGAATTGAAAGGACATATGCCTGTTTTTGCCTGGCTGAAATGTGCCACTGAACAGTGATAATGTCTCTTTTTTACCTGAATGGAGGAGAGAGAGAGAGAGAGAGAGAGAGAGAGAGAGAAAATGAACGAGCACGTGCATGCTGGTGTAAAACCTCTGACTTTTGTGTGGCTAGAATGTAGGACACTGTACAAAATTAAGGGTCACATGCATTGTTCCATCTGTTTTTTCTCTGGCTTGCCTACTTGAGTCTCTGCCCCACCCCCAAAATTTGTCCTCAGGGGAATGAGACCCTCAGCATAAAAAAGATTTCCCCCTCTCTCCATTTAAGCATAGATGCATATTCAACCAAATCACTTAATCATTGGCTTGGAAAAGGGCAGGAACACACACAGAGATTTACAATACCCTGTTTTATTTACATAAAAACAGCCCAAGACACGAGAGCTTCATCATTTCCTCTCTGCAAACAGGGAAACAAACAGGTGAAGAATGTGTTTGCCTATGTTTTCTGAGGACCGTAACCCAGAAGACTCAGCAACTTCTTGATCAGAAAACATGACTGAACCATCGCCAGTAGTCATGCAGATCAGAGCCAACCCTCACCTGCCTTAAACAAAAACAAAAAATAAAGCAATCAAAAAACTCACCAGCAATTGAGGTCAAAGACACGCAGCTGCAACTGAGGGCCCTTATCCATCACAGTGGGGACAAGACAATGCAGAGGTGGGTTCAAATGGGGCTCCGCTGCTCTCACAATGCTGACAGGTTCTGCCTACAGCTCTCCGGCAAGCAAGGTGTCAGACTTTGGCTTTGCTCCTCTGCCAGAAGAACAGGAAGTGTGACTGCAATATTGCAACTAAGACGTATGTGCTGGCAGCTGGAAAACAAGGAAGGATGAAGCCTTGGTGGCACTGATTCAACAAGCAGCACATGCTTTTGTGGACAAGGCCTATAATGCCTCTCTCTGCTAAAAGCCCTCTGGGCAACAGCATCTGAAAGTCCTTGATAGGAGGGAGAGGTGCAAAGATAAGATAAGACCAAAAGATTAGCAGAGTTATAAAGCATTAAAGGGACACTCTCAGGTCAAGCAAGGCCCATCTTTTGCATTTTTCAATCCTGATACGGTAGCAGGAGTCTTTTGCTTCAGTGCTGTCACTGCCACCAAAACGCTGCAGTCCCTTGACAGTGAGTGATAAGCATAAACAAATGCACACCATTCCAGGCAATAAACCCTCATGGTAATGACAATACTCTTGTAATCGGGGCCCATCAAGCTTTTAAGGTCCATGGGCACATGCAGATCTTTGAGGGTGCTGGCGCCCCATTATTCCCTCTCTGGGCACTTCTCTCTCATACCAACCTCACCCCAGACAGAAAGAGAGAAAGAGAAAGCACACACATACAAACTTAGCTTTTCCAAGGAATCTGGGTGAAAGTTGGAACCAGCAGAATTAATCTGAATCTTGAAAAGCACATAGAACTGAAAGAAGTGAGAAAGGGTGGCACTCTGCCAACTTCCTCCTTTAGCTCTGTGTACTTTTCGAGGGAGAAAAAGGTAACCACCCTCACCAAGGGAGGTGTGTGTGTGTGACTTCAGAAGCTATGCAGGTACCACGGCATGCCACACTGATGACCAACACATCACAGGGCTAGTCCTTAAAATTTTTTTAATAAAGCATTATGAGTGATTCCACAGGCCTACCCACTTTTTAAAAATATCATGTGTTTACTTGGTAGATTCTAAAGCTCTTTCCTACTGGCAATCCCTCTGTGCAAAGTTCCAAGGACGAGAAGCCGTGTGCTCACAGGTCAATGACACCCAATCCAAGTCTCGGTTCTTGAATTTCCTTCAAGGATCTGTTTTCAACCATGCTGGAGTGTTGGGACACCCATGACCAAACCTATGGTATTTACTTATGTCCCTCAATATGACAATTCCTCACAATCATTTATGGTTTTTACCAGTGCTTTCCCCCCCTAGAAAAATACAGGTGAAACTCGAAAAATTAGAATATCATGGAAAGGTTCATTTCTTTCAGTAATTCAACTTAAAAGGTGAAACGAATATATGAGATAGACTCATGACATGCCAAGCAAGATATGTCAAGCCTTTATTTGTTATAATTGTGATGATTATGGCGTACAGCTGATGAGAACCCCAAAGTAACAATTTCAACTTTGGGGTGCTCATCAGCTGCACACCATAATCATCACAAATATAACAAATAAAGGCTTGGCATATCTCGCTTGGCATGTCATGAGTCTATCTCATATATTAAACTCCAGTAGCTAATGAAAACAGTTGCTTACATAAATGGACTTTTCCACAATATTCTAATTTTTCGAGTTTCACCTGTAGTTGCCAGTGCTCACCGTGAAGTTCTTACAGTAAGTGCCACACTTCTTAACCCAGAGAGAGAGAGAGAGAGAGAGAGAGGTGCTGGTATTGTGTACCCTGGAGTAACCCCTGAAAATAAGCACTGGTTTTTACTGCCCTTGAGGCTAGGGATTTGTGTCTTATTGGATTGAATCAGACTCTCAGTATGGCTTGCCCAAGAACCCAGGAGGGAGTGCATGGCAAAGCAGCGGGGGTCTGCTCTTCAAACTACTGCTTCCACCCTGCCCTCAAACCATTCCCTCCCATCTTCTTTGAATTCATTTTCTTACACTTGTTCATCAGGTGGAATTAGCAAGAAAGGGAAAGTAGCTTCCCTTGTGTTCACTGCCAAGATGAAATAAAATGGCTGTGGTAAATATTTTGAGTTTTCAACAATACACAGACAGCAAGAAATGACAACCACATGTTGAAGACATGCACACCCTCATTTTTGCATGGTTTCGCCACAAAATTGGTGGTGAATTAGTGACACAGACCAGCCCTTGCTTCTGGCCAGTAGCTTTGATCTGCATTGTGTTTCCTGGTTTCTTCAAGGGGAAAAACAGTACAGTGGTACCTCGGTTTAAGAACAGTCCGGTTTAAGAACGATTTGGTTTACAAACTCCGCAAAACCAGAAATAGTGTCTTGGTTTGAGAACTTTACCTCGGTCTAAGAACGGAATCCAAACAGTGGAAGACCTCATTAGGGAAAGAACGCCTTGGTTTAAGAATGGTTTTGGTTTAAGAACGGACTTCCGGAACGGATTAAGTTAGTAAACCAAGGTACCACTGAACTTCGTTTTAGGATGCTTCTCACTGTGTCTATTTCCCAGCATTTGGATAAAGGTGTTTCATTGCCTCTCAATGCTCAATAGTGAGTCAGGCAGCCTAACCCAATTTTCTCAGAAAGTACATGTATATTCTAAATATGAGCACAAACCAGTTTGCTTGACAAGTGTTTCAGATTAGGTGTTTCTGGACTAGTAAACAGTCCTATCCTAGGATGGACTATCTATATGTCTCAATACTCCCTTGGAAAGAAACATGTAATCTGATTAAAAGGTTCACTCCTGTATACCTTCAAGGCTAAATACTCTTACATTAAAATACCATAATTTGAGAATTTCCTTTAAGTAAGGATTGAGCAGATTGTAAAATACATATGTCAATCTATAGTTCAATTTATGTGTAAGCACCCAGCTCCCAGAAAATATATTCATTGTGTTCATACTGAGCTTGCCTTATCCCCAAGAGCTTTGGGAGTATAGCACTTCCCTTGTGGTTTTCGGTGAAAATTTACTGCCTTTATTTCTTCAGTCTATAGCAAGGATGCTTTAATACACAGCATTGGCAAACTGCATAATGCAGGTGTCAGGATTACCACTGCAAATCATTGCAAACGTTCATTGATTTCTCTGTTCAGCTACCACTCAGTCTGAAGCATGTAACTGCCCTACAACTACTATTTGCTAGGTGTGCTGTGGAACTACAATAGACCACAGCTTCTTCATGCATGCAATGACTTACACACAAGTAAGACTGTCATGTGCCTACCTCGCAGGGGTATTCATGTAATCCCCTACACAGCTTCCTTATAAGAAGCTGGCAACAAGGGAAGGAACACCAATTCAAACAAAAAAACTGGAACAAAAGGGGAACGAAGGAATGCTGAAATGTACACACTAGCACAGACTAGTATCAATATCTACAGGCCCATAAATTAATTGCTAATAAGCTTTTTCTGATTCAAAATAATAAACGATCTGGCATCCATTCAGCAGCTTTTACATTCTTAGAATTTAGGGAGCAGAGTTTTAATTTATCTTAGGCTATACAGGACATTCAAGTTGTGGTTGCTGCATCTTAAAAATACTGCAGAGCTGGAAAGGGTTCAGAAAAGGACGATCAAAATGACAAGGGGGTGGAGCAACTTCCATATGAAGGAAGGTTATAACATTTGGAGCTTTTGAGTAGAAGGGGAGGGACACAGCAAAATTATAACATTACTCACGAGTCTGGAGAAATAATATTTTATTCCTCTTTTAATAATACTATAACCCAGGCACATCCAATGGGGCTGAATAGTGAAACGAGAACTACACACAGTCCATAGTTAAACTACAGAATGCAGTATCAGCCACTAACTTGAACGGCTTCCAAAGGGAGCCTAGGAAAATTAATGAACCAGAAGGCCACTGACGACTACTAGGCATGATGGCCCTGTACTAACAAGGTGTAGTTATGACTAACTTTAGAAGAATTGGAGACAATATGAAAGACTATTTTTAATAATAATTTTTATTATTTTATTATTATTATTATTTTATTATATATGAGAGACTAGAGTGTATGCACATATCTGTGAAGACAGGCAAAATCCAGGGATGGTCAATGCGTGCTGTTGGATACAGCATAATCAGAGATTATGGGAGCTGTCGTGCAATGTCACCGGGAAGGCCACAGGTCCCCATCCTCTGTTGCGATTGCGGCTAATGCAAATGAATAAAGTCGCATTAGCTGTCAAAGCATACCAGGCCAAGAGAAGATTGCCTTAAAATCATATATATATTTACTAGTATGCGTACACCCCCGTTTCTTTTGGTGATGGGGCGGAGGAAGAACCCAAGGCAGCTGCAAAATAGTAAGAGATTAAAAGTGGGGGGAAAGAACAAGGCCAAGCAAAACAAATCCCTAAATCACACTAACACAATGTGGCAGCTCGAGATCAATTCCCCGGATTGCGCTCCCTTCTCTTGGCCGGATTTCACCAAAGGGAAGGCGACTTTGCGCTTTAGGATCTTTTCCCTTAAGCCCTATATAACCTTAAACGTCCCACGGGAAGGGGCCATAATTAAGCGTGTCTTCCGGGCTTCGATCCCAGGTCGATCTCCGAGCGCAGCGCTTGGCGCTCGCGGGAGTCTTCCAGCAGCGCACTTTATCGATCCACTATGTTAAATCATTGATCGCTCTGAGGCCAGAGTTGCCGGCTCAGGCACAGTTTCGGTTATGGCAGAGCGAGACAAGGCGCGGCCGGAAAGAAAAAGGGGCGCGCACCGGGGGTGGGTGGGGGGTTTGGGGGAGTCTTCGAGAGCCACTACGCACCTGGCGGGAGACGCTGTCTAGGCCGGCCGGGCGAGCCCCGCTTCCCACTTCTCGCTTCCCTTCACTTCATTCTTTACGCGGAGACCTTGCCTAGCCGCCGCCGACAGCAGCAGCAGCAGGAGCCGGATTCCCGCAATTGAAGAGGGCCAGCCTCGCTCTAGCTGTAAGGCGCGCAGTGCATCCCGGGGCTTGTAGGCCTCCTTCCGCGCAGCAGCCTCAGCTTCAAGGCGCGCCTCCTGCCCTGCGGAACTACAAGTTCCAGGAGGTGGCGCTGTCGGCTCGGAAAGGAGAAGCGCTCGCTCGCTAAGAGGAGACTTAAAAAAAAGGGGGGGAGGGGGGACTGCAAATACCGAAATGCTTTGGGGCGGCCGGTGCCCGCAACCTCTCTGCTGTCGGCAACTGTTGTGCTTTTGAAGAACTTGCAGAAAAGTATTAAAAACTGCGCTGCCTCCGCGAAGAGAGGTTGCAATAGAATGAGATATGAGAAAGCACGGCAGAAAATGGCTGTGCTTCTAAGAGAGAGTGAGCGCGGGCGCATCTTCTCTTGTCAATCACTAGAAGCCTGTTTTTGGAAATTACACACACAAAAATAACACAGCATTCCCTAGTGGTGGTTGGTTTTTTTTTAAGCCCATTATCTTTTCATTTATTAAGTACCCCAAACCGTGCCTCAATAGAAGTTTACATGATTTTGTGACTCGAGAGGGTTGAAAATCAGGCCCACAAGTGTGGGCCCTGAGGGTAGGAAGTTCAAGAGCCCCCGTGCTAGAGCACAACAGCAGCAAACACAGTTTGTCACCCTGATTAGAAGAAAGAAATTCTGAGCATGGTCAGTTCCACATTAGAAACTTACTTAAATGATAGCGCCATGGTGATTACAGGAGTAAATGGAGTTTGCTTCTGAAGCCTTGAAGTTAAATGCATTTACATGGGAACAAGCACCATTTTGTTGTAGAAACATCGGAGCATATACATGAAGTAAAAACAGTAAAAGAAGCACCTGTAATGTCTAGCTGCCAAGTTGTTTCTAGATGCAATTCAAAGTGCTGGTTCTAGCTGCAATTCAAAGCTTTACATGGCTCAGAAACACTCTTATTCTAGAGCACCACCTTTCCACGTATGAACCTGCCCAGGGAAGTGCCTGCTGTTGAGCTCCAGGTATGCCCACCTCCCATCATCCGCCTCTCTTATCTTTCCTGGCCCTGACTTGGACCCTCAAACCCAGCCCTAATGGCACCACTGGAAGTACTCACAAAATACACAGCTGGCAGGAACCCTCCTCGAAGAGGTATTTCTCTTCTTGCTCTCACAAGAGAGAAGGCCCTTTCAAGACAATGTCTACTGAAAAAGGATGTTGCTTTCGACACCGTTTCTTTATTCTCACGCCCATTTATGCAAAACCAAAATGCAGATGGGTAAGATTTATTGAAAACAATTAACAGCCTAGGTTCTGACTTGTCACTGATATGTGATGAGTTTATGTGAGAAAGCACGAAATTTGTGAAAAGCTCATGAGCCTGTCATAAGGCAGTGATGTGTCACTGCAAGCAAATGACCACACACTCACACCAACACATGACGACTTCAACGTCATTTGTGGCCACTCTTGTGTTCTCTTTCTGGGAATACAGTATACACCTCATGAGACAGTTAGTAGCTTCCACTGTGCATTCTTAGATGTCATTATTATTTTTTTACAAAAAAAGATAGAATGTGCATAATAACCCTTCAGATGGTTCTATTTCCACTGTTTCTCCTCTATAACAGAGCAAAATCTATGTGGATTTGCATTTAAGGCACCATTTTTGCATATGTGATTTTCTGAGTGTAGTACGTAACAGTGGAAAAAAGACATAGTCGAGTTGCTTGAAACCTAAGAATCCATATTCTTAATCTCTCTGTTTGTCACTCCCCCATACCAAGACCATAAGTACTGTTTGATCTGTTGACTGAGAGTTGATTCAAAGCAGCAGAGTTCATACTTTAGCTAGTCAGAGTGGCTGTTTTATTGTTCAAGGTGAACATAAACATTTGAATAAACCCTCATACCACCACTTTGGTCAAAGGGAGCAAACAGTAAAATTCAGACATTCCAACAGTGAAATTCCATGACACTGTCTGCATTCAAACCATGGTTTGGAGGATTAGGAACAAACCATATGTCTGAGTGCTCTCTTCTTCTCCACTTTCTTTTCCCCCTTTAGAGAACAGCTTCTGCATTACTCCCTGTTCTAATCAAACTATGGATTGCTATTTCATCCAGCCTAAAATCTATGGTTTCAGCAAGCCTTAATAAACCAGGATCAAACTAGTTTACAATTCTAATTTGGATGGCTCACTCAAACTCTGTAGTTGCACGTAAGTGGCAAAATATGGCTTGATCAAACTACTGTACATCTGTGAGAGGAGGAAAGTAGTCAAGCCCATAGAGGATCATCTCAATGCAACCAGTCACACTTGTAACTGCATACTTTGAAGCTAATATGTATTATTATCATCCAAACACATTTCTATTTATTTCACACACCCACACAAACATACGTTTTGCAAAATATACATGGCTTCCATTTTGAGAAGGGGTAAACTAAGAACATATGAAGAACAGCTGTGAGCCTATCTCCTCACACCTTTGCAATCTGCCAGATTCACTGGCTTATTTGTCTGTCAAAACTCCAGCTCAGCTGTGAGCATTGCGATTTCCCTTTGGGCAGCTGGCAGATTTTAAATGTTTAAAACAGAACACATTCACAAAACAGTGCAAATTGCTTTGGGGATTGGGAAAGATTCTTGATGACTTCACGGAGTGCCAGTTCTGTAAGCTTCCGAAAAGAAAAGTACGTTTGGACTGAATACAATAGTATTGCTTCCAAACTGGGTTCAGCAAATTAACTCCCAAGTATGAAAGCCAGACCTGAAATCCTACCAGTCATAACTTCACAGTCACAAAGCAGATGTTAAACACGATTTTTTTAAAAACAACAACAGCTATTTACACAAATGAAGGCTGAATGCAATACAAAATCCCCCACTCGCCCAGTGAGATTGTAGACATATATAATTACACAGACCAGTGTAGATTATGGCCTGGTAAAACATTATGGACAAGTGGTGGAATTAGAAGCTGCACTCTTCTCATCGTTCAACCTGTGCAAGCATTCAGCTTGCTAGGTGGAATGATAAGCAGTTAGTCTCCATGTGTGGAACTTTTCCTGACACCCCTCCCCCAATTTTAGAGGACGTGGGGGGGGGAGCACATGGGGAAGAGAGTGCCCAGTTGCACAAGTCCCTGTGGAGGACTTCTGCTGATAGGGGCTGATGAGGTGGATCCAATTGCAGCTTCTTATTGCTGGTGCAGTGCTCATGAACATACAAGAGAAAATAAAGGGAAGAATGCGAACAGGTGTTTGAGCCAACCCATGAACAAATAAGTTTAATAGTTTTCAGCAGACCATAGCTTTCTAGAAGCTCCACTGTCTCATCTACTTGAAGATGGACATACAGTAAACACAACAATATATGATACAACCCATCACAGCTGGATTAAAAAAATACACAAAATATAATACATAAAAATGGTTTTACAATGTGGACTGACAGAGCTCTAAAAAAGGTGACCATAACCCTGGTAAGCTTTACAAAGTCTTTAAAAAAATAAAACAGTACTTCATGTGAAATTCATAAATACATGGGATGTGGGGTGACATGAGACTTGGTGACTTGAGTTTTTGGGTACCAGTATTATGTCCAACTAAGAGAGATTCGTGAAGCTGGCGTTTCTTTAGCCTTGCTGCCATTCTCTGAGTGGTTTGTAGGTCTATTTGTGCTCACAGACTTGGGGCCAGTGAGCAGGGGATTCTACAAGCAGGAAGGCTGGGGAATGGATCTAACTCCATGTTGCACTGAAAGCAAGAATGGTATGGCATGGAAGGACTGAAAAGGGGAAAGATGAGAAATGTAACATAGTCCAGTTTTGGAGGAGGTTTATTCCAAAGGCTCCAGCTGGGTTGAAGATTGTGGATAAAAATACAAGAAACAGTTTTTTATATAGGAAAGTTGGGGTTTAGGCAAGACTAAGGCTCTGCTCCACTTCCCCCATGTTGTACACTGAAGTCTCTGCCCCAGGGGTTTATATATGCCCTCCCTTAAAAAAGTATGTTTAGCAGAAAAGGGAATTCTATTGTACATAGGTTAAGGAGAACAGGGAAAGTTTTAACCTTAATTCCCAGAGTTTTTGATCTAGGAATGAAAATAAACATGCTACATATAAACTAGCCAGCTCTCCTCTCCTTACAGATGCAGAGGCTCTGGCTGCAATCATAAGCAATTCAACATCCTGCCTCTTTTAACTCTACCACCTCCCATTGTAATAGCAATAACTGTTATTCAGTTCCAAGGATGCTGTACCTCTCCCCCCGCCCAATGCACAAGGGTCTCAGAAACGTACCTGAACTTCAAGCTGGCTTTTACAAAGTAGCCAGTTCTTCCTAAGAGTAATAATACACCGGAGAAAGAGTTGTGGCACTAGAGAGACCAGTTTGCCCAAGACATCAGCTTTGCATGGGACCATCAGCTTTGCCAAGGGCGATGCAGTAGGATTATCACATTGGAGGCAGGGGGTAGAGGAAGTGCTCACCTGAATTTAGATTGCAACTGATTTTTAGAACTTTCTGCAGCTGTTGCTCATCCCCCAAGAGTGCAACATGTGTTGCAAAATAAGGCACTGTTCCTGAGCAATTTGTGGCTTGCTGCTCTACCAAACCAGTCCCCACGTACCATTCCCATTAGCGTTACCACCTCAGGGGTCCCACATAACACACAGAGGAGTGTTCATTTCAACATTCTAGTGGAGTTTTCCAGAAGTTCTTGGGTGGCATCAATTAAAAACACTTCACAGGGAAAAAATTATTACATTAATGAAAAACGTCCTTCAAAAAGCTGGGAAACAATTCTGTCAGTTGTTCTCATGGTGTCACCTCTCAGCTGCATGTTGTACTCAAACGGCAGTCCGAAGGCTCCTGGGAACATTCTTAGTCTGCGTTAGCCAGACTTAAGTTTGAGTTAGCCAATGCCTTTGAACCTAGTCCTTCATCCACAGTCGAAACATGGGTGCTAAATCAACAATGCAGTGGTGATACAGGCCAGGCCTGAAGGAGAGGCCCAAGTCAGTTATGAAAAGCCAGACATCAAGATTTTACGACGCATCTCCATTACATTATCTCCTACCTTCTAAGACAGACAACGGAGAAGGGAGGAGCTCTAAATTTTAACCTGACTCTCATGAAAGGCACCCAGTACTTCAGCATCACCACAATCTGTTTATAACAGACTTTTTTGCCTGCAGCCAACACACCCTGAATTCCTAGCTCCCTTCCACTGTCTCTTTGGGAATCTCATTGCACAAATCTTGATACCACTATGAACCTGGTGGTGAAATCTCTTCTTACAAATTCGGCCTAGTCCTGCCATTTGGTAGAGTGAAATGGTCTCCTCAGGCAGCTGTGTTGAGGTGTCATGAAAATGGCAGAAACATGTGAAGTTGCTATAGTATTTAATACCAGGGGTGCGAAGGTGCACCTGTGGGATTTTCTGCCTCAGGTGCCAAAACAACTCAACCAGCCTTGAGAACTATGCACTGGGGGGTGGGGGAGCATTTGCTGCTCAGCCTCGGACAGCAAAATGTCTTGAGCCAACCTCCATTTAAAGCTATAGTCAAATACCCCAAGCATAAAAAAATGTAATTGCAAACTCAAGTCTGTGCATTCTAATTTCCTCATAGAAGTGGAAACCTCAAATTCTCTCCTTGCTTGCAAATGGCTTTTCTTTTTCTTTTGCATTGTATTGCACCTTTTTCCAATGTTTTGAGGCTTCTCCATAGGAATCTCACCAGGCCCATGGCAGCATAGGGTGGAGATTAGTCTGAGTGGGTTGAGTAAGAGTATGCCAGACTAAAGAAAGGATGGAGCAGCAAGGAGATTTTTTTTTAAATGAAAATCAACCAACTTGAAAGCAAACAAATCACCATGTAGCCAGGGAAAAGCTGAAGGACGAAACAGAAAAAGTTCAATGGTAAAAAAGAAAGGAAGGAAGGCACAAACATTACATTCTGTTAGTTCTTCTATTATTTAAAACTACAAACTAGCATTTAGACAAAGTATAGCTGAAACCTATGGGCCTGAGCCCTGGAGGTGCCCTGTACAGTGAGGTTACTGATATCTTGGCACTGTTCATGTAACAGGATTCCTATAAGCACCAATTTAAATCATAAGCCCACTGTCTTAGTCTCCAAGCTTAAGGTATAGGGGCTCGTGTTTATACTTAAAACCCTACACAAAAACTTTCTTCAGCATTTCCAACAGCAAACAGTACAGCTTTCAAATGAAGAGGGATTCTGCATGACATATTGTACTTTGTTTCATCTTTCAGCACCTCCTTGGGTTTAGGCTGCCAGAATACGCAATTTTCGCTTTGGTTTTTGTTTTGTTTTTAGCAGCCTCCACAAAGATATCCTAGGTGGGAAGTACATAATCCAGAGGAAAGACTTGCATCGTGATATTTAGATCATGCCCTTTCCTGGATGACTACCACAGATGAACAGAGAAGCAGAAGGGGAATTAATACCTTACCAGAACAATGCCCAGGCAGCAAGAACTTTGGTCTAAGCTTATCCCATGCTGTTTTTGACATGGCAGATGTAAAAAAATAATAATGCTCCATTGAGAACTGGTTAAAGATCCCATACAAATTCAGATTTTTTTCAACCTTAGCCAGCCCTAATATTTTTCCAGACATCTCATTGCTCACCTAGAGTCAGCCTGCTTATCTGCAACCCGCCTCATCTATGATTTCCTGAATTGCTCTCCTCCAGCTGAGCACCCCTCCTTCCTCTTAATACATACTCTAACCTTTTAACATCCCACAGACAGATATCTTTAAATCTCTCCATTCCTTGTTGGAGCGCGCACACACACGCACACACACGATCCTGCAACCCTACTCCTGTCTATTTTCCAAACATCTGGGACATGGATGTAAAACCGTCACATTCCTGCCATAATCAACTCCTGGTGCCCTCCCACCACCACCGTATCCTGCAATAGAAAATGCCCAGGAAAATGTTGGAACAAAATTGTTTTCTTGCAATTAACCCATGGGTGGCATGTGTGCCACATGACGCAAGCCGCCAATTCCCTGTGCTGGCTCTGCACACAGCCTGCGTCAAGAGATGGAAGAAAACTCTTTATCTTCTTTGTCGGTGTCTCGAACAGAGTGGGATCGGTCACATAAACAAGGCAGCATCTGATTCCCCATCCCTTCCCAGAACAGACATCCTTAGCAGCCCTCACAGAACGCTTTTCTCTAAATGAAACCACCCAGGTTTTGAGGACAAATTGGCACGGGATATATAGGCACATCCAGGTATTAAGAAGTAGTTGGCAGTCTCGTTTCACTAGATGCTGTTCTAGTGTTGTGTGACGGGAGAGATATCCAGAGGTGCCAGGCCTTGGCGCCAATGTCTCCTGAAATACTGATGACCGAGCCCCCAGGAACAGTCCTCCTTGCTGCCTCCAGATACAGCTCTCCTTCCGCTATATGCTTTCCTGTCATGCTTTTCTTTTCTGCTTGTTTTATTTTTATTTTTTAAAAAATTGTTCCTAAGTAGAAAACATCTGTGATTGTGATACAGTCTTTTTGGCATTGCTTTTTGTGTGTGTTGTGTGTTCATTTTTCAAAAGACTTGCGTCAAGGCATCCTATTCGGGTGGCTTCTCTGACAAGACTTCTTCTCTTCTTCCTCAAATTGCCCGGTCACCCCAAAGGGGCCTCTAGTCTTTGACCAACTTGTACACATGATGCTGGGCTCCATGCTCGCTGGTGGATACCTCAAAAACAAAGGCTATGCAGAGCAAGGTTTCCTGGGTATCTCTGTTCGTAACAACCTGAGGGAAGAAGAACACACACATACCGTGAGATACGGGAAGATGGACTGGGAAAGTCAGGCATTGAGACCAGAGAAATGGCATAGTTTTTTAAGCTGGGCTCCTATAATATGAGCTCTCATACTGTATTTTGTACTCAGGTACAGAAGCTGAGTACTTTATTTCGAAAACTACTGTATCCCACTCTTCAGTGGAAAAGGGAGTCCCAGAGTGGCTTGCACATCACTACCTAAAGAGTCATGACACAAAATGAAAATGAGATTTGAGAGGGAGGTGGAAATTGCAACAGCTGCAAAGAGCACGCTTGTTTCAATAGCCACAATCTCTTTTAAAATATGGAAGCAGAAGATTGATCCTTTCCCTGTTGCAATTTAAATATACACATCACAATCAACAAGCATAATACAGATGCAGTTATCTGCACCCAAGTACAAAATAAAGTATGAGAAATTGCTCCCCCTTTCAACATGTGTGTTTATTATTTCGATCTTCTTTACTTTCACCATCTATCCACTTGATTTCAGTAGGACTTATTTGCTGAATTACAAAATCTCAAAACTCGAAGCCACAATTCTAAAGATAGTGGTGATTTAAGATTTAAGTGGTGACTTTTAACGGATTGCCTATAACCTGCCAAGTGGTGAAGATAACGTTACCACTCTTCTGTACCTGAGAATGAACCTAAGACACTGGTAAAATTAACCTCCTCTCTACTTGCAAGGATGAGACAGGTGCCCATCTGATTAAATAAAAATATTTTGAAGGGGGGATTAAGGACTGCAGCAAGTTACTCAACTGAGCCAACACATATAATGGATGGCAGGACAGCACTTTAAATGAGGAACAGACTACATGAGTTTGTCCTTGACAAAGAATTTCACATGTGCTGAACAGAAGATTTTCCTCATAAGAAATGTCTTCATGACAAGCCATCGCCTTCTTGAAAGAAGCAGATGATGAGCATGACATTGAAAGGTAGAATAAAAAACAACAGGAGGAATGGAATGCAATTGTTATTTTGGTTGGATCCTTGTTATTGGCATCCATCTGTCTTGGGGGACAATGGAAGAGTGTGCCTAAAGTCAAACTATTGGAGAGATACAACACCTGCTTGTAGCTGTAGGGGAGAGAGAGGTTTTATTACAAGTGGGGCAGGTGAAGGTGTCTTCTTTTGCTGCTACAGACCCAGATTTAGTCATATTTACGGGTAAACTCATTGAAACCAATGACCTACCTTGTACAATTTATTTCAATGGGTTTTTACTCCAAGTATGACCAAATCTGAAACTATCCAGTTGGTTTCTTCAGCCATGAAAAGCCTACTATGAACATCTAGACAGAAGTTACTCCTTCCACCAACTGGAAAGGATCCAGGATAGAAGGAAAATGTTATTTACCTGCAGGATGGTGAAATTCTCCAGGACGCTGTTCATCATGTATTTTTCTGGGAGGTGTTTCAGTTTATGGATAAAGTTGATCATATACTCGCACATGGGGGACCGATGGATTCGGTACACACACCGTCCGTTCTCCATCCGGGCAAATTCCGTCTGCAGAAAAAGCATCAATAAGGTATAGACCCTAACAAAGAAGCCACTGAAGGTGCAATAATATGAGAGAGATTTGTTTGTTTGTTTGTTTATTACTGTATATAGAATGGCATCCAAGCTTGGTGTAAGAGAACCTGGGAGATGGCACACCCTAATTATCCTTAATTAAGCAGCAGGAGGAAAGGAAGAGAGGACTATACTGGCATTGTGATAACGCATGCATTGCTACTTATTACACATGTACTGTTAGCACTTTTGTCTCAAAGCACTTTCCCCTTGGGTTGTACGTTCTTCCCAAGAACTTAACTTCCAGTCCCACATTAACTGCTATGCTCTTCACCCACTCTGCAACATTCCCTTCCTGCTGGTACCACACCCAAAGGAAGCGCAGGACTCACCTCCACCTTCTCGACTACTTGCTTTCCGAAGGAGCACACTTTAGTGGAGACTGTGATGGTCATGTTTTCTGCACTGCTATACTGACTGCTCACGCCATAAAAAGCACCAGGACCATCCTGAATGGTGCTGTTCAGATCCGCCTAGAGCAAGGGCAGGAAGGAGGTGTTATAAATCAAATACGGATTGTGGCTTTCTGCTTGGGGCGTGGAGGTCTCCGACCCAAGAGTTCCGGGATGCATTCACTGAGGGGAGCGAAGATGCCAACAGAGAAGTGCATTCATGGTGATATTGCTAATTATTGACATAAGTATTTAAAAATAGCAAGCTGCTTTCTAACCCTTATCTCATTCATCCTCACTGCCACTCTTTGCTGTTATGCCCATTTTGTAGATGGACAATGGAGGTTCATGGTGACTCGCCCAAAGCCCACAGCTGAGCTGGAATTTGAAATGAAGTCTCACAAGCATTCCACGCTGGACCACATTCGCTCACATATTTTTAGCTAAGGGCTGAGAAGACGAACTGGAAGTGCTTAGTGTGGGACTACAACAGCTTTTAAGATTTTGCGGCAGGGGAGAGTGACAGCTTTTAGGCAATATTAAGTCACAGTTCCAAAGGAGGCTCAAACCAGGCTGAATGCCACAGAGTGGCATTAAAAAATTCAGATGGTAGAGCAAAGCCAGCTGGTCTTGCAGTATGTGCTATGGGAACCTGAATGTGTTCAGAGGAGGGCAACCAAGATGATACAGGATCTGGAAACTAAGCCTTACGAGGAGTGCTTGAAGAAGCTGGGTATGTTTAGCCTGGAAAAGAGGAGACTGGGAGGAGATATGATAGTCATCTTCAAATATCTTAAAGGTAAAAGGACCCCTGACCATTAGGTCCAGTCGCGGACGACTCTGGGGTTGCGGCGCTCATCTCGCTTTACTGGCCGACGGAGCTGGCGTATAGCTTCCGGTTCATGTGGCCAGCATGACAAAGTGAGGGGAACCAGAGCAGCGCATGGAAATATTTTAAGGGCTGTCAAATGGAAGAGGGAACATGCTTGTTTTCTCTTGCTCTGGAGGGTAGAACTCAAACCAAGGGCTTCATGTTACAAGAAAGGAGATTCTGACTAAACATTTGAAAAAACTTTCTGACAGTAAGAGCTGTTCGGCAGTGGAACAGACTCCCACGAGAGGTGGTGGACTCTCCTTCCTTGGAGGTTTTTAAGTAGAGGTTGGATGGCCATCTGTCTTTCTTTAGCTGAGATTCCTGCATTGCAGGTTGTTGAACTAGTTGACCCTTGGGTCCCTTCCAACTCTAAGAGTCTATGATTCTATGAACATTTGTGAGAGAAAAATACTATGGTATTGCTTAGACCTCAAAACATGCTATTGAATGCAGCTCTTTTTCTAAAGGAAGAACCCTTTCCCCCAGACCCCTTCAGAATTTCATTTCATTTTTAATATTCCTTAGGCTCTTCCATCAACATGCCTGGGTTGAAGCCTGATTAGCATATAAAACCAGGCAAAACCACATCAAACATGTGGCTGTCCAATGCTGTGTGGAGAGTCTGAGGCCAGAAAACATTCCCCCTCCCATCGTCTAAACAACATCCACATTCAGATAGGAGAATAACGTGACCATGATCCTCTGGTCTAATTTCCTTAGCCTCCTTGTCCGATGAAGAAGTGCCCAATAATGGCTTTTTCAGAGGTATTGTTTGGCTTCAGGCATTCTTACCCAGAACTTGACCAGGAAAAAGGAGTTCTGGGGCCCCCTCTCATAGAGCTCCTTCAGGCCACCTTTCTTCTCAGGGAACTTGTCATAGATCTGGCGGATGTCCACTGCCTCCAGCAGCGGGTCGCTGTACGAGGGGTTCGTCTGTCCAATGTGCACAAAGAGGTGCTTGCTATACTGTAGGGTGGGGAACACAAGAGGCAAAAAAATGTGGGAGCGGAAGGAGGTAGCGTTCTCCACTACACAAATTCAGCCATGACAAAGGGAATCAGATACTCCTGCTGACACTGCAAAATTCAAAACTCAGCTGCCTTATTGCCAGCTACCACCATCCAGACCAGGAGCAGCCAACGTGATGCTCTCCAGATGTTGTTGAGCTCCAACTTCCAACAGCACAGGCCAGCATGGGTAATAGCCAGAGTTGATGGAAGTTGCATGGCATTGGCGACTCCAGCCTAGACAAAAGGGCTGTAAAAATACAGCCAACGTGATGTGTGTCTACATTACACAAAACAGCACAGGGAGACCAGAGCCTGAGTCTCTGGCAGCATTTATTACATGGGGCTGGTAAGTGAATGGCTGGCTTTATGCAGGTCAGAAAAGAGGGCAGTTTTCTGCAAAGACCCAATGCACTGTAAGAGCTGAAAAACACCGTTGCCACCAGCTCCTGCAGCGCCAAACATTTCCCCCCTAAGAGTTACCGTTTCAGGGTCACGCTGCACTTCCATAAACGCTGAATACTCAAGGAGCCGCAGTTTGGTGGAGGCGATGGTGCGGTCCTGCCAGACTGGCACAGCCGAGGCAGCAGGTGGGAGAGGAGCCAGGGGCTCGTAGCCTGGGGAAAAAAAGAAAGTGTTGCCACATTCCTGAGCACTGTAGGGGGAGGTTTCAGCTGCAGAGATGAGGACAACCTTTTAATGCCTAGCCTTAAATCTAGCCTAGTTGCCCATCCTTCCAAGAAGCCATGGACCATTTCCTTCATTATTGCCCAGATTGCAGTTACAATGCAACAGGAGTCTCTGAAATTGTAATGATTCAAATGTCATTTTTAAGCATTTCATATTTGTAATAGCTCCGGGATGCTCATGCATTTAGAAGATGGAAGAACTGAAATGGATTAATTTCCCCTGAACGTTAAGCAAGACTGTTTGTAAACAAAAAAGGTGCAATCTCTTAAACTCCAGATGAAGCAAAGAAGAATGAAGCAGACTGTACTCCCTAGATAAAATACAATTTAAAACTTCCAAGTACTACAGCAATCCCGGAAGCTACCCTTCTACTACCATGGAGGTGTCTTTAGAGCAGAGCTTTCCAAACTTTTCATGTTGGTGACAGAGTTTTTAGACATGCATCATTTCACGACACAGTAATTCGGTTTTACTAGCAAACCGGAAGTTAAACCAACCCCTTTCCAGCCCCAGGAGGAGCGCGGGGACCATTCGCGCAACACACCTACACACTGCAGTAGACACAGTAACGTGTTGCGACACAGAGTTTAGAAAGCTCTGCTTTAGAGCATCAAGAAGATCACTGGACAGGACAGATGGGCTTCCTGATTCACTGCATCATTTCCTGCTACAAAAATTGTCTTCCATCTACACAATCCATCTCACAAATGACATTCTGTGGGTAATATGAAGGGATCAAAGGGCAGCATAGAGGCTAGTTAAAATATAAAATGCTTTGTTCAAATAATTAAATGAAAAATATAATTTATTGAGTCAAATTTTAAAAAAAACTGGAAGCAGCTAAGGTGTAAAAAGGGGCATTTATTTATATTTTATTTCAGTGCTTTTGCCATATTTCCTTGCAAGCAAAATGTGAGCATGGTTTGGAAGAGAAGGCGGTCCATGATAACTCTGCTTTCATCTCCATCATACAGAAACATCCTAGGCAAACATGAAGGTAGAATTCCTCTCACTCAAAGCAGGCGAGATGATGGAAAACCCATGAGTAGATCCTCCTCTTTTCTTTTTGAAAAGCTTAGCAAGTGCCACGGAAGGGGGCTGAATTAGGCCAACAACAGCAAGGCCTCTCCACTGCACTGTTTTCCCTCAATCTAAATTGCACCCCGAAAGCTCTATGAGGGTGGGGAGAACATACAGGTACCATCACCGCTAATGGCAGGATGGAAAGAATCAACCCTTTGGAATAGACAATAAAGGCATTCAGTTTCTATGAATGAAATCAAAGAGATCCATCATCATGGCTGGGCCAAGAAAAAAGTTCAAGCTCTCAGTGAGGTCCTGAGGAAACAGCTAGAACTGTGTGTATGAATAAACAGGATTGGGTGCCGGTGGTAACAGGAGAGCCAAGAAAACGTTGTGAGGCAGAGCATCAGTTAGTTGGAGAAACAAAATCACTTACTGGCTAGTGATGGAGGCATGGGTGGCTGGATGGGGTAGGCTGGTTGTGCAAAAGGTTTAATGCTGAAAAACAAAATAGTGTTAAGTATGTTAGTCAGAATGTCAAATTGTTAATATTCCTGTTATCTGTGTACACCCTAAGTTACTCCAAGGGCAGATGTCTTGCAGAAATCATCAAGGTGGCCTATGGTGGCCTCTCATATACATACAGTCATCAGCCATTACAGGGCTCCCCCTCATTTGCCTCCCCCAATATTTCAGAAAAAAGAGCAGTCTATCTGCAGGTCTAATGTAACCAACCCTTAGGAACCTGACCAACAAACATTCCACTATATTATTTATTTTTATTTTAAAATAAAAATATTTTATTTATAATTACTTCATAAAATTTATACACAACTAGATTTTGTAAACTGCTTTGAGGTTTCCTATGAAGAATAACAAATATATTTAGGAGTTTCTGGATACCCAAAGTAAATAATTACTTTAAGAGGGTTTATGGGACTGCAGCTTCTAGTGCATTTTATTATGGCTACATGAACAGTGAAGCATCCGCACTGGAGATGCTGACTTAGCGAAATAAAGGAAGGGCCATTTGTGTACATGTTTCGCATGCAGAAGGTACCAGGTTCAATCCCTCGAATCTCAAGATACCAGCTGGGAGAATCCTTCAAACCCTGACAATATACAGTTGAGGAATTGTTTATTTGAATTCACCAGCATGCCACCCCCCCATGATGAATATTGCGTGTAATGTCAAAAATCTACCACATCAGATAAAAAAGTCTTGATCTGAACTCTCTCTCCGATTTCCCCCCCAGTGTGGCCCTATATGGAGGAGCTTTCAAATAAATGATTTCCCTACATGAGACTTGAATTGGAGCAATCCCCACATGCAATTATGCATACCTGAGTCGACCCTATGGAAGAATATGAACATAAAAGGTAAAGGGACCCCTGACCATTAGGTCCAATCGCGGACGACTCTGGGGTTGCAGCACTCATCTCGCTTTACTGGCCAAGGGAGCCGGCGTACAGCTTCCGGGTCATGTGGCCAGCATGACTAAGCCACTTCTGGTGAACCAGATCAGCGCACGGAAACACCGTTTACTTTCCCGCCGGAACGGTTCCTATTTATCTACTTGCACTTTGACGTGCTTTCAAACTGCTAGGTTGGCAGGAGCAGGGACCGAACAACGGGAGCTCACCCCGTTGCGGGGATTCGAACCGCCGACCTTCTGATCGGCAAGCCCTAGGCCCACAGCGCCACCCGCGTCGCAGTTTAGAAATGGAGGCATAAGCGATTAAGTTGTTTGAGAGAGAGAGAGAGAGATTTTGCACAATGTGGCATCGATTTCTGTGGAACAATTCAGAAATGCTATGCAAGTACCCTCCTCTAACTGCTAAGCCTTGTAATTCTCCACCAAACTAACAATTGCTTTTCACTTACTCCTGAGAAGGTCCAGACTGTCCTGGGATAGGCCCACTCCAAAACTGAGGAAACAAAAAATGAACACAGAAAACATTGTCATGCATATTCCTACTATCTGACTTCACAGCTACTGTTGTTCAGGTTCATCAAAGTTGTTTAAGGGGTTTTATTGTTACAGAATGGCAACGGCTAGCCATTTTTTTTTTTTAGAATAGTGTGGAAATACCACGACATAGCTGAGGAGAGTCAAGACTACAGCTGGGAGTTTCACACCAAGTCAGTACATATCCTCCATTCTCCTGTGAGCCACTAAGGGGAAAGGGTGGGTCAGAGTGGCTACTATTTAGTGGTGGTGCTGATGGCATGTGGAGATAAGAAGAATTAGGGCAGGGATGGAGAACCTATGGTTTTTCCAGATGTTATTGGATTACAACTCCCATCTTCTTTGACCGTTGGCGCTGCTAGCTGAGTCTCAAAGGAGTTTAACAACAACTGGAGAACCACTCCCATATGTGACAGCGAAAGGAGCAGGTGTTGGAGGAAGAGCACGAGTTAGGTTTCCTTTTGTAAACTGGGCAAAAATGAAAATTAGGGAGACAGGGTGTGGAATACGTAAATTACGCTTATGATGTTTGATTTAAACTATGCCTATTGGGTCAGGAACATGACAACAGATAAGTAAGTAAGTAAGTAAGTAAGTAAGTAAATATCCTCTCTGGAACCATCTCTGCGTTAGCCACCCAGCCCTTTAAGAGAAGCCGCTGTCTTGCAGAAGCATCGACTCCATGCTGACCTTCCTAACCAGGCAGGAAAAGTGTTGGAACATCTCTTACCCTGGGAGCAGTGGAGAAGACAGCCTGAGGGAGTGGAGGAGGGGGGCTGAGCTTGTTCTGCAGGACACTGGCAGATACGATCTGTGCCGACGACATGGAGGCCATACTCTGCAGAGCCTTGTCCTTTGAGACCTGATCCTTGAAAACAGAACAGAAGAGGAGAAGCAGAAGAGAGAGTTACTAACACTGGCATTGATGGCCCACTAAAGACAAATTAATGGGGGACAGTGAGCCACTTTACACATGTATTAGCTGCATTCAGACTTATCAAAACATACTAGCAGTGAACCATTCAAGCAAGCTGTTTTATGCCACTTCCCCTCCCCACCAAAGCTCATTTTTCCAGGGATCTTACTAGTCATAGATAATAAATCCTTTAGAGCAGTGCAACAAGTCTGTAGATCAAAGGAGGAGAACACAAGCACCCATTTAAGGTGCTGGTGTTTAGCCAGTTTTGTGTCCAAAGTCTCCAAAAGATGCTCATCTCAGCTATTAATTTTGAACTTCCAGCACCCCTGCACCTCATCTGCACTCTCTAATACTTTTCCTGGGTGATACCCTATCCATGGGGATTTATTTATTTGAAAGCTGTTTGCCCCCACCTTCACCAGTATAGATACCAAGGCAGCACACAGCATACAACAAAACACTCAGCATAAGGATAAAGACAATCACCAAGTAGAGGACACTTAATGGGGCAGAAACAAGACTGAAGTGCACTTACCAAGTTCATAGCCTGTGTGAAGAGGAGGGAGGAAAGAAAAGAAATATGGTTAGTGCCGCTGCTGTCATAATGGGCACTGCAGGGAGAGGGGGGAGTCTGCATAATCCATAACAGGTATCAATAATGGGACTTCAAAGCATCACAATATGTCAGACTTCATTTTGTAAACAAACTACATCTGTCCCAGGCTGCTTTCTAATGCAGCCTGTTTTACTGAATCCACATGATGATCTGGGGCACGTGGCACAATGGGCATGAGGGAGAAAGGAGTGGATGGTATGAGGCTTATCTCAATGGGTAACTTCTTCAACTTTACAAATCAAGGAAGATGTGCAGGAAGTGAGAACAGACCGCCCTGTTCTGTGGTTCTCCAAATCTGACGCAGGTCTGGGCACTGACAGCAACATTCTTTTATAGATTGCAGAGTTACTAGTGCAAACAATGCACTAGATCCGGTCACTGCACTCTCCTGCCTGCAGAGCTATACAAAACAAACAGTGTGTTGCTGTATATGGACAAGCTTAGGCTTCTTGAGTTGCGTGCACATAACTCTCAGAGTAGTGCAAGAGGAGTAAAAAGTACCTAGGTAGTTAAACGATTCTTCGGTATTTGTGAGGGGCTAATTTGCACAGTCCTAAGCCTGGGTGTAGATAAATGGGCCAATAGATCTTTTCCAGTTTTCTCAGTTTACCTTTGGCTCTCCCGTTAAAGACTCAAGGTGGTAAACTGGACCTGCATACTACTGATTTGCCCAGTCTTCTGGCATTGCAGAACACGAAACCACACTGGTCAGAGGCAGAGTGGTTCAGCGATACAGGGCAGAACTTATGGGCATGCACTTAAAAGGTCCTCTCAAATAGGTTTGCAACAACAGTACTGCAAGGACAAAGTTGGGAAACCTATTTTCTGAGCACTCCCTTGCCCTAGTCAGATACTTTACAAACTAGGCAATACCACTGATGACTGCTTGCATTTCTGTACAGATATGCCTTAAATTAAAAGCTTTTTTATGTGCTTCTAGGTTTGTGCCTGTCAGCTGTAGGCTTAGGGGGCAAGATACATTCGCTCCTCCCCTTCTTAACAAATGAGACCATAACGATATAATAAATTTTAAAAACTCAACACCCTTCTTTGAATACTTGACAAAATCTTGCCATAATCTAACAAGCATCAGTTGACTAGCATGCCAGCCCTAACTTTCAGGCAGTGTATTGTCTGTCTTTTGTGGAAGACATGCTATTGACTAGAATATGTAAAAGTGTTCTACAGTTACATCTGGTCATCATATAATGTGTGCTACTGACTATAAGGACAGATCCTTATAAAAATATATTTTCCTCCATTCCATGCTGTTCTTCAACTGTGAGGGTTTTTATTATTAAGCTGAACTGAATTTTGGGTGTGGGCCACTTTGCGCACACAATTTAATCTTCTTATAAACCAGCCAATTGTTTTCTTAGTTTTGGGGTAGAGGACTGAGGGCATGGTGGGAGGGACGACACACTATTTATGAGTTTTCCCAACCTGATAATGGCAGCTCCTGCTTTGTGGACTCTAGAAAAGGAAGGGAGATTATTTTGGACTAAATAAATTTGAACAGCTGAAAAGACTGGAATTTCTAGGTACTTTCCGATGCATAGGCCAAACCACAAGAATAGACAGAGAACCAGAATCAGTTCAAAATACCCTTCAACCACTAACCCTTCATTAAGACCCCCCTCCCCCCTCAAAAACCCAAATCACAATACACAGAACACACAGAGGAAAGGGTAATAGGAAAGGTTAGCCAATCTCCAGTTACAGAAGAAAGAAGAAAAGAAAAGCCAACCACAGAAAGAAAGGCAATCACAGGATAAAAGCTCTCCAGTTTTATCCCTGCTCAACTTCCTTGGCTCCTGGTCCCATGTTCTTGCTCCAAGCATCCTGAATCAGCAAGAGCAGGCCTTTGGTGGAAGACACTCATCTCTGGTTCTGTGCATCTCCATCCTAATCGCCTTGTACCATTGCACTGGCCAACGTAGCCAAATATCCTTCCCAGGTATTGAAGATTGTTGGCCATATAGACTGGAAGTATGACAGAGACACTGATTGCACAAATTCCTATGCCTGCTATATGAGCCTCAACTGCATAAAGACATCAGAATTTGTACATACAAAACTTTGGGGTGCCCCCCGTATACTTCCCCATCCTCACCCAGTACAGAAAGCTTTCCAAAAGTTTGGCCCTTTGGGGTTGGGTGGGGGGGATGAGTTTTGGTTTTGTTTCATTGCTGCTTTGGTTTGCTACTTTAATGGTCAGCCCTGCTTGATGCATCACTGAAAATCAGTAACGCTTATTTGAAAAACAATTTTTAAAAAACCTGCTCTAGACCTCCAACGCTACCTAGAAAATCTTAATGCTACAAAGTGGTAGACAGTGAAGGAGCACAGCAGAAGGAAATGGCTTCTTCTGTTGAATGGAAACAGAAGAAGAAGGGTGTTCTGTCCTATGCCTCTGCTGGGAGGTACCCTTCCACTCAGTTGTTGCTCAGCAGAAGTGGCTGCTTAATACCACGACTGCACATTTCATGAGCCACCATGGATCCTACCCAGCTTCCCTGATACGGGCAAGGTTCCAGTTCCTATAACAACAGTGGAGCACTTACATGGTTATACCAAAGATGGCAGGTGGACTGTGGAGAACTCTAGAAGTTCTCCCTGCTATGTCACCACCTGAAGGCTCCAGTTGTGACTGGAAATGCACTCTCCAAGCTAACCAGGGAAAGCTTTATTGCCTTGGGGAAGGTGCACTGGACTGTTTAGAGGTGGCTTGTCCTTGCCAGATCCTGCCACGCAGAAGTGCTCTATCGCTTTCTCTCTCTCTCTCACCTCAGAGGCATTCCGAAAATTATCAGGTCCCAGGAACAAAGAGAGGGGAGCAAAGACACAGCAAGGGGGGAAAAAAGAGTGGCAACCACAGAGCGCAGCATGTTAGTTGCCAGCATGGCCATAGCTCAAAAGGTGGGAAAGCCGGGGAAGCGCGTACCTTCAGCTTCGACTGAATCTCACGAGATTTCCGTCTGGCTAGAACCTGCAAGTGGCTAGAGACCTGCAGAGAGAAAAGCAGAAGGAGAGGGGGGAAAAACAGCAGAGCCGTCAACCAGAGGAAAGGAGAGGAAGGAGAG
This sequence comes from Darevskia mixta, assembly GCA_034641385.1. Taxonomy (NCBI): domain Eukaryota; kingdom Metazoa; phylum Chordata; class Lepidosauria; order Squamata; family Lacertidae; genus Darevskia; species Darevskia mixta. The sequence continues at coordinate 29,397,994 of JAWWNH010000029.1, forward strand.
GGGGCTGCCCATGCTCACACACCACGGATGCATGGGCAGGGTCTCCAACGTACCTTAATGCCAACCTGGTACTCTCGCACCTTCTTCCGAGCTAGAACCTGTATGTGGCTGGACACCTACGCCCCGCCAAGTCATTCAAAAAGGAAAACACAAACAGAATGAAGACATGATCCCAAATTGTTTTGCGTGACAAGAGTGCTTCAAGCACCTAGGTGGGACACACACACACACACACACACACACACACACACACACACACAGTCAAACAGGCCTCCGAAGCCATGTGAGGTTCCAGAGGAGAAGGATCTGTACTCAGGATGAATGGCAGTTATACAGACTGGAATGATATGGCTAACCTCTCAATTGGAGGAAATTGCTACAGACCCACTGAATGCCATGGACTTGAGCATAGTATGCTATATTTGGGGATTTTAGCCTTTGCAAATAGCATTTAATAGTGTAGCTTACTCTCATGAGAATTCTATGCACTACTGATCATCATGCTTTTAGGAACCACTCATGCTTCAGTCTATGAGCCATTCCCAACATAATGTTTTGCTGATCCAGATCTGTACCCACATGACTCCTCTCCATAGCCATGTAAATCCTGATGCACTTCTTCAGTTCTCCTAACTGAATTGATACACAACCTAGGATATCAAGCTTTGAAAACAGTTTCCATCCAGGGTCTCAAAAACCTAAGTGCACAGTCCCCTGGTTCTTAAATATTTTTCAGCTCTTCATTCAGAGAGCAAGACAGCGGTAAGTAAGTGTTAAGAGTGGAATTATAACCACCAACAGCTTTTTCACAGAAGATTAATCATATCTTCTCCTGCCTTAGAAGACGTTAAACATCAAGGGACTCAAACAAGCTTGAAATGAACCTCAGTATTGCCACTAAATTAAGCAAACAGAACCGCAAGTCTACCTACTGTGATCCCTAGAACAACATGCCACCGCCTTACACAGACACTTTTTACCACTGACCACTAAGCGATAATATATGGCAGTGTTTTTATGCATCCAAGGCTTTGAGCGCAGAAATTGTCTATTGGACATGTGACCATGGCTCTGAGAGCTGTATGAACATTTTGGGTAGAAACCCAATTTCTTTTGGGTTTAAACCTAACTCCAGAAATAATATTCAAAGGAATCACAAGACAAAGCTCTTTGTTACCAAAATATAAATAAGAATCTTGCATATGCTCCACAGAAGGGAGATTTGACAAATCTGAAGACTATATGAGAAGACCCAAGACTACACCAACTATTTGTCTATGTTAGAGACAACCATTGGAGACTGGTGTTTCCTTGCTGTGTAGGCTGTTGTCTACTTTAATTGCCTTTGGATGGATTTAGTTTTATATCAGAGCACTGCTCCAACGATTTAACATTACTAGTCACATGCAGTGAGTCAAACAATAGAAAAAAGACAAGTTAAGTCTACTTTCTTTCACAATGGAGGCTATCCATGCTTTGCCATTGAAAAGGACAACTCTCATTTGCAAAAACATTTCTTAGAGTGTGCTACTAGCAAGTCTGAGCTAGGGGCAGCCTTCACAAACCTTGTGTCATCCAGATATTTTGGGCTATTGGCTAGTCCAAAACATCTGGAGGGCACTGAGTTGGCAAAGGCTTCCCTAGATTCACCAGAAAGTGTTAGGACTGCAAACCTTGAAGCAGAGGAAAGAATGACTGTATAAATGCATAGCGCCTCTAAGTTGAATTCCATAAGATCTGCTTCCATCCAGTCATAACTACTGCCTGGTAAAATCAGTGCAGACATGGACCTGATATTTCCAACTTTGCCCTAATGAAAGAAACAATCCAGAAACAAAGAAAGGGCAGCTGATGATATCTTAATTGATGGATTTTAGAAGGTTTCATCCCTCCCAACAATGACTTTCATTAACATACCATACAAAGTGCTGCAGCAATCAAACTGCTAGCACATTTGCTAAGCAAGATCTGGTATGGTATCAAACTGGATGGGGGACTGCGTGTTGAGATTCCTGCATTGCAGGGGGTTGGACTAGATGACTCTTGGGGTCCTTTTCAAGTATTGGGGTCCTTTCCAAGTTTGATTCGATAACATAATACACCACAAGTAGCTAATGAGAACTAGGAGTTCCAGAAGGAATTCTATGCTTGCCCACCATTGAAGTCTAAGCACCCTGAGCTTCTCTTACATGTTTGTGGGGAGGTCAAGATACAAGGAATAACTCTTTGGCCATGCCTTTGGTTGCTGTGCCAATTGCTCATCTGAGTATTTAGGAACAAGCCAGCATACAGGATACGTCCCACCAGGAGGCAGTCCTAGAGTTACATGAGAGTGTGTTTCCCACGCCTTTTGGAAAGATGTTATGGATAAGCCTTTGGTCTGACACACTCTCAACTGCTCCATGAATTCTGAGATTACAAATTCTGCAACCGTTTAATGGATTGCAGAGCAGGAATGTGTTGACTATTACAAAAAAGAGGGACACCTGCCATTGCTACAAAAAAGGAGTGCCTTCATGAGGATTCTTTCAGGTTCCAGGCAAAGTCTTTGGCTACGTTTGCACATCACACTAAGCCAAACTACGGCTTAGCACGAATGTGCAAACATGCTGGCTCCTGGCAAGCGGATCGCATTCACTTTGCTCCTCTCCAGGCTTTTTAGGTCTTAAAAGTATTGTCCAAACCTGGGGTCATGGTTAAGGTCTACCATTCTTAACCACATTCTGTAGCCAAGGTTTGTCCTGTGGTTACAAGCTGTGGTTAAAGAAGAAATACTTTAGACCAGGGACGTCCAACTCCCAAGAGACTGCAATCTACTCACAGAATAAAGTGATCTACCCCTTTTTGGGGGGTTCAGGTCAAAGTTGTTAAGCTTTTTTTAAGGAGGAAAGACAAAGTTGTTAGCCTTTTTTTAGAGGGGCATGTCAAAAATGTTCAGCTTTATTAAGAGGGGGCAAGGCAAAAGTCGCTCACCAATAGATTGATCAGGAAACAAACGGCTTCACACCGAAAACTCCGTCTTCCGTTCTAGCGATCATGCGCGAATGGCGGACGGGGCATATGGGGTGTTTCAGCCCAAGGGCTGTATTTGCTCTTGGCCAACCATTCAAGAACTGTATGCCAGCAGTGGCTGTGACCAAAGTTGTTGCTGCTACCTCATTCCTTCTCTCTCCCTTTCCTACTTTCTCTCTCTGCCCCGCCCCTAACACAGCATCAAGACCAGTAATGGTGGTGGTGGTGGGAGTTAACTTGATGGAGGACAACCCGAACATGAACACAGTATGATAAGAAGAATTAAGTAAATAGATCTGTCACCAAATTGCTGACTGCCTGGATGGGCAATACAGCCCTTAGGGCGAGTGGTTTTCACTTCTGCCCTGAAGATTCAAAAAAGCACCCACAGCCAACTGGAAAGATAGAAGCTACAATTATGGATGCATAATTGTTGCTAGGGGCCAACTTATATTTTGAAAGAAAAATCTTCCCCTTCACCACTCCCAATGCTGTGCAGCATCTCCTATCAAGCTCTACCTATGGTCCTGCTTCAGGATTCTTCCCAGTCTAGTGGTGGAGACAAAATGATTATTTACTCCTCTAAGGGAAGTAAATGGCGTGGGACCCAGGTGGCGCTGTGGATTAAACCACAGAGCCTAGGGCTTGCTGATCCGAAGGTCGGCAGTTCAAATCCCTGCGACGGGGTGAGCTCCCGTTGCTCGGTCCCAGCTCCTGCCAACCTAGCAGTTCGAAAGCACGTCAAAGTGCAAGTAGATAAATAGGTACCACTCTGGCGGGAAGGTAAACGGCGTTTCCGTGCGCTGCTCTGGTTCGCCAGAAGCGGCTTTGTCATGCTGGCCACATGACCTGGAAGCTGTACTCCAGCTCTCGGCCAATAAAGCGAGATGAGCGCCGCAACCCCAGAGTCGGACATGACTGGACCTAATGGTCAGGGGTCCCTTTACCTTTAAGGGAATTTGGAAGGGCAATAAAAGGGCCAGTAAGTTTGCTGTGGTGGGAGAATATGAAGTTACAGAGCTCCTATAACTCCACCTAATTCTGGAAGGAGAATTTTTTTTAAAGCCTTCACCAATTATGAGTGCTTGCAATATACATATATATATAGAGAGAGAGTGTGTGCTTGCGATGCATCAAGGCACCTGCAAGTTACAGTTGCCAGTACACACCCCTTGGCTTTATTCAGTAACTTCGTACCAAAGATCCCAAAATATTGAAGCCAAGGTCGATTCTCCAACTTTTAAGGCAACTATCACCTATGTTAGGAAAAAAAGAAAGTGAAGCAGGGATCTCAACAGTACCCAACAGACTGGAGCCAGAAAAAGAACTTTGATGTCCCAAACCTCTCCAACATATTTACCGCTAGCTCTGATGCCTCATCACACTTCTGAGTGGTACACTGAATTGTGGCAATGGAGCAGGCACACACACACACACACACACACACACACACACACACACACACACGGAGACACATATACACACACGCACATGTGGGTGATTTCACGAGGCCACTTCCTCCTTCAGTCATCCTATTGCAAGGTTGTTGTTTTTTTTTAAAGGAAGGGGCAAGAGCTAGGTACATTTTTACCTGTTTCCTTGTCCTTGTTTTCCCCGTCCGTAACTTGATGTACCTTGCTATCAATTCATTGCGACCTAAAGGGATAAATGAATATATAAATGACATGACGAGAGAGCTGGAGCTTTGCCTTCCTTCTCCGACTACCTGCTGAATGAAGGCCGTCCCCTCGGAGAAGTCAGAACCACCTTCTGGAACTCTTTAACTCTGAGAAACCAAGAACCACAAAATAACCGGAGCACGAGGCCTAGCTCAATGACATTTTACCAGAAGGTGGCACTAACACAACAGTTGTCCCGCAGCCCTGGCTGTTTATACACTGAACAAGGCACCTACAACAGCACACCACGTGGATGGCAAAGGCACACGAAATTTAATGGCGTGAGCACAGAAAGCAGGGCACAAACGCAGGACACCCAGAAACCAAGCAGGGAAGGCACCGCTCCCATTGTGTCAGCTACAGAATTTCCTCCCACTATGCTGGGAGAGGCCCAAGAGGCCACTGCTGAGCGCCGTGATGGGAACCGGGCACACTTCTTTCCCAATCCCAAGTTCTCACATGTGTGCTTCACTCCAGAGCCTTACAAGGGTCCTTTGGCCACGATCCCAATGGAAAATAAATCAAAATATTGTGACCTATCAAGGAATCTGCTACGAAAGACTAAGATACACACACACACACCCCTCCCAGAGTTTTGGGTTCCATTTTGCGACACTGCACAGGACACACAAACCCATGGGATATTTTAAGTGGTGCTGGCCTTTTAAGACAGAACTTCCCAACCACCACCACCACCTCCTCCTCCTCCTAATTTGAAGCAGAAGAGCTTTTGCTCCACATTTTACAGGCCAGCTGTGGCCAATCTAAATTCAAACGTCAGAGCAGCTGGGAGCTCTCTTTTTCCCTCATCCCCTCCCCTCTGAACATGGTGGGGGTGAGGGGGGGAATGGGGCGGGGAAGCACGCCAGATTTATTTTAATGGACCAGATGGTGGTGGCTGAGGCTTCCTGAAATGCCCTTGCAGCTAACTTAGAAGATCTCTAAATAATAATATATTTATTTTTTCTTTAAAAAAAGATAAAGAAAGCTGGAGCAACTGTGGCTGCCCTGGCGATGCCAATGCCCTGTATTCCTTTCATGACAGCCGCTGGATGTCCGCTCTGAGAACAGGCTCCACTCTTTGAAATAAAGACACACCACAGCCCCTCACCCACTCCTTTCACTCCCCACCCCACCCCACCATCCCAGTCTTGGACAGACAAGGCCAGGTGCTCTACAGGGTCAAGCAGCACCACGTGAGAGGGACAGAGGAGGATGATACCCTATACCGGAGTAACAATGCCCTTCTAAAAAGCCAGCTGGCTCAATGCACATCCCTTGATATCCGTAGCTCCTGGCACGCCTTTAAAACAAACAAACGAAAAAGCAGGCCCCAGAGGCCTTGGTCTCTCGTATTGGGGGACCCAAATAGCTCCGCAAACCACTCAAGTGCCGGCGTACTCTTTACAACCAAATCAGCATGGTGCCGCTCGACTTAGTTGGGGAGTCCCACTTCGGTGTAGTGGGTCCAATTCTATGGAACTCCCTCCCACTAGAAATCAGGCAGGCATAGTCCCTGACAAATTTCATGTTAAAATGGTTTCATTCCAGGAGGCCTTTGCAGCATGAATTCTGTTCTGCGGGGCTTTCCCCCCACACCTCTCAGGTGGGCACCATTGCCATTCTAAGAGAACGAGGGAGGTGTTCATGGTGAGTTCCAGCACCTCTTTTTCTAGAGCAATAGCACTGATGTTCCGCGATGTTTCATTTATGTTTAAGCCTTACACATGGTATGTTTCAAATTTTGTAAGCCACTTAGAGATCCAGGTGCAGTCAAAAGCTGGGTATATTTTTAAAAAGGAACAGACAGACCAGGAATCGGGAACCTTCACATAGCCCTGTTGAGGGCTGCATTCCTTCAGAGGTGGGGGACTGAAGGCAGTCAGGGACCGAGCCTCAAACAAAAGTGGGTGTGGTCACACCTGCGCTCACTGCTGTTGGGAAAGGGACGGATTGCAGAAGGCTTTCTCCTCTCATCTGTCCATCTCCATTTTGGATTTCACTCCATCCCACTTACATGAAATTAAGATGACGACGACGACGACGATGACGACAACAACAACAACAACAACAACAACAACAACAACAACAACAACAACAACAAGAGGAGGAGGAGGAGTTTGGATTTGATATCCTGCTTTATCACTACCCGAAGGAGTCTCAAAGCGGCTAACATTCTCCTTTCCCTTCCTCCCCCACAACAAACACTCTGTGAGGTGAGTGAGGCTGAGAGACTTCAGAGAGAAGTGTGACTAGCCCAAGGTCACCCAGCAGCTGCATGTGGAGGAGTGGAATCGCGAACCTGGTTCACCAGATTACGAGTCTACCACTCATAACCACTACACCACACTGGCTCTCTGTGGGTGCCCTGCAAGTAAGGCCTCCTACTCCAGAAGGGCAAACAGCTGTATTTGTGGGGACCCTTCCCCTCATTTTTCCCCTAGGCCCTACACTAATGTGGCATTATAAGCAATTCACAAATATTTTATTTAAATTCCAGAACTGTCTCTCACTTGTGCACGTGCGCACACGCACACCTGATTCACAGTTGTGGAAAATGAGTGTCACACGTAGGGGGTTCCCTTCCCCCTTGGCTGGACGTTCCAAGAAAGACAAAAGCTCATTCTGCCAAAAGGCTTTTATCTAAGTTATTTACATTCATGTACAGAGAACATCAATCATGTCTGCTCAGTCTGAAGCAGAACTTCCGTGTGAGCTGCGGTTCTCCCGCCAGTCGCAGCAGCGCGGGAAACGAAAGTTCTGGTTCCTCCTTCTTCTGGGTCCCCTGGAAACCTGACCCGGTCCCTGGGATGCTGGCTGAAGCCTCAGCACTCCCTCATCCTCTCCAGCACTCCCTCCCGACGAAGAAGGGGAGGAGGAGGAGGAAGAGGGGTCTGTCGACAAAAGCTCTGGCTGCTGCCTGTACTGACTGAGAGCTGGACTGGCAGGGGGGGTCTGGAGTTCCCCCCTGACAATGAGGTACAAAACAATCCCCATGAAAGCGAAGAGTACCACTCCTGCCATTGATAGATTGTCTCATTCTCCACTCACCTGTGAATGCTAGAATAAGACAGAGTCATTGGGGTGGGCACTAGAGGGCCCAGTTTTATAGACATAGAAAGCGGTGTTTCTGGGGTGGTGAAGATATAAATGTTGCTGTGCAACTCAGCAATTCTTCAGCCTTTTAGACTAGCAAAAGTATTATTCCACATTGTCTGTCAAATATTTATTGATTCAAAAAGGTGATGGGTTTCCAGATTAGACTGCCAGTTAAACATTGAAATAACTGCACCCAAAGATGGCCAAAGTCAATTCCAGAGCAATAGATTGTGGGCTGCCATAGCTAACTAGTTCTTAAACCCACAATGAAGTTTTGCCTCCAGTCTGGGCTATTGCAGGCCGCAGCACAGCATGGGAGCGGCAGGCAGGCTAAGGGGCTGACTCCATGTCATAGCCATGCCTGCAAGCCCTCCTGCCCTTGGTCCAGGTGTGCTTCAAATGAGAGGTTGGCCACCCATGACCCACAGGCCATTCTGAGAAAGAGCTATACAAATAAACTGGGAGATGCAAGCAATTTTGGCTAAGCAGAGTTCAACAAATCTCTTTTTCCTCCTACTTGCCTCCCTGTATTTTGTATGCATAATTCATTAACTGATCCTTAACTAGAAAACTTCATTGTTTTTGACTGGCTCTCCCCCACGTGGGATCTGACATCACAATGGATCAAAGGAACGCTTCTTTTCGGAGGGGAAGTGTTTTAATTGACTCAGGATGTCCAGGTCCTGTGCTGACTTAATCATTGTTTCCATGGATGCAAACTGCATGCCCACCGCTTGGGAGAAAATAATTTTGCCTGTTTAACGATCTACAAACTTTTGCAATTCAATATTTTCCCTGTGGACATTTTGCCCCCTTAGAATTCAACATCTCAAAAGTCAATTCAGAGTACAGTACTACCAAAAGGTCCACTTTTGTTTTGTTTTTTGTTGTTTTTTTAAAATGAACTACTTTTATAGTGTTACCAGATAGTCTCTCTTACATGCCCAAATAAATCTTATTTTTGATGTGATACTGAGAAAAGCAAAGTAACATGGCCAGAATGCCACAGTTCAAGAATTGTGTGCAAGGACGCAGAATCTGGGCTTGCTGTGATTCTTCAACAGCTTAGATGAATTGCTTGTTTTTTGCTGCATCTCATTCCCCTTTCCTCTTTGAGAGGGGTAAGAAGGAGGCAGGTTTCTTGTCTGCAAAACTCATCCAGGTTTGTTGTCGACTTACTCTGGACTTATTTAATACTTGCAACTGCTTGTAGCAGCAGTGCCACCACGTGCCACCACATGCATACTCGTGTGTGTTAATAAACACACATGGGATTTGCCCCATGGGGCTCTCCAAAACAGAAGACCATAAGGAAGGAGACCAGGCCAACACAGACTGTGAGATGGGGAACTAGACAGGTGTGTAGTCTTTCTAGATCAGCGTTTTAATGGTTTTAGAAGCACTTAACCCTGCACTGACAACTTTCTGATGTTTATTTTATGAACAATAACTGACTTTTCATCTAACTGATTGCTATACTGGTTGGGAAATGAATTAATTGACTCACGGTTTCACAGCACTAGCTGGATATCTTGTCTTGACTTAACGTCACTCAGCATTTAAATTCTCCTCTTTTAATAGTGCAACCCTAGGCATGCCTACTTGGCATTAAGTTTCTTTCACACAGAGTCCAATGGAGCTTGCTTCCAGGTAAGCAAGTACAGGATCATAACCATAGTACATTAATTGATCATTTCACTGGCTGGACGGATTATAATATTGCATGGGTTAATTGTTTATTGCACCTTCATAGGTGTGACATCTGATTGGTTACTACGCTGCTGGAAGATAAAATGGAAAGAAGAGACACTAACTTTACTATGAATGAAATATCAACTCGCTTCACTCTATCCATGCTGCTGAGGTCACTAATAATTCCTTCCCCAACTTTGGCTTAGTGTGGGGAAAAGGGAGCAATGCAATGACAAGGAACGTGGGAGAGATCCCTAGCCACAACCATGCTATGTTTGCCACTTTGATAACAAGGCTGCAAACTCCCACCATTATCTTTCCCATTAGAACAGCAGCAGCTAAACTGAGATTTACAACAGTGATCAGAGCTAGAGATTTCAGCCTTCTTTTTATCTTTCGGCATGTACCCTGAACAGAGGCAGCACAGGTCTCTCCAACTCAAGAAACAAAAATACCTTTGATGTTCTTCCCGGCCGGGCAGGCACAACCAGTGTTAGAAACTCAGATATTTAAGCTAGGCGCCAAATGGTTCCTTAAACCAAGGTTACAGTCACCAAAACGGAATGTCTTGTTGCCATTTGGGGGCCAGATGATTCTAAAGTCTTGTTTTTCAAATGATGGGCTGATTGTGATTGATTTTCAGTCAAACATCTGGCCAGTTCAGAGGACAGCCTTGAGCTAGGTTAAACACTTTGAGAACTTAAAAGAAGAAAAGTCACCTGATCCAGGGACAGTTCCATATATATTTGCATATTCTGACCTCTTTTTCTTATCTGTGACACGGATCATTCATAACGTAAGAATATTCTTCACAACTATGAGCACCGCAGTGGGGTGGGGTAAGTGAAGACAAGCTACAATAATTAGCTATAATGTTCACTGCCCCTGCTCAGGCTGCACTGAAAAAGCATTTTGGTTTCTGAAATTCATTCTGATTGTGCAGATAAAATATAAAGGGTAGAATTCTACAGGATAGGGCGTGAGTGTGTGAAAACAGTCAAGATCCAAGGAGGCATGCACCTCCAGACAGTGGAGATGTCAGGCACCATTCTGGCATCTTCACTTGGTCGCAAGTGGCTGAAAGGCAGGTGCAAAATGCGCCTGGCGCCTGGCTAATTTCAAACACTAGGAATGACACAGCCAAGCTACTGGGAAAACACATCAGCCTATTCCCGAACTTCTAAACCATAAATGAAGTTTTAAGATATTGAAGCACAGTAGAGCAAAAGGTCAATAAAAGAAACCAAAATGTTGAATTCACTCAGGTACTTGCTCAAATTATACAGAGGTAAACAGGGTAACTTACAGGAATTGCAAGATCAGTTACTACTAGTGACACTTCATCACACACTCAGTACAGAGACAGAGCTGTAGGTTATCTAGTCTGGACAAGAACAGTTTAGGAGTAAACAATGGGTGTTAAGACTCCAGTTCTGCTATGTAGCAGGGAGTGGGTACTAGGGAGTTACAATGATGGGATGGAAACAAACAGCTTCGGTTTTTACAAAGCAGGCAGGACGGATGTGTGTGTGCTTGATGAGCATAAGGAAATCCTTAAATTGGGCAAACAGTCAGGTGACTGGTACAAAACTATTTTTACAATTGATGTCAAGAACACAAATCAGTGCCGGTGTTTGCTGCTTTTTAGGTCTGGGCCCCACTGGGAATAGCAAGGGCACCAGGATAGGGAAATGTCTCCAAGGAAAATACTGACTCTGGATGAGTCCCTTAACAAAGGAATGCCAACAGCAGACAGGAACCTTTAAGATCCTGGATGTAGAACAGAATTGCGAGTGCTGTTTAAAGAAAACTGGAAATAAGGTTAGGAAGGAAAGGCAACAGAAAGAACTTCTAAATTCACCCAGCACCTTCACTGCAACCAAATGATGATTTGCTGGAGTGCTCGTCATTTTAGTATGTAGATGAACTGATGGGAGATAAAGCCAACAGGCATTAGCAGTCTTCCTCCTGTTCACAATGCCCCTTCTGTCCAGCCTATGGCAGTGTTCTTTTCTTTAACTTGTTGAAATAATTTCCAGCTCATCTTATTACCGTATAGTTTCCTGATTGTTCAGTGCTCCAGATCCCACAGGACTTTGCACATATTAATTATACCTGTGAAGGATCCCTCCCTGTGGATGTTTATGCTGTGCTGCACACACGGGCACACGGGCATGGGTGGTGGTGTGGAGAAGCCCATGAGATCAGGGCATGGGCTACTCAGCATGGCCTCCTATTCCTTGCTTCCATGTTGCTGAATATGGGAACTGAAACAAACTTCATAAGGCTTAGAGAGATTGTTCTTCTGAACCAGTCTGATGGTTTTGTGCCTTTCAGTCTAAAGCTAAACATTTCTAGTCCATGTCAACACATATGGGCGGATGAGTAGAACTACCAAGGCATGCCTGTCTCTAGAGCACACCTGTTGACATTACACTCAAAACAGTCTTTTAATGACAAGACAAGTAACTGACTGTGATCTAAATCTAAACACAATGAAGACATCTTTGGTAACTGTCAAGATAAGGCATAACCTACCCAAATAATGAACCTATGTCCAGGGTGCCAGCCTGCAACCACTGTGCAATTTTCTCATTCCCGTGCAAGCAGATCAGAACCGTGCATACACAAGCAGCTTTTCTCGCTGAAACGAGGCACAAACAATTACACACCTCCTTCTACATAACACATTCTTCACTGTTGTAAATTGCTGAGGCCAAGTAGAGAGACAACAGAATTTAAATATGGGGAAGTCCTGCTTACGCAAAATATTAATTGTATATGCCTGGAGAAGTCAGGCCACAATCCCTCCACGTGTTAAGAAGCAAACTAGATGTTACATGAGAGATGTGTGCAGCCGTCTGACTTCTTTAAAAATGAACAGAAGCCTTAAAAACCTGCAATTAGCAACAGTAGAACGGGGACGGGGATGGGGACGGGGGGACGGGGGACTTTACGGTCCAGGTACCTGTAGTATTTTTCTCCATGAGCAGAAGTGGGGGGAAATGAATGGAGAATAAAGGGTTACGCAAAGTTCCCCTCCACCCCTCTTCCTATTGAACTGTCATCTCCTGATGGCTGCTTGCTGTTCTCGAGAGCAGCAGCTGCTCTCGGTGTGTCTCCTGCGTACCATATAGTTTGGCCCTAAAACACAAGAGGAACCCACCTCACAGAGTTGTTGCAAAGTGAGCACACTAGAAGACTGTAAAACCGTCTTTAAATTAGAAGCTGTCTATAAGCCGGATTAAAAGGAAAAAAAGCAGTGGCGGTAGCATGCATATGCAAAGAAGCCCCTTTTGCAACTCTTCTCTCCCAGTGTCATTTTGTGTTACTATCTGTGCCGTGAAGGTAAAGAGTCAACTGAGAAGCTCTGTGCGTGCGTTCTTCCCACTCCAGGGCACCTGCCATGGCTAATTGTCTCCCTCTGGTACCGGCAGGCACTGCAGACCTGCCCCTGCTCAGCTGTCCCGGTCCCGTGATTCACCAGAGGCTGTGCCATTCCCTCCGAGGGCACGTCCTCCTCCAAATTACTACATTCTCCAAATTCCTCTTCCCTGACACCACCACGTGAACCAGTTGGACAGCTCTGTTAAAAATAACCTAGTGGGGCAACCTTCCAGCCAATCAGCAGCAGGCAGCATACCAGCCCAGGCGGAGCGCAACTCAAGTTACACCTGCTGTCTGGGGCAAGTGCGCAGCCTCCCCTGTGCCTGGCTGAGCTCCCTTCCTAACCCACCGGAGGAGAAAGAAATGCCCCTTGCCATACACGGACCAGACCCTTCTGCTCTCTCTCGCTCTCTGGCTCTTGCACACTGGCCACCGTTCAAGTGCTATAGGTTACCACAGGTCACAGCTCTCCCTCCTTCCCTTCAGCCGCTCTTCACAGCAGCTGGGAGATCAGCCCCTGTGTCAGTAACCGGCTCGCTCTCAGCCAAGCACGACCCATTTATCGTAGGCGTTCGGCTCGCCTCGTCAGTGTTCTGGGATTCCTGAGGCATCCTGCTTCTAGCACCTGCTCTGAAATGAAGCTCTCTTTGACCTTCCAGAAGCCCTTGCGCCTCTGCCCCCACCCCATCTCATCCACCCACCTACCCAAGGCTGGAAAGCTACGGATGGAATGTCTCGCCACCAAGTTCAATCTAGACCAAAAAATAAAAAAATACCCACAGCTGAAGAGCACCATTCTGTTAGTCTAAGAGCACCACAAGCAATGATGTTTTAGCAGTCTGCTGCTAGGCTTTTTGGTACGAAGCATGGCATATTCTTAACAAGCAGCTGGGGCCTTTTGCAGAAATAATTTCTAAGAACTGTCAGCCGAAACACTCGGCAAGACCAGAACACCCTTCGTGATTATCCTGGACGGCTACCCTACTTCTGTATGGATTGCACACTCTTTGTGTATCAACAACACCCATTCCTCACAGAAAGGAATTTGCTAAGCGGCATTGCAGAAGGATATCCCAGATGCAAACTCTACTTTTTAATATATATAATCTTTATTTACACATTAAAAATGACACATAATCAGATACATTGTTCTGTTATGAAAGAAAAAAAATTACACAAAAAGAAAACAGAAAAGAAAAAGAAAAACAAGAATAAGTAGAAGAGAAGAAAAAGATGAAAAAAATAGAAAGTTTAACGAAACATCTTATCAACGACATACAGTTTTTTAGGAAATACAAACTATTGTCGACATTATTTTAAACATATAATTCCAGTAAACAGTCCTTTTATCACCTTGTTGATTTCTCCTCACTACTCTTACTCTCTTATCTGTGCCTATTCTCTGGTTTTATTCCCTGATTTGTTTAATGACTTCCTTCTACCACTATGCAGTTCCTAATTTCTCATATCTTAAAATTTCTGCATCCGTTCTTGTTCTGTAGGAACCCATTCTCTTACCTCTGTGGAATTTAGTCTATGCTCAACCAAGAGTAATCATTGGAAACATACTTCATCATGTAATTTTTAAAAACACCCCATTCTTTTTTTAATTTAATTTTTAATTTTCTTTATGCCATTACGACCACCAAGATTCTTGTAGCGAAATATTGGAAGAGTAATGTAATACCGACAAAAGAAGAATGGCATTTAAAGCTATGTGAATATCTTGAACTAGCAAAACTAACGGAATCAATAAGAAATCATTCGGGAAATAAAAATAATAAAACTCTACTGTTATTTAAGGCAGAAAGTATGCACCTATGGTATGCGTGTGCGCACACACACTGGAAACAGGTGGGCTTGTTCATGTGAAAACAGTTCCAGAGTGGATAATATGCTCCACTCGAAGGAGGAGTACCTCCTATAGCTCCTTCTTCAATGGAACTTCACCCCTCAGACCCAGTTCACACAGCACTTTTTTTACTTCACGCAATCAACTTTCCTTGGGTTTGCGTTCACATAGGGAAATATTAACCCATGAACTGGGTGTTCTCTGAGACGGCCAGCAGCAATTCCCAAGGTCTGAGGTGGCACTTTTCCCATGTCCGTTATCACTAGTACATGAACTACATTTATCCACATAACTGTATGCCCAAGGAAGTTTTGAGACCAGGGAGCAGGGGTGGTGGTGGTGATATTTTGTGTGAATAAGCCCTCTTGTGTGAACAGGAACTAAAGTGCAATAAGGATTCATAAAACTGGAAGTTGCTACTTGCAAGAGCAGAAACTTGTAACTTCACAGCAGAAAAACTGAGTATTGTCTGCTGCTTTCTACGTTATTTAACCTTACTTCCATATTTATAAGCCCGCAAAAGCATCAGGTGAAAGATAGTCAAGAATGTGCATCTTTATAGCATGTGGCCCAGTAGATATAGGTGAACGACATGCACCTGGCAAACTGCCAAAGCTGAATGCCTATATTTCCAGGTCATAAAGCTGCCCATCTTCAGCCATTTTACAATTGTTCCTTAAAATGAAAGCAGAAAAAAACTAACATATAAAGCAGCCGTTGGCCACAACACTATAAAAATCAGGACTAAGACTTTACAATTAAGGCGAACAATTTTAACAATCCAGATTAACTTTTAATTCAATTATTCAATATAAATAAGGAGACAAAGGCAGCAAGTAGTAGACATGCAACTCTATTTTTACTTTGTTGCCCACGACTGTTTGCAATGGTAAGCTGTCTTTGTTCCTGATAGGGACTGTCCTTCCAAATACCACAAGGCCAGCTCCGAACTCATTCATTATGGACAGCAAGCGTCACACACATAAAATGAAGTTTAGAACAAAGCCCTGTGAAGATGGAACTCACAAGACCCTCTCCAGCCTGTGCCCTGAACATATGGTGTTGCATCAGTGTTGCTACTTTACATTTCTTTTACCTACTTTAAAGTCCACATGAGTTTGTTGCAAAGTCTACCAGGCAAAAGAGGAAAGCGGCAACATTCCAGGCCATAACAGATCTGTGGCCGAGCACTTGAGTGATTCAAGCTTTCTTCTAATCAAGTAAGGTCTAAGGGTAGGGACAAGTGGGGATCAAGAGATCCAGTGGTCCTTTTCCAAACCAGCTTCTCCCATCAAGACAGGTCTTGGAGCAAACAGGCTATTGGTATTGCAGCCAATTAAAATAGAGACTTCCCTCTCCTCACTCACTTGAAAAGGTAAGTGCAGATGGCGATGGCGTGTCCCCTTTCCTTCCAGTCATACTCTGGGAGAGAGGCCAACTAAAAAAACCAACAACCTCTATGCTGCTCTACTCTTATTGCACATGCAGTCAAGAAGAGATTTCTAGAGAGTGAAGGAAAGCAGAGGTGGGGCAAAGTGTAAAGCAGGGTTAAAAAAAAGACAGGGGGAGAGAGCAGCTGAATTTTAAAAAGGCAGAAGCAGAACAGGGCTGCTGTTTCTTTAAGCGATTGCCAGATGTCTCCAAGTGGCTGGAAAAACCAGTTTGTAGACTTGGGCTTGATGAACAAAGGCCAAGCTCCCCAGCGGCACTCCAGCTATTCCTGGAGAAATCTAAAAAATGTGCCTCTTCAGAAACCTTCCACCCCTGCCTGTCAGAGAGACCCTGGGCCATGTTGGGGGCGCAAAAGGGGAGGGGAGGTGCAATGTGCCATCTCCCCTTTAGGTAGGCTCCTGGTAAGAAGGCATGGCAAACAGTTATGGCAGGAGCACAAGTACTCAGCTCCATTAAAAATATAAGCAAAGTGGATAAAACAGGGGTCATCAATTTGTCACCTGCAGGCACACATGTACCACCAGGGTCTCCTCTCCCAGCTGAAACCAGGCTTGAAAGCAGCATTCTGTTGTAGCCAATATATTAGGTTGTGGGATGTGCTTGGTTGTGTCTTCAACAGTTTCTCTGGTTTGGAAAAGGGTCTACAAGTCCAAAAATGTTAGCAACCCCAGGGCTAAAATAACCACTCAGGCCAGATTTCAACATCAGGCGTATGTATTTAGCGCCAGGGCTCAGCACTAGAACATGTGAAAAATGACAAAACACGCCACTGAACGCAACAAGTTCTCTCAAAATGGGTAACTACAACCCATTCACCTATGTTTAGGATCGGGGCAGGCTTTCCAGGATATGGATACCTGCAGCACTCCCATTTTTAATGGTGAACCACTAGGACTACTAAAGCCTACAACGTAACTTGAGGAAGACATCCCTTACCAATTCTAGCCGATCATTTTCAGCATCCATGCACAATGCTGAACATGTATATCTATTCTCCCAGCTACATGGGAACTGCTTATCTATGAGCATTTTGGACAATATTGAAACTGCATGACTCTGTCCATCTGCACCTTTGTGCATGGAATTGGGAAGCCTCTCTCCATGGTGCAAATTCTGTGGGAAGGAGTCATGGCTGGAATCATGTCAATGTCAGAATCATAGAGTTGGAAGGGACCATGAGCCCATCCTCCTGTGGTGCAGGAATCTTTTGCTCAACGTGGGGCTCAAACCCATGATCCTGGGAATAAGAGTCTCGTGCATTATCAATTGAGCTATCCTCTAGGGCAGTGATGGCTAACCTTGACACCCCAGATGTTTTGGAACTACAACTCCCATCATCCCTAGCTAACAGGATCAGTGGTCAGGGATGATGGGAGTTGTAGTCCCAAAACATCTGGAGTGTCAAGGTTAGCCATCACTGCTCTAGGGTTATCACAGTCTTACAGGAGCTGTACACAGATAAAGCAGCTACCGCACGGTTGGGAGGCTAGTGTCCCTGGAGGAGGAGAACGGCACTTACACTTGGGGAGGCTCAAACAACGTTAACAAAAAAAGGACAAACAATTATGCACTTAAAACAACAGGCAATGTTCTCTTCCGATCCCTGACTCATTCAGCATGGTCATTAATCCAGTGTTTGTCAACAGGATGATCCATTCCTATGGAGATAGTGCTTTGAGGTCACAAACATAGAATTATGACATCACAGCAGGAGCTGATGAGTAGGAAGCAGCAATAAGTGTCTGTTTACTACATTTCACTCTGCAGCAACACGAAACAGTTTGGGTGAAACTGTGCCTGAACCCTACAATCGCCGCTGCCACCACAACCTGAGGCACTGGCATAAGGGAATATATTCAAGCCCTATCTGGCTATTCAATCTCCTCACATTTAAGCAATACACAAGGGGCACACTGCCAAGCTTCAACCCTGCAACATGACATTCCTAGATGGTTCGGAACCTTCCACAAGTTTGAGGGCAACTGCCTAAAACAAAGAGCCTCTTCCCTTCATGGAAGCACCCAGCACAATCACGACCAGAGACAGCATCCCACTTCAGATCCTCACCCTCAAACGTGTGGAGGGCTCTGAACTGGGACACATTAACAGAGTGGAAGGGGCAGAGCTTGGCAGTCCACCCCTACCTCTCCTCCTGTGTTTGCTTAAATGTGAGGAGACTGACAGAATTACTTAACTAAGCTAATTATGGTGGCAACATGGATTTATCACATTCAAATCAATCAGGAGTCAGGGACGTTCATTCTCATCCTCCCTCCTTGACTTTTTAACTGCTTTCTTAGATGTGGTGGGCAGACAGTTCAGAAATGTATCATCTCAATGACAAAAGGACCAAAGCTGCCCTTTCTTCTTCACCTCCTCACATTGAATAAAAGTATCTAGAGCAATTCAGGATCTACAACACATTCCTTTCATGAGAGAGAGAGAGAGAGAGAGAGAGAGAGCTTATGTTGTGTAGTGTATGGGCCTTTTTGTCTTTGTTACCGCCCATTTCACAACAGCAACTGATAAGGCATAATCTCCTCTCCTCCCCCCTCCCATTCCAGATGAACCATTTTACACTGAGTGCTGGTTCCAACAATATGCCTGGGGCCAGCCTGAGAAAAACTCCTATCCATATGAGTGACGTACTCATTTGAACAACCTAACATTGGAGGTGTGATCTTGTGTCAGTCTGTGGCTCCTACGTAACACTGCTTACACAAGTAGAGCACTTCTGTTTTCGAGGCGGTGGCTGAAGATGGCTATTGGGTTTTTACTGGATGCAGGCTGGTTATCTCAAGGCTTGGCATAAAACCATGACAATTAAAATCTGCAACAGAATGTGTATACAAACTCAAAAACAGAAAAGGAATTTCAACGAATTAATATCCGACAACTGAGCCTTCTTCAGTTAACCGAGCTCTCACGCTACACAGGCACTGGGAACCTGTGGCCCTCCAGATGTTGCTAGACTCCAATGCCCATCAACCCTAGCAAGCAAAGCTGATGGTCAGGGATGATGGGATGTGTAGTCCAACAACATGGTTCCCCACCAATGCACTACAGTAAAATATCTCTAAGTATTTCTGATTGTTTATGGTAGTTTATTGTTGTAAGTCATTTTGGGTGGTGATGGCCCAGGAAATCAGTCTAGAAATATTTTAAAATAAAACAATAAGTAAGCATACCCTGGGGAGTAAGCTAAGGGTATGAATTTGTAACGTCACCAACTTAATGAGGGCACATTAAATGCACAATGAAGTCAACTGAAAGATGGGAGAGTTTGTTCCATTGGAATTCCAGCGTGTTTCTATAAATGCCTACTCAGGAGTGAGAGCGTATAGGATTGCAGCCCTAGCCTATCTCAGGTCATAGTATCATAATGAGAAGCAAGAAAATCACAGATGCAGACCCTGTTGTGGCACTTAATAAAACCCCAATACAACGAAGGTGATAAACCTAAAAAAAAGAGAGAATAGAGTGTTTTGCTTGCGAGAAGATACACCACCTTTCACACCCAACGGCAGGCATGTGGGATCCTCAAGCAGACGAAAATCAATCTCTCCTTTGACAGGACTGAGCTTACCAAACCAGTCAGTCAAGCCAGGCAGAGAAAAGAGTGGGAGGGAGAGGAGAGATGAGGCATAAGGGAGTGGGAGGGATATATAGACCTAGGGAAGTACAAAGGAGATGTGAGTCAACAATCTAGGGAAGAAGAGTTCAGCGCTACCCTGGAGTTCTTTATCCACTCCAAGACAGCCACCTCCACAAACACTTCCCTCTCTCAGGATGGTCTTTGGGTAGTCCATCTCCTTTATTACCAGCCAAAGCGATCAGGGAGATAAAACACAGCAGGGACCAAGTCAGGCACACAGACTGGAAAGCAACATCCTGAGCTGCCAGAAGCAAAACACACTTTTAGCATCTAAGGCCTGTGTGTCAGAGGTACATATTTTAAACTTAAGAATGTTTATAAGAAGCAAATTCCTACTCCCCCACCTGGATCTCCCTAGCCAGCAGCTGAAGGGATTTGGTATGTGCCTGCAAAACAAGACATGGTGATAGGGTGGCTATTGCACCATAATATTTTAGGCTGTAAATAGATGATAAATAAATAACGAAAGACATCCTCGATCAAATCCTCAGATACAGAAGGCAATGTGGTATAGCGGTTTTAGTGTTGGACTAGGACTTGTGAGACCCAGATACAAATCCCCACTCAGTCACGAATCTCACCTTGGGCTAGTCACTCTCTCTCAACCCTAACCTACCTCTCGAGATATTTGAAGAGAAAAGGGGGAGGGAAAAGATGAAAATCACACTGAACGACTGCAAGGAAAGGTGGGATAAGTGTGAATAAATAAATATCCAAAGCTGTGGCCATCTGAATGGACAATGTGCAATCAATGGGTGTCTTGCGTGGAATCTGGTTTAAGCCACATGAACATAGAAGCATGACATGGTCTCACTCACCATACATTTTGCCCTCGTCCGAGAGAATAATCTTCCGCCGGCCACACGGCGGGTATATTGCCAGCGCCTCCTGGAAGCTCTGTTCAATGTCTGGACTCCACACTCCTTCGGCATCATTGTCCAGGCTCTTGTCCATCCCCTCCTGTCCATCTTCTCGCCCCTCCCCGGGGCTGCCGCTGGCGTTCCAGCTGTTGGACGCTATTGTGATGGCTGCTCTGGGCTCTGACCCTGAGCCCCAAACGGCAACTCAGCAACCTAAGGGCAAGAAACGTTTGCTGATTAATCAACCACGCCTGCTGACTCCTAGTTCTCCTTTATCATTCTAGACTATACAACCGTACTCTTTAAATCAAAAGTAAATGGAGAATTGTGAAGGGTCAGTCTCTTCTCTCTCTCTTTTGTTGGGGGCTTGATCATCCTTCAAAAGCATTATAAACATGCATATTTTGAACACACACAGAGAGAGATTGGCATTAATGTCTGCAAATCAATATGGCCAAGTGTGGGATTTTTTTTAGTGTTTGACATACAACAGGTTTTCTACGTATACATGTTTCACATCTCTCTGTGCTGATGTTCTCCAACCCACAGAACATACAATCCAAAACCCATTGGGTTCATTCAAGGCTACCATTATTGCAGCCACACTGTGATATTCTTACAATAATCTGAACATGTGACTAAGGAAACGAAGAGACACTGGGTAACATTCAGTGATGTGTATCCATTTATACAGTGGGGCTTCTGATTTCTTTTCTCACTTCCCCAGCCCCCAAAATCTGTTTCAGAGGGTCCCCTAACCTTCTGAGGCAGATTTGGGGGGAGAGATGGGAGAAAAAGAAAGAGAAGCCATTGCATGAAAGGACAGCTGCTCGTGCTATATTAGATGTCACCCATCTTCTTACACACTTACACACTTACACACACACACAAAATCAATCCCTAACAAGTTACTTGAGCTGAAGGTGGGATTAATTAAACAGCCTCACTTAGTATAACTGAGTCAGATAACCCCCATGGCACACAACACAACATTTTTGAAATGATTATTTCTTTGAACCCCATTGCACACAGCATAATACCTTTTTCTTATTATTTATTTGACTTATTAGTCTCTCACTACCAGATAGTCTCTGAGCGACTGACCAAAAGATTAAGAGCCAAAAGCGTAACATAAAATCAGAAAACAATGCATTACAATAAAAACCATTACAATAACCTACAAAACAACACGGCAGAAAACTTTAGAAGCAAATAATAATAATAATAATAATAATAATAATAATAATAATAATAATAAATGTTCAAATGCAGCCACACTAAAACATGTGCTTTTTCTCGATTTTAATCAGGTTTTTCCACAAGCGTCTTTTTAAAAAGTAACTGAATATAATACTGGGTCATAGATATTAAATAGTGGATTAAATACTGATTTGAATGCTGAATCATAAGCATCTACACGGTGGCTTGTATAATAAGAAATACTTTAAGAAAGAGGCTGGTGGGAGGGGATTTTCCTGCCCTCACCCTGCAGTCCCCTGAGTTTCCTGAAAAGCAGGGGTCAGCAAACTTTTTCAGCAGGGGGCCGGGTCCACTGTCCCTCAGACCTTGTGGGGGGCCAGACTATATTTGGGGAAAAAATATGAATGAATTCCTATGCCCCACAAATAACCCAGAGATGCATTTTAAATAAAAACACACATTCTACTCATGTAAAAACACAGTGATTCCCGGATTGTCCACGGGCCGGATTTAGAAGGCGATTGGGCCGCATCCGGCCCCTGGGCCTTAGTTTGGGGACCCCTGCTGTAAAGCATCTCCTGAGAGTCAGAGGACCCTCCAGAATGGGGTGGGATCAGCAGGAAGGAGTAATTGCTCCAGTTTCAGAGCTCTGTAGACAGAAAGTGTCTGCACTCAATTTGAGGTGATTTTCACCTCATACCACAGTCTTTCCCAATCAGGAAAGCCCCTGTCTATTACTACTTCTGAGGAACCAGGTCATTTTGATAAAAGCAACTTTGTCATGCAAAAAAACCATGAATAAAAAAAGATCTCATTTCTGAGGTCAAGCATTATAAAAAAGACACATTGTCACATATTGTATTTATTATTGCCGGCTTCCTACTGGACCCGGGACTAAAAAATAATCACAGGGACCAGGGACCAGGATCTGCCATCCTGCATCTTGTACTTCTGCTTTATGTAGAAGATCTCTAATTCGCCAATGAATATTGATGACTCTACCTACCAAACATAGCAATTTACTTTTCATTTCATTGAGAGACATTAATGTGTCTAATTACCAGCCCTTACCTTTGGTAAGTTCTAAACACTTATGGCCTGATGCTATGCAAGTTGACTTTAAAAGTAAATTCCACTTCCAGTGGGAACTTACTTCCAAGCAAATGTTCACAGGGTTGCAGTCTTAATCTTGCTTGAGTATCAGAGTACGCGATCTCACTCAGTATCAGAGAGAAATAAACAGAAACCAGACTCTTCCTTCTAAGCAGATATAATTCCACAGCGCATGTAGGCTGCATGACTGCAAATTACTTGTTATGTTCTTAAGTTGTATGAAGATTCGTTTTAATTGCAAACCAACACGTTTTAATCATTCTAGCACTTAGTATGCAGGAACCAGTGTTAGAAACTGACATATGAAAGCTAGGAGCTAAATGGCACCTTAAACCTAGGTTATGGGCTCAACAACGGAATGTTTAGGCACGCTTTTTTATAACAAGAATACAAAGCTGAAAATGAATGAACTGCAGCTAAAATATTATGCTCATTTTTCACATACTCTAGTCCTTCCCCTGCCCACCCCCCTAATATTCTTAAGAGGGTCTCTTCTCCAGTCTTCAGAGTAGCTGGAAGTGGGGAGGCAGAAAAACGTCCTCCTTTCCTTCCACTCTGCAGTTTTAATCTGGAATCTTAGGTGCAGTACTACGCCCAGAGCTCAGAAACTGACCGCGCTAATGAAATTCCCTGTCGCAAAATGCGCCTAGAACAATGGGAGTTTTGAACACTGGCAGGAACCCCTGAATTCAAAACTGAAACTTGACTTACAGCACAATCCTCAACAATTCTACTTAGAACAAAACAAAACAAAACAAAACAAAACAAAAAAATTCCTTCCAGTAGCACCTTAGAGACCAACTAAGTTTGTTCTTGGTATGAGCTTTCGTGTGCATGCACACTTCTTCAGATACACAGTCTACTTAGAAGTAAGTCCTGCCGAATTCCATGGGGCTTACTTCCAGCTAAGTGCGGACAGGGTTGTAGACTTGATGGTTTAAAGCTGGCCCTTTCCTTGGCTTTTCCTCCCCTTATTTTCCAGGATACAATTTGACATCTCAGGGAAAGAGGAGAAAACACAGATACAGACACACACACACCCCTCTTCCTTTTCTCAATGGCCCAAGTCTTCAGAAACATCTCTCGGAGATGTGTGCTGGGCGCAGACTCCCATCCCCAGCCAGGCTGTGTCAGTGGGCCTTGAAATAGTGCCTGCCACTTCCACTCCCACTCCCCTTTGCTCCCCCAGAGCAGCTAAGTGTTTTGCAACAACATGCTCTGCGGCGGCAGCACCACCAGCTGCTCCTGGGGGAGCTGAGAACAGAGAGGTGTCTCCTTTGGCTAGAGAGCTTCCCGGACAGAGCACAACAAAGGTCTCCAGTACAGACATCTCCTTTTTAAGAAACTGCCGACAACGAGCTTGGCTCAAGTGTTTCGTGGTGATTCCGCCCCTCCACGCACACACTCCCCAAGCAACTTCTTTCCTGCGGCTCCGAGCTCTGTGATGTCACCCAGTCTCTCCCTTGCTCCCCCTCCCCTCCCCTTCCAGCCCACCCCACCCCTTCTTTGGGAACAGTGTAGCCAAATAAGGAGATCAGAACTGGAGCAGCTAGCCAAAGGGGAAAGGGGGAGGGATGGAGGGGAGGCTTGCTGTCCGCACACGGCTCCCAACACACTCTTATTCATAGTCAGTCCGTCCGTCTCTCTCTCTCTCTCTCTCCCGCTCATACATACACAGAACTGCGAGGGGTGCCCAGAGATCAGGCTGCCAGGGAACATTCAGGAGGGCACAGGATATGCCAGAAAAGTTCAAGAGCAGGCAAAACATGTGTTCGCAAAATAACTGCAGAAGACGCTGCGGGTACATTAAAGGAAGGTAGCTCTCGAGCAATCTGGGACACCAGCTTTGGTCGCCAAGTTGGTTTTGCTGAACACCAGACAGTTTGTTCCATCTCAAAACCACACACACACACACACACACACACACACAGGCCTCCCTACACAAGTCCCAGACACAAGTGCAGCCAAGTCTCAACGGTCCTATTGCACAGGGTCCAGATTTTGAGTCCTCTCCAAGACATCTTCAGCATTGCTCTCACTCTCTCTTTGAATAAAATCACCGCCATTGCTTTGGCGGCGGCGGCAGGGGTGGGGAGGGGTGGTATAGTGTGATTAAGCAAACAGGCAATGGTGGTAACAGCTGTTCCACTGACTTGCTCCTGTGTTGGGCCCTTTGCTGGGATGTGGGCCTTAGCAGCTGCCCCAGCAATGCCAACCAATATGACTGGCTCTGCTAACAATCCCCCTGCCCCACAAGTTTTCTCTAAAGTGTGTACAACAGGAACTTCTGGGAAGAGAGAAATTATCGGGCAATTGAATCTAGAAAGGGACGCTTTCAAAACATTCGTTGACCTCCGAGATGAAGCTCCCTCTCAGGAGAAAAGTGTATACCTAGCATTGTTTGGATGGCTTCTCGATCCAAGTAACCTGCCCCAAAATGAACAGCTGTGTCACAATTATAAAATACAGGCCAAATGTGCACATCAAAATGAGCCAGGCTTTCCGGCTTGTTGGGCATGGGCAGCGTGGTTTATTTCTTCCACCAGCGCTAGGGGATGAGCAAAGCAGGAGTGACCGGGCAGCATGCGCAATAACACGGTCAGCCAGAAATTTGACTTGTTGTGACGTGTGAATGCAGACAGGAAAAAGGTTGGCAAACACATCTGCATTAGGAAAAGGTAATGCATAAAAAGTCCTCAACAGCAGCCCCCTCTCACATGTCATTACAAAGGTGATTGGGAATGTAAGGATGTAAATCAACAGTGTGATGGGCAAGATTTAGAAAGCTCCTATAGCAATTGCCTTTCACTCCCCAAAAAAACCCTCTACCAGCACCTAGTTATCTGCCCTGAATAAACAGTGATTCCCTCACCCCAAAAACACTCACATACCCGACTCAAAAGGTCAACGGGCATCTTGCGAGGTCAGTTTTACAACGATTCGTTATGATTTGCGCGAGGAACTCTGAAGGAATCCTACACAGAAAACGGGACCGCTTTTTACACAAACAACCTCTCCAACAACCACACCAACTTGGTATGGGCGCTAATCAGAATAGTAAAATGAGTTTTGTGCTTGTAGGTGTACTTGAAGCCAGGGAGAGGGTAGGAGAGGGTCTGTTCTGAAGGCAAAGAATCCTAGCCTTGGGGGAGAGGGGGAGAAGAAAGATTAAGATGCCTATTCTCCCCCTCAACAGATACGCTAAGGATTGCCCCCTCAGTATTAAAGGACTTTGGGGGTGAGGCAGAGTAGAGAAAGCAGTGGGGAGTGCCCTGGGGTACTGCCCTATCAAGTGACATTTCATGCAAAGTCGTCACCAAATTCACAAAATCTCAAAGCCACTACCTTTCCTGGCTCCCATACACTCATTATCCTTCCATTTGAATTTAGACACACATTTCTCACATATTCTGAGCAATGCAGAGAGCTGACAGGAGAATTTCAATATAAAACTACACTGCTACTGCTATGTCCAGGCAGAATAACCATAGGAAAAATTAGCAGTTTACTAGTGTTAGTCTTAGCAGTTTCACCACTCCCTCCTGTTGTTATGAGGGCAATCCAGCCAACCAGGGCATAGGAATTAGCCTACATCTATAGCATACATGAACAGTCCTGGTGCAATAATATTCATAGGTCTGCCTCCGGGTAGACCTAGCCAAATCATAGGTGTGTGTTCTGAGCATGCTCAGAGCTGTTTCCTTGGAGTCCACCCCTCCTCATCGTTCTTGGCATGTTCTGGTAATCAGAGAAACAGCAGGGTGCATTTCCTACTTTGTGAAGTGTTTTTGTTTGCTCAGTATTTGTTTTGTCACAGAGAGAGAGAGAACAACAGTGGACAGCATTGGTCTCTTTTTGTAATAAATATTTGTCTATTTTTTACTTAAATTGTTTTGCATTTATTTTTGTGAACAGGGGAATTGGGGGGACAATTGGCTGATGGCTTGTGTATGTGTTGCAAAGTGCTCTGTATTAACCAGTGACCTGCATTCATTTATGAGATGCTGCAGCAGCAGCTGGGTGAGGCAGGACATGCTGATCTGAGCCATGTGCCATTTCAGAGTATTTTTCATATGCACGTGCGCGCGCGCGCGCACACACACACACACACACACACTACTCTACCCTGTATATGCAGATATCTGCTTCCAACAAGCCACTCTCCTAGCTTAAGTTTGGAAACCTTGAATACTGAAAGGAGGAAAATGCTGCTTATGGAAACACCAAACACACTCTCTTACATGAGAGAAGCTAAATGGTTGTAAAGGTAAAGTTAAAGGTACCCCTGACCGTTAGGTCCAGTTGCGGACGACTCTGGGGTTGCGGCACTCATCTCTCTCTATAGGCAGAGGGAGACAGCGTTTGTCCGCAGACAGCTTCCGGGTCATGTGGCCAGCATGACTAAGCCGCTTCTGGCGAACCAGAGCAGCGCACGGAAACACCGTTTACTTTCCTGCCGCAGCGATGCCTATTTATCTACTTGCACTTTTGACGTGCTTTCGAACTGCTAGGTTGGCAGGAGCTGGGACCGAGCAACGGGAGCTCCCCCCATTGCAGGGGTTGTACTCAGGAACTTGGTTGGGGGAAGGACACTGAACTTCCCTCCTGCCCCTGGAAATTCCTGGATTTGGTGGGGTGGCATTGCACTGCTCAAAAACATTGCAATTGCAACCAGTTAGGTTATAGCAAGATACAATAAAACCACGTGCAATTTCATCTGCATAGTCCTACTCTCATTATAAGTCTCTCTGTGTGTATATTCTATTTCTCTCATTACTCAAGTGAAAAACACAGAAACACAAAGACAATACAGTTCATCTGGAAAATCTTACTCTTAAATTATTTTTCATAACAGGGCGTGAAAACCGTACACTTTAGATATGAAGCCTTAAGAGCACCAGAATACTGAAAAGGAAATTTAGGATTGCTACGAGTATGGGAAGGGCTTTTCCAGAAACTTTGCTTAATTGATGGAATCTGAACATTGAAACTTCACAAACAAGCAAGGCCTGTGGGCAGTTAGCTGCGAGAGGTAGTTTGGCAAGATTGACTGAGAGGAGTTGGAGCAGCAGCAACAGCCCCATGGAATGTCTTCCAAATAATTTTCATTAATGTAAAGCAAAATCTTTGTTTTCAAGTTCCTTGAGCACTTGAATACAACACTAACTGCAACAGCAGCTGCCACAGGACTATCTATGAGGAAAAAGAATTCATGATACCAATTGCAGAGACATAGACTTGGTTAACCCACTTTCAGAGAGATTCCAATTAGGACATTTTACAGCAGCTTTGAAGTTTAAGCTCGAAAGAACACAGGTTAATCAGCATCAAATCATCATTATGCCACAATTATGTGCCACCACATGAACTACCTCCCCATCAGATGTAGGGGAAAATAACTCTCCTGTGTTTAGAAGAAGGAACGGGTACACAACAAGGGTGATGCAAGTATCAGAGGACATTATATATGAATCTACCTTGCTCAGTCTACCGGTACTGTCTATTAAGAACTGGCAGCTGTTCTCCAAGGCCCCAAGCAGAAGAAGTGTCTCTTAGGCTTGCAACAAGAGATCCTTTTAACAGGAAATGCTTGGGAATGAACCTGGAACTTCTTAACGCAGTGCATAGTTAAACTATGGGAGAAGGCAATGGTGGCCACCAACTTAGGTAGCTTTAAAAGAGGATTAGACAAATTCATGGAAGAGAAGGCTCTCAATGGTTACTAACCATGAAAACTATGCTCTGCCTCCACAGGCAGTGATGCTTCTGAATACCAGTTGCTAGAAACCACAGGAGGGGAGAGTGCTCTTGTGTTTGGGTCCTGGTCCTGCTTCAGGATTTCTCATGGGCATTTGGGTGGCCACTATGAGGTCAAGATGCTGGACTGGCCTGATCCAGCAGACTTCTGTCCTTAGACATCTCCATGCAGAGCATGTAGCGCAACCACTCAGCTATGTTTCTTGCTCTTCCACAATTAAGGGGCTGGGAAAGAATAGCAGCAACATGAATTGGGACCAAGCAGGTTATGTGAAGCCTTCTGAAATCTATTCACAGCTTTTACAGCAACAGATAGCAAAAAACATAAGCTGCAGATCCTGTAAAGCCTGGTCCCTGCTAGTCCAAACTTTCTATTTCCTGGAGGGTGGGTGCTAGCAAGCAAGCAAGTCAAGAATTAATCCAAAGCTCCACCCAAACCTTACAAAACAGCAACAAAAACCAATACGGAAACTGACAGTGTTGGGTATGTTTTCCCCACAAGTGCTTTGTGCTGCCCATTTTGAAATCAATGGAGAGCAGAAAGAACCCCCAAATGATTAGAATAGAGCAGGCATGGCCAAACTTGGCCCTCCAGCTGTTTTTGAACTACAATTCCCATCATCCCTGACCACTGGTCCTGTTAGCTAGGGATGATGGGAGTTGTAGTCCCAAAACATCTGGAGGGCCAAGTTTGGCCATGCCTGGAAAAGAGGGGGGGGCATGCTGCCTCCACCCTCTCCATCATGTCCCCACTGCAAGAGCCACTGCACTCCACAAACTGGACTGGAGAGCCTGCTGTCTTTGTGATAGTGTGGTGTTCTGTATCTCTCACACAGAGAGTATAGTGGGCTCTCTGAAATAAATGTATGACCTCTAGATGCATGGAGAGAACTGAAGCAGGCAATGGGAATTAAATGGAGAGGGTGGAGCTGGCCAGCACATCCTTGCTCTCCTCCTCTTTGCCTGAGAAGAATGCCTGAATAGGCATTCACAGCCTCACAGTCTTCTCTGAAGATCATGGATGTAGCGGGGGGGGGGGGGTAGCTGCCCCCCAAATCAATAAAAATACATGAAAATACATAGCAAACTGAGATTCTCTCCCCCCCTAACAAATGGTCTGCCCCCCACAACAAAAATCCTGGCTATGTCCATGCTGAAGACCAACACCCTTGCAACATTTTACGTTGCTTCACTATTATGCCTCACTCTCTTAATAATTATTTTGCACTTCCTTCATCAGGCTTGTGGGGTTTTCCCTTTAATAACACTTAATTATTCAGTTACACCCATGTCCCATTGCCTGACATACATGGTGCAGCTTTCCTAAGGCAAAGGTCATCAGCATGGTGCCCACACATACACAGATGGCTGTAGAGGCCGCCTCTGGTGTCCAGAGGGTCTCTCCCACTATCCGAAATCAGGCATGAAAGCAGGATTCTTTTGTAGCCAATAGAAAAGGCCTTGGTGCATGCAGTGTCTACGACAGTTTCTCCCATTTGCAAATGTGTCGATGGGCCGCAAAAGGCTGGCCTGCTGGACAAAAGAGAAGGGACCCCGAGATGGAATTGTGTGAAGGAGTTAAGTATAGTTTATGCTAAATGATATTAGTAGATAACAATTAACAAACAGTACGTAGGCGAAGAGAAGGAAGTGTACAGTTGCACACACGTTTACGATAAGGCAGAAAAAGGTATGACAATAGCCAGGACCTTGGAGACTGCAATATCTCTGTCCAGGCCAAATCACACAAAAAGCTGGTACTTCTCTGATGAGTGCAGTTATACAGAAACAGTGACAGGCACCACTTGAGGCACTGACTGTGCCCTCTTCCTTGTGCATAACAGTTTATACAACCAGCCTCACTGGTTGTGATGATGGAGCCTTGAGTCCAACATCTGGAAGGCACCAGGTTGGCAATTCCTGGCCTACATAATATACCTTCTAACAGGGGAATTTCCCAAACCTTCAAGCTTTTATACCGGATCTTTTTGAGATTCTTGTGATGGCACCATAAATGGCAAAATGAAAGAAAGACATACTTTGAAGAGCTCTGGGCAAGGCGTTCATATAGCCTCAAGGAAAGCTCTCCAGATTTCATGTTCTGGGGAACATTTAATGTCTCTAAATCCATTTTCTTTGGATTCCACTTGACTAATCAATATTTTTGGAAGGAGGGGAAGTCTTAAAGAAATATTGCTGCATTGTTCAAGGTTTGTCCAGCACAGTGCATTTTCATGAAATCTACAGTGTAATGTCACTGGATACATTCTATTTTGTGGTTTATTGCTTTTTTTAAAAAAAGGTACAAAATTTCTTGAGATTGCAAAGGAATCTCCCAATGTTCATCTTCCTGACCAACTTTCCTCCATTACTTGAATGTCTTTCTCATATGTGTGCATTTGTGTATATAGACACACATACATAAGAAGCGGCTTGTGTGCACAGACATAATTCAGCAAACACCTCATTAATTAGTTCTGCTGAATTTCTGATCTTTCTCCGAAAGGGTGGGGACAGTTTCTGATCTTATACAACCCAACATCCACTTATCCCATTTCAAAGTTTCAGCTCCTTTTCTTGGCCCATCACATGAATGACTGATTATGGGGTTAATTACCTAACCTGGAAGAACTATCGATTTCATATTCCACAAGGAAGGACAGCGATAGTTCAATGGCAAAAGAATGAGGAGCAGTGTGTGCTCAGAAACTTTGTCAGTTATTAAAGACTGCATATAAACAACACACCAATATTTGCATTTGAGTTACTCAAAGCACTTCATAAACATACAACACTGCACGAGGACATCTAAGAGGATATAGTATTTTTTTCTGCTACAAGGAGCAGCATACATCCTTGTCCAAAACTGGGGGAATGAAACAGTTACTCCACCAGTTCTCTCCAGTGGCTGGTTAATCAAGTGTGGGCTAATCCTATCATCACTCTTCTTGGATACAAAAGCTGGTCCTGGGGAAACCCTTGCTGTCCTCCCCAACTCTAAACTAATGAGGGAAGAAGGGAGGTCATACCTGGCAATCTAGCTTCAGAGATATTCTACAAAAGCTTTCCCTCAACTTGGTGTATTTCAAATGTTTTAGACTCAACTTCCATGATCCATGATCGCTGGCCATGCTGATGATGGAAATTACACTCCAAAGCAAACATTTGGAGAGCCCAAGATTGAGGGCAGCTGATTCTGCAAGTGACAAGACGCCTTGCTGCTCGAGTCCTCTCTAGGTTCAGTGCAAGTTCACCCTTTCTCAGGCCCTAGAGTAGATCAGGGCTTGCCAGTGGTAAATGCACTATAGACCCTTGTCTATAACTTAGAAAGGAAAGGAAAAGATTTACCCACACGGCTTGGAAATTCTTGATCATCCTACTCACACACAACCCCCTCTCCACTCCAAAACAAACCCTCTAGAGACACATTCTTGTGATTTTACTCATCTCATGCTTACAAAATCTTGTATTGCAGCAGCTAACAATAACCAGGTGTAACGTAGCTGTCATGAGTTCCAGTGAGCATGGGTAAATTTTGCAAAGACACTGGAGGAGGACAAGGTCACTATTAGAGGATTCCTTCTCTAGATCTTCTGCATATAGAGAAAGGAGCACCCAAAAAACAAACAGCAGGCTGAAGGAAGCGTCACCAAGAATGTGGGAGCTAACGTTTTTCCACTAATGATTCAACAACATAACACAGAGTAGACATTTAAAATAAGATTAAAGGAAAGCCACAAGAGACAGAGGTAGAAGATTAATATACAATTCAGGAGCATGAAATGATAAAGGTATATCAAAGGAATTTCATCTTTCCAGGTGAGTTAATTTCATTTGTTGTGCTGGAGACATAGGCCAGAACCTACACAGGAAGAAGTTCTGGAGATCGGTCTTGACAAGGCTCAAAGGAGGTGGCATCCAATAACAGATTAGTGAGCATGCTGCAGAGCTGAAATCCCAACCATCACATTCTTGTTTCTATCAGCAGTACAGAAGAGACAGCTTGTCATCAGGCCTCCCAAGAACTCAGAAAAGATAATTCAGGGGGCAGAGAAGAAGGAGAAAATGTGTTTCATGGGAAAGTGAACATTAGAGCTAGATATGAGACTATATTATGAGGCATCCTGTCTTTGTTGGTTGAAGGAATGGATGACATTAGAGAATCCACATATTATAGAATCTAGACTTAGAAGGTCATGACAATATTTTTTGTTGGCATGCTTATTTATGGTATGAAAATGTTAAAGTTCATAAAGGATTTACAAATCATATAATTAGGAAAAATGTATATTTATTAGAGGTAAAAACACCACTTTGGCTCTCACCGTTGGAAGCTATAGCGGTAAAGAAAAAGAATATGATAGAAGGGTGGACAACTTATATAAATTTATTAAAACAAGAGGGAGGAGAGTATAAATTAAAAGAATTTAAGGAATTATCAGGGAAATTAACAACATGGATACAATAACATCATTTGGGTAACAAATATCACAATTGGAGAGAGATCTGTTGGACTGTAATGTAAAAGTGCTATCTAAAATGTATAAAATATTATTGGAAGACAAAGGATGAGCAAGTAAAATCCTCAATGGTATATTGTCATAATATAGATAATAGAAGCATGGGGACAACTGTGGAATATGGATATAAAATTTACAGCATGTTATGGTCTAAGAGAAAATTATATGAAAATGATATATCAATGGTATCTAACACTGAGTAAATTGGCAAAAATGTATAAATCTAAATCAAATAAGTGTTGGAAATGTAAAGAGAAAGAAAGTTCTTTTTATCATATGTGGTGGTCTTGTAGTAAGCTTACTGGGAAATGATATATAATGAATTGAAAAGGATGTTTAAAATGACATTTGTTTTTTAAAAAAATCAGAAGCTTTTCTTTTGGGAATTATAGGGACAAAACTACCGGTACCTAAACTGTATAGAAGCTTATTCCTGTACTGTATGCTATTACAGCGACAAGAATGTTACTCGCCAAAAATGGAAAGAAGCAGAAGTCCTAGCAAAGGAAGAATGGATACAAAAACTTGTGAAATATGCAGAAATGGCGAAACTAACTGGAAGAATAAGAAATCAAGATAATAAACTTTTTATAAAACAATGGAGATGGTTTATTGAATATTTACAGATAAATTGTAAACAGATAAGAACATTGGCAGATTATAATAACCTGCAGTTTTATAAGAGTATATATATTTTTTATAAAAGTATATATATTTTTTATAAAAGTATATATTTTTTTATAAAAGTATATTTTTTTAATAAAAGTATATATATTTATAAGAGTATTAATGAGCAAATTGAGGCCCATGCGCCCTCAAAACCAGCTCTGCAGGGTTGGACCAAATCTTGGGGAAGTTTGGAGAAGAGGAAATTGAATTCCTGTTGCACCAGTAGATCCCCTCTTATGCAGAGCTGAATAGAGCCCTAGGTTAAAATTTCTGATTAAAATGCTGATAGTGTTTTCTTTATCTTTTTAACACTGTTCTTTTTCCATGGGATGTAGAAAGTTCAATTATCTCAGAGAAAACCAGGAGGAGCTACTTCTTCTGAAATGTGAGCAGGTAAGACTTCCAATCAACTCCTTCTTCTGCTTGCCTGCTAGGGGTAATTCCTATTGTACAGTTTTGCCAAAGCAAACTTATCCTGGCAACTTGAGTCTGCAGTAGGTATTTATCACAGCCAGGCTGGAGCTCTTGACATTTTTCCATTCCTTGCCACAGTTTACTCTTATTTGTTATGGTCCCAAGTGCATAACTAGGCACATGCTTTCCTACAGCGGCACAGAAGAGCAACGTCTGCATGAAAGCATGCATGGCAATGCTATTTAAAGAACTGCTGATGTAAGCATTTCTTAGCGCAGTTTGATTTCACTGTCTTCTGAATGGGTTGCCACTGCTTCAGGTGTTATAATCTGCTGAATCAGTTTGTATGAATACTACTACTAATAGTAGTACCGGTAGTAGCACTTTGGCTGTGACAGATCTGTTAGCCAGCATGGGGATATTATTTATATTGAAGGTGCAGGACATAAATCACTTTGCATATAACAGTTCTGCAAAACTTACTTTCTCAGCAGCAAGACCATGAGACCAGCTGGAACCAGGTCAATTCTTATGGTCCCCATATAGGAACTGGTCTTTCCCCTCCCTCCCCCATCCCTTAGGTCTGCATTTGAAGAAGGATAAAAGTTCACCAACATGCCTCAACAGGAAGCTGCTGCCTTAGAGCTACAGAAGCAAGCTGCACCTCTCTCACTTGCAGAGCCAAAATGTTTCAGCTTACAGGTTGGGTGTGATCTCCCCCAGCATAAAGTTTCCTCCTCTAGATACCACACACACAACAACACTGAAACACCACGGGGGAGGGAAGAGAAACCAAACTGCCAATCCTTGTTTGCGGAAGAGTCTGAAGACAATGGAACTTGACTTTTCCTGAGCATTTCTAAGACACATACCCAATCTATTCAGCTTCCGATCAGCGAGGGAGAATTCTAGGCCTGGTCATAGGACAAAACTATTCAGAAGAGCAACCTGAAGTTGACAGAAATAAGCAGGCTTGTTTTCACTGTATATTCTACATAAACCTTTGAGACATTAGCTCAGACTTGGGAGTAAATGTGATGAGTACAGTCGTACCTTGGTTGTCGAACGCCTTGGTACTCGGGTGTTTTGGCTCCCGAACGCCGCAAACCTGCAAGTAAGTGTTCCAGTTTGCGAACGTTTTTTGGAAGCCGAACATCCGTTTCGGCTGTCGGCATTGTTTCCGGGGCCAATCAGCCAACCAGAAGCCGCACCGTGGTTTGCGAACGTTTTGGAAGTTGAACGGACTTCCAGAATTCCGTTCGACAACCAAGATATGACTGTACTGGTAAATTCCTTCTCCTTGTCTCCTTAGTATCACAGGTTCAAATCTGCTCCAATTTTCTCCTTTTTAATAGTCATTCCTGCAGTTTAATGTCTGAGGATTTGCAGGAAGACTAGCATATAAAGCTTGTACAGTGGTAGCTTGGTTCTCGAACGTAATCCATTCCAGAAGACCGTTCGATTTCCAAAACGTTGAAAAACTGAGGCACAAAGGGCTGGCTGCAAGTTCAATTGAGAAAATTGAAAAACACACAGCTGTTCTACTTCCAAGGCGCGTTCCAAAATGGAAGCATTTACTTCTGGGTTTTCGGCGTTCGAAAACCGAAATGTTCAGCTTCCAAGGTGCTTGAAAACTGAGGTACCACTATATTTGTGAATGAGCGGAGAAGTTTCATTGATGCTCACACCCATGTAGTGTTTAGTTTATCAACTGCCCCCCTATATTTCTTAAATGGGGGAAAAACTAAATCAAGCATCAGATGAAATTGAGTACCGGTAATTGGCAATTGCCCCCTACAATTCAAATACAAACATGCAATTCAAATACTTGTTATTTTCTTGTTAATGTCATTAATGTTGTTTCATTTTCATTTTCTAAGACTTGGGCTCTATTGGGCTCTATGGTAGCAAAAGGGCAGGATCAGAATGCCTTAAAATAAAATGAAAAGCAATAGATTTTGAAGCTTAACTGTCAAACTGTCCTTTGTGAGGGAACACTGAGCATTCTTCGGCAGAACCTAAGGTGTCTCTAAACGAAGTTTGAAATTAAACACACACAGTGCCAAGTGGAATAATTAAACTGAAAGTGTAACGTGATAACACTATATGATGGAAGTTAGTCAGTTGATTCAAGAGGATCTGTAACTGCTGACTGGTAGCTACTCCTTTTCCAGTTTGATGAAAGAAGGAAAGAAAGAAGAGTCCAGAGCATCTATTTTAGGGGAAGCAAAGGGACCCTAGTAATGCCTCCGGCTCTGCCATTCTCAGGGAGCCTTTATTGCATGTATTTACAGTTCAAGAGGACCACTCTGCTGCCAAATTGAGCTCACCAGTGCAACTGCAGTAGCCTGTGAGCTTGGCACCTCTCACACTCACCCCAGAGGAGAAAATGAAAGGTTGTCTACAGGCAGGAGGTGGTCCGTCCTGGATGAAAGAGCACAGGACACAGTCTTAGCCCCAAAGAGATATTAACAAGTAGGCCACAGTTACAACAACTGGGATTAAGAATGAGTTGTTCACAGCCAAAAAAGGAAAAGTGCAGGTTTATAAACTTTCCTAATTTTCGAAGACAAAGGTTTCACAAACCCCATTGTGCATAAGAACTCAAAGAGAATGTTTCTGCACCTGGAAGAGACGGCTATCCATCAACCCCGGAAACTAGAGAGGGCTGTGTTCATGTTCAGTTTATGGGCTTCCCATAGGCATCTAGTCAGCCATGGTAAGAACAGAATGCTGGACTAGATGGGCCTTTGTCCTGATCCGACTGAGTAGTTTGAATGTTCTTAAAACCAGCTACAAACATTTGACTTTCACAGTATTAGCAATCCAATCCTATTTGCACAGTACTTGAACAGAACGGCTGGGCACCAGTGCTGCCGTGCATGTGAAGGCCACCAATGGCAGAGGTTCAAAAATAGCACAAGGGAAAATGAGCTGAGCGACTAAGCCAGCCTGACCATCTATCAACTATCCACACAAATGGGGGGGGGGCAACAGCCAAATAGTCTAAATAAAGCAGGAAACATGGAAATCTTTGAAGTCAATTCTAATTCTTAAGCAACAAGAATCAAGAGTTGACCTACCACTCCCATAAGAGAAACCTTTCATAACATAGGGTCTTCATTAACTCAGAATTTTATATTATAAACACACGTCGTAATTTAATCCAAACTTTTGTACTACCTGAGTCTGCAGCTCATTACAAGCATTTAAGACCAAAAAACATACGTCAAAATATATTCTTTTCTGGATTATTATATGTTTTTAGCCTCACAACCTGTGATGCATGCCACTGCTATCCCAATTTACATATGGTGAGTTTAGGAAAGGCAAATTTGGCCTGGGGCCCATTCCTGAAGCAGAACTTGAAAACAAGCCCTTTAAGTTCAGC
Source organism: Darevskia mixta (assembly GCA_034641385.1). NCBI lineage: Eukaryota > Metazoa > Chordata > Lepidosauria > Squamata > Lacertidae > Darevskia > Darevskia mixta. The sequence goes on from JAWWNH010000029.1 coordinate 29,435,746, forward strand.
TCTCAGTCCAGTGCCCTTTCCAATGAACTGCACTGGCTAGTCACCCACCATGCTGATCACAACATCAATACACTCTCTGCCTTGCCAAACAACAGCCACATTTCACATCCAGAAAAGCTGCTTCTCAGCAACTAGAGTCCTGGGGGTTCTGCTGGTTCTGAAAGAGAGCTCATAGTGGTGAATTACAAGGATTTCATGGCATGGGGTGTGAGAAAACCCATTCTGCATCTCCCCCCTCCAAGAGAATCCTGGCCTAACAGTGCTAAGGGTTTTCAGAAAGCAGCTCCCTTCCATACCAAGCATTTCAGTTAGGCAAGAAAAAGTACAGTCTCAAATGCAGGTTGCGGACTCTGACAGGAGGAAACAATTTGCAGGCACGCAGAGGCCTTTGCGAATGTGCTTCTAATTTTGGGAAGGAGAGTGTTTGCCAGGGGCATTCTCCATGATGCTACATCCGACAAAGCATGACTCCTCGATGCTCACCCGCCCTTGCTCCCAGCTCCTGCATGCTTGTTTTGTCTGTGCGCTAATGCGTTTTTATCCATCCACGTACATGGAGGAAATGTGGAGGGGGGACGGACACAATGAAAGTGGAAAGGGGATGATTTGGTTATAGAAACACCTGCAAAAGGTTGCACAGCTCAGATTGGCCCTTTGGCCTATGAGCATTCATTTCTCCAGGGGTTGCAAAGAACAAGAACAGCCTGCCCAGTAGGCAAACATCATTACAGACATTACAGGCACTGGCTAGAGACTCTTTCCAGAAACAAGGGCAAAAGAAGCAGTAAGCCCATTGTTTCCCTTTATTTTTACTCTGAAAACTGTGAGCGAGCGAGATCTGGTAGCTTAACTGTGCCTGAAGTTCCACGTAGCCAACATAGGAGATATTAAGCACACAGCCGCTCAAGAAGCTGTCAGCAGCATGAGCTTGTAGTCAGAACAGCTGCCCTGTAGGAAGTCAGCTGATCCTTTGATGGCAGGATACAGTTGAGGAAGGGCCCGTAACACAGTGGCCTTGGGCCACGCAAAGATTCACTGCAGATCCCGTTTCACCAGTACTGCTTCAAGCACTGGTGAAAAATGTTGCTCGAAAGCAACACTGGGAAGTGGTCTCTTCCAAGGTAGTTTAGATCCCTGCATATGGCTGTATTTGCAACATCCAACTGGATTTCCAATTGCTCAGCTATTGTAGCTTCACCCATCCTGGTGTCCAAATGATGAAGCTACAATAGCTTCGACAGACTCTCAAAAATACAAATTTCGCCATTCAAGGAGGTGAACTGAAAACAAGACATACATACACAATCTGGAAATTGTTTTAGACAGTAGATTTTGATCTGAACGAAGATCTACTCATTATCAGTTTTGAGCCCTGCCTCAAGCAGTGATTGGGTATATAACGACTAGACAACACTAACCACTTATTGATGAATGCTTGTGATATTTAATGTAGAAACTCGGAGTACCCTTATTTCACTGATCAAGACTTTTTCAGATTCACTTTCCGGAATCAACCCTCAGACCATAAAACTGTCTCCACAGAGTCTTCCTATCTGCCTTATTTTGCAATGACTCACTCTCAAGCACAGGCCAGATCATCTACAAGCTGCTTGTGACATTAAGCTGTTACCTGACCTCTGTACAGAACTGAAGAACAACCAAAAAATTGTACAAGCTTTCATGACTTCCCCTGTGCTTCAATTGACATAAGCAACCACAGCACATTCTACAAGAGTCAGGTGGTTAGTGCTGGAATGTGCTTCAGAGATCCATACACAAATTGCATGGATACAGGACTCACTAGATCTAAGATGTACCAGGGCCAGTCTGAAAAAGCTCCTCCCTTGGCTTCCTTAGGCAACCTGCTCTGTTCTTATCATTAACTACTTTTCCCCCTCCCTGCCACCCACAAAAAAACAAACTGGAAAGGATAACAACTCTGCTTCATCTGCTTATGAAAATATTTGAAATCCAAATAGGCTACAAATATTATTTATTTTCTACTTGCCACTTCTTCAAGATGAGAACATCTGTTCTCTCAACCTTTCTTTACATGCTCTGAATCTTCTCCAATTTGTCTGCAGCTTCCTTAAAACATCATACCACAGAATAATTTTTGTAGTAGTCTACCCAATGTCACTAATTTACATGTCATCTTCTACCTGAAAATATTTTGAGAAAAGCACTAATGTTAGCCACCTTAAGGGCTGCCTGGGTAGCAGAATAAAATTCATGATAAACAAAAGCAAACAATAACCAGTGGCTCTCCAAATCTGTATAGTCCAAATCATGCCACACAATGAAGAAGATTGCTGTCTTAGCACAAGGTAGCTTTTAATTCTTTGGATCTAAGGGAGTTTCTTTTTCTCTGTCTCTACATATATATTCTATATTTATAAACTCTAGCCTTGCCACCAAATCAAAAGGCAAAATTTACTCCAAAAAAGCTACAAACACCCACTAGCCTCTGCCTTCATTACTTGTATATTTTGTTCACATGGCATTTCCTCAGCATATCAAGATCACTTAAAATGTTGACCCCTCCCACATGCCAAACGGTATAAGAACACTTGTACACTATTAATTAAAATCAAATAAGTGAAGAGCACCAGATTCATGGCAGACACAGAGTTCTAATGGGTGCCTCTTCTCAAAGATGTAAGGACACTGAATTAAGAGTTATCCACAGGGATTGCGTATCACCCCTGACCAACACACAACTCAAAAGGATTAAGCATCATTCATTGATTCCTTTAAGAATTACAGAATAATAGTTGCTTGAAAACTGCAAATGCCATCTGTCCCCAAAAGAAACTGGAAATATATAAAACCACCACTTTTTAAGTCTTGCACTCTGGTGCCCTCCAAGCCTGAAACATGACTGAGCAGCAAGGCCTCTAGCCCAGTTCAGGTAAGTCAATCTAGTTATGGGTTTAGCACTCCTGCCCCATCTGTTAGAAATAATGATTATCAGTGCTGCTCATCCAACTGCACAGGACAGCACCTTGTGTAGCCCATATTTTGCTTCTAATAAGCTTTTCTCTTGTACTCACTAAGGACTGTTTCTACACCAGGGGTCGGCAAGGCTTACCTTGCCTGGGCCAGTTCACTGCCGTGGAGCCCCTCCGTGGGCCAGATTGATTTCTGGCGTCTGCATCGATGCAATTTCCAGCGTCAGTGTCTGCGCAGACACAATTTCTGGCGCCGCGAAAGCCAGTCCCCATGCCGTGCTGCGCCACTTTAGCGAGTGTGGGGACTCGCCGAGCGGGCGGCTCGGGGGCGGCTCGGGGGGTGGTAAAATGACCCCCATGGGCCGCTTGTGACCCATGGGCCTTAGATTGCTGACCCCTGTTCTACACCATTGTCCAAAACATGCACCAACGCATGTTTCTTTTAATGCCACAGTCCTATGTATAATTATATAGCCATATGTTGTCCACACGCCATAGATTCAGAGTATGGAAAAAGAGGAGACTCAGTTAATGGAATGCTACAAGGGGCTACAACTTCCCCCCTTTCTAATGTGGGATTGGCATGCCAGTGAATGGACTGCTCATATACTGTCAGTTGACCACACATTATGTGGCCACAGTCAAATGCTCCATGAAGCCTGCTGCCTATTTAGCATAGCTGCCTTTAAAAACTAACAAGTTCTTTTAACAGTTGTTGTTAATTAAATTTACTTCTGTTTTATTTTCTCTCTTTAATCATGTTGTAACTCTAAGTTGACATTGGTGTTCCAAAATAAAAGCCAAAGAAAAGAGCTGTTCAGTCTGCTGTACAGTTATACAAACCTTCCTTCCCAGGAATTCTAAGTCTCTCTCTATCTCTCTCCACATACTTTTATTTACACCCTGAAACATATTGTTACTTCAGGTGACCCTCTGGGCTGCTTGTACATTAGGGCTTGCCCTGTGAATAATAAATACATCTTACTGAGAGTGGTGGTCTGTTTGCTGATGGAGGAGCCAGAGCTTCCTACCCAGTGAGTTAGCTCCCAAGTTTAACGACTTATTGGGAACAAGCAGCGATGATCCACAAGCAGTTCTTTTTTTACTCCTCTCATTGCATCTTCTTGTAAATTCTAGTGAAGGAACTACTGCCAACTTCCCTTTGTCCCATGGAAAGAGACAGCGTTCAGATCTACCCATCTGAAGTTCATACTTTTAGGAGGATGTTAACCAAAGTTTGGCCTGGTGTTTATAGGGAATGGGGGTAGCTGCACTTAAAATAAATAAAAAAATTAAAAGCAGCAGAGACCACTATGGGGGATTTCTCTCCTAGCATTTCAACCATGTGGATCCGTGCTGTGCACCAGATAGATAGCAGATCTAAACTGGAGACAACAAGGAATTCAGAGCTTAGGTTAGGACTTACAGTCCTTAGGTTAATTCCAGATCCCTGCAGAATCTGGAAACTACCAGTACCACTGAGCAGACAAGACACCCTTGTAAAAGCAATGTTCTAAGAGGAAGTGAAAGTTGTTCATAGGTCATTCGTCAAGCGTTATTTACAACTCACTGAATCCATCAAGAGTTTTTGTCTTCCACCACCGTATACAGATCTTGGATGGAACAAGTCTGTTGAGGAGGAAAGGTGAAGCCTGCAGCATCTTTCAGATTGCCCAGCCCCTTGCTCCCCTGTGAGAAGCCCTGATTAATTTCTCTTTCCTCTATCACTTCCTGTTCTTTCCGGCCTGGCACAAAGCTCAGGAAGCAATCCAAATAAGAAACCGCAAGAGGCCACGTGGCTGGGAAGCCACAAGGGACACCACGGCATCAGTTGGCAGCCTTAGAAGGACTGCGAAGTTGCGTCAGCCTAGAGAGAGAGACCTAGAATGGAAAAAAGACCTTCAATCCCACCACATTCTGCTTTGACAACAAATAAGCTGAATTATTTCCGCCTGTCGGCTACAGACCAAAAGATGAAATGGATCACCTGGGGGTGACTACCTGCAACTGGTTTGAGATAAAGGAAGACCAAGGCACTTTGCTCCAAGATGGAACAAGGCAAAAGCAAGAAGGCTGCTGCCCCTTCCCCTGTCAAGTATCGTGGCCACTTCCTTTTCCACTACATGGAATGAGGGATTATAGTAGCCAACACAGCACTTCCTTTAGCATCTTTTAAGTTTACTCCTGCCCACAGCAGCTGACCAGGTAATAGCCCGTGGGAGGTGGAAACATGAGAACGCTCAAATGTTTGGCACCCATCCAAATATGTTGCCCAAGCTCTTAAAACACATGTCTTTCTCCTGTAGCCATCCAGGAGCAGGTGGGAGTGGGGAAGGGCAAATTTCTGCTTCTGAAGTGGGTCAGTTAAAGGATCCGCAGTAGCTTCCTCCTGCCTCTCTCCCTGTGAGACATGGGGCATGTTTAAATGTTTAATGGAGGGAGGGTTTGGGTGTATTCAAGAAGCACATGGAAGCCATAGAATTCTAGAGTTCTAAAGGCTTGCAGGGGGCAGGAATGGGGAAAAAAAGTTTAGGACAATTGTGATTTTCTCCATTTCTACATGAAAATATTCAAATCTATGGTGTATTGCTAACACCCAAATAATAAAAGCCACTACAACGGTGTTCTACCTTCACCGTCATATGCAGAATGCCATGTCCTGTTTGCAGGCTTTTCTCATGGGCACTTGGTTGAGATCAAGATGCTGGACTAGATGGGCCTGATCCAGCAGGCTTCACTTAAGCTTTTATAAGCTTTCTTGTGGGTTACCACAATGTCAACTTCTTTTTTGTCAACTTTATCCCAACTGGCAAAGGGGTATACTTAGGTACTTTAGAAATAGAGCTGCAAGCTGGTGCACTCTTAATTCTGAGTATTCAGTGTTGGACTGAAAACTGAAGAGCATGCATTAGTTTCCAACGGGGAAGAGGCAGTGTTTTGGTGCCCAGCCCAGCTCCCTAACCTTCCCCATTATTAGCAGAGGCTAATTACACAAAATAAGCTATGCTAATCTAAATGATTTGCATAAATATATATAAACCAGCACATAATTCTCCGTTTCCTGGAGAAGAATTTGGATTTATTTATTTTCATTTATTAGTCACTTCCCATGAAACATTCCAGGGCGATTAATAATAAAAACCACCAGCAATAAATAACACACATAACAACATTTTCAGCACTGGGATAAAACATCTCCCCTTAAAAGGTTTCTTGAAAAAGAAAGGTCTTCAATAGGTGCTAAGAAGACAATAGAGACTATGCCTGTTCCAATTCAAAGTGGGAGGGAGTTCCAAAGGTGAGGTGCCACCACTCTAAAGGCCCTGTACAGAATGGATGTTGTGATAATATTGTATCTGTAGGAGACCCTCTTCTGCGGACACTCAGTGATGTGCTTATATAACGGGTGAGACAGTCTTTTAGGAACTTTATGTGCACCGTACACTTTTCTTGAGAACACTACATCCAGTTCAAGTTGGGCAGCAACTCTCACACAAAGACTAGCCTCTCATCGAGGAACCATCAGGGATATACGAATTATAATATCTAAAACTGAATGGAGGAGACCAATCCTATTACACAGCTTTGGATTTCTGTAATCTCATCTCAGTAAACTGAGCAACATGTGAAGCTGTAAGGCCAATGTAAATATAAGTTTAAATGTACTGCCTCTTTTTACATTATGTGCGCTGGTTTCTGGTTTATTTCTGGGTCCAATTCAAAGTGCTGGTTTCTGCCTTGAAAGCGGCCAAATGCTTTGAGAGCAGGATGCCGATAAAGACTGTCTTCTCCTGCACAATCCTTCCCACTCACTGAGGACATCTGGAAAAAAGTCTCTTAGGTTTGACATCCCTATCCAAGGCACAGCTGGAAAGTATAGCCTTGGAACTCCCTGCCCCAGGAGACTGGTTTAACCCTCTGTAGTTTCCTTTTTCCTTTTGTTAGGTGTTTGCCCAATCTGCCTAATTTTGTGGCAGTTTTTCTCTATTATTGATGTGCTGCTGTTGTTTTATGGCACTTACGAATAAAGAACAGACAACAAATATTATACATATCTGTAAAGTGTGTTTTGACTGTTCAGAGTGTTTCACATAAATTAGCTGTTATGCTTAAACTAATCCTGTAAGGTAGGTGAACAGTATTGTTTAAGGAAGCTTTTAATATGCGATATTTTAATGTATTTTTTATTTTTGTTGGAAGCCGCCCAGAGTGGCTGGGGAGACCCAGCCAGATGGGCGGGGTACAAATAATAAATTTATTATTATTATTATTATTATTATTATTATTATTATTATTATTATCATCATCATCATCATCATCATCATCCCCATACTGTAGAGGTTGGGGAGGGAATCCTCAGATGGAAAACGCGTCTCACCAAAGGCTACCTAGCGAGTGCAACTCAGACATGGGACTTCACAGTCCACACTCATAACCACTACAACTATTTTAATTCTTATTGAGGACAGGAATGACCTGCTTATATGAAGAATGAGCTAGGAAAGTAAACTGATTTAGTTATTTCTACAAACCCTACTAGATACTGAAAAACCGAACATGGGAGAATCACACAGGCACTAATGCATCCTATTTAGCATTTAAGTTTAAAAAGTTGGCCTGTATCAGCTATTTCTAGCATTGGCATCTGTCTGCAAGAGGTTCCAGTGACAGGATGCCATCATATACCTATTGAAAGTCGGTGACATTTCAGGCCATTGAAATCCTGCACCCTGTAAAATGTGCTTAAGCCCACTGACTTTAAAGGAACTCAGAATGCATAACTCCATGTAGGATTCTGCATCCTAGATGTCTCAGACATTTGAAAGTCTTCCAAAGCACACACACACACACACACACACACACACACACACACAAATCTTTAGACATCTACGGGTAGCATCCTCCTCCAAGGATGCAGGTTTCCTAATATCACTCTTCAATTTAATTACAAGCCTATTCTACAGAAGCAGGCTATTGTGATGAGAGGCATGCATTGGGTCCCTTCATACAGAACCATATAATCTGATCCAGAGTGGGCCTCCGTATAGGTAATATTCACAACAACAAACTAACTGGAGTAAGACAGAAACAAGAGGGATCATGATTAATAATATTGCTAGAGTTTTCCCCATTCAGACAGCAGATATAGATATGCCTGTTAGGATGGAGCCACATATTGCCTTGAGCTTCACATAATTTTTCACTTGCTTTTTCTGTTCAAGCAGGAAAAGCAGCATTTAGAAGTTGCAATCAGAAGGAGGACAGGTGGGGCAAGGGGGAATTGAACTCTTTCCCTGCTGGCCACTTTACCTCTCAAATGTGCACCATCGAGGTCCCCGTATCTTTTCCTATGTGCAGAAAAGCAGCTTATGGAGACAATGCTTGGTTTATAGCTCCACAGAACTCTGTCTAACATGTAATATGGCCTCTTGGGTATTACACAAGTTTTAATCTCCTTATAGTCAATTGGTAAACTTCAGTGGATTCTGTCAGGCAGGGCAACCACCATTTACAAACAACACAAACTATTTAGCTTGAAGTGGTAAACCTAGTCTCCCCTTGACACTCACCATTTTATGTAATCCTAAAGTGGCACAAAACCACAATCCTTCCCAGCCTTTTGTTGCTGCTGTTGCTGTTACAAACCTTCCACCCTCACCAAACACACACTTAAAAACCCTAAACTGGCAGCTGCAGCCTATACATAGTTATTTGGAAGTTTGTCCAATTGATAGCAATGAAACTTCCATTTATTTATGAAATGAAATGTATATACCGCTTAATTTTAATAAGGAATAATTTATTGGCCAAGTGCCAATCATACTTGGAATTTTGCTTCGACTACATTGCAATGTAAAAGAAAAGCGTACCTCATACAAACACTATTCCCCTCACAATACAACAGCACAGCAAAGGAAAGGAAAGCAAAATCTCAAAGCAGTTTACAAAAACAAAACAGCAACATTACCAATAAAAGATAGATAAAAACAGGTATTTAAAAACCTTCAACAGCTAATTAAAAAAAGCAAACAAACTGAAAACAGAACAGCACATTAGTAACTCTTCTAGAATAAGCTTTCCTAAGCAAAAATGTTTTAAGCAGCTGCTGTGCTGGAAAGAATACAGCAAAGGCTCCTGCCTGATGTTAATAGACAGGAGGTTCCAAAGTGCAGGTGCCGCCACATTAAAAGACAGATTTCCTACAACTGAGGAACAAGTATTATGTGGTGGCTGTAACAAGCTAGTTTTGCAGATTGAAGCAGTGAAGTTGCGCCCATATGGGGTAAGGTGATCTTGCAGGTAAGCTGGTCTCAAGCCGTTAAGGGCTGTATATACTAGTAACAATTTGGCCTGGCAGCAAATTGGCACCTGGTACAGATCTCTGAGCAGAGGTGTAATATTTTGGCAGGGTCTCACTCCTTTCAGTAGCAGTGCTGCAGCATCCTGCACTAGCTGTGGCTTCCAAATCCAGCGCAAGAGAAGTCCCGCATGGAGTGCACTGCTGCAATCCATCTTAGAAGTCACCCGGGCTACTGATGACAAGCGTTGTGGTTAACTTAAGCCCCATTCAGCCAAGTGTGATTTTAGTTATGAGTGAACACGCAAGAGGATCAGGATGTAAGTCAAGTTTGTTCTGCATGTATAGGCTAAGCAAAGCTATAGACGTGCCTTGGCTCAGACTATTCTTGCAGGGAGCACGGGCAGATCCATGGATGTTCCGGTTTCTAAGCAGGGTTTGCTACAGAGTTGATGTTATTGTTTATGTACAGGTGGGGACAAACTGACATGCAGGCCGCTGATGTGCAGGTCGTTTTGGACCCGGAAGAGGGCAGACAAGGGATGTAATGGGGTGGGGTGGGCTTATGCATGCTCCATTGACATTGGGTTCGGGGGCGTGAAAGCAACCCCCATGCAAATTGAAGGTTGCCTGTATTGATATCTGGCCTTTTAGGGTGAATTCCTCACAGAGAGGCTTAAAGAAATTAATAAATATTAGATATCAAACAAAAAAAGTTGTAACAAAACCAGCAATTTAATGAAAAAGACAAGAAGTAAAAACTTGAAACAATGTTTAAAAGCCACCAAAGTGTAGGGTTATACAGTACATACCTCCTGTGGGAGTAAATTCCAATTATTTGGGGTCAACATTGCAACATACCCACCCGTTCGTTTTTCTACACCCATCCATTAAATAAAATAAAATAAATAAACTTCAGTACATTTAAAAGAAGCTATAATTCCTGCCAGGGAGCCAAGCTCCCCCTTTTAAAAAGAGGTGGCAACGCTTCTCCTAAGAGTGATGATCCTTAACTGAAAATCCTCTGTGGACAGCTGGTGCATACTGCCAAAGTTACGCTGAAGGTGGGTGGGAATTAATCACAAAATTAATTCAGAATGAATACCAGCTCTCTGTTTCTGGCACAGCAATCACATCCATGGATTAAAACTGCTACTCCAGCTTTCTAAAGTTTGCCTTTCACACTTCATTCATTATTTTGTTACAGGAAGATGCTCAAAACTGCTGCATACCATTGTTAACACTGAATAATTTCACCTAACCTGTCCTCTCCTCAACCAATCTAAATGAGAGTTCGCCACAATCCTTTGGAAGAGGGAGAAAGTTCAGCTTTTAACCATTTATTAACTACCCTCATCTAAAAGAAAGGGTGTTTACAACATATTAAAGTCTTTTAAAGCTAACCTTAGACTCTTGTCCCATAATGCACCACATCGGCACCCTCACAACAGTCAACAAACTCAGAGTAGAGCCTATGAAGACCCTTAAATCAGTTTAGGACTCAGGTTCAAGGAGATCAACTGAAGTGCAACCCTAACTAAGAGGCAATCCCTGTTGAATTCAATGGGGGCGTGCTTCCAGGTAAGTGGGGTTAAGATTGCAGCATTAGTTAGGCTAATTTCCCCTTAGTACAGAGCAACACTTTAGAGGCAGGTTTTTGCAGGCTCCAATCCAAGCTTCATGACCAGGCCTGAGGGTACCAAAATCAGGCAGAACACTGAGCCAATGGATCTTCAGAAGCCCATTCTGGATGAAGTATAAAGAAACTGGGCGCAAACTAGCAAATTCCTATAGAATAGGAAAGCTAATGGCAAACCCCACTTGAAAAGACACCTTTCTCCATCCACATAGTCTCAGCAAAATGAGGTTGTTTATCTATCTATGCAGATTGCATGAAATTTCCCATGTCACACATTCTGCTAACGCTTTCACAGAACCTCAGCTATGTCATAATTAATCCAGATATGCAGGTGCATATCATGTAATGCAGTGTTCCCCAACCTTGGGTCCCCAGCTGTTTTCGGACTACAATTCCCATCATCCCTGACCACTGGTCTTGCTAGCGAGGGATGGTAGTCCAAAAACAGCTGGAGACCCAAGGTTGGGGAACACTGATGCAATGCACATTTCATATGCAAGAAATCATCCTTGTGTGTCCTGGGCAAATGCGTAAGTTCTATCCAGCACCTTTCATATCAAACACTTCACTGCACAACTAAATGGTAAAGCACATGAAGTTTGATATGTCTCCTGGACATGGGAAGGAAATTCATAAAAAGGTCACATACTCTTTTGCAATACAAACTCAGTTCAGACACTAAACAGACTGACTTAAATAGCTATCTGTATATTTCTGCAATGTTAAGTTTATGCTTCTAAAAGGGGGCAGCAATTGGAACATTCTTTAGACGTTCATAGCATATCCTTTTCAGATGGTCCTGAGATTACCAATACTATAGCCTGTCCAAAATCTTTAAGAAGCCACTGGGTGAGGCTGTGAGGAAACATGGAGTTAGATGCCATCAAGTGGATGTCAGTTGCCCCAATCTCTCCAGTGATACCTAGAATCCGGCAATAGTCGGGGGTCAGGTATGGGTGAAGTAACTGAGGCTGAATAATTGAGAACTCTAATGGCCTAAGGAGATTGGAATGGACTTCATTGATGGGTACAGACTCTCTTTACTCACCCCTAACTTTAGGTAGTTTATGAACAAGTTAACAAGCATCAGTCCTAAAACAGTTCCTTGGGGAACTTATAACCTTTCGTGGTAAAAAGTGTCCATTTATTCCTACTTTTTTTCTTGTTCTTTAATCTGCAACTGATCCAGAGAACCTGGTCTCTTATCCCATGACAGCAACATTTACTCTGAGCACCACTTAGAATTAAGACCAAGGTTGTCTCTCCTCTGATCGGTTCCATTATCAGCAATTCTAGAGTACAATCAATTAGGGTATTTTTACTTTTTGCTGTGACTTGAACACACGTTTTACTCATTCTACAGGAGCATAAACAAAGTCACCCATGATGACAACACTTTCTCCTTTGGATGCTTCCCTGATTTGAGATCACCCCAAGCCTTTTGGTCTTTGCGTGTGTGATAACACAGCGCTAAATTACTTTTGGGTCTGATTCTGCCACCCACAGTGATTCTGTGAAGGAGTTTGCCCCTTTTGGGATTTCTAGTTTATTTGACTCCTATTCCTTTCCTGCTTCTGGGAGGTGGGGAGAAGCGGTTAGATGAGCTGGCACGCAAAATACCGCCCATCCTCCACTAACTGGAAGTCATTCTCTGCCTGTGAACTCTGAGCATCTTCTCTGGAAGTTAGTGACTATTATGAACAGCTGGATCTAATTTAGGAGGAGATGGGAGGAGACAGTCATCAAGCAACAATAACATATCTCAAAGCTCTTCACAAACTTATAGAATTCACAGCACTTCCCAAATAAGAGTGCTGCTGCGAATTTACGAAACAAACTGAAGTACAGAGAACTAACAAACAGTATCTGGATTATATTATACAGATTAAGGCTGCAATCCCATTTCCATGTATGTGAGAAAGCCTCACTGGACTCAGTGTGCCTTAGTACTGAAGCAGAGAAATACAAGGTAAGAAACGGCCTTGAAAAGTAAAATTGGTTTATTTCAGCTTCTCTTAAGCCCCTCCTACTTCCAAGTAAGATCAACTAGAACAAAACACCCAGTTCAAAACAGGATGCCCACACAAGATAAAAATGTGCCAGTCAACATCCAGAGGATCTATTCATGCTAATTGTGTCGTGTTAGTGTAAGAGCAGTTCTGCAAGGTCAGACCAAAGGCATCCTTTTCTCACAATGGTCAACCAGATGTCTATAGGAAACTCACAAGGAGGACCCGAATGCTCCAGCACATGCCCCACTTGTGATTTCCAGTGGAGGCAGAACACAGCCATCATGGCAAGAAACCACAATTTTGTATAGTCTTATTCTCCATGAATTTGTCTAATCCTCTTTTAAAGCCACCCAAGTTTGTGCCACCTAGGGCTGCCATAAGTCCGGGTTTTCCAAATAAAGTCCGGGATCCGGGCCAAAAAAAGGCATCCGGGTGGATTTTTACTGAATCAGCAAAATGTCCGTGAAAATCCATATGTATGGCAAGTAGGGCTCTTTTTTAAAAAAATGCCTGCCGAAAAGCTCAACAACTTTGACCAAAAAAACACAAAACAGAACTCTAGTGCCACCACTATATCTTTTGGGAGAGAATTTCAGGCTTTAACTACTTTGTGGTACCTCCGTGTGTCTGTCCTGAATCTCGCAACATTCAGTTTTATTCTTTGGCCCCTGGGTTCTAGGATTATGTGAGAGGGAGAACTGCTCCCTATGCGCTTTATCCATGCACAATCTTGTACACCCCTCTCATGTCCCACCCCCTCTTACTCTCCTTTTTCCCTGAGTACCCAAATATCACAATGTTGTAACTTTTCTTTTTGCAGTTTTAAATTTTGATTAACTTTTCACATTTCACAGATTGAGCATCTGCTATTATAACTTCCCTCCCGCCCCTTCCAGTGTTCATTTAACTTATCTACCATTCCTGCATATTTTGATATATCCATCTAATTCTATTTTCCTATCTTATGTCACTTCAATATATATTATGCTGTTTGCCGGCGTTTTCAACTGTACACAACTGTTTTCAAAAATTTGCGGGAATTTTTTTCCACTCCTCTACAATGTCGTAACTTTTCAAGTGGCTCTAGCCCCTTGTTCGTTTTCGTTGTCCTATTCTGAAAGGTGACGAGAACTGTACAAAGTATTCCAAGCGCGGTCCATTTGTAATCCCTTCCCTAATGAACCCCAACAGGGAATTCACATTTCTCACAGTTGCCACACATTGGTGCATGTTTCCACCGACCTATTCCCTATGACCTTCAAACTCTTGCTCCTGTTCAGATCCATTAGTGCTTCTGTGTAACAAAATAAAGTACAACAGAGCAGGAGTAGGAAACCAGTGTCCTTCCTGATGTAGCTAGACGACAACTTCCATCATCCCTGACCATTGGCCAACCTGGCTGGAGCTGAAGGAGAGCTGTGAGTCTGACATATGGAGATTTCCCACCCCTAGAATACAGCACAGGCCCCAGTCCCTTGCCTTAATGCCTATGATGGCAGTTAGCTCGGTTGGCTAAAGCATGGTGCTGATAATGCCAAGATCTCCATATGAACCACCTGCATGTTACTGCATTGGAGGGGGTTGGATCAGGGGTCAGCAAACTTTTTCAGCAGGGGGTCGGTCCACTGTCCCTAAGACCTTGTGGGGGGCCGGACTATATTTTTTCGGAGGGGAAAATGAACGAATTCCTACGCCCCACAAATAACCCAGAGATGCATTTTAAATAAAAGGACACATTCTACTCATGTAAAAACACGCTGATTCCCGGACCATTCGTGGGCCGTATTTAGAAGGCGATTGGGCCGGATCCGGCCCCCGGGCCTTAGTTTGCCTACCCATGCACTAGATGACTCTTAGGGTCCCTTCCCACTCTACAATTACATGTGATCTCATCTCCAAGAACTACCAAAGATTAGCAACATTAACTCTCCGCTAAGGCGGAAAGAAGAGGAAGAGAAATGGGTGCACTTTTTCCTTAAGAGTTCAGAATTGATTGACTGGGTTTCTGTATTTGTGCTTGTTCAAACAATCTATGACACTCGTGTAACAGAAGCTGCTCCATGGGCGTAGCCAGCGGGGGGCAGGGGGGCAGCTACCCCCCCCAAATCAAGTAAATAAATAAAAATACAGTGAAACTTCGGTTGTCGAATGTAATCTGTTCCAGAAGCCCATTTGGCTTCCGAAATGTTCGACAACCGAGGCGTGGCTTCCGATTGGTTGCAGGAGCTTCCTGCACTCAAGCAGAAGCCGCGTCAGACGTCTGCCTTCCGAAAAGTGTTCGAAAACCGGAGCATTTACTTCCAGGTTTTTGCCGTTCAGGAGCCAAAATGTTCCCAAACAGAGATGTTTGGGATCAAAGGTTTGACTGTACAACTAACTGACCAATTTCATTGCACAGAACTCTGTTCTGCGCCCCCCCCCCAAAAAAAGCCTGCCCCACAACTAAATCCTGGCTATGCCCATGAGCAGCTCCGCACCAAGACTGAACTATTTTGGCCCTGAAACTGTATGTATTCAATCAGAGTTTTTACTGACAAGTGCCCATATTCAGCAAAATAAACTGATTATATGCAAAACTTTTCTATACCAGAACAAAAACCACCCACTGCTTACATTTCAAAACTACTTTGTAGCCAAATAAAGAAATATGAGATGCAACAAAATATAGACATTAAACAAAGAATGGTTTTAAGCAGTGCTATTTTTCTAGAAAAAGAGGTGCCGGAACTCACAATGAACGCTTCCCTTGTTCTCTTATAATGGCCATGGCACCCCACCTGCAAGGTGCTGGAACTGAGTTCTGGTGAATTCCTGCTGAAAAAAGCCCTGGTTTTAAGCAGAGAAAGACTCGGGTGAAGAGTGGGTCAGACCATCAGAAACCTAAAACACACAATCAAATTACCACTGAAGCCAGTTGGCCGTGCATACGTGTTATTCTACATCCATACAGCCAATGGTATAATCATCAAATAACTACTGTAAGGCAACAAAAGTTATTTACTGCAGGTAATTGACTACTTAGAGGACATTTTTATGTTTTATAACTGAGAAAAGTATGGTATATGTGTTTGACTCCTGAAAACATGCTCAAACACACATACCCCAGACTGAAAACTCTAGATCGGACAGAGATCCTCAATATCTACAATGTGATGTTAACCCTGTGCCAAGCTATTGAGAAGCAGCTGCACTAAAACAGTTTAGGGAATGTATCTGAAGAACAACTAGTTTATGAAAAAGCAGCTTATTAGAGCTAAGTGACCAGGGGGGAAATGGCAAAATTACAAATAAATTGCCCAAGGGTTCAGTAGAACTCAGACATGGAATATATAAAACTGAATTGTGACTTTTCATTAACCCACTACCACAACACTTGGACTTGCTACCAAAGACAGACCTGGATGTTAGCCAGAAATAATTTCCATCTGTTAAATGAGGACTCCTTCATATATCACAATATTCCTACAAATGTAACTGTGTAGGGCAACCAGAGTTTATCATGGCATGTGAAGCGTGACACAAAAATATATGTGTGCCATTAAAATAAAATCCCAGAATAATATATCACTGTGTTCAAAAAACACAATAGGTAAAGATGCTCTGAAACTTCAGGGGTAATTCTAGAATGTATGCACAGTAATCAAACCAGGACTCCTTACTAAAAACTTAAAATTGTTCGTGTTACAGTAGTCCATAAATTGGCTCCTCTCATTTGGCACCTTATATTAGGCATATACCGGTAAGCACATTTACAGTACAGAGACAAATTCTTAGCTAGGCCTCTTCCACTCAGCTGCAAACTACATAGACATGGGAACAAGCTGAAGCCAATAGATAAAAAGATGCAGCAGATTGTCAAACCTACTTATATACTGAACTGATTTTACGAACCATTAGTCTCTGCACTGGGTGATTGGAAGACTGAAAAATTAAATAAGTAGGCAAACGTTAACCCATGAGCATATATTGATGGAGAATTGATTAAACAATACCACAACTATTGGGGGAAGGGTGCCCAGGTGTTATTAGACTACAACTCCTCCCCCCCCCCATTTCCATGCTGAGAGTTGGAGTCCAACAATATGTAAAAGGGCACAGGTTCTCCACTAAGAGGTGTGGTCAGAAAGCCAGCTTTCCCTGCTTACTTTTGACACCATGGCTACTTCTCACTAGAGTAGTAAAACCAATAGCTGTTCACTTGAGACAACAGTGAAATTCAGAACTGCATTTTTGCAGCAATTTGGCTGCACTACACTCACACCACCTCCAAAAACCAGAAGCTAAAGCTTCTTTCAAACTCAGATCTTCAAATTCAATTTTTGTTGAAGACCTTAACAACGTGTCCTGCATCAAGAAGGAAGACAGAAACTATCCAGCTTCAATATCCCTGTATTGTAGAGGATGAGGCCTGAGTCATGGGAGGGGTGGGTGTATCCAAGACCGTGAGAGGTGGCTTACAGCAACCTTGCAATGAAGTGCAGCCCTTTCACCCACGTATTTGGTGGTGGTGGTGGTGATTGAGGTCAACTGATGAATGGCACTTCCGTGATGTAGTTCCAAGTATCAATATTGCGGATTGGTTGGAGGAGAGAACAAACATAGTGGCTTATGACAATCCTGCAATGTAGACCACTGGTAATATCCCCAAGCTGAAGATTGCTGGGAGACTTACAACTGTCCTGCACTATGGTTTTAGGTAAGGGATGGGATTGATAGCTGCTAATTTCACAAAGAAAGATCAAATGGATGACGATCATCCAGATTTCCACAGTAATTATTGCACGGTACATGCAAGTTACCACGATGCATACAAACAGCAGAACACCTGCATAAGATACACAATAAACTTCACTTGATATCTAAATGTGTCTAAATCGGAACACATTCATGTTCAAACAGCACAGCAGACACTGTCCTGTACAAAATATACCTCGGGGGCAGTAACAGTAAATTTAATCAAATTGCAACCTCTACCACCTCCCAAAGTCAGCACTCAGCTGAATGCACACACTGTGCTTCATTCACTTGCATGCAGACATATTGTGCTTTTCCACTCTTGCAGTGTAAAATGGAGAGATTCCAAATCAAATCTGGATGCCAGAGGAGATACATAACTCTAGTGTCACTTTCTATAGCTTATGGCAGGAGTGTGGAACTGATGTCAAACAAAGAGTCACGTTCCCTTGTGGCCAGCCTTCCAAGAGCTGCATGCCAAAGGTGGACGGGTCCAAAATAAAAGTGGTTATGGGAAATGTGGACAGGATCAGAGCTGGTAATGGGCAGGGTCACACACACCCCACTCACCACTTCACATACCCAGCACCCACCATTTACAGTTGTACCTTGGATCTCAAATGGCTTAGTAGCCAAACAAATCAGATCCTGGACGTAGGTGTTCCGGTATGCTAACATTTTTCAGAAGCCGAACTTCCGACATGGCTTCTGATTGAGTGCAGGTGTGATGGCCTGGGATTCGGGCTTGGACTCGGAACCAGAGGAGTCTTAGTCTGTATAGGATCCTCTGCCCCAGACATCCTCTGAACCAAGTCTGGGACCTGATCCTGAGGAGCCCCAGTCTGCACAGGTTCCCCTGCAACAAGCACCAGCTGAGCCGAGTCAGGGGACTGAGTCTGTCCTGGCTCCAGGTGTGGAGAATACCTCATTGCCGTCAGCTGGGCCATCACTGTCAGCTGCTCCACTACCGGCTGGGTCAGGAGAGGCTGAGGCGGCCCCAGCGTCTAGTAACCCACAGGTGTCTCCCGAGCTGCAGAGACTCAGGTCTGAAAGGAGAGACCTGAGTACTCGCAGGAGGAGTGCTCGCCTTCAGGCAAGACAGGGTGGTGAGTCGTCAGGGATTGGGACCGGCCATTACCTCATCAGAGATAAAAAGCTGTCGGACCCCGCCCCAGGTTGCGGGAGCAACATTGCTGTTTGCCTGATCCTGCCTGTGTTCCTGTACCTGACCTTGCCTGGTTCCCTGCTCCATTCCCTGCCTTGACTCTTCTGGACTGACTCCTCGCTGACTCTTCGAACCCTGGACCGGACCTAGACCTCACTTCCCGGATACCCTCGGGCCAGCACAGCAGGAAGCTCCTGCAGCCAATTGGAAGTAATGCCTTGGTTTCTGAACGGTTTCGGGAGTCAAATGGACTCCCGGAACAGATTGTTCAAGAACCAAGGTACCACTGTATGTTCATATGCACACACGAATATGCTCTACACACACATTCACTCTCACACGCAAATTTTAGGGGCTGACCATTTCCTGTCGTGTTATATCAGAAGCATATTTCCTATGCTTCTGTTATAACATGCATAAAGAGCACTGTTAATTGATGGGTGACTGGAAATCTTTGAAGATATTAAGAGATGCTACATGGCAAAACAAGGGACGCGGGTGGCGCTGTGGGTTAAACCACAGAGCCTAGGGCTTGCCAATCAGAAGGTTGGCGGTTCGAATCCCTGCGACAGGGTGAGTTCCCGTTGCTCAGTCCCTGCTCCTGCCACCTAGCAGTTCGAAAGCACGTCAAAGTGCAAGTAGATAAATAGGTACCGCTGCAGCAGGAAGGTAAATGGCGTTTCCGTGTGCTGCTCTGGCTGGCCACATGACCTGGAAGCTGAACACCGGCTCCCTCGGTCAATAATGCGAGATGAGCGCCGCAACCCCAGAGTCAGTCACGACTGGACCTAATGGTCAGGGGTCCCCTTTACCTTTTTACATGGCAGAACAATCCAAACTGAGCCAGGCAGCAGCAGGGCAGGGCAGGGCAGAATAACATCACCACTGCCAAATCCACAGCCCCAGTGCTCATGGCAGCTGCGGCAGATGGTGGGGAGGGGGAAGGTAAGGCCTGCTTTATAGACCATGTAGCAACCACACCCAGGTAAATCCCAATACTGTCACGACACGTGACAACAGTGGATCCTGAGGATCCTGGGTTGAGTCAGCCCCTCCCCTACCCCTAGAATGCCCCAATTTAGGATTTTCTGTGGGCTATTGCCAATGGGGAGCTCACAGGTGGAATGGGAAGCTGCTTGTAGGCACCTCGCTCCTCAGGCAGAGGCCAGTGGAGCTGTTTTGGGCTGGGTGGAAGGAGACTGTTTTTGGGTTTGTTTAGCGATGGGATGGAAGAGGATAAACTAGGATGGGCTCCTCCTCTATTTCCACTGCAGGTTGTCCAGTCCTAAATATCAGAATTCTAATGAGAACCAAGCCTGTTTTAACACCTCTCTCCCTGCTTCTCCTAGGTAGTTTCCTCTGCAGCAAGCTTCAGAAGTCCTCGGGGATGTCACTGCAGCTGACATCCACAAGTCCTATGCCAGAAACAAAAGAGCAGGTAACTCCTTTAGAAGGTAATGTGTCAAGTGCTGAGGATAAAAAACCAACCAGAAGGTGTATTTCCAAAGCATATGCAGCCCAGTCGCTCTGCATCAAGCAGAAACACACACGCCATTTATATTATATCCTCATTTCATATGAGGATCAGTTCATCCAAAACGACGGCACAAGCTTGAGATGCCTCACCCCCCCCTCCGCACCCAAACACATACACCACAACTGTAAGGCACCCAGAAATACTTTTGTATAATCTATCAAATTGATAGAAATTATGAATTTACTATTCTACAGTTAATAAAACATATTAATGCAAAGAGCAGTTACACCGCGACATCATGCCTCACCCAATAGTTGTAAGAATGTGAATAAAACTTATTATAAGCTTTGAAGTAAAGTAATGCTGGGAGTAGCAAAGGTTTTCATAAGCTTGAAGGTAGAATGCAAGTACAGAGTTCACCACATGGAAAAGGTAGGCATTAATATTTCCCTTGTACCGGTGTATCATATTTCCCCTATATTCCCTCTATTCAATAAAAGATTTGGGGGAAGGAGGCTGAAAAATGAAGTGATGACACATGCTGACAATACCCATTTTTTATTTTAAAAAAACACCATTAATGCTTTGCAGCTGCCTTATGGCTTTATTGAAAGACCTCTCAACACTAGCGGTCAGAATTAGGAAGCTGCCTTACACCAAATCAGACCCACTGATCCATCTAGCTCAGTGTTGTGCATGGTGACAAGCAGCAGATCATCAGGGTTTCGGGCAGAAGTCTTCCCCAGACATTCCTGAAGATGCCGGAGAATGAACCTCAGACTTGAGCTATGGAGCCTTTCTCCAAATTAAATAGAGGCTGGAGGCTTGCCGGGGAGGGATTAAGCCATTCAGGGCTCTGTCCCTCCTGCAACAGGAGCCCACTTCTATGTAGGTGCTCCATGAGTACTCCTCTTAGGTTTCTGTGCTGGTCACAGAGGGATGAAGTGATCCATCCATCTTCCATCTATGCATGCTAATTTGCATGTATGCAGCTCTTTGTAACCTATGGCTACTAGGCGGATGTTTAAATACACCACTGGACACATGTGAGGGTTGGTATCAAAACTTGTTTTTTCTTGGAGGGGGTAAATTTATGGAAATAGCAACTGGGTCCTTTGAGTTTGGGGAAATATTTTCAACCTCAGAAAGTTTAACCAGAGATTGACAACAAGGAATGTATTGCAATATCATCGTTTTTAAAATTACATGGCTACAGACAAACATGACATGACATTCGCCTCATTTAAAACATTGCAATGATTAATATCAAAGTGATTTACAATTTTAAAAATGCATAACACCATATGGTAAAATCCATTTAAGAAAGTTTAAAACATCAATGGTTGCATTCAGACACAAAAAGCTTTGCCTTAAGCTCTCACACTCCCTCTTCTTTTCTATTTCACATTAACAGCAGTTTAATGTCTTGTCTGAACCCTACACTGGTGTGAGGGTTAACTATGAGTAGTAAAAAGAAGCCAGCTACATAAGTTATGGTTTGAAGTGGGCTTGTTTCAACTCACCATAGTTAAGATGTCCACCGTTTTTGCAGGTTTAGACAACGCAGGAAGCTGCAGTTAATCTAAAACAGAAATGGAAGCTTCCAAACTCCTCTTTGGGGCCACACTGGAGGGAGGTGCATGAGCCCTGGGGAAGGCTCGTTCTCACAACACTAAATTATGGTTTGTGTTATATCCAAACTAGTCTATTGTCTAGGACCGACTTTGCCCAACTTGTTGCCCTCCAAACACCCTTGGTTGTTTTGGGCTGCAACTTCCCTTACCAAGGTTAATGGTAAGGGTTGATGGGAGTTGTATGCCAAAACATCTGGAAGATACCAGGATGGAGAAGACTGATCTATGCACAGGCAAACATAAACACTGCCTAGTATGTTCCCGCCTGCCATTAATATCTTACAAGCAATATCACACAACAAGAGAAATCTTTATCGACGGACTGAACCTGCTTAACTTTGCATAAGAACACAATAGCCCTGTTTTTAGATTACGTACACGTTGCAACATGTGTCATATGGGGCATACCTCCTGAAAACATTTGCTATATCTAAAGCTACTGCCCAAGTAATTTAAGACACCTTCTGAATCAATTAAATTATTTTAACTGATTAACCCATAAATCAACTAAGTGTTTCAACCTTTTTTGTTATTGGAGTTTTTCTATTATTATTATTATTATTATTTAACATTTGTAAGTGTTTTAATCATGTTCTAGCATATTTTGGCAGAGACCTAAAGTTATAATGACCTGTGTCACATACAAGCAGTGTTTGTGTGGCCCAATGTGGCAGAAAGTAGATATGTATTCTGGAGATCTGGATTAAAAACAGGAGCCTAGTAGAGCATCCTGTTCATGTCACCCAAAGGAGGAAAATCTAAATAACTTAGCACTGACATCACCTAGCTGAACTTCACCAATGACTTGTATGGGGGTGGATTTAGATTACTGCCAGGTGTTCGTGAAAATCCTAGTCTTAATACAGTGGTGTTTTTTTTTAAAAAAAGAGAGGAGTCAAAAATTCACTTCAAATATTTTGCCTTAATTATTTTCACTGGAGAGTGCTGGGGTTCCACAGAGTTCAACTTGTCCTCCCATAATGTTTAACATCTACGCAAAACTACTGGGAGTGGTCATCAGGAGATCTTGTCTGAAGCGTCACCCGTACACTGCTGATACCCAGCTTTATCTCTATTTCTCATCAGACAGGTGGGGCTGTGGTTGTCCAGAACTAGTGTTTAAGCATGGTAATGGACTGAATGAAGGACAACTCGATCCAGACAAGATGAAGGTATTGCAGTCTCCCTAAAGGATCAGGCTCACATTCTGTAGGTACTTATTAATCCAACATTGCCATTGCCATTAGAGGCTCCAGTGATCTTGGCAGTTTCAGTTTATATCCAACTGTGACCATCACTTGGCCAAAATTACCCATACTCTTGTAACCCCGTTCAAAAGTTATTGCAACACAGTGCTGTCTTTAAAAATGCAGTTCATCCAGAACATGGCCACAATATCATTAACAGGGACTGGACTGCCTTGACTGTATTACACCTGTGCCTTGTCAGCTATACTGGCCCCTGTCAGCTTCTGAGTCCAATATAAAGTGCTGGCTTTTACCTTCAAAGCCCCCAACACCTTGGGACCAGGCTAAATGTAAGACCATCACCTCCCATATGCATCCACCAATACTTCAAAAGCTCTACTCCAGGTGCCAATGGCAAATGAAGTGAGACCTGCAACCACCAGAGAGAGGGCCTTTTCCCAGCCCAGAGTGGCTGAGGCAACCCAGCCAGATGGGTGAGGTATAAATAATAACAGTTTTATCTATCTCTAATTACAGAATCTTCCCAGGGAAGCTTTTTAGCACCATATTTGTGGTCTTTTCACCACCAGTTGTAGGCCTTTATGTTCACCCGGACCTTTTAAGTAACTTTGGTAATCTGGATCTAATTTTTTAACCCATTTCTAATCAGAGGATGGAGGTGATGAGTTCTGCTCTGTTGGATTTATGTAGTTTCTGCCCTTTAATGGTTTCATGTTTTCCTTTGTATTAAAGTGGTTTTTTACTTAATCATTTGATGTTGTGCAGAACTTTCGTCTTACTGGATAGCATACAAATGTCATAAGGCAGAGGGCCTTCTCAGCAGTTCTTAAGGGGTGGGATCAGGGCTGCCCGGGAGTGGGTCCCAGCCGATAAAATGGCTGGGACAAGTTCTACAGGGGGGGATGCACTGGGACACCCGATCTCAGTGATCACGGGCAGGAGGAGGAGTCACGCTAGGACCAGACCATGTCATTACCGAGGAGGCAGGCTTAGTCGTTGTTTGAGGACTATCCCTGCCTCCGGGTCTGGCCCTGACTGGACGGGTACTGGAATCAACAAGGGATACCCACATGACCTGAAAGTGTTGCTGTGTAATGCCAGGTCAATGATGAACAAAACCACTGCCATCCACGACCTGATTGTGGATGGGGGACTTGACCTGGCATGTGTGACAGAGACTTGGTTGGATGAGGCAGATGGGCCAGTCCTTGCCGCTGCTTGTCCACCAGGTTTCTCTTACGCACAGCAACCCAGGCCATCTGGGCGGGGAGGGGGGGTTGCAGTGATTTTTAGGAAGTCATTAGTTTGCACCAGGCGTCCTATTGGAAAGACCAAGTTTTCTGAGTGCATGTTCTGGAAGTTGGGCAATAGGGGCAGTACAGGATTCCTTTTGGTGTACCGACCTCCCCGCTGCACCAAGGATTCCCTGCCCGAGCTGCTTCAGGTCGTGGCGGATGTGCTCCTGGAGACACCTAGCCTGGTTGTCTTAGGAGATTTTAATATCCACGCCGACACGACCTTACAAGGGGCCGCTCGGGACTTCGTGGAAAGCATGGCCTCCATGGGGCTGTCCCTGAATAAGTCTGGCCCAACTCATAGCCGCGGACATGCCTTAGACCTAGTGTTTACCTCTATGGATGTTGGTGATCTGACACTAAGTAAAAGCGATACAAAAGAAGTGCCATGGTCAGATCACTTCCTGGTGCAACTAGACTTCTCCGCGACCCTTCCCCTCTGCCGGGAGGTGGGACCGATTCGGATGGTCCGCCCCCGCCACTTAATGGATCCAAATGGTTTCCAGAGAGTGGTAGGGGATGTTTTATCCCATGTTGATGGCCTTTCAGCTGATTCCCTGGTGGCCCGCTGGAATGTGGAGTTAACCAGGGCTATTGACTGTCTGGCTCCGAAGCGCCCTCTCCGATTGCATGGAGCCCGGACAGCCCCGTGGTTTTCTCCGGAGCTGAGGGTGATGAAACAGTCGCTGAGACGGCTAGAGCGCCGGTGGCGGAAAACTCATTCTGAATCAGACCGGACACGGGCTAGAGCTCAACTTCGAGCCTACCAAGTGGCAATGGCAACGGCAAAGAGAACTTTCTTTGCCGTTTCTATTGCATCTGCAGAAAACAGCAGCAGGAGACTCTTCCAGGTGGTTCGCAATCTAGCAGAACCACCTCCGTCATCTGGGTCTGATAGGGACCCCAAGATCTCCTGCAATGCTTTTGCAATGTTTTTTGCAGATAAAGTCGCTCAGATTCGGAAGGAGGTAGACTCCACCGTGGGAGCAGAGCCGGGGCGGGAGAGTGCTAGAGCCCTGTCTAGTCATGTTTTATGGGATCAATTCCAATCTGTTACCTCCGAGGATGTGGACAGGCTGCTTGGACGAGTGAAACCGACCACCTGTCTTCTTGATCCTTGCCCATCCTGGCTAATAAAAGCTAGCCGGGAAGGGCTGGGCGATGGGCTCCGCGGGGTGGTGAATGCCTCTCTCTGTGAGGGAGCCTTCCCAGACCCACTAAAAGAGGCGGTTATTAAACCGCTTCTTAAAAAACCATCTTTGGATGTGGCCAATATGGCCAACTATCGCCCAGTCTCAAATCTTCCATTCTTGGGCAAGGTGATTGAGCGGGTGGTTGCTGAACAACTCCAGGCACGCCTGGAAGAAGCGGACCATTTGGATCCCTTCCAATCGGGGTTCAGACCTCATCATGGGACTAAATCTGCCTTGGTCGCACTGGTTGATGATCTCCGGCGGGCTAGGGACAAAGGTGAGAGCTGTTTCCTAGTTCTGCTGGATCTCTCAGCGGCTTTTGACACCATCGACCATAACATCCTTCTGGACCGCCTAGAGGGGTTGGGAGCTGGGGGCACTGTTATACAGTGGTTCCGCTCCTTCCTCCTGGGCCGTGTTCAGAAAGTGGTGGTGGGGGATGAGTGTTCAGACCCCTGGACTCTCACTTGTGGGGTACCTCAGGGCTCTGTCCTCTCCCCCATGCTTTTTAACATCTATATGCAGCCGCTGGGAGAGATCATCAGGGGGTTTGGGCTGGGTGTTCATCAGTATGCGGATGATACCCAGCTCTACCTCTCTTTCAAATCAGAACCAGTGAAGGCGGTGAAGGTCCTGTGTGAGTGTCTGGAGGCGGTTGGAGGATGGATGGCGGCTAACAGATTGAGACTGAATCCTGACAAGACAGAAGTACTGTTTTTGGGGGACAGGGGGCGGGCAGGTGTGGAGGACTCCCTGGTCCTGAATGGGGTAACTGTGCCCCTGAAGGACCAGGTGCGCAGCCTGGGAGTCATTCTGGACTCACAGCTGTCCATGGAGGCACAGGTTAATTCTGTATCCAGGGCAGCAGTCTACCAGCTCCATCTGGTACGCAGGCTGAGACCCTACCTGCCCGCGGACTGTCTCGCCAGAGTGGTGCATGCTCTAGTTATCTCTCGCTTGGATTACTGCAATGCGCTCTACGTGGGGCTACCTTTGAAGGTGACCCGGAAACTACAACTAATCCAGAATGCGGCAGCTAGACTGGTGACTGGGAGCGGCCGCCGAGACCACATAACACCGGTCTTGAAAGACCTACATTGGCTCCCAGTACGTTTCCGAGCACAATTCAAAGTGTTGGTGCTGACCTTTAAAGCCCTAAATGGCTTCGGTCCAGTATACCTAAAGGAGCGTCTCCACCCCCATCGGGCAGCCCGGACATTGAGGTCCAGCGCCGAGGGCCTTCTGGCGGTTCCCTCGCTGCGTGAAGCCAAGTTACAGGGAACCAGGCAGAGGGCCTTCTCGGTAGTGGAGCCCGCCCTGTGGAACGCCCTCCCTTCAGATGTCAAAGAGAACAACAACTACCAGACCTTTAGAAGACATCTGAAGGCAGCCCTGTTTAGGGAGGCTTTTAATGTTTAATAGATTACTGTATTTTAATGTTCTTTTGGAAGCCGCCCAGAGTGGCTGGGGAGACCCAGCCAGATGGGCGGGGTATAAATAATAAATTATTATTATTATTATTATTATAGCAGTAGCGCCCTCCCTGTGGAACACTCTCCTTTCAGATGTCAAGGAGATAAATAACTACACAACCTTTTAGAAGACATCTGAAGGCAGCAATGTATTGGGAAGTTTTTAACATTTGATGTTTTATTATGTTTTTATATATGCTGTAAGCCACCCAGAGTGGCTGGGGAAACCCAGCCAAATGGGCTGGGTATAAATAATAAATTAGTAGTAGTAGTAGTAGTAACAAGCAAGCAAGCAAGCAAGCAAACCAACCAACCTATAAATTTTGGTTGAAGAGGCTGGGATCTCCAGACAGCAACAACAGTAATTTATTTTCCTTCATACTACATCCCTGCACAACATTTATTCATAACATTTATTCTGTTGCCCAGTGTTACACCATTAGGAGGCAATATCATCAGACTTACCCATCGCATTTCACAGGACTTATTTCTGAGTAAATGCGCAAAGCTCAAACTGCTAGATATTTCACCATGTATATCTAATTTCTCTCATCCTACAGTGCCCCTCATTTGATAGCACAAGGCTGTATAAGATTGTGCATCATACTGCACACATAGGGAACCTCTGGTGCACATGCCAAATTAAGCCTGGCAGGGGTTATTTTGTTGTTTTGCTCTTAATATTGTTTATTGTTGTGGTTCTCAGCTGCCTTGGGAGCAATTTATTTTTAAAACTTAAGGGCAACAATGGCTTGCCATGGGGAACAAGGTGAGTGTTAAATTATAAGGCTGACCATCTTGAGTGCATGCAGGAACTGCTTGTGGGTTTCCCATAGGCATCTGGTTGGCAACAGTAGGAACAAAATGCTGGACTATAAAGGCCTTTGGGCTGATGCAGAAGGGGTCTTCTAACGCCCCTCCAAAATCCTAACAGTTACACCATGGTCCATTATTGCAGAAGGTGTGAGCGCTTTCAATCATTTTGAGTGCATTTGACAGGAAAAAGAGTCAAATGTCTTTGTCCCCACTCAACAGAGTTAGAAAACTAGAGTGTCCCCAGCACCACAGGCCACAGTTGAGTGACAAAGTATCTGTGTTGTATGTAGGAGGTCCCAAGTTCAATCCCTGACATCTCCAGGTAAGGCTGGCAGACCCCCTCTGTTTGAAATCCTGGAGAGTTGCTACCAGTCTATGTAGACCTGGCATGAAGTATGTCCAGGCTATGGGCCAATCAAGAGGTTGATAGATGAACTGTCCCACTCACTAGTCGAAGCTGGCTCAAAAAAGTTCCCAATCCTTGGTGCATTCTCAAGCATAAACTGAATTCTTCCAAATGTACTCACCTGCATCCAATGATGGTGTTTCTAGAGAAAAGTTAACTATTCAGACAGTAGATTAAATGGCCTTACTTGCCTAAGGTTAGCCACTTTTCAAAACACTTAATTTTATTGGAATTATTCAATTAAAAGTGTATTGCAATTTTATTTTATTTTATTTTTGCATAATACACATCATACATGCCGCTCAATTACAGGAAAAGGTTGCACACCTTTTCACTGGTCCTGGCTCTTGTGTAATATGGCTTGTAGACATGAGCAAGCAATGTGCTTATCTCCATGCTATGAAAAGTGTCACCTGTTAATGTCTGCAAATCAATCTGACATAAGAAGAACTCTGCTGGATCAAACCAAAGGCCCATCTAGACTAGCGTCCTGGTTTCACAGTGGTCAATCAGATGTCTGTGGGAAGTCCGCAAGCAAAATATGAGGGCAATTTCTTGTTTAATTTTGATTGAAGCCTACCCTTACATTTTGCCTTTATAGCAGATAAATACTAGTGTTTTTTTTCTAGTCCATTGGTAGCCCTACACCTGCCTCCGACATCTACCGGTAGGCCTATCACTGTTCAGCAGCCCTGATTAAGGTTCAGTGAACTCAGCATTTCTTCTGGTCCAAGGTAACACAGATACACACAGAATTAGATTATATGAAGGATGCACCTAAAATATGGAATATACATTTGGTAAGTCTATGCTGGGGGCAGGGGGAGCCATAATGGCCCCAAATCTCAGGCTAGTAGTATGATTAAAGAAAATACTTTCTGGTCTTACATATTTTTTATTGTAAACCACATTGATAGTTTTTTATGAAATAGTGGTCTATAAATATATTTATAAACAAACAAACATCTGCAGGGTCACAGGTCCGCAAACCCCTGCCATAAAGGAACACCAAGTATTTCATATTATAGACATTGTTTAGGGAAGCTTTTAATGTCTGATTGATTATTGTACCGGTATTTTAATATTTTGTTGGAAGCTGCCCAGAATGGCTGAGGAAGCCCAGCCAGATGGGCGGGGTATAAATAATAATAATAATTATTATTAAATAACAAATATGCACATGGCCTTTTCTGACCTGTGTTATTACAATGAGACTATGAAAGGACCTAGTAACCAGCGCTCTATGAATCACATCCAAGTAGGATCAATTCATTATGCATCCCACTCAAGAGTTTGCTCTCATGAAGCAAACCAGATAACAGCAAGAGGGGAAAGCTCTCATCTGACATGTCTATATTCAT
Organism: Darevskia mixta; assembly: GCA_034641385.1. Taxonomy (NCBI): domain Eukaryota; kingdom Metazoa; phylum Chordata; class Lepidosauria; order Squamata; family Lacertidae; genus Darevskia; species Darevskia mixta. The sequence goes on from JAWWNH010000029.1 coordinate 29,465,407, forward strand.
AAACACAGCAAAAGTAGGGGAGAAGACTCCAGATCCTTGGCACATCCAGTCTCTGCTCTCTACTGAAAGTGCAATTAGGGATGGTCGGTTACTGTCAATAGGACTGGTGGTTTCTATAAGACAAGCACAGGTCCCACAAGGAAACTGGACCAAGAGCTGTCAAACTTGTTTCACAAAATGTATCAGAGTGTGGCAATTGTCCTTACTTCTAGCTCAGTTTGAAGTCAGACTCCTAGGCAAAAATCACATGTTCCCTGACAGTTTAAAATGGTTGTGCATAGACTATTATGCGCTTACATTTGGGGATGCTTAAGACCAAAACCCTAAATCTGCCTGAAACTAGGTTTAGCATGAGCACGTAGGCTGCCAAAGAAACCAGTCGCTTTGCTCCTCCTCTGATGCTGCTGCACTGTGTAAACTAAGTCATGATTTGGCTTAGCACATTGTCTGAACGGGGACTCATGGTTTGTCTCACTGTAGACAAACCACAAGCAGTAAATAAGATTTGTAATGTGGGAAGTCAGTGGATTTCAGATCCCCACGACACAAAGTTTCAACACCAGTGTTAACCCTCCATAGAGAGAACATTTCTGGAGACACAGAGACCCACAGGCATGCATATCATTATGAAGCCTCCAACTGACCTTTTATGACTAGACCTTCAGCCTTATATAAATAAGAAAGTATGGAGAAGCTCTAAATGACCCAATAATCACCATCTTGCCTTAGATGTTAATATACAGACACTTCTAAGGTTGAAGAGCAGGGCTACAAAGGCAGCACACATGAGTTGTTGGTGCTAAATGTAATTACTTTGAAACAAAAGGGAGGGAACTTCAAACTTGTTCTTAGGAGGTTTGGGGTGGGTGATATCCAGTAAAAACTCAGAATAGCTCTTTTCTGCTTCTATAATACAAATACATAATAATAAACCATAATATTTCTAGAACAACACACCAGCCTAATGGCTTTCTGGAAATGAAGTATATCACTCTGAGTTTACTAGCAAACATTTGGAGGATATCCGCTAGAACTGTGATTGCAATTATTAAGCACTCACTCAAATCAATATATTACAGCATAATCCTAAATACGTTTATTCAGAAGAAATTCCTGTTGTTTTCAGTGGGGCATACTCCCAGATAAGTGTGTATACTGTTTGAGTACTCCCATAGGAAATTTGCACTGATTTATGGGGAAATTGGGGTACATGCAATTATACTTGGCTGTATGTCTTGCTCACAATCACCATGGGAAAGTTGAAACCTTGCCCACAACCCCTTGCCTCAGTTTCCCAGGACAGGTAAGCGCCTACCCCATACCTAAAAGCAAGTAAAAGCCTTATGTTTAATCAGGGCACAAACTTCACACCTTAAACAGCTTAAAAGACAATGGTGGAACAATCTCCCCAAAGCAGCATGCCTTTTATTTGGGAGGTTATATTTCATGCAGTAGCATACAGTGCAACCCAGGTGCTGTTTTCGAGATAGCTATTCCCTTGAACGGTGTAAGCTCTTGCATGTCTAGGCCTGCAGGATCAACCATACATCCAGCCCTGCAGAGCCATGACCAAACAGCAACCTGCCTGCAAGGCCTCACCATCAGAAAGTGGCCTGGAGTACAAAGTGCCTCCCTCTTAGGAGTCCCATACACAAGAGCTCCTCAATAATGCTTTGCCTTATTCGCAAGAGGCTACGTATATGACCTAGAAGAAACTCTCCAGTTTCCCTCATTAATGTTCCCCTGCACATCCATAATAACTCTACAAAGAACAGGCAAGCGGCAGCCTCCAAAACATTGCAGCCATTGAGAAAACTATTAAATGGAAGGGAGAAAGGGCCTGACACAGTCCGCCTGGCCTGGTGCAACAACCAAAATACCATGGATTATGACAGACAATAGGAAACCCTCAAGAGACCTCTCTTTTTTAGTTCTTTGCCCTCTGATCTCACAGCTTCCCTATTTCTTTGTTAAACCATTAACACTGTAGGTCAGCTGCCCAGAACTAATCAGTCAGAACTGGATCCCCTGTTATGACGGATATAGGGTGGATATTTAACACACTGGTCAATCCCATCCCATCTTGGGTTTTCAATATTGACACAGTTGTCATATTCTCTCCCTTCCCCGCTCCCCAGTTAAATTGCTCGTCCTTCTCCCCACCTTCCCCTTCTCTCTTTCTCTCTCTCTCTCCCTCTCTCTCTCACACACACATCAGTACTATAAACTTCCAAATGTAACTTTCCGCAATACAACATAAATCTACACATACAACAAATCTACCAAAGCATTTGTTTTTACGCACGTGACCAACGAGTGAGAAACACAGCATTACGCACATAACACACACAAAGGTAATTAATTGAGGAAATGTGTTTGTGCAATCCCATGAGTTGTCAACACTGTGGCCCTATGGCCTAGGTTCAAGCTGGCGATAGATACAGGCACACTGGAGAACAAATCCCGCTTTATAAGACTTCCTCTTGGATGTTAATAAATGATATGAATATTATAAGATTTTTAAAAACTCACAATGTCCGTAAGAGCAACACTGTGATGTCCGAGAGACCAGAAAGATTATATAACCTATTTTTATACAGAGATATATGCTCTATTCTAGTTATCAATATACAGTCTGGATCACACACACACACACACACACACACACACGAAAGCCCTTTTGGCAGACGGACAGGCTCTGATTACAACCAACTGGGACGGACAAAGCATAACTATATACTGTATTAGGAGGAAATTAATCCAGCTCTGTTACAGGCCACGGACTTCAAAACTTGAAACGGAGCAGGAACCATGACTCGACGTCAGGCATCTCTGCGTGTACCCCCAAAAGGACAGTGTTTTTCTTTTTTCTTTTAAGGGTTTGGGGCTCCCAGCAAAGCTCGCTGAGAGGAGGGAAACTTGCCCCCAAGGAAAGAGTAGCTGCCCAAGACAGGCTCCATAGACATAAACTGGTGGATACAATGTTCTTTACCAGAGGAAAACCGCAACAAGGCATGGCTGAAACCCGGGTGTGCGGGAGGGGGGGGGGCAAGGGGGTAAAAAGAGAATGGGCTTCCCCCCCCTTCAACTTTTCTCTTCCTAGCGTGACCAATTCCATGGGCGGGAGAGAGAGGGGGGGGTCGCGGTTTGGGTCTGGGGGTGGATAAATATGGGAAGGGGCAGGGGGCGGGGAAACTCCGCCGTACGGTTCCCCCCCCCCCAGTCCAGGACATCTGTGTGAAGAAGGGTGGGGGGGAGGCGCAATAGAGACGAATCCTCTCCTTCCTCTCCCGGAGAGTTTCCAAGGCCGGGATGGGAGCGCTCGCCCGCCCGCCCGCTTGCTTGCTTACTTACTCCGTGCTCCGTCCGGGGAAGGGTGGGTGGTGGTCCCGCCGGTGCAGCCGCTTGAGGCTCTAGTTCGGTTGGGTGAGGGGGGGGGAGAAGGTGACAGGGCAGCAGGAAGAGGGGGGAGGCGCGGCTGGCTGGCTGGCTGGCTGAGGAATCCGCCGCGCACCGAAAGGAGCTCTAGCCGGGCGCCGAGCAAGAGCGACGGGAAAGTTTGTGCGAAGGAGGGAGGAGCAGAAACTTGGAAAGGGAGAGAAAGAAGGAGGGAGGGAGGGAAGGAAGGAGAGCAGGAGCCGCCAGCCCCCGCCCTTCTCGCCGATGGACAGCCTCCTCCTCCCGCGACCATCTCTGGGGGAGGAGACCTGAGGAAGAGGGTCGTCCCCCCACCCCGCGCCTTCTCTTTCTAGGGGGGGGGGGTTCTGCCGGAGGCAGGACGGAAAGGAGGCTGGGAGGAAACTGGATGCGTTTACTGGAAAAGGCTGGATCATTAGGGCCAACCACCTTCTTCTAATAAAGGGGGGGGGCGGGAATCTGTTTGCAAGGGGGAATCATGTCCGGTGGGTACATGATTGGAGTGGACTTCGTGGTTGAATGGGGGCCCAAAGAGTTATCTTTCTTTCCTGAGGGAGTAATGCATGGCTTGAGACAGAGCGTTTGACTTCAGCCGCGAAGTTCCAGGTTCAAATCCCGCCTCCACTAGGAAATTCAGCGTGTGACCCTTCGGACTGACACTTATAAACAGCCTTAGTGAGCTGTTGGGATGCGGGACGGCGGGGTGGGGAGTGGAGAGAGAACGAGGTACAGTATACACACTCAGGACCGAGTTCTTTTTAGGCTCGGCTCTAAAATGTACTTTTTAAAAAACGGGAGAGAGATCCAGGCCTACTTTTGAATGTAGCAACAGGCGCATTTGCGCAGCACTCCAAGGCGAGTTTGCTTTCCTTGTTAGCATGCATGGGATTGGGAGGCTGCAGGTTTGGAGAACTTGGCTTTTTTTGTGCTTTTTTTTTTACTCTTGCGTGAGAGGAAGCCGTGGGATGAATGGTCTCTTTGGGGTAACTAACAGCAACCTTTCCAGAAGGGATGAGCTGAAGTTGTGGGGGCGCCTGCCTGCCTGCCCCCTCTCCGAGGCGCAGCCCAGAGGAACGCCTGAGCGCGGAGGTCGTCCTGGGCAGGCAGAACCTGTCTGCGAACAGGTTGGACGGGTGGCGACCGCCTCGTCTCTCCTTCAGCCCCGGGCAAGGAGTGGCAGGGAGAGCGCAGGGGGGCTAAGCGACCCGCCCGCCTGCCTGCTTCGGGGGCGGGCGGAGGCGGAGGCCAGGCTGCATTGGGAGTTGCCCTCCGCTGGAGGAGGCGCGTTGCCGGATCTCCGACCAGCAGCCCCTCCTGCCCTGAAATCTCAGCCTCAGCGCTCGGCTGCTGACGTCACGGGCGGAGGAGCGGCCTTCTCGCTTCCCCAGCCAGCCATCGCGGCTTGTCTGCCGAGCCTCCCGCTGCAGCGACTCCTAGGGGTCACGGGGCGCAAAGGGCGCCGCTCTCGGAACTGCTCGATTGCAAACCGACCAAGCCGCAGTCGGCAATAGAGGAAGTCGGTCAGACTTTTCAAATCTTATTTTCTTCCTCCTTTCGCCAAGGGGCGGGCTGCAGGAAACGGATCCGACATGGGGCGGGGTGGAGGGGGAAACAAAATCTCCTTGCGCGCGCTCTCCCGCTTCAGCGACCGCCCGGCCTTTTTTCAAACGAGCGAAAAAACGCGGGTTATAAAACGCAGAGGCTTAGGGAGCGATGCGGAATTTGCCGCACACGTGCAAATGCAATCGGTTGAATGGGACTTTTATAAGGATTCTGGAGAACAGTCGCGCTTGGAAGAGTCGCTTTTGAAGTACTGCATTTGAGCACGAAAAAGGTGTTGCTTTTTTGACCGTGTTTCTCATTACGTCCCAGCCCGTGGTCGTCCCTCTTTCCACCTTCAAGTGTCCCAGAGTCTCCTGCGCTCTCCTTGCACACCTCTGCCCGTTCTCCTTTCCAGACCCTCAGCCCGAAATACATCTAGCCAATGCATCCCCCCCACTTGCTTGACACATCGCTTCATAAAATCCATCGATGAGTTCTATGGAAGGCCATAGCTGACTGGAGCCTGGATGCCTCCCTCGGGAATATTGCAGACCGTTTCCCCTGAACCAACTTTTATAAACAAAAATAATTTGTCTTTCCCCCACAAGTCCTTTTATTTGTGGAGGCAGAAGGAAAGGCAAGCAACCAGTACTAGCATTCTTCCCACCTGCTCCATAAGAAGTACCGTAGATCATACGCATACCCTCCAACATTTCTCCGATGAAAATATGGGTGTTCTATCTAGTAGTAGTCAATAATAATAATAATTTTACTATTTGTATCCCCCCCCCCATCTGACTGGGTTGCCCCAACCACTTTGGCCGGCTTCTAACATATAAAAACATAATAAAACACCTCTGCTTATCTTCCACTTTTGAAATTCAGTTTGCTTGGAGAGGCGTCTCTTGCTTAGGTTATTTTGTAAAGCACCTTGTAAGTAGATGGCATTATACCCGGTATAAATAAGCACATGGGACCTTGCAGTGTTTCCACACACTGTAAAAGTAGTGCTTTTGTTTCTAGCTCTTGGAACAGAATCCTTCCTTGCAATGCTATTCAGACATCTTCAAGCGCAGAAATCACAAATGGAGATTTATATAGGACATCTTCACCATCTCCTACCGGCTCAGAGGCCTTCCCCTAGTTAAAAGTCACCTCAGTGACATTGATGGGTAATAGATTAAGGATAAAGGATGTACAATCAACATTTGGAACTTGTACAATGATCTAGGTGTGCTCACTTAGCACCCCACATGAGGGGCAGCAGGATCACACCCACTGGTCATGCCACGCTGACATACTAACTGGTCCAGACCCATGGCAGCTGCACATCCAGCTCTAATGAGCAGAGGCCTTATGCATGCATATGTAAGGCTCCTTCATGCAGGTAGTTCTGTTTGCACCTGGGGTCCTTCACACTAACACCAAATGTGAAGCCACTGATTACACTGGGATCTATTTTGGAGGGGGCATGGCCAGCATATACCGTACATTCCTCTGCCCTTCATGCATGTGATGATTGCATGGGAGGGTGTTCCGTGTGAACGCCCCATTAGTAACAGTCACTGGTTAGATAGAGGCTTTAAAAAGTTGCCTGCTCCAGGCCCCTGTGCCTCATGGATCATATTCTTTTAGACTTTTACCCATTTAGGACGTGGATGGCGCTGTGGTCTAAATCACTGAGCCTCTTGGGCGTGCCGATCGGAAGGTTGGCGGTTCAAATCCCCGCAACGGGGTGAGCACCCGTTGCTCTGTCCCAGCTTCTGCCAACCTAGCAGTTCGAAAGCATGCCAATGCAAGTAGATAAATAGGTACCGCTGAGGCGGGAAGGTAAAGGGCGTTTCCTTGTTCTCTGGTTTCTGTTACGGTGTTCTGTTGCGCCAGAAGCGGTTTAGTAATGCTGGCTACATGACCCGGAAAGCTGTCGGTGAACGAACACTGGCACCATCGGCCTGAAAGCAAGATGAGCACCGCAACCCCATAGTCGCCTTTGACTGGACTTAACCGTCCAGGGGTCCTTTACCTTTTTCTTACCTTACAATTACCCATTTTATTTTGGAATAAGATCCACTATTTACTCCTGAGGACTGCACAGTTAAAGGCACATTTCAGGTACAGGTTTTGATGTTGCTTTTGGGTCAACACTTTTCAGAGATCCATTTTGCTTAATGGCTGCTGCTCTTTTTCCCCTTGCATTTTCAGGATCAGCTGTTTCTATTTCCAAATTATAAAATAAAAGAGCTGTATTTAATAATGCTATAAATAATATTTCCATATAGCTGCTATATCCTAGGCAAAAAATAACCACAGCTCTATAGAACTAAGTACTTTCCCCTGAATAGTTCAAAATAATTTCTTTTTAAAACTGTTTACTGGATGTAAAATGCCCTTAAATTCACAGAGACAAAATTCATGATGTAAAGGATCCCTCTCCCTGTTAAAAAAAGGTTGAGATTAGTTATTTCTAAGTCTGTCTGCAGCTGTTTCCAAACTATATCATTTTACTGTGATCTGTTATAAATGATGCAGTCAGTTCAAAATGCCCTAATCACCGTTCTAATCAATTAATGCCAAAAGCCAGGGTAAAGAGGTGCATCTTCAGTATTCGCCAAAAGCTATATACCGTAGTGAAGGCACCAGATGCACCTCTGTTGGAAGGAGTTGTTAGGGGCTGTCTCCCGGGCCGCCACCCCCCCCCCGAGCTTCTGAGGGCAGTGGAACAACCAAGAGGGTTGTTGGTTGCTGTTAGCAGATGAGATGGTCTGTAGGGAAAGAGGTGGTCTTTCATGTATTTGGGGACTGAGTCCTTCAGGGCTGGAATGAGCAAGGCTAAAAGCTGCAAAAGTCTGTGTGATCAGGAATACAGAAGTTGAGGGGGAAGAAAAAGCAAGGCGAGGTGCTGGCAGGCAGGGAAAACCGGAGAGGTTAGGGGGAAGACAAAGAAAAAAAGAGTCAGATGACGCTGAGAGGAGGCAGCAATAACTATTTCTCTGCTCTTTTCCCTCTAGTTTGCTATTATCGTTATGTGATTCAGGATAAAAATTAGGGACTGAGGACTCATCAAGTTGATCAGTCAGTACAGTATATGCTATCCCTGTGCAGTTTAAGTCCATTTTCAAAGACAATTACGAATTCTTCCTCTTTTTTATTTTAATAGGGCGAATGTGTGCTCTGGCTCAGAAGAGGCAGAAGTATTACAGCTTTAAGGACTCTCTAAATGTGAAGAAGTTCATGCAACAGCAGAGCACTGCTGGTGGGGGGGAGGAGGTGTGTTGCATACACCAGTTGTTGTTTTTACGGTTAGATTTATGTTCCTGGAACGGTACATCAGGGGAGCTCTCGGCCTCTAAAGCAATAAATAAAATGACCCCAAATGACACAGGCCAGGGTGGGGGAGTTGTGTCACTCATCATCACCCTTCATGTAACAGGCAGGATCCATTAGGTGCTCCTTTGGAATGGGGGATTACATTCTAAATGGTAGTCACAATTGCACACAACTGCTGCACTATTTGGGAAAGGATCACCTATTTTCCCAAGTGCAAATTAGTGTGCTTTGAATGCCTAGAAAACGCAAATCGCCCAGAAAGAGAAGTGCTAGCTTGAGGGAAGACCTCAAAATCACATGCAACAAATGAGTAAACAACCAGTTAGGTGTTTTTTTATTCTGGATTCCCATGGTCAAATGGAGGTCCCCTGCGTTAGAAGGTGATGCATTACTTCCCTTACTTCAGTTGGGTAAGCCAGCCCAACTGTGTATAGAGGCCCTCCGGCCCCTCTTTTTGCTGATGTCTACCCCAAAGTCCTGCCCTGATGACACCACTTTTGTTATTACACCAGTATGCAAAGGAAATCGTGCCACCTGAGCTCCCTTCAGTGCACCTTAGTATGTGGAAACACGGTGTTTCCACATGTCTAACATAGTATTTATGTTGAAGCCTTTCATCAAGGGATGGGGAACCAGGGGCCCTCCAGGTGCTGTCAGTCTTCATCTCCCAGCATCTCTGACCATTGGCCATGCTGGCTGGGTGTGATGGGAGCTGAAGTCAATCAACAGCACAGGTTCTCCATCCCTGTCTTATTCCTCATGGGAAATAGGGAAAGGAAAGAGAACTTGGAAGCCAGTGGCTTTGAGGCCCTTGCAAAAATAGGGATGGCAAGGCAGCAATGAGTGGGCGAAGGAGAGGGAGTGGTAAGGCGTGAGATGTAGACACAACAAGGTCAAAAAAGAAATTGGGTCAGAGCTGTTGTCAGTGTGAAGGGTTATTGTACAGAACTTCTTGTCCGCCACTTACAAACCATTGTAATTAAGTGGTATATGAATGGCTGAAATAAAGAAGAGGCATGAACAGAATGGGCTGTAACAGAGAAGGGGAACTATGGCCCTTCAGGCATGGGTTGGACTATAACTCCCATCATCCTTGACCCTTGGGCCAAGCTGGCTGGGCTTGATGGAAACTCTCATTCAGCAGCATATGGAAGGCCATGAGTTTCACATCAGTGGACTGGAACCCCAGGTAGCAATATCAACATAAGATCATTTTAAAACAACATTTGGGTTTTCTCATTTTTCAGTCTTGGTTGATTGGTAACATTTATAAGTTCACCCTTCATCAAAAGGTCCCAGGGCATAGGGCCCATGAGGCAAGGTGAGGCAGTGGCACATCAAACTCCTGCGCTTGTTGGCCACCACCTCCTCCTCCTCCAATGTGTGCCTGCCACTACACACCCTTCTCATTGCTTTCTGGTTTTGCTGCACCCCTCCCCCCAATTTTCCTTCTGCAATTTGTTCTCTTTGCTGTCCTGCATTCCCTTTCCTCCCTCCACCTCTCAGGAGTCATGTCAGTTTTCTGTGATGAAGCACATGGGATATCCAATGGCACCAAAGTGGGCTTCTCCCCTGACAGCCTGCTCAGCCCCTCCCTGGGATCTGAGTCAATTGTCCCCCAGCCCACTGAGCCCCTTCTCAGAGTCCAGTCCCGGCACTTCCCCATTTTCCTCATCTGTTTCAGACCAGTCCTGCCAAGATGCCTCCATTTCAATCATGACCCCCAAAAAATGAGCGTCCCAATTTGGACCACCCAGATGTTGGAGGGTATGACATAGGACTCCTTCCCACACTTGCTGAATGGTGCAGTTAGCAGGAAGCATAGCCAGTGGGGTCAGTAGGGATGGTCAGAGCTAGCCTAGGGGGCTCTGTAGCTCTGTCACATATGAGGGGATTCATCTAAAACCCCTTAGGCTGATTTCCTTGAAAAACAAGCAAACACTGGTTGAAGCTGCACATGTGAAAACGTTTGTGTGTGAATGAAATGGATTAGGCTGTTAGCAACAACAGCAATGAACAAGGCTTAGTTAGTTGGGTTGAACCCAAAAGCCATTAGCCTGCCATTAGCTCAACCTTATGCAGAAAGAGTGGGCTGAAAGTGTTGTAATAACAGGCCTTCTGGTGACAGTACCAGGACTCATCCGTTCCTCACTGATCCAGAAACACCACCCAGGCATCCTATTCCCCTCCAGTTCACATCCACAGAGACAGGTTCTGGGAGTGGGATAATGCAACAATTTCCTAATCTTTGTTTTCATAACACCTTTTTATTTTGTTAATGTTCTAGTTGTGTGTATCACTTCAGGATTTTAAAATATTAAGCAGATTTGAAGTGTATTAAAATACATTCATAAATAAAGTCAGGTGTGAATAGTGATTATTTTTAATGACAAAAAGTGGAATTAAAGTTTGTCGTTGCACCTTCTTCAAGTTATTTCGAGTCTTATTTAATTTCCTACACATATATCAATTCCGTCCATCAAATGTGTGGCATGTTGGGGATGTGCTATTATACCATGGGTACATGTCACATGCTTTTCAATTATGGTGCTGGAGGAGACTCTTGAGAGTCCCATGGACTGCAAGAAGATCAAACCTATCCATTCTTAAAGAAATCAGCCCTGAGTGCTCACTGGAAGGAGAGATCCTGAAGTTGAGGCTCCAGTACTTTGGCCACCTCATGAGAAGAGAAGACTCCCTGGAAAAGACCCTGATGTTGGGAAAGATGGAGGGCACAAAGAGAAGGGGACGGCAGAGGACGAGATGGTTGGACAGTGTTCTCGAAGCTACCAACATGAGTCTGACCAAACTGCGGGAGGCAGTGGAAGACAGGAGTGCCTGGCATGCTCTGGTCCATGGGGTTACGAAGAGTCGGACACAACTAAACAGCAACAACATGTCACTTGAATGTGTCACTAGTTGGGACTTTGTGCCACTTGCAGATACAGTGAAACTGTCAACTATGCAAGTACATATGGAATTTATGTTGTGTAAAGCAACCCAAAGTTGAAATTGCAAGCAAGATCGGTTGTTTGCTCTCCAACTTGATAAATATAAATGTAAATGTGTGAAACCTCTAGAGGTGATGAAAAATGCAAGACTTGAGTTGGCTTTGATTGAGATAAAAACATTAATCACATCAGTTAGTCAGTGCCCAGTCACCATCCTTTCAAATTTAAGATAATGATGCTGCATGGAAACAACTTCAAAGCATTTGTGAAGCTGACATGATACACGTTTTCTTATATTACAGAGAATTGGGAAATAATGGTTTAGGTGGGGAACCTGTGGCCCTCCAATGTTGTTGAAGCCCTACTCCCATCGGCCCCAGCCAGCATGACCAATGGTCAGAGATAATGGAAGCTGGATTCCAACCAGATCTGGAGGATTATGGATTCCTTGTTCATGCTTTAGATAGAATAGAATAGAATAGAATAGAATAGAATAGAATAGAATAGAATAGAATAGAATAGAATAGAATAGAATAGAATATCTACAAAACTGTTGATATTGTTGTTGATAATCACTTCTTTCATATTATACATATTAATTTTAATAAGAACACACAGAAATGTCTATGCCAGATTTCCAGTCATTGCAGAGAATGGAGTGGTGCTAACTATAGTAGAAACCAGAGGAACCAGATTTCATTTTTGTTTTCTAAGCTTTCCTCTTTAAGTCAGTAATTTCACTGAGTAATATAGTGCATACATCTTACTGTTTCCTTTCTTGAAGAATTACCCAGGGATGCAATATCTTGGGTTTATTTCCCAGTCTAAATGCTGCCCCAGTGAGAGATGGGTAGGAACTCATGCAAAAACCATTTCATTGTTTTAATCAGTTGAATGTCCTGTTTTCTTTACAGATGTATTTGGTTAAATTGAACATTCTAATCATCCTTACTGTTGTTAACTTTTGTTTGTTTTATTATAGTCACTAATCTGTTTATGATATTTATTGGACCTGTTTTTATGGATTCTGCCCTGTGTGTGTGTGATTTCATTGTTCCCTGCTGTGGAATTGAAATATTCAATGAAGAGTGGGGTATAAATACTAGCACTACCACCACAAATACTGCTGCTGCTGTTGCTACTACTACTAAATGTACTTGTCAGATGTAACTGTGCTGGCCCGAGGCTATCTGGGAAGCGAGGTCCAGGTCCGGTCTGGGGTTCGAAGAGCCGGCGAGCAGTCAGTCCAGAAGAGTCAAGGCAGGGAACGGAGCAGGGAACCAGGCAGAGTCAGGTACAGGACCACAGGCAGGATCAGGCAAACAGCAATGTTGCTCCCGCAACCTGGGGTGGGGTCCGGCAGCCTTTTATCTCTGACGAGGTAATGGCTGGTCCCGATCCCCTGACGACTCACCACCCTGTCTCGCCCGAAGGCGAGCACACCTCCTGCGAGTACTCAGGTCTCTCCTTCTTTCAGACCTGAGTCTTTGCAGCTCGGGAGACGCCGGTGGGTTACTAGACCCAGGGGCCGCCTCAGCCTCTCCTGACCCAGCTGGTAGTGGAGCAGCTGACAGTGATGGCCCAGCTGACAGCAATGAGGTATTCTCCGCACCTGGAGCCAGGACAGGCTCAGGCCCCTGACTCGGCTCAGCTGGTGCTTGTTGCAGGGGAACCTGTGCAGACTGGGGCTCCTCAGGATCAGGCCCCAGACTTGGTTCAGAGTCAGACGATGTCTGGGGCAGAGGATCCTATACAGACTAAGACTCCTCTGGTTCCGAGTCTGAGCCTGAATCCCAGGCCATCACAGTACCAGTGAGCACTACTACCACTGCTGCTGTTACTACCACTTCGACTATTAAATGCACTGATCAGACCTAGCAGTGAGCATGGTGCTTGACAATGATTGTCCTTCTTGTTGACGTCCCTGTCCAACTCCTCTTGCTTGATATATTCCTGGCTAACTCATGAGGTACTCTGTGTTTCATTTTGCCTTGATTCCTGCCATGTAGGAAGCAGCAAGAGAATAGCAGGAAGTCGCAAGAGTCAGATACTGAGAAGAGGAAGGGCACTGGCACAGACTCTTGGACAGACCAATATAGCTCTACTGTACAACCAGAAGCTATGAACACCGAATGACAGTGAAAGGTTGGCTTTGAGTTCCTGTCACCTTTCCTTGCAAAAGTAGGAGACTGCTACCTCCTTTCTTACATACCCTCACTTCCCACTTCGGTTCCTCTTTTCATAAACAAAGCCTATCCTTTGATGGCTGCTTATAAATTTAGGGGTAGTAGACACTACAGAAGAAAAGAACCGTGTGTGTACATCTCTCAGGGTCAGTTCATGTCATCCAAGAATAAGGGTCTCCTTGCCCTTCTTGCCTGTTTTGTCATGCAGATTTATCCTCTGGCTTCCTGCAACAGTGGCCTTAGGCTGCTGGGAGTAGAGAAATTCCCATCTATATTGCAAATGAGAAGCAGGGGGTAGCCAGGGATGGTGGTTCTGAGATCAGGTGCATGGTAGAGTGGGATGCTAGAATAATTTCTTCTAATCCATCCTGTTGTTTGGAGAGGCATTCAGAAATGAGAGTGTGCCAATTGTTTTGCCCCTGTTGAGGCTACATTTCCGAGAGAAGCTAAGCAGGATTAGGTCGAGGCGTTTCTTGGTTGGAGGAGGCAGCAGCCATCAAGGGAAGAAAGCATCAATGGGAAGGCCAAACTGTTGCAGGAAGTGCTTGGTGGCAGTGACTCAGAAGGTGTGGTGCTCTTCTTTGTGAGTCATTTTGTAACACTTTGCAAGAGTATCGATGAGGGCTATGATGATTCCCCCCCCCCCCCGAAGTTGCTGGGTAGATACATGTCCTCATGGGGGTTCCTGTGATGGTTTTATTTATGAATGGGTGTGCTTCAATTTGGTTAGGATGCTGGAGTGGTTTAAGTAACTTCAAGCCTTATTTTTTTCTGGGTTTCAGTTGGACAGAGTGAGAGCCTTTACTTCCTGTCCTTATGCCTTTGTGTGGTGTTAATTGTGGGATGGCAGATGTCTTCTAAGCCATGATGAATCATCCAACTAGGTGTGGAAGGAAGGTTGAAAGATGTTTTGTACATGTGAGCTGTAATTAATTGTTATTGTTAGTCTTATTAATTGCCAAAAGGAAGACACCTAGCAGGCAGAGCCTTGAAGGTTTCTGACATCTTTTCCCCTCCTCATCCATCTTTAATATGGATCCAGTGTTGTAGTAATTTACAATAGCTAAGCAACTCCAGGATTAGCACTTTCCCAACCATGCTGGAAAATAGGAAGACAGATAGTGAGGCGGGAGGGGCACAGCTATGTGTATGTTGTTTTCCTCCACTTGACTCTTAATCTTTCTATAATGTGTCTAGTCTGACATAAGCTAAGAGGGTATCTGAAGAAGTGTGCATGCAGACGAAAGCTCATACCAGTAACAAACTTAGTTGGTCTCTAAGGTGCTACTGGAAGGAATTTTTTAATTTTGTTATAACCTAAGAGTGTAAAGCAGGTAAGATGATGTAAACCTAAAGAAAAAGTACAGAATAAGTTGAACTCGAGAAGTTCTGATTCAGGAGGAAGACAAAAGGAAACTGCCTAAACACAGCCTACAGAGGGGGCCTCTAGATACAATAAGGCTAATTTGGGTTAAAGTAAAGTGACCCCTGACCATTAGGTCCAGTCGTGTCCGACTCTGGGGTTGCTTCGCTCATCTCACTTTATTGGCCGAGAGCCAGCGTACAGCTTCCAGGTCATGTGGCCAGCATGACAAAGCCGCTTCTGGTGAACCAGAGCAGCGCACGGAAACGCCGTTTACCTTCCCGCCAGAGCGGTTCCTATTTATCTACTTGCACTTTGACGTGCTTTCGAACTGCTAGGTGGGCAGGAGCTGGGACCGAGCAACGGGAGCTCACCCCGTCGCAGGGATTCGAACCGCCAACCTTCTGATCAGCAAGCCCTAGGCTCTGTGGTTTAACCCACAGCGCCACCTGGGTCACCTTGGGTTACCTGTTGGGAAATTAGGGTTACCTGCATAGGTGCTTTATCATAGACAACACTTACACTTTTTAAAAATCCCTCTCCTAAACTTTCCATTTATTTATAACGTCTATATGGGGACAACATTGGGAAGTTAGTGCTCTCCTCCCTAGTAAAAATTCATTTGTGCACATTACTCCTGAGTGATGAGGATGGAGAAATTATTTTGCAAGGTCTAGAAAGGTATTTGGGGATGGTTTCCCACTTCCACACCCCAGCTTCTACTCTACACACCAGTTTGTGCACCAGTAAAGTTTCCAAACTATCGCTGTTTTCAGATGGGATTCAGGCAAATTCAAGCTGCACAATTATAGTTGATTGGGAGGCCTTGTGCAATAAACCCATTTCCTCAAAAGATCAGAAATTTTTCTCTAAAGAAAGTGATGGGGAAAAGCATTGGGGAGTATAGATAACACTTGTTTTGATGCAGTGTCATCTAACTTTCCCAGACACAAATGAGAATAAATGCTAATTAAATAGTCAACACGGCCTAATCTCTCTGCAAACAAAT
This sequence comes from Darevskia mixta, assembly GCA_034641385.1. Classification (NCBI taxonomy): domain Eukaryota; kingdom Metazoa; phylum Chordata; class Lepidosauria; order Squamata; family Lacertidae; genus Darevskia; species Darevskia mixta. The sequence continues at coordinate 29,481,202 of JAWWNH010000029.1, forward strand.
CAGGGGAAATGTTTTTAAAAATGGTCTACTGGAATCGACTTTTGTCTTAACTAAAAAGAAGCCTAAGTATGTTTAACAGCATTTATTAGCATTATTCCCTTGTTACTCTTGGCTTCCCATCGTAAGTTGGACTGTAAGGTTTTGGAGGACGGATCTGTGCTTTGTTTTTGGTGTACTGTAAAATGCAGTAAATCCCCCCCTTTTTTATTACCAGCAGAATTATCTTTAGCAAACAAGGAGTGAAATCAATAATAGAATTGTAGTGTTGGAGGGGACCCCAAGGTTCATCTAGTCCAACCCCCTACAGGGCAGGGATCTCAACTAAAGCATTCATGACAGATGAACAGCTCTTAAGTTATTCCTGATGTTTAGTTGGAATCTCCTTTCTTGTAACTTGAATCCATTGGTTTGGGTCCTGTCCTCCAGAGCAGGATAAAACAAGCTTGCTCTTTCTTTTATGTGATAGCCATTTAGATATTTGAAGATGGCTATTGTATCTCCTCTCAGTCTCTTCCTTTCCAGGCAAAACATACTGAACTCCCTCAACTGTTCTTCATAAGGCTTGGTTTTCAGACCCTTGATCATCTTGGTTGCCCTCCTCTGCACACGTTCCAGCTTGTCAATATCCTTCTTAAATTGTGGTATCCAGAACTGGACACAGTACTCTAGGTATGGTCTGACCAAGGCAGAATAGAGCAGGACAATTATTTCTCTTGATCAGTACTCTAGACTTCTGTTGATGCACCTAGAATAGCTTTAGCACTTTTTTTGGCTGCTGTTGCCGCATCACACTATTGACTCATGTTAAGCATGTTAAGCTAGATTCTTTTTCACATGTACTACTGGCAAGCCAGGTGTCCCCCATCTTATATTTGTGCAGCTGACAAATATAGAATCTTACGTTTGTCTCGATTGAAATTCATTTTGTTTGTTCACCAAGTTCACCTTGAATCCTGATTCTGTCTTCTCCACAGAACGTTGGTGGGCCCAGCCCCTTCACTAAAAATTGGGAGAGAGGGGCTCAGCTCCCATGGCTCCATGTAGATTGCACCCCTGCTTAGCAGGAAGGAGGATGGGGACTATACAAGAATTAGCTGGCTCTGCCTGTCATTGGCTCAGGCTCTACTTACTGTTTTGGCTACCTGCATTCCATCTCACTAGTCTCAATGGGCACTGGTCGCCACTGGTTTTGAGAGGTCGCCCAGCTCACCCAACAATCCCACAGCAGTACTGAAAGTAAGCTGTTAGATGCCAGAGTTACAAATTGAATAAATACAAATTGAATAAATACCCCAAAAGCAACTTATACATTTACATCTAACTAGTTTAGATTAGTAGCTAGGCAGACCATGATTTTTAAAATGTCAAGAAATTAGAGCTTGTCCCCACCACTTAATATTTTATTGATGGTTATCAGTAGAGAGAAAAGAAACCCCAGCATCCATGTAAAACTTCCACATGTAAATTATAAATTATCAAAGAGAACCACCCACCCTATCAATAATCTAAAGAAGTCAAATTATCCTGGGATTCAAAGAACCAACCAATGGCTCGTCTTGACTGTTAAGTATATATATACAGGAAGTGACTATTTGATAGCCTGAGACCATTAGCTGGTTTTAAATCCCTTGGCAGTAAGTAACTTAACAGAGACTATTTTTTTTCTCTGTTTTGTTTTTTAGCGTCCTAGAGTTATGGACCTTCCAGAACACTGCAGCGTAAAGTAGCTGTTTTGCTGGGGCTTTAGCACTGTTTCTTTTACAAGGCAAATGCCAAGGACATGTGTGTGCCAACTAAACCTACTCTGTGAATATGTGTTCGTGCTCATTGATTCTGCAAGTTCTTCTTCTTCTTCGCCCAGTTGCATGTTGGAAACATTTAGCGATACCAGTTAAGCTGTTCTTCTTGTTCAGGCTATCTCATTTGCTTTATATCATCAGACAAATTCTTGTCTGCAGCAGACAGTCCAGATAGAAGGGGCTTTGTTTTGATTCCGCCTCTCTGGCCCAGACTCAGGGCAACCTAGGCATGACATGCTACTCGCAAGCCAGCTTCCCATCGAAGCTGGATAGGGCGATGGCAAAAGCTTGCACAGCACACAGTGGGTAGTTGTAGTCCAGGGTGAAAGTGTCATCAGCTACGCGGCCAAACTGCAAGACGATGTAGTCCACTGTAGGAAAAGAGGTGAACACACCATCATTTCAGCAGATGGACCGAAAATAGGCTCTGCTACAATGCCACAACCCCTACCCCAAAATGAGTAATGACAACTTCTGGTCCTCTGTGCCTTCCAGTTGAAAAAGACTCTTCACCACTGGCCCACTGTCATGAGAAGAATGGGGTTCTGGAGAAAGACCCATTTCCAGAGTTGCCAAACTTTAATGCTCCCCCCCCAAAAAACCTTGTTGCATTTCTATCTTGACCAGAACCGTTTGACGTTATTATCTTGGCATAGCTGCCTCCAGGCATTTGAAAGGAAGTTGGATGTTCCTAAGATGTCGTCACCAGAGGTGACTTCCCAGAGGAATGCCTGAAGAGAACAGGTTTGCTACCATATGGCTTATATCTCTCTTTCCAGTGCTAAGGGAGTGTGGCTCACAAAACCTTTTTATTCCGGACCCTCCTATTCAAATGCTAAGGAGAAGAGAGCAGGATGGGACAGGGAAGAGAACAGCAGAGTTCAGGAGTTGACTGGCCACCTGCTGGGCAATGAATGCCTGCTTCTTCTTCAACAGAGCTACCAAGTAAGTACATTTCTTTTTTCCAGCTGGGTGGACAGAGCTTAAGACCCAATATGTGCTGCCTCCCCCCTAGAGACCTGCCCCCTCACCAGAATTCCTAACCAAGACATTTGTGGCATTCTAGAGGTCTCTCTGACTCACTGCTTCGGTCATGACTCCCTTTGTTACCAGTGAGAGCAACAAGAAATCTGTAAAAATAACTGGGGCCCTGAGCAGGTTCTTTCTGTCCTGTAATCCTACACCCGAGACAGTAACATCCCCTGATTGGGCTGGACAGGTGACAAGCAGACAAGTCATACACTCGGCGAAATTGCTTGGCTGCCTATGTTTGTTGCTCTCATGTGAATTCTGCAGGGTGCTCACAGCCCCAGCACTCGCAAGGGGGATGGAAGTGTCAACGTTTTGTCCTCTTTTTGTATCAAGAGTTGCTTCTTTGAGCATCAACCAGCACAAGATCAGAGCACGCACATGTGCGCACGCGCGCACACACCACAAAAGGCTTAGGCCCAGATTCTTATAGTCACACAGCAATGTGCACACCCCATCAGATTTTTAAAGACTATGGATCCTGCTTGCATAAACTCTCAAGTTTGCAGCTGATTTCAGCATGTTGGATACATACTGTAGAGACTTTTGAGCTCGTTGTTCACAAAGCTTGGGCTATGTTTTCCAACGTGGTCCACCTGTATGCTCTCTCTAGGAGGATGTAATGCGGGCCAAATTTAGTGAGACACAAGTAGCAGTTGTGGGAATAGCTTTTAAGAATGGAATAGCAACACTAGGAGGATGGGGTCTAGATGTTGACCCTGGTGGTAGGGAGGCTTTAGCCTAGTGTGGTCCCAATTAAGGCTAAGCCCCAGTGCCTACAACCCCCTGCCAGGGTCCTGGTCAGAATTAGATACCCCAGTCCTGCTACTTACTTTTTAAAAGCCATTCACACAACTGCTCATTTCATGAATAACATTTCTTCCAATTTGAGCTTGTGTTCCCACACACAGGGCACCCAGCCGAGGGGGCACAAAATTGAGAAGCCTCCCAGAGTGGCTTGGGCAACCCAGTCAGGTGGGCAGGGTACAAATAATAAAATAATAATAATAATTATTATTAAGATCCGTTTGTGGGCACCAAATTTTGGCCTTGCTCAAGGCACCATATTACCAGAGATTATCAAAGTCCACCCCAGTTCTAATTTTGTTCTTATTTAGTAAATGCATCCCATATTATTTCATTTAGCAACCTCTAAATGAATTGCACTTCTGATTAGTACGTTCAAGGATGAATCGGAGCTTGAAAACTAGTTGGCAGCCCTTGGCAAGATCAGTGGCTCTTAGCTTAGTCACCCTTGGATCAATGATTGTGTATTTGCTGTTATCCTTAGAGGGTGTTCATAGAGGCATAGGAAAACTTATATTATGAGCTGTGTGAGTGACCCAAATCAATAATCAAAGGCATAAGGGATCCTGGAATCCCTTGTTCTGCCTATAGAATATGCAAACTCAAAATATCAACACTGTGATTAGAAAAACACCCTTTAGATCTTTATTACATAAAGAAGTCTAACACTATTTGCACATGCCTCTTGAGTGAAATCAATGCAGTCCTTGGCATCTTGTACCCCAAGGTATTTCATGACTAATGGGAAATGCCAGAACAGTTCTTTTGAGTTGGAGGCTTCATATCAATTGGGCAATTAGTGCCCAAGTGGTACCCGTTATTGGCCATTTTGGATTAGCCTCATCAGAAACTGGATGACTGTCTTGAGTAATCAGGAACACCTTGTGTATACGTCAGAGTTTGCGAGTGTCTCATTTACAAATTAACACTCAAAACTTTGAAGGATACCCAGGAAGAATTCCAACCTCAAACAACACAGAAACAAAACCAGACGAAAGCTTGGCTCCAAGTCATTCAGCAGATCCAAGGGGCTTAGCAAGGAACCCAGACCCTTATTATTCCAGTCTTCCGACTGTCATGCTCCCTCTCGTGGATGATTTTTGCATGCCTCCCTTCCTGTCTACATTTAGGCAAACTCCTTAGAGAGTTTGGTGGCTCGTTCAGGTCTGGTTGTAAAAACCAACACATTCCCAAATTGTGATTACAGAGTACAGACTTCAGGAAGGTTCTTCTCACAGCAGATAGGTCAGGTATCCTTGTGTCTGGAAAGTGGACATTCTGGTTTCCTCTGGCCTAAATTACGCAACAACTCCGACAACTTATTTCCAAACTCTACTGCCTTTTCTTTTTAGGTCAGTCCTGGTCCACACATGTACTCTCTGGCGTGGTTGGCATTTGGGAAAAAAACACAACCAATTGCACAGAGGCAACTCCATGTGGCAAGTCATTCATGGGAAAGAGCTTCCCATGCAATCACAGAGATTGTCACCATGCCACCATAAAACTCTCTCTCATCTGAACCTCCTCCTGAGTGTTGGTTTCACACAGTTGCAGTTTCAAGTGGCTATTATGCCACAGATAGATGTGTGGTTCAGGCATGAAGTGGTCGCCTGAGCATGCCGTTGTGCGTGGCAAACAGTCATTTTGAAGCCATTGTGTGAGCACACAGCCCTCATACAGCAGACACAATTTCAAGTCTACTTTGACACTCAACTAGCATCTGAATCAAAAGCATCTGCTTATCCAGCTTTCTGCATGCCTTGTCTCCAAATCTGATTGGTTCTATAATTATTGTTAACAATGAACCAGCATCCCAAGCAATTTATTAGCAAAGCATAAATGTGAGAGAAAAGCAAACCCCAACATAGGTAATATAATGACGCTGTCATTATACCTTTCCTTTCTGCCCCATCTCTCTTCAGATTACAAGCTGTCTGTTGAAATGGAGAGTATAATACAAGGGCGACCTTGCTCAACCCACTTTATTGCCTGGAGTAGCAATTCCAGAACCAATCCTGGTTGACCCCCTAAATTAGCACGATGTACGATTGCTCAGTCAGTAGAGCATGAGAATCTCAGGGTAGTGGGTTCAAGCCCCACGTTGGGTAAAAGATCCCTGCATTTCAGGGGGTTGGACTAGATGACCCTCGTGGTCTCTTCCAACTCTACAATTCTATGATTCTTTGAGGTCTGCCTTCACTCTTATGGGCCAAGAGAATTCCATAGGACTTACCGTCATTGCTGTGGACAATCTGGAAGTTCTTGACAGAGGCATGAGTAACTCTGCCATGGAAGTTGAGCACATAAGACTGGGTCTCGTCATTCCACACTGGGGCTTTGTTATGCAGTTCGATTAAGTTGTCCATTATCCTGTTCTGCCATCTGATGAGCAGCCCATCATTATCCTGGCAAGAAGTGTGAGAAAAGCACAAAATTAAATCATTTCCAAACACGCTTCAGTGCCAGCTGCATCATTTGCTTTATCTGCCTGTGGATATACCTTTTTGGTTCCCAGAGATAAGGGACCATGCTAGCAGTACAGTATTATAGTGCTATACCTCACTTTCATTATTATTATTTTTGTGGGAATGAGAGGACTGATTAAGAAATAAAATAAAATCAGGGTCATAAATGGCACCCACTGCAACAGTTATACTGAATGTGGGCTGAGTTGCAAATGGACCCACCTATCGCAGCTTCCTCATGGCCACCAGTGTGGCCAAAACAAAGGGTCAGGACTCTGAATGTGGAAAATCACTTGCAATTCCACTTGTAACTTAAAATAGCAAAGCAGTGATTGGGTAGCACTAGGAACATCCTATCATTATAGGATACTAAGGTTCCAGTATATTAAGGGTGTCATGCTATGGTGAACATCCCATCAGTGCAAGGATATCAACTTGCTAGATGGAATGACCCCTTCTCCTTCCCCTGTTCTGGGGGTTCTTCCGATCCCTCCAAGCTAATGGGGGGGGCTGCAGGGAGAGGACAGAGGGGGAAAGCCCCCTTTGTGACAGTGGAAGACCTTACACAGTTTGCACTGAGGGGGCTTGTTAGGTGTATTCCACCCCAAGTGTGTACACAGCACCGAGAGACACCTGCCAATCCTTCCAAGGTCTTCTGCCCCTCCTAATTTTAGTTGCTCATATTTTTTGAATGGAGGTCCCTGCCCCCTCTGGCCCTGAGGGGCCCTTTTTATTGTTCCATTGGTGGTGCCAGGCTGGCTGGAGACCACAATGCTGGCATCCAGGCATCAAAATCTCCTATTTCCCTTTCCCCAGATTGCCTCTAGGATTGTGTCGTAGATGCTTATCATGTTGGTAACTTACATTTCGGGGTCGGATTGGCACCCTCTCATTGTCTGAATTCATTCCAGGGATAATCACTGTCATTTTTCGAGGTCCCTTGAATCCTAATACATTTGTCTCCTGAAACAGAAACCCCAGAATGCTTATAACTCAATCACAGTCATATATCCTCAAAACATGATTAATTTGTTTATATCCCCCAAACTATCTGATTCGTAACAGCTTAAAGCAGCTATCCTGTCAGTCTCAAGCTTGTGCTACAGCTTTGCCATGGTAGTGTTGCATCCTCCCAACATATAAAACAAAAACAACATTGCTATAACATGAAAAGGAGTTAGATACCACTGATATAATATATATTTAAAAACCCTTCCTTTCTCTGCCTTCTTAGCCTGGCAAGAGTATTTGTCAGTGATGATCAAATGTCAGCATGTGGGATCTACCTTTTTTCTCTCAAATAAAACCCCCAAGGTTTTGTGTTGTTTGTTTAAATAATGTTTTTATTATATGCTTTACAGTTTATTTTTGTGTATGGAGAAGAATGGCTGTTTGACAATACACTCTAGCTGAGAACTATTTGTATATCTTGGGGGGGGGGGACTAATAAAAAGTACTTAAATAATAATAAAGCCCCAAGGTCCACCAGGAAGAGTTAGATGCAAAATAGTGGCTCAGCAGAGAATAAATACATTTAGAATTAAAGAACAGGGTGCCTCTGAGCACATGCTGCCCAGCTCAATAATTTGTTTTCAGGGCCAGGATCTATGCCTGCCCCTAGCCTAGAGAATGGATGAGATATTGATGATATGAAGGTGCTTGCATCTGGAGATGGCAAGCATGATTGTTCTGTTAGGTACACACTATTGCTTATTATTTCCCCTCTAAGAATTCTGGGTAGTGCAGTTTAACCCTATCAGGGTTATAATTCCAAGCAACTCCTAACCAGCTACAGTGTCAAGAATTCTTTGAGGGAATGAAAGCGCTTTAAAGGTATAGTGCTGCGTACACATAAGGGCGTGTGCCTTGAGAGAAGCCCTGGAGCATCCATGTCCGCAAAAATGGAGTCAGGTGAAGCTTGTGCCACCTGCAGCATTTGCTTTACCTGTCTGTGGATGTAGATACCTTTTTGGTTCCCAGAGGGTAAGGGACCACCCTTGGCTGGACTGAAATATGGCAGGGTGGTTTAAGAAGTAAGCGGATTGGACAGGGACTTGTCTAATGTAACACATGCCTTGGAAACATCTAGGTTAGATTTGAAAAGACATCAAGTTATGACAAGCATAACTCCACCCCCAGCCTTGAATTATCCCCAGCCACTCCATGCAATGTAGACCCTGCAGATTTTTACCTGCATCGGGTGACACTAACTGGTCGGCATTAAGACTGTTCCACTTGGGAACAGTTTTTACAGCAGACAAAGAGTTCTCAAGCCTCCTTTGGGAAAGATACCCACAAGCATATTCTAGCCACTGCAAGCAGCTGCCCAGGAGATTATGAGTACATGAGTCTTTAATAAGCCTTTTTAATGTATATTCTATTTATATTCTTGGTAAAGTTGATGGTATGTACTGTTGTCATCTAAGATAAAGTCCAGTCCTTGACGAAACTGCTGGTGAAATGGGAAGATTCGAAGCTGGCCACCCGTCGGGAAGACAGACCCATACGTTTGATGGACTTTGCTTAACCATCTTTAACACTGGAAAGATAGACCCATACGTCTGATGGACTTTGCATAACCATCTCCAACACTATATATTGCACTTTGAATTAGCACTTTAATGTTTGAAAGTATATACAGGCTTTTGCCTCTGAGGAAATACCTATGTATGCTTTTTGTATGACATTGTCTGTTTAGTTCATGATTCAATACATTTTCATCTATAGCTGTTCACGGTTTTGTTTATTATCCTTTGTATGGTTACCGTGACTGTCTGTTTTTGGTTTCTACTGCCGCCCAGGAGATTATGGCTAGAAAAGATGGAGTGGCACAATGCGGTTCCTTACATAAACAACAGCTGCAAGCTCCTGGCGCACATTTGACCAATCCGAATTTGCTCTGTCAGGATTCACGCCATTATCAAACACCGAAAACCGAGTACCCATCAAATTGGATCTAAAAGCAAAACAGAAAACAAAAAGCCACAACAGCAATTAGGCAAAGCAGATGAGGGTTTCAGAGTCGAGGAGTCCCTTTGCACAATTACCCCTTTTCTGTTAAAATAAACCCTGTAACATTGAGTTAACTAGGTATACTTTGCATCAATGTAGGTATAGTCTATATGTGTGTATGTAAGAGAGGGAGGGAATATGGGATGGGATAAGGAGGGAATGGAAAGGTCACTCAATCAGGGCATCTTCAGTATTTCCAAATGCCCAGGCCTATTAAATTGCGACATGCCTCTCCTCTGGATAGAACCGGCTAAACCACTTCTGCCCTGCCCCCGAGGGACAATCTTGATACCAGATCTGATAACAGGGTGCGTCTGGCTTGCTGGGCTAGGGGTGTAATTATTGACAAATCTCCGCACCAGGGGAAAGAGAGGCCACACTTTAAGGGAGAGGCTGTAACTTGGTGGCAAGCTCAGGTTTTGCATGCCAAAGATCCCAGGTTCAATCCCCAGCATCTCCAGGCAGGGCTGGCAAAGACTGCTTGATCACTTAATCTAGATGGACCAATGGTCTGACTCTGCATAAAGCACCTTCCTGTGTTCTGGACAGTTTTGATTTACCTGTGAGCACCATCTGCAATGTAAATATGCAAAGACTACCCTCACCCTCCCCTCACATGTAAACTGGTTTGCAATCAGAGTCCTGCTACTTGGGCTGCCCAAATAAGCTAAAGAAGCACTGAAAATGTGGGACTTTAGCCATGTAACACTGTAAACTGCCATGCACATTTATGGTGCTGTATACACAATAATAGTAATAACCAGTGGGACCTGCAACAAAATATTGTAGTGTGGAGAGTTCCCTCCTTAATAATTAGAGTTGCTTTTGGAGTAATTTCAAGCAAGGAAATCCTAGTTCGTGGCACCTTGCAGCAACAGAATGCATAAAGCAAGCCACCTATTGCAGAGATGGGGAATTTGAGACCCTTTTTTTATGTTGTTGGACTCCTACTCCCATCAGCCCCAGCTAGCATGGCCAATGCTCAGGGATAATGGGAGTTGTAGTCTGGAAACATCTGGAGGGCCATAAATAAAAGGCTATCTCATTGGCTCCCTTCTGTGTAAATGTGCCCCTACTAGGCAGAAATTGGGAACCAATCAGAAATGAATCTTTCCCAGAAACAAAAGCTAGCTTGTTTTTATCAGCCTTCCTGTATTTAAAGGGAACCCTATGTTGTGTGATGGCATTGCTCCCTGCAGAGTGTCCTGTTACGTCTGAACCACTTCTTGATGTAGCCTAACCTCAGCTTTCCAATGAAGTTTTCTCCATCCCGAGACAAGTCAGTGGGATCAATGGAAACCAGGTAGTTAGAGGTCTTGCTCTTTTTGCGCTTGCGACCAGCCAGTAGGAAGACCTGCAAGAGACAGGGGGAAGTAACGGCAGCTGCAGTTTCTGACTGTAATGCATACAAAAATCTCAAGCTCCACAATTATTAGTATTTTATTTTAATTCCTCAGGTAGCTTCCACGCTACTTGCCTTTAGGGCTGCTGAGGCATTACTTTTCCACAGATGGGAAATGAATTAAGGTGGTTGTGCCACAGGGTACTTAGTACAGAACTGTGTTATCTGGCAATGCCCATCCGCATGACCCTCCTATGAAGTTTTCTTAAAAGTAAGTCCCATTTGGCAAACATCTCCCGAGACTTTAGTTAGAAGCATCCTTCTTGCCGCTTCCATCTCTAGTTGCTTCAGCATTAGTGATAAATTACCCCCTTCATTAGGCAGTTTCTGTTGCATGCACAAGGGGTGGGGTGGGGGTTTAATTACTGGTTTCCTCTTGTTAAGAGTCTTTAAAATTGTGAAATAGCTCCGTTTCACAATTAGAGAAAGAAGAGAAGCCAAAGAGCCACAGTAGCAGTGAGCACATATTGGTTTGCCAGAGACAAATTGGGCAGAGGCTCCCGTTTCCAGAGTTGTGTGCATTCTGTAGATAGGAATGGAAATCAGCTGAAAACTTTTTTATCACAAGAGTGTTTTGATCCATTTCCTCCCCTATGTACAGCTGCACTTGTGAGAAGAGATCGCTGTGTGTGCCTCTCCAAGCAAGAGAAAACTTGAGCAGCCTTGAGACAGTACAGGGAGAGTGTGTGTTGAATTTCCTTTCTCCTTTCCCTATGGCTCTGAGGCCGCTCAGGATTCCCCTGCAGCTTCTACATACATAACAAGAGAGAGAGAGAGAGAGCGCATGTTTTGCGATTAATGCATGGAACCTGTTTGGCCCTTGGAAAAGAAGTTGACATAGGATCTCTATCAAGAGGGATGTATTTATCAGCACTTTTTACCCATCCTTATAAGTGGCTTTGCTGCAGGGCCATCTCTGTTTCCGCACAAAAGGCAACACTCCCACTGAGCAACTCACCTTTTTGTCATTATCCAAATGAAGGTAGTATGTAGGATAGAGGCCCCGGTCCATCCCCTTCTTGTCTCGAGTGACCCGACACTTGATGGTCACTCCTTGCGGAGCTGGCTGTAGCACAAATTCCTCCAGATTGTCCACTTCAATGACTGGGGAAGGCGGTCTCTCTTCCTTCTACAGTCCAGCACCAAGAAAGAGGAGGGAGGTTTGTTTCAAGGACATTGTTCTGCCCCAGGCTTTCCAGCATGACCTCCACTAGTCACCTGCTGTGTTTGTGTTTCTTCTTCTTCACATATATGGCCTCATCCCCAACCACATCTATCCTGGTTGCTTGGTTGGCTAGTTCCCCTGCCCCGCTTTCTGTTGCACTAGATCTTCTGCTACCTAAATTCCACTTGCTTAAAAAACTCAAGTGAGACTCCTGGATTCTCTGAGCAGAGCATCCTGGGACAAAGGGCCAGGTTGCACTGGGAAGGAGGTGTCAGGGGCAACAGTGGCTGGTTTCTGTGTGAACTGAGACTGGCACACTCTCTGAAATCACATGCTCTCCCCATCAGGGAATCCAGGGTTGGCTTCTCAGATCAGGAATGTCGTAGAGAAAAGCCAGACGGCAGCAAAGGTCAACAGGGTTGCAACCTGGGCTGGAAATTTGCTTCCCCAGCTGTAATTGTCTATTCTGGAAGCTGGTCCTGTATAAAGAAAACTGAGGAAGACAAACTGGGGAAGTGGACAGTGTGCCTGTATAGTGCCTTTGTTTCAATGCACAGAGGTGGTTAGCGCTGTTAATAATACACCATAGCTTCATTCCTGCTTTTGGTAAAGATTTGTAGTCCCCCCCACCCCCCAAGAAATGACTTCGCTAAAGAAACTGCTCTGACTTTCACAAAGCACCTTCTTTCAAAGGGGATTTTGAATCCCCCACATGCCCCCTAGGAGCATTCCCAGCTATCTACCTTCTTGGATTTCTTTGTTTTTCCTTTCTTGTTGGTGTTCTTTTGAGCTGCTGCTTCTGTGGGCTCATCCTCACTTTCATTTTCAGTGGCTTTGGGAGGAGCTGCAGGAAAAAAAGAACACTATGCTTAGTGGCCACCCAGTGAGTATGTCGCCAAATGCAGCATCCAGACTGGCCTTTGTGGAGCAGGTTGGAGACCCATCTAGTCCAGCATCCTGTTCTCTAGTCTAGCATCCTGATGACTTGGACTTTTCTGTATTCAATTTGTGAAATGGGGGGTGGGGGTCCATACATTTTATGAAGTCCCCTAAGCGATTATAAAATTTCCTTTTAGAACAGGAACCAGTAATGGATACAGGAAAACTGTAAGACAACTCTGCTTATTTCTGGGAGTGTAACAAATTAATGAACACAATTGCAACAACCAAGGTCAGGCTACAGTAACAGTTGTTGTTATTGTTGTTGTTGTTTGTTGTTATCTGAGCATGTCAACAGTGGGGCAGCAGCATTCTGCATTAGCTAAAGTTGCTGGACCAGCTGCAATGACTGTGTTTCGGTCTTAACAGAATGCACCTTCTTGCTCCATCTCCTTACCCTGCTCACTGTTTGCAAGGGGCTGATGCTGCACCTACCTTTCTTTTTAGTTTTCTTCTCCTTGGCGCCTTCTGCCCCAGTCTGAAACATGGAAGCTGTGCTCTTCTTTTTTTCAGTTTTTGTTGGCTTGGTGCTAGAATCAGAATCACCTTCTGTCTCACTATCTTTCAGATCTAGTGTTGTGAAGAGCAAGGTTTTTAAATTGTAGAAAGGAATCAGGCTGTATTTCATTTTTGGTAATGATATCTTGCTACAGTCGTACCTCGTGTTGCGTTCACTGCATGTTACGTTTGGTGCGGGTTACAAACACGCCGAACCTGGAAGTACCGGAACGGGTTACTTCCAGGTTCAGCGGTTTGCGCATGCACACCCGCGTCAAATGACGTCATGCGCAGAAGCGCCAAATCGCGTCGCGCACATGCACAGATGCAGCGCTTCAAGTTACATGTTGCTCATGTTGCGAACGGGGCTCCGGAACGGATTCCGTTCACAACCAGAGGTACCACCATATATCCTAATGCAGGGGTCAGCAAACCATGGTCCATGGGCCGGATCTGGCCCAATTGCCCTTAGGATCTGGCCCACGGACGGTCTGTGGATCGTGTGGATTCTGTTCCTTAAACTTTTTTTCATTAATTTTTTTTCGTTAATTTTTTTTCTGCGCCTCCGGTTTTTTTGGGTGATTTCCCCCTCTCCCTCTCACACACTGCGGCGCCTCCTCCCTCCCTCCTCCTGGCTTCTCCTCGCCCTTCTGGGGGTTGGCCTGAGCTGGCTGAGTGCCATTTTGGGCAGCGCCTCTCTGGAGCCAGCCAGCCCTTTCGGGTTGCTCATCCTTCCGCTGCCGCCGCCATCAGCCTCTGCCACTTGCAAGGGCAGGCACAGGTGCCGCGGTTGGCAGAGCGCAGCATAGCGCCTCTCTGAAAGGGCTGGCTGGCTCCGGAGAGGCGCTGCGCTCTGCCAACCGTGGCTCCTGTGCCTGCCCTTGCAAGTGGCAGAGGCTGGCGGCAGCGGCAGAGGGGTGAGTGGCCCGAAAGCAAGGGCAGTCACAGGAGCTGCGGTTGGCAGAGAGCAGCGCAGCAGCTCTCCGGAGCCGGCCCACACTTGCGCTGGCAGCACCATAGGTAGGCAGGGCGGGGGAAGGGGCTGGAGGAGAGAGAAGCCCCCTCCGCTGCCCCCGCTTGCAGTCCAGCCCGCCACAAGGCCTGGGGGACCGGGGGACCAGCCCCCTCCAAAAGAAGTTTGCTGACCCCTGTCCTAATGGATATCACTGGGTCTCCCCCAAAACCCTCAGGAAGTGCTGATTAGCAGAAGAGTGTTGCTTAACATCGTATTTGCAAAATATAAGCCTTGGCAATAGAATAACTCCACGCCTTCATTCTACATAATGGAGTTTGGTTGCTTCCTCGCTCTAAGTTTTGGAGACTTCTCATGCCCCAAACTAGGAACAAAAAGACATACTTAGACTTGCATGAGGGTGTGTGTGTGTAAGAGTCTCTCCCATCAACCCCAGCTACCATGTCCATGCTGGCTGGAGCTCCTGGGAGTTGTAGACCAGAGAATCTAGAGGGCACCAGGTTGGCATAAGCTTCTTTAAGCCTTCTTTAAGAGGCTATCAGAATTGTTTTGGTTTTCACTAAAGGTAAAGGGACCCCTGACCGTTAGGTCCAGTCGCGGGGTTGTGGCGCTCATCTCGCTTTATTGGCCGAGGGAGCCGGCGTACAGCTTCCAGGTCATGTGACCAGCATGACTAAGCCGCTTCTGGCAAACCAGAGCAGCGCACGGAAACGCCGTTTGCCTTCCCTCCGGAGCGGTACCTATTTATCTACTTGCACTTTGATGTGCTTTCAAACTGCTAGGTTGTAGTTTTCACTACACAGCTCTAAATTAACATTTTGGTTCCTTCCCTAGTTCATTTATCTTTGCGTGGTACCGTGGCATCCATATAAACTTAACTTTTAGAGAGAAAATGAGATTATAGCACAGAATGCTTGCTTGACCCATTTATAAACGTCCTCCACCCCCCAAGCACCATAAGGTAGTTTACAATTTAAAATGCAAATGCTACAAAATACAGAACAGAGAGTTCTCTCTGATCATATAAGCTCTTTGATCTGGTCTTTTGGATCTTCCGCCATCCCCTTAGGGCATGCAAGTGTTATGTAGTCCTAAGGAAGGTGGGGTGGCACTTTTATCATCCTTCCTCTGGAACCTTGAAAGTTCAAACTTGATGTTACACAAACACCTTATAACAAGAGCCCTGTAACCTTTGTGGTGGTGGGGAGCCTGGAAAAACCACCTCAGTAGGGTACCATCTAGAGCAGAGAAGTGCTAGGGCAGGGACGTTGAACTCCCAATAGACTGCGATCTACTCACAGTATAAAAAAATCTGGCAGTGGTCTACCCATTGTCGTTGGATGGACCAAAGTTGTTGAGCTTTTTTTAGGAAGCCAAAGTTGTTTCCCCCCTTTTTGGGGGTGGGGGTGGGGGTGGGAGGGGAGATCGCTGAGGGGACAAACATCTACCAGGGACACCCCGCGATCTACTAGTAGATCACGATCTACCTGTTGGACATGCCTGTGCTAGGGGAAGATCCTCTCCAGTAGCTCTCCCTCTTCCCCCACTTCCCCAAAACCACTGTGCAGTTTTGCCCTGGGAGACCCAAATTATTTGAGAGGAATAACAACTCTCAGCACCCTTAACAGCTCCTAAAATTCCTGGGGGGAACCCATGACTGTCTAAAGTGGTATAATCCTGCTTTAAATGTATGGTCACCAACTGCTAAAGGGAATTCTGCAGAGGATGGAGCTGGGGGAACCACAAAGCAGATCTCAGTGCGGGGGGGGTAGGGGGCAGGTTTCACCTTTCTTTTTAACTTTTTTCTCCTTCTTGTCCCCATTGACTTGGAACACAGACACTGGTTCCTTCTTCAGCGTCTTGACAGTCCTTGTCTTGACATCAGCTTCAGCTTTGTCTCCTGTCCAAGGGGAAAATGATTAATAAAGGGTTTCATCAAGCAGTTGGAGAAGACAGTGACTGGAAAGTGGCTGAAGAGAGAACAGTCAAGGGAGATGGATTGGGGCAGATGGGGCGGAGGAGGATACAGCAGGGGCTCATCCAGGCTTCATTTTCTGCCAGGTTTCTAGGCAAAGGTTTGAGCTTTAAAGCTGCATGTCTGAGCAGTGTTGTTTGTTTGTTTTTTGTCTTGGCGCTTTCCCCAGGAAAACCCATGTTTTACCGCTGAATCGGGGCAAATGACAATTGGGTTTTCTGTGGATGGACACTTGCTCTGATTCAGTGGTGAAATGCAGGTTTCTCCGGAGGAAGCGCCGGGACAACAATAACAACAGCTCTTCTTGAACGCAAAGCTTTAAAGTGCAGGCCTATGCCTGGAAAATGCAGTGCAACAGAAGTCAATGAGACTTAAAGAATGGAAAATAATAATAATGGAGAAACATTGCTGAAGAAAGGTAACAGTTTTTATTCATTTAGTGCTCCTGTGCCCAGTCTTCAGCCAAAAAGGCTGAATCAATCAATTAAGACAAGACACTCCCTGCCTGCAGGGTTATAATCTAAAAGTCATGAGACAAAAGGAGAAAGGCACAAGGAGGGAAGGAGGGAAAAAGCAAACTTGGGCACAAATTATCTTAAGATAAATAGTATTTCTTGCAATGACCAACTGGAATGGAAATAGTTCAGGGGCAGTAGGAGGTGGTTGATGGAGCCTGGCTTCAATCTAAGCATATGGGTGATGAGCAGAAAGCAAGGGAAGGAGAAAAAGGATGGCTATAGGGTGAGAAAGGGGAGGTGATTGCAAAACATATGAGTCTCCATTGTAGCTGACCCTCAAATGCCTTTCCTTAAACATATTTCCTGCAGGACATAAAAGTCGTGTGTGCCTGTGTGTGTGTGTGTGTGTGTGTGTGTGTAACTCTCTCCCACAGGAGGCAATGATGGCCACCAACCTTGATGGCTTTAAAGGAGAAGTAGACACATTCATGGAGGAGAGGGCTATTGATGGCTACTAGCCATGATGACTATGCTCTGCCTGCACAGTTGGAGGCAGCGATGCTTCTGAATACCAGTTGCTAGAAGCCACAGGAGGAGAGAGCGCTCCTGTGCTCGAATCCTGCTTGTGGGTTTCCCACAGGCCTCTGGATGTCTACTGTGAGACAGATTCCTGGTTTTCCTCACAGAATTCCGGTTCCCGGGGCTCCTAAGGAATAGAAAGTGACTCTTCAACTATGGTTTAAAGATGGCCACTGAAATCCACTGACCTTTACTTTTGGGCTTCCTTTCCTTAATGCCAGCAGATGGGGCATCTTTGTGGATCTTCCTTTTGGGTTTTTTGGGAGGATCTTCGCTTTCTACATCATCTTCCTCCTCTTCATCATCATCTTCTTCATCAGAGTCCTCTAGAAGTTTGAAATTTGGACAAACAGCAGTTAAGGAAGGGAAATGAGAAGAAACAAGCACATCAATTGATACAGCAAATGTTGTTATGAACAGAACCCAGAGGCATTGCACCTTGATGTATTCCTTTAGTTTTGGAGCTGAGGACTTCAGCACTGCATAAACAATCATTGTTGTTATAACCTACCTCCCTGTAATGGTAACCCAAAGGAGGGGGTGGAGATTCCAAGAGGTTTCAAGGAGGAAGAGGAGACAGGACAGAGAAAGGTGGTGGAGGTGGTGGAAAGAGGACTGGCAAGTTGCTTATGGATTGATACTAATTATGTTTCATTAACTATTCATTTTATCAATAATTGCACCTCTGCCTCTTCTGCTTCAGAACAGATGTCTCTGTGACCTTTCTGTGAACTGTACATAGTGTCCTAGCCTCTTTCTTTGATGCAGAACAATTTAAGAAAAAGGGCTCCCATGAACAAACGAATAAATGAATGCTCATTTCATTTCCATTCACACAAACTCCCATTCATTCTTTTTTACCATAACAATGAATGAACAAATGGAGTGCACACTTTTAATGACAAATGGGCAGCCACATTGAAAAACTGAAACTTTGACATGTGCATTTCTGCTCTGGGAGACTTTTAGCGTAACAGCCTCTGCCCTCCACACACTCACCCCTCAAATCTCTTAAAGAAAAACATTCAAGAGCTGGAAATTAGAGGCAGGGGAATGGAGCATCCTCTGCTGCTGCTCAAAACACATTGGCTGGAGCATAGAATGGGGAGCACCTTACCTTGTTTCTTTTTTGATGCCTTGGTCACAATGAGATGAGAAGAGGCAGCTTCCTTCTTCTTCCTGGGCTCTTTGGTGCATTTGGCAGGTGGGTCCTTCTCACCTTCTTCTTCTGGCTTCTCTTCCTTTTTCTTTCTCACTTTTTTGACAGCAGCTTATGACAGAAGACACCAGAGTCAGATGTCTTCTGACAAAAGGCACCGGAGTCAGGATAGATGAGAAAAGAGCACTAGGGGTGCGCATACAATGGCAGATAACAGGAGGGCTGTAGCTCAGTGGTAGAGCATCAGTTTTACATGCAGAAGGATCTAGATTTCATTTCCAGCATCTGCAGGAAAGATTCCCTGACTGAAATCCCAGAGAACCTCTGCCTATCTGTGTAGACAACATTGAGCTGTTATGGACCAAGGGTCTGGTTCGGTACAAGGTAGTTTCCTGTGTTTCTATGGGGTGGTGGTGCAGTGATGTGAAAATGGCCTGTTTGAGAGCCAGTCTTAGGATTCATGAGGCTGCACATTTTATAAAGTGCCTCCAAGACTGTCAGTATTCTGCAGGAGGGATTTACGTACATACTGGGGAACTGGATTTAAAACGCCCTGTCTCCCTAGCACAACAAATCCACTTTTAAACAGCATCAAACCTGTTGTAGTTTGGAAACTGACAGAATGAATGAACAACTATCAAAGAAGACACACAAACACCTTGCAAGCAAATCAGGATGAATGCCGATCAACGCTCAATAAAGAGCAGTTGTAATCGAACCTTCATGTAAGCTTTGTGCAAGCAAATCAGGATGATTGATGCAATAAACAGGTCATCTGGAGGAGCCCCAAGTAATTCGCAGAACGGGTGTTTTGGGAACAAGCACTCTCACAGCTGGGCCGTTGGGAGAGTGGCAAACACCTTACCTGTGTGAGAACAGAAAGAGTTTGCCCTGCGCTCTCATTTGAGGAGAAGGAATACCAGGAAGCTTTGGCCACATGTGGTAAAAGGATAATTTCACAGGAGCCAGTGGTGTGAGGGGCTGTGTGCAATGTCCTTCTGGCTGAGCTGCCTGCCTGTTGTGTTTCTGCCCTCTCCTGGATGAAGCAGATTAGGACACTGCGACTGCACTATGGCTGCAACATCAGGGTAAGGGCCAAACTGAGGGCTTATCCCTGCTCTTTCCAAGCACAGGTTTGCACTTTAAAGCTCTGTGTCTGAGCACCCTTTCTTTTCCTCTGGAGCTTTCTCTGCGAAAACTGGCTGAACCAGAGCAAACGGCTATTCGGGCTTTCCACAGATTTTGCTCCGATTCAGATTTAAAGAGTGGATTTTCGTAGGGAAAGCTCCAGAGAGAGAGAGAGAAAAGTGGTGTTTGTACATGGAGCTTTAAAATGTGGACCATGCCTAGAAAGTAAGGAGGAAGGGTGCTCCAGGAGCATGGCATAAGTGGGCTCATGCCAAATTCCTGCAAAATGGGTATTTAAAGTACTGTAGGAGCGATTGGGAGGAGGAAACTGAGCTCATCCCAATCCAGTCTTTCCTTCCTGAAAAGCATCTTCTCCCCAGCTCCTTTGTTTCCTGGTGGGGTTTACTTCTGACCTCCTCAGCATCTCGCCAGCAGCAAATAGTGAAAAAACAAACACATGGAGGAAAAAGCATTAGCTTCTGCCCCAGCCACTATGTATGGCAGGGTTGTAGATGTGGCACCATCATAAACCCCTCTGGGTTGCAGCCTAAATCATCTTTTGCAACCCAGCCATGCAAACTGCTGCCACCTGAGCCAGTCCCTGTGTGCCTGCTGGCTGATGGAGACAGCAGCAGGGCCAGCATGAAACTTGTCCGTGGACCAGTGTTTGAGATGACACTGCCATACTTCTGGTTTGGCTGTGGGGAGTAGGATATTATCCTGTGGGGAGGTACCTGAAAAGGGGAGAGCCCATTGCTCAGTATTAGATCACAGGGTTTCATAACTGGTAGCATGGTTGGGAAAGACTTGGGGGAGGCCTTGGAGAGTCACTGCCAGATATGGGGACAAGTGGTCTGGATCACCATATGGCAGCTTCCTGTGCTAATATACCACAATTCCTGGAACATTGGTTGTGTCCCTTACCTGGTCGGGGGGCACTTGGCTCTTCCGCAGGGCTTGATTCCTCCTGCTTTTTCACTCTGGTCTTTTTTGGCTTGGCCTCCAGTGAAGTAGCCTCCTGCCGTTTCTTCTTTGGCTTCTGCTCCAGCAGGTGAGGCTGCATGAGGGAACATGGGTTGTGAAAACCAATGGAACATATCTCTCCTGAAATGGCCCCCCAAATGACCCTCTTCCAGACAACTGGTGAGAGTAGCCTGGTGATGTGCTGGCTTGTTCTCTGATAGTAGGTTGGGAGGCTTTGGGGAAATGGCTTTGGGCATTTGGGGGACATTGTAGTCCAAAGCCTACACAGCAAGTGTAACCCATAAACAGTGTATCTTGTTTTGATAAACTTGTGCCCCATTCTTGTTAGAAAGGGGCCCCAGTTTTGAGAGAAGGAAGCAAGCCCTGATGGTTACCACAAGAACAAGGTGTTGGACTAGATGGGCCATTGGCCTCATCCAACTGGCTCTGCTCATGTTCTTATGTTCACCTGACTGGTGTGTTGAAATCTTTAGCATCTTGTTGCCCTAAGCTTTGCAACAGAGAAGAATTCCAAGGTCAGGAGAGAGTGGCATAGTTCAGTAATTTTAGACTTATGTGGAGGCTCCATCTTTAGATGACAGTAGCGTGCCCTTCCTTCTAAATGTGGTAAGATAGCCCTGCTGCATTTGGGGGCCCTGGACACCAGCCTCAAAGTCCTGCCCTGATTGAACCACTGATCCAAAACATGCTCAGATGGAAGCGGGACTTCTCCTATGTAACCAGAATGTGGAGAGACCTCTGTCGCAGAGCAGAGGCATTGAATGTGGAAGGTTCAATCCTGGCATCTTATAGTTAAAAGCTACCAGATGAGGGAAAGGTCTCTGCCGGGGACCCCAGAGAGCCAGTACTGCATTAGGATGGACAAATAGTCTGGCCTGGTATAAGGCACATTTCTTATGGGAACTGTGGATAACAGATGAACTTTCTAATAAAACCCAGTAGCAGTGGAGCCTGGTCTGTAGGGGTGAATGGGACTCTGTCCTACCAACCTCAGCCTGCTTCCTTATTATACAACCAATCAGGAGGCAGGGCTGCCTGTCATGGACTCTGGCTCCACCTCTCTGCCTTCTGCTCCACCAGTACCAATGGGCACCGACCACCACGGTCCAATAAAAAGGGCTGTGTGTGTTGGGAGCGCAGAGGGAGCGAGAGCATTACTATTCCCACCGCTCTTCTCTGCCCTGATATTAGGCTACAATGGAAAGAAAATTGTGCAGCAAAGTAAACTGATGAGAGAGTGTGGGGATGGGGCACTGTTGGAAACACTCTCACATTCAGGTGACTCCAATGAGTAGCACTGATTTATAAGCCAAAAGAAGGCTGGGCATGACTCCCCATGGTCATGCACATCTCCAGGACTATTATTCCTTCACCTTCCTAAGTAAGTATCCTTCCCAAGAGTCTGCCCACCTTTTTCATTTGATGAGCTATTTGGGCCAAGTCCAACATTTTTTTAAAAAAAGAAAAGGCCCACAATAAGAGAGAGCAGGGGCTTTGAAGTTGCCCATCAATAGAGCAGGCCAACAAAGGGCACAGATCACCAGGTCTTTTCCCCACTGTAGTGAGATGTACTGCATTTCTAGTTAAATTACGGTAATTATTTCTAAAATTGAATCTGTAAATACGAATCAGCACGTGCCATTTTAATGCAAATCTTGTTCCTCTTTTTCCTCCGTTCAGCAATAAGTGACTACTTTAACATATTTCCGAACTTAATGTCTTTCTTGCCACTCAATTTACATTTTGATTCTTTGCTATTAAAATAACCCAAGGTGAAAATGCTAATGGAAAGGGAAAATAAGCAAAATTGCTAAACTGGTTCATTTATATTGGGTGCAGATTCCCCCCCCCCCTTCTCCATCTTGGCATCTGCTGGTGAGAACATGAACCAACCACACAATATGTGTGCATATGCAACATGCTTTGGGTGCTTACAAAAGCAAGCGAGTTGAGTTGGCCCTGAATCAAAACCGTGAAGTAAACAAAGCACTCTCATATTTGCAAAGCACATAAAGATGTAGTAACTCAGGCCCACTCACAACTGAACAATGCAGGGAGGAGTAGATGAGACACACAGCCCTTAGTTGAGGAGGGCCTTGTAGGCACTAGGATAGTAACCAGGTGTGTGTCAGAATAAACAGACAAGCCCCATGCAGCCAATATGCAAAACCAGTCCACTCCTGCCAATCACACATGCTTAAAACTCATGAATCATGCCTTTAGAATGATAAGGTTGGTAAAAACGAAAAGAGATGTAGGGTCTTTCTTATGTGGCTTCTGGGTTTTTCGTTTTTGTTTTTAAATAGGGAATAAACCATAAGCACATTATCATGGTGAGGTGTCTTATAACCATCAAGGCTAGAAGTGGCTCTCCGTCTGTGGAATGCTCTCCCCAGGGAAGTTCGCCTGGCGCCTTCATTATACACCTTTAGGCAACAGGCAAAAACGTTCCTTTTTAACCAGGCCTTTGGTTGATTTGATTTACATCCTATGCCCTTTTAAAGTGTTTTGTTTGGGGGGGGGGTGCTGTTTTTATTTTTATTAGGTATTTTGTGGTTTTTATCTTGATTTTATTCTGTGAACTGCCCTTAGACCCCCGAGTATAGGGCAATATACAAATTCAATAAATAATAATAATAATAATTTAAACTGAAGAGAAAAGGGGAGAGACTTTAAAAAAGAAAACAATACTTTGTTTTGCATTTATCTCATGTCAATGTTTTTAAAAAAATAATTGTAGTTAACAAATTTGCTCCTGTCACCCCAATACTACTGAGCATGTTTTAAATTTCACAACCAAGCAACCAACGAAAATGTGACGAAACCACACAGCTACTGAACAATGATGAATAGGGCAGAGCCAAATGCACCCATCTCAATTATTTTAGGCTGCATCACAATTAGCACCACTAGGTGGCTCACTGATACCTATGGAGAAACTAAACCGTCTGGTTTATGTAGTGGTAAAAAAAGCAAATAAGGAAGGGTGCTACTCAGCTCTATTGAGTCAGCTGGAATTTTTGCCATAGGGTGATGAATGTGTATTGCTCTCTAAATATGTTGCAGAAAATGCAAATGCGTATGCTGAAATGGTGTGTGGGGATTTCCCAGAAAACTGCAAGGTTAAAGTCAATATTGCCATATGCTCCAGTTGTTGGTGTGGTGTCCTCTATCCAGCTGCCAGTACATACAACACCTCTCTGAGGTAATGGTTATTGGGAGTTTTAACAAAACTGCAACTAAAAACAGCAACCCACTGGTGTGTACTTAAGTCATGATACCCAGACAGCTGGGAGGAGTGCAGTTGTTGTGCCAGTGTGTGTGTGAATGCAGTATGAGGAGACCTCTAAACCTAGGTCACCCCATGACATGTTATTGTCAGCTGAAGAGGCTCAAAGAACCATATGAACCAGCTACTAGTTTCCTGAAATGCTGAAATGGCAGCACCACAACAATGTTTTTGTAGAAGGGAGTAAGGTACTGATTTCTGTCAGAAAAGTAGGAATGGCTCACTGTGGAAATGCTGAAGAACTACTTGACTCAAAAAGATACGATGGCTAATCTTCATGAAGGATTTTTTTAAAAAATACCACCATTAGCAACTGGTGTGGCTGCATTCTTAGACATCTTGCTGTGCTAATGCCCTCTCCTTCTGTGTCAAGCGTTTTTACATGGACCTCACCACTTCAGAAACAATAATAAACCAACATATCTCCTCTCTGAGGTAAAGGTTATTAGAGTTTTGAGAGAAGTTACTTCGCTAACATCACATTACTATACTTGTTTACTTAGAAGTTATTGAATCCAACAGGGCTTGCTCCCAAAGGAAGTGAGCATAGGATTGCCACCTAAATACTGTGACTTCTGAAGTTAAATATCCACTGAATATTCAATAGCTAAGATTCATGGTTAACATTTGACATCCAGTTTTCGGTAACTACCGGTACTTCCAGTTGACAGAATGTGAAGTTGAAGAGAGTGAGAAAACATGAGAACATTTACCTCAGCTTCTCACATATAAACAACATAGCAAGAGCAGAACCATGTTACTAATTTAAGCCAGAAGCTGTGCCGGAATGTTCCTCACAGAGGTAACATCTGTAGTGTCTCCTCACCTACACAAAAATAATCTACTGAAGACTTATATTTTGCAATGGTGGTGGATAAAACCTTGACCTTCTTCAAGTGCAGAGTAAAGTTTAAATTGCAATAAAATATGCCTTAAACTTGACAAGCAGAGTTCATACAACACTAATCTCATTATAAGGGTTATTTATGTGTGTGTTTTAAAAACAGTTTAAGTACTACAGCCTTGTACCCGGCACTGCTTGGGAATCCTAAGAATTTTTTTTTTAAAAAATGAGGGCAGTTTTGAAAGATTTAACTCACCATCTTGATTCAAAATGGAATATAATTGTATTCAAACAGAGATAAAAATGTGCTCTCAGGTACCATGATGCCAAATTTTGTTGAGTTATCTTAAGAGGTGCCCAAATGCAGAGCAAACAAAATATATAGCAGAAGACTGACAGACGATAGGTTATATTCAAAGCACCCCAATAAAAATAACAACAGCAATAATAACAAGAATAACACAACTTACCAACCAGGTCCCCAATGATGGCAAACAGGGAAACAAATAAGATGTTTATTAACTTGGTCAGGTTAAAAAAGGAACACCGCTACTGAGAAAATATTGCACTCCAATATGGAGAACTCTTGGCATATGTAGATATACTGTAATTTATCTCAGCATTGTTACAATATGAGCTTCTTACTCAACATCTGAAGGGTCATGATTTCCCTCTCTGTGTTGCATGTAACAGGGAGAGTGACTTCCCTCCAAATACAATATTCTAGGATTGATCCTGTCCCAGCAGGCTGAGGGGAAGCATATTTACTCATTTTTCTTTTATTCCTTTACTTTTTAAAATTATACTGTAGCTGGAAATACCTAGTATACGTAAGTTCAAAGAAAATAAATGTTTTAAACCCATGGGGGAGGGATTGTATTGTGCATTATTTTCTTTCTAAGGGGTTTAATGAGAGCTTGTGTATAGTGATCCATTCCTTCAGTCTACCTTGGGAGCATTTTCACATTTCCTTTAAATGTTGGAAGATGTTTAACTCTGCCTGAACTGGCCACCTCATCTGCTTATGGAAGTCCTATAGGGATTTGCATTGTACAGAACACTATGACCATTAGACAAAGACCGATACTATAAGACCTTTTGAAAGGAATGGACACATGTGTGTGTGTAATGTCCTTGACAGGAACACTCCACATTGCAACATTTTGTTGCAGCTCCCATTTGTTGTGTAATAAAAGGAAGGCACAAGTTGGATGCTAGTGGAGAGTGATATGTCCCACCTTCTTTCTTTATGTCATCTAAAGGCTTGTGTGTCTCAATATTTTCAGCCGCCTCTTATTTAAAAAGAATCATCTTAGAGCCTCAGCAGCTTTAAATTTTCATATTGGCTTCCGGAAAGGGCATAAGCTGCAGACACACAATATGTGGAGTGCTCTTGTTGAGAATGTTCCTTTCCCACTCAGTATTCTGCTTCCCGGTCCAGGAATCAGTCAGCATTCCATGGCCACTGAGCATGCTCAGTCCTCATTGGGCTGTTTCGCATATGCCCCCCACCCCCATTGGATAATTTTTTTAAAAAACCAGTTTTTGGTACTTCTGCAAACCTTGATTTCCCCACTCCCAAGCCTGTTGATACCTTCCTCTTTTGTAGTATGAGTGGTCACATTCTAGCTACATAAACAATGGCACTCACTGCCTGAACATCAGAATTAGGGGGAAGGGTTAAAATGACACTAGACCTCAACTCATCTGCACAGTCAGATGCATATACATACATGTGCCTAAATGTGGGTGACCTGAACAATATATTGCATTTGAGGCATCAGTGGACAGCTCACCAGTATACCGTCTCACACACAGAGTAAGAAGACCATGACAAATATGGCTGTGTTTACCTATGAAACACTGGCAGTATAGAACGAGTATCGCGAGCCAAAAGGTGCTCATAAATAGCCTGTAACAACAACTCTGTTCTTCTGAGATTGAGGTCACTCGGAGCTACGGTGCAGAGGAAAAAGCAGATGGATCAGATTAGGTGCCCTGCATCTAATCCCATTTATCGAGGGCTATATATATATGATTGATCAAACTGGAAGTCAGGTGTCTTGCGTAGGAAACATTGGGAAATAGGTGCTGATGCAAAGCTGCAACCTAGCGCCTGGGGACACCTATGGTCTTCTTGTGCCGCACTATTGGTAAACAAATTATTTCATTGGCTCAGACTGGCTCATCCAACCCTATGCCTAAGGAAGTAGGGAACAGGACATGGTCCAAGATCTGACCTGGACTAGATGTTTCTACAGTGGAGTCACTGTGGGGTAATGGATAGAGATCTGTACTGGAGAGATGTGGGTTCAAATGTCCACTTTAGCCATGAAGATCACCGAGTGCCCTTGACCTAGTTACCATCCCTCAGCATAAGCGACAACCTCCTGTGTATCTGTTGCCCCGAGCTCTTTTGGAGTAAGTGTGCAGTACAAATGTAAGAAAGGTTTGGGCTTGGTTACTGTGACCCCACTGGACCCACATTCTTCAAGCACATTCAAAATGATGTTTTTGAGATAAACCAGTCTTCACTGAGATATGCTTTGAGGAATTTCTTGCACTATATACCTTCTTGAAGCATGAGCTGCAGAAATTTCCTGCACTTTTGTCCAGCTTCATGGTAATAATTAGGTACAGGGACCTCACCTTTGCTACACCCTTGTGCAAATTAATTGAAACAAAGCATGTTTTCTATCTTACTCGTAATCCTGTACTCAAAACAAACATGAAAAGTCAGTTGATCACCATGGTGTCGGAAGCCTGCAGCCAATAGAAGGAATGATGCGCTCGCCACAATATACTGAGGTTCTATGAAAGAAAGTTATTCCAGAGCTGGAAAAGATATCCCTGACAGTACTGGGATATTGCAGCAGGGCCTAGCCCCCTGTCACACATTGAAAGTGGTGAAGAAATTCATGGAGCAGCAAATACAGGTACTTGATGGGCCAGGGAATTCCCTGGATGTAAATCCCATTGAGAATTTGTGGGCTATATGCAAAAGTCGCCTCAATGCTGTAGACTGTATGACTGTGGAGAGGCTCATTCAGGCGCTGATTCAAGTGTGGCACTGGGATCCAAAAATCAACAGTGACTGCTTGAAACTAGTAGACTCCATGCCAAACTGTGTTCAAATGCTGCTTAAAAATAGCAGAGGTCATAGCCGTTACTAATGTACGTATATGTGAGTTTTGTACAATAAACTACAGTACTAAATTCATTGTTTGTTTCAATTAATTTGCACAAGGGTGTATTATGTAGCAATCACCTTTCTCAATTATTTTTTTTTCAAAATCATCAGTTGCTCAGAAGAAATGTAGCATCACTCCAGTTCATTGCTAGACATGGACAGGATCTCGCACACCTGCTCAAACAACAAACATTAGTCACTGCTGTAATAGGAGCCCCAAAGAGAAGCCATAACTTAGACAGACACATTGCAGCCTAGGAAAGAAACCAGGTAATAAGGGTGGGTAGGACAGATTTTCCTACCTGCTTATTAAGTCTCTGCTGCTGAGGGCTCCCAGGTTCCTCACTTGCACTGAGGGAAGATGGAGAGGAAGACATGGAAAGCAAATATGAGGTATTAGACAGACTTACTTTAGGTTATTACCTGAACAGATTTATGGAGGAATTCCTAGCCATGTCATGATATCCTCCAATAATTAAATGAGCCTGAGCACAGCCATGGTGCCCAGAAACTATGTGCGATCCTTTCTCATGTCAGCAGGTGGCATTATAGCTTATCTAGGGTGCTTCCAGAAATTCACAGGTGCTTCCAGAAGGGATTTTGTTGTGGAATCAGTGCTGCTCATGCCCACAAGTTTTTTGTATTTTCCACATGACTGATGTGATGGCTCTCCAACACAGCTCCTCAAAGACAGTGCAATATGTGATATTTTAATGTATTTTTTATTTTTGTTGGAAGCCGCCCAGAGTGGCTGGGGAGACCCAGCCAGATGGGCGGGGTACAAATAATAAATTATTATTCTTATTATAATTGCAGCTCTGAATAGGAGATAGTTCTAGTTCCTAAACTGTCCCATGTGGGTTTGTAGACACCAGAGCTTCCTGGAGGAGCCACCTCTGTCACTGGACTATGATGGCTAGTGGTCTGACTCCTTGGGATGTCAAGAGAGCCCTGAAGAGAGAAGCCCACCATAGAAACCTCATTACCCCAAACAAGCCAATAGCTGGAGCAGAAGGCAGTGGCCCTATAACTAGCCGGAAGGCAGCCCTCAGTGGATGGGGCCTCCTGTTAATGATGACCTAGCCTCATTATAAAACCAGGACTTTGCTAAGGCAACTTGGATCTTTGGCTTCAGCTGCATGAGCACTCTCCATGGTCCTGAACCCACAACTTGGACTCCCTCCAAGGTGCTGGTGCCTTTGAAACCATAAACTTCTGACCTCCCCTTGCTTGAGCCACCACACCTTCTTGGTGGCGGGCACCCCTGTGAATCACAACAAATGCCAGTAACAATAGAGATTTCTAGGATGGGGTTGAAACCCATCACACTAATAATACTTAGCATTTATATCATGCTCTAAATTGCTTCAGAACCATTGACTTGTCCAAATCCTTACATCAGCCCTGTAGGTCTGGGATGGGGAACCTGTGGCCCTCTGGATGTTGGTGAACATCCATCTGCACCAGCAAGCATGTGGATGATGGGAGTTGTAGTGGGAATTACTGGTAGTGGACTGGTAAACTTCTGGAGGGTCACAGGTTCCCCATGTTTGCTCTAGGTAGATTAGCAGACAAGATGGTGGCAGGGGGAGGCTCAGGCTGAGAACTCGTGCCTTGCCTGAGTGACCAGATGGGGTCATGGTTGAGATGAGAGCCCCGCCAGGGTCTTCCTCACTCTCTTACCACCATTGCATATTTAAAAATTACCCCCTTCACAATATACCCAATTTCTTGGTGCTGACAAGTCACCTTTTTAGCTATTTACATACCTGCACTATTCAATAAAAAAGTAATATTTTGTCATGCACCCCAACATTAAATGTAATATAGAATCATCTCAAGACAATTTCTTAGAGCTTTGTGAAGATGTCAGGACAGCATAGAATGTGGTTAATTTTCATTATATTGCACACCACAAATTCAGACAGTTTCTGGTGCAGGGGCAGGAGCAGTTTTTGTGTAAAACTCATTCAAAATCCTACATTACATTGTTTCATGACTCAGCTTAGTAAATGTCCTCTGAGTATTGCTATGGCCTAAAGGTAGGTTAGATATTTCTCCTAGCAGTAGCCTTGGTATTTAATGGACATGTAACAAAGGCAGCTGGGAAGTACCAATAAATGCAATATCATTCTGAATGGCTCTTTGAGTTATTTGATATTCGATAGATGCATGTAACTCCTAAAAATTAGAGACAAATCTCCAACTGTCCCAAACAACTTATAAGCAGTAGCCTATCTTTTAGCTGGATTTTGGTTGTGGGAGCCTATCTTTAGCTATATTTCTGTACTGTTTTGAATAGTACTTTTAATTGTTTTTATGGTGCATTTGTAAATTGTCATGAGACTCACATGAAAGTAAATTAATAATAACATTAACTGGATCCAATGAGAGCCAAAAGGGCAGGGCCTTGCAATTCAAAGAACAGAACACTGGGATGAACTTTCATTTTTGTTTTGGTTCTGCTATATTCCCTTAGTACCTATAAATTAAATGGAATTTAAGCTGCAGGAGGGGAACTCTTGGTGATGCATATATATTTCATACCAAACTGTATGACGGAAGAAATACTGATTAAAGTATAAATCAACCCGCTCCCCCAATGAACAGTATTCTAGGATTCAGATTACGGCTCTTTAAAGTACAACATATTCCACAACACAATTTAACGTAAAATTCAATCAACTATAATGTACAATGCTAAATTTTCCTTTATAGTGATCATTGCTTTGTATAACCTAAGATCAAAACAAATGACTCAATTAATTAGATCCACATTTCATTTTTCTTAATTTGCTCTTCTTCTGCAAGGATAATAATATCGCATTTCTAAAATCTCATTACAATTCAAGCCTAAGAGCTAAGAATGTTTTCAAACACAGAGGCTCAAAGCAGTTTTTGTTCATTAGATTTATATTCAGGCCAGAGATTGATGGTACACTTCCATGTGACTACCATAGGACATCTAACCCACTTGGTCCAAATGTGCCATAAAGCTGATTGTGTTCCCAGTGAAGGTGTCCAGCATACAGAAAATATGTGTGTTCTTCCTCCCCTCCAGCAGATTCATCTTTTTTTTTAAAAAAAAATGATCTTTGTCTGCCCTAGAACAGAATATATCACCCCTCACTGAGAGCTTCTCCACCATGCCTACCATGGTGAGGTCAGAAGGACCTTAGGACATTCACTGGGCGCCTGCTGAGGTTCATGGCCCTGAAAGGGACTCACAGCTGATCCCTGAAACCTCCCAACCCTGCTCTTCCTTCTCCTTCTTGCTGCCATTGCCTGTTCTCCCACGACCTCTGAGCATGCAAGGAGTGACTGAGCAGTATCCTCCACCAGCCTTGCACTTGCCCTCTGGGGAATTGTATAGATGGAGCCCAATGGAAGAGGCCAAGCAAATGCATGGCTGTGATGGTGCTGAGGAGGAAGAGGTGGTGGGGAGCCTACGAGAGCAAAGATGAGTGGGAGCATCTTACTTAAGCCTCCCCCCCAATTAAAGACCCTGGAGCCTGCACTGAAGGACCTGATAAAATAGGGCCCCTTCTCACTTCCTGCTCAGGTTGCCAGGAGTCGCCCCTAGTGACTATCTACCCATGCCTAAGGGTGGAGGGTCCTTGTACTTACCCATCTGATGTCCACACCTCACGGAGGGTGTCTGACTGGAGGGGCATTGCTAGCAGCCAGTCTCTCTAATTTATTTCAGAGGTCCTTGGTCCAGGAGAGAGCAGGAATGCAGACCTGGGATTCAAAGCCACTTCTCTTGCAGACCTGTGGAAAGACTCCTCCTTCCTCTTTCCTTCCCCGGTGCTGCCTTGATCAAAGAAATCTGTACAAGAAGCTGTTTGGTGCGAAAATCAAATGGAAGACTTCAATGCACCCGGCCTGTGGGTGCTCTCCTTTGCCTTTCCCATCACCCTGTCCTTGCAAGGCAGCTCTACCACTTCGTTCTGAGTATCTCCCCCCCCCCCCAGTTTGAAATTAAATCCTTGATTTATATACACTGTGCAGCGGCATATAACTTCAGCATGGGCTTCTTTGGCAACCGAGAGAGAAGTTAGCGATGCCTCCGTGAAGCAGGTGATGAGAGGGAGTTGGGAAGCAGAGGAGATGATTAACTTTTTTATTTCTTCAAACTAGGTAATAGGATTTCAGGGGCTGACGGACTGCCAGCCAGGCCTCCTGGGAGATCTGTAGAATGGAACATCTGTCACTGTAATTCATTTAAACAGGGCCATGGGAAGATTATTGTAACTATGCAACACTGTGCCTGCCTTGCCAAGGACTGGTGCAAAATGTGTGAAACCATAGATCCAGGATGGAACTTTGCATGCCTGTGTGCCGGAGTCTCCCCCCCCACCCCCCACCCCTCTGTTCACAGCCTAGGACAGCTTTTCAGTTGCATCTCTCCATTGCAAAACTGTATAAACACCATACGTTTAAAACATGTGACTTACCCCCCCCAAAGAATCCTGGGAGCTATGGTTAAGGGTGCTGGGAATTGTAGCTCTGTGAGGGGGTAAACTACAGTTCCCAGGATTCTTTGGGGTGTGTGTCATGTGCTTTAAATGTCAGGTAATTCAGTACATAGGACAGTGATTAAGATTCTCTATTACTGGCCAAAACAGATGTAAATGGGAATTTTAAAATGCCATAGATTGCTTTATTAGCCAAAGGCCTGGGAGAAGAGGAATGTTTTTGCCTGGCACCTCAAGGTATGTAGCAAAGATGCCAGGCAGGCTTCCCCATACCTGCCTAGAACTATTCTTCAGTTTGTATGCTTTAGTTTGTTTCTCATGCTTTTCATAAATCATCTACAGAGCCTCTTATCTATTTATTTAAGATTGAATAAGTCTTGAAACCAAGCCTTTCTCCCTGTCTCCACCATTAGAGGTTAGAATGCTGGACTAGGGCCTGGGAGACCAGGGTTCAAATCCCCAGTTGGACATGAAGCTTGGGCCAGTCAGTGCCTCTCAGCCTAACCTACCTCACAGGGTTGTTGTGGGATTTTAATGAGGAGGGGGAGGACCATGCACCCCACCTTGATGTCCTTGGAGAAAAAGGTGGGGTATAAATGCAATAAATAAACACAACACAACACAACACAACAAATTGCATTCTAATGGCATGTACAGCCGGTTGTGGAAATGCTGTTCCTCAGCAGCACTGAATATCCTCATGCGGAAGCAGCCTCTGTTTATATTTGCCTAGCAGAAAACAGACTTATTAGCAATGTGTCCCAACTGAAAAGGAAATCTGCTTGCCAGGCTCTCTTCCCAAGGAAGACTAGAACCTTCCCCTCCATTCTTTTCAAATCTCTCTGTTTTAGACTCTTCAGTGGTGGTGAGAGTGTACTTTATTTGATCAAGCATTTCTGCTGAAGTGGCTCCATCTGGAGATTAGGGGAGCTATTCTGAGAGCTTCAGCAGAGCTGCGCTCAGCCTCTCCAGTGCAAGATTTCAGCCCTGATCGCCTTAGGAGAGATGCAGTCTGACCAACAAGGGCTATACAGTGTGCTGCAACTTCCTGACACATTAACTCCATCCTGACCTGCTGCTCTAGAATAGCCAGCAGGCTCTCCGCTCAACAAGCTTACCCCAGTTTTGAAGATGATGGATAGAGCCGAAACAAACATTCACAAGTATTAATACTCCCCAAAATTGCTATTTTCTCCCAAATTATAAATGAGAAACACAGAATGCCAATTTTATATTTTGCGAATGGAATTTGTACCTTATAGTTCAAATGCATTGGACTTGACATCTCCTTGTTTTCATAAGGTTCACTTATGAAATCTCAAAAAACTGTCAGCTGTCAAATGCTAAATACTGCTGTGTGTTATTTATCAAATGCCACCAGGGTACTTTCCATTCCAGTTCACAGGATTTGGAAAACATTGCCTAACTCTGTGCAATGAAGGCCAGATCTTCCACACATCGGCTCTCACACAATCCAGATGACAGCATGTCAGGCACTGAGTCAGTGCATCATAAAGCCAGATGACTCAACCAGACAAGAGAAAGTTGCTCCTTACAGTGGAATTCCCTCAACCTCCAGCATCACTGGATAATTTGACTGCAGATTAACAGCTCTGGTAAAACCCCACCCACCGAGTCTTCCAAAAGGGGTGTGTGTGTAAGAAGCATGAAACTGTTTTAAAGACAGAAGTGTTTTGTTGGAATTGGAGAACTACAAATGGGCTAAGAGTACCGCCCTATAAAAGCCCCCTGGCATGAGCACATATTGAAATGAATCGGAGCAATGGAGAACCCCGTAGTTCACCAACATTTTAAGGCGAGGGGAAGCATTTCAAAGCACAATGGGGGGGGGGACTGACTTCAATACACTCTAGGGTGAAAATGTGAACATATCCATAGTTAACCTAGTACAGCAAGAAAGTTTATGACAAAAATATATTTGTATTTATTATCAGTGGGATAGATATCACAGTGCTTGTTACTGAAAACAAACGGTTTCAAACTCTTATCGTTCTAGGATAGATACATACCAGAGAGTTAAACTAGTTTCAGAGTCACTTCTTCTCCCAAGGCAAGTCCATGATGGAGCTTTGTGAGGGAATGTGGTGTGTGTGTGTGTATGATACCGTCTTTCCCCCTTTTTAAGACACCGTCTTATAATTTTTTTCCCTCAAAAAAACACAGGGTGGCTTATTTTTGGGGGGATGTCTTATTTTTATTACGCCAGTATGGTACGGTACAGCCTCCCCCTGCGTGCTGAGCAGGTGGGGCAGAACTCCACAAGAGGCGCGTTTCCCCGCCCCCCCGCGCACCTCTCGCTGGTTCGTTGGCTCCCTGCGCACAGGGAACAGGCAGAGCAGGAAGAGGTGTCTTCCCCCCCCCCCGCCTCTCCCTGGTTCGCTGGCTCCCTGCGCACACAGGAGGGGCTGAGGAGGCGACGGGAACAATGGCGGCACCACGGCTTACTTTTGGGGTACGTCTTACTTCTCACAAAGGTAAAAAAACCCTGCCATGGCTTACTTTATGACTACGTATTAAAAAAGGGGAAACAGGGTAGCGATAGCCCTCCCTCCCAGCCGTATCCCCAAACTATAATTCCCAGGATTCTTTGGGGGCAGGGATGTGGAACTTGTGGCCTTCCAGATGTTGCTGAACTGCAGCTCTCACAATCCTCGACTTGGGCCACGATGGCTGGGGCTGTTGGGAGTCTAGCCATATGCAGAGTGCCACTCTGCTCCCAAGCTTTTGAAGAAATCTGGGCACAGAACTGGCAGGCGGAGATTGGTGCAGCAGTGCCCCATTTGCACTAACCATTTATCACAACTGTGACTCACAGCCTTGTTCTCGTCACCTCCCTCTGGATCTTGGTGAAGATGCTGAGATATAGTTACGTGCATCTTTCAACTTCTCTCCTTCCATGGAATTAATTTACAGCAGCCAGCTTTTGGTCTTTTCCCCACAAATAGTTGCATCTTTACCCCACTAGGTGGCAGTTTACTACCATCAACTTCAGCTGCCTACAAGGAATTTGGTGGTGTGTGGGCAGAGGTGAGGGGGGAAAGCTGAAGAACCAAAGTCCCTTCTGTACAATGGCAGAGCAGTCGTTCTCTGTCTTTCCAGCTGAGAACAATGTTATACTTACAATTTCATTCTGAACTGTGCCCATGTGCCGCCTTAATGTTTCTGGTGGACACTTCCTTCACACAACACCTACTTGAGCACTGGGAAGCTCCATTGGCAGTACAGCCAGGTCTGGTTCCCTTTGGTTTCCGCATATATCTTTAGTGACTCCAGATCACAATACCTCTCCCCATATGAACCAACCTGGGGCCTGTGATCATCATGTGAGATCCTTCTTTGTGTGCCTCCTCCATGAGACGTCTGGAGGGGCGGCAGCACAAGAACAGGCCTTTTTTGCAGTGGCTCCCTGCTTGTGGAATATTCTCCCCAGGTAGGCTTACCTGACACCTTTGTTACCTATCTTCAGGTGTCAGGCAAATACATTTCTCTTCTCCCAGGCCTTTGGCTACTTAAACAATCTATGGCCTTTAAAACGGTGTGTGTGGGTGGGAGGGGTGTTTACGATTTTTGTTTGTTATCATGTTATATATTTTTGTGTCTTTATATTGCAAACCACCCTGTGATCTTTGGATGAAGGCTGGTATAGAAATTTAACTAACTAACTATCTTCAGAACACACCCTGGGACCTTAGACCAGGTATATGGAAATTTTGACTTTCCAAATGTTGTTGAACCACAACTTCCACCAGTTCCAGCAAGCATGGTCAATGGCCAGGGATGGAAACTGTAGCTCAGCAACAACCGAAGGGTCAAAGGTTCCACATACCTACATCAGACTAATGTGTCTATTAGCAGAAGCAATGCCTTAGGCATGCAGCTAGAAAATGTGATTCATTCCCCCACTGTTGAGTAACTATAGCGGCGTAGATTAGCAAAACAATTCCTCTCCTGCCATACCATGACTTGACTATTCCATATACATTTCCCCCCTTAATCTTTAGAGGCTGAGTCCTTAGTCTGGTGGACCATTTAAGCAAGGGACCACTCTTTGCACTGCAGCGTACAGACTCTTGCATACCATATTCCTGCTTTTGATGTTGAGAAAATATCCCCCAAATCCTGTTTTATGGGGGCTGGATATAACGCAGGGGAAGATGTCTAACAGGATTGTGCAAAGGGAGGTGACATTGGGGTTGTGTTTTCCAAGGCAACAAGAACCACATCATGAATTTGAAGTATCCATTTACTTCGTTTTCAGTTCTGAGCACATTTGAATGGCAGTTGCTTTTTTTAAAAAAAGGGAATCTAAAAGATCTCACAGTCTTGACTGGCACAGCAACAGTTTTTCCTCTATCTAGCTAATGGGCTGTGAATGCCTTAATGATGTATTCTCTGTCAGTCTGTCTCTCATACACAAACAACTACCTCTCTTGTTTGTATTGTAATGCAGGACTGAAACCAGATCCATTTCTAAATATTGCAGGCAATGTTGGTTTTACAATGAATCTCAATGTAATGCCATGGAAACCCACTTCAAGTGCAAGATGATTCTATGGACCAGTGCAAGATGATTCTGTGGACCAGTGCTGCTCTTCCATCACCTTGGACATGAGCTACAGCAGTGATGGCTAACCTTGACACTCCAGATGTTTTGGGACTACAACTCCCATCATCCCTGACCAGTTGGTCTCTAAGGTGCTACTGGAAGGAATTTTTTTATTTTATTTTGTTTTGACTATGACAGACCAACACGGCTATCTACCTTTCACTGGTCCTGCTAGCTAGGGATGATGGGAGTTGTAGTTCCAAAACATCTGGAGTGTCAAGGTTAGCCATTACTGACTGCTACAGGTATGTCTAGAGTACAACCCAAAGGGAATTGGGTAGCCAATAGGCTGGATCATGTTTGATTACTGTGCACTTGACAATGGACATAATTGAAAAGCATCACTATATAAAAGTTCTGCCTGTGGGATTTGATCTGTGATTGCCTATTTACACAATGGACATAGTTTGGCAACTTGATAGGCTCCAGACTCTACTATAACCCCAACTCTGCAGCCAGAATCTCCATTCTTCTTGAAATAATCATATCTACAAAGTGACATTTACACTGATAACGATATTGTCACCTGTGTCCAGTGAGTCCTCACATTCTTATTCTTGTGTGTTGTAGCAATTTATTCCATCCACTTCTCCCCCCACCCTTTTTTTTTGTTACATCGGCTGTTGTAAATACCGGTAATAAGAAATTTATCTCAGTGGGACTTCCAAACATTCATAGAATCCTGCTGTACATTGGCCATGCAGTACTCTCCACTCTACAGCACAGAGTGTAATAAATAATAATAATAATAATAATAATAATAATAATAATAATAATAATTCCCCAGCCACTCTGGGCGGCTTCCAGCAGAATATTAAAATACAATTATTCATCCAGTATTAAAAGATTCCCTAAACAGGGCTGCCTTCAGATGTATTCTAAAAGTCGGATAGTTATTTCTTTGACATCTGACGGGAGGGCGTTCCACAGGATGGGCGCCACTACTGAGAAGGCCCTCTGCCTGGTTCCCTGTAATTTCACTTCTCACAGTGAGGGAACCGCCAGAAGGCCCTCGGCGCTGGACCTCAGTGTCTGGGCAGAACAATGGGGATGGAGACGCTCCTTCAGGTATACAGGACCGAGGCCGTTTAGGGCTTTAAAGGTCAGCACCAACACTTTGGATTGTGCCCGGAAACGTACTGGGAGCCAATGTTATGTGGTCTCGGCGGCCACTCCCAGTCACCAGTCTAGCTGCCTCATTCTGGATTAGCTGTAGTTTCTGGGTCACCTTCAAAGGTAGCCCCACATAGAGTGCATTGCAGTAGTCCAAGCGGGAGATAACCAGAGCATGCACTACTCTGGCGAGGCAGTCTGCAGGCAGGTAGGGTCTCAGCCTGCATACCAGATGGAGCTGGAAGACAGCTGCCCTGGACACAGAATTGACCTGCGCCTCCATAGACATCTGTGAGTCCAAAATGACTCCCAGGCTGCGCACCTGGTCCTTCAGGGGCACAGTTGCCCCATTCAGAACCAGGGAGTCCCCCCACACCCGCCCGGTCTCCCAAGAACAGTACTTCTGTCTTGTCAGGATTCAACCTCAATCTGTTAGCCGCCATCCATCCTCCAACCGCTTCCAGACACTCGTGTGTATGCAGAATTTCATGTGTATGCAAAATGATGTTACTTCAAGTCAGTAGCCTCTTGTTATAAGTGTAGAAAAGAAATATGGAAAACAGCAAGCCACAATATGGTGGAAAAAAGGTCAGATTTTATTTTTATTTCATGTTTTTGACACAAGTAGGGGTAAAACAGTTTCCCCAACACTGATAAGTGCTTTAAGTTTCTGTAAGAGGTGTTCTGAGAAGGCCCCCCTCTCCAAGGATATAAAGACCATTAGGACACCCTTGGGACAACCCACCTCTGCCCCACCCCAGCAGTGTGCTATCTTAAGCAGTATGTAATTGCCTCTCTACTCCATTTAATAAAAATTGTTCTCATTCATTACCTTCCACTCAGCAGAGTCGTGCCACATTAGAAACTGTATTACATTGCTGTGCTATGTTTTAGTGAGAGACATATGGTAGTTCTGCCACACCACCCTTTGCCACTTAAAATTGCACTAGAGGCATTTTCTTCTAATTACTAGACCCTGGTACTGGAAAGAAAACAAAACAGGCAATGCCAACAATGAGATTCGGAACAGCTTCTGCTGTACATCGGAACACAATTATTTTGCGTGATGCCCAATTGGCGGAGAGCTTGTTTATGACTCTTTTTTTACTCTGCAGAAAAGAAAAGAAAGGTGGGTGAAAGCCGGAAACAGGTGGTTTGTTTTTTTTTTTACTGAATGACTTCTAGTTTCTAGCTATTATGTGCGCATTACAGAGGGATAGGCAATATTACTGGACTCCAAGTATATATAAGAAATAGAGGGTGAAGTCTTGATCATTAGTTTTGACCCTCTCATTCTGCTTCAGGTACACAATGCATTTTTTTTAAAGTGGCACATATACATTTAGTCATTCTTCCTCAACTTATTAAAAATGTAAACATGCAAGAAAGATGCAAAACTGCTGTGAGGATTGATGTGCACATATGTGCAATGATCAGGCCACCGGCACTTGCCAATCTGCACAATGCAGCTGGCTTTTCTTTGCTTCAAATCTAACACTGCAGTTTTATGGAACTGGTTTTTAAACATTTGCCCAAAAGAGGAAAATATATGTTTAAATTGAATATGCCCTCTCCACTCTAAAAATGTTATATGCCTTCACCCTCAAAATGCATGAAAACTGAACCCTTCCACAGATTTAATGCTGCAGCTGTGCTCCTTTGTTCCAGTTACTGAAAAAGAGGAAATAGATATCACTTGTGGCTATAGACTTATTTTGCCCCCAGCAGCATGGAAGAGAGAAGATTCAGATGTCTGCCTGAGTAGCAATACCTCAAATCCAATTGGTGAGAAATAAATGGACTCTGAAAAACCTGTAGGTTCAGGAAAGGTCTGAATGAAGAGAGAAAAGACAGTGAATGAATTTCACCTTAAGGCCATGGTGTCTGGGCTTCTGTTGCATTTGCAACAGGCTTTGAGGACACTTCAGAACAAGGTATCATTCCCTTCCTCTGTTCCTCTAAAGTGCTGAAGCTGGACTGAAAGCAACTTGTAAAATGCTATTTAGTAGCCCTGCCCTTGTATCAAAGGAGCAAGGCATTTATTCTCCTGAAGAAGGGAGGTACAGAGTCTCTGGCCTGGAGAGGTAGGTGGCTTGCTCTGCATTTTTTTCTGTAAATGGTAATTGAAATTCTCAGTCGCCTCTCTCTTTCAAGGCCACTTCATGTTATTTCCCCCCTTGACAGGGAGATAAGCATTGTGGTTAGAAAAGCTGCATTAAAAAGCAGCATGTGCTATTTCACTGTGGGGTGTGAAAACCAATGTGGCCTAGTAAAGAGAGGCTGGACCAGGGTTGTGAGAGATGCCCAAAATTAAAATGCGGTAAATTATTAGTAGTACAAATACAACACATCAGAAAACTATCGCATGCGCAGTCAACCTGGCTTCCCAACACATATGCTCATTGCACTCATGCAACCACCTGTGTATTTTTTACACCCGTCCTGTAGTTTGATATTTACCTGTTCACAAGGGGCAACTAACCATTTCCCCTGGGCAAATACTATGGCAGCTAACTGCTCCTGCCAATAGCTTCCCTAGTTCTGTGCTGTCCCTTTGGGCGCCAAGCATGCAGCTTTATTTCCTGATATTAAAGTTCATAGTACTTTAGGGAGAAACAGCACACAAGGCTTGTAGGCTCCGTATCACAGCTCTCTGCATACCGGAGACCCAAGCTGTAAGGGTTGCATGGGAGTGCCTTCAACTCTCTATTAAACTGTATCCCCGCCCTTCATCTCCTATAGTTTGTTCTGTGCATTATGTTACTAAAACACCAGCATGTGAGCTGGGAGGGGATGGACACCTTCCCCCTTAGTAATTTAGATGGCTGCTTTATACAGTTTCCCCAACATTTGCATTAACCTTGTATTATATATATATATATGAATGAATGAATGAATGAAGTGGTCTCACATGCCACCTATCATTAAGCAAAGTGCAGTGGCTGTCTCAGGCAGAAGTTTCTGGGTGTTGCAAAGGTTGCCATTTTATTCCAGCAGATAAACATTTGTGGGATTTTCTGCCTCAAATACCAAAATAACTTGCCTGCCTCGAGTGTATGCACCTCGACTATTTGGGGGCGTGGGTACTTGATGTTCCACCTCAGGCAAAAAGGTAGGCCAGCCCTGCTCACAAGTATGCGTTCTGAATCCTTAAATAATTTTCAGAGTATACAACATAGTTTCTCTGAGTGTTGCTCCTCTCTGAGCACAATTCTTTGCTGCACACATGCTTGGAGTGGGCTTTTTGATTCTCCTCAATAGAGCAGACAAGAGAAGCTCTATCTATACAACACAACACATAGAATCCTGGGCAGGAAGCACATTTTTATATATGCAAAGCAAAGCTTAGTAGAGACCTCAATTCACAAGGATATGAAAATCGCCTTAAATAAAAGTTCATTTATTTCTATTCCCCATAGTGACCAGGTAGATACTGCTGGAAGGGTCAAAGGCACGGCATGACGGTGATGACTTTTCTCTGTTGTTTTTCTCCAACATCTGTTAATTTAGAGGCACCTTATCTATGATCATGGAAATTTCCAGCTAGTTATTCTAGCTAATAGCCATTCACACCATCTGTGCATCCATCTAACCCACCCTTTTAAACCTTCTACGTAACTTGGCTCTCCCTATTCCAAAGTTTTCAGGATATGTAGTGGTCCAGAAAGTTAACAAAGGGTCAGAAATCCCTTGCATACTATCCTTGTAACATGAGACCTCTGGTAAAGTAGCTGGCTACAGTGCTTCATTTTCCAGCTACCAATAATACATTAATACAGCTGTGTCTTGTCATCTTCTGTTTTTTGTGTTTTATTTGAAGAAAAGCTTTCAAAATGTTAAGGTGCAAGACACATTTAACCCACTGGGATGATTATCAACCTACTTGTTCTTTCAGGTACTGATTTCTTAACTAGGCACTGCAAGGTCATTCTAGCCAGAAAAGAAATTCCATGCAGAAATGGAACTCGGAGGAATTGTGTTGCATCCAAAATTTTACACTACCAGAAAACAAACAGCAACACAGTTATGGGTCCACAAATGCACTTGCCTGCGGCAAGCAAAGGGAGGAATTAAATGCAATGCTAAGCAGATCATTCCAAGCATGAACAATTTGCCCCCTTTCTCTCCATACACTGTTCTGAGGGTTCTCCTGACCTGCCCCTAAAGCCAATTTGGGGAGGCACAAGGGAGGAGTGGGAAAGGCCTGCTACACTAGGATGGGCTTCTGCTGGCAGATCTCATTGGTTGAATCCTACCCATAACTTTTAACCTTAGCAGTTGCAGACACCAAGGGACAGAGTGCTAGGTGTTTATCTCTGAAGTCACACTGGAGTTCAGAGGCGCTCAGAAACAGTTTTTACTGTTTCTCTTTTACTGTTTGGTTTTCTGAGTGCCTCAGAAAACCAAGTCCATCATTATTGCAGGCACAAGCCTGTCCCCTTTTCACAAGTGGGCAACAGGCAGGCTCAGTTGTAACCACATATTTTGGTCAGGTACCAAAATTTATGTATCCCTGGGTGTGAGCATCATGGCAGCGAAACAAAATAGCAAGAGGGGGTAGTGAGTCAAGCTCTAGAATTGTTACTAATTCTGGCTGTTGAATTAAGACTTTGAGGAAACCGGTGAAATTTACAAATGTCTAGGGTTTTCATGATGCCAGGACAAATGGCTCCTGAAGAAGAGAGAAAGAGAGAGGGGGGGGGAAGTGCCTCAAATAAGACAGTATTAAGAATCTGAGTATTTGGCATTGCCTGCACTTCAGATCCATCTGAAGTGGACATTGAGTAGAATAATATATTGTGAATGGTGGGTGTGAAATTTTGAAGCTGGCTTAATACAAACTGTGACTGGATTTTTAGTCCACTGTTACAACACAGATACAATGAATACATAATTATGACTTAGCAGAGTAAAAAGGCCACCTGAGTTGATTAGTCACCCCATACAGGCACAAGAACTAGGGAGGGAGCATAGAAAATAGAAAAGGCAGTGCATGGTCAGCAATGTTTTGGCACATTAAGAAGTCATTTTAGCAAGTGGTCTGCTACTGATTCTGCTTTTTTCTTCTCAGCAGGCGAGTCTAACAGGTAAAAGGTGTTTTTTGGAGTACCATATTTTTCGCTCTATAAGGCGCACCTGACCATAGGACGCACCTAGTTTTTAGAGGAGAAAAGCCCCATTTTTTGAGGATCAGCTCAAAGTTGTTGAGCTTACTTTGCAAAGGGAAAAAACCCTGTTTTATGGGGTTTAACTCACAGTTCTGCAGCTTCAGGAAAGGGAGCCATTTTCTACAGTTTCCAGACAGATAATCTAATCAGCCAGACACATGTCGCTGGGGAAACAGCCTCCCTCTGCAAGGGGGCGGGGCTGGAATCTCTCTCCCTTATCTCTCCCCCCAATCGTTTGCTGAGCAGCTGCCCAGCGGGCTTCCTTTCAACACCCCCTTCTCTCTCTTTTTTTAAAAAAGCATGATCTGCTTTTGCCCCAGGGCGGTTCAGCTCCAGGGACCACACATTTGCTCCATAAGATGCACAGACATTTCCCCTTACTTTTTAGGAGGAAAAAAGTGTATCTTATGGAGCGAAAAATACGGTAACCTACTGCCAAGGAGAGCCACCACCCTCTGATAGCACAGGATAATTAGACTCACCCAGCAACAAGCATTCAGCTGTTAATAATAGGGTGTGATCCTTTCTTTCTGATGAAGCAAAAAATTACCACTTCAGTGCCAAATACCCAAGAGGACTTGGAAGTCACTTCT
The DNA here is from genome assembly GCA_034641385.1 of Darevskia mixta. Taxonomy (NCBI): domain Eukaryota; kingdom Metazoa; phylum Chordata; class Lepidosauria; order Squamata; family Lacertidae; genus Darevskia; species Darevskia mixta. Next base: position 29,524,876 of record JAWWNH010000029.1, read on the forward strand.
TTTTTCTTTTATAAGAGTATCCTTAGCATAACCTAATCTAGGTACTACAGAGTTTGGGCTAGTGCAAACAGCTTGGAACAATACAACAGAGGTTCTAGTTCAGCGTGGAATAGAATTTTAGAAAAGAGCCAATTTAGTTTAGAGCATGGAAATGAACATCAAATGGCTACGTTCAAAATCAAAATGATAGCCACTTAATACTGAGGTAGATGCAGTTATCTTGATGTTCCAACAGATATAAAACTAAAAACAGTCTACAGATCTACAGGATTGCAAAACAGGAAATTGCTTGAACATCCACCTGTAGAAGTTCAAGTTTCCAAACCACAGCAGGCACATGACACAAAATTGTCAGGCATCCTCAGCAAAGTTCTATGATTAGTGGGGAATTTGATGATAAACAAGAGTAACTGAGCAAAGATGTAGTGAGAAGAGGAAGAATTAGTTAAGCCAATAAAAGGGTTGCTTGAGGAAATTATAGAATGCTCACCACATGACACAGCCACAAGAGAAAATGGGGGAAAGGTTACAATGAATTCTGGCAAACATTGATAAACTAAGGCTGTAATCTTAACATCATTTACCTGGGAATAAGTCCCACTGAATCTAACAGGACTAACATCTGAGTAGATATGGTTAGGATTGTGGTTGGTGACTACCTTGTCCCTGACATAGGTTTTAGGAGAACGCAAAAGTGAACTTAAAATACAGTATGGAACTCTACAAAACTTGGAACATATTTTGAATACTACATGACCATCATTCTCCTTATTCTGAAATTCTATCTTTGGAGGACATAACATAGTAGCTTCTACTGCTGCTGCCTACCAGGGAGGGGCCTTTATGGACCAAAGCCATGTCTCTTTTAGATGAAAAGTCTTTCCTGTATGGTCATAGCAAAACTGAAATTATAACTACATAAAATGTGTGCCTGGTACCATTTCACTTTTAAAAAAACAAAACAAAAACTATGCTGAGTAGTTTGCCCTTTCTTGCATTTGTAGCAAGAACGTATGAAGGACTGAGTCAGTTTTATCACTGGAAGCAGATAAATTTTAAAGGTCAAGGCTACCAATTTGGTCTCTCTTCCTAGCACTGCAAATCACCAACATCATCTGGGGGGGACGACCCCATTCTGAGAGCCCACCCCCAGGGCAGATTTTACTTTCTTTCTAGTTTTTTATGGACGAGTTTAAGACTTTCACAATAAGCCACATGGCTTATGTAAATATCATAGAAAACAAAAATGAGAATGATGACATGCGGTCTTTGAAGAACTCGCTCCCTGTTATGCCAATTTGGTTCATGTAAGCAGAGTTTAAGCCTAAGATTTGGTATAGAAATGCAAAACACTTGGTATACAGCAAACTGTTGTATAAGCATTATGTCATGCGGCCAAATTGCTATTCTGTGCATGTTTAGTATGATTTATCCCTTCATCTCACACCATCCTAAACCAACAAAATCTGGGTATGGAAAAGTGCTCAGCCACTTTCACTATGTAGACAGATGTACAACAATTTACAGGTAAGGATTGGCTGTGTTGACTGAGTTTTAGTTTCCTTTAAAGTTGACAGAATAACCAGCAAGAAACTACCACACAAATTTGAAACTCCACCAGAACAGAACACCTGCCTTTTTTCCTGTTCAATGACTGTTTAGGGACATCCTCATGTCACCAAGAGAAATGGCACCATACCATAGCCGGTTTTATTTGAGTTACCAATAAGGTTTTAGTTCGTTTAAACAACCAAACAGTGAAGTAGAAAGGAGAAATGGAGAAAGCTATGCTTCCAGCAGGACCAGGAAGAGATAGGAAAAAAGAAAATGCATTATTAAAACAGATACTAACAGGAAAAGATGTTAAACATTTGTTAATTCCCTTTTTTAAAATTAGAGCACTTTTTTTTAAAAGGTTTGTTTAAAAACATAGCAGTGTTGTCTTTCTGGTATACAGGAAAGCAAAATGCCCTAGTCTGTAATGGTGCTATAGCAGTATATGCTGTGGATTTGTTTGCATTCCATCACAGATCAGTAAACTTGCTGACCCAAACTCAGATACATTTTTTTGCACTCAAAATCATCATAATTTCAGTGGGACTTGAGTACAATTATCTTTCTCTAGGAGTTGCATTTCAGTGCTGTTATGCATTTTGAGAAACAATGGAGATTGATATGACTCTGATACTTCATCTGCAATGAACGTTTGCTGCTTTAAGCTAAAATCATTTCGAAAAACCATTGGTTGGATGCAAAATGGACCCTCTTCACTTTATAAAGCAAACAAAAACAAGACAGTGGCACAGCTTCTGGGGAGAAATCCAAGTAAGAATTTGAGATATGAATCCTAAGAACGAGCAAGGAATTTTAAAACCCAAATATTATTTTTGTTTATTAAGATGCTTATAATGTGATGGGGGGGGGAACTCGATTGCTAATAGGACTAATGGCAATAATTTCCTGAAAGGAAATGTAATTTTCTTAATATCTTGGGTACTCGCTGTATTATAATCTCAGGAAAGGTATCTGGAAAGCCCCTAAAAAGGACTGGACACATAATCCAAGTCTATCACTGCATACCTTTCCTGCAAATCTGCAAGACAAATCCATAAAAGGAATCAGGCTACTGTACTTGAGTATAGATGTGCCCTTACCCAACTGGTGCTGTGGGGAGAAGGGGGTTCCTGACTCAGTCCAGGTGCACCTTTCATCCTACCTGCAGCAGATTATTGGGTGGGAATAGAAAAGATACTCTTGCCTTGAAGCTGGCACGCTCAGTCATCCATGGGTCAGGGACCTTTCCAGCAAACAATCATTTAAAAATAATAGTGTGATTTGGACTGCTCAGCTCCCTGAGAAACCAGTTTGTGCTACAGAAACCCATTGGAAATATAAGAAAGACTGAAAAAGATCCCAGGAGTCTGGCTTTCAAAGCCATAAAACTGCTTTCCATGTGGTTCTAGTAGGGCCAGAGGGATGCCTTGCGTTGGTAGCAGTTGCATCTTTTGTTTTGTTTTTGTTTAAGACAGACAACAACACCCATGTGGTGCTACTACAGTACACCAAATGCAATGCCAAAATTATACAGCTGACAGCTCCTAAATGCTAACTCATTTTATAGAACCCTGGTCACTGCCTTTACAACTGATGCAAACTGATTTGAGTTCTCTTTGAGCCACCTCAGTAAAAATCTTCTATAACCAAGACTCATTTTGTGTATGTGTGTGTGTGTGTTTTAAAACCATTTGTTCCACTTGGAGTGGTCCCATACTGTCGCTCTGCTCATGTTCCACTGCCGAGAATGCTCACAGCAGTGGCTGTGATTTTATAGTTTCTTGTGAAGCTGCTAAATAGGCTTTTTGCTTCCACAATAACGCCTACTGTAACAACCTTTACAATAAACACTGTTGAATTCTGAGTTCTTCAGAAACCTGTTTGAATGCAGGCAGAATTCAGAAGGATTGTCTTTCTGCTGCATAATCATACGTGGCCCTCTGCTTCTTCACCTTCCGTCACTGTCTCCTTAAGCCCAATTTCAGAGCAAGACTTTTCTTCTCCCTCTCCTGGGGGTTTACTGGCCTCCTCCTGTAACCAACAGCAAACACACAATGTGGAGATTAGTGAAGAGGTAAAAGCAGAAGTTCTTAAAGCATAAATTCAAAGATTCTCAGAACTTTTAAGCTCCAAAAAAATAATGCAAAGGGAATTGCTTCCTAGCAGTATTTCAGAAATACCATTCCATAATTGCTGGAAATGAAGTTGGGCACATGAAACTCAACATGGGAAATGAATGTTTCAGGTACCTACAACTCTAACAACCTCTGAAGTTGCAATGTGAATGTAGAAAGGGACTGGAAGATATGCCTCTGTAAATTGCCTGTTACCTAAACCCCACTTGAGTGTACGAGGAACTGTGAAATGGTAGAAGCAGGTGAATCCTCAATGCTTACAAAACATTCTAGATTTTATCTGAAGCCATCTCTGATACACAGAGCTGAACAGAACAGAAAGAACTACCTCTACTGCTAGAGATAAGAAAAGGAATACGATGAATGCATTCATTTCATTACTAGTCTTTGGTAGCAGTTGAAAGGGTTTCTGGAAAACTTTCAGATTATAAAAATTGTTTGTCACAAAATGAAAATGCATCTGGAGCTTACAATATTGTATGCATATAGATGTTGGTTGTGATCCAGAAGCTTCACACATGCACCTCTATAAGGAAATAGAGAATTTCAAAGCCTATATAGCCTGGATGAGCTATATAGTTAAGGTGCCACTGAATGGTAATCTGAAATAAATTAAAAAATTAAAAAATTGTCCAGTAGCACCTTAGAGACAAACGTAGTTGGTCTCTAAGGTGCTACTGGACAATTTTTTAATTTTCTTATTTATTTCGACTGCGTCAGAGCAACACGGCTACCTACCTGAATCGGTAATCTGAAAATTATTCAACTATGGGCTCAAGGCTCAGTGTCTACAATCTGACTTAACCATCTCCTCAATTGTGCCATTTTTTGTGCCCCAAATGAGAGTTCATCATAGGACTGAATACCCCTCCGTAAACAAAGGGGGAAGACCCCTCTGTGGTGGGATGCTGGAAACTGTGCCCCTGAGACTCTGAGCCACCTCCTCCATGTGCTGCCAAACCACCTTAATTTCCACCCTCCAAGAAGAGAATTCTAAGAATCCACCACCTGTGGAAACTATACTGGGTGGTATTCCCCTAAGTAGACACACTGAAATTAATGAACATGACTAAGTCAGGTCCTGGCGTGCTCTGGTCCATGGGGTCACGAAGAGTCGGACACAACGACAACAACAAGTCAGGTCCATTAATTTCACTGGATCTACACCAATTAAAGCTTCGTGAAATGCCACCCAATGCATTGTTAATATTTCTGTATAATTATATACCACACCCCCTCAGTATTTTGGCACAGTTAAAGTTGGACAGAGGTTGGAAGCAGGCCATATTGGCATGGTACAAACCTTTGCATCTCTCTCTGCGAATTTCTTGAACATGTTGGCATATATTTTTCGGTCACGCTCATTGTGTTCCTTTGTCTTCTTCTGACACACAGTGATTTGTGACCTGGCTGCCTTGTTTTGTGGATTCACTTCTAGCACTCTCTCAAAGTCACACTTTGCCAATTCAAATTCATTCATGAGTAGTCGTGCTTCTCCTCTTCTGTACAAGCCCTTTTCGTTGAGCTGGTCCAGTGCTAATGCCTGTAAACATACATCCGCACATTTAACATAGCTAAAACGATTCCACAGATAGAGACAACAAGAATGAGGAAAACGGGAATCAAGAAGAGGATGTGGGACAGAAAGAAAATGTGTCAACTGTGTATGTCTGCTCAATATGGCTAACCTGACCCAAAAACCCCACCCCCTCACACACATAAACAAATCTCATTACAGCCAACCCAAGACAACCAACCACACACTCTAGGCCAGGGGTCAGCAAACTTTTTCAGCAGGGGGCCGGTCCACTGTCCCTCAGACTTTGTGGGGGGCCGGACTATATTTTGAAAAAAAATATGAACGAATTCCTATGCCCCACAAATAACCCAGAGATGCATTTTAAATAAAAGGACACATTCTACTCATGTAAAACCACGCTGATTCCGGACCGTCCGCGGGCCGGATTTAGAAGGTGATTGGGCCGCATCAGGCCCCCGGGCCTTAGTTTGGGGACCCCTGCTCTAGGCCACCCCAACCTCTCTCACTACCAAGGAAATATAACAAGCAAATAGAAAGAGAACCCACACAAGTGACTCTGACACAAAATCCCACACATACACTAAGTAGAAGAACAGAAGCATTGCCCACCCCACCCCATGCACCCTCCCCCTCTTTTCTTTCCAACCCAACAGTGCACGCAACACTAATGTCTCAGAACAAATGAAACTGATCTATAGAAAACACAACTTGAAAAAAAAAGACAATGCACTTATTTTTGTAAACTAAGAAATCTTTAATAATTTATTCATTTTTAAACTGAGTACCGGTATGTATGCTGGGCATAAAATCCTGTGCTGAGGTGTTATTACGGCTTTTGTTTTAATTAAGGTTGACAACAATAGAAAAACAACAACAACCCCATATAGAATCATACAGCTGTGACCAGGACTGCCATATAGAGGCAGGATAACCTAGATTCTCAACTTCCATTTATGGAAAATAAAAGAGGAACAATTTTTTTCAGTCACATAGTTTTCTAGAAAAGCCTGATTCTGCCAAGTCCAATGAAAAAGAGGGCTTTTGAGTGCTCAAGAGCAAGGACATGAGTCACTGACACAGGAATAGGTAATATTCTAGAAAAATGACCACTTCAACCCCTCCATTAAAATGCAAGCAGTACAAGGCATATTCTTTTATTTTAATGTCTCTTATATGACCAACTGGTGTCATCCAAAGATTACTGTGCATGCACAGAATGCATTTCTATGCGCACATGTGAGTGTGGGGGGAGAATTACTCCACCACCACATACAGCACTTTATCCCTAAAAAAAACCTGCAGTAAAATGGCATACCATGTTGGGGGCAGAGCTGCAGAAGGGGCAGGGGAAATGGTCAACACATGCTGAAGTGCTTGTACATAATAATCTAGGGAGCCACACTAGACATATCAAAATGACAAAGCTGAGTTTCTAGACATACAGCTTATTTATTGACCTTAGTAACAAAAGCTGTTTTTAAAATAAAATAAAATAGTGAAGTAACCATTAAAGCTCACGTACTATACTGTATAGGGATGCGGGTGGTGCTGTGGGTTAAACCACAGAGCCTAGGGGTCCCTTTACCTTTACTATACTGTATATCTGCTGCATACCCTGAAATTTTGGCATTTGAACTTCTTAATCAAAAATCCAAATCCAGATGCCAGATGTTTTTATCAGATGTTTCTATGGTGCCTCAGTTATAGATGTAAAAATAAGAGCTTCAATATTATTGAATCAAGCAAAGAATTTTAAACCCAACAACGTAATTTTCTCAAACATCCTGGCACTAAAATGGTGGAAATCTCTCCACTGATCTACAAAATGGATTTGTCTCCAAGACTAGTTGGAAATGTGTATGTTGTAGATGACAAGTCATCTTCAACTACAAATAGAACATTCAAAAAAGAGTAATATGATACAGTGACTAAATGCAAACGGATATTATGCTTAAAGCTTCCAAACAGAGGCCCAAAAGAGAACTTACAGGCAATGTTTAGATGATGACTCACAAACCCCAGATATTTATAGTTGTACCCGTAAGCACATGCCTTACGTTTGCATAATTATCTTACTAATTTAAATGTTCTGTCTCATTTTTTAACACTTCATTCTAGCTGTGTGCTGCATTCAGAGACGTAAAGCACATAATAGCAGCTCCATTCTGCAGACTTCTAGCCAAACCCAGAATGTGGTCCGTACTAAAATAATACCTATGCATGCTTAACTAATGGAAAACAGCATGCAATGCAGATAAACCCTGTTGTAGCAACACGACAGTATTAAAGAATAAACTTATGGAAGTTGAAGCTATTGTGTGACTGGCATTAAAACTGAAAAGGCCCCTATTTCATGGCACCCCTAAAAATTTGCCTTGAGATGCTGTCATAGTTCATGTATTCCATGTACACCTGAAGGTGTTGCCTAGGAAAGTTCTTGCAACAGCAACCCCCAATTTGTGCAGGGGTTGTGTTCTGGGTCATTGTGTGCTATGTCGGGGTGCATATAAGCCCACCCCATCCGCCAGGGCCGGTGCTAGGTTTTTTTGCGCCCTAGGCGAGATCACCTTCTGCCCCCCCCCATTTCCCAGAGTTGTCGACCTTTTTTTAAGGGAGCTGACACCATGCTTATACATTATCTCTAACAAGCCCTTAGAACAAAATAAAATGAAAAGGCAGAAGAAAATCTAATGAAGTCCTCAATTCCAAAGCAAGACTCATTCAAGACTCAACAGTTCTTCTAATTCATCCTCATGATTCAAATCACCACATATCAAAAAGTTAAAGCAATCACCAGTTTGTTGTTCTTTAAATAAATTAATAAAGACACAGACAATGAAGTTTCCGGCCAATTTGTGTTTAAGTACAAAGCTGACGTTTTCAAACATTGTGGGGGGTGGGGTGGGGTGGGTGTAAGTGACATCCTGCTTTACACATCCTGGGTCACAAAGGCTGCAGCCCTAACTGCACTTACCTGAGAGTAAGTCCTGCGGAATCTAATAGGAGCTTACTTCTGAGCAGACAGTAGGACTGCAGCAAGAAACATAGTTGGGAATTTGGGCTTTCTGTTTTACCGTATTTTTCGCCCCATAATGCGCCCCGGACCATAACGCGCACCTCGCTTTTAGAGGAGGAAAACAAGAAAAATATTTTTTTCTGGTTTTCCTCTAAAAGGCTGGGAGGGAGGGAAGAGAGAGAGAAGGAAGGAAAGGAAGGAAGGAAGGAAGGAAGGAAGGAAGGAAGGAAGGAAGGAAGGAAGGAAGGAAGGAAAGAAAGAAAGAAAGAAAGAAAGAAAGAAAGAAAGAAAGAAAGAAAGAGTGAGAGAGGGAAGGAAGGAAGGAAGGAAGGAAGGAAGGAAGGAAGGAAGGAAGGAAGGAAGGAAGGAAGAGATTGGAGATCTCAGCGCAGCACAGCACCTCTCTCAGCCCTGGCTCTGATCTCTCGCGGGCAGCAGCAGAAGCCTGCTTTTGGGATCCGTGGGCTGCGTAGGGTTTGGTGGAGGAAATAGCAGCATCCCTGCTAGTTCCTCCACCCAACCCCACGAAGCCTGCTGATCCCAAAAGCAGGCTTTTGGGATTGGCGCACAGCGCGGGGTGGTGGTGGAGGAACCAGCGGGGCTGCTGCTAGTTCCTCCACCAAACCCCACGAAGCCTGCTGATCCCAAAAGCAGGCTTTTGGGATCGGCGCGCAGCGCGGGGTGGTGGTGGAGGAAGTAGCAGCATCCCCACTAGTTCCTCCACCCAACCCCATGCAGCCTGCCAATCCCAAAAGCAGGCTTCGGCTGCTGCCCGCCTCTGACGCTCGCCAGAGCAGGGATCGGAGCCGGGGCTGAGAGAGGTGCTACGCTGCGCTGGCCAGCGCCCCCTCCATTTTGGCGCCCTAGGCAACTGCCTAGTTCGCCTAAATGGACGCGCCAGCCCTGCCATACGCTTTTCCTGCCACTTCCGGGCTTGCGGAGTGCACGGTCGTGCATGCTTTGAACATGCGCAAAATAGTTGTTGCCTGTATTGTGTTCAGTTAAAGAATCATATACGTTAAGGATCATATGCAGTTCTTCCCAACTCAGTTTACTACTCATGTTCTCTGTAGTCAAAAGGGACATTCTAGAAAGGACAGCCCTACTCCTGTAATGGTCATGAACAAATCGTAGAGCAGTCAGAATATTCACAGTTAAATCCTATACATGTTCTGTCTTTTTTTACAGTTTTATTTGCCTTTGCTTTGTGCTTTCTTTCACTCATTTTTTTTTTTACAAAGGTCAATAAACAAACAAATAAATGTCACCGAGTACAATGTGGCTTGCTCTCAGGTAAGTGGGTATAGGATCACAGCCATAATAAGGAATCATTCCTCTCAGTGTAAACGGTACAGTACAGGGACTAAACACATAATGGATTCATTAAACTTAACTCTTTGCATATATTTGCACTTAGCTTCCAAGATGCCACAGAACTGTTTTATTCTGCAGGCAATGGCCACAACCATCCATCAGCACAGGAGCATTTATAAAGTAAGGTCTTTTTCTAAATCTATCAGATAGTAGTTTGTTGCCTTTTCAAGTTTTTTAAAAGTTTTTTTGGCATCTGTCTCAAATATGTTTAAAGAATCAAGGTCAAAGGTTGTCTGAAAGAGATATAGGGCAGGATATGACCACCACCCACCACCAATGGCCTCCCAAACCCCACATGGCCAAATGTCTCTTTACCTTATTGCAATACTCAATAGCTTTTGTATACTCCCGCAACTTCAAATTGCACATGGCGAGGTTGAGGAAGGCTGCCAACAACAACGATTCTGAAGCTTTAGATTCCCTTTCTGATAAGCCATATTCCATTTCTAACCAGGATACAATCTTCCCGTATTGAATCACTGCCTGTAGGTACTTGCCTTCCTAGCATGGGGTAAAGAAGATCAGATTATGAATGGTATTTTGCAGTGTGAAATATATTTGACTCTGAAATTTGTTATAATTTGAACAGCAACAGAATGAGGAGGAAGCAATTCAGAAGGACTAGGTGCAACATCAATGGGAACTGCAAGCGTGGAAGTCAGGAGAGTATTAGCAAGCAGTAGTGTCATATAGTCTTGGTGCTGTCACATTCTGCCAAGACTACCATGTGCCTAGAAAAAATATTTCAGAAACTCTCCAAACCACCTCCAATATATCTCATGCCATCTCCACTCCTAGTGTTAGTCCAGCTTACAGGCAACTCCACCTTTGGAATGAGAAGCTGAGGTGGAAAAGAGGCATCCTTAGGGTTGCTTGAGAACCACAGTGCCTCTGAAAATGTCATCACTGGCAATTAAACCACAGGGCATTTATCAGAAGAAATTCCAATTATTGATGCTACTATTTCTAGACATGTTGACACAGACCTTGAAGTACACAGTCCCTTTCTCTTTGACGATGCCAGCCTGCTCTAATTTCTCTTTGGTGTCCATCTCCCAGGATTCTTTGGCCTGCAAGCAAACATGTATAGCAATCATTAGGTAATTATAGGGGCACCAAACCCTGCTCCTTTCTTAGAAATTGTCTTCAGACCCCAAGACATGGTAAACTTCACAGAATCTCACTATTTCCAACTTTGACATTACTTGAACATATTCTTTCAAGTAACGCAGTAGCGTTAGCAATGGGATGAGTGGGTAGGAAGTAATAGAGGGTATTATTATACACAAAGGGTAACCCAGGAAGCTGCCTTATGTTGTGTCCATTTAACTCAGTATTGCCAACACTGACAGGCAGTGGCTCTCCAGGGATTCCAACAGGAGTCTCTCCCAGTTGGGGATTGAATCTGGGGTCTTCTGCACAGAAAGCACATGCTCTACCATCAAGCTATAGAGGGTACTAGGTAAGCTACATCTGGCTTTAGAAATTAAGAGCAAGTTTCAGAGTAATTAAATATTTACACCACTGTAATTAAGGCTATGTCTTGCAAACGGGTTGTTCCAATCCATTTATTCTTCACACACGTTTGGCATGTGAGGGCTTCACTCACTATATTCATTGCTATTTTGCTGCTTGTCATGCACTGGGCAGAGATCGGTAGAAAATATCCTGGGTGAGTTTTTTTGTCCCTCCTCTCAATCTCTTTCTTTTCCCCAGCAAGCTTACAGGATTAAACAGCAATTGTTTTAGTCTTAAAAAAAAGTTTTAGTTTTGCACAATTCTGATTTAGCAGAATTGCACAATATCTGTAATAATAGAAACAAACCAGGCATGTTTAGTGCTCTGAATGTGTGTGGGGCATGTGCCAAGGTTTCTATAAATTAAGGTAATTCCTCTTTTCCACTCTTCTCCAACTAATGAGCAACTTCACCTCAAAGGCGAGTCTCCTGAACCTCTTCTTGCCATTTTCCTCTGTAATGATGCTTCCAGACTTGTTATTTTCAGGTGGGATTCAATCACATTCCAGAAAAATAAGTTTGTTTTGGAGCTCTTGTACAACAAACCCTCCAAAAGCGACAGGAACATGCACTGGAAAGTGTGTGATTACTCTTGTTTGATGCAACATCATCAATCCTCCTCACAAACAAATCAGAAGGAATACTCAGTCAACGTCATCTAACCTCCCTACAAACCAGGATGAGTGTTCAATGAAGAGTGTCTTGTGCAGGATCAGAGCGTGATGGTGGGTGAAGTAAGAGGTGGCGAGGGGGGCTTCCTGCTTGCCTCTTCCTGCTGTTTCTCCCCTCCCCTTCCCACCACCCATCATCTTCAATAGCTCTGTGCAGCAGAGCTTCCTACAGCTATAAGAGACTCTTGGAGGGGATTGGAAAAATAGTGAGATGACACTCAGGACTGACTTAATTTCCCTCTCCATCTCAGCAACATGAAGAGATCCTCAAGTCCTTTACATTTTGAATGTTAGTTGGAGAAGGCAAAGAGAGAGGTATCGTCTTAATTCACAGAAAGATTGGCACACACATTTCCCCACCTCCATTCAGAGCATTAAGCAGCACTACACATTTGTTTTGATTATTACAAGGCTTGTGCAAATCTGCTCCATGTGGGGAGCAACTGGTAGCACAAGCGTGGCAATGGAAGCTACCCACTGAAACCTCACCACACATGTGCCAAATTATTCCCCCACCCAAAAAGCACTAAACAGGTTCCACACCAGCAATGACTGCAGATGCATAATAATATATTTATCAGATTTTCCCCAGTAAGGAGAAATCCAGATTAAAGGAACTGGCTGACACTTTAATGAAGATAGCATTCTGCGGATGCTGCCCTAAACTTGGGGACCCACTTCACAAATGATTATAGCTCTGCTAAAAATCTCTTTGGAAACACTGTCTTGGGAAGTGTGACAGGATGAAAAAGTCGTGAAAGTGTGAGAAACCTCTACAAATCTTTCAAGAGTAGAAAGTGTGGAGAAGAAACCAACGCCTTCCTCCTGCAAACATTCCCCAGTATAGACTATAAAAGCACAGCTCCACCTTATGTACATCTTGTTCCTTTACTATACTGTACTGAGATGGGTACATTCTCCAGCACCCCAAAGAGGGCACAGCCTGTTTGGCAATTCTGCCCTGCCCTCCTCTTAGTGCTGTTTGGCAGGACATGGTTTTTTTTGTCTGCAGCCCAGGGAAAAAAAAGAAGTACAAAAGGAACAAGCCCAGAACAAGTCTTGGACCCCACCCAAAACAATAAAACAAACACACACACAAGAACACTGTGACCTTAGTTGACGTATCTGCCTTACCAAGCTTTGTCACAAACATGCAGGGGCAGGGAGGGGGAGAGAGAACAGGACATCCTAAATGTTTTCATTGCAGAAGAGATCTTGTAGGTAAATGTCAGATGTGTGTGTGTGTGTGTGTGTATTATAGCTGTTTACAATTGGGAAAAAATCCCATTCTCACCTTTTCAAAGCTTTTCAGTGTAACTTCATACACAAGTTCAGCATTTGGCCCTATGCCAAATTTAAGCTTCCCTGCTTCACCAAATCCATATCTAAAACAAAGCATGGAAACAAAATACAGTACTAAACAAAAACAGCATAGGATGAGGCACTTAATTAAGCATTCTGAATATTTGCACTCACGTGGAGATAACAGTGGGTAGCTACACATCGGCCCCTGGAGACAAAACAGATGTTGCCTAGGAAACCAGTGGCCAAGTAACTCATCTGTGGCAACACACACAGATTGTACACACCATACTAGGCTTATCATTACTTCCTTTGTATTCAGATTAGATACTATTATACACCTTACATCATCCTACTCAATTTTAATACCCTTTTCAATTGAACATGCATTTATTTTTCAGTAATGAGATTTTTCACAAATGTCTTAGGATCTTTAATAATCACACTAAACTTTAGAAGGGTAAATAGATATTAATATTTGGAATTATTGCCTAAATTCTTTCTACTCCAACCCTTAAAATCTGCCAGATGTGAATTATGTTACTCTATTTTTTAAGAGAGAAAATACATCAGAGGACATATGTAAGATTCCCACTATTAGCTAGCAATAGAATGTAGTTCTGGCAGTATTAATTGCAAGAGCTGTATTACAATAGAAAATCATTTAACAAAAATACTTTACATGCACAATTGGATTGCTTTAACATATTTTAATCACCTCATTTGTGACAAAGGTTAACACAGAATATGCATGTGTTAGTAGCTTAAAGCACAGGAAGGTAATTTCCTCCCTTGCATTTCAATTTGCATTTGTATGTTGCTGTATATACCTGAGAGGGCACAGTGATGTCGCCACCCATTGTGCTTTACCTGTTTGGTTCCTTGCCTATATCCCGCAACTCCTATTCACGAGGCTATTGTCTGCACATGTGCAATAGCTGACTCAAATGTACACACCAGAGCTTAACTGTAAAGTTTTCTTTTCAGATTGAAGCTGGTTTGAGGGAAAGCTGATCAAACAGTAGTATTTTATTTTATTTTTTAAAAACTACAGGACTGCTCTGCATTGTAGGTAACTGTGTGTGTTCAAAATCCAGCAATCAAAACACTCCAGCACACTGGAGCCACAGCCACAAAACCTGTGGCAAAATAATGTCTAAATGCATCTTTGCTTACATTAGAGTTGAATGCTGTAGAAGTTGACCTCACAAAACCAGCATGGCTACAGCTTACCTGAATGGGACCAGGACAGAGCTGTGTGGTGATGATGTTAAAGGTATTAGGTCCAGTCGTGACCGACTCTGGGGTTGCGCGCTCATCTTGCATTATTGGCCGAGGGAGCCGACGTACAGCTTCCAGGTCATGTGGCCAGCATGACTAAGCCGCTTCTGGCGAACCAGAGCAGCACACGGAAACGCAGTTTACCTTCCCACTGCAGTGGTACCTATTTATCTACTTGCACTTTGACGTACTTTCGAACTGCTAGGTTGGCAGGAGCAGGGACCAAGCAACGGGAGCTCACCCCGCCGCGGGGATTCGAACCGCTGACCTTCTGATCGGCAAGCCCTAGGCTCTGTGGTTTAACCCACAGTACCACATTGATAGGAGCACAATATTGGCTCTGTCAGTACATCCATACAATTACAGCATCAACCTCACAGCTGCCCTGCTCAAGCACCAGCAACACCTGTGTTCGGAGGGTGGCTCCACATCTCTGCTTTATCACACCAACTACTGAAAATATTGAGAGAGACGGGAGAAATCTCAAGTTTCTTACTGTGCTCCAATATGTAGGATACAATTTTCTCCCCTTTGCATCTTCTCCAGAGCTTTGTCAATTCCAATGGGAATGTCATGGTCTTCTCCTTCTCCAACAGTGAATGCTACATCTCTGCAATCAAACATTCTGCCATCACAGAATCCTTTCAGATGGACTGTATGAGAAAAACAACAACAATGCACTGTAAAGCACTGTTTGACTGCAAATATTTTGACAGGCATTAAAGCGCTTCATGGCTAAAACACGTTTTTGTCAGCATTCGGGCCCCAAAATAAACCCCAAAGCCACACTGCCCATGACTCTCTGCAATAGAAATTCACCAGGAGACTTCTGTGCCATCTTTTAAATGCCTGCTGAATTTTTTTCGATTTTATTCCATTGATTTTATTGTTTGGTTTTATGTCTTTATATTGTTGTAAACTGCTGTGATGTATTAAACATCAATATATAAATACATTTCTAAAATGAGACCTCTAGCCAACAGAGCTGAGTACTTCAGATGATTTCTACAGTCTTTGATGTTTTCAGAGTCTAGTAAAAGTTTCTCTACAAATAAATTAGTTTAGTCATGTTGTGGCCGTTTTCAGAGCCATTGCATAGACATCACAGCTCCTAGCACTGGCAGTAGGCTCCTGATGTAGAAGTGAGCTTGCAACTGGTGTTTTTGTACTTAAACTGGGACACAGTGTTGCAAAAGCTACGGGCACTCTGCCCCAGCATAAAAATACTATACAAGGGCACCTGCATGGCACTGGCAGGGAAAGTTTCCTCTGTGACCCTGTGCAGCAATCTAGAAATCCTCTGTGTTTACTGGAGTCATGAAGGGCTCAGTTTAGAGCAAGGACTTGTTTAGCCAGGAAGGGCTACTAGACAGTCTTGCCTTGCCTTGCCTTGCCTTACTAAGCAGAGCATGCAACAATAACTGCTGTAGAACAGGCCACAGGTTGCTGCACTGTTAGAACTACGTACTACTATCCATTTGTAAATCTTTATACTTCCTGTTTGCGACTGGGCCAGATTGTGGTGCGAAGTCAAATAGTAAAATTACAGTAATACACTTGCACAATAGAAATATTACCTGGATCAACAAAGCTATGTGGACATTCTGACTGAACATCTGTTTGCATATATAAGTGCCTCCAAGAAAGAAAGAAAGAAAGAAAGAAAGAAAGAAAGAAAGAAAGAAAGAAAGAAAGAAAGAAAGAAAGAACAAGTGCTGTATAAAACACTATGTTCTCATAAGGACTAACTGTGCCTTTCTGGAACAAGGACAAGGTAACACATAATGGTTAGTCTGCTTCCTGGTTTCTAAGCAGCTCTGCTGGATCCAGATATTGAGTTTTGACATGCTGACTTGTAAATCTAAGATTGATTATTGCAAAGTGTGCAAATATTGTTATAGCTGTATCTGCTAGTCACATGCAATAAGAGCTACAAAGTTTTCTTTAAAGGAAAACTACATGATACTTAGTGCTAGAACACAACAAGGTAAAATCACACATACACTCTCAGATATTAAAAAAAAACCTGATTTGAAAGATATGCAACAAACAGTTCTGTGGCACATCTTAAAGATGAACAACTTTATTGCAGCATAGGTGTTCGTGGCCCAGAGCCCACTTCATCAGGTGCATGAAGTGTTCTCCTAAACCAGCAGAGGGAAATGAAATGGGGAAAAGCAAACCACAATGTGTATATTTAAAGTTTATGCTACAAGACTCTTATTCTGTTGCAGCAAATGAACACACACATCCCTCTTCATGTTCTAAATATATATAATCAGAAACAGAGGGAGATCCCACTGGAATGCTATTCAACAGTTATTGCTGGCCTTGCACCCTGGCTTCTTAAGGTGAATGATTGATTCACCATCATCAACCCCACAAAAATAAATAAATGAGAAAATCAGTGAAATTAAATTTTCCTGAACAAGTTTCCCTTTTCTCACAGGGCTGTTTCACTGGAATTCTGCCCAAATAAGTCATTTTCAAAATCATACTGAAGTCAAAGTTCTCTAAACAGTCAATGACACTTTTGCCTGTATATGGGCTGCAGAACAACACTTTCCTCCATGATTTATGTCCAATAGTTATTGGTATAAGTTACCTACATATGGATATGATCTCCTATGCTTACACATAAATATGTTAGTGCTTCAGAAGCTCAAGCCAGTTTTCATAATAGCAGTTATAGAGACAGCAGCTTTCCTAAAGCCATTTAGTTTGTTTGCGACATAGGTAAAGTTTGAATGGAAGACTCACATCATTATCTAAGCTGCACTAGATACCAACTTTTATTCTTCCTAAAAGAAGAAACTGCTGATCTCAAAATATAATTACAGAAACCTGAAGAACTGAATGTAAGATTAGAAAAATGAGAAACAGAGATAACCTATCCATAGATGCCATATAAGATGGCAGGTAAAGACATAGCTGAGTTAAAGAAGGTTTGCAGGCACCACCATGAGCTTATTGGTGGCATCTGCAAAGTCTCATGCATGGACCTCTGCAAGCCCTGTGAATCAGCTGATTGTCAGGGTTCACATAGCTATGTGTTTCTGATAGCTAGAAGTTTCTCCAAAAAGCAAGGAACAATAATGTTCATCCTTTCAACTGTACTTGGAATGGACTTGGTGCACTGAATAAGGTGGAGGGCAGGCAGCTGAGAGATCAGCACTGTTAATGCCTCTTTCCAGAACATTCATAATAGCTGAAAAACCAGCCCTGTGAACAGCAGGCCAGTCTCTGAATTTAGACTTCATTAAGTTGTAGATGGTTAGTCATTCATCACACACACAGGGCTACAGGAACTGTACTTTCTACTCAGGTTTCTACTGGAGAGCAGCAAATCAAAGAACACAGGCTGTGAAGAAACAATTTCAATCCTGGCACACTTCCACCTCTTTGCCTAATGCTTCTAAACCTATGGTCTTCTCACCCCTAAGCCAGCACTGTATGTTCAACCAAAAATTAAGTTTCTCGTGTAAATAATAATAAAAAGAAACCAGAACAACCCTCTCCCTTGACCACCATTTGCATAGAAAGCAAACATCAAGATTTCTAGATGTCTGCTGATCATCAAGCATGAACACCACACAGAAACAAAAACATAACTTGATGCCAGAACTCAGCAGGGCATAATGCAACAGTATTGCAACCATCCATCATAAGCTTCATTAACATGAACAAAGACAAATCATATTAGGTATGACTTCAGAAGGCTAAGCTGCCTCAGACAAACTCTGCATGCACCTGTCCCTATCCTGGGGATGCCAACACTGAACCTTTCACATGTAAAACATGTGTTCTGTCACTGAGCCAAAATAATATAATAAACATATGATACATTATAGTATAATATATAACTGATATATAATTATAAAATGCAAAACTGATTTATAAATACTAAAACATTATAAAAGAGCATTTCAGGAGATTAAGGACTTCTTTTATGACTCTTTCACATATAGTATATTGCCCAGCAGTGTGTAAGTATGCTCCCTATGGTAAGTCGCTGGGGAGTGTTTGGAAGGATTCCAATTACACCAGCAACATGGGAGTCTTTAGCCTCCTCAAACTGATGCTCAGTTTAGATGGGTGATGTGATTGGGTGAAAAAGACCCATGCAATCAACTCCTCCTAGGTTTGCCTTTGTTTTTCAACCAACATTGTAAAATCTGTGGCTGGGTTCAGAAGTCTTCAGCCAAATAAGCTTCTTCTAGAGTTTGTTAAACTACCATTACCCAGCTGGCGACACAGGAAATCATTTCAGTTTAAGAAATGGAAGAAAATCTTTGTGAAAGCTGGGCGCACAAGGGAAAGAGTAAGGAGGGAAGACATGGCACACAGCTCATTTTCGCCCAAATAAATCACGATTTATTGCACTGAGATCAATGTGCCTGATCGTGGTCTATGTCTCAACGGATCCCAACCTGTCCTCAATTCCTCCCACCCCCATTATCCCCAATTGACACACTGTACTAATATTCCTTCTCTCAGTTGCTCTCAATCATACACTGCGCAAAAAGTAGCAGCAAAAAACCTGAATTCCTGTATTTGGGATTCATTCAGTGTGAACTTTGTTATCTCTATACCCTCAGTCCTTGAAAGTCCTCACTAACCCATATTTGGAGGGTTTAGATTTGCAAACTTTTATACTTCTGCATACCCAGGAAACCCCCTAACTGTACAGAAACATGTCCCTTATTTTGGGGTGCTTTTCTTTTGCTTCCAAGTTGATAGGCACTTTGGACAACCCCCATTCACTATTAGAGGAAGTGATTTCATATTAATTGTATAAACATGATATCAGAAAAAACTCCACAACTTGATTATCAAAGTTACTTAAGTGCTGCCTAAAGCAGATCATTTGGATAGAATTACACTTGGATTACACAGTCAGAAACTCTAGCCAGACTAGGGAACATCACTTCAGCTGCTGAGCTAACTTATTGTTCTCTCAGTGCCTAGAGCAATTTTGTTTTGAAGAGCACAGAACACTGTGTTCTGAATGTGGCTGGCACATGAACTCTGTGCACTGACAGCAATTTGTACTCTGATTAAAACAGCAGAGGGGCTGTAACACAACTTGGAATGCAAATATTCAACTGCAGCCTGTGTTTTAGGAAGCAGAGATGTGAATTATGCCCCATCAGTCAAGCTAATAACACTGTCTACAAAAATCCAGCTCAGAGACTTCAGTTCTGCTACATGCATATTTCCTCCCATTCTAATTATAGAAGTTATATAATTGCCAGGAATCTTTGTATCAGCTCCCAAGTTAATATTCGGTTTTACTAAAACTGAGCAGAAACACTATCAGTTAAAGCACAATTGCTGAGGTTTTACCACCTGCCTGGCTTCTAAATGCAATCATAACTACTCTTCTGGTTTTCTGCCAACCTGCTCTATTCAAGTCAAATTATCAGCACATTTCCACTTCACAGTAGCTGATGACGAGTCTGAAGTGCAGCTCTCAATCCAGAGGCATTTATCTACTGGAACAAGAAACAGAGGTAGCAAACATAAATTTAGTTTCTTCAAAACATCCCATCTCTACTTCTGCTTTACTGACAATATGGGGACCAACTGGGGGCAGGAAGGTGGGCACTTGGTATCACTGTCTCTTAACCCCTGGATGTATTCTGAAGACTGTTGCAGATGGCTTTATTTCCATGATTCTCACAAAGCAGCTGTTCAATGGGAATAAACTTAATCATTAAATTAATATCTCTGCTTTAGTTTAAGTGTCATGTTATTTTTGTGAACCACACAACTAAATCTATAAGATACTGAAAACGTCACTGAATTAATGAACTACTTCAGTATCAGGAAAAGAACAAATTGCTAGTAAATTTACAATTCAGTTCTGAACACGACTACTCAGAATTCTCATTGGGAGTTGAAATCCTAATTGAAAAGCCTTTTGCTGTAGGCATACTTTATTGCAAAGAAGTCTAATCAAACTCAGTGGGACTTCAGTACACACACACATTGGATCATACTACAAAAACTTTTGTTATTTCATGTCAACAAGCAAGTATTACTTAGCCAGATAAATTACTTGTTGCATAATAAACTGTAAAACGTACTTCATTAGTATACAAATAGCAACCTTAAAAAAAGGTGTCTGCAGCTTACCAATGAAGTTTCGTTGGTTTGTTTTTCTCATGTGGGAGTTGTGGTCTGGCACAAATGTTCCAACCAAGAGGAAGGGAGGGAGAGCCCTTGGGAACTTCCAGCTTGCTAGAAAGAAGCTTCTTGGAAGACTCCACTAAACTACCCTACTGTTCCTGCAACAACCCCTTTGGACATGTTTTTAAACTTGAAATAAACCACAGACTTCAACAGCTATTTCCTGTAAACCTGAATCATCCGGGATTTAGCAAAGTGGGGAGGGAGGAAGAATAGGTAGCCTTATTCCCAAAGGATAGAAAAGATTCTACCTGGTTTTAGATACCTATCACAAATGTGCCTGCCACTACATGCCTTACATAATGAGTTCAGAAGAAAAACCTATGTGAGATTGCAATCATAATAATATACAAAGCATAGTGCTGAGATTGATAAAGGATGCTTTATGGTGTGTCCCAAAGCACTATCATTATATTTATGCATCCAGAATAGCAAGCTGTCTTATTCCAGGTAAGATCGCTGGTTTATATAGTTCTGTGCTGCTGACAATGATTGGCAGCCGCTCTCCAAGGTTTCAGGAAGGACCTTTCCTAGCCCTACCTGCAGATACCAGGGATTGAACCTGAGACCTTCTGCTTGCCCAGCATGTGTTCTACTACTGAACTTCAATATCTGAACACTGTAAATGAGGACACTAAAGACTGGATTATCCGTTTTTACACCTTCCAGCTTTCTTCTATTTATCAGTTAGAAATCCTGCAGCCAAAAATTTACAGCTGTAGAATTTAAGGATGGTTTGCAGCCAATACCACAGGGGTCCTTATGACAGAAAAAGGATTACTATGACTCAGAACTCAGGTGACCTACCAGCAAACCCTTCCCTCAGCAGCTAACTGCTCTCGCTTTATAATATTTTCCATTAAGCCACGGATGAGGAACCTGTGGCTCTTCAGATGTTGTTGGACTCCATTACTCCCAGCTAGCATGGCCAGTCATTAGGGATGCCAAGATCTGTAGTTCAGCGACATCTGATGGGCCACAGGTTCCCTAGGCCTGGGCTACACCCTCAGAACCCAGTAGTCCTGGTGCTTATTCAGTTGGATTTACCAAGAAAAAAGAATCAGTGTGTTCTAAACTGAAAGCAAGAACTGGATAGCAGAAGAGGAAAGGTCTTTGTTACAGATTCTAAAACAAAAACACAACTGTTTTTCAAAGCCTATTGAGTGTTAATACTCAGCTTTTCAAACAAGAACAGTTCTCAAACAACAACACCCCCATTGCTTTTGTAAACTGAGAGAAAATGAAGCTTCATGTGGAAAATACATTTGGTAGATTATATGTTCATCAAATCCTGCAAGAATATGGGGTGTGCAAAACTATGGAGTTAATCAAATTGTCTGAAGCTGCCAGTTCCCTGGCAGATGAAAGTAACTGAAAGTGCTTAAAGTACTAGATAGGTCTTTGTTAAATAGGTCAAAGCCTTAAAAGAAACATTACGTGGTCATCAGCAAGCAGGTGCACATTCTGAACATGCATCTTCTGTACTGAATTTCAGCTGTGACAAGAACAGAAGAAACATGGAATTCTGGAGTATCAGGGGATGAACCCCATGAAGTAAGTGGCTACTTCAAGCTGATGACAAAGCAGAGAAAGATGAAAAGGGTCAGGTTTCAAGAATGTACCTGATGGAGGGTAAAAAAGGAATAGGCAGAATTGAGAAGAAGATATTAGAAAATAGGGTGACATGGGGAAATGTAGCTGTATGAATCTGGGCACATGAGATCAGGAGTAAAAATTGATGGTTGAAAGGTGGTTCAGCACAGTGGCTAAGCAACTGAGCAGTGAAATCAGAAAATCTCTGGTTTGATTCATTAGGCCTTCTTTGACAAGCTACTCTCTCTCAGCCTCAGCTCATCTGCAGTATAGTGGAATAATAATACTGATTTTCCTTACAGGGTTGTTGTAAACATTACACTTGAATCCCCTAAACAAAGCTAAGTATGATGATGATGATGATGATGTTTTTGGAAGGACAGGTTTTGGAGCTGATGTTTGCCAGGGCAGTTGGTTCACATATTTCTGTCTCTATGAATAGGAGCTGGTAATGAATAGAGATAGCAAAGTACCCCTAGAATTCAAATGCTCCAAGCAACTGACATGAACATCCTTGCAGTCCTGCATGCAAACCAACACTCACTTTGTACAGCAGCTCCTTCGTTGGGGTAGGAGTATCCTTCACCTTTCTGTTTGATTCTGCGGATGATGCCTCCATTCTCAAATAAATCCTCTCCCTTGAAATCTAGCAGCTCAATCTGAAAATAATGGTAACAACAATAAGACCAAACTTCAAAAGTGTGATAATCCACAAGGGTTGGAACACACACAAACACTGGATCTATGATCTAACTCACTGGATCTATGATCTAACTCACCCTAACTCACATGACCACCCTTCTAGTCAGCTTTTTCCACTACCACCCCACTCATGACAAAAGGGCTATACGAATTATTCACTCCATTTGTAGCATATGGTCCCATATTTCTCATGGATAGCCATCTCCTTATCACACAGATGTACCATAAGCAACGAAAAAGCATCAACTGCAAGCAGAGTTCTCATGTGAATCCAGCCCTGTGCTACAGCTCTTAGAACCAACGAGTGGGGATCAAAATATGCCCAATCTATGAAGAGTTTGACAAAACAATGAGAAAGAGAAGCAAGCTAGTGAAGTCCCACAAATATAGCAAATGCTACCTTATCTGCATAAGGCCTCACTAGAAAAAGTCATAAATTGTAGAAATCTGGAAACTTCCCCCCCAGATTTAGGGTGCAATTTGTCTACTACACTGCATTCTATAAAGATTTCTAAGACACAGTTTTGATGTTTTGTTTGCATATATTCCAATGACTGCGGTGACCAAGAGCTTGTAGGCACAGCAGGCATATGAGCAAATCACTGTGCCGCTCCCCCAGGAGGGTTGCTAGGTGCTCAAATATCCAGGGCACAGACCAAGAGGGTACCAATTGGAATAAATGTTGCATATGTTCATTTATATGGATATATATGTTAATCTGGAAATAATTATTGGAAGGCAAATGCTGTGGAGGAGTGGGGGCAAGGACTCCTCCTGCTGTGGGCAAGCTGAACCCCCATATGTCTGCTTTCTACTTTGCAACTTTCTGGCTTCAAAATATAGAGAAATGGAAAGGGTTTTTGGAAACAGTTGTGTGGGGTTCACTTTTTTCCAGGAATCTTTACCACATGTATTTGAAAAGTAATTATTAGTATTAGCATTCTGGAAAGAAAAGGAGCTGGGGAAAGCAGTGAAGGATGGTTCCTTCTTGGAAACTAAGTTCCTATGAGGTGGAGAACAGTGGCAAGCCAGCACTGGCTAAAAAGTAAAAAGTACTCAGCGCTTACCCAGTCTCTGTCATTACTGCATATGTTAGGAACAGAGAGTCAGGCTGACCCAGAATGTCCACCTCTGTTCACCTTCTGCCACAGCCTTCAGAGCCTTAATGTGCCCCTGCTGCACAATGCTAATGAATTTATTCATGAATCACAACTCCTCCCATTCCAGCATGATGTCCACAAAATTTTGAAGAGTTACAAAATTTGATAACAAATACTCTCCCCCAAATCTGCATTTTCTACCCCAAGCTGATTTCACCCCCTCTGTTACATTTGAACAGCAAGCATTACTGCAGTAAGAGTGGGGTAGTTAGAGGGTAGAAGAGTAAAAATGCTTGCATTGTGCCTTAAAATGTTTGCACATGCCCTAAGCTTTGGGGCTAGCTATATATCACACAAAAAAGCTAACAGGGCCACAATATTAACTTCAAAAATACACACACACCATTTTGGGACAGGAGGGGATGATTCTGAGTAGGCAAAAAGAGGACACAATTCTTGTCCCCCAAATCATAGCTTAATATTCTCTCCTAAACAGTTTTTCTCCCCATGGGGTCCAAAATGTTTGGGCTCAAGTAGAAAAACAGCAAGCACCAAAATAATTAAGCACCCTTCTCTTTTGTTTTACCAATCAACGGTGTCCCTTGGAAGCTGTTTTTCTTTGAAAAAACAAATATAGGTAGGTTGGTCGATACTGGGGTTCAACATGTTTCCACATAATGTGTGCTATAGCCCCACTATCTGCATCCTTGCCAACTCTTCTAATTCTGGTGGACAAGAATAGGGAGGCAGAGAGATTACTGGGAAAGAGGTAAAGAGTTGCCTGAATTTAGTTTCACCTTCAATGGGCTGATGATTAGTGTTATCAGAATTAACAGTGGCACTCCACTTTATTTAGATCCAAAAACAGTATACAGTATTTTCCTGCGTATAAGACTACTTTTTAACCCAAGAAAATCTTCTCAAAAGTCGGGGGTCGTCTTATACGCCGGGTCGTATTTCTTATACGGCGAGTATATCCCAAACTCTATATTTTAACTGGAAAAGTTGGGGGTCGTCTTATACGCCCAGTCGTCTTATATGCCGGAAAATACGGTATGTATTTTCCCTGGACTATCAATCAAAGTGGTCCCAAACTGCATTTTAGCCTTTACAGGAAGATTCCCATGACAATAACCTATCTAGTTAACTCAGGGCCTCTCCCAACACTGTGGAGTTTAGTGGATGGATTCATGATCATTGCTAGTTTGCTTCACTTCTGCCCGTAAAACATTGTGCTGCATATCTGCTATTACTGGCAAATTACACTCACTAGGTAACAATGTACTTAGTCAAAATAAAATAAGCAAATAAAGATACACTTACCTCAAAGAAGAGTGTTGCATTTGAGGGGATCTTTGGGACACTGCCAGCAGAACCATATGCATATTCTGGTTTGCACAACAAGTGGCAGATCTCCCCCCTTTTCATGGTGGCAACCCCAATATCCCATGCCTTAATGACCTGGCCTAATAACAAGAAATTTCAATTAAAAAGTTTCAGTTAGTAAGCTTACCAAAGCAAGACACAGACACATTTTTTAAAAATGTTTACAATTTGTGATCATTTAGACATGTATAGTGTAGTGGTCAAATAACCGAACTGTTATGCAAAATCCATGATACTAAACTGTGTGTCTCTATTGCTTCTGCATCAGATAGTTGCTCAAGTAAATTGCAGATTATTTTTGTTTACGTACACTGCTATCTGAAAACAGCATTTGTTTAAGCAAGGGTGGTCTTGGTCTGATTCAAACACAATACTAATTTATGTTTTAGCATTAGGTGCATAAGCAACAGCACACCTTGGTCTATGTGCATGATAAAAAAGATATTTAAATCTTTTGATCATTGTTTAGAACAGACTGCAGTTTCCCTGTTTATTTGAATATAGGAAACAGTTGTTTACATAAAGCAATAGTTAGGTAACAAACCAGAATATCAAACTAGACTCACACAAATAATGTTAAATCATCATTTAGCGCTAGCAGCCTTCACTTGTCACTTTTAACCCTGGTTATGATTTAAAGGTGAACACACATCATGCTGATTCCCAGTGCAAAAACTGACTGTTTTGCACCTCTCTGCTCCTGCCATGCTGCTGGGTGCTTAGCATTATGTCTGAACCCAGGTTCAAGGTTTGTTCAGAGAGAGGGGGGTGGGGAGAGAGAGAGAGAGAGATTATCAAGCTTGGGTTCAGTTTAGCCCTTGGCATTACAGCAGGACTGGTGAAGGAGCGAAATAGCTGTGATTTTCACGCTGTGCAATAGCAGGCTTCATGTTCACTTTTAAACCACATTTAAAGTTTATGGTTGAAAGCATGGGTGGAGAAGATTTTTCAGCTCATGGGCTGTGGTGTCATCTAGGCAACTTTCCAGGGTGCACATGGCAGTGGCAGGTGGGGCCAGAGGCAAAAGTGGGCAAGACCAAAGCAAATGAGAATTTTACCTTTGCAAGGTAAGCTAGTTTCTGCACACACTTACACACCCCTCTCTACCTTCCATTCAGGCAAGCAAGAAGCATGATCAGATTTCAAGGGTCACTTTCAAGGAGAGTAAAAAGCAGGGTCTGGGGTGGGGTGTGACCTGGGGAGAGTCCAGAGAGGGCTGGAGGGCTATATGTGCCCCCCAGGCCTCAATGTTTCCCATCTCTGGCCAAGGCACCTATCATTTAAGAACTAGAGAAAGGCTGGGGACAGAAGAAAAATCAATGCACCCCAATGGAAAGCAATGAAGATTGAGCACATGTTAATTCCAAACATGGCCATATGAACAAATATCATAAGAACAGCTTGCTGGGGCTATGGAGCTGTAGCTATTAATTTTTGGTAATCCATTTATTCCAAAGAACTCCCAAAGCATAACAAAACTTATAAAATCAAAAGCAAAGAGACAAATAAAGCAAACCAATACTTTTTTGAAACTATTAAATGTTTGCCAGAAAGCAATCATCTCATTTCTGCCGAAAGATTCTCAGCTTCAATATTTCATATACCAGTTGAGCAAGGATTCTACAAAGCTGGGCATAGTTACAGGAAATGTCTTTCAGTGGAACACACTGCAGCTGAGGAGTAGAGCACACTCTCAGGGGGCAACTCCATCTGTAATAATTTTTTATTTTTTTTTTTGCATTTCTTCCAGTTTACAGTAACTACCAATTAATATGCTCGTTCTTGTTTGAATTCAGGTATAGAAGACAAACTTGGGAGTTTAAAACCTCTAAATAATAATCATAAGACTCTAAAGGGTTTGTGAATAATTAGTGATACTTCATGAAAACATTTGCCCTAATAAATCTGTTCCCTGCATTGCAGGGAGTTGGACTAGATGAGCCTTGAGGTGCCATCCAACTCTACAATTCTGTGATTCTATGTTAGTTTTCAAGATGCCACAATCCTTAACAAGCTGTTGATGCTACAGACTAACAACTATTGTGTGCTGATTAACACATACTTTGTTTTACTACATTCTGACAAATCAAAGGAAATAGAAAGATGTCAACACTCTCAATGCCAACTGTGTCCAGAGAACAGTAAAGGGAAATCAAATGTGAACATTTTGTTAATGATCAAAAAGGACTGTCCTAGACCAGTGGTCTGCAGACCCTAGGGGGTCCATGTAACCCACCCAGGAGGTCCGTGGCACCATTCACATAACAAAAACTACCATAGAGATACGTATGAATTTTTTCAGAAGTACAGTAAGGGGGTCCATAGTTTGGCTTTTGAAAAACAGGGGCCCACTTAGCTAATTGGGAACCACTGCTCTAGAGCCCTAGAGTTATAATTTAATGAGTAGTAACTACACTCTTTTAATCTATTTTTTTCTTTCTGCCACTAAACAGATTCCTAGTTATTTGGATTAACTATAGTAGGACTAATGAGTACATTTAGAGGTGCCCTTTCTGGTAGCAGGTGTCAAAGAAGACTGTTGCCTGAGACTTAGGAGAGGTGCTGCCAATGGCCTCTTTCAGCAGAAGGCAGCTTCATATGATCACATAGGTTTCTGCTATTGAGATGGCAGGTTGAACAATGAGATTCTTTTCCTTTGTTGCTCTGTGATTAGGTTTGAAAAGTAATAGCAAAACAAGACATTTTCCAATACTCAGCTCTTTCCCTGCTTGCTCTCAGTCACACAGACTTTCTGGAAACAGGATTATAAACAAACTGTAATTTAATTGGCAAGAACCCATTTTATATCCCTAAGGCTCTCTTTACCTTTCTCCACCTTTTCCATTCTTTACCTTTGCCCAGGCTGAAGATAAATGGCTCATTCCTGTCACGGCTGGAATCAAACTTTTTCCCATTGGCCAGCTTTCCTTTGTAGTGGACATAAACCTTATCTCCAACCATGGGAGATTCATCATTATTCCCTGGCCTCTTCACAATCTAGAATGAAGATATGGAAAAAAAAATTGATATCAGAAATAAGAGCTCATGTGCATCGGCTAACCTATTCCAGAGGGTCTTTCATGTTAGTTCAGTACACTGATTTGTAAATTTGCGCTTTACATCCATATACGGGGAATGAGGGATATCTGAAAATCTATCACTAGATTGCAAATGAGGAATTGCATATGGATCACTTCCTAGAAATTATACTACTTTCAATCCATTCACAGTTGTATTTTATGAACCTCAATCTATTAGTTTTCATTGTTTTCTAACCCAGAAATACAGGGCTGATTCATACAACCAAAAGCTGATCTTATATGTTTGGTCAATCAGCCATATGAGGGCCAATAAAGATAAACAAAATCGCAGTGGACAGTGGCACACATTACAGGAGGCCACACAAAGCAGATCTAGAAGAGTTTCATCATAGCCCCAAATTTCTGTTCATCATATGATGATGCCTGGTCTACCACATATAGAAGAATGAGGTAAAGAGTTTTACCCACTCCAGGCTAGGTAAGGTAGGTTGTGATTTCTTAAAGAGAAGCCTTTTTGTTGTAACATTTAATATGTCCCTTCATCTAGCTCCTCCTTTTACTATATTCTAGTAAAACTAAAACTGGAAACTGGTATGATGGAATTTTAATTTATGGGCTGTATTCAGCATATTGCTAATGATCTAAAAAGCCCAAAATAGGTTTGGTTCAATATAAAGAGTCATCTGCACCATTGCAATCTTTAAGACTGCCTAAAGCCATCCTTTTACATTTACCACTCAGGTGCCAATCTAGACCTCCAAGGGATGCTCCCAAACTTAATTTTCCGGGAAACCCAGTCTGAGTATCTTAATATTTTCAACTGGTTTTTGATAGCCAAGAATAAGGTAAAATAGAGATGGAGTTTTAAAACTGGCAGAACCTGACAAATATTATTAACTAATTGTTACAGTGGTGGGGAGGGATACATCAGTGGCACTTCATAAGACTATTTCCTAATTGCCCAAGGCCTCTGAAAGAGGGATGGGTGTTGGTCCTCATCTGTATTCCTTCTCCTTGACTCCAGGTTTCTTTTGACTGAGGTAAGCTTTGGAAGTCCTTTATGATCTGGTCTTTCAAATCTACTGTTCCTTACATAAGGTTTTCAAAAACATTTTTAACATCTTGTGATTTTCTTTCCCCCTCTATTCACAAGCCTTTGGAATGTTTATGAATAAAATGAAATGAAATGAAATTAGGTAAGGTAATTGCAAAATCAATGTAGAGCACTTATATATTTGCTCCAATTACACCATTCAATGGATTTTTCACACACTGATAATTTTTGTTTTGTTATATTATGTTAAGCAGATATTTTCACAGCAGAATAAGAATCTCTGCCTTGCTGTAATGGGAACAGTAAGATACTGGTGTTTGTCCAGGAGCTAGAAAAGAACATTTAATTAGCTTCTTCAAAGCCTCACCTTCAGAACTCCTTTGTCTTTGTTTGGTGTGATATCCTCGCCTTGTTCAACAAGAGTTGATCTCTGGACATCTCCTTCCTTCTTTGTAGCCTCATCAGTTGTCATGGTCTCATTTCACAGACACAACCTTTATAAACACACACAGACACAAAAAATGAACGAAGAATGATAACCTGTCCCACCCAGGTTCAAAACACCCTTAAAGACTGTTATTTATTATGTCAGCATTGCAAATAATAAAAGCTGAGCCAGTATGAATAGAGTAATAAAACTTAACTCCTTATTTGAATCCCTGGACATTCTAACAGAATAATTCAGAGGCAAATAACTCACAAAGTAGGAGATTATAACACACATGAATCAATCAAATTCATTAATCTGTGTTTTAGATAGTCTCCATTGTACATGGAATATGCAAGAAGTTAAAGAGCAACAAACAACAAATCTAGAGCCAGTGTATTGTAGTAGTTAGTATCTCACTCACATTAAGTTCAATGGGTGACCTTGGCCCAGTTATGCTCTCTCAGCCTAACCTACCTCACAGGGTTGCTGTGATGACAAAATGGGAGTGAACCATGTATGCTACCTTGAGCTCTTTGAAGGAAAGGCAAGATATAAAATGTAATAAACACAATAAGTAGACCTAGTCTTCTTATTAGTTAACCACATACTCTGTCACTATACCAGATGACTTTTCACTGTATTGTCAAATACATACCACTTAATATTTCTTAAGAGAGGCAGAGCAATCCAAATTCCTGACCAAGAACAACAAGGTGGTAGCTCTACCCCCATACTGCCCACGCCTGCCAGCGCAGAAGGTGATGGTGGGTTTTCACCTGACTGGTACAACTGAGTAGCCAAAGGATTGGGTCCCTTGGGGAATCCCGTGGATAGAAAGCCTCCAGCACTCCATGCCTGCCGTAACATGCCCCATTTTGAGGCTGTTAGCTACCACTGGTGGTGCAACCATGGACAATACCTTCGTATCTGCTGTGGCAGAGCATCCCCAGCAGTGATTTTCTCTACCAGTCTCAGGCCTACACACATTAACCCCTTCAGCCATCAACATCAGAGGGTTAGTATTATGCCTCAAGACTAGCTCTTCTCAATAGGAAAACTAAACATTATGCTCTGAACTACTCACTGTTTAATGGTAACAGCATAGTTTGTACCAAAATTGCCAACCAACTAGAATTACACCAAACCAGACTGTTTCCATTCTTCTCCACCCTACCACCACCAAAGTTTAGTATGCAAACTTAAAATACAGTATTTGCATTCTTCAACAGACATGTGTGGTTAAGAGTGTATTATGTCTCTGGACACTCTCAACTGGACACAGCTCCTACAAGGAAGACAGGCAGAAGGTAGATAAGGATCTACTGGTAGATGTATGGATGATCTGTGGTACATCAGAACAGTTATTGACTCCCAGTATAATAAGAATGGTAAGTAAAAAAACACCACCTAGTCTGCCATAGCCTAAAATCAATGGCTTCTCTCTCAGCCTCCATGTTCCTCATCTGTGGAACAGGAGTGTAAATTGGTTGGCTTTGATCAGGTTTTCTGCAGCCCTGCTGCCTAGTTTTGGAGTGCTGTTACCGGTAGAATCCCCAATCTATAGTC
This sequence comes from Darevskia mixta, assembly GCA_034641385.1. Taxonomy (NCBI): domain Eukaryota; kingdom Metazoa; phylum Chordata; class Lepidosauria; order Squamata; family Lacertidae; genus Darevskia; species Darevskia mixta. Next base: position 29,556,330 of record JAWWNH010000029.1, read on the forward strand.
AATCCAGGCATAGATTTGTACACCCATAAACTAAGCTAGTGGGAAGGTGATGAAGCAGGTTTAGGAGCTGAGTAGATATAGCAAACTAACCTAGATACCACATTAGATATAACAGAAGATTTAGTAAGCTTAGGGACACAACTTTATAAAGATTGTAGGACACAACCTTAAGTTTTAAAAATATGTTTCCTAGCAAAGTAATCAGGAAATGCATGACACAGAATTAGGAAGCAGTATTTTACACAGAACAGACATTCAAGTAATTATGACTGTGAAACTTTCCTTTGAAAATATAGCCAGAAGGAAAATTCATCAGTTCAAAAGGCATTACATACAACCTGAAAGAAAAGGCATTCTGAAAGAATGGACAGCACATAGAACTATATTTATTATAAACTGTCCTTTAGCTCTGTCATATTTGTTTCTGAGCGACACTTAACACAAGCTTGAAAGAGTACAGATTTTTTTTTATTAAAAAAAATCTATACTCCCTCTATATAGACTGAGGCTCATTACAATACACTGTACTTTACCAGTGAATGTTTGACAGCAAGGTGATGTGTTAAAGCTTTGTTTAATTGTGACTCTTTTCAGGATATTTCCTGACATTCTGAATAACACCTGAACTATAAGATAGTTTTTAAGAAGAAGCTAGAGAATTTTATTTTAATGCTGATCATAAGCCACCTCAAAATGTAAAAAGTACAATGCTATAATGTACTTAAACAATAAACTTAAGTGTGTGCACATGCGCGTACACACACACACATATTTGGGAACTGCAGCGACAAATGGTTTTTAACTGATTTCACAATTTAAAATGTTAAAAATTTAATGCCAGGAACTCAATATTAGGAGCTTTGAATGCCTTGGACTGATGTTTGGAGCTGTTTTAGTGTGTTTCTAATTTTGAAGTGGTTCCAGGAAGAACACAATGTGCCTTCTTTGGTAGTGAGTGAGGTATCAAAATAACTGACTAATGTGGTAATAGAGTAATAAAGATTTTTCTTTTCAGAACACCACAGCTAAGCTTGCAGGAAAAATTAATGGCAGCCATGAAGAGCACAATATTACTTAATGTTATTTTCGTTCCAGTGAGATAAGCTTAAGGTGTGTATTTTGTAATAGCAAGCATCTTTGTTAGAGCCAGGATTAAAGGTAAAGGTAAAGGTACCCCTGACCGTTAGGTCCAGTCGCGGATGACTCTGGGGTTGCGCGCTCACCTCACTCTATAGGCCGAGGGAGCTGCCGTTTGTCCGCAGACAGCTTCCGGGTCATGTGGCTAGCATGACTAAGCCACTTCTGGCGAACCAGAGCAGCGCACGGAAACGCCGTTTACTAACCGCCAGAGTATTTATCTACTTGCACTTTGACATGCTTTTGAACTGCTAGGTGGGCAGGAGCTGGGACCGAACAACGGGAGCTCACTCTGTTGCGGGGATTCGAACCACCGACCTTCTGATCAGCAAGCCCTAGGCTCAGTGGTTTAGATCACAGAGCCACCTGCATCCCAGAGCCAGGATTATGCTCTCCAAATAAGTAAATCTCAGGATGTCAATAGATTAAACCCAATTTGGTTCCCCCGCAGTATAAACCCAGAGGCAGCATGAATCCAGAGTGCCTTATATACATCAAATACAAAAATAAAATATGGTTTTATGGAAACGAGCATAACTGAGCAATAGTAGTTATGACGACAGCCTCATATATGAGATTTTTTTGCACAGATATAATTTTCATGCATGTCAAAATGTGTACACAGTGCCAAGTGTTAAAGTTAATGCATGAGTTTATTTGCTACAAATTCATACATCAGGAAGTTAGGTATGCCCAGGTTGTCTTAGTAAAAGGAGTCATGATTAATTCTTCATTGCAAATGGTAGAAAGGGTTCAGCAGGTTAGCAGATGGTGCAGTATGAAAATAAAAAACTTGCATGTCCCAATATTATCGCTATACTCCGCTAAGCTCTCAGATGGGGAGAAAGTTCTGTAATCGGACTATAACTACCAAGAATACTCTGCATCTCATGGCTACCTACCATTGTTCTTAGATGCCAGGGGCAGGGTGGTAGATGTATTTTGATAGTATACAATATATTATTTGGCAAGGTTTACAACAAACTATTTTCTGGTGAGGGTCTTTTGTCTTTCTTAATGCCACTCTTCTCTCTTTTTCTGCCACCACTTTTCTCCTATTTTTTCTCTTCCTCGTCACCTGTTTGATATTAGGTCCTAAACATGTTTGGTTTATTGGTGCTGAATATCAAAGTAAATTCTAGAATAGTGTAGAAAATATTCTAAGTCTGTGACTTCCTGTTGCATATATAACATTCTTAGGTGGATTTCTTTTTCTAGAAAAAGAAAAGGCTCAATAATTTGTATGACTGACTTGCAAAAATCTGTTTAGTCATGAATGCATATTTTCTGAATTGTAAGAACATTAGCACAGATGGGTGCTTTGTTTTGCTACAGTATACTGATTACCAGCCATCTCAATCTGGAGAGAAGAAACTGTTAAATGAGAGCCAATATTTTCAGTTACTTGTGCTAATGTGCTGGCTGTATTTGTGAAACAACAGACATGCAAGAAGAAAAATGACAGAATTCTCCTCTTTAGCACTTTCTAAATGCATTTTTCTTTAGCTGGGTTAATAAATGAGAACTCTAAATGGTACAGAATTCTTTCTGGGTCAATAACATATGATGCTTTGGCATTTGTGTGTCCTGGTTAATAATCAGACATGGTAGTTGTCCACACACTCTCAAATATTACCTTCTCAAGTAGGGCAGCTTTTGATTTTTCCAAAGTTTCTTAATGCAGCTCTGTTAAGCAAGTATCTTATTTCATTTTCAGTTAATGCTGTTGGTCTATAACTACACTTTAAATGTGGACTAGCCTCCAGATGTTGGGTCACAGACTTTATAGAGGTTTTCAAAATTGATTTATACAGGCATATTAAGTTTAGGGATCATCTGTAACAATGTGGGAGAACAAAACAAATGAGCAATCAGCCCCCTTCTATAGTTCTATAAATGAGTTATGTAGCTGCATGAAGCTAATTTTTACAGCTTATAACCAACAGGAAACAATTTTCTCAACAAATTGATGAGGTAGGGAGAACAACAGGCCAAAACCCATTAGCAGAATCTGGATGTTAGGGATATGACAGATTGTCTTGAAACAAAACTTGGGTCTTGCCAATCAATCATTTTCATTATTAGAGGTTTTCATATGCTTCTATAAAGGATCGTTCACCCACTGGAAAAGTAAATTGGGGGTTGTTCCTGCTGGTGGGGAGATGCACATCCAAATGTTGGCACAGCCACCCCATTTCTCTCCATCTTAGAGTTGGGGGTGACTGCAGTTGCACAGAAGTGTTTGCTCAAAGCAAGCATTTTAAGGGTGGGCATGTAGGTGGAATATTGCACATCTTTCTGACCATCACCAATGCCTCCTGCTCATGCTTGAATTCAAGTCATTGATTGGTTGCTCTATCCACATGCTGGCTGGGCTCACAGAAGTTGGCACTCAACAGCTTTTAGAGGCTATGGTTCAGCAACCTCTGCCCTAGCTGCTTTCTTAGTCCAATTACCATTTGGTCATGAGAAAAACAGCTGGTGGGGGGCAGTTTCAGGGGGAACCTCCACTCTTAATATGTGATCTATCATATATTTTGGAAAATGGATCAGCCGTATCTTGAGACATTATTGCCAAACTTAGTACAAGGGTCCCAGAGGTGGGGGCAGCACACTTTGGCACTATTGGGACACTGGGTGCCCCTTTGAATCAAGATGGTGGACTAAGATATTATTTTGGTGTGACTTCACCTATTTTTTGGCAGATATCGCCAAACTTAGGAGGGTTCACGAGGTTGGGTTCTTCATTGACCATTGGGTACCGGGTGCCATTTTGAAACCAGATGGTGAACCAAGACATGACTTTGATGACTGGCTTACACAATTCTGAAGGCATGACTGTGTATAAAGAATACAGTGGGCTGATTTAAAATTTTGTGATCAAAATATTTTTGTAGGTGTGAATTATCATTTGACCAGTTACTGTACTTGTGTAGTCCAGTGCCTATCAGTTTGCCAGTGAAATAGGACCACTCAGAAATGTGGGGAGGGGGAATATAAATGAGTAAACTAAAAGAAAATTCAAAACCCCTAGAAGTGGCACAAAAAGGACCTATTTTCAGTGGTTTCCAGAGCCTACGGAATGTTGAGAGATTAGGATTAGGGGCTTTATGAGGCTAAAAATTCATCTCCCTGCACTCTGTGAAGAGGCTGCAGGAGAGAGGAAAGAAAATGTTATTACTTTTTCCACTCTACAAAATACTCCTTCCTTTGCTAAACTATACGGCAAAAAAGTGCTTTGGCAGCCAGCCCTAAGCATGAGCCCTTTAGCATTATAGCACAGTAGGGAAAGTTAAAAGAGTGTGGAAACGGAAATATTGTGATTATTTTAATGAATGACAGGGGTATCTGGTGGATTGGGTCTAAAGATGCTATGGTATCAGAGTGCTGGGTTCAGAACCTTTGAAGAGGAAGGGTCTTGTTTCAGTTCTCTTGAAGTTGCTTGTAATATGGCCTACCTGTAGTCAATCACTCTGTTGACTTGGATGGTGCAGCTGCAGCAGAGAAAACCAACTGCCTGATGGCCACACACAAAATGCTTGCTAATATGAAGCTCCCCTCCCCATTTTAGCAAGCAGTTTTAATGCAAACTGTTTTGTGCTAATATACAAGCCCCTTTGAAGATGAACTCCCCAAACCAGTCCTAGGGATGGGAACGTCCCTTCAGAGGTGGTTATCATAGCAGACAGTTGATGGGCAGTTAGAGCAATCCCCTTTGCCATCTGTAAAAGTTCAATCACCTGATGTCATTATGACCTATCAAAGTTGACCTGCAAAGAATGGAGGATTTGAGGATCTGGCCCAGCATCTGGATTAATTCATGGAAATGTGATATATGAATGAACACCTAAGGATGCCCTTATTAGATGACACCATTTTATTTGCACTTTAGCTATCTGAGTTTTCCATAATTCCATATCCACTCCAACAACTGCAGGTTAGGATGTGCATTTCATGCAAAAAGAATAGAGGGCGGGATAGTTTATATTTTCCCAGACTTTAGCCCTTCTGCTTATGAGTGCAAAAGGTAAAATAACAATAAGAACTCCCTTGCTTTCTCCCTCTCCCTTCTCTTTCCTGCCCAGTAGCCTCCTTGGTTTCAGATCTTTCTGGTCAATTCTTTTTTTAAAAAAAGAATGGCTCTGATCTGTTTAATAAATATATTAAATCATTAATCATGTATTTAATTATATATATTAATTGTGTATATTAAATAATATTAACTACAGTGCAACCTCGGTTTTCGAACGTCTCAGCTGCCGAACGTTTTGGAAGCCGAACGCCAAAAACCCAGAAGTGAATGCTTCCGTTTTCGAATGGGCCTCGGAAGTCGAACGGCTTCCGTGATGCGTTTTTCCATTGTCACCATTCACTTTGCTGACAGCCCTTTGATTTTCGGTTTTCAAATGTTTCGGAAGTCAAATGGACTTCCAGAATAATTATGCTTGAAAACCGAGGTTCCACTGTATATTGCAAACGCTTTTAATTTATGATATGGAAATTTAGGTGGAGAAGAAAGGCTTTACCTGCCCTATTCTTGGAACATTTCCTAACAATGGTCTACACTATTCTTGTAATAATATTCCTGAGTTTACCTGCTTGCTGCTTGCTCTCTTCTCTGAACAAGATTTTTACAGAAACTGGGCTTCCCCTTCATAAAATAAAATTAGCCAACAGCAATCTGTACTTCTAGATTTTTACCAGTTTGAACATTATATTTGGTGCTGTAAACTGCTACAAAGGATTCATAATACATGGCTTTTTTCTAAGTTTCCCTTGTTTTCTCATCAAGCTTAATGGGATTCAGAAACAATTTGGAATTTAAACTGTCCTAGCTCCCCCAAGTGGCAGTATCAATTGTTCAAAAACCTCTGGAATACAAAAAACCACTATCGGATTGCTTGCATGGACCAATCCAGTTATGTTTTAATCAACATTTCTCAACATGAATGCAACAATGAGATTGTGTATCAATTATTCATTTAAGTAACATGGCAGGCAAGGAGGGAGATTGTTTCATATGAAAACAATTCATCATACTGATAGCATTCTTTATTACACACCAAAAGACTGATTTGACCTAGAACTGTAAGTTTCTGCATTAATTAAGATCTGACATTCTATGGCTACAATCTTATGTATATTTTTGTGGAAGTGAGTCAGATTTTGTTCTGTAAAAATTACCTCCGAGAAAATATGCATAGAATCAAGCCATGTAATAATATTTCCCCTCCAGTTTGTACTGAAACCCCACTTTTAAACCAACATCAGATTGATCTCATTCAAGTTGAAACCAGATCATTATCTTCCCTCTCATCTCCACAGTCATTAGCATTATTATCTTCTATTGTAATTGCATTCCTTACAGCAGAATTCTATGCTCAGCAGCAAGTTCTGCTGTGTTCAGTGGTGCTTAGTTTGAGATAAATGTACACAGGATTGCAACCACAAGCTCCATGTTGCCGAACAAAATAGAATGGGTGGAATCAAGAAACAACTTCTCAAAATCCAGTATTTCTGTTTTTCATTCAGTCTTGGGAAGCTGAAACAGTTGAATATATTCATTTATTGACTGGGCCAATTAATTTAATTACAATACTGCTGAACTTTTCCTCTCATTCCTGGGACCAACAATGTATCAATGGAGGGGAGAAAAACATGGATTTGTTTGTATGCATGCTTGCAAGGGTACAATACCAGATAAAATTATTTATTTGTTGAATGAATCTCCAGAACTAGTTGTGATACAGCACTGCATTCCCATAAGATGGCAAACAAATGATTCTAATTGGTTAACATGCAAAGTTGTAAATATTCACAATTTGATAACTAAGCAAATTGCAGAGCTGAGTTTAGATTGAGAGCATGAAATAGAAACACTAGTTCACCCAGGAGGGCCAACAGTGTGTGTTTGTTTATGCAGAAGCAAGTCCCACTGAGAACAATGCAAATAAAAATACAAAATGCCACATATGCTATGCAGTACACACAGAGGGACATTTCCACATTTCTCTAAAGACACTACCCTGAAATACTGAGAGATCCTTCAGAGCAGCACAATAGGAGAACCACCCTAAACAAATGCACAAAAGTGCCACATATGCAAAAGCACTGTGTGGGTATTCAAAAGTCTCTGAATCCCTGCCTATATGGTGTGAGTATAGCTACCATTCTAATGCAGATGCATAAATTATGAGTAAAGTGTTATTTATTTAGGGAGCTATCCTAACTCCCCCTCTCCAGAGCAAAAGAACCACTGCTTTTCCTTGTACCCAGGGTAGCCACCAGATGTCACACACATACACCCTACCTACTGTACTTATAGCTTAGGTTTATACATTTTTACTAGGAAACAATTATCACTGATTTCAAAGAAGCCTAGTCTTACTAAATCTCATTTAAGTCAATGATACCTACTTTTAAGTAAATATATGTATAGGCTTAGTTGCTGTGGAAAATGAAATCACAATTCCTGCCCTTGTTGCGCAGAACATTCTTTGTCTACTCTCTCACTAATCTCTCTAATTGTCAAATCTCTCACTAAAAAGGAGTTATTTTAGTTTAGCAGTGGAGGCTTCAATATGCATATGAAATGGTAGAACGTGGGGGACTATGAGCTGGGGGACAACAAAAAATTGCAGATTACACGTGTTGACTGTAACTTCTTAGCCAAATCTTGTGCTACAGGCCTCTAGTATTTAAAACGATTCCCAATAAGAAACTCATCAGATTCCTTCTATACTGCCTTGTTCCCAACACTGGCAACCTAGTAATCCACTCACAAGCATTCCATGATCTGCTGATGGATTCAAATAAACTCTCTTAGAAAACTAAAGCATAGATTAAACAATAGTCTATTAAAAGATATTGATCCAGCTTTATATGCACACTGAGCTGTGTGATATTACAAATAACCAATCACTTCTAATCAAAGGAACAAAGTAGACCAGTAGGACCTATATCAATACTAACTGTAAATGCAACAGTCTCATCCCCCCTTAATGACTCACCTAAGATCCTGTCATTAAAAGTCACTTTTTTTACATAGCATTTTTTATCATCAGCAATGCCATTTGATTTCTGACTGTTCTGTTAACCATGTTTTCAGGGATTTATAACTGTCAGAGTTGAAGCCTTGAAGAACTGTTGCTTAGAAGCTAAACCGTATGGGGTTTTTTTATGCCATTTATAAAAACAGTTTGCCTACTGTTGATGAAATCCAAATGATAGCTAGAAACCAGGTTTTCTTTATTTTTCTAGGGGGAAATCTAAGGCAACTAGTCACTTCCAAAGTTCTCCTGTGCATCAACGGCAAAGGGCTAGTATACTTTGGACTTTCACCAATATCATTTCCCCAGTTGTGCTTTATATTTTTATTGATTCAAATGTATATGTTGTTGTATCCTAAAAGCTTAAGACATGTAATAATGTATTAAACACAAACATAGACATCCTGTTAAAATAGTACTACACCTCAAGCCATCTACCAATTTAACCCATACCAAGAAAAGTTACCGGTAGTTTGAACAGAAAGATGATACTACACCAAACAAGGAACTTCTGAAGAAAATAACTGCAGAAGAATGAAGCAGCCACTAGTATTGCTTTTTGGAATATCTTTTAACACAGCTGCACAACACACAAACAGTACCATTAAAATGCAGTCCTAGGCAGTCTCTGAGGGTGCTAAGAGAAGAGAGTTCACAGTAAGGCTTTCTCTGTTCAATAGGTCTTAGACTTAGACCTTACATTTGTAGCCTCTATGTAGTCTTTCATTTTCATTTTCAAATCATTTTATTCTGCATCCATGATGATTTGTGTTCCTATCAAGGCAATTAGATAAATATGCTCCGGCGGGAAGGTAAACAGTGTTTCCGTGCACTGCTCTGGTTTGCCAGAAGCGGCTTAGTCATGCTGGCCACATGACCCGGATGCTGTACGCCGGCTCCTTTGGCCTATAGAGCGAGATGAGCGCTGCAACCCCCGAGTCGTCTGCGACTGAACCTAACGGTCAGGGGTACCTTTACCTTTTTACTTTTAATTCTATAATGCCACAAGTAAATCCATTACAGTATTACATTTTAGGAAGCTTGAATAGACTACTTTTCAGTAGCATTCATTTCACAGAAAGCATCTGAAGTTGCAACTGATTCTATGTAGAATTCTACTCTGGAATCTGATAACAGAATCTGCTTCCATGTACCAATAATAATAATAATAATAGTAATAATTTATACCCCGCCCATCTGGCTGGGTTTCCCCAACTACTCCCAATAGAATATTAAAATCACGATAAATACATCAAACATTAAAAACTTCCCTAAACAGGGCTGCCTGTTAGGTAGTTGTTTATTTCCTTGACATCTGATGGGAGGGTGTATCCAATAGATGTCCATGATATTCGAGTGGCCACATGATCTAGTTGCGATTCCTGCATAGCAGTGGGTTGGACTAGATGACCCTCAGGGTCCATTTCAACTCTACAATTGTATGGTACTATGATTCATTGCAATAGCTGTGTTGGATAGAAAAACAACAGTACCGTATTCTCTGCTATACAAGATACTGTGCTTTCAAAATTTGAAAAAATGCTACCTTGAAATAAGATAAATTTATTGCATATTGAAAAAAATATAGTAAGCCCTTTAATATCACAGTAAATGCCTGTCTGAATGCTATGGTTATAATCTGTATCTTCCTTTTACAAATTTGTTGTTCTCACTTACCGGTATTTATCCACAAAACAAGGAAGTTCCCACAACTCATGGAATTACACTAAAATTTTGAGACTGAGGCCAGTCCTTTGTCTCTTTATCTAGCCATTTTAAATCTTATTTTGGTACCTTTTAACTATATATGTGTGAAGCTTAACAACATTAGACTGCCTTCTCCTACTAAGACTTTTCCCTCTCATTTTGATTATATACAGCTTTCAAATCTTTCCCATCAGGCCCCTTTGCTACTTATGTGCACATATACCCATAAAGGTGTGAGTGTATATTGTGAGTTTTTTAAGATGTAATTTTTGCAGTGAAAACTAACCATTCACACCCAACAGTGTGAGACAGGAAGACATGATCAAAAAGAGCAGACCTGCTGCCAAAAACAGTGGACCCCAGCTGTTTCACTCTAACCAGATGGAGTGAACAGAAAAACCGGAATTTGGATGCTGCCATTAGTTAAGAATCTAATGCACCTAAAGCTATTATTGGCTTTTTAAAGTGTTTTGTTTTTTTAAAATCTATTTAATGTCAAGTTTTTACTGAAGTATATGCTCACCCATCTTTCCATTACTTTCTCAACTGTAATGAGGTAGAAACTTACTTCCCCCAAAAAATATTTTATTAGTTTTCAATACAGCAAAATGAAACTTCCTTCTTAAAATAAGAAATGGTAGAATCCTTGCAGTTTCACCATTCCCAATCTCAATAATTCTTATGCATTCTAATTGTATTACAGTGCTTCAATTTTGATTCAATATAAACATCCTTTCAGTTGGGTCTGGAAAAACATTTCAGGGCGCAGTCATGCTCAAGATTTACCAGCTGAGGTGCAAAAGAATTTGGCAGCATCCCCACTATGTTTGCCGAACACTAGATATGTTCCCACAATGACAGATAAAAATAATAATTTAATTGTGCACTCCTGGCTACTGCCCAAACCTCGGTGTTCCAGGTTCAGAGATGAATACTCAAACTACAAACCTAAGTTTTCAGGTAGGGGGCAGGAGGGATGAAACCCTATCCAGCCTTTTAACTAACCAGGAACAAGTTCTGTCTTGTCTAGATTAAGTTTCAATTTGTTCACCCTCATCCAGTCCATCACTGACACCAGACACTGGTCTAGCACCAAAAGAGTTTCCTAAGATTTAGGTGGAATGGAGGGCAAGGATTCCATACACAAGTGGTGGCTCTCACCTCTCCAAGGAGCCTGTTTGTATCCTCAGGCTGCACAAATTGCAAGGTATTCTTTAACAGGACAAGCAGGGGCCAGTTATATCCACAGGACTGGTGTCAACTATAGCATCCACTACAGATATGCTGACAGAACACGTAAATAGGATGGACTTATGGGTGGGGCAAGGATGGCACAGGGAAGAAGCACAATTATGCTATGCCCTATGTTCCTTGGTCATGTCCACACCATACATTTATAGCACATGGCTTCCCCCAAAGAATCCTTGGAACAGTAGTTTGTTAAGGATGCTGGGAACTGTAGCTCTGTGAGAGTTAAACTACAGTTCCCAGGATTTTTTTGGGGGGGGAGAAGCATGTGCCTTAAATGTATGGTGTGGATGCAACCATTCACTCCAAAACTATAGCCCCTTCAACAATGCAACTTTACACCAACTCCTCCCTTGGGCTGCTTGTAAAAAATATATTTCCCTCCCTGGGTGGATCTTGAGCAAGAGCTGTGTGTGCTCTCTGCGGGTCCCCTGCCAAAGCTATGTGGGTACTGTGTTGTGTGGGCTCTCCTTCCCCCCCTTTGGTGCTGTGTTTCAAAATGCTGATTGCAAAGAACATAAAGGCGACACTACTGGCATGTCCAACATTTTAATGGCATCCTTGTGTGTTTTCCCCTCCTCAGCTAAGCGTACCTTGGATATGGTGGCTATTCCGCTAGCATAGCAGTGGCGTATCTCCACTTCTAACATACAATGAGTACTGTATAGGATTGCTCTGCAAAATTATTGGTTGCATACATTCATAACGTTTAAGAAAACAGAATAACATTTTAAAGCACCAGCTCTGTACCAAGATGAAATACTTTAATTCTGAGCCACCAGCACAAAATATTTAGGAATGGGGTGAACAGAAATTTCCAGAGTTGCCCTCAGAATAGATTCAAAGCAAAAAGGCCAGAGGAAAGTCATGTTTCAAATACAGCTCTTTTTTTGTTAAAGATATAATTATCTAATTGCATAAAGGTGGCCATGTTTGTTTTTACTGCAAGACACCGAGTCTTATGGCACCCTGACCACTAACAAATGTAGTATGGTATAAGCTTTTATGGGCCAGACAAACAAGGAAGGATTATACTTCATGCATTTGATGAAGTCGTTCGGCTGCACAAAACCTTATACCGTAATACAATTGTTAGCCTTCCAGTGCAACAGGATGCTCTATTTTTTTAATGTATTGTTCCTTGGCCAACACTTAAAATATTGATTACTTATGTCTAGTTTCTAAACAGATTTATATGAAAATAAATCTAAATTATTTCAGTTAAAATATATTTGTGCAGAACTGGATTGCAAGGGTCAAAACTTTCCCAGAAGAGAGGGGAACTAAATGCACAAGAGTAGGAGAGAAGCAAAAAGGGTTGATATCGGAGGAATGCTGTGAACAATCCTAGGCTGAACCGGATGACCACAGGAGCACTTATCAAGGTAGTGGCAGTTGCCCCTAGGCAAACAGGGAGCTAAGTCCCACCATCAAAAACAGACATCAGATGGTTGTGTAGGGGACCAAGAGTGAGGCACACCTATTGCCCCTTCTGAGGCCAAGGCACTGTTTCTTACCAGCACAGCACTGAAAGTACAATATTTCCAATTTCAGTTAAATGCACAAGATTGCTGTCAGTCTGCCTAACCCAATGGGCCTCCTTTATCTACACTACAAACAATAATCTGGTAAACAGCTCTGAGTTTTCACTACTTCAAAAGTGCAGCACTCAGCTCCATTGGTTTCTCTTTCATTCCAGCTAAGATGACCTACTGGGGTCCTCCCTAGAAGCACCGCAATGCATCAAGGGTAGCAACAAGAGCATGTACTCGTAAGGCAAATCCCAGGCCTTTGCATAAAACCAGTTGTTGCAGCCTTGTATACATCTTGCATGTTTCTTAATCATAATCAATCCTATAAACTGTGTCTCCATAGTAACTCAAAGAGTTCAGCCATTAAAGGGTATATGACTGGAAAAAATAAAATCACAACTGGGTTGCTAAACAAAACAGATGAATGAATTAGTTGTTCCATCTCACTTATGCTAGAGCAAAAAAGCACTTATTGTAAACTTTTTTTGTGGAAACTTCACTAACTTTAGTTCTTTCGAGTCCCTTTTACTTTGTAAGGCACTTTTGAGAGCACAGAAGCTGTGAAGGGGAAAGGTGCTTAATCATTCCACGATGAATTGATTTTCATCCACAACTCCTGGCCACCAATCTGCCTTTATCTCCTCCCCCACCCCATCCCCCGGTTCTAGACACAAGTATATTTTGACTTAGAGGTTACTGACAACAAACTGCAAAGAAACGAGTACTCTTCATAAAGTGCAACTAATATACTTTTGTATTCTACAGAAAAATTCCTGGTAATTTAAACACTGAAATGCATCCTTTTATCCTTCACTTAGTATTGGTTCCTAAAGGGTACACATCTGACCACTGTCAACAGGTAGTTGTTTTCTACCTAACAATATGTTTAACCTAAGGATGGGTAGACCTGGGTAATAATAGTTCTTGTATTTTGAGAAGTTGGGAATCAGCCATTTTTATTATTCTTGTTCCTGGAAGGCCATGATGCCAGCATAGCACCTAAATACTCTCATTTGAATGTCTGCTACCTCCTCCGCAATTTCATCTTAACACCATGACCATATGCAGATTCCATGGCTGTACCATCAGTCAAAAACAGATTTCTCCAACAGATTGCCTTGTTTACCATCTAGTCTGATGAAAACCTTGCACATTATTTTGTGAAATTTCCTTGGCCTAATAAAGGCATTGCCCTAATACAGATTTTGGAATTTTCCTATGAGACATGGCTCATGGCAACCTTTACTTTTTCTCAGAAAGAGGTTATATAATGAATTTTTTTAACTCAAAATGTCTGTTAAACTTTACATTAAATTCCATCTTCCTAAAAGGAGTATGAATACAGTGAAAGTGTAAAATGACGGATCATACAAAAATAACTCAATTAGCATGCTAAGGATCCATGACGTTAGAATACTTTTTGTTGAAAATAATTTATGTTGCTCTTTGAAAGGCACTAAGAAACATGTTTCTAAGGATTCAAATCTGAAGTTTCTTCTTGTTTGTTTAGATTAGAAGATAAATTACATAGCCTTTCAATTTTACCTTTCATAGTTTTTACAATCCTGTTATCAATACATGTGCCTATTTATTAGTAGTACATTCATCAAATAAAAAAATAAATGCAATATACTAGCTATTGAAGTTTACTTTTAGCATTTTGCCATTTGTGACCAATATAATCCAGCCTGGATTACAATCGTGTTGAGAGCACCCTTCTTCTAGTAGGGGTAAACTTATTTTAGTATTTCTCATAATTGGTACAGACTTTTGTCCCCCTAAGTGTGTGTTATAGGGTTGGAAAGAGCATCCTTTAATCCTCTGGCTTGCAAATGCTTTTTGGCCCTCCTGTGTCATGATTTTGCAGTCGTATATTACTTTGTTTGTTGACTTTATTATTTCACTTTATTGTGCTTTTATTAAACATTTTGTTTTAACATGTTGTTTACCATTTTGGGAGTTTGGGGGCAAAAAAGTAGATTATACATACACACACAACACACATATTGACTGTAATAATAATAATCCACAGATTTATTCTTCCTTTTCAGAAACAATTTTTGGGGTGGTTCTCTTGCACAGGCCCGCTAAAATGATCAGGAACTCCTTAATAGGACTAATGTACTCTCTCTCATATACTACAATGTTTTCCTCTTGCTATAAATTTCAATGGGATTTTCACATTAAAACTTTCCAGTTTTCTCTTTTTATGCATTAGGGAATTTCTATGGAGACTCCAAATACTGTTTTGGTAAAGTATATAATGTTGGGAATATGATGGTGTTTCTACCTCCACAATACAAGGGGCTTTTGTACCATTTTGGAGATGAATCTACATGAAGCTTCGAAAGGCAAGATTAGACAAAAAGTTTTAAAAATAAACATTTGTAAATACAAGTGGGAAATGTCCCTCTAATAAATGATATATTACAGCTTTGGACAGATACTGCTGTTTGGAATAAATAAACTTTGTCAACTTTTCATTCTCAATTTCCCAAAGACAGAACCCTGCTCATTTATTTTGATTTACACTTATAGCTTAAAAACAAAGAAGTCAGGAGCCCATGAAACAACAAAATACACCGAGACATCAGTACTGTCTCAAAACTTCCAACATACCACTTTAGCAAAAGGGTGCTTTTCTCCCAAAGGTCTTTTCTCAAATCTATATTTAAGTAGGTCCAATTGCCTACCTCCAAATCAGCCATCACCCAAGTCTCCGATAGTATGAAAAAAGGGAAGTAACATGAGAGCTTAAATTCCTTTCCCCCCCCCCAACTCCATCTCCACCTCCTCCTTACATAAGGAAGAGGAGACACTAAGGGGGGGGGGAGCTAATAACAACATCACTACTTTCTCTCCGCAGTTCTGCTCCACTGCAATGACTGAGGCAGTATATAAACAGTCTCTAAACCCAGGTTGGAAATGCCAGGTGTCTTGTCATCAGCATCCGAAGACGCGATTGCTCGGTGGTGGTGGTGTTGGGGGCGAGAAGCGTCTTCACCCTCGCCCTGCTCCCAGTTTTCATTATTTCCATCGCCCTCTCCACCCCCCGACCCCAATATTTTAAACACACGCAACTTCTGCCATTGTTCCTCCCCTCCCCCCTTTTAACAAGAATGGGGCTGGTTTTGGGGGGGGGGGGGTTCTTCCAAAGAAGAGGTCAGATAGAACGACGGCGAGTGAGAGAAATTCGATTTCCAAGTCTCTCAAGGCAACGCCTGGCTCGGGAAGTCGTGGCGGGGAGAAGAATAAACAGGGCTTGGATGATCCTACGGGGAAGTGAGCGGCCGGCGCCTGTTGTTATGGGGTTGGGGGGAGAGGGCGTGCGAGGCGCGCCATGGTGGCAACCAGTGCCTGGGCTGCCCAGAAGATTTCCCCTCAGGAAGGAGGGCGAAAGGGGCCTCTCCGAAGGGGCCGGGGAGAGATCCGACGGGGGCCGAGAGAGAGGCTTGAGCGGAGGGAGACCGGGCTGGAGGTCCCGCCAACCCAAGAGCAGCGCCCCTTCCTTCCCTCCGAGGTAGCGAGAAAAGCGCGCCTCTTTCCCGCCGCGAAGCCGCCGGGCCCGCGAGCCAACGCCAGGTACCTGCCCTCGCCGTCGCTGCCGCCAGCTTCTGCTGCTGCTTCTACCGCTGCTGCCGCGTTATCCGACCGGGAATGACATGAGCTACCGGCGTTGGCCGCGAGTCCCCTCCGCGAAGCCCCTCCTCCTGCTGCCTACTGGCCCTGGCGCTTGCCCGTCTGGGAGAGCGGTCCCCATGGCGCTTTCTCATTGGGCCGCTTCTCCCCGTCCGTATGTAAATAGCGCCTCCCGCTCATCCACAATCAAACTGCCTGAGGGGAGTCCGAAGTCTCGAGTTCCCATCCTCCCTCCGGGAAAATAAATAAGAGGCCGATAGATCGAGGGAGGAGGGGAAGCCATAGCCCCACCACGCACCCAGTTCCCGCCCGGCGATACATTCCCCGGGTCCTCTCAGGCAGCGGCCCGCCGAAGACGCCTCGCCCCCGAAACTCGCAGCAAGTCCCAAGGATGTCCCGGGCAGCAGTTCTGCGAAATCCCATATATCGCAGAAGGCGCTGTCTCGCCTCAGGCAACCCGGTTCTCCCTATGTAGAGCAACTACTACTACCGCATTTCACTCTCTCTCTCTCACACACACAACCCTGTGTACTTTTCCTGCTCCTCTCTGAAAGCTTAACAAGGGATAAAAAAAAAAAGTAGGCTGATTGAGCAACTTAACCTCAATCAACCCCACCGAAGCAAACTTTTTAGGGACTTGAGGAGGAGGCAGGTGGAGGGCAGGAAACGCAGCAGACTTCGGTAACTCTCGCGAAGATCATTGCTGACTGCTTTGAACTGTGTAATTTGATCTGAGTAGAGAGAGAGAGAGAGAGAACCCTTCCGACGGAACGGCTCGAACACAACTTTTGCCAACGCCTTTCAAAATAAGAAGAGGAGAGATCTCGCTTTCGGCTTTTCCCGTCGGGAGCTGGAGAGGAGCGGACAAAATTATGCCGCAAAAGGGGGGGGGGGAGGGGGGACATGAACGGTGCGGCGTTTCACATACAGTATTATCTCGAGAGACTGTATTGATACGATGCGCTCAGGGCCGGATTTAGGTTTGATGAGGCCCTAAGCTACTGAAGGTAAAGGGGTCCTTTATATGTCCAGCTGTCCTTTGTCAACAACAAATTTTCGCTGTTTTTTGTGTTGAATATATGCTATGTGGTAATTTATGGACCTAATAGGTATCTAAAGCCATTTGCACATAACAAAATATGTAAGTTTTATTTTGTTTTTTATCTTATATTTTGGAAATGTACATCGTTTTTTCCCCCTTTAATTTTTTTTTGGGGGGGCCAAGAGAGTGGGGCCCTAATATACAGCTTGTTTAGCTTATGCGTAAATCCGGCACTGGATGCGTTCCAGTTTTATAAGCTGCCCCCCGCCCTCACCTAACACTGAGAGAGTCTCCTTGCCGGAAGATCGTTTCTGTTGCTTTTGAAAGGAACCCATGCAGGAGCAAACGCAGCACGTGCACAACTTCAGCCACGAATAAATGGCACCCGGGCTCGAGCCGGCTAATTTGACTGACTAATTAACGCAGGCAGGCAGGATCGCATCTCTTCGATTCCCCTGCAAGGTGCCAGCCATGAGCCACCGGCGACTTTCCTCTCGCCGAGCTGCGCGCTCTTCTGAAGGGAGAGGAGGGCGGCGGATCGCGGAGCATGTGTACGTTTTTTTGTTTTGTTTTTCCGGGAACTTCCACAATGTTACGAAACCTCGATCCGTCTCTCCTGGCCAAATTCTTTAGCGTGGAGACCACTTCTGTCGCTCAGCCTAAACACACACACACACACACACACACACACACACACAAACCGCCTTTTCTATGAATGTTTACGGGACTGGGGAAAAGTCGGATCTACACGGATCCTTATGAATTCATATGATTTTTTCATTCAAATTAAATAAAACCACCATCATACTGTAGAACATGACTTAGTCTATAGGCAGCATCAAAAAAATCATGCATCCACTGTTTCGTGGGGCCGCAGTGGCGCAAAAACGTGGTTCTGAAGCACGGATCCTCATGGATCCTCATGATTTCTGCACGAGATCAGCCCGAACTCACCATCAGATCAAACATCATGACCATGGGCACAGAATGCACCACAAAAATCATGGATCCACCGCTTCCTGGCGACACCACGGCGCAAAAACGTGGTTCTGAAGCACGGATCCTCACGGATCCTCACCCTTTTTGCATTGGGCCACACCAAATTCACTGTCAAATCTCACGTCATAGCAAGGGGCACAGCCTGCACCAAAAAAACCACGGCTCCACCGTTTCCTGGCGACACCGTGGCCCAAAAACGTGGTTTTCAAGCACAGATCCTCTTGGATCCTTATGCTTTTTGCATTGGGCTACACCAAATTGACCGTCAAATAACACAGCATAGCCAGGGGCACAGCATGCACCACAAACATCTCAGATCCACTGCTTCCTGGCGACACCACGGCGCAAAAACGTGGTTCTGAAGCACGGATCCTCACGGATCCTCATGATTTTTGCATTGGGCCACACCAAACTGGCGGTCAAATCACACATCATAGCCAGGGGCACGGCATGCACCACAAAAATCACGGATCCACCGCTTCCTGGCAACACCAGGGCCGAAAAACGTGGTTTTCAAGCACGGATCCTCTCGGATCCTCATGATTTTTGCATTGGGTCACACCAAACTGACCATCAAATCATACAGCATAGCTAGGGGCACCAAAAAAACCCAGATCCACCGCTTCCTGGCAACACTACGGCGCAAAAACGTGGCTCTGAAGCACGGATCCTCACAGATCCTCATGATTTTTGCACTGGGCCACACCAAACTGACCGTCAAATCATACAGCATAGCTAGGGGCACAGCCTGCACCAAAAAAACCCAGATCCACCGCTTCCTGGCAACACCACGGCGCAAAAACGTGGTTCTGAAGCACGGATCCTCACGGATCCTCATGATTTTGCATTGGGCCACACCAAACTGATGGTCAAATCACACATCATAGCCAGGGGCACGGCATGCACCATGAAAATCACAGATCCACCGCTTCCTGGCGACACCACGGCCAAAAAACGTGGTTCAGAAGCACGGATCCTCTTGGATCCTTATGCTTTTTGCATTGGGCTACACCAAATTGACCGTCAAATAACACAGCATAGCCAGGGGCACAGTATGCACCACAAACATCTCAGATCCAACTCTTCCTGGCGACACCACGGGGCAAAAACGTGGTTCTGAAGCACGGATCCTCATGGTTCCTCATGCTTTTTGCATTGGGCCACATCAAACACACCATCAAATCACACATCATAGCCAGGGGCACAGCATGCACCACAAAAAACACAGATCCACCGCTTCCTGGCGACACCACGGCCAAAAAACCTGGTTTTGAATCACGGATCCTCACGGATCCTCACGCATCCTCATGCTTTTTGCATTGGGCTACACCAAACTGACCGTCAAATCACACAGAATAGTCAGAGGCACAGCATGCACCACAAACCTCTCAGATCCACCACTTCCTGGCCACACCACGGCGCAAAAACGTGGTTCTGAAGCACGGATACTTACGGATCCTCATGCTTTTTGCATTGGGCCACCCAGAAGCCACGTGAAAAACACACATCATAGCCAGGGGCACAGCATGCACCACAAACATCTCAGATCCACCTCTTGCTGGCAACACCACGGAGCAAAAACGTGGTTCTGAAGCACGGATCCTCATGGATCCTCATGATTTTTGCACTGGGCCACACCAAACAGACCGTCAAATCATACAGCATAGCTAGGGGCACAGCCTGCACCAAAAAAACCCAGATCCACTGCTTCCTGGCAACACCACGGCACAAAAATGTGGTTCTGAAGCACGGATCCTCACGGATCCTCATGATTTTTGCATTGGGCCACACCAAACTGACCATCAAATCATACAGCATAGCTAGGGGCACAGCCTGCACCAAAAAAACCCAGATCCACCGCTTCCTGGCAACACCACGGCCAAAAAACGTGGTTTTCAAACACGGATCCTCTCGGATCCTAACGCTTTTTGCATTGGGCCACACCAAACTGACCGTCAAATCATACAGCATAGCTAGGGTCACAGCCTGCACCAAAAAACCCCCAGATCCACCGCTTACTGGTAACACCACGGCGCAAAAACGTGGTTCTGAAGCACGGATCCTCACGGATCCTCATGATTTTTGCATTGGGCCACACCAAACTCACCAGCAAATCACACAGCATGGCCAGGGGCACAGCCTGCACCACAAAAAACATGGATCCACCGCTTCCTGGAGACACCACGGCCAAAAAACGTGGTTCAGAAGCACGGATCCTCACGGATCCTAACTCTTTTTGCATTGGGCCACACCAAACTCACCAGCAAATCACACAGCATGGCCAGGGGCACAGCCTGCAGCACAAAAAACATGGATCCACCGCTTCCTGGCGACACCACGGCCAAAAAACGTGGTTCAGAAGCACGGATCCTCATGGATCCTCACCCTTTTTGCGCTGGGCCACACCAAACTGACCGTCAAATCACACATGATAGCCAGGGGCACAGCATACACCACAAAAAACATGGACCCACTGCTTCCTGGCAACACCGTAGCTCAGAAACGTGGTTTTCAAGCACGGATCCTCACGGATCCTCATGCTTTTTGCACTGGGCCACACCAAACTGACCGTCAAATCATACAGCATAGCCAGGGGCATGGCATGCACCACAAAAATCACGGATCCACCGCTTCCTGGCAACACCACGGCGCAAAAACGTGGTTCTGAAGCACGGATCCTTACGGATCCTCATGATTTTTACACTGGGCCACACCAAACTGACCATCAAATCATACAGCATAGCCAGGGGCATGGCCTGCACCACAAAAATCACGGATCCACCGCTTCCTGGCGACACCACGGCCCAAAAACGTGGTTTTCAAGCACAGATCCTCTCGGATCCTAACGCTTTTTGCTTTGGGCCACACCAAACTCACCGGCAAATCACACATCATGGCCAGGGGCACAGCCTGCACCACAAACATCTCAGATCCACCGCTTCCTGGCGACACCATGGCCCAAAATGTGGTTCTGAAGCACGGATCCTCATGGATCCTCACCCTTTTTTCATTGGGCCACACCAAAGTCACCGTCAAATCACACAGCATAGCCAGGGGCATGGCACGCACCAAAAAAACCGCGGCTCCACCACTTCCTGGCCACACCATGGCCCAAAAACGTGGTTCTGGAGCACGGATCCTCTCGGATCCTAACGCTTTTTGCATTGGGCCACACCAAACTGACCGTCAAATCATACAGCATAGCTAGGGTCACAGCCTGCACCAAAAAAACCCCCAGATCCACCGCTTACTGGTAACACCACGGCGCAAAAATGTGGTTCTGAAGCACGGATCCTCACGGATCCTCATGATTTTTGCACTGGGCCACACCAAACTCACCATCAAATCATACAGCATAGCCAGGGGCACGGCATGCACCACAAAAATCACGGATCCACCGCTTCCTGGCAACACCACGGCGCAAAAACTTGGTTCTGAAGCACGGATCCTTACGGATCCTCATGATTTTTGCACTGGGCCACACCAAACTGACCGTCAAATCATACAGCATAGCCAGGGGCATGGCACGCACCAAAAAAACCGCGGCTCCACCACTTCCTGGCAACACCATGGCCCAAAAACGTGGTTCTGGAGCACGGATCCTCTCGGATCCTAACGCTTTTTGCATTGGGCCACACCAAACTGACCGTCAAATCATACAGCATAGCTAGGGTCACAGCCTGCACCAAAAAACCCCCCAGATCCACCGCTTACTGGTAACACCACGGCGCAAAAACGTGGTTCTGAAGTACGGATCCTCACGGATCCTCATGATTTTTGCACTGGGCCACACCAAACTGACCATCAAATCATACAGCATAGCCAGGGGCACGGCATGCACCACAAAAATCACGGATCCACCGCTTCCTGGCGACACCACGGCCCACAAACGTGGTTTTCAAGCACGGATCCTCTCGGATCCTAACGCTTTTTACTTTGGGCCACACCAAACTGACCGTCAAATCAGAAGCACGGATCCTCACGGATCCTAACTCTTTTTGCATTGGGCCACACCAAACTCACTGGCAAATCACACAGCATAGCCAGGGGAACAGCCTGCACCACAAACATCTCAGATCCACCGCTTCCTGGCGACACCACGGCCCAAAAACGTGGTTCAGAAGCACGGATCCTCACGGATCCTAACCCTTTTTGCATTGGGCCACACCAAACTCACCGGCAAATCACACAGCATGGCCAGGGGCACAGCCTGCACCACAAAAAACATGGATCCACCGCTTCCTGGCGACACCACGGCCAAAAAACGTGGTTCCGAAGCACGGATCCTCACGGATCCTCATGATTTTTGCATTGGGCCAAACCAAACTCACCGGCAAATCACACAGCATGGCCAGGGGAACAGCCTGCACCACAAAAAACAAGGATCCACCACTTCCTGGCGACACCACGGCCAAAAAACGTGGTTCAGAAGCATGGATCCTCACGGATCCTAACTCTTTTTGCATTGGGCCACACCAAACTCACCAGCAAATCACACAGCATAGCCAGGGGAACAGCCTGCACCACAAATATCTCAGATCCACCGCTTCCTGGCGACACCACGGCCAAAAAACGTGGTTCAGAAGCACGGATCCGCATGGATCCTAACTCTTTTTGCATTGGGCCACACCAAACTCACCGGCAAATCACACATCATAGCCAGGGGCACAGTCTCCACCACAAAAAACACAGCTCCACCGCTTTCTGGCGACACCGCTTACCAAAAACGTGGTTTTCAAGCAAGGATCCTCACGGATCCTCACTCTTTTTGCATTGGGCCACCCCAAATTCACCCTTTACTCAAATATATTCTACATAACCACAGATCTGACCACAAAAATCATGGATCTACTGCTTCATGGACCTGGCCAGATGCTACTCTGGATCTATTGGCCAATTTTTAGGTGGGTGTGCTGGGATGGAGGAAACGGAGTCGGCTGAATCTCAATTAATTAAAGATGGGAGTCCAATGGCTTGGCCGGAATGATTTCAGTTTGTTTTGCCAGCTCCCAGCTCTTGATTGCGCGCAATAGTCACCTGTACCCGCTATCAGGAGTCTGGGTGTGATCCTGGACGCTTCTGTCTCTATGGAGGCACTCGTCATAAATGTAGCCAAACTGGCATTTTTAAATCTTTGACAGATTAGGCAATTGGTACCGTACCTGTCCCTTTCCAACCTAGCCATGGTGAACCATGCAGCAGTCACCTACAGACTAGACTACTTTAACTTGCTCTACACCTGAGCCAGGGAGGGCGGGGTATAAATGTGATGATGAAAGAAAGAAAGAAAGAAAGAAAGAAAGAAAGAAAGAAAGAAAGAAAGAAAGATACGCGGGGCTACCCTTGAGACTGCTCTAGAGTCTAGAAACTCCAAATGGTCTAAAATGCAGGTGCATGAGTTCTTACTGGGACTTTGTGGAGAGCCCACATTCAGTTGGTGGTTCATCAGCTGGATTGGCTCCAGGTGGAGTATCAAATCAGGTTCAAGGTTTTGGTGCTAACCTTTAAAGCCCTAAACAGTCTGTGACCTTTCTTATCTGTGGGAATTATCTTCCAATACACCCCCCAAAGAGTGTGACGCTCATCTAACAGCCACCTACTGGTGGTCCCTGGCCCAAAACACATCCAGCTGTCCTCAACCAGAACCAGAGCCTTTTTGGTGGAACACTTTGTCTAATGAGACCAGGGCTCAGCACAATCTATCTCAGTTCTCTCACTCCCTGGATCATCACCTTGTTGTGGTTAGTGGGCTTGCACATTCCTATGACCCTTGTGAGCGAAGCCGTCGGGAATCTCGTACTCCCAGCAGGGTCACTCAAGGTGGTAAGGTCAAAGGGAAGGAGCTAGACAAAGAATGATCCAAGAAGTCCTCAACGGCAGAACAGGCGGATGATAACAAGCGGTATGTTACAACAGCTGTGAAGGCAGATGAAGGCTGCAGCAGATAGGATCTACCAGTTTGTAATGACTACTCATGCCATCGGAACAGAACCCTACTGCGAAGACTGTGCGTTGGTCAGCATGCACTGATCTACACGCATAAAACAAATTCATGCACAGGCGTCTTCCAAAAACCCAACCCAAACCCCCAAAGTCCCATGGCGATTGGCAAATGGTAATGGGGGCAGGATTGTGAAATCTGGAAGTCCCTGGTCATGAACTGGCACATGGGTGGTGGATACAGATTCAGTCATTCTGACTCAAGGAACGAGGCAGTTGAGCAGCTTGGCAGCTGTATCCATGACTGAGCAACCCTACTTAAGATCCACTCTGCTCACCCTGAAAAGGGGGAGGGGCTAGAAAAGGTGCCCTAAACATAGTCTGCCTCCCCTTTTCCCTGTCTGGATTACTGCACCCAGTGGGGTCACCACCCAGTGGTCATTAAAGACAATCCAACTTTGGAACATGCAATATATGGACTTTGTCGGATAATACAGAGAACGAGCGTCCTGAATATAGAACTGACATCATTGCAAGAGAGCTGCGAGGTTTTAACATTGATATTGCAGCGCTTCAAAGAAGGAAGGAAGCAATGGGTATGTATGTGCAGGTAGATTGGAGTATGTATAGACGAATGGAGGATTGAATGTATTGAGGTATGGATGAATGTTTTGAGGAATGTATTGTATGGATAAATGTATTGACTGTATGGATAGATATTGCAGCGCTTCAAGAGACTCAAAGAGCAGGCGAGGGACAGTTGAAGGAAGAAAAAGGAGGCTACACATTCTTCTGGAAAGGTCTATCTGAACAAGAACATTGAATACATGGGATAGGCTTCGCTATCAAAAACGACCTTATGAAGCTCCTGTCAGAAGTCACTACCGGCATTAATGAGCGACTCTCAACCCTTCAAATAAAGCTCACAAAAAACCAACAGGCTACTATTATAAGCACTTATGCACCAACACTGGATGCCGATGAAGACATTAAAGAAAATTTTTACTCTCAGCTGGATACCGTCCTATCAGAGACACCTAAGGAAAATAAAATTATCCTCCTGGGTGATTTTAAAGCAAGAGTTGGACGAGATTTCGATCTGTGGCCTGGGACTATTGGGAAAGAAGGAGTTGGCAACAGCAACCAGAACGGAATCTTACTTTTGACGCTATCTGCAGCGCACAACCTTGTTATTATCAACACACTCTTCTGACAGAAAAATAAATTTAAAACTTCATGGAGGCATCCTCGGTCAAACCACTGGCACCTCTTAGACTATGTTATTGTCCGTGCTAAAGATTGCCATGATGTGCTCCTTACCAGAGCTATGACAAGCCCCGACTACTGCTGGACAGATCACTGACTAATACGCTCCATGATGGCTATCAAGATTATACCTCAACGCAGGCTTCAAGGAAGGAAACCAAGGCGCAAAATGAACACTCAAGCCCTTCAAGATCCCATTAAGTGGGATTGCTCCCAAACAACTCTTAAGGACCATCTGCTTTCATAATTCCCTGATAACATCAAGGAACACTGGACCAAGCTAAAAACATCCATTATTGCAGCCTGTGAACAAACTATTGGATACTAAACAAAGAAGCACCAGGACTGGTTTGATGAGAATGACAGTGAGATTGAACGCATGATTGACAAGAAAAGGAAGGCCTTTCAGTTCTGGCAAAGAGATAGAAACTGTGCCACTAAGAAAAGAACCTATGCCAATGCTAAGGCTGAGGTTCAAAGAAGAACCAGAGAACTAAAAAACACCTGGTGGATAAAAAAAGGTCAAGAGATCCAGCACTTAGCCGACACTCAAGATGCACAGAGTTTCTTTAAAGCCACAAAGACCATCTATGGGCCAATAAATCATGGCATATGCCCCCTACGCTCAGCAGATGGTACCACACTTCTAAAAGATAAAGAAGCTATTGCACTGTGCTGGAAAGAACACTCCCAACATCTTCTTAACCCCAACTCCCCCGTAGCTGCTGAGGTCCTCTCACAAATTTCACAAAAAAAAGTTAGAGATGAGCTTGCAGTATCTCAAAATCTGGGAGAGTTGTGTACAGCTATTAACCATGTGAAAAACAACAAGGCCAGTGGACCTGATGGGATACCTGCTGAAATCTTCAAAGTGGGTGGAGTTGAACTCACACAACAACTTCACAAGCTCATCGAGAAAATCTGGAAAAGAGAAGCGATCCCAGCAGACTTCAGGGGTGCCAAAATTATCACTCTCTTTAAAAAAGGTGACAGAACTGATTGCGGAAACTATTGAGGCATCTCTCTATTAGCTGCGGCCGGCAAAATTCTTGCAAGGATCTTAGCAAACCGTCTCTTAACAATATCCGAGGTAACCCTTTCTGAATCCCAAAATGGTTTTCGGCCTTCTAGGGGGACAGTGGACATGATCTTCACTGCTCGACAACTTCAGGAAAAATGCAGAAAACAAAACCAACCCCTGTATATGGCGTTAATCAACCTGACTAAGGCTTTCAACACTGTAAATCGTAATGCCCTGTGGACTGTCCTTCTGAATACCAGGAAAGATTCTAGAGCAGATCATTAAGCAAACGGTCTGTGAGCATCTAGTAAGGAACGCTGTGATCACTAAAAGTCAGCATGGGTTTCTGAAAAATAAGTCATGTCAGACCAATGTGATCTCATTTTTTGACAGAATTACAAGCCTGGTAGATGAAGGGAACGCCGTGGATGTAGCCTATCTTGATTTCAGCAAGGCCTTTGACAAGGTGCCCCATGATATTCTTGTAAAGAAGCTGGTAAAATGTGGGCTGGACAATGCTACCATTCAGTGGATTTGTAACTGGCTGACTGACCGAACCCAAAGGGTGTTCATTAATGGATCCCCTTCATCCTGGAGAGAAGTGACTAGTGGGGTGCCACAGGGTTCTGTCTTGGGCCCAGTCTTATTCAACATCTTTATCAATGACTTGGATGATGGGCTTGAGGGCATCCTGATCAAGTTTGCAGATGACACCAAATTGGGAGGGGTGGCTAATACCCCAGAGGACAGGATCACACTTCAAGGTGACCTCAACAGATTAGAGAACTGGGCCAAGGCAAACAGGATGAATTTTAACAGGGAGAAATGTAAAGTACTACACTTGGGCAAAAAAAATGAAAGGCACAAATACAGGATGGGTGACACCTGGCTTGAGAGCAGTACATGTGAAAAGGATCTAGGAGTCTTGATAGACCATAAACTTGACATGAGTCAACAGTGTGATGCAGCAGCTAAAAAAGCCAATGCAATTCTGGGCTGCATCAATAGGAGTATAGTGTCCCAGATCCCTTTCACAGGTACTGTTGTCAAGCCAAGTGTCCTCCATCTATGCATTTCATTTTTTCTACCCACGTGTAGTACCTTACATTTCTCCCCATTGAACTCCATTTTGTTTGTTTTGGCCCAGCTGTCTAGGCTATTCAAGTCATTTTGAATTCTGACCCTGTCCTCAGGGGTATTAGCAACCCCTCCCAGTTTGGTATCATCTGCAAATTTGATTAGCATGCCCTCTATTCAATCATCCAAATCATTTATAAGAATATTGAATGGCACCAGACCCAGGACAGAACCTTGTGGAACCCCACTAGTCATTTATTTCCAGGATGAAGATGAGCCACTGATGAGCGCTCTTTGGGTTCGGTCCGTCAACCAATTACAAATCCACCAAACAGTAACTTTGTCTAGTCCACATTTTACTAGCTTTTTTGCAATAATATCATGGGGGGCCTTTTCAAAGTCCTTATTGAAATCAAGGTAAGCTGGTACAAGGGAAAGCAGGATTGTAATTACCGTAAAAATTACTGTTCACTTTGGATCAGCAGTCTCAACCTAACCCACTACATGGGGAGAGCCATGTGTTCCTTTGGAAGGCAGGTGCAATACAGTGTGATATACTGACAGCTGTTTTAAAAGATGTTAGTGTAACTTAAAATCCAGTATCAGAATAAAAGAAAAAGGGTGGTCCCTGTGTGGATAGGCAAGTCTGCATGATGGGGCCACCTTTAGTGACCATGTGGCCTGATGTAAGAGGGTTCAAAAATCAGTCCTGAAAGCAGACACACACATACAGGTAGCTTTTGCTTTCCCATTAACAGGGTGAACTGAAGCAAATGCTTGCCTCCCTTTGGGCTTAGCAATATTTCCTACAGCATTCTTGTCAAAGGGCATTGGAGAGTTAGGTGAGGGTCACTTTTCTGTTTTTCCACCAACCCCCCAGACAAGAATGCTACAGCATCAGCCCCAAACTCTCAGTCTCATTACAAAAAAATACTCAACAGAGCTAGGGCTGAGGGGAGGTACAACCATCATCTTTCCAGTCCTCTAGAAGCTAACCCTTTTGGTAATTTTGGTCATGGGGCCAAATATCTGTTCCCAAGTTTAAATAGTCCAAACAAGAACAAGCTTGCCCTTTACATACAAAAGCCCTGAAATTCAATCCATTGGGCGACTGATAATGGGGCTGTGAGGAGGGAGGTAAGGACCAGCACCTTCTTTGCCCTCCACCTCCAACAGCTACGTACACCTGAGAGTTTCATGATGGGGTTCTATTTGAGAAGCTGAATGTTTATAAAGGCACTTGGCCAATTTCTGCCACAGAAACTCTGAACAGAGACACTCTGCAGGTTCAGCCCCCAAAAGAAACTGCTCTATGGTCTCTGTGTTGGGAAATGGGAACAGATCTTGCTCATCACCAACCCTCCCTCCGCAAGTTAGTATCACTATGAGGCTGAATACATACCGGTAGTGACCAGCTTGCTGCAGAGTTTTAAGAGATAGTGTATGTTTCTGTGGTGTAGTAGTTAAGAGTCTGGTTCGCTTCCCCGCTCCTCCACATGCAGTCTACTGGGTGACCTTGGGCCAGTCACACTTCTCTCTGAACTCTCTCAGCCAGACCTACCTCACAAGGTGTCTGTTGTGGGGGTGGAAGGGAAAGGAGATTTTTAGCCGCTTTGAGACTCCTTAAAGGTAGAGAAAAGCAGGATATAAAAACCAACTCCATGAATAAGAATTCTATGGAAAAGGACCATCCCTGCCATAATGATGAAAACTATGTGTTTGGATTTTGCTCTATTATACCAACCTGTGGAATATGACAGTTTGCAGTTTCAAAATCTATTTGGCCACAGTGGATTGACAATCTGGACACACGAAAACCTGTTGAAGATCTTTCGAATCAATGCCTATGCAAAAGCAGTGGTACCAGTCCTTGCAGTTTCCTTCACAGTAAACCATAGATAGGTCACCACTGGGCCTCCTGCACCCTTCCTTCAAAAAACATACCGGTAGTGACCAGTGGTCTTCAAACAAGGAAGATAAAATATTTAAGCAATAGGTTAGTGTATCCTTCCATCCCTCTGGGCATGATCTAGACACAGTAATGTGACTCTCTTTCAAGATTTGTCTCTTCTTAGGAGCAATTTCCAGTTGAAAATATTTTGTCGTCCTTCATGATAGGTTTTCCCACTGTACTGTATTATTTCTTTAGCAATCCAGGGTCTAATGGCAGCCATATCCTTTTGTGTGAACTGTATTTGGGCATCAGAAGCAATTAGATGTGCAATGGTACATGTGAAAGGACCGCAGTCACTAGAATTACCTTGCCTGGGTATATCAGTTGGTGCAAAAAAAATGACCAGTCCGCAAAACTATAGGGACATTTTGAATCCATCTCATGCAGATATGCTAAGAAGGATGTTATTGCATCAATCACAGAGTGGTTCAATCCATGTTTGGAATCTAGGCAGAGCATGGTTTTCCTTTTAAAAATGATTACTATCAGTATTCAGAGCTGAACCTCAGTGTCTGGGCAGAACGACAGGGGTGAGTGTGGTGCTGGACGAGAGGGGGTGTGAGGATTTTGAGCTTACAGGGTTAACAAGCTCAGACTGTTCGCCCAGCCCACAGAGTGATTATACACACATATATATCCACATATATCCGGTGGATGGGTTCTCATCTTGCTGGGCTCTACGCCCTTAAACCTAATAAATCTTAATAATCAGCCAGACTGTGCTGTGATTTATTACCAAGGACTCATTAATCTTCTTCCGTTTGCCAAGAGCTCTGCTATGCTTTGAAGAAGAGAAGAAGAAAGGTTTTGTGAGCAGTGTCCACGCAGAAGGAAGCGCCTGGACACGGAACGCAGCTGAATATATAGGCTGTGGGTGCCGGGGTTCGTTAACCCCACACCTTAGCCCGCTGCGTTTGATTTCGGTGGACAAAGACCGTTATCACAATAGTGAGGACGCTCCTTCAGGAATACTGGACGGAGGCCGTTTAGGGCTTTAAAGTTCAGCACCAACACTTTGAATTGTGCTCAGAAACGTACTGGGAGCCAATGTAGGTCTTTCAATATTGGTGTTATATGGTCTCTGCATCTGCTCCCAGTCACCAGTCTAGCTGCCACATTCTGGATTAGTTGTAGTCACCTTCAAAGGTAGCCCCACGTGGAGCGCTTTGGATTAGTCCAAGCGAGAGATAACTAGAGCATGCACCACTCTGGTGAGACAGTCTGCAGGCAGGTAGGGTCTCAGCCTGCTTACCAGATGGAGCTAGTAGACAGCTGCCCTGTATACATAATTGACCTGCGCCTCCATGGACAGCTGTGAATCCAAAATGACTGCCAGGCTGCACACCTGGTCCTTCAGGGGCACAGTTACCCCATTCAGGACCAGGGAGTCCTCCACCCCAGCCCGCCCCGTCCCCCAATAACAGTACTTCTGTCTTGTCAGGATTCAACCTCTATTTGTTAGCCACCATCCATCCTCCAACCACCACCAGACACTCACACAGGACCTTCACTGCCTTCACTGGTTATGATTTGAAAGAGAGGTAGAGCTGGGTATCATCC